>CM051235.1:393276610-394775360 GCA_027917425.1 Gastrophryne carolinensis
TTGTGAACCCCCCACCCCCCCAGAGTCCCCTGCATACTCATCTTGATCCCATGGGGCATGCGCAGACTTTGGGCAGAACCCATGTTCTGCCGGCAGACTGCGCTGGCGCAGCACCTAATGTCATCCCTGCTCCTTTTTCACAAAGGGTTAAATGTAAAAAAATGTGCTCTTCCCCCATCTGTTTTTTAGCCTAGAAACTGCCCTGTTGGGTGGCCAAAGCATTCTGGGGAGCATTCATACATACGCAATATCAGAAATGGGGACATTTCTATGTGTGTGCAAGCATAAAATTACTAAACAGGTACAAAAATCCCTACAAAGCAGCTCACCTGTTACCTGTTCCATGTGCTTCCATTTTCCTGCAGTGCTATGTAGAAGCTTTAGCAGGAATTAAAGGTTTGCCCTTGCAAAAAAGTGGCCTAACAGACGCTATGAGCGAGCATGGCAAGCCACAGTGGTCCCACAGTTGTCTGACCATAGCATTTGCTTAGAATACATAAGGTAGATACATATAACCATAGTTTGAGATGCTTTGAAATGGCTCATTTTAAACTGTTCCCATGCAGGATAACGTTGGAGTTCTGTATTTTCAGCTTTATAGCAGAAGCACTTACAGCCCCCCCCCCCTTTCACATAACTATAGCCGCATATAGCTCTCTTCTTGTCAGCTTGGCAGCAGAGCGGATTGCTGAGGCGGACGATGGAGCGGGTCAGCGCCAAGCTGTTCAGTCTGGGCTTTGCCGAAATAATATTTTCTTTATCTTGCAGAGAAAGCTTCCCTCACTGAAGAAGTGTGTCAGGATAAACTTTCACTCATGCTGACAGCCCCCCAACCCCCCCCCCCCAGGAACCATTATGGCCCTGCAGTCTGGGATTGCAGGAGCCAGGTGAGAGCCGGCATTCCTCAGGTGGTGACGGCTGGGAGAGGTTCAGACAAACAAAAGAGAAGGGCAGGTTTTGGTCACTGAAGTGAATTCCTGAAAGTTTTTAGTGGATTGAGCTGTCTGGAATGACACTCTAGCATGAAGAGCAACTCCACCTGTGGAGACGGGGGGGGGGGGGGGGGTGTATGCTCTTTTACAAAAAAGAGCCACAGCAAAAATTCTAAGGATTCATATGTTTTTTTTACTTGCACTCCATCATTTGTGCTGGTCATGACCTTTTAGCCCTCATCACACTTATGGATTGTCTGGCTGTTATCCACATGTCTCATAAGCTACCCAGCAGTGCTGGATCAAGAGCACCGGGGCAATGATTACTGAGCTGCCAAGGATTGGGTACAGATAATCATTAGAGGACATCTGCAAGGCCCACCATGGCGTGACTCCCAACTATTACCAGTCCGCTAGTAGTAACTAATAAAAATGAATTTAAAGTTCGTTTTGGCTTGCTTGCATCAGTGATTTTTGTTCCGTTCAGCATCCGCTCTCAATTTCTTCTCCCTGGCTCCCAGCCAGGCACTGACAGTTGCCTCATTGAGTAGCATTGGAGGTGCTTCCACAGGTCCTGATATCCATGCACGTGTCAAGCGGCTGCTTCCAAGGCCAGCAATATATTATCATGCATTAAAAGAAGCATGGAATCAAGGGATAAGGATGTAATTCTTCCTCTTTACAAGGCACCTGTGCTCCCTTACCTGGAATATGCCGTCCAGTTCTGTGCACCTGTTCATAGGATGCTCTGACTATGGAAAGGGTGCAGAAGAGAGCCACCAAACTAATAAGAGGAATGAAGAATCTTAGTTATGGGGAATTAAATATGTTTAGTCTTGAGAGGAGACGACTGACGGGGAACACAAGTAACTAAGAATATATAAATGGACAATAAAAAAAATATGGGGAAACACTATTTCAGGTAAAATCCTCTCTAAAGACAAGGCTGAACTATCTTTAACTGGGAAAAAAAGAAATTCAATCTCCTGAGGTGACAATTATATTTACCATAAGAACTATAAATCTGTGGAATAGCCTCCCACGGAAACTTGATATGGCATCAACCGCTGACAGCTTTATAAAGGATTAGATATTTATTGAGTAAAAAATAACATTACAGTTACTATTAGTTATTCAGAATTCCACATTTCTTTAGTGTCAGTTAGGGTTGGCCCCAAGGCATCCCGAATCAAGATATTTATTTTCTTGAAACCCATTGAAAATACCTGAAGTGGTGCAATCTGCTCTGTGTGGCAGCTTTAAAGGCCCAGATGACCACTAGCCAGCAATAAGGTTCTCCAGACAGGCCTGTGCAGGATTTCTGCTTTTAGTTTTTATAGACCTTCCCAACAGATCAGAGGGGCACGAGGCTCTTCTGCTTCACCTGCCCAACGGCAGTGATCACAGCCAGAGCATTTCTGGGTTCCTGCTGGAAAGTGGGCATATAATGTGTACAAAACCAGAACAAAGCACCCATCATCCTCTACGGCAATGTGAGGTGGCTTCGTATATTGCCATAATATACGAAATCAGAAGTGAGCTTTCTCTACATGTTTGCTCATCTAGGTAATAATGTAGCAAAGTGGGTGAAAGAAACTAAGTTGGAAATCCCCTCTTTCAGACAGTGAGGTAAGTGGTGATTTTTATTTTCTGCTCCTTTAATTCCCACCCTGCCAGCGTGGGATGTTGCCATTATAGTGATACATGCAGATGAGATTAGCGCATCATGCATCATCTCCATCCCAGAACAGAATTAATTGAGCAATCAGCTCGGTGAGGAGAGATTGATGGAGAACGCAGAGAATTTGCAGTGAGTAACTGCCTGATTATCGCTGGATTACTTCTACTAATCACGTTTAAAAAGATCCTCTAACCTGTGAAAGTTCAGGTTCTTCATTACTTCAGCCACACACAAGCTCATGGACAATCGAGGATAATGGCTGTGCCTGGAGGCAGGGCAGGCCTTACATTAAACGCCACTGTGAACAAGAACTCAGGACACACACATACATTCACTCTAAGAAAACGCAAGAAAGGCAGAAAGATAGAAAGAATGAGAAGAGATCCAGATAAGGTGAAAAAGAGAGAAAAAAACCCAAAATAATGGAAAAAACAGAGGTGAAGGGAGCGTGGAAATGAGACGAAGGAATATGGAAAAATGAAAGGACAGAGGTAATAGAGCAAAGAGAAAAAAGACAGGATTGTGAAAAATAGAAAGATTGAATAGAAAGAGTGTACAAACGATCAGCAGGAAACAGGGTCTGTCACCGACTCCCTGACCTTAACCTGGCTAATGCTGGAGTAAGCTGTCTCTTACTCTATATACTTCTATCCGAAGACCTCCCATGTCCACCCAGTCATGTGTCTCAAATGGACCAAGCCACATGCTATGCATGACTCAGGGTACCTGGATAAGCTGGTTACAACTGGTTCTGACCGGAACTTTTTGTTCACAGCTTTCGCATTTCCCCCACTTTCAATATATACATATGGGGGTCCTATTATACACTACAGAAGTGATTTTTCTCTACTGCCATATAGTGTATGAAATTTATCACTACAACCAACTCCCTTCTTCCATTGTAGTATAGTGACTAATCTAACCAAACAACATCTCAGGTCCTACTCCACTGAGAGAGTTCTAATCTTAACAATTGGTAGTTATCTCTATACCCCATCATCCCATTACAAAATGACTTCTGCTTGAACATAAAGGGTGGTACTCCATCAGAAAGTCTGGCTCACCAGCAGCACTCTTAGGATAAAAGAACCTGTGTGACTCGGCCATGCCTAAAGGCTACATCAGGTATTCGGGGCCAAGCTCTTTTTGTAGAGAGGATAGAGCTGGTTGGAAAACGCTGTCGAATAGGTTTAGGCTATTGCACACAGGCATACTGTTTAAGCTGCTACTTGGTCTGGGGGGAAGAGAGATGGTACAGGATGCTTTTAAGGCAAACCTATATCTTCCTTGGCAGATTTTGTGCAAGAGAGGGTCATGATCCACAGGGACAATAAATTGATCTCACCTATCTCTTGATGCCGACAGTGAGCCCTGCATTAGAAAGATTTTCCTGCCAAAGCTCCATCCAAAGGAGGACAGGAAACAGCTGCAAACATGTATAGCAGCGGCATCTCCTCCAATAGAGGCCTGCTTACTTCAGTGTGCAGCTCCTTCCAGTAGGATACAATGCTCCATGAAAAAAAATGTAACTATCGACTTGCTACATTTTATCTGGCAGTCGGCCAGGCCTAGAGTGGAGAGACACACCTTGTTTGCCAATAAGCATCAGGGAGGCTTGGGATCCCAAACATTAGTCACTACTACAAAGCAGCACAGATAGCACAATTATCTCTAATAACTGGATGCCCTGTTGTGGTCGACTCCCGTACACAGACCCAAAAAATTGAGCCCTCTAATGGAACACTCACTTACGGTGTGGCATTCAGTAAAATATTCCTCAAATCTAATGACGCTGCATTTCCCACTGCTAAACTTATGGAATAACCCCCTCCTCCCAACAGGACTCCACACCAAGGGCTCCTTTTCCTGTTGGATAGCTGTGGGAGTTACCAGAGTACACCACCTGTTAGACAACAGAGGAAACTTACCCCAAATCAAATGGTTTCACTATTCACAATTGGTTTACTGGCTCAGACCTTTAATAACCCGAAGCTCCCAATACAGAAAGTGGTCTAGATTTGAATCCATATGTGCCAAAATGCCAAACAGGCCAGGCCTAATCACAATGTCATATTCTTCCCTAAAATATTTCTCAAGACAACTAGACCATAGATACGTGAGAAGCTGGGAGAAGGACTTTGGGGTGGCTAAGGAGCAGGAGGAATGGCTTAGCCTGTGGAAATTAACAGCAGGGTTTTCAATTAACACTCTCACAGTGGAATTGGCATATAGAATACTTCTCCACTGGTACCTAGTCCCTGATAGACTCAATAAAATCGACCAGGAATACCCAAGAAACAGCTTTAGGGGATGTGCAGAGAGGGGAGATGTATTCCACGTATGGTGGAAATGTTGGGGCATGGTCGCTTTACTATGGTCGCAGGTCTTTAGGATGATAGACCAAATTATGGGAACTACCCCTCGACGAGACTCATGGTTAGAGCCGTTACGACAAAAGGCACCGAAGCTCACTCATAAACAAAATGAACTATTCATGTTTATCATGCTGGCCACCAAGCAGACCGTTGCAAAGACTTGGAAGCAGCAGTTCATCTTCATCACAGAGGTAAAATCAAGAGTAAACAGTTTTTTCTTAAACGAGAAGCTCCCCAGCATACTAAATGATACACACAATCCATTTTTCATCTACATTTCATTTTACATCTGGGAGCTTTGGAGAAACTATGCCACCCCGAACCTTTAGAAATTAGCATTAAACTTATATCTGATGGCCTATCAGAAGGGACAGGTCAGGGACCATCCCTACCCCACTTCTTTCCTTCCTGTTTTCCCCTCCCCCTGCTTCGTTAGTTTACCCCTTTAAGTTTTTCTCTATCACATATGTACATTGCAAGATGTCGAAGCTGAATCAGAGTGGAAAGCTATGTTTCTCTTTCTTTTTGTTTCTGTTCTGATAGCAAGGGCGAGACATTGAGCATAGTATGTTAAAGACGACAACAATACCTCATATATATGCAAAGCTTTATTTAAAAAGTGCTGTTATAACAATTAAAACTTAAAAAATATATAAGTATCGTCTTAATCTAGAGATCACGGGTATTAGGAGGTGGGTTAGGGTCTTTGTGGACCTGGACCATACCTAACACAGAGTTGCCACTGATGGTTTAGGTGTATTTAATTTTCTGAGTAATCTGAAGAGAGGTGCACACATACACTTGGGCCGCTTTGACTCTTTCAAGAGCCGCCTGGATCATTAGCGGAAAGTGACCTTATTTGAATGCAGTGCTGTTGTATATACCGGTGAATTTTACTATAAAACATCCTCTGAATACAAAGTGAGCTGAGAGGTGGCGGCTTCACCTTGTGTGTGGCACAATGAGCCACAGTCTGTCCTTCAATGTCCTCGTGACGCAGCAGACTCTCTGGGGCAATTAAGCCAGAGTTCAAAAGAGCAAAACAGTGCTAATTTTTATACAAGATCAAAAACAAAACACTGTATACTGTACGCGCTTAGCCATTAATAATCATACCACCGTAGAGTCACTAAATAAAACTAAGTGAAAACTAAATTGAAAAAGCTGCCAAGTGTCAACAATTCAGCCTGAGAGGCACGCCACTCCCAGCAGGTGGCAGAAAGCTGGCAGTTTGTCTTCATGATACATTAACCCAGGAGAGTATTTTCACTACCTTGGGTTTTGTTCCTCCTGTCTGGGGTGTCCCACTGTGTGCATCCCCCTTTCTATCCCACTGTGTATGCGTGGGCCAATCACAGGCTTGAATTTCCTTCAGCTTCAGCAAAGCTGAATGAAGTGCACACTGCCCCCCTGCTCTTCTGCATACCTGCGACAGCCATTTAGAAATGCCTAGAGTGGGTACACATCTACCATAAAGGTATAAAAGGATGTGGCCTGGGATCACCTGGCAATCCTGATGGTTTCACACATTAGGGCATCCCAAATCAGGACGTTCCACAAAGAAGTAGACTACTGGCCCTAGAGTCTAATAGACTCTGGGCCGATGGTTGCTCCTCTTTAAGAGAGGGAAACTGGGTCAGACACCCCTGAGATTCCACCAGAAATACACCAGGCTCTTTAACAAAATATTTAAACTGAAATAATCAGGACAAGATAATACCACGTGAGCCATCAAAACTGCTTTACTGCTTTTAACCCTTTCCTAGGCATACACATAGTGAATAGTCCAATCTTTACACATATCCAAAACCTCAACTGCATAGTGCAAATGGCTTACAACAGGTGTCCCAGCTCCCATACTCCGAGCCTCTCGGAGGCTGTGCAGGGAGGCTGGGATACTGGGTGCAGTGCTGGAAGCTGCAAAACAATTACGGTAACTGCCATGCTTCTTTGCATACCCAATTTGTAATAACCCCATGCACAATGTTTAGAATACCCAGCAAGGAACCACCCAACTTCAACAGCGTACCAGACCTCCATAGGTGTTCTAGTCTAGCAGACAGGCCTTAAGTCTCACAGCAGGAATCTGTGAGCTACATGTGGCTTCTGAGCTACAGGTTGGCTTCACTGTTCTAGCCAATAAACATTAGAGAGGCATAGGATGGGCTCATTAGAAACAGAGAGCTACAGGGAACATGTAAAAGCCTTGGAATGACAGAAAGATGGGCGAGCATCTCTGGCGTTGGCTAATAGTGGAGGTAATACAGATGAGATATTTTGTTTATGTTGCAATATATTAATTGTGTTTTAGACAAAAGATACAAGCCACAGTTTTAGAATATAGCAACATGATATATATATTACTGTGTGGAGCATTTAGTAATTCAAAGAATGCAATTCTCATAAATTTCAAATATAGCATTTGTATAAAATTAAAAAGGAAGATGGAAAAGGTGTAAAAGGGCGATATATGGACATATGTTTTTAAACATAATAGTTTGCAGTTCCCCTAAAACTGTACAGAACACCACACACTCTGCTCTATTAAAGTCATACAGCAGAGAAAAAACCCCATAAAGGCACTTACCTCTTGTCCTGTGTCGCTGGTCACTGCAGGTTCAGGGCTCCAGACCACACCTGATTGCTTTATCGGGCCCCCGCTGCAGCTGCGGGTGAGGTCTGGAGCACCAGACCTGCGGTGACCAGCGGCACAGGGCAAAATGTAAGTACCCTTCTGTTCTTTTCCTTGCTGTATGACTTTAATATCTCTGTAGAACTGGGAAAACAGCCCCAGCCACAGAGGAAGCCGCTGCACATCGCTAGTATACAGCATCAGGACAAAGTCCTGGAACAATGTCTATATACAATATTAAAATATCAGGCAGTTGCATTGTTATCCCTTTGTAGGATGAAATCTCACACTTAGAACTCATCACTATGGAGCCCAGGAAATGAAATAGCAATAAGAGCGCATTTGAGCAAAGAACAATTAAGCGAAAGGCCAACGAATTTATAAAAACACCTAATGTCCTTTCTCCTTCAAACCTGCTGCCGATAGACATAGCATGCGTTGCCAGCCTGCAACATTGTTACTGTCTCTAATGGATGGCTAAATATATATTAGAAAACATGGATTGTTCTGGAATCTTACATACAGGCAGAATGCAAATTGCTTTTTTTCTTCAAACAAACAAAAAAGGCTTTCTTCAGTATAAATCATAAAAAAGTCCATGTTTTATCGGAAACAGCCTCTTGGCTTACTCACAGTTATCCCCGAACACTGGGCTGTAATGCAGAACAGGCCCCCGCCTCCTTATGTCTGAGCTCCTTGCACCAATTACAAATTGCTTCTTTGCAGTACAACAACTTTCTTTGGGCACCTTTGCTCAGACTTAAGTATGTGCCCACAAGTTCTGTTGGCTGCAGGCCTCTACGTGGCCCAGCTCCTGGTGCCTCCTGCACCTTAGTAGTCAACCCAGAAAACTCAATTTTAGACTTTTTAGCCCTGTTGTCCCTTTCTAGGTCCCTGGCCTGGAGTCCTAGATTTATGAAGATGATTAAGTGGCCAGCAAGACCCACCCAAATTCCCTTGCTGGCTGTGGCTTGTGCTATTTACTAGATGGCACGTAGTTTAGACAGCCACCAGCAGGTGTCAGCAGAGCCCCTGAATGTTCCATCTGCCCCTCAGCTGCTGCACCTGTTGTTAGGCCTATATAGGTGGGACTCGCCCTGTACTTGGTGCAACATGATTTTGTTTGTGTTTCTGATTGTATCCAGTAGCAAGCATGCATCTTCCTGGCATCCTTTAGGGCGGCTTGGCTAGCACTTGTGTCTGACTCTTGATGCAGCAGGCCTCCTATTGGCTCCTAGAGGCTGCTGGCTCCTGTCTTGTGCCCTGGGGTGAGTCACCAGCATTGTAGTTTATGCTTGTGTTAATTTTTGGTTTTGTGTTTTTTGTTACCTGAATCCAAGGTCTTTCTGTCACCGTTTGCCTGTATCATAGGTTATCCTTTGTTTCATAGTTTATCCTTTGTTTTTGTGTTAATAAATACCCCATTTAAATTAATATTTAATTGAGTTTGTGTTGTTGCTTTGGTTTAATCTGATCCCTGGCGGAGAGAGTGTTCATGCTGGGACTTCTAGTTCCTTATCTTGGATCCCGTGTTTTCCTTAGTTTGCAGACTAGGGTGCAGTTAGTACTTGTAGTCTCTCTAGCATGTTGCTTTGTCTCCTGTGCTAGCTCACTAACATGGATTCCAGTTTAATTACAAGATTGCTTCCTTTGTCTGTCAGTAAGGTGGACGCCGTGCAAGCATTGTTTGTGGGATATTCTAAGCCTGAGTGTCTAGAAATTATTAGCTTATTCACACCCTGATTGACCAAGGAAATTTTGATTTTCTAGCTGCTCAGCCATTCATTAAATTCCTAGTTGATGTCGCATTTCATCTTACCACTCCAGTTCCTGGTTTTCAGAATCCCCAGACTTGTTTAGTTTTTGTTACTCCATCTCTGTAGCTTAATCGGTCTTGCTCTGCTGAACAATGTGCTCCAAGTTAGAGTCTCTAAGCTCCTCTTTCTCTAGATAGGTCTGTTTTGTCTGGGGGTCACTCTGAGGTGCTGTGTGCTTCACCGGGGGCCTTGACTCAGGGGTCAGCTGGTTTCACATTGAGCCTGGCTGTGCCTGCAGCTAATAGTCAGATAAGGATTATGTTTTTGACCTTGATGCCAATTATGCCAATGATAAAGCCGAGGAATGGACAGATTTGTCTGGTCATGAGAATTGCTCCAATTAATGGACTGATCTGTCTGTGGATGATGATATTAATGATGATGCCTGTGACCAGCCATGTCCAACTCCAGAGCGTCCCGTGGTTGATGCCAGCTTTTCCTCCAGAGTGTCCGACGGTCGACGCCAGCTTCTCCTCCGAAGCGCCTCGTAGTCGTTGCCAGCTTGCCTCTAGAGTGCCCGCTGGGTGATGCCAGCTTGCATCCAGAGCGTCCCACGATTGATGCCAGCCTGTTCCTGGAGTATCCTGCGGTCGGTGCCAACCTGACTCCAGAGTGTTCTGCAGTAGATGTCAGCCCATCTCCAGAGTGTTCCAACGACAATGCCAGCCTGATGCTAGTATCCCGTTGCCCGGTGTCATTGCCCAGTTGCCTCCACCTTGGGTGCCAGACTAGTCCTATCTTGAGCCCACCTTTTCTGGGCCCCAGCGTGAGTCAGCAGCTGGGCCCCACTTCTGCAGTATGAACTTGTCCTCTGGGTGGTATTCTTTTTTTTTCTAAGAAGCGTTCAGGAGCCCACTAATGAGAAAGGGAGAAGTGTGAGGATCCGGGGGTCGGCTATTGTCCTGCTGGTGGCTTGCGCTATTTACTACCTGGCATGCAGTTTGGACAGCCACCAGCAGAAGTCAGAAGAGCATCTCTGAGGCAGGCTGCTTGGCTACCACCTGTATCTGATTACTGAAGCATCAGGCCTCCTGGTGGCTCATAGAGGTTGTTGGCTCCTGTCTTGTGCCCTGGGGTGAATCACCAGCACCTTGGGGTTCCTCTGTTTTTTGTTTATGTTTCATGTAGCTTATGCTTGTGTTAAGTTAGATTTGGTTTTGTGCTTTTTGTTACCTGAATCCAAGGCCTTCTGTTAACTTTTGACAGTATCATAGGTTATCCTTTGTTTCATAGTTTATCCTTTGTTTTTGTGTTAATAAATACCCTATTTAAGTTTATATTTCCTGAGTTTGTATCGTTGCTTTGGTCTAATCTGATCCCTGTAGGGGAGTTTTTTTTATCCGGGAGCTCTTGCCTATCACAACATATACAAATGTTATTGCAATTATGGGCTCCAATGTAAGATTGAAAGCTGAAATTTTGCAAATGTAGGGATTGTAAAATGGCTGGTAAATGGTTACATGAACAACTGCTACATGATTTCACAGCAAATACAATAAGACATCAGAAACACTAGGATGTGTACTAGTTACAGTACAAAACAGCAGCTTTATAATGGGGGGACTGCTACAGCTGGGTGACATCTGCTTTGAGTATTTTCGTGCCACATACAACTATCTATTGCAACTTATACTGATGACAATCCAGTGGCTAGAGAATCAAGGCGACGATGTGGGAGCAGTAGCTGACACGTGGTCTATGGACAGGTCTGGTTAGAGGCGCAAATGGATAGAATAAGGGGATCACAAGGCTTACCCAGAGTTTAAAAGATCCAAGATGGCGGCTTACGGAACATCAGGCAGCCTGCAAACAGGAAGTGCCTTCTGATTGTGCTGCTCTGCATTCTGGGACTGCTGAACTTTTCCTGACCCCAGCTATGCTCTGTCTGGGCAAAGCACAGCTATAACCCGCCCCCTGCACTTTATCCCACTCTCCTCTCCTCAGTAAGTGTGATGCTTCTGAGTCAAGATGGCGGCACCCGTATCCTAAAGTCCTTAACAGAGTTGCAGCCCAGTAGGGGAAAGAATAATAAGTGACTAAAAACTTAAAATATATTAATTTTAGATGCTGAGAAATAGTTTTTTAAGGGTTTGGGCTTTTCAATAAATCATGGTGAAGGTTCGGTTTAAATCAAACTGAGGTGTAAAGATAAATAGAGTCTCAGTAAAGATGAGAGGTTACAGGGAAAGTGATATGGGGGGGGGGGCATTGCCAATAGAGGTGGCAGCAGTGGCTAGGAAGAATGTGGTAGAAAGATAATTCTTTTTTCTACGTTTATTTATTTGTATGTTTAGCATTGGTAAGCATTTAGATGGGTTGAGTATGGGGATACAGTTGTGATTTGGGATTGATGGGAGGTTATAATTATGGAAACCCATATATTTGTAGAGGTAAGGCAATCGGCATGTGTATTGCTAACATGTGGGGATTGTTACATATAAATGTGGTAATAGGGTGGTGTATAGTTTAGGTAACCCAATGCCTCTCAAACTGTTAAGTGCCAGCTACTTTCCCCAGCCATAAAATATTAAGAACCCCCCCCCCCCCCCCTTCTGTGCAGCTGACACTTGCTGCTAGAAAAAAAAGACATTTATTCACCTCCGCCCGTGATACCTCTCGCTGGGGTTCCTCCTCAACTTGGGGGTCTCTGATTCCCCTAGGCTCTTCCGGCCAGAAACAGGCCCTCAACCCTCTTCTGCCATCGCTGCCTCTAGCCCCGGTTTTTGTGGGCGGGGGGGATAACGTCATCCTGCTCCCGGCCCGACAATCCTCAGATGACAGTGACTGATAGAGAGAGGGTGGAGGTTTTTTTTTTAAATAAATGACTTGTGTTGTGTGTTTATTTTACAAGTAACCCTTTGTGAACTAGTAAGGGATCCATGAGTAGGCTGGTGGTTAAAAGTACCTATGCATGTTGGGTATTGTTCTGTTCGGAGGACATTAAGAAAGCTTAATGTGTGTACTTTCAGGGAATATATGGTTTGTGGGGGTATTTCAAATGCAATGGGCTGTTTTGGTTAAAAAAGCGTAAGGTGTCCGCATAGCTGCATATTTTCAAGAAATATTACCCTTACACACATGCTTTACTTTGAGGTTTTTCGCAACCTCCATCTTGACAGTACCTGTGCATATTGGGTATTTTTCTGTTCGAATGTCCTTACTTTTTCAGATTTTTAGGAAAATGTGGCTTTGATTCTGCTTTCTTATTCTCTTTTAGGGAAACCCTGTGCAACCAAAGAATTAATTGAAGGATTACTTCCAGAAAACTGCACCCACATCAACAAGCCTGGTACACCAAGAAAGCTTGATGTGTGTACTTCCAGAGAATATATATGGGTTGATTCAAAGAAACATGTAACAGCTTGGATTTTGCTCACGATCATCCTATTTTTCACGTCCGCTCGTGCGTTCGTATGAACTTGCGAGTGATTCAATAAGCAAATACGTTTCTATCCTAAAAGATACGTCCGTTCGTATGATATCTCCCGAACTTGCCTCAGTCAGTTGCCAATCGTAAAAATCACGTTCATGTGCTCACCTGTTGCGGCGGCAGCCTGTTTTTTCGGCAGCTTCCATCGTCAAGCTCTTCCAATTATTTGCGTTAGCCTCTGGTTTTCATTGGTTTTTGGTCTCTTAGATTCGTGCGTTCGTATGTTTATAAGATCTTGCGCATGCGCACCCTCAACCAGAAACTTACCTAAACCTCTTAGCGCTTGCATCCAACTTCATTTCTCGGTCCCTCAAACTTACCTAAACCCCTTAGCGCTTGCATCCAACTTCATTTCTCGGTCCCTCAAACTTACCTAAACCCCTTAGCGCTTGCATCCAACTTCATTTCTCGGTCCCTCAAACTTACCTAAACCCCTTAGCGCTTGCATCCAACTTCATTTCTCGGTCCCTCAAACTTACCTAAACCCCTTAGCGGCTGCATCCAACTTCATTTCTCGGTCCCTCAAACTTACCTAAACCCCTTAGCGCTTGCATCCAACTTCATTTCTCGGTCCCTCAAACTTACCTAAACCCCTTAGCGCTTGCATCCAACTTCATTTCTCGGTCCCTCAAACTTACCTAAACCCCTTAGCGGCTGCATCCAACTTCATTTCTCGGTCCCTCAAACTTACCTAAACCCCTTAGCGCTTGCATCCAACTTCATTTCTCGGTCCCTCAAACTTACCTAAACCCCTTAGCGGCTGCATCCCACTTCATTTCTCGGTCCCTCAAACTTACCTAAACCCCTTAGCGGCTGCATCCCACTTCATTTCTCGGTCCCTCAAACTTACCTAAACCCCTTAGCGGCTGCATCCCACTTCATTTCTCGGTCCCTCAAACTTACCTAAACCCCTTAGCGGCTGCATCCCACTTCATTTCTCGGTCCCTCAAACTTACCTAAACCCCTTAGCGGCTGCATCCCACTTCATTTCTCGGTCCCTCAAACTTACCTAAACCCCTTAGCGGCTGCATCCCACTTCATTTCTCGGTCCCTCAAACTTACCTAAACCCCTTAGCGGCTGCATCCAACTTCATTTCTCGGTCCCTCAAACTTACCTAAACCCCTTAGCGGCTGCATCCCACTTCATTTCTCGGTCCCTCAAACTTACCTAAACCCCTTAGCGGCTGCATCCCACTTCATTTCTCGGTCCCTCAAACTTACCTAAACCCCTTAGCGCTTGCATCCAACTTCATTTCTCGGTCCCTCAAACTTACCTAAACCCCTTAGCGCTTGCATCCAACTTCATTTCTCGGTCCCTCAAACTTACCTAAACCCCTTAGCGGCTGCATCCCACTTCATTTCTCGGTCCCTAAAACGTAAGAATATCACATAATTTACATATGTCTATATGTTTCTAAGTGTGTTGTTTCTGGTTTGTGTAATTTTTTGGGTGTGTGCATATTAGAAAAGACACATTTCGGAAGGCTTAAAATATAATTTATTTTAAATATTTTCTTAGTTTTTTTTGGAATAATAGTAAAAACTTTTTTTTTTTTTTCGCAAGTAAAAACACATAAAATTATTTGGTATTTTTTTAACAGGAAAAGACATTTTTTTTTTTTGTTTTTTTTTTTTTTTTTTTAAAAACAACTTTTTTGGTTTTTCACCAAAACAATAAAAAAAGTTTTAAAATTTGGAAACATTTAAAAACAACTTGAAGAAAGGAGCCAGGACCAAGGGCACTAATCCTCCTCGTCTTCTTCATCTGTTGGCCCCAACGTCGCCTGTATGGCCAGCAGCTCGGCCACCAACTCCTTAATTCTTTTTTTTTTTCCCGCCAAGGTTTGGGGGATCATCCCTGTAACCAATAGAGAAAGAAACATAAATAGGAGTCCCAGACCGGTTTGTATGCTGGAAATAGATTTAGGGTTAATCAAATACATGTAAATGCATGACATATGTCCTTCTTCAAAGGGATACAGTTAATGCATTTCCCACAGGTAAGTGTTGAAACTCCTTAAACCGGACCTTCAACATTATTTAATGAAAACCAAAAACTATTCACAAATGATTCTGCACCACCTCAAAGTTATTTAGGGTTTTTTGGGGATTACAGCGCCGCCATCTGGACTCTGAAGCATAACACTTAATGAGGAGTGGCGAGTTGGATAAAGTACAGGGGAGTAGGTTACAGTGGTGCGTTGGGAATCCAGAGCATAGCTGGGTTGAGGGAAAGGTCATCACTCACACAATGCATGGCAGCACCTTCCTTTTTTCAATCTGTATCCCATGCTGCCTGTAAATATTGTGCATTCCATATTCCCCAATATTGGTTTTGTTCTGTCTAATAACATGCATTAGATGGGTGAAGGGTGTTTTTCCATGTTTCTAATCTGTAGGTACAGTGTGATGGCTAAGTCTTTGGTTCTTAATACTAGTTAGGGTCCTCTTTAAGCTAACGAAGTGCCCACATTAAAGTGTGAACTACACATTGGCTACGCCTTTAGTTATGTGTGTGTTATTAGCTAAGCAAACATTAATATGAATAATGGCATGGAGACTTACGGAGTTGGTGGCCGACAGATGGCTGGTTGGGGCCAACAGGCTGCCCTTGGTCCTGGCTCTGCTGTGAAGAAGTCCCTGGAGAAACATGTGACATTTGGTTAGTATTTGTAGAGAGTCACTATTCCCAACATATCTGGCTCCCAGTCTGGCTGACATCACTCACCTTCGCCAGGATCGACTTCAAGCATCTCTGCTGCCTCCTCCTCCACTATCTCACCCGCTCCTGAAGCTTCTACAAATACATAATAAAGGATAACTTAGTTTTTGGCCTGCCATGTATATCTTTGTGCCTATACATGAAGAGTGACATACCAGAGCCTTCCCCATGCGTGGCCAGGTATGACTCCACGCCCACGCGCCTTGGCCCCTCCTCTGTGGTAAGGTCCAGGGGCTGGTCTGAGGAGGCCACAGAGGAGGGGTAGGTCCGTCGCCCGGGAGATCCACCACCTTCACTCACAGATGCAGAGTCATGCAGCACTGGTCGGCCTGTACGTCTCCGGGTGCGGCGAATTCTGAAATCCATTTCCAACACTACCAAAGAAAAGTCATTATAAATAAAGGCATAACTTAGACATTTGGAACATATACCATGCAATTGCTTTGTACTTACTTGGGAAATGGATCCCAAAAAACCTCCGCACCCGGGGCATGTGCAGACGCTTCAGGTCCGACCAATGCTGCATTATCTGGGTGTGAGTGAAGGTGGTGCTGGTCACACGGTGGATCTCGGCGATGATCTCCCGGGCGATGTCCCTTTTCTCGCACACATTGGGCGCGAAGTCATACCGGCGCTGAAGCATGATCTGAAAAACATAATGGACACAGAGCTTTTACTTTTACACACAGACCCATATGTGTTGCATCACAAGTTGAGAATTTAATGTCATTAACACACACATTTCGAGTGGCCGCCATTTTTGGGGAGTGCCTTAAAGAGGACGTTGACTGTGATTGACAGTCTGGTCTTATGTTATATGTATCACACACCATGTACATACAGATAATAGCCAACATCAAGAATCAGGCCACCTGCATCTATGGCATGTTAGGATGGTTTAAACATCCAAGATGTAGCCTAATGCTTAGGCTTTTGGACCACGTGTGTGGCTTCCCGTTGTGTTTTTATGGCTTAGGAAAACAGTGTTCCTCAAACATCCGCATCAAGGTCCGAGACAGGCCAGGTTTGACAGCTCGCCCCGCTACTCCACAGGTTAATTAACTGTTGCTAAGCCGGAGCAATTGGCCGAATTAGGACATCAGCATAGACAGTTGAAAACGTGGCCAGGCTCGGCCCTTGAGGATGAAGTGTGAGGAGCCAGTGATTAAACATTAAGAGACCCCAAACTAGTTCCCAACGCATCATTTACATTTAGGCCATCATTGACTATTCTATTAAAATGCACAGGCAGCCACTTACCAGCATGAGGATCTCTTCCTGTTGACGGGTGAAGATAGTGGGCGCCATCTTTAGGCTTCTTCCAGGCAGCAGATAAGTGAAACCCCAGCGGTTTCCTGGTTCCGCTCGAACGTACGTTCGTACGAGCGCGTAGTCGTGCGCATAGGCGTCACACGCTGGGCTCATTATTTAAAGGTCCCTGCACCCAAAGCTCATTCTCTTTGAGCATTTGTGTACGATGGCACCAAAAAAGGCGATGAGCAAGCGACCCCAGGCAAGCAAGACCGCGGAGGGCCCCACCACAAGGTCCCAGCAAGCTGGCCGAAAACTGAGATCCAAGACTCCCACCTCGGCCCCACCAAGGGACCCTGGACCCTCAGGTACCAAAAAAAGGGGCCCCAAGCCCCGTGGCCCTCCTGCAGCCAAAAAGCTGGCAACTGCAGCACCCACCACCTCTGCCCCCAGAACAGGCAGCACCAGTGAGCCCACACCGGCCATGCCTTCAAGTAGGGCAGTTCGGAAACCCATGCCCCGCAGCAGGGCCCGAACCCCATCCAGGGCCCGAAGCACAGCCAGAGGGCGAAGAACCCAATCCAGGGCACGAAGCCCAGCCAGGGCCCGAACCCCATCCAGGGCCCGAACCCCATCCAGGCCCCGAAGCCCATCCAGAGGCCGCAGATCCCAAACCAGGGCCAGAAGCCCCTACAGGGCCCGCAGATCCAAAACCAGGGCCAGAAGCCCCTACAGGGCCCGCAGATCCCAATCCAGGGCCAGAAGCCCCTACAGGGCCCGCAGATCCCAATCCAGGGCCAGAAGCCCCGACAGGCCCAGAAGAACCCAATCCAGGGCCAGAAGCCCCTACAGGGCCCGCAGATCCCAAACCAGGGCCAGAAGCCCCTACAGGGCCCGCAGATCCCAATCCAGGGCCAGAAGCCCCGACAGGGCCCGCAGATCCCAAACCAGGGCCAGAAGCCCCTACAGGGCCCGCAGATCCCAATCCAGGGCCAGAAGCCCCTACAGGGCCCGCAGATCCCAATCCAGGGCCAGAAGCCCCTACAGGGCCCGCAGATCCCAATCCAGGGCCAGAAGCCCCTACAGGGCCCGCAGATCCCAATCCAGGGCCAGAAGCCCCGACAGGCCCAGAAGAACCCAATCCAGGGCCAGAAGCCCCGACAGGGCCCGCCGAACACAATCCAGGCCGAGAAGCCCCTACAGGGCCCGCAGATCCCAATCCAGGGCCAGAAGCCCCGACAGGCCCAGAAGAACACAATCCAGGGCCAGAAGCCCCTACAGGGCCAGAAGAACCCAATCCAGGGCCAGAAGCCCCTACAGGGCCCGACGAACCCAATCCAGGGCCAGAAGCCCCCGACCTGGCACCAGCCGGGAACAGAGCCCCCGACCTGGCACCAGCCGGGAACCTAGCCCCCCAAGAGGGCCCCGAATTGCCCCCATGACCACATCTACACCTGGAAGTTCGGTGGCCAGCCACGCAAGAACACCCAGTCCCTTGGCCAGTCCAGTCCAGTCATTGGGAAGCCACCAATCCGGCCATTCCCCTACCCAGCCCCAGGCCATAATGTCACCACATGTGTCTGCACACATGGAGGAGCAGCCAAGCCAACCATCTGGCCGCACATTGCGCCGCGGCCAGTTGAGTGGGAGATTCTCCCATGACCAAAATATGGCATTGGCTAGTGGCCTTACATTATACTATGACGAGCTATATGGGAGCAAATCCAAACACACCACCAAGCAGCGCAAGATGGAATTGTTTGAAACCATCCTCCGACAAGTAAATGCAGCGGGGGAAGAGAGGAAAGATGTGTCCCAAATTCAGAAGAAAATCTCTGATCTGAAGTATGCTGTACGGCAAAAAGAAATTAAAAGGCATAATTACAGGTAACTAAATGTTTACGCTAAATCTAATGTTTTGGATGTACTGTATGCACCTTTTCTGAGTACCAAACGATTTTCTCTTTTCAGCCTGAAAACTGGCGGTGGCTTTCCATCTAAATTGGAGTTTACCCCTGCTGAGGAGATTGTGCTTGGACTTCTCCATCCGGTCGCGGTCGGTGGACATGCTGGTCTAAGGGACACAGACTCACCGACCCGTACCCACGGTGAGTACTCTTAAATCTGCATGTTTGCCTGTTTGCTAAATAATCTACAGTTCACTAGTAACAAGCTAACGGGATGCCCCTATGGTTTGCCTTGCTTGGCCTCGCACTACTGTGGCTGTTTGTGTCCTCTTTTTGTCCCTGGGAATCACACATTTAGGCCCACAGCCATTATGGCAAAGTTCAAATGTCCAATTGTATTGTTAAAGTCATGAAGTTTCGCAAGATAAGTGAGATATTTTGAATCAATCACAAAACACACATCATTATGTATGGGTTGCCTTTTGGTTGTGTGAGTTGTGTTTGAGTTAACAATTTAATTAGCCACCCACAAACATATGTGACCTAGAGCAGCGAGACTCAACTTCCGGCCCGGGGTCCCAATGCGGACCTTGGCACCACATTCAAGGACCCCTGCCCAGACAGCCCTGCACTCAGTTACTTCTGTGTTGACGTGCTCAGAGCTGCCCCCTTGATCGGCCATGTAGTGGTTGGTCTCCTGCCCAATGTCATGGCTCCGTGAAACATAGCATTGCAATATGAAGTACTGCCCAGGAAGTGGCATTGCAAGGTACACAGTAACTTATTTTAATTTTCTCTGGCCACAATCGTGTCCCGCTGCCCCTGCTCTGGCCCATCTGCCACAGTCCCCCCATGCCCCCCCCCACATAAGCCCCATACATTTGTAACAGATTGGCTCCATCCATCCCATCACCATCAATACGTTAACTCCCCCCTTTAGCCATCCAATCCCTGTCCCCTCAGCTCTGGCCCATCCAGCCCAGCAAGGGCAAGCAGCCTTTATTAGTTGGCACTTTGAAATCTCCAGCCCCTCCACCAGTGTCTTTATTTTTAACTAGACACCCCCTGCGTCAGCACCATGGCCAGACATTCACCTCTCACCACATACCTTTAAATGGGCGTTTCAAACAATTGTTTGAGTACCCCGGACCTAGCGAATGGTAGGCTAAATCCAAAAATGTGCCTTGAAAGTTGTATGCTGACTGGGTACACTTCATGACTTAGAACTGAGGTCACTTAGCAGTTTGTCAGAGCCATTGCACCTATGTAAACTTGCGTGTGTTTGAACAAAGGTCACCATTGCTCTAGAGTTGAATAATATTACAAATAGAGCTATATTTGATTACCTATCCTAAAAAAGGTTATGTGTGTGTGTTTACGTGGTTTGTTTTTCTCTTCTTCAGCCCAGCATGATCCCTCAGCAAGGGTAAACTCACCCCCCAGTTTGGTTATGCCTACCAGGTCCGTACAGCATAGGAGCCCAGATCAGAGATTTTCGGTAAGTTAATTTAGTAGCATAAATACTAACAAGTGCTTAAGAATGTGTTAAACTGTTGAAATCCAAAATTTGGACGCAAACTTAGCCTTTTTTTTTTGATATGTCCCTACAGACCCGCACACTCATGGAAGAGATCCAGGACATGGAGGAAGATGATGATGTCTCCGTACAGGGCACGTCGGATGAACTCCCCCTGGGTCCCAATTTGGAACTGCTCCATAATGTTTCTCTGGCCAATCCTCAGCAGCAGAGTGAATCTCCATCCATTGTGCTTGCACATGGGGAGACTGACACTACAGTCCCCAGTGTTCACTCTGCTGCTGAGGATTTGCAAAGCAGGCCGGTTGCTGTTGAGGGTACGACACCACGCGGCAGGGCACGCCCAAGAGCCAGGGTAATTGTGCGGCGGACGCCATTACGCCGCCCCACAATTTCCCAGGGGAGGCAGAGTGCCCTGCTTCAATTATGGACCCAACAAAGGGACTCTTATGACGCCCAGCTCGTTACAGAGCGTGAGCAAAGGCATGCCGACATGGTGAACATCCATACCAGTCTACAGGGCATCCTCGCGGAGTTGCGTACCCTCAACAGCAACGTGGCCAATGCAAGTAATGGCATCCAGTCAGCCATGGCTGAGATGACCAATATGCAGAGAAACATTGTGGAGCAGTTTCAAATTCACAATGCTGCCATGGCCCAGGCTAGGTCCCATTCCCATGGACCTCCACCTGGACCTCCACCTGGGTATTATGGGCAGCCACCCTATTAAGCCATGGGTGTGTGGGACATCTTTTCTCTTAACCCCCACTGTATTTACTTGTCCTTTGAGGTTTCAAACAATCCATTTTGTGTTGCTCTGGCAGGTTGTGTTTTGTATTTGCTCCCATATAGCTCCTTAGAGTAATGCTTAAGGCCACTAGCCAATGCCATAGGTCTATGTGGAGTTTATCTGGCCACTTATGGCTTTACCTATGTATTTGGTTGGTGCTCCTCCTGTTTGCAGACATGTTTGTGTGACATTATGGCCATGCCCAAATATCCCTGGGCACAGCCAATATTAATGACTGGACTAGGCTGGCCTTTGGACTGGGTGTCCTTGTTTGGTTGTGCCACTCACTTCCAGGTGTAGAAGTGCTCGATGTTTTTTTTAATGTTATCCATTTGTTACCACAGATGTATGTGGACTGATTTCTGTTAACCACTATAATTTTTCATTTTCAAAGTAAAACAAAAAATTCACTTACAATACTTGTGGCGTTTTTAGTGGGAAGACATTTTTAACAGCTTGGGCTAAACCAGATAATTTTGGTTTGAAGAGGTGTAACAATGCAAAGCTAAAGCTAAGGAAACTACATGAAATACATTAGGCAACAATTAAGGTCTAAATGTTTTACTTAGAGGTAATGCCACATTACGGCAAAACAACATATGTAACAAAAAGGATAACACAGACATACAGAATGGTGAGACAGGGAAAAAAGTTAACTAAAATGCTGGCTGATCAGGTTGGCTCGAACAGATTGGCCAGACTCACTGGGGGGCCCCTCAAAATTCTCGACTTCATCCTCGACGGCTGAAGAGGGCAGGCTGTCCACATAACGTGGGACACGTTCCATGATGGCAAAATTGTGCAAAACAGCACATGCCATTATAATGTCGATCACTTTCTTGGGATCATATTGCAGGGCCCCCCCAGTATGGTCAAGGCAACGAAAACGTGTCTTCAGCAGACCAAAGGCCCTCTCCACAACAGCCCGGGTCTTGCGATGCGCACGGTTATACGCTTCCTGAGAGGCATCCTGGGGCCGCAGCACAGGCGTCATGAGCCAGGGTAGAAGTGGGTACCCGGAATCACCTTAAACAGAGAATTAAATGTAATCAAAATTAAAAAGGCAACACAACCAACACCAAAAATTTCACAGATATCATAATGATGTAAGGTAAAGTGTTCCCAAAAAAAAACACGGCACATTAGGGCCCCCAAAAATTGCACTAAGGTATAACCTAAATAAAAATGGCACTTCTATATACCAATTAATTAACAAACATCTGCACGGCCAAGGGTATTTGTATTTTACATATATTTGTAGTTTTCAGACATGTTACAATTAGGATGCTGCGGAGGGCCTATCCACATTTCTCTGGAAACTACAATGTATGCAGTTTAAGTCCACTTTGACATTTAACGACCAATAGTACCAAAGGAGCCAAATGTCAAAGATCCCTATCCACATTTCTCTGGAAACTACAATGTATGCAGTTTAAGTCCACTTTGACATTTAACGACCAATAGTACCAAAGGAGCCAAAGGTCAAAGATCCCTATCCACATTTCACTGGAAAATACAATGTATGCAGTTTAAGTCCACTTTGACATTTAACGACCAATAGTACCAAAGGAGCCAAATGTCAAAGATCCCTATCCACATTTCACAGGAAACTACAATGTATGCAGTTTAAGTCCACTTTGACATTTAAAGACCAATAGTACAAAAGGAGCCAAAGGTCAAAGATCCCTATCCACATTTCACAGGAAACTACAATGTATGCAGTTTAAGTCCACTTTGACATTTAAAGACCAATAGTCCCAAAGGAGCCAAAGGTCAAAGATCCTTGGGTATAAACTCCAAACCAATATATTTAGGCACAAGGAACTTACAGACATCCTAACTAAAGGGAAAACATTCTGAAGGCCACAGCGAGACAAGGATTTTTTGGGTAAGTTCCTAATATATGAGCCAAGAAAAAGGCAGTTGGACGCTTCTGTAAAGTTTTCCAAAACAAACATATCAACAAATACAAGATTAATGCCACATTTAATAACACACAAATAGGACACACTTACCAAGCAGCCATGCCCCCGAAAATTCACCTGCCTCAAATCTCCGAAACAACCCAGATCGCCGGAGGATATAGGAGTCGTGGGACGATCCGGGGTAGCCGGCAAGGACACTCATAAACCGCATATCCGGACCAACCACGGCCTGGACATTAAGTGAGTGTCCCATTTTACGATTCCTTAAGGAAAAAACATACAAAAAGGGTAATTGATATTTGACCCAAACTAATAAATTAACCACAAAACATGTCTGCACTCTATTGGGAAAGACTAATGAAAAGCCGAGATAAAGCAGCTACACAAATGAGGGATAAACAAATATGCTGCCGCAAAGGAAAACAGGTTACATGACACGTTGGGCAACATAATAACCAATCTCAATACCTATATATATACTCGTCGGCTGCCCTAGGTACGAGTGCCACATGTGTGCAGTCAATTGCACCAATAACGTTGGGCATGTCGGCCACATTATAAAAACCAAGCTTAATGGCGTTTCTGGCTGCCATATCATCTGGAAAAAAAATATATTTTTGAGTTATGGCAGCCATGCCTTCCAAAAATTTAGACAGTGCGCGGCTCAGTGTAGGCTGTGACATCCCCACAGAGAGGGCACCCAGCCTCTGGAACGAGCCGTTCGCCAAAAATTGCAGGCAGCCAAGCATCTTGGTCATACCTGAAATTGCATGCCCCTTCCTTGTGGTGCGGGCTAACCATGGCCGCAGCTCACTATATAATTTATGGAGGGAAGCGCGATTAAGCCTGGTCAGCTCGAACAGCTCAACATCATTCATGCTATCGATGTTCATGCGACGACGCAGGGGCAATCTGCTCTCAGACATCTGGATCAACTCAATGCCAAAAAGCATAAGCCCTTGATGTGCCACAAACTCGCTCCGCTCCATCCTACTCCCGAGGCCAAATAGCTGCCGGCAAACATTTCGTAAAGCAGCTCTTTAATGGGCTTCAAAACAATTAGCAATCACCTCTCTGAATTGGGCGCAAGCCCATGTGAAGGACGTAAAAAATAGGATCGGACGCAAATAATACGATTTGGACGGGAAAAACACACGAACGAACGCAAATTATACGATTCTCGTACGAAATGCGTATGTTCATATACGTCTATGCGCGAACGATCGTGCGAATACGAAATGGCCAAAAAAACAAGAAAAAATGACAAACACCCACCCAAACTTACGATTCTCGATACGAAATCACTTAACTTTTGCTCTTTGAATCGAGGGGATAGTTTGTGGGGGGGGGGGATTTCAAATGTAAAGGTTGTTTTTGGGGAGTCTTTTTGGGACATGGAAGGGTATCTACCAATACATGTGTGGTACCTTTGTAACCGGGAGAAATAGGGATTTTACAGGTAATATGATTTTATTGAAAAACTTACAATTCTTTTTTTATTTTGTTTGAGAATACACTAAAAAATGACAAATACATTTTATTTTTATGCCCAGAGGGGTGACAAAATCCCTAGGTTGGCTGGCACCTAAAGGGTTAAAATGAAAACTGTGAAATTCTGTACCTATTCATTGTGACCCAGGATCACTTTTAAAAATCACTTATAAGGCCTGCGCTCTTCAAAGTTATGCAGCCCTGAAGTAGGTAAATATGCCTGAGGAGACGAGGCGCAGTGGACAGGTGAGTGCTTTGTTGTGACACAGATATTGATGAACAAAGCTGGCAGCAATGGACTGTAGACAAGAGAGACAGATAAGACAACCATGAAACACTCCTGCCAAGATGGAGAACAGAGATTCATGGACAAAGGGACAATTTGGTTAAAACCTTGAGAAAGAAGAGATACCATGGTCAGTCAAAGATCTGGTTTGGGTAGCTCCCTGCAGGTAAAACGCTTGCTGTAATATTGGGCCAGAAGCACCAATGATGCAAGATTTGTGCATGCTTTCAGTGATGCGCATGCCCCCAAATCAGGAGCTTCTACATGCACACATTTGTGCACTGTCCACAGAGGGACGTTGTGTATGCTCCACAATGCAGTCTTGCTGTGTGCACATAATCCGAAGGGACAAATGCGCACTCGACCACATTTGCAATGTGCCTTGACATTTAAAATAAACAGTGGTTTCAGAGCACGTTATTGTTGACTCGTGTGCATCTGCTTGTTTTCTTCCTGTTACTGACCTGGCTTCCTTAACCATTCCTTTGCTGCTTCTTGGTTCTTCAACCTTGAACCAGTGTGGCCAGCCCTGACCCAGATCCTTCTGACCATTGTCCTCTCCCAGTGTACTGCTGCATCCTAGATCTCTGCTACCCTATGCTACAGATGCATAGCCCGAGTTGTGCTGCAGCCAAGTACATCACCACCATCAGCACCATGAGGGGCCAAAAAGGGATTCTTGACCCTGTGATCATTGGTGAGACAGTTCAAATTGTCGGGGATTGGGGCGAACGGCAGTGACCCAGACGACAGATCTCCTTCAAATCAAGAATAATTTATTGAAAATAAAGATTCAAACATCTCTTAACATCAGAGAAGGTTTGCAGCCAAAATGCAGAATAGCAAGCGGTTACCTCACCGGCTCTTAGTAAAGTCCAGGCTAGGAAAAATGCAGCAAGCTGAAAAAGTCTGTGTTGAACAAGGTCCACTTTCGGGGCATACGAATCTGCGCTGTTAATCTCCACAAGTCCAAGTTTGTGGTGACACAAGCAAAGTTCTTCGGACTGGGGAAAAATAGACACCATTTATTACTTTCCCATACACCTTACCACAATACCTATTCTTCATAATCGAAGCTCCACCTTGAAATTTACATATTTTGAAGATAGGCCAGATATGGGACTGGTTCCCATTAGAACTGAGAAATAGGAATATCAGTGCTGCAAAATACAATGACATTGGGGAGAACTGTGATTCCAGCTTAATAGATTGTGGGAATTTGAGGGTCTTTTCTATTTTAGCATTCCCTTCTGAATAAAATCCACTCTAAACAAAAATGGTCTTCTAACTACCTTGCCTTCAAGATCACATCTGAACTATCTTCAACACCCAAATATAAGCATGGTCCTACCACCCAAACTCACATGATGTTCTTGTCACAGCTACAATAAGGCACGTTATGCGTGCTTTTGGCCATGCAAGAAAGGATAGTGTGGCAAACATCACCACTAGCAGTGATGCAGCTTGAAGACGTCAGCAAAACCAAACTGTCTTATTCACTATATAAAAATAGTGAGAAACTCCGTCACCATTTTGCAGCTTCTTTCCACGCAGTAATAAGGTCACCAGCAACTAATATTTTTTAAATAAAACAGTATCAGCGACATCCGCCAAGACAATAATCCTGATTGCAACATACTGTAACTCGTCTGAGCTTCCTGTAAATCTGGGAAAGAGACTTCAGTTGTGAGCAGTGGCGGCAATAATGAGCCGATAACACAAGAAATTCTGAAAGCGGAGAAATGCAACTTGTCTCATCAACACCTGAGAAGCGGGCGTTTAACCCAATCACCATCAGATGATCTGCTAAGCGAGAAACCATTCAGGGGAATGTAATGACAGTCATTTAGGCCATCCAAACTGCTTTAAAAACTGCCAAATGTCTCTTATTATGTAATATGCCTAATTACCTATAATGTCCTTTCCCTATTAATTCCCCAACATTCTTTGCACAGCAAAATCATAAAGCAAACAGAATATCTAATGTACCAGCCTAAAAGGACTCCACTTTAATAATGGCTTTATAAATTAGCTTTCTTTGTGGTCAGTAACCCCACCATGGGACCACATTATGTGTGATGATTAGGGATATGCGAACCCGAACTGCACGCAAGTTCGGGTCCTGAAACTTAAAGCGGACCTTCACCCTAAATAAGAGAATATTTTGTGTCTCCCCAAGCTGTACATACAGATTGTCCACATTAAAAATCATCCTAACTGCATCTATTGCACTTTCTGAGACTTTAAACATCCAAGATGGTGGCCCATGGAGGTGTAGGCTGTCTGCAAACAGGAAGTGCCTTCTGACTGACGCTCTGCATTCTGGGATTGCTGACCTTTTCCTGACCCCAGCTCTGCTCTGTCTGTGCAAAGCACAGCTATCTCCCAGTTCCCCTGCACTTTTGACCCCTCTTCTCTCCTCAGTAGGTGATACTATTGAGCCAAAATGGCGGCGCCCGTATCCTAGAGTGCTGAACAGAGTTGCAGGCCAGTGAGGGAAAGAATAAAAAGTGACTAAAAATTTTAAATATATTAATTTTAGATGCTGGCTAAGGGCTTTTAAGGGTTTGGGCTTTTCATTAAATTATGCTGAAGGTCCGCTTTAAGCACGGATTTAAAATTGAAATCTGCGTACTCGCTCGGCGTTCAGTCTGAACCCAGAAGAAAGCTGATTAGCTGCACAGCTACACTTGGGTGTCAGTAATAGCACTTGCACCAAGCACTTGGGTGTCAGTACTCTGTAATAGAACTTGGGTGTCAGTACTCTTTAATACCAATTGCTATTGGCAGTATGCACTGGGTCAGGGCAGTTAAGGACTTCTTGAAAAAAAAAAAAAACACATTTTTGTGTAGTGTGCACTCACTGGTTCAAACCACTGGTATGTTGTTAAGGCCCTCTTGAAAGAAATGATTATGTGTGATTATTAGGGATGTGTAGTGTGTACTGGTTCTAACCACTTAGGTGTCAGTTCTCTGTAATACCAATTGTTCACACCACTTGGGGGGTCACTGCTCTGTAATACCACTAGTTCAGACTACTTGGGGGGTCACTGTTCTGTATTACCAATTGTTCAAACCACCTGCTCATTGCTCTGTAATACCAAATGTGCAAACCACTTGGGGGTCACTGCTCTGTAATACCAATTGTTCTGGCCACTTGGGGCGGTCACTGCTCAGTAATACCAATTGTTCAGGCCACTTGGGAGTTACTGTTCTGTAATACCAATTGTTCAAACCACTTGGGGGTCACTGCTCTGTAATACCAATTGTGCAAACCACTTGGAGGTCACTACTCTGTAATACCAATTGTTCAGGCCATTTGGGGGTCACTGTTCTATAATACCAATTATTCAAACCACCTGGGGTCACTGGTCTGTAATGACAATTGTTCAAACATTTGGGGGTCACTGCTCTGCAATACCAATTACAGGCCCCTTGGGGGTCACTACGTATTAATACCAATTGTTTAAACCACTTGAGGGTCACTGATCTTTAATACCAATTGTTAGTGGATTTCCACGGGGTCAGGCCACTTGTGTGTCCGTACTGTTTAATTAAATTGTGACTATTTAATTGTGGGCACACCGGGCATTACACCCATTTGGGCTTCAATTAACTATTAAATTGTGGCCCCCATGGCATTAGACCCTTTGCCATGGGGGCCACAATTTAAAAATTAAAAAAAAAAAAACTAGTTACTTGTGTGCATACCTTGCATTATACTCTTTTGAGCTTTGATAAACCAGTTACTTGTTGGCATGCCTTGCATTATACAAAGAGGCACACATGAAGGCATAAGAGTACATTGTTACCTAACCTAGGCAAATTATATATACCAAAACAGTGCCTTGAAGGTAAAGAACGAGTGCTTAAGAATAACTTTCACAATAAGCAGTCACACAACTCTTCCATTCGTATGCTCTTTTACAACTTCTGTTTTCATTTTATGTTCCATTTCTTTCCTTATTTCTCTAAGCCCCTCATTTCATAGAAGTGAATTTTCTATAAATATTACACTTAGTAGCTCCAAAACCTTGGCAAAGAATGTCACTTAGGAGGTCTTCACCAAATCATATACATAAATATAGAAATCGTCATCAAACGTTATAAAGTACACAAGGTTTGGCTATTAGGTTTTGCCTGTTGTTGCACACTACTTTAGGTTCAGCGGGAGCAACCACTTATCTGCACACTCCAGGATGCCAGTTCACAGCTCCTTGGCGGTGTGGTCTTTTGCCCAGAAAGATGAGTTTCAGCACTGCCTGCTGGTGTTTCCCCATGGCTGGACTCAAAATGGTGATGCAAGCACTTCCACCCTGCTTCTCTTCCTGCTTCCAGTTTAGTTCCAGTCCTGTGCCCAACCTCATCCTGCCCTACCATGTGTCCTTTTTGGCCTCTGGTTCTGGTACCTGTGGCCAGGGGGTCCGCTGGAGCATACTATTGTCTACTGGCTAACTCCTGATCTTCTGCAGTAGCTAGCAGGCTTGTGGCCAAGTTGGCGTGAACCTCCTTCTCGCTTTGACTGGGACAAAGCTGGCCAGGCATTTGGTAATTCCAGGCCTTGGACGCTAGTGGGCTTTGCTGTCTGGTCGTGCTGTCTTCCCTCTCGGTGGCAGTGTGGTTGGCGCTTAGTTTTGTGTTCCCAAGTGTCCCCCAAGTGATATTTTCTAGACAACCTCCGGATATTATCCAGTACAGGGTTGGTTTGCAAGGACCCCAGTGCGAGGATTGGATTGCCTCTCCATCATTGCTCATACAGTAATCTTTTTTTCCTGTCATTTTAACTAATTTGAAAACAGAAAAATTATGCTTCTTTTTCTATATGTGATGGAATAAGAGCCCAATATAAGAAATTAGGCAGAGAAACAATCATGGGGCTCCCTGACCATATGGGTCCCAGCGCGGCCACAACCTCTACACCCCCTAGTTACAGCCATGGTCCAGGGTCTATGACTTACAACATCTCGGCAATTAACTGGCCGTAACTTCACTGTAGGCAGTTACAAGCCTTTTTCCCTAGAGACATGGGATCACTCCCATAGAGGAACACCACTGCTTTCGTAAGCGGTCAGGGTAAGCCTGAAAAGGTGGTTGGATCCTCCAAGGAAGTCATTGCAGACAAGAGGTCCCAGTTATTGCAACAGATTCCAGTACTTGGGCGTGGGAGCACATCAGACTCTCACCACATCCAAGGATATAGTTCAGAAGAATTGATGATTGAATCATAAAACTACAGTTGCTTACTCACAAACCTATTTTTGATTACCAAGTGGATAAGTGGCATATCAAAATCACCAGGGAAGTACCACATCACTAGCCTTTCAGAATCTGGCCTACACTTTTTAACAGTCTTGTTAGTCAAAGGTGTGAAATTGTTCCCCTCGTTAATAGATTTTGCGATCCCACAAAATCCTTGTGGCTTGTAAATTGACCTATCTGGGATTTATTGTTTGTTCCTAAAGGGCCCTCAACTTTAGGTAACATCTTAACCCTTGAATCTAGTTTCCAGTTAAGGGTCACCTCATTATCTAGGAGGTTTGGTGTTTACAGTTCTATTCTGAGATCCTTATTTCCTTTCCTCCTGAATTTTTTTCTTAATTCCAGATCCCCTTTTTCTGCCTAAAACAACAGTCTCTTCCTCACACACAAGTGTTAGTTCACCTGTTTGTTTCCTATTTAGAAAGAAATAGGGGATGATCTGCTTCTAAAGCCACTATACCAATGGGATATACAGACTAGATCCTGGGCCTACACTTGTATGGATGTTTCCGCTACATATATATCTGCTCATTCCATAGCAGTCTCCACCTCCTGGGGTGGAAGATCAGAAGCTTCCACAGAAGAATTTTGCCGAGCTACTGCTAGGTCTATGCCCCACACCTTCCTTAAAGTGATTGGCAAGTCAAAAGATTGGCAAGTCAAGTCACCAGATTCCAGGGCTGGTGACAAAGTCCATTAAGCAATCTGTGTTTTGAGGCTGGTGACAAACCAAATACAGATTCCAGGGCTGGCGACAGACAAAAGGGTCGATTCAAAGAAACATGTAACAGCTTTGATTTTGGTGCCGATCATCCTATTTTTCCCGTACGCTTGTGCGTTCGTATGAACTTGCGAGTGATTCTATAAGCAAATACGTTTCTATCCTAAAATGTACGTCCGTTCGTATGGCAGTTCGGGAATCAGACCTATGTCAGTTTCCATCCTGAATTTTCCGTTTCATTTCTCAGGTTGCAACATTGGTTTTGCCCTTTTTCCTTTTTTGTCTGGACGTAAATCCTTCTGATCTTGTGGCTGCGCACTACATTACCACTTACCTCATTAAAGTGCATTCTAAATATTTGGTCTTTTATTTTTCTTTATTTCATTCATTTTGTAGTAACCAACCATTAATGAATGCATTTGCATAAGTAAATCTTACTTTGTTTAATTTTTAGTTCACTTGCATTTTTTACTTGTGGATTTAATTTTAATATTTTGGCTTCAAATGGTACAACTTAAAATTTTGGGTGTGGTTACCCACACCCTCTACATACAGATTTGCTCTCAAAAATTAAAAAACACCCAGCAACTTCAGCATGTTATGAGCCTAGAAACAGCCAAGATGGCGGCTCAGGTATTCTCGGGCAGCCTGCAAACAGAAAGGGCCTTGTGACTGTGTTGCTCTGCATTCTTTGATTTCTGACCTTTCCGTGCCCCCAGCTCTGCTGTGTCTGTGCAAAATACAGCAGTAACCCACATCCTGCACTTTATCCCGCTCTCCTCTCCTCAGTAAGTGTGATGCATCTGACCAAAGATGTGCTTAAATAATTAAACAAAGGTAAACAACTACACCAATAAATGCAATCTAAAAATATTATTCTAGTACATCAATTTAAAAATAAATAACAAAGGACATAAGTTTCTTTAATTAACGCAAATATATGGATGTATTGCAAAATAAAGGTTTACATGCAAAGGACTAATTAAGGTCCACATTAAAATGCTTTTATAAGGCATACATGAATCAGGTATGCATTGCCATACAATTTATGGCCTCGGCCATGCTGATACATGCAGTTCATTGGAGCTCAAGACGCGCAGACTCCTCCACATAGCCAAAAAACCTGATCAAGAACAGCAATCCGACTGCTAAAAGGTGTCGGCAGTGGCTTTCTTTTAAAACGTATTTAGAGGTTGGAAAACTGCTCTCTGAATCACACGTAAACACATCCGATTATCCTAAGTTTTACGTTTTGATCCTAAGTTTTAGGATTTGATCCTAAGTTTTACGTTTTGATCCTAAAATTTAGGAACGAACTTCCGATGATCGTAAGAGCATATACGCATTCGTACGTAGGCTCGTGCGAGTCGGAAATGGCCAAAAAAACAGGAAAAAATGACTAACACCCACCCAAACTTACGATTCTCGATCCGAAATCAATTAACTTTTGCTCTTTGAATCGAGGGGAAAGTCCATTAAGCAATCTGTGTTTTGAGGCTGGTGACATACCAAATACAGATTCCAGGGTTGGAGGCAAAAAGCCAAAGTCCATTAAACAATCCGAGATCATGGGCTGGCAGAAAACAAGCAAAGTCCATTAAACAATACGAAACTCTAACCGTGTGATCCGTGTGATGGTTAATCCAATAGCTGATCGGGAAGCAGTCCAGGTCAATCCAGTAAAACAGTCAGGGGTTGCAGATAACAGGAATTGCAGGTAAAAGGAATCGCAGCTTCCAGGAACTGAGCTGATAACACAGCAATGAATACAGGCCAGCTGTCCATTTAAATAGGGATGTCAATTAGAGCAGGGAGGGATGTGTCAGAGTCTGAGTGAGGTCACTTCCTGTGCACAGGCCATGGAAAACCCGGAAGTAAAAAACAAGCCCAAGAGCTTACACTCTAGGCTTCGTGCAGTTGCAGTGAGCCGAACACCAGGTGGAGTTGTTGAGCAGTGCAATGGATGAATAGCCAGGTCTAGAACAAACACCCAAAGCACTTTTGTGGCTGCATGCAAAGATCAATATAAGACGCCCAAAAGGCGTGGAGCCTGACACAATGGGACAACAATGGCGCTTACTTTTAGAATAACTTTAAGCATTACAGTTGAAACATTTAATTAGACAAAAGGCCATCAGGGAAATGAACTACAGGTGCTATCCCACCCCTAAAATCTTAATTTCTTGCTTATCCTCTCCGTGGCCAGACGATGGGAGAAAATCCCTGTTAACTGTATTGCTATGAGCCCTTCAGGATGGCCCTTACAACCCCCCTTCAATGTTTCTTAATATTGTTTTTTCTTGCCCAGTACTGAGGACTGAGGGGAAAGGGTGGGGCTTTTAAACCTTTTACAGTTTGTGTTTCCTCTATACGGGGAGGAGTCTCTCTCTCTGTGGCCATCATGAAGGCCTCTTAGAAATACCGTTCGTAGCAAGTATAACTATTTATGTGTTTATGTTAGGGGGATTGTTTAGTGTCTCCTGCCAGCCCGAAATACGGTTTGGCGGCGTACAGAAAACAATAAGGTAGGGTTTTTTTTAATTACTCTATACCTTGTTTCTAGTTCTAGTATATCTTATGCACAGTTCATTATTTACATAGAAAAAGAAGAAAATACAACAGCGCATCAAAATTTTTCAAATAAATATAATTTTCATTTATTGCTTGTGTTTTGGTCACACTTGTCTGTTTGGGTCAGCTTTGTAGCAAGGGTTTCGTTTGTAGCAAGTAATACAGTTTGTAACAGGAGTTTTGTTCGTAGCAAGTGGATAGTCAAAATCCTGGGTTTTGGTCCACTTCAGGGGTGCCCCGCTGTTTGAAACCCCAGAGAAAGCCCCCAAAACTCACCTCACCACGCTCCCACGTGGCCGCGCTGACCAATCACCGCCGACGGACAAGCGGGTGACAGCGGCGGACAACACAGCATGTCCGCCGCCGCCTCCCGCGCGCCCCTCTGACAGTGCGCGCGCCCGCGCCGGCCATTCACAAACCGCCGGCGCGGGCGTGCGCACGTTTAGGCAAAGCGGCCTCACGGAGAGGCTCAAAAGGAGGACCCTGCAAGGCAGATAAAACCAAATTCAAATCCCAGACTGGCAACATAGGCTTAGGTGGCGGGCGCACGTGACTAACCACCTGGAAAAAATTCTTAACCAAACGGTGGTTGCCAAAAGATCTTTGGAAGAAAATAGCCAAGGCAGAAACATGTCCCTTGAGGGTACTAAGCTGAACCCAAATCCAAACCATGCTGCAAGAATTCCAGGATCCTGGGAATAGAAAACACCCGACAGGGAAAAGACTTAGACTCACACCAGGCAATGTAAGCATGCCATACCCTATAGCAGATAAAGGACGAGGACTTCTTCCTAGCCCGAATCATGGTGGTAACAACAGAGGCAGGGAGCCCCTTTTCCATCAAGATGGAGGTCTCAGCAGCCAGGCCATTAAAGCCAGCGTTTGTAAATTGGGATGGTGTAGCTGACCCTGAGTGAGCAGGTCTGGAACCTGGGGCAGGGCGTATTGATCTACTGCCAACTGCACGATGTCTGCGAACCACACCCTTCTTGGCCAACAGGGGGCCACCAGAATGGCTGGCACCCCTTCCTGGGATGTCTTGCGCAGCACCCTGCCCAGCAGAGGAAAAGGAGGGAACACATACAGGAGCCGAAAGCTCTTCCAAGGAATTGCTAGTGCATCCATGGCCAAGGCCAGAGAGGCCTGGGACAGATAGACAAAGACTGGAAGCTTTTGATTGTGACGGGGCGCAAACAGATCCACATCCGGCTGACCCCAGCGGTGGCACAGGGAGCGAAACACCCTGCTGCTGAGGGACCATTCTCCCAGATGAGAAGTCGCCCTGCTCAGGGAGTCTGCCTCCAGATTTTCCAACCCTGGGATGTACACTGCTGAGATGCAGGGAACATTCTCCTCCGCCCAGGACAGTATCAGAAACAATTCCTTGAGGGCCCTCTTGCTCCGGGTCCCTCCCTGATGATTGATGTAGCCCGACCCCGAAGGTGTGGGGCCAATTGGGCGAGAACCAACCTTACCGCCCTCAGTTCCAGAATGTTGATAGGAGTATGGGCCTCCTGGGGGCCCCACTGAGCCTGGAATTTTAAGGACTTCCAGATGCCCCCCCAACCCGTCAGACTGGCATCTGTGGTGACAGTCTCCCAGCAAGGGGACAGAAAGGTTATGCCCACCAAGAGGTTCCTTGAGTCCAGCCACCATGAGAGGGACCGTCAGGCCAGGGGGGACAGAACAAACACCTGATCCAGGGACATAGGGTTCCGATCCCACACTGATAAGAGGTGCAGCTGCAGAGGTCTCATGTGAAACTGAGCATAGGGTACAGCCTCGAAGCAAGACACCATCAGGCCCACCAGTTGCATCCCCTGCCGGATGGAGGGATGAGGACAAGACAGAAGAAACTGGGCCTCTCCACCTTCTGTTGAGGGAGAAAAACCTTGACCTGAGATGTATCCAGAGTCATGCCCAGAAAGGACTTCACCAGTGACGGAGACAGAAAAGACTTGGGATGGTTGATCACCCAGCCGAAGGACTCTAGTGTGGACACCACCATCTGGGTATCCAGTTCTGCCTGATCGAAGGACTGAGACGAAATCAGAATGTCGTCCAAATAAGGAAGGATGCGAATGCCTTGAGATCTCAACAGAGCCATCACACCCGCCAGTACCTTGGTGAATACCCCGGGAGCCGAGGTGATACCGAAAGGTAAGGCCACAAATTGGTAGTGCTGATCCTTCAAAGCGAACCTGAGAAATTTCTGATGACCTGGGAAGATAGGTACATGAAGGTAAGTGTCCTTGATGTCTACGGATGTCATGAAGTCGCCCGGGCGCAGAGTATTGACTGCTGAGCGTAGGGTCTCCATGCGAAAATACTTGAATCTGACAAACTTGTTGAGGCGCTTTAACTCCAGGATGGGCCTCAGGGATCCATCCTTTTGGGAACCATAAATAGATTGGAGTAGAAGCCTCTGCCCCTTTCCCTGAGAGGCGCTGGGCAGATGACCCCCAACCCCAGAAGGTTTCAGACCGCAAGCCACAAGCCCTGAGCTGACAGGGGGTTTTAAGCCATCCGGGATCTAATAAATCTTGGGGGCGGCCAGGCTGCAAACTCTATCTTGTATCTGGAGGACACACCACCTCCTGAATCCATCTGTCTTCAACACGTAGCCTCCAGACGTGAGCAAAGAGCCGAAGCAGTCCCCCCACCCGGATGGGTGAGGGCGCCTCCTCATGCCTGAGGGTGCTTGGGGGAGGATTTGGGCTTGGGACCCATAAAAGCCCGGGACGGCCTCGTCCTCTACCCCTGCCCCAATAGTCTCCGCGTGCCCCAGCAAAGGAAACTCCTCGACCAGCCCTGGAAGCGCAGGAGGGGAAAGAAGCACCGGGCCCCCGAAAGGGCCGTGACGGCCTCCTACGTTGAGGCAGCCTACCGCCCCTAGCAAACAGGTCCAAGCGTTCACCAAAGAGCCGTAGGAAAACCAGTGAGGGGCTTTTTAGCAGCATTATCAGCCACCCACTGACGTAGCCAGACAGAGCATCGTATAGCCACCAAAAGGGCAGAAGTCCTACCACACTTTCTAATGGCATCATCCATGCCAGAAAGAATATATGCAACAAATTCATAGCAAAGTAGGAGAGATCTATAATCCTCTCCTCCCACGTCATCAGAGGCCCCATCTAAGAGACACTTAAGCAGCCCTTTAATAGCAATAGCCGTTATGGCAGAGGCACAAACCGGATGCAGCCCCCACACAGGCAAAGGCGTGACAGGACAGCTGGTCCATGCGCCGGTCCTCACAATCCCGCAGGGTAGTAGTGTCAGGTGAGTGCATGACAGATGTATTTGACAACCCTAGAACGGGCACATCCACCTCGGGAGGGCATGACCAATGCTTAATCACCTCAGCAGGAAAAGGATACCTCCTGTACCAACTCTTGGGTACACCAGGCTTACTAGGCCATTCCCACTCTTTGAGCACCAGATTATTAAAGTGATTCTGCTCAGGGAACTCCAAGCGTGGTTTAACAGAATGAAAAAGCTCACCCTGCTGCTGCGGAGCCACAGCAGGAGGGGAAATACAAAGCACTTCAAAAATGTCAATAACCTGCCAGTGTCATCTGAGGACCATGGGTCTTCTCCAAAGGGAGAACCAGTACCACCATATATCTTCGGTTGCTCCTCAGAGGATTCTGAATCAGAAAACAATTCCCCCTCCTCGAGGGGGTAAAGGCCAGAAAAAGCATAAGGTCCCTCATCCTGAACAGGAAAGAGGGAAGCAGCGGGAGATAAATGACACTTTTTGGCAGAAGCCTTAGGCAGGGCTGACCCAGCAATATGCCTTTCAATGCTGGCCACCCGTGGAGCCAAGTCATTTTGCGACTCCCCGCTAGTGTGCTCCTCACTGGGAGTCAGATGCAAGCTTGGGGGGGTAAGCGAAGCAGAAGGGGGCGCAGCACCGGAACCCGTAGCCGGCGACCCAGGCTGCAGCGCAAGTACATGCTGGGCGCAGGGCAAACATACCCTGACACAGTCACTAACAGGGGATACCCCACACGCAACACACAGCTGGGCTTGTCCCGAAGGAACCCCAAAGCACATTGTCCCCGGTAGCCTCCATATGGTGATTTAGATACAGGCGCAACGGCCAGTACAGGGAAACGGCTAGCAATAGCCACCCAAAGCCCGCTAGGGAAGGTGGGAGATTGGTAAGGGGCAGGGTCGGGAGAACCACAGTCAAAGGTGACCCGCCTGCCAGACACAATAAGTACAAATAAACATCCCCAGCGCATACAGAGTAAAGCAATATAAAAAACCCGTAAGGGACTCACGGACCAAGCGGACAGCAGTACCTAGAGGGCGGACCGCGAGCGCATGACGCAGAGCGCGTCAGGGAACAAGGACCCAAGATTTGAGGCTGGAGCATCCCAATGAGGCTCAAACTAATTATACACAGGTGTCTATTGTCAAAGGATTCCTTCCAGTTACACCATGTAAGCCAGATGCTAATCTAAACATTAACAAATCAGCGGAAGCATAGAAAGATCTACCTGTGGTAGAGATGCTTTTTTAAGCATTGCTCCTCTTAGTAACTTCTATATATGTAAAAGTAACTGAAAGCACATACAACAAATAATAAACTCATCATGCTGCAGCCATGAACATGTATGCTTTTCTTTTTCGATTTATCGTATTATGAATAAGGAGTGGAGGGGCTGCAAAGTCTCCACAGATGAGAACATTGTTGAAATGCATTGGGTGGAACCATAGCATTCTGTTATAAAAGCTTTCACCCTGTACTTGTTGCCACTGGCTGTGAACCAAATTGTACGGTGTGTTAAAACCGTATGATGAGTGACAGCCTCTATCGCGCAGCTGACACATCCTGTAATTATTTATGCATCAAATATAAGCAACTTTTCTCCACATAACACTCGCATGGAGAGAGGGTTGTGCTGTACCGCTGAAAGCCAGAGTAGAATAGGATGCTACAAGTGCTCCGGTGGACTGGAGCATTGCTAATCCATTTTTCTTTGGACAGTTTCTGTTTCCCTTTGCTGCAGTGAAGCAATGCCCCCGCCCCCTTTTTCTCCTTGCATCTAATCTTAGATGTGTTTCTGCACTACACAGCCCGTCAACCAACTTAACCAATCAAAGGAGCCAAAAGCGCTTCAGATATGTATAAAAAGAAAGGGGAAAGGGAGAGGCGCACTGGTGCCCCAGATTGGATCTTCTGAGACAAACTCATTTTAAATCACAAAAACATATTTCATGGAAGCCAGGTATGTCTCTGGTTGTCCTCCCTTCTAGCCAAGGAGACAGTTCAATGCTGGCAATCCATCTATCAATGCTTCCTGGTCTGTATTTCAGTCAGATGGAGAAACACCTCACACCTTACAGTGGCCTCTTAGGATCTGGTTCTGGGGGTGTTCGGTGGGAATTTCAGGTGGTGTAACGGTACTGCAGAGGATGCTTCCTCAGATGGAGTCTGATCTCTTTAAACATATTACCCGCATCTATGAGGTGTGCTCAACCGCACCCCCATCAAAGCCCCATTCACGCTGTGTGCTGGCCTGTCACCTTCTGACTGACACCCACCGACTGCTCGACCCTGTGCCACAGAATTCTTCCACACAGCTGCTCTGCTGGGACACTGCTTGGCCAGATGTGACCTCCTGCCCAACACCATGCTGGAGTACAAAACATACAACAAACATGACAGCTTCAAAGACATCTCAAGTTTCAGAAATACAAGGCCGACTTTATAACAGTCCACCATTTTTGGATTTATAGAGGTGGGCCATGCAGGTTGCTAGTGCTGCTTGTACTGGACTTAGGCCATTGGACCTATCTGTGAGTCTGCCCCAGAGGCGCCATTGGGCCCAAAACCAAAATAAATGCAGCTCAAACTGGGAACAGGTGAATGGATGCTCAGAACAGCGAAGGTGTATGGTCCCCATCAACCGAATACCCGCAGGAGGCCTGCACACCATGTGACGACAGCTAATTCCAAGGCCCTTGCGCAGTAATGCTGAGTAAACCAAGTAAAAAAATGTGTTGTTCTAGTTTAAAAACATTTTAAAGAGAAACAACCCCTCACGTCCATAGGTCTCTTGAGGAGGGATTGGTCTACTTCATTATGGGGCATCCAAAATTGGAATGCCCCACTGTGTGAAACACCCCAGATCGCCAATCCACTTACATCATCCTCGAGCCCGCGCCACATCCATGCCTGTAGCTAGGCGCACCTTTGCCAGGCCATTCTGAATTTCCGGCAAGACCACAGCTAGAGGCAGGTGTGGGGATGCTGCCAGCGGCAATCACTCTGTTCAGTTCACTTACTTACCGCACTAATGTCAGTGCAGCAAAGGAAATCTAAAGGGGTGAGTGCCACTGATTGGTTGAGCATTCCTCGCATGGACTATGGGAACCAGGAATAGGTGAGTTACGGGAGTTCCTGCAGGGCATCCCAAATCAAGATGCCCCAAAACCCAAGAAAGTCAATATCATGGGTGTTGTTACACTTTAAGAAGACAAATAGTTGCTGTGATTTTCATTAAGATTTTCATTGGGTACAGTGCTAATGTAATTTTTCACATGCTGCGGCACTAAAAAAAAAAAAAAAAAAAAAAAAAAGAGAGAATAACTTAAAAAAAAGTACACAAAGCCCACTACCTTTAAATGATCCCCCCCTCCTCTGCTTTCAGCTTGGTGCCGTGTAATCATCACTTTTTCCCATGTGCTGTTTAGCTCGGGGGCGAATCTACTGGAAGCTTATCAGCGACTGCACCGGCCGCTGCCTCCAAACTTCAGCGCAGCACAATAATACAGATGTTAATGGACTGTTTTTTTAGCTAATCTTTGTGTTATTTTAATTAAACTCTTTTGTCATCTCTCCTGGTGGAGTTCAAAGACTCGCCGTACACGGAAAACAGGCGCATCTGTACAGACAGCGGTGCCGGTGAATGCTCTGATGTAACAGGCGCGAGAGAAAAAGAGAGGAGGGAGGTGTGGATGGGCCTCATCTATTCAACTTTCACCGAATCAACCGGTATAATTACTGTGGAAATAAATCACATTTATAGCAGCCAAACCATCGGTGTAATCACTTGTGTGCTGCGGTAAACGACATTATTTTGTTGCACCGCGCAGGAAGATTAACGATTCAGGCATGCCGGGCAAAATATTATCATAATATCCTTAAGATTCTATTGGTATTAATGGGAAGGGAAATCTGCTATTAGCACCTTTAAAGATTGGTTTGAGGGATGCACGCTGGACGCATAATGGGGATACCCAGGACCGCAATTCATCCCACATGACTCAAGGGAATTATTTTTTAGTAATAAACGAGTTGGCCTAGCTGCAGATTCGAAATGTGAAACAGAAAATAGTGGTGCTTAAAGGGACTGAGCAGAAAGTAAGCAAAATAAAATTATACTTAACATTTATTCCTCATGCATTCTTCACTGAGCTGAAACTTAACTGATTCAAAGACCAGGTCCTATGACAAATCTGTGACAGTGAAATGTAAAGCACACTGCATTTTAGCCCTAAGGTGAAAGTGGCAACATGGTGGGCCCCCTGACCAAATGGGCCCTGTTGCAGTTAACCAGGAAAACATTAGCACAGTATTAGGGTTGTTCTGCCCCTTATTGAGCCAAAATACATATCTGCAGGGACTCTAACCAGCAGGCCAGGTTTATAGGCATATAGACCAGGTGCTCCTGATCTCCCAGGCAATATTAATGCCCTGCAATTACCTGGAAATTAGCTGTTCCACCTACATCAGATTGTGAAGCAGGAAAATACTACATTAACACCACTTACTGCCATATTAATAATTCCTATGCTCATGGTTTTGCTGAAGCAGATCCCACTCACCCAGTTTATGACTGCGAAAGCACCGCACCCAGTCAGTCATTTTAGATGCCATTCTGTTTAGAGAGGATCTCGTAAAAGATACAGCTCAGCTAAATGAAGATAGGAGCCCAGGGGAGATCTATCCGCAGCCAACTATTCACAGATATGAAACTAACCACAAAACAAGCAGTACGGTCTCTGTTAGCCAGAAGATTCTTTCAACCACTTCTTGACATCACTACTGCAGTGTCAGTAGAGAAAGAGTCACATCAGCATATAACACAGCACTTATTAAAGAGGAAATCCAATCAAAACTACAGGGCATCCACTGATGTTTACAACGAGGGTAAATCCCACTGTGCATCCCCCCACACTGGGAAGGCCAAGACCAGGCAGTCCACTAACAGTCAACCTTGGCAAAGTTGGGCAAGTGCCTGGGACCCTGGCATTTTCAGGGGCCCACTTAGGCTCGGACTGGGACATTGTATAATTCTCCTGTGGCCCCAGCCACTGGACCTGTGAGCACAAACCTACGCTGGCCTCAGAACCAGAGGACAATCAGTGTCAATAGAGGAGGTGGTGAGGAATGAGGGCTCAGTGGGTAACGACCTTTGGATAGCACTGGTAGCACCTTTGGATATGCACTGGTGCCTAGAACTGTACACATATGGGGTCTGACCAGTGACTTATAAGGGTCAAGCATAAGGCAAGAATGTATTTTTGCATACAAGGAAAACCCACAAACGCATAAAATGCGCAAAAAAAGGGAAAAGGGCTTGTGAAAAACTTTTGTGTGTATCAATTTGCATGATTCAGCTAGGATGTTGTAACATATTTGTTTTACATTTTTAGTATAACCTATTTTTATTGAGTTTGTATGAACAGATAAGGAGGGGTGGAAGTGTACAGAAGGAAAAGGGGGGGCATTGCCACGCATCAGATAATCAGTTAAAGAGATTCAATTGATACATGGGTGTTTTAGTCATACTTTTTACACCTACCTAAAGCAGGTAGTGCTAGCAAGTACAGTATGCCTCACATTTGCTGCTTAAACTAACCATCCCAATGCACCAGGCATAAAGCCTCTGGCCCTGCTGGTTTCCCTGCCACTCTACCCTTTGACACAGGGCTGGTAATCCAGTGTTGGGGGCAACCTTGGAGGAACACCAGGGCCCATGCCAATGGGCAACAGGCTCTTCCACATCCCGGTGCCCAGGAGAGGGGGTCGGGACATAGAATGCCAGCCTTTCTGCCCTTTGAAATAGTAAGAGGGGAACCTAGGACCACTTACCAGTTCACAATACGATAAAAGAAATAAGACGCCCCACAAAACCATTCTAATGAACTAAATGTAAAAGGTGCTCACGTCTCCTTTCTCCTATGCCCAGAGTCTGTGCCAGCTCACCCCTGTCACTGCCTGTAGCTGATCAGCGGTTCAGCCGAACAAATAATGACGCCACTTGGTTATATTTTTTTGCTGAATTGAGTGTTGTGTCGGGAATTTCCCTTTAAACTGGGGAAACATTTTGAGAAAGAAATAATACAATCACTCACGCCACCCTGCCTGACCCCCTCTGACAGATGCAATTTCTGATCTCCCGGTAATTTGTCACAGCTGCCGTTTGCCTGCCCGCGCCTGGCAGCAACAATCAGGTGACAGTGGAGAGGTAATTATCATACGGCGTTGTATTCATACAATTGATTATAGTTTCAGCAGAGATGAGGCATAATGTTGTCAGAGCAGGTGATTGTAAACGTGCGATAATGGTGGGATTCTTGCTGCAGCGATAACGATTTGATATTGTTACCCTGCCGCACGCTGTTCGCTAACAAGAGAAACCGTGGCAGATACCGGCCCCGGCTCCACCGCTCACAACATCGTTAATCAATAGGAGCAACAACTTCGAGAAACAAATCCCCCCAACAAGACCCCTGTGCTGCTTCTATTCTGCACCAGCTCCTTGCAGCAGCATACTTAGCACAGATCAAAAAGGCAAAAGCATAGGGCATCAGGGAACACCCCCATCTTCCATACAATATATAGTTATCTTGTATCCTCCTGTGCAACATGAGGTGAGGAGCTTAACATTTGATTACTCTTGACTTGATTACTTTTACTTGCATATCTTTATGTGATGGCGGACAAAAAGCACATATATGTAGCAGCCACAGCTCCTTTATTAGGAGGAGTGCTTTTCTTCAGTGTGCAGCCATTTCCTGTCCCCTGTCAGGTGCCACATGCAGATTTACGTTGGCTAACAAGGTCCCCTTTGGATTGTAGGATGTTCGTTTGGCTAAGGGGTCTGTCATGGCTTTAAAGTCTTTCTCCACACTAACTTCCTTCTCCCTTATTCCCCTTGGGAGCAGCATAAAGCAAGTCATTTCATAGCATCTCAAAATCTCAGATTATATGTAAATATCTTATGTATTCTATGCAATGCTGCTTTCTTCACTTCAATTTCTGTGTCGTGGCTAAGCTGGGAGGGGTGTGTCATGGCACAGCTTTATAAGTCTATCGTGGTCAGAGACAGCTGCAGGACCACTATAGCAGGGCCCCCAGACCCCCCCCCCATTCACCTCCTGGGTCCTGGTCCTTGTTATTTTCCTCTCCCTCTAGCCTGTTGATGTGGTCTTGTTTGTTTATGTATTAAAACAAAAATAAATGGAAGGAAAGAACTAATATAAAACTTTTTCCAGCCTTGCTGTAAGATGGGAGATGGTTTAGGTACACTTGGAGGAGTATGTTCTTTGCAGACTCCAGGGAGTCTAGCCCTTAGGAGTATTAACACACAAGAATATTGTGAATGAAAGGGAATGTCATTTTTTACTGAGAAAAAATGAAAATGTAATTCCCTTTCGTTTTCAACCTAGAGGGCGATTCAGCACCCAGTGTAAAGAGTGCTTCTTTTTACTCCAAAAAATACTTTTGCCCTGGTTGCTGAATTGTTCCCTATATCTGTGTCCCAGAATGGATTGAAAGTAAAACTTGTTTTTATGAAGTTTAGAGCATGAGTAAAGAGGTCCTGTCATAAACTGCCCTTCCACACTTGTATACACAAGGCATCCTGGGTTGCAGGATAAAAGCACGACTGCCGGTACCTCTTTACTAGACATACACACAGTCAATCTGTTATATTAGTATTACCGGTGGGGCTATAAATAGAGTTTTTTATTTTATTCCTGTAGGTCAACTTAAATAGTAAGAGAGCTATAGCAATATAACATACAGTATATAAAATGAACAATTCTGTCTGCATGCACTGAGCCAGGGAAAAGATTTGTGACAGAAGTTGAATCTCAAACCCTTCTCTTACGATTGAATATACAAAATCCTGCTCAGTCAGCTGTTACGATGACAAAAGGCTCTGGAAGGCACTGAAGGTGGGTGGACACCCACCCTCGTCCTGAAAATTAAATTAAAGCCAGGGAATCTTATCCCTAAAGCAATTATCAGAGCTGCGGGCTCACGCAAGTTTTTGAAGTCTACAAATTACATTTTGACTCACCGCATTCAACCTGACACCATGAACACGTGCCGACAATTTTTAGTCTCATATCTCCAGGAAAGAGAAGCAAAAAAAAAAAGAATTTAATTTTTGAAAATAGTATAAATGATTAACGTGTAATTGAATATCTATCCAACATCCTTCCAAGATTCCCCAATAAAAGTTTCTGCACCTCCAGGCTCTGATTAAGAGCTCCAGGCCTAATTATTGAAAGAAACAATGTACCCTGATTCTCAATCCAGCCCAAATACCCTAACAGGTGTTCACATGGTATGGTCTGTGTGTGTGCACTTGGGATGCTACAAATAAGCTATAAGCAATAAGGTAAATGATCATCAGGGGAATTCCTGATAACCCTGTGGGCCAGTCCGAGCCTGCCAGCAAGCAATGGAAGGGTAAGTGGGAGCCCTTGCATGCACTAGGTATTGAAGGCTGAAAAATGTCCCCCCACCAAAATATACACCTAGATGACGCTAAATAGCTGAGGTGTGCTGCACCATTACCTGCATACCATTACCTCCTGAAAAGAAGTCCCTAACACATTAATGGATTAGTTAAAGGATAATTACTGTGCTAGTAATTAAACCCATTTTCAGTTTATGTATTATACTGTGTATTGGCTAACTTCTCACACAATAGATTGCATGTGCAAGGCATTTGAAGGAATATTGCTTCTTGGGATATTTTACTGGATGTGTGAGGAGGGCCTCAGAGACCATTGGTTTGTATCAAATCAATGGCCGTTGGGCTGATATGATCAATGGTATTTGTGACATTTAAATATTCATCTCTAATAGAAATATTGGAGATTATTGTGCAGCAAATATTTCATATTTTTCCTTAAACATAATACAACTACATAAAATGAAAAGAAAAAAGAAAAAAAAGTCAGTCCACTAGTGATAAAATTGCCCAAGTTCTTTAAGATGGGTGAATGGGAGGTATGAAAACTTGGGTACATACGTCGCTTAGACTGCTTGACATAAATAACTATTTATGGGTCTCTCAAGACCTCATGGACTTTTTAGATACTAACATATGTTACACACAGCCCAATTCCATGGCAGGAGCTCCACCTGGTTTGCTGGGGCTGTGAATGTGTGACAAGACTGTCACTCATGATGCTCAGGACAATGGCTCACCACGTGGTTGAGGTGAGTGTTTTTTTTGGTTACAATGTTTTTTGTACTTGAGTGCTGGTGGAGGATGTGTGAGCAAGGAAGGAAGTTAATGTTATAGACTTTAGGGTCTTAGGTTTTGTAGTCCTTTTGAAATGGTAAAACACAGGAAGAATGTATGCATTTAAACCAAGACGGATGTTGGAGGATCTGCTGGATTATATTTTATTAATGTTTAAAATAAAACTCTCCCATAAAAGTTTTAAAAAGCGTCCAGGTTTTTCTCTGGTATTGGCTTCAGACAGACGTTATGTGGTCATGTTGTTTTTTTGTGTTGTTTCAACAGCAGAGTGGTTAAGGCTGCTTTGATACCTTCAGGGAATCCCAGGGAATACTGTAACAGCCTCCCTGCAGCAGCTGGGAGCCAGCGGAAAGCCAAAAGAGACACACTGTCATCAGATCACAAGTTGCTGGAGATCAATCATTCATGCACATCACTGCACTATGTTTATTAGGTTACTAAAGGGGGTGCAACACCTCCTAAAAACTCTTTGCCAGCTAAAGACCAGGTTTTGAGGTCCCTAACCCACTTACACTTACTGCCCACTGATCCCCTTGTGGGTTCCCTTGTGGAGTTGCCACAAGTCCCTGTCATATAGAGCATTACTAGAAAAATCACTCAAATGCAGGGATCACTGAGGGCACAGGGGGGAGGGCGTGTTAGTTTAGGGCCTGGTGGTGAGAGGGGTAGTAGCCATTTTCCAATACCTGTTAAAGAGGAATTTTCATCCATTTCTAAGTCCGGAGGGGGGCAAAGGGAGAAAGGTCTGTTATAGGCAGAACAAATAAAAAGACACGCCACAACCCACCCTGCAGTCTGGGCCTGGGAGCAGTGCACAGTTTGCTCTGTTCCTGGTTTCCGTGCAGAGCTGCAGCCGTGAAGGACAAGACCCTGCACTGTGGCATTACACTATGGTGGGTAGGTGGCTTGCAAATATTCTCTACCAAATATGCACATTTCCTTAGGGCACCAGGTGTGAGGGCAAGTTTGGTGCCCATTGGCATCAGCAGGCTCTTCTATATTTAACTCAGCCAAAGGCTTGCTATGCGGCCTCTGAGCCATGGGGATACCAGTCCCTATGCTTGGTGGCCCTTTATTATTTATGATGTGGCCAGAGTTTATCAGATCAGAGGGTCTCGGTTACTAAACGCCTGATTTATCAAGCACTGAGTACTGCTAAATATAATTTAGCATTTTTTCTGTATGTTGCAACACTAATGTTTTATCAAATGTGTTTCTTGCAGTGCAATGTAAAGAAAAAATATATATATTTAGCACCGCTGATGCTCTAGTTTGCACCAATGTCATGTATTCTGGCAGACGTGCTTGATAAATCAGACCTTAAACTACTTTTATGTGCCCATAGCCTAATATGAGCAGCATTTCCAGGGCAATTGCCTGACAGTACGATCACTCCGCATTTGCCTCGTTGTGAAGGGGCCTACATATGCCCTTAATCACTCAACTTCCACTCTATATATTTTTAGTGTATAATATATATATATATTTTTTAAAGGGAATGTGGACCTTTGTGGACTTTCCCACAGACCTCAGATCAGGACAAGAGTTTCCCCTTGTTAACTTATACCCGCTCCCGGGCCATTGATCTCTGTCCTGCAGGCCTTTTATATAAAGCAGGATGCCGCACTGTTGAGGCATACATCTGTGTGCGAGCTTAGCAGAGATGCCATTAGACAATAATGGGCAATATCAGTCTCACCTTGTTTGGCTTTGAGGGTGTACAGTAGGGCCTGGTATGGGTGGGGCAGGGGAGAGACTAGGAAAGCTGGGATAGGATGAGGGTGTTCACCAGAAACTGTTCCGGGTCTCCCTATGGTCTTGGCTACACATTCTGGGGCTGTGGGAAAGTGATCTGTGGCATTGGACCAAGTGTAAGGTAAGCAGTGAGCTTTGTGCCCCCTTGCACCCTCCTATTCTGAGGTATGCAGAAAAAGGCCAGGAAGTGGATTTTCCCTTTAAAGTGTTACCATACACAGGACAATATTTCTTCCATATTTGTTATAGTTTTATCAGTTACAGTATATAGGATTTCTGATTTGATAGCATTTTTGTGCAATTAAAATTAAAAGGGTGTATAGTAGATTGTGGACTAAATGCAATTTAATTACATTAAGAAATGCTTGAAGGGGCAAACTCCAGAATAGAGCCAAGAAGAGAAAAACTAAACTTAAGCCACCAGGCTGGAGGTTCCCAACTAATGAGTGGGAGCAGGAGAAAAAGAGGGGGGTGAGGTTTGTTTTCAAAGCCCAGAATAGCATAATTGCATCCGCGATTATAGGGAGTCGACATCGGATAGAAGACGGAGTACACTTTCAAGCTGCACAAGAGCGTTCATTGGCCGGTGATCAAAAGAATGAAGACTAAATTACCACTGTAAGCTGGAATGTGGGGAAGATTTGCCAAGCCTCTCAGATCACTCAACTCTCTGGAAGCCATGTGTGTAAATATAGAGGGTGTTTACCAGACACCATATTATAAAACCCACACAAAGCTGAAATACAAACGTCCTTTCCAGGGTGACACCTCACAGGAAGAACAGTATCATTAACCTTAACCTTACCCTTCAAATGAAAGGGTGCTAGTAGGGATCATGACTAATCCTAAACTGGCTGGTTGGTCATCATGCTGTTGCAGCGTGTGTCCAGTTGCAGAAACCTGACCTACAACCTGCCTGTGACGTGTGAGCTACATGTTTGTCCACTTGTTTTTAGGCCAAAACTGCAGACATCCCCAGGAATAACAGGATTTACCCATAACTCTTGTCAGCAGGGAGAGCCATGCTCAGCTCTTACTTGCGCCATTATGCAATAGATGGCGGTGGGGGGTACAATGCTTCAGGTTGTTCCCCACATCAACACAAGGCCAGAGATAGATGACTGTATGGAAAGCAGGGCTGTTTCTAGGGGAGGGCGAGCAGGGTGGTTGTGTGGGGCACCAAGAATATTGGAGGCGCCTTTATCCAAGCCATCCTGCTTTTTGCTGATGATTTAGGGCCACTGATAGTAGTGCAGGCCACATGAGACATACCCCTCACCTCCATATTGGGCTCAGTTATGGTTGGGGACATTGCCTGCTGGTAAGAAAGCGATACAGCATGGCACATACTAGTATGGGACAGCAGCAGCATCATAGAATGGGTGAGGAGGGGGGCAGAGTTTTTCCCACAATGAGCACGATTTTACCTAGAAACTGCCCTGATGGAAAGTGATGGTTTTGCCGACTTCTAAGACTCCTGGGTAGATCCAATTTTCTTAGTCTGCATGTGCCATGTAAATAGTGCTCTTTACCTTGTTCCCCTAAATAGGGGTTGTTTGGTCTCTTCAAACCCACCATATTTAGCCTAACATGGGTAATGGCTAGCATGACTAACAAGTTATGGCTATTTAGGTAAATGTTAAGTGAATGTGACTATGTTCTGACAATAAAAGGCTGCAGCAGCAGACATGTAACAAAAGTCTAGTCCAGTTCAGATATCTTCAAATGAGTATCATAGATGGGCGGCACACAAGATATACAGTGGTCATTTTGCATTGCTTCAGAACTTGTCTTTTGCTAGGCTAAGGCTGATATAGAGGGAACCCACTGGAATGACCCTCTCTTGCAAAGCAGACTTTACGCCTTTATCTAGACCAGGGTTTCCCAACCCTTTTCATCAAATGCCACTTTTCATTTTCTAATTATCTCAGTACCACCTGGGGGGGGGGGGTACATACAGATTGTCAGTCACATGGAACTGTGTTAATAATGCATAGAAAATACCATTTAAAGTGTAAGAAATGCAAGTAAACAGTTTACATTACTTTTTCACCAGATAGGCTCTTTAGGACCACCAGCAATAATCATACCACTGGTTAGGATACGCCAATCTAGGTTACCCTTGTCATCTTTGACTTGCCAACTATTAACCAAAAAGTCTCTTATCCTAAAGGCCAGACTTGTAAGCTAGGCATTCCTAGTTTACACCTTTAACAGAAGAATCAGACTAATGTTGACACCAGCGCAGTAGCCTGGGCAGCCATGTGTCCAAGGAAGCCTTCACAATATATTTCTATGGTAACAGGCTCTCCTAAACATCATTCCGTATCCTTTACCAATTTCCTTGGCCAGAACTGACTCCATTCCTGCCTTGCTAACCCAAGTGAAAACTTATGTAAACAATAGCAGCAAAGGCATGCACATGGCTGACATGAAGAATTGTATTTTTTATCTGATTCATATGATGTGCTCTTAGTAAGTGATAAATGTTGGGGTTTTTATAATTATGCACAATAAACGATAGCCATTGCCACTTTAAGTGGGTGAATGAAAAGAGACCCATAAAAAAATCCAATTTCTGTACTCTCCATTAGTTGTACATCCAGGGACACTAATCACTGATGATTAGGTAATGCTGATGGGCAGGACTAGGGCGAAAGCTGTAACTCCTTCCTGTAGGCAGGTCTAGTGGCCCGGCTTCCTGCAACATAGCAGTCAACACTAGGTTTCTGGGAAGAGTGACCGATAAGAAACATAGAAGGTTGACAGCAGAAAGAGACCATATGGTCCATCTAGTCTGACCTTATGGGTATACGGTTGCAGACACCTCCAGGAATATCCACCCTATTACTAATCTTTATATCATCAGCAAACAGACAAACTTATCCTACCAAGCCTTCTCCTATGTCACTTACAGACATATTAAAAAGAATGGGGCCCAGGACAGAGCCCTGCGGCACACCACTTGTAACTCACCTTTGTTCAGATTGCACACCATTAACAACAACGCTCTGATACCGATCCCTCAGCCAACTGGAAATCCACTGAACTATCCAGGGATTGAGTCCTACCTTCAATAACTTATCTATAAGCTCCGTATGTGGTACAGTGTCACAGGCTTTGCTAAAATCCAGATAGGCGATATCCACAGCACCGCCTTCATCTAACACTTTAGTGGCATTGTCAAAGAAATCAATAAGATTGGTCTGACATGATCTGCCATCAGTAAAGCCGTGCTGTTTTGGGTCCAATAGGTCATTAATTTTTAGATGAGAAATTATCTGTTTTTTAAAGAGAGTTTCCATTAGTTTGACCACTATAGATGTTAAACTAACTGGCCTGTAATTACTGGCCTCTTCTCTACTCCCCTTCTTATGGATTGGTACGACATTGGCCATTCTCCAATCATCTGGAACCTCACCAGTTGAAAGGGAATGGTTCAGTAAATCAGTCAAAGGGGCTGCAATCACATTTCTTCCTCCTTTTTCCCTTTAGCAGCATTTATAATCAGTTTTGCTTCCCTCTGCTACACTTCCACTTTCTTTATACTTCTTATAGGCAGACTTCTTTCTTTTAAGATAGTGCTGACTTTCCTAGTAAACCATAGCGGTTTCTTCTTCCTTTTATTTTTTTTATTATTTTTGCTAGTTTGTTTCACATATTGCTTAGTTGCCTTTAAGATGGCCATTTTTAATAGTGACCACTGGGCACTCACTTCTGTTACTCTGTTCCACTGCCATTGGAAAAAAATCTTACAGTAAATGCAGAACCACCTTGTGCTTAAAAAAGGACGGCAAAAATAGTTTGATGTTTCACACCCTCTGCACCGAAGTGACGGCCACAAGGAACACCACTGTTCAAAGTGGTCAAAAGGGACAAGGAAGTCTCGGGCCAGAGGCTCAAAGGCAGATACTTTTGAGCGGATTGGCACTGGAACCATCCGGGGAGGAAGGACATGAGCCATCTCCTGCATGAATGTGCTAATCAATGAGTTATGAGACAGGATGGAAAAAGCCCAACATCCAGACCCTTCTACAGAAAGGCTAAAGATACGCAAAATGGAAAAGCACCATGGAGAATATCCATGCAATTCACACCAAGTAAAGAAGACCTGCACATCTGGTTTAAATTCTGGTTAAAGAGACCTTTTGACTAAAATCAAAGTAGCCACTATCTGGCGAGAGAGCCCCTTGTACATGGGATTCAAAGCCAGCGGGCGTGAATTGGGATCAAGTAGCCGAAAAGACTGATCATCAGTACTCTTCCCCCCCAGGCTGTGTTAAAATCAATTTATTGGCCCCATTTTAGCCAAGCTCTTCTTAAAAGGGGACTGCAATCCCTTCAGCCCAGCGGCCTTTTCTCCCCACAAACTGTGTCCGCTTCCCCTCACGCCTGGTGTTACGCAGGACATGGCATTGGTATTTGTCCCCTGGGGACAGTGGATGCAAGGGCCTGGGTGCCTGGGGTCACCACTGCATCCCTAACACACTGTGAAAAAAAAGTGTAAACAGTAACATCATTAAAAATAAACAGCCCTAGTGTACCACCAAAGACAGATACTTATCTCAGATTTTTGTGGATGGCTAGAGTAGAAATTGGAGATTTCCAGGAAGCTGGGCCTCTACACCTGCCTACAGGGAGCAGTTTTTGCTCGACTATACACAATACCCAATTGTCAGTGACAAGTGTCCCTGAGTGAACAACTTGACAGGGAAACAATGGGGCTGAATATAGGGGCATAAACGGGACTCATTCCATGTCCCTTACTTCCTGCAAATAAATCGAAAAGCTGCGAAGCCTTCGCTCTGTTGTTGCACAATTTACACCCCCTGACAGGCTGGTATTTGTAGCTGCTCGTTGAGAGCTTAACACATTCCACACAGAAGGCGCAACAAATCCTTCTCGGATTGTCACTGCATTCAGCAACCGTTACCTTAAACTGCCCTAACTAGCCATTCTACAACAACAATTCTGTTACCTAACATGTACACAGGACTGTGTATCGGTACACTGGTGTGTATATTTAGAGAGGACAAACAGAAAATTTGTCTAAAAAGGGATAATCTGAATCATACCCCTGCCCCTTGCATGCGTAGAAGGAGCAGCGCTTGCTGGCACGACCCTCCCTCAGCTGCTGAGAGAAATGTAGTAAAAAAGTACCACCCCAGGTGACACATTAAAAACATTACTACCAATCAGGAGTCTCAGACACTTGGTGGACATTCCCCGATGGATGTATTGAGAGGAGAATATATCCTTAACCTAGTTCAAACTAGACACTTGTTAACTGTAACATATTAATACAATATTTGTAAAATAAAGAAATACAAGTGTCTATTTTCTCAGATGAACATGACATCAAAACCTACAGCTCACAATTAAAAAGTATTGACTCCACATTCCACAGAAGAAAAAAGGTACAAAAAGAAGAAGTGGGGGCGGCATATACAGTGAGGACGGCGGGGGTAGCACGAGCGGCAGTCTTCTAGCCTACTGTGGCTATGGCAGTCTGGCCAACAGCACAGGAATCATGTAAAGGTGAGTTTCCATTTTTCCTTTTCCCCCCACATTAGCTTGATAAGACGCACTGACATTTCCCCCCGACTTTTGGGGAAAAATAAATGCGTCTCATAGGGGAAAATACGGTAATCACTTATTTTGACTCCTTTTTGTAAAGAAATCGGCTATTTAAAGCTGAATTAAGATAAAACATTTTTTATTATTATTTAAAATTTTTGTCTCATTATAATTTTGCAATTGTGTCTCCATTTACCGTATGTTTTTCCCTATAAGACGCCAATAAGACACACCTAGGTTTTGGAGGAGGAAAATAGGTAAATAAATATTCTGAACCAAATGTTGTGCTAAAACACCATTCCTCCCAAGAACCAGATAATAGACAATGTGCAGAATCCCCCTATTACAGGCAAAGTGTCATTCTCTCCTGTATTCCCCATAGGCAGTGTGCCATTCCCCCTCCCATTCCTATAGACAGTGTGGCATGCAGCCAATATCATTTCCATAGGCAGTGTGGCATTCCCCCATCCCATTACCATAGGCAGTGTGGCATTCCCCCCTCCCCCCACATTCTCCATGGGCAGTGTGGCATCCCCCCTCCCATTTCCATAGGCAGTGTGCCATTCCCCCCCATTCCAGTCGGTAGGCAGTGTGGCATTCATCCCTCCCATTCCCGGAGGCAGTGTGGCATTCCGTCATTCCATTCCAACTGGGAGTGTGGCATTCCCCCCTCCCATAGGCAGGGTGGGATTTACCCCCTTCCATTCCCATGGCCAGTGTGGTATTTCCCCCCTATTCCCCATGGGCAGCATGGCATTCCCCCTTCCCATTCACCATATGGGTAGTGTGGCATCCCCCCTCCCAACCCCCCCATCCCATTCCCATAGGTGTGTGGCATCCCCCCTCCCTTTTCCTTAGGAAATTTCCCTTAGGCAATTTAGTATTGCTTCTTATCTAGAACTAGAATAAGCCGATACACAGCAGCGATCTATCCAACAGCTGCAGGAGGTAACGGGGTGACACAATAGGCACTATATATCCATGCACAGGCACTTGGAAGGTTTGGACAATAGGGGCAGAAGGTGTAACATTAGGGTGAGGGGCAAACCAGAGGAAGTAGTCCTGTAGGAGATCAAAGATGCCCTACGCACCATGTTCAATGATCTACTGGAATGCCCGGGGGAATCCCCCATTGATTTTGTAAGGGGCCACAGAGAACTGAAACTGAGAGGTTACCCGGACTGCATAGAGATGTCATTTGCTGCCTCCAGAGTTTCACTCTAAAGGAGGAGATACTGCAAAACACAAGAAGGCAAGACGAGATCATATTTAATGGCACTCACATAACACTGTATAAGGATTTGCTCTTCATTACAATTCAACAGATGCGTGCAATTCCCCCCTCTACTTTATCTTCTGAGAGATCACAATATTCCAAAAAGATGGCGCTTCCCTTTTTGCCTCACAGCCACCAGAAGTGGACGCTCAGTGAACCTCACATTCCTGGACGAGGTGAAAGACTTCTGTTGGAGTCTCAGGATCCCGCGGATACAGCTCTCGGACTGGCTAAGTGAGTTTAGTATGGAGGACTTTAGGAACTCCAATACCTGCAATTCAATGGTCACTTTCCAGCTACACCAACAGCAAACAGACAACACAGAGGGGAGTCCTGGTAGTCAGATGCTGATATACCTCTCCGGAATGGCGAACCACACAGGGACTAACAGCCCACTGCTACGACCGAAATGGATTGGCGACCGGAGGAACCTTCCAGGCACTGACCGGTCTGCTACCAAGTGATGAGTACTATTGATTTTCTATCTCTTATCCTTTGTGATTATCCTCCACTTTCTCTGCATTTTATTCACGTATTTACCTGTCCTCAATCTTGATTTACTGTACCTGTAGGAAAAGTAACATCAACCACCATGATGCCACCATCACACCGTATTTTCATTCCCCTCCCTCGCTTATTTTCCCTTTTTCTGGTGATGTGTTGTTGATGCTGGGAGCAGGATGGGAATGCGTGGGAGATTCTACCCAGCCATCCAAAAGGTAATCAAGGGCCTCCCCAATTTATTAGCTGATCATCGCGATTTATGAGCTCTTTCACTCATTAAGGCCATTGGTATGAAAGATCCTTGTTCTACACACTAGACATCTTCATGCACTGTGCGGGTCTCTCTGAAATGCCGCGCTGTAGCAGGGGGCCTCACAGCTTTCAGCAGACAATACAATAGTAAGTCAGACAGCTTGATGCACAGTCCAGCAGACCGGGAACCTACCCCGCCTAAACATACAAGAGAAATTCCATAGATCTGCATATACTGGCAATCTCTTGAGAGGATTGGCCCCTTTATTACTATAACATAAGTATACACCCGCTACGCCAGACTAAGGCATCACTTAAGCGGACCTTCACTCTGAATAAGAATCTATCTTATATGTTTCCCACACCCTGTACATACAGATTGTCCACATTAAAAATCATCCTACCTGCATCTACTGCATGTTATGAGCCTTTAAACATCCAAGATGGCGGCTTATGGAAGCCGCCATCTTATCAGGCAGCCTGCAAACAGGAAGTGCCTCCTGACTGTGCTGCTCTGCATTCTGGGACAGCTGACCTTTACCTGACCCCAGCTCTGCTCTGTCTGAGCAAAGCACAGCTATAACCCGCCCCCTTGTACCTTATCCCACTCTCCTCTCCTCAGTAAGTGTGATCCTTCTGAGTCAAGATGGCGGCGCCCGTATCCTAAATTCCTGAACAGAGTTGCAGCCCAGTGGGGGAAAGAATAATAAGTTAGTGACTAAAAACATATTAATTTTAGATGCTAGGGAACCGTTTTTTAAGAGTTTGGGCTTTTCATTAAATCACGCTGAAGGTCCGGTTTAACCCTAAACCCTGTGTTCCTATTCCCCCCACCAATATTGGCACTTTAGAGGAGCTAAAGCTATAAATACAAACTACATGAGGAAACTTCCCCATGCTGAGGGGGTTGTTAGGGGACTACCATATCCCTGGAGCGGAGGGGTAGGGGTAATCTGCATAGATCTTAGTGACCCTATTCGCTCTATATGGAAGCCCCTGTACGCCTTGACTATGTTATTAACCTGTCACCTCAGGTGGCATTCTTAGAAATTCCCCTTCCCTTTTTCTTCTTTTCTTCCTCCCACTAGCCCAAGTTTCCTTAAAGAAATAGGCGTCCTAGTCTCTAGTCCTGTGTTTCTCATTGCAGTTTTATGATCATCGTTTGAAGGTTATCTTAGTTTCAAAGGTTCTATACCACAATATGAGTCTATTTACGCATCAACAGCCCATTTCATTGGCAGCGATAGATATAAATACCTGGGGTGGGAGGAGGCCACACTACTCTTCCACCCCCTTTTAGCGATTGTTCACCTTATGACACCAGAGCTATATAGTTTGCTGCCACTTCATTGTCAACAGATCAGTATTTGATGCCCCTTGAACCAAAGTTAATAAGAATGAGAACTAAGCTCCTGGGAGAATCAGCATGATTTGATAACTACCCCTGTAAAGAGATGGGAGTGGTGTGATTCACCCCCTCTCTTAGTGCCTGTGGTTGGCCTCCCCACTCCCCCCCTCTCTTCTCTCCCCCCCTACCAAGCTACCATGATTTTGAGCTTCAGTCACTGAGGTCATCGCGTTAACTGGAAGCTCACCCTTAATTGGTTCCGACATTACTCTCTCCTACCAGTGGCATAGATCTCTAGACAATATTGTCCCGGTAGGCTACTGATGACCTAAGAGCCATAGAGATTCACCTGGACATGTCAGGGAGGGCAGGTAGGATGTCACAGGGCACACAATCAGGCCAAACTAAAGATAATATAAAACAGCACACTCTTAGTCGGGCCGTTGTGGTTAATCAATCACTCCAAACAACTTCACGGCCTACCATTCCCCTCCTGTTAGACATGAGGAGTCACCTTAGTGTCTTCCACCCCCACCTGGTCCTGTACTAGGTAGTCTTTTGTTGGTGGCATCATCCTACCTGATATAGTTGTAAGCCCTCCGTAGGTTGTACATAGTTCTCTATTAGAGACCCCCACAGAGAGTCAGCCTAATGCTTTTTTCTTTTTTCTACTTCTTAACCCCGTTAATCAAACCTTTCTGTTTTCAGACCTACCCCTTCCGTAGGGGAGAGTCCATTTTCTTAAAGGGAAACTCCAAAACACCCCAGTCACCCTGGCCTCTATATATGGCCCAAAGGCCAACCACAGTTCTTGGGTAAAGTCATAGATCAGTTAGCACAGTTTAGGGAGGGGGTAACAATTCTAGGAGGAGATATGAACTGTGCTCTTAACTCTATCCTAACCTTACATCAAACACCCACTCGGCTACTCAATATTACAATTTAAAAAAAAAAAATGAAACATCTACTATCCACTTAATAGATACTTAGAGATACTCTCATCCAGCCGACAAAGAGCCGATATTATTCAGGCTGATATAAAAAATACTCCTGAGTTGACTACTTATTTATATCCAGGCCTGACCTAACTAGGATTCATGTTTAATCTTAGTTTATTGAGTTTTCAGCATTACACATTTACATAAACACAAATAAACACACAAAAGGACAAAGTGTGTAGTATATGGCATACGGCGTTATCTTGCATTCCCATAACCTACAAAAATCCCCCTTGATCGCCCCAGCCTTTTCCGATCTCCTTATCGTTAGTCAATTCTATTCTCTCTGTCCCGTCCCCCCCACCCAAGCTACATCAACTGGATTAGTATAACTCCTTCTTCCCCTCAACCGACATCCCTGAGGGGGGCTCGCGTCCCCCAAGTATACTAGGGTGAACTAGACAGATTCTTCCTTCCTGGGTCTGCTGGTCGCTCGAATTCCAGCTAATTTATCCCTCTGCAGGTCAGGCAATCTTACAACGCACCAAAAAAAAAAAAAAAAGGAACAAACAAACAAGCAACCCACAAGGACAATACACACGTTAGGGCTAGGGGGGGAAGGGGCAGGGGAAGAGAGAAGGAAGGGGGGGAAGGCCCAGCGAAAAGAAGAAGAGCCCGTATCTATCTGTCTACGACAGGCCTATTGTAGTTCCATTATTCTTCTCTGCCCTTGGTCCGAACCCTTGTACATTATCCACGCTACCCACGTATTCCTGAACTTCTCACCCTCCCCGTTCAGATCAGCCATTAGCTCTTCCATTCTCATAATATTATTAAGCTCTTCACACCATTCAATCAAGGAGGGGACTATCGTCTTTTTCCAGTACCTTGATATCACAGACCTTGCGGCTGTCAAAAAGTGTCCCAGAACACCCCATTTACCCACCCCCACTCCCGGCTCAAACTCTCGATTATCAAATAAAGGCATCATCAGACCTGGTCTAGTTGCTATATCCAGATTCCTAAGGCAATCTTCCCATGTCAAAAGGAGCTGGGCTGTTAGAAACGGCAATCTGTCCTTCGCCCTTACTTTCGGATCCACCCAAGGGAGAGATGTGACCTTGCATGTCTGCATGTCCTGCTCAATTGTGACCCACTGCTTGGACCCACCCCCATGATGCCAATCCACCATCCTTATTAGTACTTCTGCTCTATGGTAATTCTCCACATCTGGTAACCCACCCCCACCCCCCCTGTTCCTTGCGCCTAGCTAACTTCCGAAGGCTTAGTCTTGGATGTTTCCTACCCCATACAAATCTCACTATCTCTGATCTAATTTGTCTAAAAAAGTGCTTATTACCATGGATGGGTATCGCCTGAAAAATGTATAATAGTTTCGGCAATATATCCATCTTCAGCACATTTATTCTCCCAAGCCAGGAGATATTTTTCTTCCCATACACCTCCAGTTCTTTCCCGATCCTCACGAGTAAGGGGTCATAGTTCAACCCAAACAGCGAGGTAGGGTCAGCCGAAATAAGAACTCCCAGATATTCTATGGCCTCTTAACACCACTTAAAAGGGAAGTTCCCTTCTAACCTCTGGACTAGGGCCTGATCCTCAATACTAATGTTCAACATTTCCAACTTTGACATATTAACTTTAAATTTACTAACCCTGCTGAACCTTTGGAACTCCTGTATGATCAGTGGCAAAGAAATATGTGGTGAAGTGATATAAAGCAATAAGTCATCAGCGTACAGTACCCCCTAGCTCTATCCCCTTAATGTCAGGGTGTCTACGCAGCCCCACTGCCAGGTGCTCCATAACCAGCACAAATAACAAGGGCGATAAGGGACAGCCCTGTCTCGTCCCATTCCCTATCTTAACAGCTGAAGATAAAATTCCATTTGTTCTAACCTTTGCCGTGGGACCCCCATAAAGTGCCTTAATCTTCCCCCTAAGAACTGGGCCCAACCTGCCTGCCGCAAAGTTAACTCTAGAAACTTCCAGCTAACCCTGTCGAACGCCTTCTCAGCGTCAACTGACAGGAGGCACATAGGAATCTTATTTGTCCTGGCGTAAGAATTCAGGAGAATCGTCTTTATTGTATTATCTCGGGCCTCCCTTCCCGACACAAACCCCACCTGGTCCGTATGTGCCCAAGCCAGTAGTAACCTTTTTAGCCTATTAGCGATCATTTTGGAGAAGAGCTTCACATCTACATTGATTAACGAGATTGGTCTGTAGCTGTTACAACTTGTTTGCTCTTTCCCAGGCTTAGGCAAAACCGTGATGTGCGCCTCTAAGGATTGCGTCGGGAAGCCACAACTCTCCAAAACCGCGTTGAATGTTTTGGTCATAAACGGTGCCAATTGAGCCTGAAATTGTTTCTAAAATTTTATTGTAAACCCATCTGGGCCCGGGCTCTTCCCTGCCTGGGTCGAGGCCATGGCCTCCAGCAATTGTAACTGATCAAAGGGTTCTTCCTGCTCTTCTCCAGAACCGACAGTCCCGTCTCCTCTACATACCGTTCCATCTCCCCCTCCATGTCCCGCCCCCCCCCTCAATGTTGTACAACTGGGAGTAGAATTGTCGAAATACCTCGACAATTCCCTTTGGGTCATGCACCAAATTGCCTCTCGAATCTTTTATAGTCGGTATGTATGTCTAACATTGTCTGGGGTGTGTAGTAGTCTAGCTAAGGGCCGGCCACATTTGTTGTTGTGTTCATAGTAAAACCTGTTCGACAGTTCCCTCTGTCTGCTATACATTTTATTTAGTAAGCTCAGCAGCTCATTTCTAGCTTCTGTCAATGCCAGCAGACTAGATGGATCCGGGTTCCTTTTATGAGAGGTCTCTAGTCTAGCTATACTATCAATCAGCCCCGCCACCTTTGCTCCCCTCTCCCTCTTCAACCTTGCTGCATGCTGGATAAGAATCCCCCTGAGGCTACACTTCAGTGCCTCCCACTGCATAGGGAGCATGGTTGTATCTCGTTCACGATTTCTCAAAAAGTCCACAATCTCCTCCGACAACGCCTTGGAGCATGATTCGTCCAGCAATAGACCCTCGTTCAGTCGCCACTGCCATGGTCTTTCTGCCAGCCTCGGCAGCTCCAAAGACAACAATAGAGGAGCATGGTCCGACCAGATTCTAGTGCCAATGGTTGCAGCCGGTGACCACTGAAGTGCATGGTGGCTGACAAAAAAAAATCTATCCTACTATATGAAGAGTGGATATTCGAGTAAAAGGTAAAATCTTTGACCCCTGGGTTACATATTCCCCAAACATCTATCAATTGTCTTCCATGGAGTAGTTTTTTAAATGCTTTCAGTTTTGCGTAAGACAAGGATGACCGTCCCGTTGAGGTATCTATCAAGGGATCAATAGCCATATTGAAATCTCCCCCTATTATCTCCACACCTTTTGTGAATCCATCCAAAACCCGAAAGATCTTCTGAACTGCTTTCACCTGATCTATATTTGGTAAATATACATTAGCTAGCGTGAACTTTTTCCCCCCACTTTGAGCCTTAACAAATAAAAACCTGCCCTCTGGGTCTATCATCTTATCTAACAGTACGAATGGTGCATTTTTATGAATCGCAGTTGACACCCCCTTGGCCTTAGCTTCTGGGTTCGGGGCATGAAACATGCGGAAATTCCTGTCCCTACAGTTCGGCACCTTGCCCACCTTAAAATGGGTTTCTTGCAGAAAAAGGATCTGACATCTCTTCTTATGTTGGGAGTATTAGATTTGAGACCTCTTTGAGGGGCTATTCAAGCCCTTTACATTGAACGAGCAGATTGTAAGGAGATGACCCCGCAACCCCTCCCGCCCCCGGCCCCACCCATCCAACCCCCGGCCCATCCATCCAACCCCCGGTGCCCCGGGATAAGGGAAAGAAACACTAGGTAACAGGTAACACAAGACTAGAGACAAACAAACACACTACACACTAACCTGACACCGGCTACTTACCTGGTGTCTAGAAATTTTAGGAAAAGGCTAGCCCTTCCCGGCTACTCTAACTGAACTGGGAGCAACTCCCAAAAGTTCTAACCACCCCCATCCAAGCAAGCTTTGCTGAAGTGGTCAGCCTATTTGAGGAACTTGGTTGAACACAGCCGTGGTGGAGTCCGCACAGCCCAATTAAACAATAAACTTTTAGTGCAACAAACATTGCCATTTCTTGAATTGCAACAACAAAAATATCTATTATCATATCTTACCACTATCCTCCCCAAAGTTCCCCCCGCCCCCCAACCCCCCCCCCCATCCAGGAAGGCGAGCCAGCAGAAAAGCCCCGAAGAGCCAATCCACAGCTCCAACCCCCCCCAGCCGAAGGGGGAACCAGGGGGGAAGGAGCAAACCCCAATCCGGCCTAACCTGTCACATGAGCACCCCGAGGAAACCATGAACCATGGAGAGTGAGCTCCGGATCCCCCACCCCAACAGTTTAATCAGGCCCCACCCCCCCAAAAGCCCCCCACCCAGGGGACAGACCCGCACATTGCCTCAGAGGCCCCCTCCATGTCACCCAATCCCGAACAGAGGGAGGAGCCCGGGGGGGAGGAGCAAGGCCCTCCAAGCCCGAACACCCACCCCCCGTCCGCCGACCTGGACAACACCCAAGCCACAGAGAATATGTCTCAGACATGGGGCAAGACATGGTGGTGGCCGAGACCATTCCAGAAGGGGCCTCCCATGCAGCGGCCCCACCCCCCGGCATCCAATCCCGTAAGAGCGAACCCCTGGGGGTCCCTCAAAAACGTGAAATCACGGTCCATTATTCCTCCCCACGCACCCCCCCCCGAGCCAGACAAGCCCGTCGACGACCTCCAGGGCCAAGTCCGCGGCTCCCGACCCCCAGGCCGAGGAGGGCAAGGGAGGAGAAGGGGGTCCCCAACCAGCCCAAGCTGACCACTGCCCATCACCAGTGACCCATAGAAGAAGTCCGGAGGCATGAAAGGCAAGCATTACAACAGCAAACATTAAACATTTAAAACCCTCCAAAACACTCAGACCCCCGCCCCCCCCTTAGAAAGCCAAAAAGACCCCAGGAATCCTAGAGCATAAAGGTTAAGCACTGAGATAATAGGACAATCAAACCCATCAAATACCCCCCACCCGAGGCCCAACCCAGGGGCAGACCAACACGCCAACCCCCTCGGACCTAACCAGTCCCGCGGTCCCCCCGCAAGGGGGAAGCCTCAGGAGGGAGGGGAAGAAGAGCACCGTGACCGGTACCACCCCCCTCCGCACCCGGTAGACACAAATGACATCCAAGGAAATGCTTGAAAGAGTGGTTATGCACGGTGGTCCCCTGGGACATTGGCACATTATTCCCTAGGCATCAAGTATGTTAAAATTCCTCCCTTCACGCTCGAATCACCCCCTCACCCGCCCCCCCCTTCCCCCCCCTGGCGGAACCTCCGGACCCTCTGTGGCAGGGGCTGGAGCGGGGCCGGTAGAGCCTCTACCAGCCAGTCCGGAACCTGGATAGCGTCCGTTAACAAAAAGTCAAAAAGCATCGGTAGATCCTCATGCAATCTCATGGAAAAAAAAAGCGTCATTCTTTCTAACTATTAGATGAAATGGGTGCCCCCACTTGTAGGAGGCTCCCGTGCCCTTGATCTGCTCCAGAAGCGGACGCAGGATCCGCCTCATGTGTAAAGTCCTCCTAGAGAAATCTGGTAAAAGTGTGACCCTGGTGCCGTTCCAACTCACCGGACCCCTCTCCCAAGCCGCTTTCACTATTTCCTCTCTGTCCTCAAATGACAGCAGCCTGCACAATACATCTCTCGGAGTCCCCGGCCCCCCCAAGGGTCTGCTCAAGACTCTATGGATCCGCTCAATCCAGAACACTGCCTCTGGCGGTCTTCCTAGAAGGGAGTTGATGATCGCCTGTGCCGATGCTCTCAGCCTGTCACCTCCCACTTCCTCCGGTATTCCTCTGAGCTTCATGTCGTTCCTCCTACCCCGGTTTTCCAGGTCGTCGAGGTGTAACTGCATCTCCCTTTGTTGCCGTCGAACTTCCCGCTGCAGGCCCGCCAGCTCCGCCAACTCCCTGCTCATCTCCTCTTGATGCCTTTCGAGCGCAACCGCCTTTGAGTCTAACGTAGCTGTTTGATGCTGCAAGTCCTCTATGTCTTTTCTCACTGCTTTCTCAATGCGTAATGCCATTGACTCCAGGTCCGCTTTGGAGGGGAGAGCCTGCAGATCTTCTTTAGTAGCCAAAGATTGAAGGAGGGTTCTCATTGCCGCCCCTTCGACCTCCCGCAGCACAACTGGATCAGCATCCTGGTGAGGGGGAGAAAGACGGACCACCCTGTCTGACGTCAGGACTGTCTGCGCTGACCTCTCCCATCTCTTCTGGGGATTCCGGGGGATCGAGCCTTATTTCCTCTGCACATTCAGCACTACTGCTGCTGCTCCTGCTAGAGCTGATATGCCAACCCGGGCTTATTATGGGGGAGCAGGGTATCTCCCTTGATCTTCCTGGGGGAGTCTCCCCGCTTGTTCTCCACCGCCCCACAGATTCAGGAATGTGTATGCCCCCAGGAGAGCCCAGTTCCACATAGACCCTGGGACTCCGGTGCTCACCATTGTTTGCCAGTGTTTTTACATATGGGCACTTTAAATTGCTGTTGGCAGCCTGGGGCCTCTCCATCCCAACGCTGATTTGATCACTGCCGCAGCCCGGCTTCAGGGACACGTGTTCAGCCGCCCCCCCTCCTCTCTCCCCCTCACCTCTGTCAGAGCCGCTCCTCTCCTCCTCTGACAGTAGCTGTTTGGGCGGGGGGGGGGGCTTCAAATGTGGTCAAGTACCATAAAGTATGTTTCTTAGCCAGAATTATAATTTCGGACACCAATTCAGACACAAAAGCGTGTGTGGAAATAGAAAGCTCAATACCTACCTTACAGGTGGGTGGCCATATCTTGATTCACCCTACACTACGAGCTCTCCACACACAACCGCCGAATTGCAAGTTGGCATCCATCCCAGGCCCCATGACACTTCTGAAACTTAAACCAGATTTTGAGCCGGGCAATTTTACACGCTTAGTACAATCAGTGCAGAGCTTGCCTATCCCCCTGGATAAATACTTCATTTCCCAAAATGGCGTTTTAGCTCTGTTGGAATTAAATGCTAAGCTAGAAAGCTTGGTACCATTTTGGTCTTGGCTACAAATCAGACACTTCCGTTTATCTCTTAAAAATTGCACGCAATACCTCCGTAAACTGACTGACTTCCAAAATAGCCCTCAGTCTCACCTAACTTCGTTGACCTACTGCCTACTCTCGGAAGACAGCTCTTCTCCACTGAGTGACAAAAAGACCAAATGGGAGTCAGAACTCACTCTCAGATGAAATCTGTGATTCTATGTTCAGTAAGTAGTGGTATACAGGAGCTAAACTGTAAACTAATTACTAGATGTTATAGGACTTAGGAGATCATACACCCAATATTTCCCCAAGTCCACAATCCATGCTGGAGATGTAAATTGGCAGAGGGGGGATTATTACACATATAGTGGTCATGTCCCCTGATTCAAGCTTACTGGCGGGAGGTGAGGCGAATACTGGAGCTTATAGTAGGCCATATTGATGATTGGAATCCCATGTTAGTATTGCTGCAACTTGATATGCAGCTTAATAAAGCATACAAAAGTAATTACAGATACACCTGCTAAATGCTGCTAAGTCACTAAACTCTGGCGCTCTTCTAAACCTCCCTCCACCTGGCAGTGGCTAAGACAGACTAATCATGTGGTGGAAGAAATTGCCATACATGAGGAGATACAAAAATACACAAAATTATGGTACTCATGGTTTAGATTCAAGGAGTCACTAGACTACAGAACTGCACATGAATGAGGGCAAAAGGAATAACCAACATAGGACATCAGAGAAGCAGAGGTGGCGAAAGTCAGGGGGGTCCTAGCTCCTGAAAATTGTGCCTCCCCACCGCCATCTTGCTGCACCCGGTAGATGTATGCATTCCACAATCCTCTTGTGTGCAGCGTCGAGGTAGTTCTAGCCACATTGAATTATTCATGAATCAATGAGGCGGTGCAAGAGCGTTAGTCACCTGAGTGTCCACAGCTGCTCATTGGACATTTGTGGAACTCTTGATTCGCTAAGCTCAATCACAGATGTCCCGACCTATAGAATTTTATATACTTCTTTTCAAACTGGTAATAGTATTTATATTGAAGTATGATAATCAGCAATAAAGTAATGCAGCATTAAAGTGTACCACCTGCTACCCTACTGCAAAGAAAGTGTGCAGTGGCGGTGGCTGGCACTAAATGGTGGCATGAGCTCCATGAATGAAAAAGTGTCATGAGCTCCAGGCGGCAGGACTGGCAACAACTACGTTTTTTAATTAACTTTAAATATAACTTTGAAATAATTTTGTATTTGGTCTTTACCTGCCATCCCTATTGCAGGCTAAATGGTTTATCCTTCTGAATCTCCCACATCACTCACAATCTAACTGTTGATCATAAACATGCAGTAAAACACAACATCGGTGGCAGACAGTAAGGCCCCTTTCATACCTAGCAATTTGCACGGCGTTAGGAAAAGTCCTGCATGCAGCGTTCCTAAAGCAACACAATGCAACTGCAGCTCCATAGAAGTCTATGGTAAAGCAACAAAAAACAAGCAAAACACAGGGGTGTGAAAGGACCCTAATTATCACCCCCACATCGCACAGAGTATGTCCCCAGCTCTCAGCAATAAACACTGATACGAGAGTCACTAAAAATCTGGGGAAAAAGGTGTCGTTTTATGTCATGATAATAGTTATTGTGACTCAGCGAACAATTATCTCTGTGATGTAAAATGATAAAGAAAAACTTCACATAATGCACAATGATACTGCACCCACCTAATGCGTTCACATCCCACCGGGATCAACCCAGCTTATATACTGTGGCTGCATTAGAATTAATAGAAGCAGTGTTTCTAATTGAAGTGAAAGAAGAGTGGGGCTCAGAGTAATAATAGTTTGTTAGTCCCCATTGGTAAGCTTTTAATTGCCGGAGCCAAAAGGTGGGGCACTTTATTTTTCATGTTACAGCATCAGATGACATTGCTTCCACAATGACGCAACCTAAGCCCAAACTGGGATAGGTTAGGATGAGTTGGAGGTAGGCAGCTAACAAGTGCTCAGCAACTCTGGGAACTCCTTCAAGAAAAACATATTAATTTAATGAACTAAACATTCAAGCAATATATATATATATATATATATATATATATATATATATATATATATCAACAGTTTTGACTAAACTTTTTGACAAAACTACACACAGAAAGTTCATCATGGAACATGTGACAGTCAGCAGCCATCCTGGGTGATGGAAGAAGGAGAAAAGCTAACATATCCCAGCTTGCAGGAGGTTAATGTGTGGAGTGGGCACGAGCAATAATGATGCCCCCCTTCACAGGACTATGGAGGACTGAGGCTGAAGTGATGATATATGTGTAGTTTTTTTTTAAACACTGTGGCTGGATCCTTGGCAGTTAGGACACGGCTCCTGCTCCACCAGCAGATGCATACGTACCATTGAGGCTGAGAAGGCAGCTCATAGCAAAAGTGGGCCCATGGCAGATGGGGACCCAGTGCAAGATGCTTCCCCTACCCTGTGGCAATATTGCACTGGCTGCAGGGAGTGCCAGGGGCCAGAGCTGTAGGTTTCTAAGGCAGAACTAAGATGTCAGTGCATTGCTCCCTCCGCAGCACTGTGTGTATAGAGCACTGTTTCTTATCCTGCGATACGGGGTTCACCAATAGTAGGGATCCGACGGGCCTGGAATATTATTGTGAATATTTTGTCAAATGTTATTCCTCCTTGCTTTAAACATGTTACAAGGCATGTGACCTTCTTATTTTAGTAACATTTTTAACTGATCCTCTACATGGGGATACTCGGTTTGAACTTTTTGCCACTAGGGGGTACTTGGTATTAAAAGTTTGAGAATGACTAGTTTTTGTAGAGATGGCATTGGAGCATTATTATTATGGACTGGAAGGGGTTTAACCCCTTCTCACCACAACCAGTTTTAGTGACTCTGGCATGTGTCACATTTTCAGAAACTTTGTTAACACTTTCAAGTGTGTCAAGGGAATGAATACAATTACAGTGGAATGTAAAAAGGTGGCACAAGTGTTACTACAGGAATGGGCCCCCACAATTTGTTATGCAATCTCTCTCAAATGTGGCAATTGCACAGCCCCTGAGGTGCCAAGACAGCAGACACCTCGCACTAGGGACCCCATTTTTGGAAACGACATGCCTCCAGGAATACAGCTAGTAGGTAAATAAGCTAGAATCCACAGATGTTTTACAGATAATATAACATCTGGATTTTGGATTTGCAATCTTGGACATATATGGCCATTGTATGCTTGCACGGACATGGTCATTTTTCCTCTGCATTTAACCCATCAGTGCAGTGAGACATGCATTAAGCACACACATGTCCGAAGCGGTGGACTGCCCTAGCAACGACACCCAGGGAGCAATTGGTGGGTTGCTCCAGAGCACTTCAGTCGGGTCCCAGCCAGGTATTTAAACCTGCCTCCATTGAGGGTCATGCTAATTATTTGGTTGATTAAATTTAACTCTGGGTGTAAATTTGGATGTGAATAACAACCTGCATCTCACTGAGCATTTTAACTTAAACACATAAAAATGTGCAATAAAAAATGATTATTCCATTTCCCCCCAAAAAATATTCTGTACTGCACTTTGAGGGGACATTTTTACCGGCTAAGGAAAGGCTATCCCGATTTGGGATGCACTGTGTGAAACCCCACCAGTCACACAATTGTCTTACATGCCTAGTGAACGACATGCGTGGCCTGCTGAAGCATCTTTTGCATAGATCTATGTCTGTGCATAACTGCACATTAGAATTGGAGCAGAGCTGTGTCCGTGCCCTGACAATGCCAGTGATGTATGCATATTGGGCACCTGGCAGGGTTTTACACAGTGGGCCATCCCAAATCTGGATAGATCAAGGGCACGGACCAAGACCCAAAAGCAGGTTACAATTCAAATGTGCACCCAGAGTTAAACTTCCTGGTGTATAAATGGGAAAACTTTGATGTTTTCCATGAAGAAGGATTGCTGAGCAAATGGACCACAAAATTGTTACGTACTTACTCCTGAATGCAGCAATACCCCCTATGAGATCAGAAACTACTGCACACATTGCAGGGCTCAGAAGGGAAGAAACACTAATGGTGCACCATAACATCTATTACTGGGAACACCTTCCAGAATAGGACATACTATTATAGGGTTACAACAGATAAGTTACACAATCTTGTGGCTTTGTCATTGTTCAAGTGCTGTCCACGGTACTGAACTTCTCATTGCAATAACTGAGGGGTGCTGCTGTCTATGGTGCTGGATTAGCTGCACTAGCACCTTGCTAAACTATTTGACCTTGCTAAACTTTACGTTGACATAAGGGCCAGTTTACCCGAACATACTGTATATTTCCATTTGCAGAAACACCTTCCTGAATAGAACATATATACATCTTTGTTCATGACAGCAAAAAACCCTGGCTGCAGACTCATAGTAGCATAGCAGGAGGCAGCATAGTTAATCCCAGAGGGCTGCACGTTGCATAACTACTAATAATATAAAAATACATATATGTATATACTGGGTGCAGGTGTAAATGTTTTTACCTATGCCAACTGACTCACAGTTGCCTGCACGATAAAACCGTGCATAATATGCGCTGAATGAACTCTCTGGCTTATCTTCCTTGCTAAACACTTTGAAGAGCCCGGTGTCTGGTGAAGTGAGGAGTCCCAAGACAGCAAACATATCATTTCACTTCTGTACCATATTAATAAATGCTCATGCCGCTCTGCCTCCTGAGGAGGGGGAAATAGGCAAAGAGTAAATTACTGACATTTCAGGAGATCTGTTAAGGATTATAATTTGTATAAAGACTACGAGCACTGTGCAATCCTGAGATAGGAGGGTGACAAAGGGCCCCATTCACTCTGTCAGGAGGCAGCGGAGATGTGAGCTCTTGAACGTTATGGGTTATAAGAGGTTTTATTAGATATAAATGTTATTCAGACATATCACTGATGCTCTTGAAATAAACCGGTTACGTAGTGGAGGAGAAGGATTAAAAGCAGGTCTGTTTAAAGAACTGCAGTTAAAGCAGAAGGAGGGAGGAAATGGAGGTCCTGAAACCAAAGTCTTGTTATTTCCACCATTGGATGCAATTTACAGCCATCTGTGTCTGTATCCACCTTTGTCTTTGTCCCCGATTTCTCTCTTTTCTTGATATACCATATTTATTGTAAAACCATGCACTTGAAAAAATCCATGATCAGGGATGCCCAAAATAGGGCAAGAGATTTGCCAGACAGTGGGGAAAGCAACACATAATCTGGGATGCACCCTATATATAGGGTGTAATAAAGGGACAATAATGCAATTTACTGTAAAAAAATAAGTCCAAAAATACCTAAAATACATTTACAAGTAGCTGCCAGACCACAGGCTTGATCCCTCATGGTGATCTCAATGGTAAGCATTGGCCCGTTGTATAGGGCTATATATGGCAATTCCCTAAACTTTTTTCCATTTTTAAAAAGAAGCATTTGTTGCTTTCACTTTCTCTGTCTCACACATGGGGGTGTGGCCATGCGGAGCAGGGGGATGTAATGCTGTGCTTGTGCACAAGCTGAGAGGAAGCTTGGGGTGGCCCTTGTCACAGAAGACAAAGGATTTTTATTAGTTGACCAGAAAAGCAGAGCCCAGGGGGAGAAATGAAATCAGAGCCTATAAATCTTTTTCCAAGTTTTTTTTCCAAGACTCCTGACCTGCCTAGTTGTTAAGGCTTCTCAGTGTGACAGGTAGAGGTGTGACGGTCACTAGTTTTGTTTGATAGCCAGAGACATATTAAAGGGAAAGCCCAAGGCTGGAGAAAAAAAACAAAGTGCACTTACCTCCCAGCCCACAAATTCCTTCAGATTGCAGCTTAACGGTTTTAAAGCTATCGTATCAAACATTGATAGTGTGCTCCCTGCCCAGGCCTCAGCTCCCTCCCACTTCAAATCAGCATGGGATGGATATTGTGTGATCTATCCCTGATGCTACCTCACTAAGACGGAGCCCAAAGTACTTCATGGGATCACACTTGCGGACTGGGAGGTAGATGCCATTTTTTAAACCGCTTGAACTGTCCCTTAAACAGCAAAGATGCGGCTGCAACTGAATGGCCAAAGGATGAGAGTGATGCTGCGCGGCGCCGATCTGTGCTTCTGGGATTCCTTTCAGCTTCCTTCAGTCACACAGTAATTCTACATGCCTGGAGAAGCTCATTGGATGAGCGGTGGCGCATTTGAGGTTGGACTGAGGAGAGGTGAGTTCATAGGGTGAACGCCAGGGTTTCACACCGGGCTAAAACCTGGGAAAGAGAAAGTCCGGGTTTTGGTCCACTTTAATAAGTGATTTGCTTAAAGTGGCAGTTGTTCATTTCCTATTATGTTGATTAGGCAATACAGTATCTTTTATATATCGCCAATTCAGTGTGTAATGTACTGGTCATCTGATCTGGGGTTCTTCCTGGCTGATATGACAGATGCTTTCTCTGCAATGTATCTTTATTTCAAGGAGTAACAACAGACCAGGTTTTTCCAACATTTACATTTTAAATTGTGATACTGTGCAGCAGAACTTCTACCAAAAATGAAGATAAGAACTGGCACTGGGCGTTAATGTACATATGTATTTCTATTATTGATTGACAGTGATCCAGCAGTGGATAAAATAATATCAGCATATAGATCTATCAGCAAGTGGGATAATTGCTCATGATGAGCATCGCTGCCTGGATCATTAATCAAACTTGTCATGTGGGCTAATAATTTATGTGCCTACTGACGGCTCGCCTGGCTCAGCCTCTCTCATCTCCATGTCCCAACAAGTAGTCGCATTGTATGAACTCTCCAAACTACATCATAGTGACAATAAACCTGCGGCTTGCACTAAGATTATAGATAGCAGCACTGTGGAGATACCTGCTTATCCATCCGCGGTCTGTACACTGTTATGAATGATCCCCACTCGCCTGAAAGGAAGCGCCTGTACAAGACGATGGCAATGGTGCAGAAAAGGGGCCATCACTTTAAGATGCATTTCATGGAGAAAAAGCTCTGCTTGCTCTGTGCGTGAACATTGCTCATGATGGATTATCTCAGTGGTGCCTTGCAGAAGAATAAAGTTCATTTTCACTTATTTTATTTGGCAGACCTGCAACCTGCTATAAGCCATGGCTGTCACTGGCATACTAGAGTTAAAGAGACAGTAGAAGCATATTAAAAAAAAATGCACTTACTGTACTTTTTTCTCCCACTGACTAGAACCCTCATGGTTATTAGCTTGGAAGATTATCGTGCTCCCAAACAGTCCCCAATGAATATATCAGCACCCAGTTAATGCTCATGTGATTCGTCCCCTGCGGCCAATCTGCCAGCTGGATTGTGCATTTACGGCAAACCATGGGGTGGGTTATCTGTTCACCTGAGGGGCTTGGACGCTTGGCATCAATAAGGTTTTTTTTATTTGATTTTCTGTTTGATTGATTTTTAATTTTCAAATATAAACAGAAATAAAAGTATACATGTTTTATCCAGTCGTCATTGGGGCATCAATAAACGTCAACAATAACCCAAAAACGCCCACAGAATATTGTTTAGTAAAAGCAGTGAAATTCAGAATTAGCAAAGACAATCTATCAGAGTACAGAGTACAGTGCAGCATATTAAAGATGTTCACAAGCTTCAGGCTGACCTTGACACTTTGAGTGTCTGGGCATCCACTTGGCAAATGAAGTTCAATGTGGAGAAATGTAAAGTCATGCACTTGGGGTCTAATAACCTGAAGGCCACATACCGTATTTTTCGCCCTATAAGACGCACTTATTTTTCCCCAAAAGTGGTGGAAAAATGTCCGTGTGCTTTATCGGGCGAATGTAAAGAAAAAAAAAAAATTCAAAAAATTAAAAAAAAACTCACCCGTCCCCAGCGCTCCCACGTTGCCTGTCACTCTGCGAGAGCCCAGGCGGAGACAGAGGAGAGGCGGGCTGTGTGCAGCCCCTGCCGCTGCGATCGCTGTCTTTTCAGGCAGCAATAGCAGCGGCGGGGCCAAAGACAGTGCCCACCGCTCCTCCATCTGCTGCCTCTTCCTGGGCACATGCGAGCACCCAGGTCAGGGCAGCAGGTGGGCGTGGCCTGCATCGAGTCGGTGCAGGCCACGCCCACCTGCTGGGGGGTGGACACAGAGGCAGCAGATGGAGGAGCGGTGGGCGCTGTCTTTGGCCCCGCTGCTGCTATTGCTGCCTGAAAAGACAGCGATGGCAGCGGCGGGGCCGGGACACAGGACGCCAACGCGGCGCAGGCCACGCCCACCCATTTCACAGAGCCGGCCGCTCTGCGGAGCGGTGTCAGCGGACAGGTGAGTTTTATATTTTGTTTTTTTACTTATGCCGACTAATGGGGGGAGAGGGGGATGCCACACAGACTATACTAATGCGGGGAGAGGGGGATGCCCCACAGTCTATATGGGGGGAGGGGGGATGCCACACAGCCTATACTAATGGGGGGAGGGGGGATAGAAACATAGAAGGTTGACGGCAGAAGGAGACCATACGGTCCATCTAGTCTGCCCTTATGTGTATACTGTATGTATACCTTGATAAAGTGGCCTGTGAGCGGGGGCCACGAAACGCGCTGGGGGACCGTTATTTGACTGGGGCATTCCTGTGGAACACGTTAGAGCTATTCACTCAGGTGATGTGTGTTTTTCAATTGGCTTGTTGTATTTGATACCTTTGATCTGTTTTATTTTCTCTGTCTTGCCACATTTTGTATTATTAATGTTGTATTTGCACAGATTGGCACTTATGCACTTTATGGATTGTTGTTATGAGGATTTGGGATACATTGGGATGCCCTTGGAATTGTCTGTCATGTGATTTTTGTGGGTAATTACTAATAAATTATTTATGAATTCATGATGATTATTTAACTTATTTACTAAATACTGTGGAGGAGGTGCGATGGTGTGAAGCTATACCGGGTGAATTGCTGGATTCACCATTACAATACTTTAATTCTAAATCCTTATAGAAATAGTCTTCCACCACCGCACGGCCACAAGTATTAAAATTGAATTTAGATTTAACTTAATGCTGTGGTGCGGAATTTAGACATATATTCTAGTTTGTATACTGTATGTACACTTTATCTTAGGATATATGAGTGCTTATCCCAGGCATGTTTAAATTCAGTGACTGTTGATTTTTCAACTACCTCTGCTGGAAATTTGTTCCAAGCACCTACTACTCTTTCTGTAAAATAATATTTTCTAACATTGCTCCTGATCTTCCCCCCGACTAGCTTCAGGTTGTGCCCCCTTGATCTATCATTAAGCTTCTTCTTAAAAACACCTGCCACACAGCCTATACTAATAGGGGAAGGGGGATGCCACACAGCCTATACTAATGGGGGGAGGGGGATGCCACACAGCCTATGGAAATGGGGGGAGGGGGATGCCACACAGCCTATACTAATGGGGGGAGGGGGATGCCACCCAGCCTATGGCAATGGGGGGAGGGGGATGCCACACAGCCTATGAAAATTGGGGGAGAGAGGGATGCCACACAGCCTATGGACATGGGGGGAGGGGGATGCCACACTGCCAATGGGAATGGGGGGGCACACTGCCTATATGGGGAATATGAGGTGGGAATGCCACACTGCCTATATGGGAATGAGAGGGGGGATTCCACACTGGGTATACAGGGAATGGGATGGGGGAGACTGCCTATATGGGAATGGGAGGGGGAATGCCACACTGGGTATACGGGGAATGGGATGGGGAGAATGCCACACTGCCTATATGGGGAATGGGAGGGGGAGAATGCCACACTGCCTATATGGGAATGGGAGGGGGGAGAATGTCACACTGGGTATACGGGGGAATGGGAGGGGGGAGAATGCCACACTGCCTATATGAGAATGGGAGGGGGGATTCCACACTGGGTATACAGGGAATGGGATTGAGGAGACTGCCTATATGGGAATGGGAGGGGGGATGCCACACTGGGTATACGGGGAATGGGAGGGGGGAGAATGCCACACTGCCTATATGGGGAATGGGAGGGGGAGAATGCCACACTGCCTATATGGGAATGGGAGGGGGGATGCAGCACTGGGTATACGGGGAATGGGAGGGGGGGAGAATGCCACACTGGGTATACGGGGAATGGGATGGGGGCAGCCTACACTGTCTATGGGAATGGGAGGGGGGATGCCACACTGTCTGTAATGGTGCGTTTTTGGTTTAAAATATTTTTTTTCTTATTTTCCTCCCCCAAATCCTAGGTGCATCTTATGGGCAGGTGCATCTTATAGGGTATATCCTCAGTGGAGTAAAACTGGGAGAATCACTTGTTGAGAAGGATCTGGGGGTACTGGTAGATCACATGCTAAATAATAGCATGCAATGCCAAGCAGCTGCTTCCAAAGCCACCAAGATATTATCATGCATTAATAGAGGCATGGAATCGCAGGATAAGGATGTAACTTAGCCTCTTTACAAGGCACTGGTGCATCCTCACCTGGAATATGCCGTCCAGTTTTGGGCGCACCCATTCATAGAAAGGATGCTCTGATTATGGAAAGGGTGCAGAGGAGAGCAACCACTAAGAGAAATGAAGGATCTTAGTTATGAGGAAAGATTACGAGAATCTGTTTGTTCTTGAGAGGAGATGACTGACTTAACTTGTATAAATATTTAAATGGGCAATACAAAAAAATATGGGGAAACACTATTTCAGGTAAAATCCTTTCTAATGACAAAGGGCTCTCTCTTCAACTGGAAAAAAAGAAATTCAATCTCAAGGGGTGATCATTTTTACCATAAGAACTATAAATCTGTGGAATAGCCTCCCACAGAAGTTTGCTACAGCATCAACCGCTGACCGCTTTAAAAAAGGATTAGATGCTTATTTAGAAGAAAATCCCATTAACAGTTACTATCAGTAAAAAAGAAAAAAATAAATAAAATAATAAATACCTTCCCCTACCCCAATACCCTTGGTTGAACTTGATGGACATATGTATTATTTCAACCAAATTAACTATGTAACTATGTAAGAGTATTGTTTTATAAGAGCCCTTATGAGCTGGAATTTTGGCCCAGGTTGGTGGGGGAAACTCAGTGTATCCCAAGCGAGGTAGAGTTTTTAGATAGACGAAAGAAAGTAGAGTGGGGAGGGGGAGGAGACTCTCAACTATAGATAGTTACAGATGGTTACAAATGAACACACTGACATCCCACTACTTGGATGGATGGATGGTTGGGTGAGCGTATTTTATCCAGGGGTCCCATATTTTAAAAATGTATGGTGAGAGTCCTGTAAAATTTCAGTTGGAGGAGGGTGGGGTTGTGCGATATTTGAGTGGACAGACAGATGCTTTAAATGCATTCAGATGAAGATCCATTGATAGTTAGGAGTGTTCTTTATACAGTGTTGCTAAAAGACTACTTTCAGACTGGGGTTATCAGTGAAACACTGCCAATAGTAGCCAAAGGGTTGTGTCATACCACAGCAGTGTGATTACAAACATGCTGGCAATAGCTCTTGCACAGTATTAAATTACGATTAAAAGTGATATTGATTGCAAATCGCTTGCAAAAATACTATTTCAGAGGGAATCGCTAGCACTAAAGCAATCGTCCCAGTCTGAAAAAGCCTTGGCAACCAGCATTGTTGGAAACCCGAGCTGTAGCTCTTTCTTTACCGTGCACAGTGTAGATTTGTTTATCCTCAGTTCACTTGCTGAAAAAAATATTACCAGTGACCCCCGACTGGTGCATTATTAGTTAAAACTTGGCTAATAAATGGCTGCCTTTAGAACTTTATGAAGCTAATTTAATATGAGCTCTGCAGGCCAACTGATGAAACTACCATGTAAAAAACATAACAATACATCTCAATTGCAGCTCCCTCCCAAGGCACGAGAATGGTGCCACCCACAAACAATGCAAATAAAATGATTTTGGTTCCCTTTTTACAATCACCCCTGAGGATCCTAATTAAAGATGTCTCCACAGTTCTCTACAATATCCTTAGGAAGTCAAAAATCAGGAATGAGCGGGAATAAAAACACAACCGCAATGAAGAACATCTCCTACATGGGTACATATCTGTTCCCTGCCTTCTATCAGATGCAAGACTCACTGATGGTGTGAGGAGAAGGTTAGGTTAGCTTACAGTCCCTGAGGCCCAGCATCCCTCTCTGGCACAAAGTTGCCAAGGAAATTGTAAGTCTGCTCCAAATGTAAACAAAGCATTATTTCATACCTTCCAACTTTTCAGGGTGGGAAAGAGGGACAATTGTTAAATTAAGCCACATCCCCTAATTGAGGGATGGATATGATGTAACAGTTACAATAATATAAAGATCTGAATAGGCAAATGAATTATTTAAAATGAGGGACACTTGGGAGGTGTGTCTTTTATACAGAGTAGGCACTCATAACAGTTTTGAAGCCTTGGCTATTAGATAAAAAGGGTTTGCTAGGTTTCCCAGTATATAAAAGGATTGCATGTGTTCTGGACTGATGCTCTTATTCTTTATAAGCTACGAGAGAAAACACCTACAGCAGCCCAAAAAATGACACTTGTGGTCACATTTATAATCTGACTATCTCCACCCCTGGTCGACCCGGGTTGTGAACTACACAGTCCTACAAAGTGTCCACTCAGTCTCCATTCTCTCGGGGGAAGCATTGTCCTCTGCCAATATCCCAAAAGGAACTATTCAGCCAGGGATGCCTGTGCCGGGCCTGCGTTCTGCTTCATCTAATGATAAATGAAGTGGGAGTCTCAGTCGGGGAATAATAATGAAGAGCACATAATGGGTGAGGAACGTCTGCCAGGCGTTAAACAGCAGAGCTATTAATTACTCCTGCGCTGCCTCGCCTGCCCGGCCTGCTGGTGGTGGGGACAGTGTGTACTAGGCCCCAGCAGGGGAGTTCATGAGAGATGGGGGCTAGAGGTTTTGGGCAGTGCAGCTCACATGCCTGAAGCCTTACAGAGAATGTAAAATCACCAACGTCTCCAGCCTGACCTACATTGCTGGAGAAGCTGGACTGCGAAATTTATACAAGACAATTTGGTGCATAGTATATGTATATAAATCTGAAGATTCTTCCATCCATTTTTCTATTACAAGTAGCAGGTGTGTTTTGTACACATTTTATTTAAGGTTCCTGCCCAGGCTCTTACCTGCCAGCCCCAGGCTCGATCCCACGTCTTGCGGGCTGCAGCTCTCTGGTTTCAGCAACTGTTGGCCCCAGGGCCTGCACAGCTGCACGTCCCTGCTTCTGGTCATGTGGATGCCGGCAGGCTTACTGATTGGCAATAGTGGGAGCATCACATGTCCACTAACTGTCATCCATCGTTGATCTGTGTGTAGGGCTAGATGGGAGGTGCACTTTCTATATTAAAAGCCAAAGCACTGAAGCTGGAGGGCTGCAGCTCCCCTTTGGCTAAATAATAAAATGTTATTTTCTAACCTGTCATTCAGTTATTTCAGCTTGTTCTCCCTCTAGTAGCTGCTTGTAGATTTCAGTGAAAGCTGAAAGTAATAGTCCAGGCAATGAAAAAACATAAGGGATATTAACTTTTTGTCCCCCACGGTCATTCAGTGGTAGTCCGCAATAGAGATGGCGTGGCAAGCTTCCGCAAGCCTCGGCACCCCCCCTCCATTGCAGTGAATGGAGAGTACATGTACTGTAATGGGGGCCATGGATCTCAGAGGCTGTCTGGTGACAGTAGATGTGGCCTGGACAACACAGGAACTAGATCTGACGATTTGGTAAGTGTGAGGAGGCAGAACTACCACCGCTCAGCTGCAGGTGACAAGAGTTTAGAATCCATTTTGTTTTAATTACCTGGACTATTAATATAGCGCCTTATTAGTTCTGCCCAAGCTGTGTTGTTTTCAAGGACACCCGGACAATGAACAAAAGTAACATTTTTTTAATGGTTACCAGGAAAAAAAACGTCTTTAGAATCTAGGCCAAACTGCAGAAAATAGCTTAAAGGGACATTCCAAGCAAAGAGTTAAACTATCCAGCTTGCTGTCACAATACTAGGGTAATAATTACCCTAAAAAATGACTAATAATCTCTTTAAAATATTTTAAAATGATTATAACCCAACACGAGGAGAATAGGGGACTTTGATACATTTAGAAATGCCAAACCCAAATGGTCTAGAAAAACTCTTGCAGTACATATCAACAAAACAATTCACACCTAGTGCAATCACATTGTTGTGTATCCAACACCAGACATAAAATATGCGTACCGGCTTTCCAACCAATATGCGCATCAATAGAACCTCTATGGACTTATGCAATATCACAGATTAACCGTGTGCCAGCTTCATAGATCAAAAGCATATCACTATATTTTCTCCAGTCTCCAGCGGTCTTAAGAGCTAACTTAAAGTCTTACTCAATATTAATCCCAACAGCATTGACACATTTTTAGAGCATGGAGTTAAAGAATATAATAAAATCTAAATATATACAAAAATAAATATAAAACATATAAAATATAATATCAAAACATCCAATAGCGTCATTTTTTTAAAACACTCAGGTGCAGCCACCCTTCTCTATATAATACTCACCAAATAAAAGAGTATTTGTGTATTCAACATACAAGCGGCAATAGTGGCTTATGCCTCAGATGGGGAGAAGCAGCCATAACAACGCCTAGCTCTGTTTTCAGCAATTGTCCTGCTTGCTGGTTGTCTCGTGCTGGCTGTCAGGGGCGGCATCTTTAATTTACCAGCACTTTGGATTCCCTGATAAACCCTATTAAAGTGGACCAACACCCAGGATTTTGACTATCCTGGGTATTGGTCCACTTCCCCGGGGCACCCCGATTTGGGGTGCCCCGCTGCCTGAAACCCCCCCAAACACCCCGAAAACTCACCTCTCCACGCTCCCACGTGACTGCGCTGTCCAATGCCCGCCGACGGACAAGTGACGTCCGTCGACGGACAAGGGATCGCGCCCGCCGCCGCCTCCCGCGCGTCACTCTTGTCTCTGAATGGCCGGCGCGGGCACGTCTAGAGGAGCGCGAGTGAGGCGGCGGCGGTGGTGGAAGCAGCGGCTGGAGAGGTAAGGTTTTTCGGGGGTTTTGGGGGGTTACACCCCGCGGGACATCCCGATCTCGGATGTCCCGCGGTGTGTGAGGTGATCTTATAGATTCCCGGGCCGATCACCCCTGGGTGTTGGCCCACTTTAAAGTTTATCCCTTCTGCTGACTCATCTTTTTCAGTCCCCTCAAAGAATTCACTTCTGAGAGGACTGTCACACTGCAACATGCATGGATGAGTCATCCTCTACTGCCGAAGAGAGAGTTTTATTATTAAGAAATATAAAGCAGACCAAATGAAAGATGCAACCCCTCACAGCCAGAATGAAGAGCTGGATGAAGTTGAGGTGATGCAATGAGTTCATCAGCAGAGCTATAGAGGTGGCTATGAGGAGATCCACAAAACATGGCCAGTTGTGGCTTTCTAGGAGAGAATTGGGGAACACTGCTTTTCACTGTAAGCTCACAAGGGCAGGGCTCTCTTTCCTATTGTATCCTGTTCTGCAGTGGCATAACTAAATGTGCCAGGGCCCTGGTGTGAATGTTAAATGGGGCCCTTTCAAGGCTCATAAAGTAAGATTTTTTCTGTCTTTTATCTCAGTTGGATGCAGCTAGACAACTAAAGACTGAAACAGCAGATACAAATGCTGCTTCTTACTCTAAATGATGTCAAGTGAGAATATGACAAATAAGGAGGAGCAACAATGATGGGTCCCCTTGACCTCCTGGGCCCCGGTGAAGTCGCACCCCCTCAAGTTACACCCCTGCTTTTCTCAAAAAATGTGGCTAGAATCTAGTCTGTAATGGTCCCTGTACAGTATGTTTTACCTTGCCAAGCGATGTGGAAGGCCCTATATAAATTAGCAGCAATAACAATATGTCCCTCCAGACCTATAAGTAACACAGTTAAAGCAGATCCCCCTAGACCAGTGATGGCATACCTTTTTGGGACCGAGTGCCCAAACTGCACCCCAAATCTTAATTTAAGTGCCAACCTGATGGCTCTGGTGCCAGGAAGAGATGAAAAAAGCCCAAAATGGGTGCCTACAGAGAGTGCCACATCTGGCTTGGGTGCCATAGGTTCGCCATCACTGCCCTAGACACAAAAAATGAATAGTCAGTGTGTGAGAAGATCCACCCCAGATAAACTGAAGATTAGAAGTTCTCCACACAATAATATCTATAGGCAGGGGGCAAGCAGATCGCCCAGAACTAACAATAGAGGAAGAGGAACATCAGAGCTTTAAACCGGCCCTGGAGTCTAAAAGACTTCAGGGTTGGCCGATTCCCCCTCCCTGGGGCATACCAATTTGGGATTTCCTGCTGCTTGAAACTCTGGTGATCTTCATAAGAACTCATCTAGCTGGCAATCTAGCATTACATGTCCGACCGCAGGCATGCTATATCTATAGCTAGGCCTGTAACTGCATGGGCATCTGTGAATGGCCGGCACAAGTGTGCCCCCAGCTAGATGCGAGTGGGGATGTGGCTGGTGGCGCAATCGCTCCATTCCAGTTCTTCGTCGCGCTGACGCCAGAGCGATGAAGAGATGCATAATAGAGCACTGATTGGCCGCCCGTCCTGTCTACTCCATGAGACTGCCAGAGTGAAGAGATTTTATGTCGATCTGTGGGAATACAACAGGTATGTCAAATCATGATGCCCCAAACAAGGCCCAGAAGAAGGTGACGATGCGGGTCAGCAGAGAGTAAGTGAGGGTTGTGGATCTGCGGCTGAGGAGAGGCTTAGGTGAGGTTTCCTGGGTCCCTATATCTAAACCAGGAGATTCCCAAACCTACCTTGTTCTGCGATCTTGATCTCCCAGACATGACATTGTACAGAACATTTCATTGCAATTCATATGTGTATGTGACAAAACATTTTTCAGGGGGTTTCTCACTGCACTGCAAGGATTGAGAAATGAACCAATAAAATCAATCCAACACAATTATTTGTGTGTTTCTGTGCCAGTTTAAAATGAGTTTTAGCGCTCAAAAGTGCAATGGCGAAAAAAAGGCCTTAGAGGCCTCTCCTACTGGCATGGAGCTAAGAGAGGAAACGGCTGGCTGGCCTTTCTGCTGTGATTATGGATCTGAGAAAGCCAATTCTTCTGCATGTGTGGATCATGAGGGATTATTTTATTGTTGCAGAGTGGGAGACATTTTTTTTTATTACAAAAAGCTCTATCTAAAACCATTTTTTTCATTTAGGGTTTATCTATAAAATACCTCAGCAGATATGTATTGTGTTACGTTTTGATGGGACCTTATAGAACCTGTTATTATATTACATTATTCAGATACATTCTGCAGTTGCAGAACATCTACTATGTGAATGATGCCAGCTTTACTAATGTGCATGCTGTTTACTTTTTTCCCTAAAGCGTGGGTTTTGGTCCCCCCCTGCTGTGCCCCGCTGTGTGAAACCCCCCAGATCAACAAACTCAGCTCTTCCCAGCCCTACTACGCATGCGCGGCCGCTCGTCCAAACACTGCGCTCAGAGCCGCTGACGTCACGTTGTCTAAGCCATTCACATATGCCTGGCAGGGGCATGTGCCCTGCTAGAGGGATAGCGAGGATGCGGGCACGGCTCGCGCATGCACCGTTGGACCAGGAAACAAGGTAAATGTATGGAGCGACCTGGGGGTTTCACACAGCGGGGCATCCTGATTTTGGAGGGGAAGGAATCGATCGGCCTGGGAATCTTATAGATTCCCGGGATGATCACGGTGGGTTTTGGTCCACTTTAATAATTTCCCACTGGCCTACGCCAAATCTAAGCCAGTCTTCAGCCTGCTAGCCTTTCCCTCTGAAATGTACCAACCTGTGGGGTTTTAGGGGGTGCTGTTGGTCTCGTTGCTACTCTCTGGAGCATGCCTGCTGCTGGGGATGCAGACACTCTCGATCCGATTGTCATAAACAGACAAGCATCATTATGTAGAAAGAAGTGAATATTACCGGGCGATCTTGGAGTTTCACACACTGGGGCATCACTAATTGGAATGCCCTTGGGGCATGGGGCAAAACCTGGGATAGACCAAATCCTGGGTTTTTTTCACTTTAAAGCTGTTCAAATCCCAAGAGTTTCACTTACCTGTTTTTTGGGCCACATTAAAGAGTATTCCCAGTTTGGGATGACCAGTTGTGTGAAACTCCTGGGATTGGCTGTTAAAGCAGAACTAAACCCACCAGCAACCGGCCTGAAATCTAAAAGTCGGTCCCTGGCTTTCAACCAGGACATCCTGAATCGGGATGTCCCGCTGTGTGAAACCCCCCCAGAGAGCCAGTTATAACTCACCTTTCCCAGTCCATGCCAGGGCTCTCATCCAATTAGAAAGGCAAACAGCTCAGGATGCAGCCAAGGTTGTTTAACTCACCGTGGGATCTGCCAGCAAAGGTGTGTTTTGTGGGCAACTTCCAAGGTTTCACACAGCGGGGCAACGTCAGTAGCTGAATGCGACATGATTCACAGCAAATGGGCCCACTGTGACACTGTCGCCCAAGGGCCCATCGAAACCTGGAGCCAGCCCAGTACCATAGCACCCATAGGTGACCTCCATGAACGAAAATTTGCATCTATGCTTACAGAGTCAGCTAAGAATGAGGTCTGTCAATATCAACAGAACATATTAAAAAAAACTTTATCCGGTTTTTAGTCTTTCTGTGGCACCAACAGAGGTAGCCACAGAGGTTCTTTATTCCTTATTGTAATCACAGGTGTTTCTATAAGCGTGAGGGGACTCAAAGGTTATACTGTTTTAGGCATCACTTATCATGTCTGGGTCATTCCCATCATCCAGTGATAATAAGCACCTGGCATATTGAAGGTGAAATCTGTGGCGGTTACCACATCCGTCTTTCCTGCTATTAGGTGACACAAATAGCTCTGATGGGTGCTCACTATAAATGGTGGTTTTCACATTAGAGACTCCGAGGGTTGAGCCTTGCTGAAGGTTACTCGGATAGACTAGCCACATTAGGGTTGATTCAGCATTGTGAGTATTTTATTTACTCAGGTCTTTTTGAGGGAAAACGCTTTTTATTCAATACAATTCGATATTTAACTGTGCAATTGTACAGCTAAATATGGTGCTGAATAGCACCAAGAGACAAAATCACAAGGAAAAACATTTGCGCTCTAAAAAGAGTGAGTGAAAAAAATACTGACGGTACTAGCGCAACCCTTTTGTGTCTCTACAGTAACAGGCTAAAGCCCAGTTTTGATTATTCAGATTTGGCAAGTGCACAACTCTTTAATATACATTTAGCCCTTAATGTTTTTTTCTATCTGTAACTCCATCAAGGTTGATATATCCTCACTTTCTGTTTGGTCACAAAAGACAGAAGGTTACTCAACAGAAACTCCAGGGGTATCACTGAAAACTGAGAGGTGGCTATATTGTGTGCCGACAACCTCAAAGCAGAATCTAAAAGATTTCAGGGCCAGCCACTGGCCTTCCCCCTGGGGCATCCCAATTCCTGCTGTGTGAACCCCCCCCCCCCCCCCCCCCTATCCCGGGGCTCCTTAAAACTAACTTGTAAACATCAGGAGGCTGCATTCTGGCATCTTTGGGCCAAGCCTATCTAAATGATGCTGGGGATGCGGCTGCTTGAGATCCCGATTGCCGTAAGCTGAGCTGTTTGCCAGCGCCGGTATAAAAGGCCCCTTTGTATGGCAGGGAAGGAGATTTCAGAAGCCAGCACATGGGCAGAGAATCTGTGTTCTCTGCCCCTCTGAAACCTGGACGGAGGTGAGATTTTATATGGGCTTCAAACTAGGGAAACGTCTGGCAAGTGAAATTTACGTGGCTGGCAGTTAATGGCTGGACATGCAGCATTCGTGCTTGGCATATACAAGATTTCATGTGCTTGGCATATAAAAGGTAAAAAGAGCTATCACCAGTACAATCAAGTACACGAGCATGAAACATGCTGGTCATGTAGAGACTAAAATCTGGGAAGCTGTAATGTCTAGTTTTGGGTATTAAGGCTAGCTCTACAATCTATAAAAACTCACAAATTCCTTGAAATGTGATGCGTAAGCCCTGGAAGCTTTACCAATAAAGGCATGTATCCAGCGGTGCACCTGTAATGAGGTCATGTGAGGCAGTCGCCTCAGGCGGCACTCAGAGGGGGCAGTAATTGCTGGACCTACTTTTTTATTATTCTCATTAGTTGTTCAGTAGAGATCGGTGGTACAGATGCACACTGTCATGTTTTTAAGTCCATCATTGGTGGCTCAGAGGCCTCAGCTCTATCCCCACTCCCCAGGTCTGCTCTATTAAGGAGCTAAACGTCCTAAGGGGCAACTTTCTATAGTTCGCCTTAAGCAGCAGAAAAGCTAGGTTCACCTCTGCATGTAGCTGTTGTTTTCTATATTTTACCTAGAAAATAGCTTATGTTCAAGTTACTGTATCGTTTAGCACACATACAATTTTTGGTGTACTGTGCACATACTGCGCAAGCATGTTGTGTTTCTATGTGAATCTCTATCGAGGGATGTGGTTTGAAAAAAAGCACAGGGGTGATCATCTAACTTCAGCCCCTACTTGCTTTATCAGCAACCCCAACTCCCATAATATGTAAATTAGGTTACCCTCTATGCGGACCACAGGAAATCAAGCATGGCTTCTATACTCCACAGTGATCAAGCAGCACTGCTTGTGCAAACCACTTAATCTCTCTGGATGGGGAGGAAAGAAGAGCGCACCTGCAGATAGAGTTCTTCCAGCAGGACTACCTACAAATCTGTGACCCTTGTAATCTCACCTAAATGTTCAGTGTCAGCAGTGGTTTGTGGGGATCAAAACATTTATAGGATAGGCATAAATGACAGCAAATGACATGGGGTGTTATTTGCCTGAATATAAATTAGACATATTTTTGCTGAGAAGATTGAAGGGGATTACTTTTCACTGTAATTCCCCTTGACATCAACATACTCTTTCAACTTCGCCTCTATTTTCTTCTCAAAAAGAAGACTTTAGAGAATGAAACTTCTTGCTGCTGCTGCGGGAGCCATTTTAACTGCCTCTTTGACCTCATTATCATCAGAAAATTGTTATCCATGCAGAAATGTCTCCAGGTTATGAAAGAGAATGTAATCACTGGGAACCCTTGTGCTTTCATTGCATAGATTCTTATTTAGTCCCGGGATCATGGAGATGGACCCATGTTTCACCACCCATAAGAATTCAAGAATAGAAGTCTCCTGGATTTTCCTCTAAGCCTGTCTAAATTATCTTGCCTAAATTACCATCGACATGTTTTTCTTTCAGGCATCACCATTCATGATACCCACTGGAAATTAACCTTTAACATCATCAAAATATCATGAATAATACTGGAAACCATGTACGCTGAAATGCCTAAAGCATTCACTATAACACTTTTATTCTGAAGACATTTCAATGGGTCACACTGACAAGGGGTTATCTTCAATTGATTCCCTACCCTTTTAAACTGCTTACTTGTTAATAGGAAGGTGCATCATCACCATATACAGCAATTATCATTTTATGGATTTCTTTAGGTTTTGCAATATAGTTTTTATTAAATTTTCGAGTATACACAGAAATTTCACATAGAGAAAAAAGGAATACAGATAATGGGATGCAAACAGGGTAAACATAACATCAATACAAAACAATCAATGACCAAATGTATTATCCAAGGGCCGGGGTCATCCAACCATCGACCTATTAATAAATGCATATGGGTGGGTCATCAGAATGAGAATAACAATTCCAAATGGTGCCAGACCTATGTCTCAGCCGGGATTTTGTGGTCCGCACTCGTCTCTAGATGGCCCCTATGGAGTGCCCCCGGGTCTGTAATGCCACAGCTACCCTACCCGCCTCCCGAGGAAAGAATAAAAGAAAGGGGCAAACTTGCCCCCAAAAGGCAAAGAAAAGAAACTAAGAAGACAAAGAAGACAAAGAAACAGAAAAGCAGGATACCCACCCCCCATGTCCCGAACCCCACCGTCACCGCCCCCGCACCCCTCCCCGCTCTTCACCCACCTACCACTAAACATCCTTCAAAAGATCCTGAAAGTCTGGGGCTTCTTTAGAAACTTCCCAAAGTACCCAAGCACCTCTGAGTCGCACCAGCTGTTCTCTCCAGCGCCAATTCCTCCATCCTTCTTATATTCTCCACCTCTCCAAACCATTCAAATAGGGAGGGGGTGATATTACTCCGCCAGTGGCGAGGAATCACAGCCCTAGCCGCTGTAAGCAGGTGTCTCAATAGTCCCCTCCCCCCTGATGCTACTGATCCTGGGAGCATTGATAGCAGGGTCATCTGAGGAAGATTGGGGATGCTCTCGAGCGTCAAATGTTTAAATACTCCCAACACCTTTTCCCAAAAATTCTTGACCACTGGACACTCCCACCAAATATGAGTAAGTGTCCCTGGGGCTTCATTGCACCCCCAACAATCCCCTGAATCCGTGACCCCAAACCGTATCAAGTCCGCAGGACATCTATACCATCTGGACAAGATTTTGTAATTCTTCTCCTGGGCCCTGCATGCCATGGAGAATTTATGAGTTAGGGCAAAGGATTTCTCCTATTCACTTGTCTCAAAAGTCTGGCCCAGCTCCTCCTCCCACCTCCCACAGAACTGGGGAAGCTCACCTCCCTCTTGAAGGATCTTATGAAGACCAGAGATTACATGCGTAGGGAGGGTTGAAGCCTTAAGAATCCTTTCCAGTGCTGTAAGGGGGCGAGACAACACTAGTCTGGGGGTAAATGAGTTAACAAAGGCCTCCAACTGACCATGCAGGAACCAGGACAATCCGCGCCCACCCACACCACGCTCCCAGAGGTCCACAAGGGTGGGAAGGTCAGACCCAGAAACCACATCCCCAATCCTATATCCTGGGAAGCGTTCCAAATGAGAAAAGTTGAGGTGCCCACCCCTGCAGGAAATGCCGGGTTGTCAAATAGAGGGGTAAGGGGGCCCGGTCTATGTGAAATATTTTTCCGCTTTGTGGTACTATCCCACAGAGCCAGCAGGGGGCCTACCAGATATGGGAGCTCCTGTTCCTTAGGGCGGCGAGATGGCTCCACCCAAGGCTGTCAGACCAAGTGGGGAAATATCCCCCTCCTGAACCACCCATCACTTGCTCTCTTTATGGTGAAACCAATCCGTGAGCAGCACCAGGACCGCCACCGCATGATACACCTTGAGATCCAGGACTTCCAGCCCCCCCCCCCCCCCCTCAGACTTGGGTCTACATAACGTTTCCCTCATCACCCGGGGTTTCTTGTTACCCCAGATAAACTTAAAGAAGGCCCCCTGTATCATCTTAAAAAACCCTCATTCTGGGGCAATCGGTAGGGAATACGTACAAGAAACGAGGTAACACATCCATTTTTAGGATATTAATACGTCCCAAGTTGTTGTTTTTTCCCATACGTTTGAAGGCTACTCAGTGTGGCATCTAGGAGTGGGGCGTAATTTAAAGTGGACCAAAACCCAGGATAGTCAAAAGTTTTGACTATCCTGGGTTTTGGTCTTTCCCCGGGGGCACCCTGGGTAAAACCCCCCAGGACGCCCGAACGGACTCACCTCTTCCTGGTCGCACGGCGCGTCTAAGAGCAGCGGCTCGGACAGCCGCATCCTCCGCCTCCGTCTAACAGGGAGCATGCCTGCGCCGGCCTTTCACAAAAGCCTGGCGCGGGCATGCGCACTGCTAGAGAGAAGCGAAGGATGCGGCCGCCAGAGCCGCTGCTCTTAGACGCGTCGTGCGACCAGGAAGAGGTGAATTGGCTGCGGCGATCTGGGAGGGTTTCACACAGTGGGGCACCGCGGATCGGGGTGCCCGCGGGGAAAGGACCAAATCCCAGGATAGTCAAAATCCTGGGTTTTGGTCCACTTTAATCTGTATAACCTCCCTAAGTCCGTAGGCAGTCTGACCCCTAGGTATTTTATTGATTCTGTTTGCCATTTGAAGGGAAAATTCGCCTCCAATAGTTGTCGAGTTTGCGCCTCCAGAGAGATGTTCAATGCCTCTGTTTTGGACAGATTAACTTTAAAGTTACTAACTCGACTAAAGCGGTCAAACTCTGCAATAATAGAGGGCAGGGAGATGTGAGGAGAGGTAATATATAAGAGCAGGTCATCGGCAAAAGGGAGAGCTTGTATTCCTCCTCACCGCAGGTTATTCCCTTAATAGACGGGCTAGCTCTTAACGCATTGGCAAGATGCTCCATTACTAGGACATATAGCTCAAAATCAGAAATGGCACACGACAGGGCTGCCCTTTGTCCCCTAAGGGCAGCCCTGTCGTGTGCCATTTCTGATTTTGAGCGATCCCGAGAGGGTTCCATTAATTTTTACCCTAGCGGTAGGGTCCCGATAAAGGGCCATGATTCTCCCCACCATTACTGGACCCAACCCCGCCTGGGTTAAGGTGGCCCTCAGGAACCCCCAATGAACCCCGTCGAACGCTTTTTCTGCGTCTACCGCCAACAGACAAGCAGGGGCTTTACGCGACTGAGCATAGTGCATCAGAGAGATAGTCTTAATAACGTTGTCCCTAGCCTCCCTTCCCGTGACAAACCCCACCTGGTCACTGTTAACCAATGAGGGAAGTAAGGGCTGGATCCTATTGGCGATAATTTTGGCATACAATTTGACGTCGATTGGCCTATAGTTGCCAGGTAGGGTTGCGTCCTTGCCCGGTTTCGGGATAACCGCAATGTGTGCTTCCAAGGACTGCCTCGGAAAGGGATTACAGCCGGAAATGGAGTTAAATACTCTCACCAGGAAGGGGGTAATCAGGGGACCCATGATTTTGTAAAGCCGTGGGGTGAACCCATCAGGCCCGGGGCTTTTCCCTCCTGGGGTCTTCCCTATAGCTTCCGTCACCTCCTCCCGCTTAATGGGGTCCTCAAGGGCCTCGCCATATTCCAAAGGTATTATTGGTAAGGCAGTTTCCTCAATATAATTGTCAATCAGAGCGGCATAGTCCTGCTGCAACCCACAGCCGGCCGGCCCCCTAATATTGTACAGGTCAGAGTAGAAGGCCTGAAACTCATTGGCGTTTAACGGGGTCTTATGTACCTCCGCACCTCCCACAGTTCTAATGGAGGGGATGAATGAACAGCCCCCTCTTGGGTGTAGAGACCGAGCCAGCATCCTCCAACATTTATCAGAATGCTCGTAGAAATGCGCCCTACATCTATCACAAAATCTGAGGTAGCACTGGTCGTACAAGCCTCTCAACTTCTGCCTGGCTTCCAGTAAATCTTTCAGCCCTGTGTAATCAGATGAGGACTTGTGTGCCCTTTCCAATTCATGTATCCTATCCAGTGTAAACTTGATCTGCTGCGCCCGCTCTCTCTTGAGCCTAGCTCCATGTTTAATAAAGATCCCCCGTAACACACACTTAAGCACCTCCCACTGCATTGGTAACGGGGTATCGTTCCTACAGTGGTCAAGATGAAAATTGGTCATAGTGGCCTTGATGTCTTTCAAACAAGCGACATCCTTTAATAGGTTGTCATTGAGGCGCCAAGTGTATTGCCTTGGGGTTGCATTTAGGATCGGGAGGGTCAGGAAGACAGGTGCATGGTCAGACCAAAGAATCTTCCCTATCGAGGTCCCTGGGTCCCGTGCAAGGGTGTGGTGACTGAGAAAAAGGTAGTCCAGACGGCTATACGTGTTGTGGGTGTGAGAATAAAAAGTATAATCCCTCTCTTCCCCATGCAGCACTCTCCACACATCAACCAACTGTAGGGCCTGGAGGGCTCTGCGGAGCTTGTTAAGCGCAGAATGGGAGATCCCCGATCTGCCCTGAGAGGAGTCCACCCTCTGATCAATTGTCAGGTTGAGGTCCCCCCACAATAAGGGTACCTTCAGCGAACCCCTCTAATGCTCGTAGTATCCCCAGACCTGCCTCCACCTGCCCCTGGTTGGGCAAGTATAAATTGGCCAGGGTGTATCTTGCTTCACATAACACAAATTTAAGAAATAGGAATCTACCCTTCGGGTCTACTTTAACCTCTGAGTGTTCCAGGGGGACGTTCTTATGCACGGCTATAGAAGCTCCCTTAGATGACTTTTCAGGGTTGGGACTGTGAAACCATCTGTCATAATATCTATTTTTGATCTCCGGCATCTTCCCTATGCAGAAGTGCGTCTCCTGCAGCATGACCACATCCACCCTCTCCTTGAAAAAGAAACACCAGAGAGACGAATAAAAAGGAACACCTTGTCTCCCCCGGCCTAGGCCAGGCGAAACTTGAACTCTAGAAAGCCCTCCCTATAGGGGAGGCAAATTGAGCTATCTAACAGGGGCTAAGGCCCCCTGCCCTTGTGGATCCTGACAGGTTTAGACCCTACAGGATGGCACGGCAACCTATTGGGGGAAGCGGCTACAGAACGACAGTGCATGCTCCCACCAGCCCATCACTGGATTCTGGGAATACATCCGGCCCCGCCCCTCCTGCCAAACAGGGAAGACCATGACATCACCTACCCCAGCCCGGGGTTCTGTGTGGTTCTGTTTCCATCCTCAGACAACCCCCCCCCCCCCCGAGACCACAACTGTGATATAACGTACAATTAAACTTAAAGACATTAATGAACAATACTCCCACCCAGAGGCCAAGAACCGGGAAAGTACACGAGCCCGTGCATCCACAGTCCCCGGGCACCTCAGCCGGAAATGGTGGGTCACCCCCCCTCCACCCTCCGATTCAATAATCAACGGAGAGAAGAGAGAGGACGGCCCCCCCGCCAGGGGACAACACCCTCCATATTGGAGTAAGGGATAACCAAGTTAAAGGGTGTGGGACACGAAGCCAATGTAACTCCACAGAACAGAACATCCCCACTCCATACGTCTCCCTGCCTCTCCGCGGCCAATAGAGTCCAGGAAAATACATTGTCCCCTATTAAGGGCCCACCTCCACCCCGCTCACGATGCTGATCCGGATTCCTCCCGCGCATCCCCGCCCCGCTCTCGGACCCACCGGAGACGTCTAGGAGCCCTCTGCGGTAGCGGGGGCGGCAGGCAGAAGTCCAACCAATCCGGGATCGGGAAGGCCTCCAGACCCAAGAAGATATACATGCTGGACAGGTCCGCCTTACTGCGCAGAGCAAAAACAGCATTATCTTTGCGAATTATGAGGTGGAATGGGTGACCCCACTTGTAGGAGGCCCCCATCTCCCGCAGCTTGTCGAGTAGAGGACGGAGTGTTCTTCTCATCTGCAGGGTGCGGCGCGAAACGTAGGGTAGTATCGTAATCTGAGAACTCCTCCATTCAAATCTGCCTCTCTCCCAGGCCCTCCGCAGGATGTCCTCCTTAATGGTGAAAAAGTGGATCCTACACAGGACGTCTCTGGGTGCCTGAGGATCTCCGGCCGGGCGGCTCACCACTCTGTGGATCCGGTCAATAATCACTTCCGCATCTAGTGGCCTCCCTAATAGGGAATTAAATAGCTCCGTTGCTGAAGAGCGCAGCGCCTCCGTTCGGACCGACTCAGGGATGCCCCGGATCTTTAGGTTGTGACGCCTATTTCTATTCTCCTGGTCATCCACTTGAAGCCGAAGCTCGGTCATTTGCTGATGGTGTATTTCTTGCATTCCTTCTAGGTTAGATAGTCGAGTCTCGTGGTCCCCATGGGAGTCCTCAAGGGCAGCAACAGTGGTTATTTCACTCTCAGGGTCAGTGTGCTGTTTTGAGTGGTCCCTCCGTCCCTGCATCGCGGCTGGCACCGAGTATTCTCCGCCACCGCGGCCCCTCCTTCCACTCTCACAACCCACCTCCAAGCTGCCGCTGACGTCGCTCCCTGAGGCCTCCTCTCCAGAGCCGCCTCGAGACACGCGTCGGCCGGACACCTCCGCCGCTCCTCTGGTTCTCGTCACCGTTTCCATGTGCCTCGCCTGGTGACAGCCCTCCAGCCTCGGCGGCGCCCCGGACCGCCCCGCTGACAACCTCCATGGCCTCAGCAGCCTCAGCAAAGGTGGGTCCCGGCTCTCTCCCCGCGTCGGCCACTTCTCGGGGCTTGTCTGGGGACACTCCCGTCACCTCGTGCTCTCCACTCTCCTGCTGCCCGTCTCTGGGAACTTGCGGTATGTCCGGCGCCATCTTGTTATGCCGGTCCGCCACCCCTGGCCGAGTATTGGGCGTAAAAAAACTGCCGATGGCGGGCTTAGGGGGTCTTTTAGCGCTGCCCCCTGTCTTCCTTTTCTTATGGCCTTTTATCTGGCCGAACAGGACAAATAATGGGGTATCAAATCACCTATAAAGTCCAGGGCTATTCGGGAGCTCTCCTAAACGTGCCCTCACTCTCCCATGCCGAAGCCACGCACCTCTCCCTTACTTTTTTTTTAGACTGGCGCTGTACTGCATCTGCCATCCTTTCACTTCCATTGCTTTCATCAGACCGAAATGCTACTGTGTGTGTTTGCATTTCCAGACACCTGTACAGAAAAGCTCAGCTCTCTACAGTGACAGTCATTGATGGACTGGCCATAGGGGGCAAAGGGAGAATTCCTAGTGGGCTGCGCTGCTTTAGGGCCACTTGGGATAGACATAGGCTCCATCTTGCAGCTTTCAGAACTATTTCTTACAACATATCCACCCCTTCCCATGATCTGTTCCTGCAATGCTATAGAATCAGCTGATAAAAGCACTGAGCAGATCAGAAGCTTCTCAGGGGCGGGGCTAAAAAACTCATGGGGTGATGGTGAGCTACTCAAGATATGTAATATCTGTAATCAGGGCTAATTTGTGGCTCCAGTCCACCCCCTGCTGACTGTACTTTCTTTTAGAACACCCTTCGTAAATGTTATCCTTATGCTCCCTGTCCCTTGCCTTCAATATCAGAAGCCATAAAATAGGGATATGGAAACTGTTCATGTCATCAGCAATTGTGAAACTGGACAGAAGAAACAGAGGGATGTCCCACTGGCATCACCTTATCCCTGCCAGCCAGTTACCAGCATGGCTCATAGTGTTGTGCATCAAAGGGGATCCTGAGATCCTCTGTACACAGAGCCCAGTTTTCATTTTTTTCTCTTACTAACTTTATAAAAGCAAACCTTTGTGAAGCTGCACACAGTGCAAGAACAAGCATGTAACATTAACTCCAGGACATCGAAGTGCTGCACAATAATATGCCAACACAACCTTTCCTGAAAATCAGCTATTAGGTAGACAACAGCAATGCAGTGCATATCATCAGTATGGGGCTCAGCTGGTTTTCTTTCTGTAAACTGGGCCCAGATTGAGTTTCAGTTTTATTTCCTACAATGCCCCCAAAGACAAACATATTCAGAATGGATATAATGGGCTGTGAAAAAGAATTAGGGCAAGCTATATCATGAGTTATATGTAAAGTAGTTTAGAGGACTTTTAAAGCAACACAAAACCTATCATTTCTCCACCCATGCCCCCACCTACCCCAGCCCAAGTACCTCAACCGATGCGCTTGTGAAGAAAAAAAACACAAAAAAAAGTTTTCGACTGCTGAAGCCACGTTTACCTGGCATGTTTGAGATCACTAATAGTATATCACGTAATGCTATTTATTAAAATGTATTGGATTTTTAGTACAACCAGTGCAAGCAGGATCCCCTATTCCTGTGGTTCACTTGGTTTTTGAGCTTCATGGTTAGCACAGATGAGTATTAAAATACCAAGGTTTAGATCAACGGTGGTTATTTTTTAGGTTACAGTTTAAGGACCATTTAAAAAGAAAATATTCCGGCAATGTAAAGGCTCCTCACACAGAGAGAGGAGTTCAGGCCAGATCACTGGAGGAGGCATCGACCCCACTGTGACAGCAGACTGCTGTCTGGTGCCAGAGATTTGAAGGAGAATTGAATTAGCTCTGGGTTACTCCCCTGCTCTTCTGTAATATTAAAGTGTAATGCAATAGATTGGAATCCTTTGAATGTTGCCAAGTTATTTAAAACAATTCCGTCAGTAATGGGACCAATAAATATAACACAATTTAATAACATCATGTAGACGCTGTACAATACTCTACAAAATCCAGATAAAACATTAATGCAGTCAGCAGACACAAGTAATGCTTAGCCAAGCTCAAATGCCTACCAGCTTGTAATATCCTACTAACAGTGCACCACTCATCTACCATGATGATTATATGGGGTCATACCTGAGGAGGGACAATTAGGGATGCCTTACATTGTTAAACTCCCAGGGATCCTCCCCATCACATACCTCTCACAATCCCTGCATTGTTCCAGCTGCTGTGAGCAACCACACCAATAGTATCTCAACGGCTGGCGCAGGCATGCACATATGACGTATGAGCGGCTTAGAAATCTTATTGAATGGTCAGGTAATTAAACGCCGGGGATGAAAAATCTCGGGATGCCTGGAAGAGAGGAATAATATCCAAGATCTTATTTTCTCACGCCACTTGCCAGTTTTCAGTGAGTAGTCCCTGGCTCACAGAGCTGGACTTAAAATCCACTTTTGATTGCATTTTTGAAAGTGTATATTTTCGTGTGCCAAAACGATGGCATCAAGGTGCTAAGCTGATCTTGTATATTTTAAATGTTTTTCTTATGTATGTTTTTTTGAAGGAGTTTTACTATCTGCTTTGTAAAGCGCTACGGAAGATGATGGCGCTATATAAATAAACAATAATAATAATAATAATAATAATAATATCTGCAAGTCTGTACACTAAGAGAGGTGTGGGTCCTGTATACACATAACACTGCTGCTGCACTCTTTTTTTAAGTTCTAGAAATTGAAAAATACTACCTAAGTTTAGCACCTCAAGGTCATCCTTTTGGAACAAAAAATATACACTTTCAGTCAGAATTGGACTTACCATTTAAAGCATTCTATCGACTTTTCTCAAAACTGAAAAAATAGACTGTAAGCTATCATGTACAGTGTCCTCTTTATTTTCTGTATTGCCCTGTTCATGTCCATATTTTCAGTTTGTAAATTGCACATAACAGAGGAGCAAGCCTCTTTGGGGACAGATCCATGTTAGGCTAGAGCTAAAGGCGACCAAAAGGTCTCCTATTCAAAGGTAGAGGGTAAAGTACTTTCTTGACACAATGTATTTACATTCACCTACAGACCAAAAATATTGTGATTTACTCATGAGTCTCAGCAGTTGGCAGAGCCATGAATATAATCTCTTACCAGCACCACATCTGCCTTGGGGGTGGCCGCATGACATGGTGGCGAGGGGGCCAGCCCGGTCAATTGTCATGGCAGTAGGTGCCATGCCACGGTGATGGCAGGGCCCGTGTATAGAGTGATAGCAGTACTCCCCCAGCATCTGTGCCACTCCTGCAGCCTCTATGTACATGGGCTCTACAGCTACAGATAACCTGGGTGCCAACATCTGCAGGGTCAACCCCCCCTGGTTGAATTATCGCCAGTTACAGCTTACCTGTTCCCCAGTCGAACGGCACATGCATAAAAGCGTATTTATGGTGGGGAGTATCTCAGATGTGATGGGTTATTTTTCTTGAAAGGGTGCGCATAGTAGTTGTATTTTATCTGAAAATCTTCACAAGAGCTCTTTTCAGTTTGTGGTGTGGAAAGGGTGTCTACCAATACATATGTGGTATCATTATAACCGAGGAGGGGGGGGCGGGGTTGTAAAACTTACATTTTTATTACAAAAAGCACCACAAAATGTTAAAGAATGACAAACTATTACTTGTTAAAGCCCAAACTCTGCTGAAAAATTGCTACTGCAGGTAAACATAATTGCTACACTATTGCGCCGGGCTACGTTTGGCACTGTCCTAAGTTGTTTTCCATTAAATTGGAAATTTATGGTCGAGATATCAAGAGTTACAGTTTCAGCCTATGACATTCCCTTTTCATTCCGTCCCTGCAATTTTGCAGAATCACAGATCGAAGGACCAGAAATCACGAGGTGAACCTGTAAACCTCAATATTTCGGCCATTTCTTCTTCATTTTAAAAAGGAAAACCGTTTAGGACAGTGCCAAAAGTAGCCCCACACAATGGTGTAACAATTACCATTTCCTGCAGAAGCACTTTAAACATGTATGGCGCAAAATTGTGAAAAATGTTCTGGAAACAGAGTGTGACAAAATATCTAGCTAGGCTGGCACTTAAAGGGTTAGGGGACTATAAATAGGATTATGTGACTATGCATAAGATTATAAGTGACAACGAGCACGGCTGTCTAAAGACATACAGTATATCTTTTTCAACCGCATTAACTATATAACTATTACTAGAGGATTGTCAATGGCACAGGAACCTGATGCTTTGTGCTGGTCACTACCACACAAATAGATTTCCAGTGGAAGAACAGTGACAGTCTAGTGTGCTTGGATTTAGGTTCTGGATTTAGGATCTACAGTAGGAACCCAAAGACAGAAGGAAGTTCAGCTGTGGGCTATTACCACATCTATATTACCTCACATCCCAACACTGGGCACCCTGGGTCCAAATAATTTCTCACTATACTGCCACTAACTGCACTAAAGTGTATGCGGGCTAAAGGGCCCTTGGGGGCATGGAGAAGAGGGAGAGGAAGGAAGGGGGGTAGGTAGGTAGGTAGGTGGGAATTCCAGTAGATGGTGGGGTTTGTATGGGTAGATGGGTAGGTAAATGGGCATGTGAATAGGCAGGTATATAGGTAGGCAGGTAAATAGGTGAGTAGGCAGATTGGCGAGTCCCTGCAAAGCGGCATCTACAGCAATAACAAGCTACCTCTAGTACCGTCTGGTTTCTCAATTCCAATTCCAGTCTCTTGGTCTATCCACTTTACTTGGGCAGCAATGACTTTTTGCTCAGTAGGCCACAGATTCACATTCATCCCTGAATTAAAAAGAACATCGTGGACAGAGAGGAACCTGGAAGCACATTATATAGGTGAGCATTACTGCTGTACCTTAATAAGTCTGAAATAAAAATCAGCATGTGTCTTCTAGAGGTACAGTATAAGATCTCTGACAGTTTATTCAAATTGAGGACTTCCTATATGTTCAGAGTACAGCTAGGCTCAGTTAGAACCTTTCTAGTAATGCTTTACATGAAGAGCATCAATCTGCTGTGTCACATTTCCCATATATTCCTCATAGAGAGGAACAAGCTGAGCTAAATGTGGCTGAAACCTTCAACAAGATTACAGCGATCATACAGTGTACAATGTATCAATCAATTCTTACCTGACCTCTGAAATGACTGTTTTACTGTACGAGCGTGGCGGAGCTCCTGCAACAGTCAATCACCTCATTAACAAAATCAATGGCTGACATTTCTTTTTTCTTTAGGAGCAGAACATGGTAGGCAGCCTGGCACAGCACATGCCAGATGACTCATAAAGCCTAGGCGCCTAAGAAAGCCTTTTACTTTGAATCTGCTGAAAAGAATAAATCTTACTTATATGCATAAGAATTGTAAAATCTTGGTGACACCCATGGATTTTTGAAGCATGGCAACATCTTTCCATGATACCAAGGAAGCAAGTTAATTTACCAAATATGGTATTGCATACAGTATAAGCTTCTAGTAGCAATGCAACTATTTGGCTATTTGTTGTAGGAAAAAGGCAATATGCAACCTGCTGCTATTAGCAACTGTACACCAAGTCTGTCCACCAAGATCTACAAGAAGAGAAAAAAAAAATACCGCTGTTGCTGGTTATGTGTAAGGTTGACAATGCCACTCTCCTCAGCAGCAGCCATAGCAGCATAGCGCCCGCGCCAGGCATTTGTGATTGGCCTACATGGACACACACCCTGTTAGTAGCTAGCGGGGATGTGGCTGCCAGCGCGTCAGCTGGACAAAAGCCGTAAATGCGCTGTAGACCTGGGCGGGGGGGTTACACAGTGGGACACCCCAAATTGGGGTGCCCCTGGGGCAAGGATCAAAATCCCGGGTTTCGGTCCACTTTAAATTTTATTAGCTAACCCAATAGAATTAAAAGGCAAGTCAAAATCCATTTAGACCTCTTTTTCAGGCATAATCTACAGGCATAATAATTTACAAATCTGTAAACTGAAGGCACAATTTTATACACAAAACGTGGCTGGTATTTCGTTATGGTGCTCCCAGGCCTGACCTACCATACAGCCATCTAGCCTTGTGCTTAAAACATGTGTCCACAAGTAGAATGTGGTGTAAATATTAAAATATATACTCAACTCTTACACATAAACACACTTTTAGGTAGGGGGCAAATATGGCCATTGTATGCTTGAACACATCTAGAAATATTTCCTCCACATTTAACCTATCCATGCAATGAGCGTACACTTGACAGGAACGATGGGCTGCCATAATTACGGGAGCAGTTGGGGATTTGGGTGCCTTCCTCAAGAGCACTTCAGTCATGTCCGGGAATGAAACCTGTAACTTCTTGTATCAGCATTAGAGGCAAAACTGCCCTATGACAGTCCCAGGGTAGACAAAATGAGTAGAAAAAGCATTGGACATATACTAGGCCTCAGAAAAGGGGTAGTTTGCTCTGCGAACCCCCAGAAGGCCTTTAGTCTCAGTCCTGACAGGGACTACCCGGTGGGGGGAGGATCACCTGGTTTGTAGCTGCCTGGAGAGCCATTTCCCAAAATCAGTTTGTACTACAAACATTGGAAAGGGGATATCGATTAGAGTTTTCATTCATCCTTCAAACGTTTCTTCTGGTGACCAGGTTACCAAAAGGCACCAGAAAGAAGGCAGCCTTTCCACTAGTCTTACAAAAATTACTGTATTTTTTGCCATATAAGACGCACTTATCTTCCCCCAAAAGTGTGGGGGGGGGGGGGGGGGGATGTCAGGGCCCCTTATCGGACGAATGTAAAAAAAAAAAAGAGTAAACTCACACGATACCGGCACTCCAGCATTGCTGCCTGCCACACTGCGGGAGGCCAGAAGAAGATAGAGGAGTGGCGGGCTCTGTCCTCGTCTGTCCTGTCGCCCGCTGCTCCTCCACCTTCTTATGGCCTCCAGATGCTGCCACTGCCTCTTCCGGCCAGGGCACAGGGGAGCACCCAGGTCCATGCAGCAGGTGGGCGTGGTGGCCACACCCACCCACTGCACTGACTCGGGTGTTCCCACAGGCCCTGGCCGAGAGAGTTAGCAGATGGAGGAGAGGCAGGCACTGTCTCTGTCCCTGCCGCTGCTGTCGCTGCCGGAAAAGACAGCGATAGTAGCGAGGGGACGGGGACAGAGCCCACCTCTGCTTCTTACTGACCCAGCCACGCAGACACCCAGCTCCATAGAGCAGGTAGGTGCGGCCTGTGCCGATACGGTGCAGGCCACGCCCACCCGATTCTCGGAGCCAGCATCTTTTTCTGGCCTCCCGCAGTGTGGCAGCTTGGCCAGCAACGCCAGTAGCATGTGAGTTAAATTGTGCTGCTTATATGGGGAATGGAAGGGGGGTGCCACACTGCTTATATAGGGAATGCCACACTGCTTATATAGGGAATGGGGGAGAATGCCACACTACCTATGGGAATGGGGGGATGCCACACTGCCTATATGGGGAATGCCACACTGCCTATATGGGGAATGGGGGGGGTGCCATACTGCCTATATGGGAAATGGGGGGATGCCACACTGCCTATATGGGGAATGGTAGGTGGAATGCCACACTGCCTATATGGGGAATGGTAGGTGGAATGCCACACTGCCTATATGGGGAATGGTAGGGGGAATGCCACACTGCCTATATGGGGAATGGGGAGGGGATGCCACACTGCCTATATGGGAAAAGGGAGGGGGTGCCACACTGTCTATATGGGGAATGGGGGGGGATGCCACACTGCCTATGGGAATGGGATGGGGTAATGCCACAGTGCCTATGGGAAGGGGGAATGACACACTGCCTATTGGGAATGGCAGGGGGTGCCACTCTGCCTGTAATTGGAGGATTCTGCACCTTGCCTATTATTCGGTTCAGAATATTATTTTTCTTATTTTCCTCCAAATCCTAGGTGCGTCTTATGGGTAGGTGCATCTTATAAGGTGAATGGCGGGGTTCTATTCTCACATTTTTCTGGTGCAAAGACCGTCAGTAAAATTCAGATCTTGAATCTGAAGAAATTAAATAATTTCATCAGATACAAAAGGTTCAGAATGGAATTGATTTTTTCAGTCCCTTATAGTCAATTTAGACCTACAGGATGCCTACCTACACATTCCAATTTTGTGCTACATCGCAAATTTTTGAGGTTCACAATCCAAACAGACCAGTATCATTACCAGTACAGGGCCCTACGTTTCGACTTGTCATCAGCCCCGTGGATCTTTAAAGAGATAATGGCCGAACCAATGGCTCACCTCAGACAGGAAGGAATTACAATTATTCCATACCTGGATGATCTATTACTATTAAACAGGTCAGAAGAGTCGCTGCTAGCAGATCTAGAAAGGACTCTTCTTCTTCTGAAGACTCTAGGCTGGGTGGTCAACTTAGAAAAATGAAATCTAGTTCCCAGTCATTTTTGCAGATTCCTTGGGTACGATATATTCCTTGGGTTTCTCTGTGAGAAATCATGACCCTGCTCGTCCCCGTGATGGCGGCAATGCCAGCAGTTCCATGGGCAACTCCATATGAGAACCCTACAGAAATTTCCCCCATCTCTTGGGACAGATGCCCAGACTTGCTGGATCAGGTGTTCCAAATAGAGGAAGACGTCCTAGAAAGTCCCCATTGGTGGACAGATCCAGGGATACTAAAAAAGGCAGTGGACAGTGGAAGCATTGCTGTAGTTATAATAACAGATGCCAGCTCCCGGGGTTGGGGGGCTCACTGGGATAGTCAAAGTGTCCAGGGGAGGTGGCCATGATATATAGCAAGCCAATCCTCAAACTTCAGGGAACTATTGGCAGTCAAGTTGGCACTGGATCATTTTTCACCAGTAATCTCAGGCAGAGATGTGAAGATCCAATCCGACAATGCTTCCACAGTAGCATACCTAAATCATCACGGTGGGACTAGGTCCCTGTCACTGATAAACGTCTCAAACTCAATTCTCTTTCCGTTACAGGAAAAGGTACTGTCATTATCGGCAGTTCATTTAAAGGGTACCCTGAACACGATTGTGGATTTTCTAAGTCAGGTCAGGGTTCAACAGACTGAGTGGTGTCTAAACCAGGAGCCAGAAGGTGTTTCTCCAGATTGTAACCTCATGGGGTGTTCCTCAAATAGATCTTTTCGCCACAGTCTACAATTCAAAATGCAAATTTTTGTACTCACTGACTTAGGAGGAGGGTGCGTTAGCAGGGGATGCCCTGGCTCATCCCTGGAATTTTCACCTAGCTTATGCCTTCCCTCCTTTCAGAATACTGCCACAAGTAATCCAGAAGATAGCTGGGGGAGAGATTGATGTTATCCTCAAGGCCCCATTTTGGCCAAAAAGGTTCTAGTTCTCCGTGCTGAAAAGGATGGTGAAAAAGGGGCCATGGCATCTACCAAGCATTTCAATTTTGATTCTTCAGGGTCCCAATCTGCATCCAGAACCAGCAAAGCTTCAAATAACAGCATGGATCTTGAGGAGGCCATCTTAGAGAAGAAGGCCTGTTCGGCCTGAGTGATTGAAACTCTCTTGGACATTCGCAAATACACCACTAGACGCATCTAAGCATTTTGTGAAGCTAACAGGGGGAGAAGGATGAGATACCAGCAGTCATTGAATTTCTGCAGGAAGGGTTCGTGAAGGGACTGGCAGTAAGTATGCTAAAGGCTCAGACAGACAGCATTATCAGTCTTTCTAGACTACCAGTTCAGACATCATCAACTAATCAATCGAGGCAATTACCCGTAAAAGGCCAGCGCTCTTAAAGGATTTCCAACATGGGACTTATCCATAGTGCTGAAAGCATTACTAGAACCTCCATTTGAGCCTTTGGAGGAAGTACCAGAAAAGGGGCTGTGTTTGAAATTTTGCTTTCTGCTGGCAATCAGTTCGGTCAGGCAGGTAAGTGAGTGGCAAGCTCTATCCATAAAGGGACCTTACTGCACAATTCTTCCAGATAAGGACATACTGAGACCTGATCCTTTATTTTTGCCAAAGATTTCTACATCAATTAACAGGTCCCAAGACATAGTGCTCCCAACACTGCCGGAACAGAAGAGGACATCTCACTTGTGTGAGAAGACAGCAAATTATTTACTTCCAGATCCAGAGAATGGTGGGTAGTGGAACAGCTTTTTATAATTTTCAGTGGCAAGAGAAGAGGCCTAGCTGCATCTAAAGCTACTATTGCCAGATGGATTAAACAGACTATTGTGCAGGCCTATATATCCAGAGGAGTCTCTCCTCCACAGTTTCTGCACATTCAACAAAAGCCATGTCGGTCTCCTGAGCAGAGAGGACAGGTGCCTCTAGGATCTGTAAAGCAGCAATGTGGTCTTCACCCCACACCTTCCTCAAACATTATAGACTAGATCTCTTGTCTGCAAAGCATCAGCCCTTTGGTAGAAGGGTCTTACTAGCAGCTTCCCATCCCTAAGGTAGAATTACTGGCATAATCCTCTCTGTGGATCGTCATGAAGGATGAAGGGAGAAAACACCTATTAGACTTACCGGTAGACTTTTCTATGAATCCTTCATGGCGACCCCTTAGTTCCCTCCATGTCCTACGGTTTACCTTATATTACTTGCTTAAGACTGAGGTGGAGAGGAAGGGTTGGGGTTTTAACCATGGAATAACCAGAAGAAAGTCAGCTTAAAATAGCCAAATACATGAAGAAGGTAAAAACTGCCTGCATCAGAACTAGGATATAAAATCTACATGGCAACAAACAAACTGAATAACAGCATAAAAATATATGTTACACAAGTTACATGGGAAATGAAACTTAGAGTTACCAGAGAAGGTTTAGGTCTGCTTTAACCATGCTCTCCCCAGCCAGCTTTATGACAACCTCATTGAATATAACTAACCATAGGCCAGCAGTTGGGTATGGAGATAGAGTGGTGAGAATATTAAAGCAATGCATATGATGGTACATCTCCACTATTCAGTGTCACACATGACAGATGATTATTATTATTGTATATTTATAAATCTTCAAATTAGAAGCCAGGAGCTCAGCGCAAATCAAGCCCTTGTCAACAGTCATTAGAAGCAGATGAAACGCTAACGCCTTGTGGGCTGGCAGACTGAGGGGATGTCATGTTCCGGGAGACGGCACTACACTAAGCACATTCATTTCTGGGCTGTAAGTGATCCTGAACAAGAAGCAATTTTGTCTCCGGAACACTGGAGTTAAACATGACAGTAAATGAGAACCTGAGCATATCTGAGCAGGCGTCGGAATGTAATTTACAGTGCACACGGAGCGAGGAGCTAAGCGCCCTACATCGCAGCAGAGCAGGCAGAATGGGTCCTCTGGTGGCTGAGAGAGACGGACACATTGCAACATAGGAACAGACAAGACAGGCCGCCGTGCCGCTCTGTAGCATCCAAATTCATTATGGTTCCCCAAGCTGGATTTGTAAGTCATATCCAATAAATTCTTCCTGCCATTTTTTTCAAAATCCGATGATAAATCTGATGGATGACAAGTCTAAAGCTGGAACTTTGTACAGCTCATTATCAAGCCAAGTCACATCGATCACTTTTCAAAACCATCAACTGGACATGTCCACCGCCTACATGAACATGACTTCCATATGTCACCTAAGGGGGAAACTCATGTTGTCCAGTCCACTATGCTTATAGAAGTGACAGGGTAAAACTAGGACAAGACCTAAACTGCCCATCATAGGCAAACCATGAGATCAGCCCCATCCATCCTGATTCTCAAACAGCAGTGAGGAGTAGCACTATGCACAAACCTCACACCAAACATTAGAAAGCTTCCTAGCTTCTTTAAAGAAATGCTAAAATGAACCGAGACTCACTGCATTAAAGCAGACCAACAGTCAAAAATGACAAAACCAACACAACAAACATTGCTCATATGCTTCCTTCCCCCAGGGCAATTTATATTGCTGTACATAAAAAATCATTTAGCTTTTTCTAACTCCTGCTGTAGTAAATTGTAGAAACAAAACGGCAGTTGGGTGTGCAGGCTGCCTGCAAACAGGAAGTGCTGCTGGGCTTCCTGTTACTGTGCATTGTCAGTTATGTCAGTTGAATCCAGGCAGCAGCATGGCTGAGATGCTAGGAGAGGAAGCTCCAAAATGGCCACTACCATACTTTCCAACTGTGCCATGCTGTTGGTTCGGTTTAACAATGAACAGCCAAACGTCAAATGCGCTATTCATACTCATTATCTCCCGTATTACTATTGTAACCTGTCGCTAATTGGTATAGACAGTGCAGAGCTGGCTCCCTGACAATTGGACTATGAGACTCATTTTATTATGAATCATTTACTCAATGTTACAGTTGTCAGAATCATAACACTGGCTGTTGCATTACTTGGAGAGATTCACAGAAAAGATGAGAAACAAGTGTCCAGGTTCATAGAAAACATCCAAGCTTCACAGTAAAAACAAACGTAGGTTGCCACCAGCCCGTCTGTGAGGGTTTCATTCATACAGATCATCTGTAGAATTAAATCAAGGTAACTCAAACTTCTATGTTTTTCTTTAAGATGTTTCATTAGTTGTCCAACTGGCTTTCTCAAGCCAGCCTCCAGTCTCCAATGGTGGGGGGATACATACCTGAGCCATAATAAGATGGGCAATTAGCAAGGAACACCTATAGATTGTCTCTGATAAGGGGGCTAGATGAAGGAAACATGCCCAATTTTCCCTGTGGATGGAAACCCCAATAATCCTCTCAATTATGTTTAAGATCTAGAAGTCCTCCAGTAGAGGTCAGGAGCAGAAAATATAAATGGCAACCTTCATCTGAATGGCAATTGTTTTAATTTACTACAGACTGTCTAACAAATTACATTTTTAATCTCTGAATATAAATGTTGCCTCCTGGAATTTGGAACACTGTGTGGGGGCATCCCAATTTAATATATTCTGAATGAATGTATTGGCAGCTCCCTTCAGTTGATCCATTCAGATACTCTGACAGGGGCTCATGCATCACACCAGATTCATTTTGCCATATAAAAAAAAAGGACAAAAAAATGATCATTTTAGAACTTTTTCCACCTTCAATGTAACATATCATCTTTACAATTTCATTGAAAAACATTTACAAAAATGAACCACCTGGGCTGGTGGTAAATAAAACAGCCTGTTTGAGGCAGCCAGAGATAAATCACTCACATCAATTAAAATCTACAGAAGCAACTTGCTTAATCATATATATTCACATTATACAGGTGAAAACTATAGCTGAAATTTATCTAAACTAATCCCCATGCATTGAGTGCTTGCTTTGTTTACCAACTTTACAGTTTAGGATTTTCTTGAGGAAGCCCAGTTCCACTGGACACTGACGGTGGCAGAACTGATTCATGCCTCACGTGTGATTTACAAGGCCAAGACACTTCCTATTAATGAGGAAGAAGTGACGCAAGTTGGCTGCCCTCAGAAGTATGTGAACTAACTTCTTAAATCCAATATGGCCAGTTATATTTGTGTCCTCTGTGGCTCTCTGCATATGCAGTTGACAACCGCTGATTGCCTCACCTGATTTCACAGAAGCTGCAGTGATCTTCATTATCTTCTAGTATCAAGCAATTTTCAACTCTTCGAGGCACCAGGGTATCTACATTTATCCAGTTGATATTAATGTAATTCTGGGGCTCAGAGAAAGACAAATCTGTTTTCAGCCATCTGATATTGATTTCATTTTCATTCAATTTAATAAATAATTCAGGTATATAAAGAATCTTATTGTGTCAAAATCATGTAAATGTTACTTTATTGATTATATTATTTATATATATTTTTTTTTTAATTAAATGCATTAATTTAACTATTTTATTGTTATGTTATGTACACTATATACAGAATAGAATATCTAATACATTAACATTGTATTAAATAACATTTAATTAATAGATATAAATTAACTAATGTTTATAAACTACTTTGTTTATAACATTTGGGAAGCATTTGCTTTTTCTCACACCTATCATTGCCTATACTAGACAAAATATAAACGTCTGTTGTGCTTATTTCTAGGAAGGAAGGAATTTGCATTTCACCTAAAAAGATTATACGTATGCCTGTGCTATTACTATTTTTTTAAATTTTTTTGTTTACCAAATAAAATCCCCTGAAGAAGTATCAAAACACACATGCAACGCGTAGGGTTTATGTTGGACAAAATACAACTATAGTCTTCATCTGTATACTGTGAATATATATGAAGAGCAAGTTGCTTCTGTGTACCCTCCAAGTTTTTAGTGCACAAACCCAATTTAGGACCACTTTAGAATGTATTGATGTAGATTTTAATTTATGTGAGTGATGTATCTCTGGCTGCCTCAGCCTGGCAGGTTGTTTTTTCACTATCAGCCCAGTTGGTTCATTTTTTGTAATTAATGTCAGTAACTGCCCAAGGCAACTGGATATTTAAGCTCTTTCACAATAATAGTGTCCAGTTCCCTTAAGAGGGAACAATACAAGTCCATTAAAAAACAAACTGAAAGTTTATTTTTGCCCTATAAGACGCACCTGCCTATAGGATGCACTTAGGATTTGGAGGAGGAAAAAAAGAAAACAAATATTCTGAACCAAATGTTACAGGCAGAGTGTCATTCTCCCCCCCTACCCCCATGGCCAGTATGGCATCCCCCCATCCCATTCCCCATAGGCAGCATGGCATTCCCCCCCTCACTTTCCCATATAGGCAGTGTGGTATCCCCCTTCCCATTCACCTATAGGCAGTGTGGCATTGCCCCATCCCATTCCCATATAGGTAGTGGGGCATTCCCCCTCCCATTCCCATTTCCATATAGGCAGTGTGGCATTCCCCCCTCCCATTCCCATATAGGCAGTGTGGCATCCACATATAGGCAGTGAGGCATTCTCCCCATCCCATTCCCATATAGGCAGTGTGGCATTCCCCTCCTATTACCCATAGACAAAAGTAAAAAAAAGAAAAAAAGTAAACTCGCCTTTCCTCCCCACTGTCCCCGTGGTCTTCGCTGTATCTGTTGCCGCTGCCTGCACACAGACACCCAGCTCGGTACAGCAGTGGGCTCAAGCATCGGCCACGCCCTCCGCTGAATAAAGCCGGGTGTCAGTGTGTGCAGGCGGCACTGTGGAGAAAGTGGAAGCCTCTTCTTTTCCACGATGCCTGCACACACTGACTTGCCAAGTCTGCTCCTAGGAAGGCTTCTGGTAAGAAGCGACACCTGGATCCCGGATCCTCCCCTCTTCCTGAAATGTATGTAGGGATTGATAAATTTGGTGAATGTCACCCCATTGAGATGGGGGGCTTTCCCAGGATTCTGACTTCTCTGGGAGCAAGCAGAAGGGTTGCGATAGTGACCCTGGTTCTGCGTCCGGAGAGGATTCATGGTACCCTGATGACACTGATAATCTGCTGTCACATATTTTTGAAATTTTGCACATTGCTTCTCCCGAGGTTGCGAAGAGAAAGCAAGGGGAGCTTTTTTGCCCTGGTAAACAGCGTCTAGAGTTCCCTGAGTAGGAACACATCACTTCCCTTGTGCTTAAGGAGTGGGAACGTCCATACAGACTGCCTGCTGTGCCCAAGGGGTTGGATAAAAGGTATCCCTTTCCTTCTGATCTTGTCAAAAGGTGGTCCTTTCCTCCTGAAGTGGACGCTCCTGTGCTAGGTTTGTCCAATACTTCGGTCGTGCCTTCCCCTGACACTACCACGCTGAGGGACAGTGAGGACAGGCGCATGGATCAGCTGGCTTGCCATGCCTTTACCTGTGTGGGGGCTGGTTTGAGCCTGGCCTGTGCTGCTGCCATCACTGCTATTGCCCTTAAGAGGCTTCTCAAGCGTCTACAGGATGGTGCTACTGCTGGTAGCGGGGGGGAGGAACATAGGACCCTATTACTATGTCTGATTTTGTGGTCTTTATCCTTACCGCTATGGATGATGATGTGCGGCTGTGAGGTAGGGCCTCTGCCCTTTTGGTGGCTATGCGCCGTTCTGTCTGGTTGCGCCAATGGGTAGCTGACGCTGCAGCCAAGAAAGCACTCACTGGTCTCCCCGGGGCTGCAGCTTTTTGGGGAGCGTCTTGATGCTTTAGCTAAGGATGGCAGGCTGCCTCAGCGTAGGAGGCAGTCTCTGCCATTTAGGGGGTCCTCCGTCCCCCTTTCTTCTTTTCGTACTCCCAGAGGAGCTCATGGCTCCCTCTTATCTAGTGGCCGCAGAGATTCTTGGGGCCATGGCAGATCCCGTGGACGTCCCGGTTTTTCCTGGAATACCAAGACAAAACCCTCTCCCAAGCTCCCTCAGGCATGAAGGGGCGCCCTCATCCATCTGGGTGGGGGGATTGCCTTGGCTTTTTACTCATATCTGGAGACTTCACATCTCAATCCGGTGGATTCAGGAGCTTGTATCTTCTGATTCCAAGATAGAGTTTGTTGCCTGGCCGCCCCCAGAATTCATTGATCCTGCATATCATTTAAATCCCATGTCTTATTAAGGGATGTTTCTTCTGGCTCCTTGACTATTAGAGTCAGGAGTCTTTTCATGGTCCCCCAACAGGAAGGCTTTTTCAGGCATATTCTGGCCCTCAACAAAGTTGTTTGATTCATAAAGTTTTTCTGCTTTAAGCCACTAGCCTGCTGTCAGTACACTTCATCTGGACGACTTCAGGTCCTCTGTGGACATCATGGCAGCTTATTTTCTGGTGCCTATTTTTTGGGGTTGTCAGAAATTCTGTGGTTAGCGCTTGAGACTTAGCATTCCAATTTATGGGTCACCAGATGGTTCACCATGACAATGGCAAGGGTGATGGCTCTGTTAAGGATCCAAGGCATCCTCACCATTCCTGACCTGCACTTCATTCTGATTGTGGCCAAGTCCCTTTCTCGGGTCGCGCAAGTCACTAGCTGGTTATCTTCTTTTTAGAATCCATCGGCTGGGTAATCTGCCATTCCTAGTTTTATCTATTCCCGTCCTGGATGCTGTCTTTTCTGAGTATCTCCCAGGTCAGGGTGTTCCATCCTCAGTAATAGGGGAATGGTTTTTCAGTTGCAGGCTTAGGCTCTGCTATAGTGTCCTAACCCTTACATTGTCAAGGGATGCAGTTAGTGGGTCTGTTGGTGTCCTGCTTCAGGTAATCCTCTTTGCTCTTTTCAGATGAGTCCTCTTGTCAGTTTGGAATCGGGACCCTGTGTCCTTGGAGCAGGATTTTGATCTGTCTTCTCTGACCAGATGGTCCTTCTGGTGGAGACTGAACTCCTGGTACCTCTGGGGGTTAGATCCTCTCTGCCCCCATGTTGGGGGATGGTCTCCGCAGATGCCAGTCTACCGTTTGGGGGAGACTTCTGAAAAATCCCTGAGGTTCCAGGGACGGTGGGGCCCACTGGAGGCCCAGGTTCCCATCAACTTCCTGAAACTGAGGACAATCAGGTTGCTTCTTCTTCCTGTCCGCTCCCCTTCAGGGTTAGACTGTTCTGTCTGCTCAGACGTCCAGTAGGCTATTGCCTATTTCATTCGTCAGGGAGTTACTTGGGGCAAGTTAGCCTTCAAGGGATTCTCCCTGATTCTCTCTTGGGCGGAACAGAGTGTTCCCTGCATCTCAGCGGTCTACATTACAGGGGCGGACAACTGGGAGGTGTACTTCCTGAGATAGGGGGCTGTTTCAGCTGGGGATATGGTCCCGCAACTAATGGGAGCTTCTATTCCTGTTTCACTGCTGGGATCATCCGGTCATGGAACGGTGGTGTCCCGCCATAATCGTATATCTTCAGAATTTGTCTCTGGTTCAGGATCCTGTGGTCTTCACTTTGGATACCTTGGCATTCCCTTGGACGGAGTTCGGGTTCTTTATGAGTTTCTTCTGTTCCTCTCCTGAGCAGGGTTATGGGCTCCATAACCCAAGAGCGGATACCTGCCACCCTGGAGGCCTTTTTGGCTGTTGAGAGCTTCCATCTTATGGTCTAGCAGTTGCTTGATTCTGTTGTTGATACCAGAATTGGCGCCAGGAGGAAGTCCCCGTGCCTCGCCTATTACAGGGTCTGGCATGCTTTCATTGACTGGTAGAACTCCAAGTCTCTTTCCTTTAGGCAGTTTTTTCTATTCCCAGGATTATGGAATTCTTGCAACTTGGTTGAATTTGGACCTTTGTACACTCTAGGGCCATGTTTGTAGCTCTGGAAAAGTTTTTCCAACAGGCCCTTGCCATTATCTGCTGGTGCATGGGTTTTTTTCCAAGGTGTTTTTTTTCACGTGCGTCCCCCCAGGTAGCCTTGCTATCTGTCTAGGATCTGAATCTGGGACTACTGGTTATGCAGGGGCCTCCTTTTGAGTCTATCCGTGAGGCCGCCTTGCCCCTTTGTTGACTCCTAGAGTAGCCCCCCTTTTTGTATGACTATCGCCTCTGTAAGGCGAGTTCTGAATTAGCGGTGTTTTTTTCATCAAAAATACTTATTTTGAGTGTCTTTAGAGTTAGGCGATGTTAGACTTATGCCTGATTTCATCTAATTCAGGGCATTGTCTTGCCTTCATTGTGTTTCAATCTAGCTATTTCCATGGAGCAGACTCTGCATTCTATGGATGTGGTCTGGGCTCTGATGTTCTTTTTGGTGCTATGGAGACTATTGGGAAGTCTAATTTTCTGTTTGTTTCACTTTGAGACTGGGAATGGTTTGCCTCCTGCTGGATCCACTGTTGGTTGGATACGTCAGGTGATGGTTCAAATCTATTCTGCTAAGGGGTAGACTCCTCCCTTTAGGATGACTGCTCTTTCCATGCGTGCTATTGGATTCTCTTGGAGCTTTGTCAGCACCAAGCTTCTGTGGAACAAGTTTGTAAGGCCGTTTTTTGGGTCTTCTGTTCATACTTTTTCTAAGTTTTTTACATGGTTGATATTAGGCCTCAGCTGATGCTGCTTTGGGCCATAAGGTTTTCAGGCAGTAGTGACTTGAACTACTGGCTGTTACTCATTGGGGATCCCGCCCTACTTTGGACACTGCTTTTGGATGTCCCATCAGTTATGAATACCGAAGCGGGCCGTGCCATGCATTAAAGAAAAAAGCAATTCTGTGAGTACTCACCTGTAGAATCGTTTTTGTTCTTGCATGGCACGGCCCGCTTCGCCCCACCCTTGTTATAGTTGTTCTTGGTTGCCTCTTTCTGGTGATTATTCCAAGTTAAATCAGGGTTTTTTTTACTTTTTTTACATTCTTACCTTTATTCTCTACCGGCTTCTTGTCTCACTGCTCGTCTACGCTGGGAACTTGTTGGTTGGTCCCATTTTTATAGGGAGCCGGGAGCTGCCACAGCTTTCTGCAGTGCTGCTGTGTCTCCCGGTGGCGGAATACCCATCAGTTATGAATACCGAAGCGGGCCGCGCCATGCAAGAACGAAATCAATTCTACAGGTGAGTACTCACAGAATTGCTTTTTTCCTTTCTCCCCACATTCACCCGATAAGACACCCCCCCCCCCCCCCCACACACACACACTTTCGGGGAAAATAAGTGCGTCTTACCGGACAAAAAATAGGGTATTTAAATAGAATATAAAAATAGCATATGTGTAAAAACCCTGTTATATTTGGGGATGCAGTTGTTTTCAGAATTAACCAATCAGATTAAAATCCATTGCTGCTGTCATTAGAAGTGATTCTGTTGAACCCCATATACATTTTCTGACATTTACTTATTTTAAAAGGTATAATTTAGGAAGAATACAGAAAAATTATTAAGGCATTAGATATACCACAGAACACACTGAACATGGTCATAAGAAGCGGGCGTCCCTCAAAAATTCAGCAACTTGTTTGCAAGTGTGCAGGGGAACGGACATTATGAGGTGAGAGTCCTTCTGTGCATGTGCGGATGCGAGCTAGCAATGCCTTGATTGCACTGGAAAGAATAGGCCTTTGTATAGACCTAAACTTATCAATGCTACCATACAAAATTCTAGATCCCCTATTCTTATGGTCTACCTTTAAGATTGCATCTGGTCCTTTGGTTTTTTCTTTGTTGGTTTTACACTCTTATTATTTTCTTGCCAACTCTTTATACCCTATTACCATATTTTTGCGCTGGACCCCATTTTTTACACTCTCATTTTAACCGGCACCTAGATACTTAAAGGGTGACTAAACCCCCCCAAAAACAGACAGGCATTCACCTTTGCGCCCTGCAGCAGCTACAACCCTGTCTGCCGCTCGGAAACCTCACAAGGAATGCTTGCTGGTAGCCGGAGTCCCGCAGGTTTCGCTGGATCCACTGGTCACACAGCGCCGTCTGGTCACACAGCGCCGTCCATTTATTGCAATGAATGGACAATACTGTGTGACTGACCTGAGGGGCGGGATGGCGCGTGCGGCATTGGGAGCGCCGTTGTCTTAAACCGAGAGGTTTCAGAACATCGGATTAGCCCAAGCGAGCTGCGTGGAAGTGAAGCTGATTGCATGTTTTTTTTTATTTGTGTTTAGTAGTTAGTAGACCAAAACCCACACCCCATTAGCCCTGAAATCTATAAGATTCCATGGCCGCTAGATGTTCTCATCCAGAATTGGGATGCCCCGCTGTATGAAGAGTTTGGATTAGCATCCTAATTCTTACTGTGGAAAATTCTGGTCCTTGCTTTAGTCAACTACTTTTTGCACTGTTAATCTTACCCAGGACGCTATAGCTAAATTGTGTAATATTAAAAATTCAGATTAAACATGTTGGCTAATGAGAGGAGGGGGCACTTATACAACAGAACTAAATAAAACTCCTGCCCAGCTCTTGTTTTTGTCAGAGTAGGAATAAATTCCAGGGCCGATAGGTTTAGTGTATCAGGGGTGACAGGACCTGTCACCCCTGATTTTCTCTTCCTTCCATTAAAATAAAATAGCAAGAGGGCGTGGTAACGCTATGGCCGTGTGAGGACGTGTTCCTGGGAGCTCTGCGCCTAAAGTCGGCAGTTGTATTGCATTTCCCATTAGCTGGAGTCTATTGGATCCATGTCCAAATGCAGGAAGAGCAGAGTAACGTCTGGAGCTGCCAGATCTGCCAAAATCCTCCATTTCTTCCCTCCAGACGAGACTGTGGGATCGCAGAGGAGGGGCCGCATTATGGCCCCGGGAAAGGAGCAGGAAAAGGTGGCTGTGACTGGAGGTGACGTGGCGCCCACCCGCACCCGAGGACGGGATGATCGGACCCCCGGGGTCTGTGGAGAAGAGGTAGAGGGCGCGGCGCTGGGAGACTCACCGTCTGCTGGGCGTGCGGTGTCCCGAGGTAGCGCTTCTGTAGATGGCGGGGAAGATGGCGGCGCGTCATCGCTCCGTGAGAGGGGGAGAGGGACATCTCCTGTGGCTGCTGCTGCAGAGCCGAAGACGGCGGCGGAGGAGGCGGCAGCGGCTCCGCCGGCAGTGAAGGGTGGTCAGCGGCCGCTGCCTGAGCCTCGCGGAGCTGCGGGCGGGCCGCCGGATGCCGCTGCCAGAGGCGGTGCTCGTCTGAAGGCAGGCGGGGCAGATGGAGAGGCTCCCCAGCCCTTTCAAGCTGGCCATGGGGCCGTACTGTTAAACACCAACACTGCACTCCCGGACAACAGTTATCACATACCGCATGTGGGGGAACTCACAAATGATCCGCCCTCCCCAATGCAGCCTGGGCAGAATAACATCATTACTGAGCAGGAGCAGCCTTCCCCCGGGTGTCTGTTGTTCTCCGGCCCCGGATCCCCCAATTGGCCACAATCTACCCTGCATGACAGGCCACTCAGCCCCCAGATAAATGCCACCCCGAGTCCCGGTGGGCCCCTTACGCGCGTGACAGCATAGGTCCACCCGCACCCGGCCCTACTTGGAGAGTCCCAACATCGTGGATCGCTGACGATTAGTGCATCACACTGCATCCCAGCTTAGGGCAATGGGAGCCCCGCAGTTCTGATGGACGAGAGGGGGGAGCAACCACAGCAGTGGCCACTATGCATTGTGCGGCCGCGCACTTGGAGCCTATGACACCGGTCTCTCGGCCGGGGACCAGCAATGCGGACGCCGGAGCGGCCTCTTATCGTGGGGCTATGTGGGGGCGGGCATTCCCCTGCACCCCAGGTCGAGGCCATCGCCGAGTCAGAATCATCAGCTTCCAGATCCGCATTCACCCGGGTGCCGGCCCACCTGCGTCCCCTGCCGCCGTGGCTCCCGATCAGATCCCCACGGCACAATACAATCTGGAGGTCCTTCTGAAGTTTTTACCCTCAAGAAAGGAGTTATCTCAATACGCATAGTATTTCCTTATTTTTTTTTTTTTTATACCCCCTTGTATTCCCATCCCCCTGTTTCTCAATAGCTAATTGTATGTATTTGTTTTATTCATTGAAAACCAATAAAGTAAAATAAAATAGCAAGCCTGATGCAGTGTGTATAAGTTACCTCTCCTCCTGCCATCCAGCATATTTATATGGATTTTTATCATTGGGCCATTTTTGCAATAGTGCTGCTTTAATTTCATCCTCATCTCCACACTCAGATTGTTTACCTTGGTCTGCTCATTTTGCAGCCTAATTCCACTGTCACTACCACTCTTGTCCCCTAGCTTCGCAATAACAAATTTATTTTAATATGCTCTTCCATCACATATATAGAGCGTTAGACTGGCCCACCAAAAAAACAGAGGATTGTCTGACCCAAGACCACCATTACAGCAGTACAGAAGCTCTAACAAAGACTAACACAAAGTTTTTGGTTTGCCTGAAATGTTCTGTGACTTGCTTGTTTCATTTCAGCGAGTAAAACAATGCTCACTTTGCTGAATCAACTCTTTTCTGTAATACAACCATGTTATTGAGAGCCTTGCTTGCATTCCATTTGGCTGAGAACCTGCAATGCAAGTGGTGAGAAAATGCCTTTATCTTGGTGACTCCTCCACCATCACACAATTATGCATACCAGATTATTGCTTGGCACTTAGCAATGTACTACATACACATGCAGACTTGGAATGTCAGCTCACATCGATATGCCTGTCTTCAATAAAACCCAAACAATTGCACTTGTTGCATCTGTAATATGCTTTTTGTGTACTCTGTAGGCAAAGTGCATAAACTCATTTTCCAATCATGGCTGCCCTCTCAATTCCTCTCAGAACACAGCAGCATCTGTAGAAACAAGGCAAAGAGTAGTGGCACAATGCCCACGGAGGACATGGAAGGGCGGGTGGCGGTGCATGTGGCAGATGGCGACCGGTGAGTGGGTGCTGAACAAAATTAAGGCAGTGGGCGGGCAGGCAGGGTAACCAACTTATTCTGGTGGCTGTACCTACCAGCTGCTGGGAACTATCGCCTCAGCAACCAGGGAGCTAGGTAAGCTTGTGTGTGTGTGTGTGTGTGTGTGTGTGTGTGTGTGTGTGTGTGGCAGGAACAGCAGCAGCGGTGGCAGTGGGCAGGCATGAACCGATTACCCTGTCCGCCTGCTGCCTTATTTTTGCCCAGCTTTCTGGGGTGGTGCACACTGTCTGTAATTGGGGATGCCCTTCAATGCCTTTAATGAGAGATGCAGCATACTGCCTATAATGAGGGAAGCCCCTCACTGCCTGTAATAGAAGATGCTGCACACTGCCTGTAATGAGAGATGTTGTACACTGCCTGTAATGATGGCTGTCCCTCACTGACTGTTATGGGAGATGCTATACACTGCCCTGAAATGAGGGATATGCCTCACTGGCTGTAATGGGAAATGCTGCACACTTCCTGTCATAAAGGGATACCACTCACTGACTGTAATGAGGGGTGCCCCTCACTGCCTATAATGGGAGATGTTGTACACTGCCTGTAATGAGGGATGTCCCTCACTGCCTGTAATGGGAGATACTGTACACTGGCTGTAATGAGAGATACCGCTCACTGGCTGTAATGAGGGATGCCCCTCACTGGCTGTAATGAGGGATGTGGCTAACTGACTGTAATGAGAGATACTGCTCACTGGCTGTAATGAGGGATGCCCGACACTGGCTGTAATGAGGGATGTGGCTAACTGACTGTAATGAGAGATACTGCTCACTGGCTGTAATGAGGGATGCATCTCACTGGCTGTAATGAGGGATGCCCCTCACTGGCTGTAATGAGGGATGCCCCTCACTGGCTGTAATGAGGGATGCCCCTCACTGGCTGTAATGAGGGATGCCCCTCACTGGCTGTAATGAGGGATGCCACTCACTGGCTGTAATGAGGGATGCCCCTCACTGGCTGTAAAGAGGGATGGTGCTCACTGGCTGTAATGAGGGATGCCCCTCACTGGCTGTAATGAGGGATGCATCTCACTGGCTGTAATGAGGGATGCCACTCACTGGCTGTAATGAGGGATGCCCCTCACAGGCTGTAATGGAGGGATGCCCCTCACAGGCTGTAATGGAGGGATGCCGCATACTGGCTGTAATGTGGGATGCCCCTCACTGGCTGTAATGAGGGATGCCACTCACTGGCTGTAATGGAGGGATGCCCCTCACTGGCTGTAATGTGGGATGCCGCATACTGGCTGGAATGTGGGATGCCGCTTACTGGCTGTAATGTGGGATGCCGCACACTGGCTGTAATGGGAGATACATGTACAGCGCCAAAGATTTCAAGGAGGAAAAACTTCATAAATATGATGTTAAGCACCGGACTAATGGCAGTATAAAGTGGCGCTCACCGATGCTGCCTGGGAGGGCGGGTCCATCAGACGCTGACATAGGCCAGCCAATACCTAAGTGCAACAATCAAAGCAAATTAGTAGCGTTCTGCGCATCGCCTGCTAACGCGAATGTAGTCCACAGCACAGCACTGGGTAAGACTGGAATGCCGGTGCTCCGAAGCTGGCGCTGTAGCCAAAATGATGGTAATAGGCACACATCATAAATTAAGCCCTTAATTTGCACAGATACTTTAAGTTTTTCTTACTTATTCTGTAAATGGTAAGAAGATTCTTTTTTGTGCATATATGGCCATTGCATGCTTGCGCACACAGAGAATTTTACAGTACATGTTACAGTAATACTCACAGAAAAACAAAAATGAGGCACTCTGGTCTCATGGAGCAGAAAACACAAATGATTTTACAAACAGAACAGTGTTTTTGCAAGACAAGAAAAAAAAAACTACTTTTTGTAATGCTACATGTAAAAGTAGAATATTAAGGGCTGACAAAGACGTCACACATCACATACCTGCACTTAACTGTTCTCACGTGCAGTTCGACGAAAATACGTTTCATGCAGATAATAGTACCATTCATATTGTGCCTGTAAAGGTTTATGTGCCAAAATAAGATGGTGCGGTAATGGTGGACATGCAGAGATACCACAAAGAAACTTTCACTACTTCCTAATGGGACTAAAAGGGCACATCCCTCTCCATTGGAGAGTTTAAATGTGACTCATCGCTTCCTGTGGTGCTGGCGGGATTGTCACTTCTCAAGAGAAGCTCTAATTCTGCTCAATCAGAATACATTACAGAGGAAATATAATCATGCAAATCTTTGCAAGGAAATCTATTTAATATGGTAATTATATTGCATTAGTGCCATGTATGTCAGGGCCGTATTTAGCATTAGGCACAGCAAGGCACGTGCCTAGGGCGCCTAGCTTGGGGGAGGGGCGGCCTGTCCACAGCTGCAGTTGCACTACAAAACGTTTTTGCTTTTTTTCATTGGTGGTGAGTGGGAATGGCTGGCCGCCCATCCGCACGCGTCCCCGTCATCCCCCCCACCCCCCCCCCGTATGCTGCCGCTGGGACAGCTCACTACATAGAGATCTAATAGCTACCTGGCTGACTCCGCCCACCTGATGTCACAGATGGTCCTCGCAGAAAGGCATACAGGTGCGAGGGTTACAGCAAGGCTGCCAATGTGAATGGAAATGTGTGTGGAGGTTTAGGTGTATGGGTTGATGGAGGGGTGAGACCGAGGCTGGATCTGAAGTTTCTAGCGCAGGCAGGGGCGGGTGGGCGGGCGGTGCTGCTATAAACTTCTGTTTACCTTCACCTCTGTGGATCGTCACACAGCTCCGTCCCTGTCTGTCTCCTCTGTCGCTCCCCTGTCAGCGTCTCTCCCCCCTCTCCTCCCCCTCTTCCTGTGCAGTCTACACATGGGAGCAGGTCAGAGGACATGTCCCTCACACTATGGACAGTAAGTCAGATGCAAATTGTCCAGATCTTTCAGGTTATATGTCAGTCTATCTAAGAAGCCTTGGTGTTTAGGATCACCTAGGCAGCCCCTCAAACATTCCACTGCATGACCCATACATTCCACTTTTACCTACATACCAGGGTATCATGATTTGGGCTGGATGGTTCTCTATGATATCCTGATATATATGCAGAAATGGAAAGTCTGAACCTGCATTTTAATGAAATGGGTGTTAATTACATGTGATCACAGGCATTTCATTTGCCAATACCCCCCCCCCCCCCCGCAAGCATGTTCTACTAACCCTCTGGCACATGTGACCATTAACCCATTGCAGATCTCCATTTTACTGAGAAACCGAGGAGGAACTAAGAAAAACCAAGTTTGCCTATTGTTTACAGTGCTGGGGAGCCACCAGAAACAATTTGGAGCAACCCAGGGGCTTCCCATTTTGGGATGCCCCAGGGGAAGGCCGGCGACTGGCCAAGGATTGTTCTAGGCTGTGGTGGATTTGGTTCTGCTTTAAATATGGATATTGTATTGATTTAATGCAGACCAAAATACAGGTTTTTAATTCACCTGGGTTTTGGTCTGCTTTACAGAGATTTCCTGATCCTTGGATCTTTGTAATTCCTTGACTGCTACCTTCAGCTGGGCACATCACCCCCAGGCATTGAGATATGTCTGGGCATGCAACACACACAGTAGCATTTCAAGTCTAATGAAAGCACTGGAAGTGACAGGATGGCAAGTGTAGTACAAGGCGGGGCTACAAATTGAGGGATTTGGAGCTTCCTTTCCTTACAAAGGAAGAAAAGAATCTAAAAGAAATCCGTAAAGTTTCGTAAATTCGTAAAGTTTTGGGCCTAGCAGCAACACCACCTCTCCGTGAGGCCTCCGCCCCCCCCCCCCCCAGGCTCTTTCGGTTTCAGGAATGGACCTGAAATAGCCCCCCCCCCCCCCCCAGCTCCCACCACTACCAACAACAGCTGTAAAAAAAAAAGATAAATAAAAAATTACTCACCTCCATGCGGCCGGGTCTCTTCTTCACCGGGAGGGCCTCCAATCACCTCCCTGGGCCATTCTGGCTTTTGGAGAATGCCTGGAGCAGGCCCTCTCCCCCGCGCTTCCGCCTGAACCAGGGCGGATTATGTCATCCTGTTTCGGCCTGACTGTCAGATGCGGTGAGCACTGTCATTTTTTTTTATTAATTATTTATGTCCCATTACTTAGCATGTATAAAAGGCAGGAGAACAGTAACCAGAGTGACTGGCGTGGGACACAGTGTTCGGGGATGGATCAATGGGAGGTATTAAAAAATAAAACAATAAAATATTTTTTCTGACGTGTTTTGCGTCTTTTTACACATCTAACCCATTTTGCACATCATTTACCCCAAAATATTGAGAATACACTAAAACAAGGCAAAACAAGACATTTCATGTTAAAGCTAAAAAAGACAAAAGACAAAACATAATTTTTCTTTTTTCTTTTCAATTCTTGGAAAAATCACAGTTGAACAGTTATAGCGCAAAGTATTGAAAAATGGTCTGCAACAGAGGGTGACAAAATCTCCAGGTAGGCTGGAAGGGTTAAATGATGAGGTTTTTTTTCCCCTTAACCATCATTGTATATTTAACAATTAAAATTGGCCTTTTAAACAAGGTAATCATGAAGACAATTTGCTTCTTTCCCATTTAATGTGCTAAAAGAAACATCTTTTCTATTCTAATCAGTAGAGTAAGTGATACACGCTAAAAACCTACTTGATAAAACCATTACGGATCTCATTCAGCACATCCCAATCATCCAGCAGACTTTGTTTTCCCTCATCACTACACAGTGAAGTACATACCTGCTAGAGGCTGCTATTGTGCAATAAGAGGGTGCTAGAGACTGCTTAGCACTGCCTGCATGTTCAATAGGCTGCTTCCATTCTACACTGGCTGAGAGTGTTCTGTACTTCTGTAAGTACTGCCTATATGTTACAGACTGCTTGTATGTTAGCTAACCTGCTGGAAACTATTCCCATGTAACAGACTGCGAAGGGCTATCTGCTTCTATGTGACACAGCCTGGTGCTGCTTGAATGTTACATGGAGTGCTGAGTACTGCTGGTACTGTATGAAAGAGACTGCTATGAGCCTGGTTACACAGACTGATGAACACTGCTTGTGCATTTGCAGCATTCCGTAATGGGAAAGTCCACTTTTGTGGACGGTCCCATGAGACCTCAGATCAGAACTTTACCCTGTAGAGCCTGTATGACAAGTAGGTGCGGCTGGTGGGCGTGGCCTCAGTGAAGTGTGCTCAAAGTTAGTATGTGGGTTGAAGCACACCAATATATACAGAAAACCAGATAAACCAGAGGGGTTCTATAATTCCCTAACGCGCCTGCTTACTGCGCATCCAATACTATAGGAGGGGATATACAAATGGGAAGAAATGAACACCCGACATAAAGGCTGTGCATGCTCAAAAAGGTAATTTAATACAGAGGTGTAACCATATATGATTACAAACATTTATAAGAAGAGAGTGTTACATGTACACATTTATACAGATGACCGCTAGGTGGCGCAGATAAGCTGGTCCCAATCTCTGCCTTGGGCCTCTCAATCAGAAAGATATCATGAATACAATGAGATACAATCTAAGAATGTGGAAAAACAGTTATAAAGTATCTGATGAGAGTTTGAGAGGCGCAAAATGAACCTGAATATACCTGAATATACATGCAGAGCAAGTTCTTACACAAGTAAAGACTGAAAGTAACAGGTTTGCAGGCATGGACACAGCAGGTAACACAGAAAACCTACTCAACGTTTCGGCGAATGTGCCTTCCTCAGGAGTAGCGGTCTTTACTTGTGTAAGAACTTGCTCTGCATGTATATTCAGGTATTGATTTTGCGCCTCTCAAACTCTCATCAGATACTTTATAACTGTTTTTCCACATTCTTAGATTGTATCTCAATTTTTAATTGTACATTATTTGTGTGTGCGCGACCCCCTATGACCTTTGGATCAAATTGTTTCTGTTATGGCATTATACATAGACTGATAGAGATCTAAGACTATTGAGAAATGCTTTATGTTAAACGGACTGCTAGAGACTCCCATGTAACAGACCGTTGAACGCTGCTTGCAGCACTGTGTACTTCTTGTATGTATATGTCTAGCAAGTTAGCTAGACAATGTTCTCATGTAACAGATTGCATGTATGTTACACAGACTGGTAAACATTGCTTGCAGCGCTGAGTACTGCTTGTATATATTAAACTGCTAGGCAATATTCTCATTTAAACCAGACCTTCACCCAAAATAAGAGTCTTATATGTTTACCCCACCATGTACATATTGCCCACATAAAAATCATCCTCCCTGCACCCAGTGCCTTTTCTGAGCCTTTAAACAACCAAGATAGCGGCACATGGAGTCTCAGGCTGCCTGCAGACAAGTGTCTTCTGACTGTGCTGTTCTGCATTGTGGGATTGTTGTCCTTTTCCTGACCCCAACACTGCTCTGTCTGTGGAAAGCACAACCTGAACTTTTGTCCCCTCTCCTCTCCTCAATATGTGATACTTCTGAGGCAAGATGGTTGCGCCCATATCCTAGAGTTCTAAACAGAGTTGCAGCCCATTGGGGGAAATAATAATTAGTAAGTGACTTAAAACTTAAATTATATTAATTTTAGATGCTGGGGAATAGTTTTTAAGGGTTTGGGTTTTTAATTAAATGATGCTGAGGGTCCGGTTCAACAGATTGCTGAGGGTCACCTGCTTCTATGTTACACAGACTGATGAAGGCTGCTTGTATGTTACATGCAATGCTTAGGACTGTTTGAGACTGACTGCTGTGGGCTATCTGCATGTATGATCCACAGACTGATGAACACACTTACATATGAAAAAGAATTAAACGGCTTGGGAAATCCCTGGATCAGAACACAGAATCCATTAAAAGCATTGAAGATTTCAAGGTAGCATTGTTTACCTAACTACCTTAGTGAAAGGGACTGCTCAATCTGTATGTTACATGGAGTCCTGAGGACTGTTTGTTTTAGATACCCTGCTATAGACTGACTGCTTTGGGCCATGTTATACAAACTGCTGAACACAGCTTGTATGTTACATAGAAAGCGGAGGACAGATTGTGTGATACTGTTGGGCTGTTATGGAATTTGTTATAAGAATAAATGTTTTCAAAATAGTTTAAATGTGGCAAACTTATGGACCAATTCAAAGAAATGTTAAATTCTTTAAGACACATGCCTGGGGTAGATATAAATTAAAAGCATACATGTTTATTCTCCAGATAATGAGATATGATGCTGCATCCATCTAGCATGTGTGACTCACAGCCAAAAGGTTACATTTTATCATTTCAGAAATATGGGGAGATCCTGCCTCTCTTCCTGTCTGTTTTTTGTTTTGTTCCACAAAAGGTAGATTTCTTTTCTTTTTTTTTGCTGCTAGTGTACTTTGCAATAAGCTAAAAGAAATCACACAAGGAATGATGTGCCCCACACAGCATGATACCATACCTCCCAACTTCTGAAAATGTGAAAGCGGGACAAGTCACGCCCCATGACCACACCCACGGCCACACCCATGCCACGCCCCGACCACACCCCCTGTCACGCCCTCCAGCTCCGATCCTCCAGCAATGTCGGCTGCCTTCCCCCCTGCATGCCAGCCTGCGTAAGTTTTGTTTATCCCCAACCCAGCCCCCCGCGCGCCGCCCCCTGCGCGCTCACCCGCAAGCCAGGAAGTCAGTATCTTCGCGCCGGCCAGAAGACGCCGGCGTCGTTGTGGTCCTGGGCACACCGCCACAGCGCAGGGCGTCCCGGGACATTTGCTAACGGTCCGGGACCGCGGGATTTTGTGGAGGTTGGGAGGGATGTGATACATGAGGGTGGATGTGAGGGTTCTCATTCATCCAGGCCATGCTATCTTTAATAATAAGTTAGGGGAATGGGACGGTTTTCTCTTCAAGAGAATAAAACTGCAAGTCCAGTTGCCCTAGTTGATTCTTACAGATACACAAATTCTCAGGGTGAAATAAATGGCGGTCATGAAAAAATAAAATCTGGGGGTTTCCAAAGCAAAGGGGCAAGATCTCTGCTTCAAATAGCTTTATGTATAGCAGGATGGATAGAAGAAAAGACAGACTTTTTTTTAGGACTTTTATAGAAGGCATTTCACAGCTTATGAAGCCACACATGTGTGCTTACCTCACTGCACAGGTACCATGTTGCCATTGAGATCTGATCCAATCTCCTTGGTATGAGGGAGCTGTAAATAAAAGAAAGCCTTATTATTCAAAGCTTTCCAAAGGAAATAATAACAAAGCATGTCCTAGAAATGACTATCCAGCAACACATCTTCTGTATATATATATATATATATATATATATATATATATATATATATATTACTCAGCCACGCATTTATTTATGTATATATCATGACATCACTTTAATATGGGGTGTAAACAGATTGGCTGCTAAATGTGTTTTCACAGTTTGCTTGATTAGATTCAGTGTTGTGTGAATGGTGCATCCCTCTGCCTCAGTAAACACAATACACAGGAGACCTGTAAACTGCAGGAGCGAGAAACATTCCAACTAAATACATGGATCATAGCACCATTAATCGAGACTTGGAATTATTAGACAGGAGAACCTTGATTTCCAAACTTCAAAGCTAAGCAACACTGTCACTGTTGCTGAATCACCAGCTAGGAAAGCAATGAAAGTCAATGGCCCTTTTTTTTCTCCTAAGAGCAGTAACTCTGGTGATTCAGTAACAGTGGCATTCTCATGCTTTTTTTCTCATAAAGTGATTTTTTTACTACCAAGAGAATTTTTTTCAACTCTTATTATATCGAGGCCAGGTTAGATAATCGTAGGGCAGAAGACCAGACTAAAAAACTTTGCGTATTCCTGTTGCCAGTCAAGTGGGAGCAGGCTCCGTAGTTGATTGGCAGCAGGGGGCATCCACTAATGATAAGCTTGTATGCACGTTAGGTCAGTTGGGAGCACGCCATTTGTTTAGTAGAGTTAGAGAGCATCTCCGAGTCAGAAGCTACCTGCCCATGCAATCAATTTAAGACACCACTTAGATGAATTATGGTCGAAGAAGCAGATGATGTTGAGAGCATGCAGGAACATTCATATGGTATGCAGGGTCCCAAATGTCAGGGTTTCCAGCAATGTAATGTAGCAAGGATGGAGAGGAAATATCAGCAGCATTCTATGTTACTCCTGTGTGTGTAGTAAGTGAACCCCACCCCCAGACACATGCTTAAAGCACAACTTGGATATCTCTGGATATCTCTGGTCTGTAAAGGATGCTGGCAATTGACGTAACGCTCCTGGATTTGGTGGGGAAGTCTTCACACTAATGTCAGCAAAGTGGGACAGTTAGGTGTCTGCAGAGTTTTTGTTTGGAGGGATAGTGGGATAAAATGTCTAAAAATGGGACTGTCCCTCTGAAAGTGGGATATTTGGTCAGTTTATGCAACAGGGACGGTATGGGCAGCAATGCTGGAACAGGGTGTCCAGACACAAGAGGGTAAAATAGTACTTATACAGGCTGAGGTCTGACATTGTTCTGCACATCAGAGGCCAGGATATGTTACATGGGCAACATTTTCCAGTTTCCTGCATATAGTAAAAGATTCAAAGCCCATTCTGAAGCTATACTTACGTTTTAAGGTCAAAGCAGCAGCATGTTGAAGCAAGCTATAAATCTGACACAAACCGCCTTCTGGTAGGTATATATGGCTCATTTATAAATAAATGTAATCATTTCATTTCAGCTGCGACATTTCCACACCAGGAATCTGGGAGCAAGGTGCCTTGACACGTGACACATGCGCCAGGAATTTCAATTTGATATTTGTCTGTCAGACACTTTTCTTTGGTGATATTTTATTGCAGTGACATTTTAGGCCTTTGAAATGTATTGTGTTACAGCAAAAACAGAACTGTCGCCAGGAACCCAAGGTTACATTTGTGAGTACAATGCTGAAAATAAGAGGCACACAACAGTTTCCAATGGTGAGCACCCTTCCTGTATGTTCTCATTAAAGGCAGATTGGTCATTCCAGATCTCCCTTTCTGCCACTAGCAAACGGGGAGGCTGATTCATCATTAGCGGCAGGTAGCGACAGATGAGCGTCTGTAGCAGGCATTTTCAGAGCGCCCGCTAGTAGTCGCAGTGCTCGGCCGTGAGTCGCTACTTTATAGCGACTCAGTCGCTGTGCAGTAATGTTGAATACATTGTGAGGAGCAAAAAAAAAACAGCCTCACAAATCTCTGGCGCTGAAAAATATTTGTTTGAAGCCCAGAGCGCAGGGGGCGGTGTGTTTAAAGTCTGTTTTCAAGCATCTATCAACTAGTAACAAAGCGAAAACATATGGAATTACATTGTAACATGAACACTTTAATGGCAGACCTGTAATGTCATTTCTGAGGAAATATTTAAAAAAATTAAAAAATTATGAAAAAACTGCTTTTTCAATGCCAGAAGAGGTCACAGAATTATTTGTGATTTTTTGGGAAAAAAAAAACCCTTTAAAGAGAAGAAAAGGATCGTCCACTGAAATGTATGGGAGAGCGACAGGTAGCGAGAGGTCATACCTGGCGCTGTGCAAGGCTGAACGCTGGCGCTGTTCGCTGAGGCTGGGAAAATGATGAATCAGACGCTACATGGCGCTATCCCAGTCGCTAAACAGATTCTGCTTGATAAATGTGGTATTGCGTGCCGTGTCCGGCGTTCACCAGTCGCTATCTGTCGCTACCTGTCATTAACCAGCCACTACCTGACGCTATCCCTTCTTAAATAAGGGCCTAAGAGACCAACACTAGTGAAGAAACCAGTGAACTTCTCCACGGTACCTTTTCTTGTCCAGATGTTGGCATTAGATCATACTTTCTAACTTTTCAGGCTTGGAAAGCCTTTTTAAATTAAAGTGGAACAATCACCAGGATTTCGACTATCCTGGTAATGTGTTCTTGCGTCTGGGGCATCCTGATGTAGGATGCCCCACTGTGTGAAGCCCACTTTGACTCACCTTTCCCCATTCCCACAATGCATGTGCAGATGCCAGTCCAATCAGCACTTTATGTAGCATATGAATTGACATTGTAAATGTTTCAATGGAACCATACAGTAAGATAAAGGGCAGCAAAAACCTGACGTGTTTCATGTGCCTTGCCATTAATCATTTAATATGTCTTAACAAAACACATACCTTATATAGGAATCGTTAATGGATCCATGAGACACAACTTGGCCGTTGCCCCAACACCATATAATATGGTAATCATGAGCTATCCTATATGGCATACATAGCATGTGTGGACTGGCTGGTGAACGAGCCTATACAGTGTGCTAAGTGAGTGGAGCTGTATCTTTGAAGGGAAATTGTGGGGGACTCATGGTCACTTAAAGTGGACCTAAAGTAAAGCATATCTGCTTAACCCCTTACCGCTGGGGCAATACTGATCAGGAATACCACTCCCTTTAAACATAGGTAGAAAGCCAGAAAGTACATATAACAGTTAGGGTTGTAACTGTTATATGGGTGTGGGATTGCTTTTAAGTTCACTTGCATAAAACAGAAATAATGTGGGTGGCACTTACAGATTAAGAATAATGGGGGTTCTCCCTATTACTCTTTCGTGGAACTACTCTCTTTGCATCTTTGTGTTATCCCAAGCACCCAGAAAAAGCTGGGCAGATGTGCAAAGCTTCAGTATATCATCAAATATTTACACAGCCATTACTTCAGAAAGACACAGCAGCAGTTTATAGTCTCTTGTAGAGGCAGATTCACCATAGGAGTAAATGCAGTGTTGACGGCGTAGGTATAAAAAATTGTGTCGATCAAAATGCAGTTGCAGGTAAAAGATTTGGATCTGTGTCAACAGACCTGCCAAAGTCTCCAGGCTAATGTAGGCTAGCTTGTTACCCTCAATAAAAGGATCCTTAGTGGAAAGGTATCGCCTCACTCCAGTAGAGACATTACTTATCAAAGCGTTCCTGTAATGTGGCTTGAGACCATGTTGTCTGTTTTTGTCTCTATAACACGGAGAGCCTGAAAAGTGCAAACAATCAGCATGAAATAAGGCCTGTTCCCACATAGTCTACGAGCAGAGTTCCCCAGCGATGCACTAACACTCCTTTATGGAGGAGAGCACTGACTGGAAGTGACAGGAACACGGATAATGACTGCACTGCAAACAGCTCGCAGGCAGACGCTGCGCACATCCTCCAAATATTAAACCAACAGCAAGCGCCCTGTTCCTGCACATGGAGGACTGGGGATAATATCTGGGATTGTGTAAACCAGGCTCCTCTGTGCGCAGCACAAATAATGAATATCAAATCAACACGAGAGACTGCTTGCGGGATCTATTATAATTGTGTGCTTAAATACAAACCCCATCAAGGAGTCGAAATAGACGTGCTCTCTGGCTCAGCTCTTTTTTTTTAGGCATTACACCTTTATTTTCTCATTTATGCGGCAGCAGAAAGACATTTCATTTTAGCCATCCATATCCATGAACACCTGAAAAAGCTTGTGGCCAGATTTAAAAGGAAAACTAGAGAAATACTCTCCTAACCACACACAAATGGATCATTCTTCTAGTTGCCTTGGGATGTTAACGCTCAACTCAACAGGCACCCTCACATGTGAGCTTACAAGGCATTTAGATAATGATAATAAAAATAAACAGAGACAGCAGAAGTGTATCACTTGTGTCTCAGCCATGTTTTATTCGCATAATAATCCTTCTTGACCTCTCCTCAGCCTTTGACACTGTCGACCACTCGCTGCTTCTTGATATTCTCTCCTCTCTTGGGGTTCAAGGTCTTGCACTCTCTTGGCTCACCTCTTACCTCTCTGACAGATCATTCAGTGTATCCTATTCTATCATCCTCACGTTCCCTTTCTGTTGGTGTGCCACAAGGTTCTGTCCTAGGCCCCCTACTTTTCTCAGTCTACACCTATGGCCTTGACAAACTTATAACTTCACTAGGCTTTCAATACCACTTCTATGCGGATGACACTCAGATATATCTCTCAGGCCCCAATCTCTCCTCTCTCCTATCTCGCCTCCCCAACTGCCTCTCAGCCATTTCTTCATTCATGTCATCTCGCTACCTCAAGCTAAACATGGACAAGACAGAACTGGTCATTTTCCCACCATCTAACTCCCCTCCCCTCTCGGTGCCTGGGAGTCATTCTGGACTCTGCCCTCTCTTTCAAACCACATATTCACTCCCTGGCCACCTCCTGTCGCCTCCAACTTAAAAACATCTCCTGCATCCGTCCTTTCCTCTCACCTGACACCACTAAAATGCTAGTGCATTCCCTGGTCATGTCCCGACTGGATTACCGCAACATCCTTCTTTGTGGCTTACCAACTAACAGGCTGGCACCCCTCCAATCTATTTTGAACTCCACTGCTCACCTCATCCATCTCTCCTCTCGCTCCTCCAGTTCTGCGCCTCTCTGCCACTCCCTACACTGGCTGCCAGTCCCACAGCGAATCCTGTTCAAAACTCTAACTCTCACCTACAAAGCTTTCTCCAACCAGGCCCCTCCCTACATCTCATCTCTAATCCAACAATATCAACCTAGACGCAGCCTCCGCTCTGCTGCTGACCTTCTCCTGTCCTCCACCCTGGTCACCTCCTCTCACGCCCGCCTCCAAGACTTCTCACGTGCAACTCCAATCTTCTGGAATGCCCTCCCCCACCCAATCCGCCACTCCGCAACTCTCAAAACCTTCAAAGGTGCCCTTAAAACTCATTTATACAGACAAGCATATAATCTGGTTTAACCAATTTTCTAAAGAGCACATGCCACAAATATTGATTGTTTGTGATCCTTCCCCCTCGTCTTCACCCCTCATCCTTTAGACTGTAAGCTCGCAAGGGCAGGGCTCGCTTTCCTATTGTATTTTGTACTCAGAATATCCATTGTCAACTCTGTAAAACTGCACTTGATATAGTATATGTACCGTATGTTTTTACCTTGTCTGTAACTACTACTTTATAAAGCGCTACAGAAGATGATGGCGCTATATAAATAAACAATAATAATAATAGGTGTATAATAGAATATAAAAATGAGGAGATCCTCTGGGGATTCTAGGTCTTTACAAAAAATGAGACTTTCTGAAGGTAGGGACCTGCAAGGGGCTGTGTCAGCAGGCCAACACACTACCCATAGCTGCAATCAAAAACCAAAAGCACTTACAGCAACTCACCAATGTTTATACCCACAACCTGATTTACATATGAAGTCCTCACAGATGTTACAGATCAAAGAGGTTTTTCCACCTCTTCCATCCCTAACCATACAGTGTGTAACCTTAGCTTTTTACATGCTATCTATTTAGTCGACAGCATGACTCCACTATGTAGTGCTTTGTTCAGCTGCGCTGGTAGTAAGATCCCTATTCTAAATCCTTATTGTCTTATTTTGGCCTCACTGTTTCTTCTAGATTGAATGACTCCATCAAGTAGGGTCTTACAGGTTGACCTAGGCAGAGAGCTCATATATAAGGAGACCTTTCCTACCACTTCTACCTGTATCCTTCAAAATGTGTACCTTAACTTGCCCCAACTCATCATTTCCTTGATACAATGACTCCTTCAAGTGACGCCTTGCAGGGCTGCCTGGTACAAGGAACTGTGAACCTTCCAATTGTATCAGTGTATTGGAGTTGGAAAGTTTATACATTTTTGGTGATTCTATTTTAAGCTAAATCATGCTTATTTAACTTGTTGATAACCTTGCATTTGTTTTTATAACTTTTTTTTACTACTAAACCTGCTAATAACCATAATTACCTTACACTGGAGCCTGCTTTAAGGATATATTGCATTCTTGTTATATGGCATTTGCAGTGATATTTTTTTTCTGGACAGATTAACATGCCTGCAATAAATTGTTTATTTGTTTTATCATTTCATTTAAATGACTTAATTAGTTAATCAGATTAATTTTATTGTTTAATCATTAAAAAAAAGATGTATGGCAGCACCCATTGTCCTAGATGAGAGGGTTCTGTGCATAGCCGTGCCCACCCACTGGCACAACATGTCATACCGGAGCTGCAGATGAGAGATGAGCAGCGCAGGAGTGGGTGGCAGGTAAATGGAGAGTCTCATGCACTCCCACACTCAATTAGTAAAGTTAAAGAAAGCTGACTTTCCCTTTAAAATAGAAAAAAAAAAAAAAGGGAAACTAGTAATATTAATTCTCAGGTACATTGTATACCTGCTTTGCTGTTTTAGTATCTAAACCATTTGTACCAAAATATTTTGAGAGTCTGTCTACATGTGCAGTTATTATTGACAATGTTTCTGCTTATACAGTCTGTACCTTTTAAAATAAACAAAATTATGCTAAAATCCTGAAGTGGAAGCCATTTGTTAGTTATCCGACTTGATTCAGCAATACAGAGACTTGTTCTCTATTCCCAAACCAGGCCTTCAAACTATAATGATCTGTCCTTCTATTTCCATATTCTGTAGGTACATTACCCCTGGCCATAGGGAATTCCTCATATGTATGCAACATACCTGGTACATACTGCGAATAATAAATCTTATTCTGTTTATATTACTGCCTTAAGATGAACAATGATGCCACAGCCAGAAAAAAAAAATACTATACCGATACTGATGTGAAATCAAGCAACATGAATAATAAAATTGAAATGGTCATTATAAAAAATGAAAACATTCATTGACTTTCATGAAATTAGTTTTTTTTATGACAGCTATACTTCATCATATATATACCTGGAATTCATAGTGGCAGGGGGCTAAGTACTACGTGTAGGGGAATAAACAGTAATAATTTCACCATGAGAGTAAAAGGAGTAGAGAAGCACAGAAGGGGAAGGAACTTTCCAGTCAACAAAGTCAATGCTCAGGCAGCAAATTCTGAGATGCCACATGGAAGGGGACCAAGTCCCAGGAAGAGAATAAGTAGCTAAATGATGTACAGAAGAATGAGCAAGCAGGATGCTCAGCTGCATAGCTCGGGGCATCACCAGTAGGAAGAGGGAGGTTGTGATGCCGCTGTATAGAGCCCTGGTAGGAGAGACTTAAAGAACTTAATTTGTACAGTCTGGAAGAAAAGAAGGGAGAGGGGGGACATGATTGAGACCTTTAAATATGTAAAAGGATTGAATAAGGTTCAGGAGGGAAGTGTTTTTAAGAAGAAGATTAAAGTGGACCAACACCCAGGATTTTGACTATCCTGGGTCTTGGTCCACTTCGGTGGGGCACCCCCGATCGGGGTGCCCCGCTGTGTGAAACCCCCCCGAACCCCAAGAAAAACTCACCTCTCCCCGCTCCCAGCGCCGACGGACAAGCGATTTGACAGCCGCTTGTCCGTGGCTCCTCCGCCGCCGCCTCACAGACGGCCGGCGCGGGGGCGCGCACGCCTAGAGGGGCGCGAGGGAGGCGGCGGTGGCCGGCTGCCGCCGAGACTAAGATAAGGGGGTTTGGGGTTTTGGGGGGGTTTCACCCCGCGGGACATCCCGATCTCGGATATCCCGCGGGGAGGGAGGTGATCGGCCCGGGAATCTTATAGATTCCCGGGCCGATCACCCGAGGGTGATGGTCCACTTTAATGATAGAACAAGGGGGCACAACCTGAAGCTAGTCGGGGGGAAGATCAGGAGCAATGTTAGAAAATATTATTTTACAGAAAGAGTAGTAGATGCTTGTAACAAACTTCCAGCAGAGGTAGTTGAAAAATCAACAGTCACTGAATTTAAACATGCCTGGGATAAGCACACATCTATCCTAAGATAAAGAGTACATACAGCATACACATAAGGGCAGACTAGATGGACCGTATGGTCTCCTTCTGCCATCAACCTTCTATGTTTCAGAACATTTGAAAACAAAAGGAGGGGCTCTCCCAGATCTAGGAGCTGCCTACCACGGCAATCATTCCATTCCAAGATAGGAAGGAGACCCAATCTAAAGGTGTGAATAGAAGGAGCAGTATCATCCTCATATGAGGGCCATCACTCCTCTGAAACAAAGACTAAAGCACATATGCTCAATCTGTGGCCCTCAGGGGCAATCTGATGTGGTTCCTGACCTATTGTGGGGAAAGTGAAAGAGTTAAATAAAATTGACGTGAAAATGTAAATAAAGAGGATAAAAGGTGACATGGAGAGTGATATTGGGGGGCATTGCCAAATAAAAGTGGCAGCCGTAGCTTGGAGGAACATGGTGACATTGATTGTGCAACACCACCCCTGGGTGAAATCTCTGGCACCATAACAATATTTAATTGTATGTTTAGCATTAGTAGGCATTTGGATGGGTTAAGTATTACAAATAAAGTTAAGATTTGGAATTGTTGAGGGGGTGGGCTATAAATACGGGACTTGTCAATTTGGATATAAATGTGGTAATGGGGTGGTGTGGTGAAAGGACCTACGAGTAAAAAAATCTGGAAAATCTATAGAGCTTGTGGAGACAGTGGGTATCGTGATTGTTGTACAAAATCTTTGTTATATCATTTAAAATGGACAATTTGATATTCTGAACCTATTCATTGCGACCTGAAACCAGTTTTAAAATCGCTTATATGGACTGTGCTTTCCAAAAGGTTGATCACCCTTGGACTAAAGCAATCCTACAGTCTAGCACACCATGGTTGGTAAAACTTATCATCTTAGTTTTGTGTTGCCAAATGCTGCTCTTAGAAGGTATTTAAGCTTCCTGGTCACATGATACTTCTCTAGCTAATACATGCAAAAAAATAGGGGAAGGTATTGAGCCACCCGATACAGCCAGAAGGAATTACTTGCAGTGCTGCTTATCACCATGGTGGTCATTTTGATAACCATCCTGCTCAATGGTGCTGCGTTAAATGACTGTACTTGATGGACCATCCAACTGAAGCGATTTGATACATAGTTGTACAGATACTAGAAAGATTATAGAGTGTAAACAGGCCCTAACTCATTAATGGGGCCCTAACTCATTAATGGAGTGGTGTCATTGAAGTTTCCTAGCAGCGCAGTTCCAGTAGTGTCAAAATGTGAATGCTTGTAATGTAAAAACTACAGATTTTCCCTGGCAGCTTTTCTATAAACCATCAAACACAATTACAGGAAACAATCGGACAGAATGTTTATCAATAGCAACAAGAATTAAACTTGTGAAAATCCTTCATGTGGGATGAGTGGAAGACAGAACACAGTTATGTGTAATTACCAGACCTGTAAAGCCTATTGTGGCTAAATCCCTCATCAGCAAGAACGGAAAGCCAAGGTCACCCATCACAGCCTTGAAATTAGATGAACTTCAGAGGCTCATGAGAATATTAGACTCTCTAAATGTGGCCCAGTCAGCCAATATTTCCTACATATTTACCGCTTAAGTACTAATATGCTAATGTCACAAATCCCATTTGTTGTGAACTCAGATGTGGCAATGGCCCTTGCACGCGTGCAATACCATTGGAGGCAGCATGTGCAGACAGAGCTCCAGACACCCCCAAGATGACGGATTCTCTGCATGCATCGCTTCGGGAATAAAATCATTGACCTCTGGTGCATGTGCAGTTGCAAGAGCCCTCACACATGTACAGATTCCCTTGCCCTGTGCGCATAAGCTTGGACATGCTATAAAATGTACTGGCATCCATAGAACTGCTGCCTAATCTTCAGCCTTTTACATGCTTCCAGTCCTTGATTCCCATAACCTTTCATTGTAATTTTCTTCCCTACTTCTACTATCTGTGTAGCTTTTCCATTAAGATCTTAGCTGACCACTACTTCCGGACCGATTAACCAGTTTGACCTTTGGATTTGATCCTCCATTCTAAACATAAGCTGCCTACCCTGACCTCTAGCTAGTCTCCTTGTATTATACCTTTGCTTGGGACCCTGACCTGACTTGATTCTACCTTAACCCCATTACCACCTGGCTGCTTTAGTCTCTGTCCCAGTACTCACCTTGTACCCATTGCCTGATAACGCTGCCTGGTACCTGACTTTGGGCCACAGTGGTGACACCTTTCACTGTCCCATGAGCTTTGAGCCCAACCCTTTGTCACATAATTGGTTTAGCTGCTCCTGTATGAGTCCCAGTGGCCAGCCTGACAACTAGATGTAGCAATGATTAAGTTTTGTTTACTTGGTTTGTCTTTACTACTATGGTTTAAGTGGCAGCCTACTAAAGATTTTGTCACCCTCTACTGCCAGACCATTTTCATTATTTTGTGCTCTACATGTTTAATAGAGTTGAGCGAACTTTTTGAGCGACAAAGTTTGGTTCGCTGGTTCACCAAACTTTTCCGAAAAAGTTTGGTTCGGGGCAAACTTTTGTCTAAAACACATGAAAAACAATGCCTGACGGCCCTAAAAGTCTTTTATAACACTCTGAAGTCAACCAAGACTGTATAAAAACATGTTTTTGTGGACTAATTAGCATTTGAATTGGCTGTGACTAATTACATACATATCACCCGTGGCATAATTAGCACGTCAATAGCCTGCAGCTGTCTTTGATAGTTTAAAGCACATAAAAAATGAGGAGAAGCAACAGGGAGTAATGGCTTTTTACAAACGTTGAAAAATGTACCTATTTTGGGCATCACAGGGGGTTGACCTGTGGTTGTGTAGGCCTGGCAGTAGAAACCAAGCCCTCAAAAAAATTGTCCCATTTGTAATAGGGGGTAGCAGCAGGATTGGCACCCTTACATTTTAGCTGAAGAAAAAGCAATGGCTTTTTACAAGCGCTAAAAAGTTGGCCCATTTTGAGCATCACAGGGTTAACCTGTGGTTGTGTTGGCCTGACAGTAGCAGAGGGTGACTGGCTGGCAGCGGAGGCACTGTTGGTGGTAGTAGAAGTAGCAGCATTAGCAGAGGCTGCAGGTGTTGAAGAAAGAAAAACCTGTGGTGGTTGTGTAGGCCTGGCAGTAGCGAGCAAGCTCTCAAAAAAATCTGCCATATGTAATGGCGGTAGCAGTGGGATTGATACCCTTAATTTTTAAGAAGCATAGGCTTTTTACAAGCGCTGAAAAAAATACCCATTTTGAGCATCACAGGGGTTAGACCTGGGGTTGTGTAGGCCTGGCAGTAGCAGCCAAGCATGCAAAAAATGATCCCATTTGTAAAGAGGGGTAGCAGCAGAATTGGCATCTTGACAATTTAGTTGAAGACGAAAAAATGGCTTTTTACAAGCCTTGAAAAATGTGTCCATCTTGAGCATCACAGGGTTAAACTGCGATTGTGTAGGCCTAGTAGTAGCAGAGGGTGGCAGCGTAAGTGCTGTTGATGGTAGTAGTGGCACTAGCAGTACTTAAAGACTAGGCAGAGAGACAGGATACCTGTGGTGGTTGTGTAGGGCTGGTGTTCGTACCACCTGGTGGTGGTAGCATTATCAGAGGCACAGATATTAAAGACTAGACCAAAGGACAGGAGACCTATGGTTGCTGTGTAGGCCTTGTGCAGGCCTTGTTTGAGGGGTACCAACATGATTGGCTTCCTGGAAATAGAAGGGCATTTCAACTGTCCCACGCAGCTTTATGATGCTGCTCCTGGCGCCTATGTAAAGCCTTAATTCCTAGTCCTATATTTGAGCCCTGGCTAAGGCTAACTTTCTGCTTGCAGATCTGGCACTTTGCTAGGTTTTGTTCTCTTGCGAAGGTATGAAAAATTGCCACTCGGCAGTATACCATAAATAAGAAGATCTAGAATCTCCACCACCACCTGATTTTGCTCCTCCTCTGGCAGGCTTTTTTCTGGAGTCTGCAAAAGCAGCATCAGTGTCGCTGTCACCTGCTCCTGAGTGGACCATACCAGCAGACCTAGTCCTGTGCCATTTTGCAGATGATCTGGCCCAACCTTGGTTCGGCTCTTTGCCGCTGCCAGTGCCAGAAGTACTTTCCCACTCTGACGATTTCCCTTCCTTGTTGCCTGGTTCCCAGGTACAGTCAAAACCTACAACATCATACTCCTCCTCCTGATCACTCACTTCTTTGTTATGTTGTTTCATCATGGTCTACTTGCCTCCTCTCACAACAACCACCTTCACAACTGCCATTATCTCGCTCTCATCACCCCATCTTTTCACAAGATATGTACGTTTAACTGGATCTGTCCAACGTGGGTGGGCACTTCTGGATATTCGGCTTTCTCAGTCCATTTTATTTACTCTTTTTAGAGTGAGTTTTATAGATTTCAGTCTATGTCTTCAAGTTGAGCCCAAATGGATCATGTATTGGTCTGAGTAACCTTTTGGTATTGATGGGTAGGCTCCCTTGATTGTTGAGTAGAATTATTCAATAGTACTGTTCTCTCTGGTAGCTGTTGTTACAGTATCTCACAAAAGTGAGTATAACCCTCACATTTTTGTGTATAGCAGTATAAATGCTGCATGCCCTTAAAAAATCTCAACACACAGCCAAGTGCATCTAAACTTAGAGGGAAGTTTGTAATGTCACTTTCCAGGCCCAGCCTATTGCTTTTTTTTTTACTAATGCCTTTGCCCAATATTAAATACACTAACTGGATGCAGTCGCCCATATTGCTCTCTGGCCGTGCAGCTCCGTCCCCACTGGTAATACATTCAGTTACAGTCTTAATTTATGAGCAATTTTAGGGATTTAAGTCTGGAAGTATTTGATATTGAAAAGGTTTTGTGAAGAGTGGCTGATTTTACCCTGCAGATGATGTATATTTAATTAAAAATATAGGATCTATAGTCCTTTACTTGTAAAGACCTGGGGTGACACAGGTTATTTTTTACTCCAGCACAGGTCTATTTCAACAAGAGAGACTTGATGATCACTAGTTTTATGCAGTTTTTAATGGTACTAATGTACCATAGTGTTTGAAAAATATTGAGCAAAGGCTTTAGTAAAAAAAAAAGGCAACACAGGCTTTTTTGGGGCACTGGGCTGGGGAAGGAAGGTGATGGCATAAATGTCTCTCTGAGTATAGGTGCACTGTAATGTTGTTACCCCTGGCAACAAAACGGAGTTCACCTTCTAAGTGAAAATGGCCAAGCTGGACCCAAAGTGTCAGTATTTTGTGTGGCCACCATTATTTCTCATTACTGACCTTAACTCTTCTGGGCATGGAGTTCACTAGATCTTCACAGGTTGCCCCTGGAATTATCTTCCATTCCTCCATGATGATATCACATTGCTGGTGGATGAGAGACGTTATGCTTCTTCACATTTCATTTGAGGATGCCCCACAGATGCACAGTATGGATTAGGTCTGAAGACATGCTTGGCCAGTCCAGCACCTTTGCCCTCTGTTTCTTCAGTAAGGCAGCAGCCATCTTGGAGGTGCATTTGGGCAATTGGAACACTTTGATACTTTAATTAACTGAACTGCCCTGCGGCCCAATTTCCAAAGGGAAGGGATCTTTGTTTTCTTCAGTATGTCACAGTACATGTTGCCATTCATGGTTCCCTTAATGAACTTTAGCTTTCCACAGACAGCAGCACTCATGCAGCTGCAAACCATGACATTCCCACCACCATGCTTGTCTACAAAACCTACAAAGACACACATCTTTGTACTTCTCATCTGGTTGCTTCCGCACATGCTTCTCATCATCTGAACCCAAGAAGTTTATCTTGGTGTCATCACAACATAGGATATGGTTCCAGTAATCCATGTCCTTAGTAGGCTAGACGTCAGCCAACTGCAGGCTTTTTTGTGTTCTATCTTTAGAAGAAGCTTCCTTCTGGGATGTCCATGGAGTCCAATTTGATGCACTCTGCAGTCTGTATGGTCCAAACACTGACAGGCTGATCCTTTTAACTTCTGCAGCAATGCTGGTAGCACTCATACTTGCACAATTGCTTGGGTGTTTGTACTCCCATGCATTGATACTGATCAATACTGTAGATTGTCTAAGGCCAATGTTATATCCATTGGTGGTGGGGGGGAGGGGGGATTTTGAGCCCAGAGATAAATAATGAGGAAAATTCTCTAGGAGCATACAAGTGCCTGCAGTTAATGTCCAAGTTGGCCGAGCAGTCTGAAGCCATAGTGTTCAAGTCTGTTCACCAATTGTTGTTAATTTAATAGCAGACTCCTTCACCCCTTTGCATCCTGGTAAGCAGACCCGTGAATTCTGAACTCAGGAAGTCTAATGCTGTCAATAGGAATAGATCTTTAGGCCAGGTTTCAGTAAAACAAACAGACTACTGCACAAGTTCACGATTTATCTGCAGTTCCTCAGTGTTTTTAGGTAAGGAGTGCAGGTTTGCAAGATGTATGGATAGAAGAGCCTCTTCTTAGTCTCAGCAGAATACCTGCTTTGCTTCCTCTCCCACATTGTGGCTTGGCTGTGGTGCTCAGGAGCTTAATGTGTGCACAAACAATACCCCCAAATTAGACTGAGATGAAAGAGTTGAATCAGGTGGTAGTTGTTCCCAAGCCAAAAAATCTTCCCTTGGATAAACCTGGACAATGCGACAAACTAGGAATTTGTGTAACTGTGGCATTGACCATAAAATGAATGATATCACTGTGGCGAGGAATGCCATTACTGAACTACTGGGTAATTGCATCACCAGGGATCTGACAAGACATTAACTATGGTAGGTGAGAAGAGGTGGGAGTGGGGTATAGTTGTCTACAAACTGATGGCTGCTAAGTGGGCAGCAGGTTCAGGCTGAACAAGCTCTGATGCTTGGGTTAGATGTGGCAGGGTATCCTAGGATAGGATATAGATCAGGGTAAGTGGAGAGAACTGGTCTTAGTGCCAAGGAGCCTGGAAAATATTAGAGTGTGTAACTGGAGTGGAAAGACTCCCAAATGTGCATGTCTAGAGCTGGAAGACTGCCAGAGTAGAACTTCAGCACCAGCTCATACTCCCCTACACCAGCACTTCCCCAGTTCCACTACAGCAATTAAACCAGTATTCATCACTGGCTTGAAAGATGGGCATTACTTCATTGTGGTAGCGGGCAGCTGAATTCTCCACTGGCAGTGAGCGTCACCGAATAAAGCCACCATCACAAGCCGATGCACCAGCGAGCTGGGCAGCTTGGGCTGGGAAACAGATTTCTACCTGTCTGGCCTCAGGTACAGGTAGAACAGAGATCGGGCACCAGTTGAATATACAGCTGCAAGCAGGACACCAGAGATGGTTGCAAGGGGAAAGTGAGCAGAGGCGCACATGAAACTGGGGTTGTGTGGATCAGATCTGCAGAGGAGATGCATGTACTGTAGGCCAAAGATCACAGTAGTGGGAATGACAAGCTGCTGCTTGCTACTTGCCCTGGATAAAACTGTAGTCGGTTCGCATCGGTTCGAGTGGACCGCTGCTCGGGTGTAACATGATGATGGGGACCTTGGTTCAGTTCGCCAACTTCTGGGTGGCAAGAAGGGGAGCGCAGGGCCAATGTCTATAACTGCCTAGTACTCCTAGAACATTTTGGGTCGCACCTGTGGTCAAGCCTTAAAAATTCAGTGCATAAACAAAAATACAGGAATTGTAATATACTGCAAATACTGATTAGGTAAGAATGGGAGCCATTAGTCAGGGTTTGACCCAGAAGTGTCAGAAATCGGTTCCACTTTGCAGCATACACACGCACACATATGAATGCATGGCAGAAAGCACAGATACTTACTTTCCACATAGGATCCCATGGCCGGAAGTTAAAGCCAGAACTGCACACTAACACATGCACATAGACGAGTGCAGACCACTATAAAAGTATGGCCCTGCAACACCACAACACTGTATTGTCAACTAAACTTGTAGCCTTGGCTGTTTTGACCATAAATTTCAGCTGCCCTCCCTTGAACCTTGGCTGTCTCTCGTTCTGAACCTCCACTGCTGGCACTGACTATCTGCTTGTTGACCAAGCCATTTTGATTCAGTACCTGGCCTTTTAGTCACAGCTTCTGACTTTCCTGGGGAGCTATATCCAAGCAGCCTTGTGAAGTGCGCTATTACTGAGGATGATAGTGCCTTGCCCTTGGCAAAAAAAAAAATCTGCATAATTATATACTATGCCTCATCCAAGTATGTTCCTATAGATGGAATTATAGAAGATCTGATTACACACACTTGCGTGTATTGCTAGTCCAGGCACTGACCCGTCCTTGCAGCAAATTACAACGGCACACCGTGTGGCTCACCAGCCTCTTTTTATTGGACCTCATAAACCATTTCCCTTGTCGTTGTCTACCAGTCATTACGCCGAATGGTGAGAATAATTCACCGGCTGATCCTTTATTTATGAAGCGGCATTTAGCAGGAGCAATTCCAGACAGCCGAGATAGCTCATCGGCAAGCGGACCAAAAAACCCACCTATCTTCCCCGAGAAAATATACTATTCTGCTGAGTGAATGCGAGGCTGCGCATATGCAATTATAAATTCATAAAATCAAAGGAAATCTTGCAATATTCAATTATAAATGAACCATTCTTGCGCGTCTAACTCGGCAAACTTTTCATACTTATTACTTATCTTCAAAGTTGCACCGCTCCTGGAAATGGCAGAAGAAAATAATTTAATGGTGACAGCTCGGCGGGTGAGACAACAATTCATTCTGCGCTAGATTAAAATGACTTTCAAACACATTCACTTGGGATTTAAATATAATGCGTCTCTGACCCTGCCAGTAGGTAAATCCTCACCGTCACTGTCACCTGACTCATTGGTTCTCACCATCATTGACTGAGGTGCCCCTCTAATACCACCAAAAGTACATATGTATATATAAGCATACTAAAGGTATTGTTAAAGTGGGCCAAAAACCAAGCGTTGTGCCCTACCAGTTTTGCTCCCCCAGGAGCTTCATGTTTTGGCATGTTCCACTATGTAAAATGACCAGAAAATACTTTAGCTGAATAGCTGCCAGCATTACTGTGCGCACACGTTGCTAGCCATTTAGGCCTGTCTGCCAAGGGCACAGATGCCACCGGTGTAAAAATCCAAGTGCAAAAAACAGTACACACTACACTACTACTAGCAGTACCCCTTTATCAAGACAGCATGTCCAGGATACCTGTGCCTCTGTGGACTTTGTTAACGTTGAAAAGTGTGTGGCAGTATATGTACATAAATGTGACGAATGAAGGTAGCAAACTGTTTTAAAGCAGAACATAACCTGGGAATTTGAATTCACCGGGTTTTGTTCCCTGCTTAAGAGGCATCCCGAACTAGGATATCCCGCTGAGTGAGACCCCCACCCCAGTTTGCCTATTAGGACTCACCTTTCCTCGCTCCAACAGCGCATGCACGGGCTCTCGTCCAATCAGAGCCCTTTCCTTTGACTACATCATTTGGCATTCTTTTAGATTCCAGGCCGGCTACTGGTGTTTTTTTTTACTTTAAAGAGAAACATCAGGGGAGATTAAAACCTCCTCCAAACCTCACCAGCTTGCTGCCCCCCTCTGCTCTTACATTTGGAAAATTATTACTCACCTCGCCTGGTTATCCATCTTCTGGGTCCCTCAGAATAGGAGCGACCTCCCGATGGGTAGTGCCATCTTGCATCCCATCAGGCACCAAAAAAAAAGCTGCAAGACTTTACTGAGCGGCGTTGGACTTTGAAGAGCATGACTAAAGCCGTGCTGTCATTTAGAGATGGCTACACCAATGACAGGGGTAGAATCGGGCCCTGTAGAAGCCGGATGTAGCCATCAGGCGGTGGTGACATCCAAAAGGTAAGCCGGGCCCGATGGGGGGCGGCCACATTCAACTTCAGGTCTGATGTTACTTTTTAAGGGCCAAGAATGCAGTGTTTTGGCCCACTTTAAAGCTCAACTCCAGTCAAAGCTTTTGTTTTGCCAACCATGTCCTCATGAACCACCTGCAAATTGTATTTGTGGATATGCACACAGATATAAGTTTAGCCATTAGAGCTACAACAGAGCTATAGATCTGCTTCAGGAACTGTGGGTCAGTCTTGAAATATTGCCCCTCATGCGTACCCAAATAGCAAAGGGATGGTCTAGAATATTTTTAAATACAATGTAATGTACAAAAAATCTAAATAAATATGTTAAAGACCATCTGCCCTAGGCAAATGGGCTAAATATCATAAAGAGAATATGCAAAAAATTAGATATTAAATCAATTAATGAATCTTTATTAAGTTTAAGATAATTAAAAAAAAAAAAAACTAAAACAATCTATCCCCAAAGAAGAGCAACATGCAAGATAAAGAGAGTAAATGAATAGATTATTGGAAGGTGGTCAAATAAACGGTAAACATGTATCAATATGTAGCAGCAATATGTAAAGTGCTAAATGTATAAATACAAAGTTGCAAGAAACTCATCCAAGTGAAATTATTGTATGTACATAACGACAGGCTGATGGGTGGTCCACTATTCAGTGCAAAGGTACAAGTACATATCATTCATATAAATCTTATAGTACAAAAAAACAAAAACAAAAAGCAGGTGTAAGAAATTAAATAATTATGAGAACATTCAAGCAATACCAAAACTAACTGAATGCTGCTAAGAATAAACAGTAATACAGACCCCCACCGTTAAAGTGGGCCAAACAAGTCCTATGGAAAGTTACATTTAGAAAAAAAACAAATGTATCAACTTCCCTTAATGTCCTGGTAATAGATTGGATTGGATAAATTGAGGGGAAATTAAGGGAAAATCAAATCTTTTTTCGCACTAATTTCAATAGCCACTAATTGCTCCCAGCAGGAGATTGTGGGGAGGCGGAGAATTAAACAGTTAGTTTAGAACAAAGGTATCCTATCAGAAATGGCATTGCTGGGGAAAAAAAATTAAAATCACTATAACAGGATTACCAAGCACCATTGAGGGCAGAAAACATCCAAACGGTAATGTACCTGGGGTGGGAGAGCAAAATAGATTTGTTTTTGTTTTGTTTGTTTTGTTTTTGGGCCAGGACCTGTGGGTGGGTCTTGAGGGCAGGTCTGGGAAACAGAGCGGAGACAGAGGGGAGTCAGTGAACAAAACGGAGAAGGGTCTCACAAACAGATATATCACACTCTAGATGCCTCTGTAAAGCAGACCAAAACCCAAGAGTTATAATTCTCTTTAATTTCTCATATAGCGTTCACTTTAATGGTAAGGCAAGGGCCTTCCTTCTTGTTTCTCCCCTACCTCTTGTTTAGATGGTAAGCTTTAAGTGGTACAAAACCCTGTGCTGCCGGCCCTGGAATCTGAAATGTCCCGTTTTGGAATGCCCCACTGTGTGAAACCCCCCAATTGGCAGTAACAGCTTACCCCCCCCCCCCCAGTCCAACGGCGTATGCGCTGGCTCTTGTCCAATCACAGCCGTTTGCTGTGCCTATGTTATTTAGCAAACAGCTCTGATTGTTTTCAATGGGGAGTGCAAGGGGGTGCATCCCCTGCATCTTTGGGCTGTGCGCACTCCTGTCCCAGTCACTGGGGTGGGGGCGCGCATGTAGCTGGGGATGTGGCTGCTTGCACCCCCCATCAAAGTCTGTCGGGTTCTGATTGGACGAGAGCCAGCACACACAACATTAGACTGGGAAAAAGTAATCTGTTGCTGCCGATCTGAGTGGGGAATCCAAATCGTGATGTTACTGGGACATGGAACAAAACCAGGGATAGTCAAAATCCTGGTTTTTGTTCCGCTTTGAAACTTTGTGTTAAGCAAAATGTGTTTTTTTGAATATTATTGTGCTTTGAATTGACATTTTGGGGGAAACGTTCGTTAGCCGATTGCCGTACATTCACTAGTTTACCACATTTACTATGCTAAAAATGGCCTATTCTCCAGGCTAAGGCTGTACTTGCACATTTACATCTTCGCTGCAAATGTCAGCAAACAGCTTTTCAGTGTGCCAGCTTTTAGTGGTGAACCCCATAGAAATCAATGTTATTTTCTGCGAGAATGGCTGTTTATGTGATTTTTACATCTGTCATTAATACGTCGAACGTGAAGGTCAGATCGATAACCAGTATTGGAGAAACTACTAATAAAAGGGTGTTCACATTATTTTTTTTTTTACCTATTTATTTAAGCCTTCAAAAACACCCCAGACTCTCTAGAGACACAAAACATGCTGTCATAATCAGTACGATTTTTGGTTTTGTTATAGCAAATTGCACCGCTGCAGTTCGCCCACTGTCAAGAGCACCCTGTTTGCTAGTAAATACTACGCATTTTTAGGCGAAGACACAGCAAAATGCATTGTAAAGTCTGTATTCAATGGTGTTCGCTGCAGTAAGTTTTGCTTACTCGCCGGTCTGTCACGCGTGCATCTGGCGAATATACTTTTTTGTAAAGCAGCGAATGGTAGAGAACATAGTAAATCACCCCCTTTGTGTACTATTCTAGGTTGTAGTTACATCTTTTTAAAGCGCTGTGAAACTTGGAGGCCAATTTATATTTAGAGCATCAGCCACAACATAGGCCACAGGCAGACAACGCTGTTAGTATTCAGCACCGTAGGCTACTTGTGTCGCTATCGACAGGTAGTGCTGGTGGAGAGGGACAGAAATCATTCATATTTAACATGTAAATGAAAAGTGCAAGCATACAGCGCCATGTGCAATACAAAAACACATGGAATGACATTGGGAACATGCTATAAATGACATGCTACATGATTGGCAGAAAAACACAAGTTACCAGCATGTAACCTAAGTACAATAATGAAAAAAAAATAAACATTCAGAACAGGTCAGGGATCCCATGTCACTTTGAGCACAAAAAAATAAATAAAAAACACTAACCAGAAGTCACCAAAAATACAGGACTGGAATGGATAATTGAAGTCAATGGGAAAACAACACTAAGAGGCTGATTTATTAATAGCGACATGTAGCGACCGTTGAGCGACTGTAGCGGTATTTTCACTGCGCCCGCTAGTAGTCGCTGTGCTTGGCCGTTATTCGGTTGTTGACAGCGACTCAGTCGGTGTGCAGTAATGTTGAATACAAGGTTACGAGTCGCTATTTGACAGGTTCCCCGATGTATGGGTGCGCATGATAGCGACTGGTCAGAGCGACCGGCTTCCACCATATTCATCAAAAAATCACGCTCAAAAAATTCAAGCGCTGTAAAATGCATGTTTAAACCCCAGAGCGCTGGTGGCGATGGGTTAAAGGTAGTTTTTTAACCCCCAAACAACCATATTTTTGGAAACCAAAAAAAAAAAAGTTTTTAAAATAATTTAGTAATATGAATACATTAATATCAGACCTGTAATATCAATTCTGTACAATTTTTTTTTATTTTTTTTCCCTTAAAAAAAATTATCTAAAATGGCAGAAGTGGTCACAGAATTTTTTACATTAAAAAAAAAAAAAAAACATTAATAACAATTAATTATTAATATTTAAAGATTGTTCCATTGAAATGCATTGGAGAGCGCCAGGTAGCAAGAGGTCATACCTGTCGCTGTTCAAGGTCGGACGCTGTCGCTGTGGGCTGAGGCTGGAATAATGATGAATGAGTGGCTATATGGCGCTATCTCAGTCGCTAAGCAGGATTGGCTTGATAAATGTGTGATTGTGGTGGGGAGCCGGCGTTCTCGTGGCGGGGCCCGTCATTACCGGCCGCACACCAGTCGCTACCTGTCGCTATCCCTTCATAAATAAGGGCCTAAGTGTCTGATGTGATGTGACGCTGTAGGGAAAACAGTACAAGCGCTAAGAACCCCCCAGCGCCCTTGATACATGGAGCGCTACATGGCGCTAATTTTTTTCTGCATCATAAATATGACTTGCTTGTGGCGCTCACACACACTACTTGTGTTTAGCTCCTCCATTTAGTGACCAATGACCAAGCACTTCCTCAGTAACCAGGCAGGTAACAAGGTTATAATGACAGAATGTATACATGAACACCACAATGTAACAAGAATCAATTCTGAGCAGGTTTTCTGTAGTTTAAAAGCTTTCTTTACAGCCTTGATGAAGGTGCTATTTCATACAATGTGAATTATTAATAATAAAATAGCACATTTTTAGTCGAAAGCTACAGAAACCCACGACACACACAGTTCACCCGCACCTCAGTTATTTGCAATGCACATTAACTAAAAAGTGTCTAAGAAATTCATTAAGCTGCCCTGCGCCCCCCCCCCCTTCCTTCACCTAGATACTTAGGCAGACCCTCATTTAACACAGAGAATTCTCACCCCGTGTGTCTCCCACTTCATCAGCATTTCTTAAATTTTATTGTAATTTTCTTCAGTTTACATCACTGCAGGTCATTAGCGCTCATCACTGTATTGACTTTGTAGCATCGTAATGATATTTTCTGTATGTAAATGAAAAACCGCTGTGCAATCAGCACATCCATCCGCAGCCCTAATAACGATCATTATTGGAGAGATCTGCCACGTAATTACATGTGAACTCATTTGGTTTGTAAAATGCCAATATTCTCCGACTGTCCACAGCCTCCTCATCAAGAAGGCAACTAATAATGCTGCTCAATTATTTACCAGAATGTACAGTGGAATACAAACTGCGCCATTTGCCATATGGTTCTTATTGTAATAACTGTAGAGGACTAATAAATGTTCAGGTAGCTGTGTCTAGTTAGAATAAATTGGTGATGTTTGGAGGGCTATATACACACAAGCTGACAGCTCAACAGCTATTTTCCAACTGCTCTCCAATTGCCTTGGTTGCCATCTAAGCACCCACCAATGCTAAGCATACAGTTCAAATGCAAAAATGACTGGACTTTGTTATTCTGGTGAAAATTCCACCCAGGGGCTCCAGCTGTGTTATACAATAATATTTCTCCTACCAACATAGAAGGACATTTATCTGGGGTTGCCTTGACATTCTGTTGCCAATTTATGTTACCAAATTCCTCTACCTCTGCCACATTTATTTGCCAATGCGCCCCTTTAGTACTTTACTTGCAGAATCCTCTCCTTTCTGTCCTTATAAACATAATGCTTCTAAGGTATGTACACTGCACTTCATCTGTATTTCCTCCCAGCCCTGCATTCCATTGTTTGAGGTCCTGGCCTCCATCCTGGGCTCCCATAAGGCCACTGGTTGGACATGCCTGCTGGTCTCTGCCATTAGGTTTCATGTTATGTTAAAGCTTGGACTCTGTGGGTCAAAAATGAACATCCAGTCAATGGAAGCTAATGATGACTTGACTCAGACCCTTTACTTCAGATGTGATTTTTAGGCCCCTCCCAGGGCATACAAGGGATGTTTAATAAATGATTTACCAGGATGTGTAATATGAAATCAGATAACATTGAACCTTCTACTTTTCAATGCAATTGCCTAATCAACACACCTTTTCTACTACTCCAGTGACTGGATGCCTTCAGAATAGAAGAGACTTCTTGCTGCTGCAAGAACCCTGCTACTGCCTCTTTGGCTGCATTATCAGCTGGTGCATTGTTGGGAAGCAGCAAGACACCTCCCGACAACTTGTCACCCCTGTGTCATCACTCATAATAATTGGAGAATATACATCTCCTGGACTTTCTCTAAGCCTAAGTTTCAATTCTCTTGGCTAAATTGTTAACAACATGTTTTTGCTCAGGTGTTAACATTCCTGGCACCCATTGGAAACTGACGTTTGACATCATCAAGACATCATGAATGATGGAGACTGACAAATGCCTAATTCATGAACTATAACAATGACTTTGATTCAACAAGATTGCCAAATCACAGCCACCACAATATGGCACATTTCCTATGAAGATGATTCAAGAGGTAGCCCACAATAGGGATTAATTCCCTACTCTGTATACTGCTTGGCCCGTCAAGACCAGTCAGACTTTAAAATCAATTGCTTAGCAGCTTACCTGATACAGCATCAGTCCCATGCTGTCTCTTTAATCTGGTCACTGAAATGAAGGGGAATTTCCCTTTTCCCCTGCCAACAGCACCTGATCAATACCACAAATAGAAGCCGGACACCCCTCTCTTAGTGATAGGCTAGAATGGAGTCCCCCACACTGCCACTCAAGCCCAGAAATGCAAAGCACACAGCATGTTTGCACCACTCAGCCCTGCCACTTCCACCACAGAGAACACAGGGTGAAAAAAAACAGAATGACATTGCCATGTGTAGCCCTACACAATGGGGAGATGTTGAGTGTGCCTGGACAATGGCTTTAATTTCCTTGGGCTTCTATTCTTTCTTTGTAGCAAAACCTTCAACAGACTGAAATGCTACTGCATGGTGTGACACATGTGAGAACCTACACAAACAATCCCAGCTCCTTACCACTTACAGAACATGGGGGCAGATAACTTATTAAACACTCCTTGTATATCCTGCCCTCCATGCCCCTTTTTAGTTTTCTTGAAACACTATTCACTATCCTACAATATACAAGTCCTGGTGGTGGAATCCTTATTGTGGCCTCTAATTAAGGCAAATATGTTGCACTGGTTTTCAGTGGTGGTTGTAAACAGGCCTGACTTAGAAGTGGAAAGGGGACAAGGAACAGACTGAACGTGGTCTTCAGCACTGTGTGATAATGCATTTAAGGTGAGAAAAACTTGCTTGAATCTTGATTCACCACTTTCTGTGCAAATCATATGAAGATTCTTTTAAGAAGTATAAACTCATGTGATTCAGGAAGTTCTTTAGTGAGTTCGAATTGTTTGGAGCAGACTAATCTCTCTTGCCCACAGCAGACAAGAAAAGGCCGATTCACAAGCTGGCGTGCTTTTTTCATTGAAAAAAGCCATGCCACAAATGCTGGATTCAACACATTTTTTGTTTTTATTGGTTAAAATTAAAAAAAAATTAAACAAAATGTGTACCCCGGCTCCAGAGCCAGTTAGCCCAGGAACAAGACGTAGGTGCTGTTAGACCTTAAAGTATGAGCCTGTTGCTTGGCACCCCTGTAAAAGCAGCAAGCCCATACCACTGGACACAGGCTTTCCGGTTCACCCTTGCCTCAAGAGGGGATATGGGTCATTGGGCAGTGTTACTGCAATGTTAACCGCCAGTACTGCCAGTTGACATGGCAGCCCCTTTACCCTGTGAACTGGTATAGGTATTCACTGGATCCCTTACTAGTTCAACCAAAGTAAACTAGAATAAAACACAACTCACAAATGATATTTAACCCTTTAAATGCCAAGCACGTAGTTTCTACATGCTCACTTCTCCAACCGTTAAGTGCCAAGCACGTCGAATCTATGTGCTTGCCACTTTCCCCTGTCAAAATAATAAAAAAAACTCACCTCAGACCTGGATCAAAAGCTGAGGGTCTCCTCTTCCTCCGGGGGGACATTCAATCCCCACCCCGGGGTCTCTGCCCCCCCCCCCAACTGTGGTTTTAAGAACAAAAAGTTGACATTCACTCACCTCTTCGCCCGATCCCTCCGGCCAGGTCTTGTCTTCACCAGGGGGGCTCCGATCCCCCTGGGCTCCACAGACTTTAGGCCCCACTCACCGATTCTGCTGGCCTCTAGCCATTCCTTTTTGTGGGAGAAGTGGGATGATGTCATCCCGCTCCTCGTATTTTCCAAATCGGCTTCGGCTCTGACAGATGGCGGAATTACCGATGCAGAGCGGGTGGGAAGCTCTGATATCCGGCCCCCTCACCCACCCTGCTCTGCTCATCAGCATGGGACATCAGCGTGGGACACAGCATCAGGGGTAAGTAGAAAAATGGTCTGGGAACAGAGGGTGACAAAAATTTTAGGTAGGCTGCTACTTAAAGGGTTAAAGCTCTAAATGTAACTACTTACCAGTCCATGTCTTCGTCCTTATTGCCCCCGCTGAGCAAGGTACTCCTTAGGTTCAGCGGGATCTTCAGTGTCCTGTGCTGGGGCTCCACCAATGTCTTGTGAAGTTTACAGTGGCATCAAATGATGACCCCACCCCTGGCATCTGGCTCACCAGGGGTGGGGAAGAGCCTGGTGCCCATTAATTTTACTGTTAAAAGCAAAAAAATAAAGAACAACCCTGTCTGTCATTTTTATTGAACAAAACATCCTGACAATTGTGGCATAGCTTTTTTTTTCAATGAAAAACCTGTATAGTGATTCAGTAAACTGTCATGCAAGTTGAAAACTATTGCCCCAAAGTTAGAGTTCTCTTACAGCTTTCTGGATCATGCAAAAAAAGTGAGAATTCTTGCATTCAAGATAGGTGGGGAGTGAGAATTTCCTAACTGTTGCTGAATGGACCTTTTAGGCTGTGGTAAGTCTGGCGACTTGAAGTCAATGAGCTTGTGTAAAGTTTATCATTATTACTGGTGTATATGAATTCGGGCTATAGTTACTCACCAAAAGGTAGTTGCAGGAATTCACAAAAAAGGGCACAAAATTCCCAGTCAAACTGTACCAAACTCTTCAATAATAAATGTAAAAAAAAGACCACAAAAACTAGGTGTTTTAAGGCATTTTATGAATCTAACTTCTAGGAACCTGCAGCTCTCCTGAGGCAATCCTAAATCTTTCACTTGATTGATTTTTTTTTTTTTTTTGAACGTTGTGCCCTGAAAGATCAGGACAATGTTCTAGATCTAATGACCTGCTACAAATGATCTTGTTTCACTTCCAGAAGAGTGCCTCCCTTAAAACAGTGTACCTCATGCCGCTCACAATGAGAAAGTGCAGCATGGAATTACAAGGTATTACTGAAAGCGACTTCTATTACACCTTAAAATTCATGGCAATTGAGCAGCATAAGTGCCGCTTGTAAAAAATAATAGTATAACCAATACCCCAGTCTTAACACTGCTGTGATTTATGGAGTACATGTGGTCACCCAGAGTCTGAGTATACAGGCAGAAACTTACTGAGATACATTATTATTTTTTTAATACATCCTTGTAAATAAAGAAAATACATGTGTGCCCATATACATTTACTGTTTTTTTTTTTACTGTGGACACCTCACTTATATAGGGTAAGGCCCCTGCTTTCTGAAGAAGCTCAGTTTTTAGAGAGGACCACCACCCAGTGTTGTTCCTTTCAGATGGGGCACCCCCTATTTTGGATGCCGCACTGTGTTCGCCCAGGAAATTCAGCGTTCTTGTGTTCCCACTGCTCAGGTGTGGATCCCGCCATCAAATCAGTCGCTCAGATTCGCTCGGCTCGCAGAGTTGGATAGAGGCTAGGCAAACCGAGCATGCTGGTGGAGCATCCCGTGCCTGACGCATTCCCACTCATCTTTAGCTGTAGGCCATTCAGAAAGGCCTGGCACATGTACCTACCGCAGCTAGAGGTATGCTGGGAATGTAGCCGCACTGGCTAAACACGGCGGGGCTCCAGGTGGATCAGGTGCTCTGGTTTCACACATTGGGGCATCCTAAGTGGTAAACAACTGTCCAGACTTATAAAACATACATTACTTACCTGCCAGCCAGCCCACAGGCTTGACCCCATGTCCAAAGTCTTGTGGGCTGCTGCAGTTCAGTTTCAGCGCTGTTGGCTCCAATGATAACAGGAAGCTCTGATATCATGCTCAGAAATAATGCACGTCCCTGTTACCAGTCACAAGGGAACAGGCTTCCCATATTGACAGACAGCAGGGGGCGCAGCATATGTGCGCCATCAGTGGTAGATGCTCAGGTGTGTTCCTGGAGTGCGCTTTCAGCTTCGGAGCTTAATAGTGCTGCAACTGGAACGGCTCAGTACATGGCACCACATGGAATGGGGAGACTGGACTGACAGGTGATTGAAGTTTGCTTATTAAACTAGCCTAGACTGTGCCTTTAAAACCATTGCTTTCCTTGTGCTGGAAATATCTATTAAATCCGTAAGTTATGGCTATAAAAGAAAGAACGTGGTCAGCAGCAATACTCAGGTACGGTAGGCTGTACATTCAGCTGATAATAAATTAGTATTAGGGTCCCAACATGTGCCAAGAAAACACTCCTGACACCATTAAAACACCACCATCCTGGACTGCAGATTTATTCATAGAGGTCTGACCCTATCAATGTATGTCTCAGCAGATATTCATCTGAAGATGATTATTCAGACCAGTTTCCTGTCCAGTTTCCAGTTTTGATGACCTTGTGATCTTTAGGACATCAGATTTTTCATCATGGTTAAGGCAGCTGCATATAAAAAACTACACCTACATTCCTGCCCAAAGTCCTGCATGCGTCAACAGTCCCCATTCAGAGCTATCAGCTTAGGGGGATCAAGCCTGCAGACAGGGAGGTAAGTGCAGTATCCATGCATGGATTGTCCCTTTCAACAGACTCTTTGCTTCCAAAAGGCTGCAATAACAATTCCTCCAGCTAACAATATCGAGGAAATCATATATATATATATATATATTACCTTGTGCCAGAAAATGGACATGTCCACCAATCTGAAAGTTAAAGGGTAATTCCACATTTGACAGCATCTTTTAAGTTTCCATTATTGCGTTCCAAAATGATGTCTTCAATGTGTTAAGCTTATAATGAAAACAAGGTGGAGGCCCTAGACCCGCCCCCAGAAAAATCCTATAGCACTGCCGCACACTAACACATATATAAGTATATATCCAATCACATATAGTAAATTTTATGCATGAATTTATTAAGTAAGGTTTAAAATCACATACTAACAATACATAAAGGACTCATTAAAAACACATAAACACACTAAATATGGGGGAGGGATCCCTACAATGGCTCTAAACATACCAATAATAATTAATTAATTGATGACGCTAGGGCAACAATTGATAATACTTATTAAATATATGGCCAAAAAACGGGGAAGAGATAAATGGCAAAGAAATATAAAAAGTGCAAAAAAGTGTTAAGAATATATAAAAATCCAAACCTACAAGCAAACAAAAATTGAAAAATTGTAATCACGGTGCATAGATTAGAACTTACATGATCAAATAAAGTGCAAAGTGCAAAAAATACGCTAAAAAATTTTTTTGATAGTGACCAGAATGTATCAAGGAATAAATGAACAATAACAATAAATAGGGAGAAATGAATCTCTACATCACCATATTAATGAGCCTCCAAGGAATCCCCTCCAACAGCTCGCCACCGACGCGCTGAGCAGATTTAGGTGGTGCACACTTATCGTAATTTTTTCTCAATGTGTTAAGCTTATCTGTTATTTTTTTCTTTTCTATTTGTTTGCAGCTCCATGTTATAAAAGAATACATGTTTCACTAGCCACAATGTGTTTACCTTAGCAATGTACATCAGCTGGTGCATTAGATGGACAGATAATGAGACTTCCTCACTCTAGCTTTTTTAATTGTCTGATTGGCTAAGACACAGGCAACAGGTTTAACCCATTCTGCTGTAACCTATTCAGATAGGGAGGTATTCCAATAACTAAAGGGTTACTGGGAGCCTTTACAGCTGGGAAGGGTCATTACTGATGCTTGGCTTAACCAAAGCTGCTAACGTGCTTACCTGTTACAGTGAAAAAGATTCTGGTCAGTACTTTTTACTCAAGGCCAGAAAAAAACATCCCACCTTACAGTCACACAGGATAATAGGAAACTTGGAAACAGCTTATATCTCAGAGGAGGAAAGCAATAAGGCAGAACACCAAAAACCTGACAAGCCCCTTTAAAGGGCTTTTTCACTAAAAAAATAAAAAAGAGAGAGAGGACAAAGACCTCTGACTGCTTCCTGTCAGTGGTCCGGGGCAGACCTCGCCGCCGCTGCCTGCCACCCCACACACATTGAGCTATCACAGCTTTTGGATTCCCGACGTGTAGCCTCCCACTCGCCTTAGTCCCGCCCCTCCCCATGGTGTAGCCCGCCCCTCTCCCCTGTGTGTAGCCCACTCCTCTCCCCATCTCCATTCATGGCACTTTACATATCCACCACATACTTATAATGGCGGTGCCTGTCACTGCTGTCTGAGGTCCCAGCTGTCTCTGCCCCCGCTCTCTGATGCCTCCTTGGTGCCTCTGTGACAGGTGCTGGAAAGGCATCAGAGAGCAGGGACAACAGTGGCGCTAAACACTGTCACAGCAGGTAAGTGCCACTCCAGTCTGCCTGGCCTGTGCTGGGAGTGAGGGAAGTCTTCCCCCCCTCTTCAGAGCAGTGCCGTCCCCCCTTCCTCCTCTCTCCACCCAAGGTGCTGGGAACTAGAGAAGCTGCGCCCCCTTTCCTCCACTCCTCCTGGTCGGTGCCAGCAGTGAAAACAGTGGTGCCCCCCATCCTCCACTCCTCCCAGCCAATGGCGGGAGTGAAAGCAGCGGCGCCTCCCTTCTTCCACTCTTAGCCGATACCAGGAGAAAAAGCAGAGAGCAAGCCCCATCAGTGTGTGGGATGGGGGGAGGCTGCATGAACCTCCACTGCCCACAGCCTGCCCCACTGCTGGAGGTGCTGGGGGTTTCTGCCAGCTGCCCAGTACCCATTGAGTACCTACCCACCCACCCACCTACATACCCACCCCCCAGCCTACTTGCCCACCGATCTACCCACCCACCTACCTACCCACTCACCAATCTACTTGCCCACCTATCTACCCACCCACCTTCCTGCGCACCTACCTAACTGCTCACCCACCTATCTACTTGCTCATCTACTTGCCCACTGAACCAGCTACCTATCTGTCCACCTACTGATATGGGAGTCTGCGCATGTGCATTTGGGAGTGCACACATGCGCGTTTGGGAGTGCACACATGCGCGTTTGGGAGTGCACACATGCGCGTTTGGGAGTGCACACATGCGCGTTTGGGAGTGCACACATGCGCGTTTGGGAGTGCACACATGCGTGTTTGGGAGTGCACGCATCCACTTTGGGAATGTGCGCATGTGCATTTGGGGGTGTGGCCATGTATTAAAATGTATTTAAAAATGGAAAACAGTTTAGGACCTTGCCAAATGTAGCCTGACACAAAATTGTAACAATTGCCTTTGCCTTAAAGATGACTTTAATTACCGGTAGTTATTTTTATGCAAAGCCTTAACCTGATCACTGTAATTTGCTGCAGGTAACAGCAGAACCATGGCTGCCATGCAGATCAAGGGTGGAATGACATCAGTCAATCAACCTGTTCTGTGGATGCGCAGGGATTTTTTTTACACCCAAATCTAATTGAAATGGCTATTGGTCCCCTTTAACCTTCATCATCATTAAAGTGGACCCTATTAAAGCCAGGGCTGTTGCTGGTTACGGCTTCATTTAAACAGGATCTATATCCAGATAGCCTTAAGCTATTGCAAACCCCAGCAATTCTAGACATGAGGGCTCCTTTATGCATCATATAAGAGAAAGGGAAGGCTTTTGCATTCAGTCAATATCAATTTAACATCAATTTAAAAGTACTCACCTTTTGTTCCATGCAGCTGTTCAATCTAACACCAATGAATGAATCTTGCTGGGGCCTTGAGATAGAGAGCCATGGCATGCAGGCCGGATGATTGTGTGCTATGTTGCTAGTGAACAGGACAGGTCTGCAGGCCTTGCAGGTTGGGATCTCAATCCCCAGTAAGTTTTATTTAACCAGAGTAGGATGGAACAGCTGCTGGGCAAACAGCTGATGGGTTTAACTTTTAGACAATGCTGTAACTTGCAGCCAGGACAGATTATAGACAAAATGTGGCTCTAGGCAAAATTTATATGCAGGGCCCCCCTGGATAGGGTGCAGGGTTAGATGAGGCATGCGGGTCAGTAGCTGGGTAGAGGGGGTTAGGTGAGGGTCAGTGGCTGGGTAGAGGGGTTCTGGACAATGGTTGGGGAGAGGGGTTAGGTGAGGGTTGTGGCTGGGTAGAGGGGTTCTGGACAATGGTTGGGGAGAGGGGTTAGGTGAGGGTCAGTGGCTGGGTAGAGGGGTTCTGGACAATGGTTGGGGAGAGGGGTTAGGTGAGGGTTGTGGCTGGGTAGAGGGGTTCTGGACAATGGTTGGGGAGAGGGGTTAGGTGAGGGTTGTGGCTGGGTAGAGGGGTTCTGGACAATGGTTGGGGAGAGGGGTTAGGTGAGGGTTGTGGCTGGGTAGAGGGGTTCTGGACAATGGTTGGGGAGAGGGGTTAGGTGAGGGTTGTGGGTCAGCAACTTTGGAAGAGGGAGTTAGGTTAGTGTTGTGGGTCCACATCTGGGGAGGGGGTCAGGTGAGGGATTCAGGTCAGAGAAGTTAGGTGCTGGATTGTTAGATGATGAATTTGGGTCAGTGGGTGGGGGAAAGGATTTAGGTGAGGGGTTGTGGATCAGCATCTGTGAAGGGGGAGTCAGGTGATAGGTTCGGGTCAGGAACTAGGTAGGTTGGATAGGTGAGAAGTCTGCTCCAGTGTCTACTATTGTGTTTGTCAGAGTTCTTTGTCCTGGGGCCCTCTCCTGTTCTGGGGGCCCAAGGCAACTGCCATGTTTGCCCCCCCCCCCAAACGTCGACTCACAAAATGCAAAGAGAAACTATTGTTTTCCTGCTGACAAAAATGAAAATAAATAGTCACAGTAAAGTGATTAAGGTGCCATAAAAATGTTACAGTTCCCCCCACCCTTAGGTGCGACCCCTTCCTTATCAGCAAACCATTAATAGTCATTAATCTCTCTGACACACATCACATCTCACAAACTTTACAGCTTTTGACATCCTTGTGTGTCAACAAAAAGGAAAAACAATTGTGCCTTTTTTGAAGTGTTGTGAATGAATGTGTGACTGCAAGCAACAAAATTGCATTATGCCTGAAAAAGTAGCCTCAAGAGTTCTGGAAACTTGCCTTTCCAATCTACTGGGTTAGGCAATAAGTGGTATTACTTTAACTTCAGATTTTCTGCTTAAGAGTGAGCAGAGGGTGCTTGATATTGATAAAAAGCACGATAGCGGATTACCAAGTGCAGCTGACATGGCTACTTCACAGGATCCTGGGAAAAGCAAGTGAGAGAGATTTTATCTCTGTTCAGCAACTGTTACAGTGTAACAGCGGTAAATCTCCAGGAGTTAGTGCAGGGTAGTGCAATGAGACTGCCCAGTGAAGCATGGACTGCCTGACAAGGTGATGGGCAGGAAACATGGCTATAGAAAATCCCAATCAAAAGAGACAGAACAGATGTCCAATCACTTTGACCTAATAGCCTCAGATGATAGCAGCATGTAACTGGTAACGCTCATTCCATACCTGTGAGTGCTGCAAGCTTTCAGCTCCCTCAGATATGACTGGAGAAAATGCCTAAACCCACAGTTCTATAATAATTATAAAAATGATAAGGAACAAGTGCATCTAAAGCCCAGGGAGGAGGTCAGCCTATAACGCCTGGGTCAGTGCTTATTTAGAAGACTGTGGGCCTTATTCATGAAGGGATAGCGACAGGTAGTGGCTGTTAAGGGACAGGTATCGACATGAGAACGCCGGCCACAGCACGCAAATCCACATTTATGAAGCTGATTCTGTTGAGCCACTGGGATAACGCCATGTAGCGTACAATTCATCATTATCCCAGCCTCAGCGTACAGCGCCGGCGTTCAAACTTTCAGAGCGCCACGTCTTACCTCTCGCTACCTGGCGCTCTCCCATACATTTCAATGGACGTTCTTTTACTTCTCTTTAAACAGGTGGCTTTTATTATTTTATTTTTTTTATTCTCAAATAATGTTGTGACCTCTGCTGGCCTAGAAAAAGCCATTTTTGAAAACTCATTTCATTTTTTATATATTTATGGAGAATTGACATTACAGGTCTGGCATTAATGTGTTCATGTCACAATGTTATAACAATGTAATTCCATATGTTTTCGCTTTGTTACTGGTGGATACATGTTCAAAAAGAGCCTTTAATCACGCTCTGGGCTACAGCGAAGCATTTTTGAGAGCCGGAGGTGTGAGAGGCTGTTTGTTTTGATGAATATGGTGTGGGTCGGTTGCACCGACCAGTCGCTACCATTCGCTCCCATACAGTGACTCCCCACAACGTATTCATCAATGCTGCACAGCGACTGAGGCGCTCTGAACTAGCGAACCACGGCTGAGAACAGTGACTACTAGCGAGCGCTCGGAAATGCCTGCTACAGACGCTCATCTGTCGCTACCTGCCGTTAGTAATGAATTAGCCTGCCCGTCAGTCAGATGGTCATTAGCCACTTGGGGCAGGGGAGGCTTGACTGAGAACCCAGAATCCTGTTTGAAGGGGGGGGGGGTGCACCTTTTTGTGAGTAGAGTCTAATTTTACTGTTTCGCTAGAAGCAAGATCAGCTGCACATCTGGTTTCTGTGTTATCGGTATCTGAGGAATCAAACTCTAGTTTTGATTAGGAATTCTGACAGCCTGAAGGTTAGTCCTGCAATTTGTTATAACTCATTATTTTTTAGGTTGCTTGTCAGTTGATGGGGAGCCTTATTTAAGAAGCGTCAGCGCCACACCATATTTTTTTGGCCTCAGCAACACTCAAGATTTAACAACTGTAAAAACGCTAGTGCCAATGCGGCCGATGGCAAGAGTCTTATTTAACTATAGCACGGAAAATGATGCAGCGCCAGATGCAACCTGGCGCTGTAGCTCAACATACCTTGTAAAGCGCTATATGACACTATATAAATAAACATTAATAATAATAATAATAATAATCCCATAAAGCACAATGGGCAGAACTAGATTGAAGTGTTTTAATGTTTTTAATTATATTAAACACATTTATTTGTACAGAACTTGCTGACATAGGTCAACCAATAACCCAGTGCAACAATCAAAGCTAATTAGCATTCGGCACAGTGACTGCTATTGCCAATGTTGTACACAACACAGCGCCACATAAGACAGGAATGCTGGCGTTCCGAAGCTGCTGCTATAGCCACAAAACAGATGCTAACAGACGCACATCATAGATTAGGCCTTAAAGGAGCAGTATCGCAATTTTTTCTTGGTGACTTATATTTAAATGGTACTTTGAATGTAGGTAAGTGTTGGAGTAAGAATTACAAATTTAGAAAAAAATGATGTGTGGAGCAGCTGATGACTAATAGCTCATGTTTATGTCTTCTGAGTGTCGGGACCGACACTCTCGCCTGTTCCATGCTGAGGAGAGGGGGAAACAATGTATCAAAGTCTCAGCTGTTCAGTGCTGGCAGCAGTCCAGCATAAGATAACAACATTGCAACATTGCCTGGCCAGAACTTATATATCTAAAACAGAGAGAAAAGCTCTAGAAGTCATTTAGCTGATTTTGACAGTTTTCCCTTCATGCTGGCTCTGCTGCAGAATCTTTCAGTTTACCATTTTCTCTCTCTTTTCTCAACACATTTTTCCATATGATCTTTCTTTCAGCTTTGTGTGTTTTGAGCAAAGCCCAACCCAGGATTTTCACTATCTGGAGTTTTGTTTTGTGCCCCTAGGGGCATCCTGACCTGGGATTCCCTGATATGTGAAATCCCCAAGTTCGCCTGTGAAAACGTACCTTTCCCTGTCCCACAGCGCATGCGCGGGCTCTCATCCAATCAGCTCTGTTTGCACGCAGATGGGGAGCCTGAGCAGTAACCTTCCTGGCCGCCCGGTCTGTCTAAATGACTATCTGCGTGAGCGCGCCAGAAAAATGGGGGGATCTGTGGTTATCCAGGGGTTGTTTCACACAGTGGGGCATCCCGATTTAGAATGCCCAAGGGGCAAGGTCAATGGCAGGGTCTTATAGACTTCAGGGTCGGCAACTCAGGGTTTTGTTCCACTTTAATACCTTTAGATTTTCATGCACAGTTATTCAAAGAAGAATTTCAGTCGTTTTCAGTCTAGTTTATATTGTATAGATTTTACACATTTGAGTCACCTGGTCTCATAACAAAAGCAGCACCTCACACACACACAGCCGTTACCACTGATTACAGTGTCAGCCTCTGAGGTAAAGCTAGGAGACCAGTGGGCTAAATGAAGCAGCTCACTAAATACAACCCAGCAGATCCCCCTATTCAGCAAATGGACTGAGCCATTGTAATTATACAATTTAAAAGAAAGGCATATATGTTTTCCTTTTTCTATCGCCACATTATTTATACACATGTTAGAAGCTATTGTGTGGCTATTTAATTATTTATCTTTTATAATGCAAATTTCGCGATACTGCTCCTTTAACTTTCTTTGGAATGAGATGCAAGTCCCTCAGTAGCCCTATCTAATAAGGACATATGTCCGGGGTGGTTGCTGTATTTGATTAGATATTAACTTATGCACATGTTAACGTATTCAAATAAAAAAAAATCACAACAACAATAAATAAATGACCTGCCATTACTTTGTATTGTGCCTCTCTGTGAATCTGCATAGGCTAATGCTTAGTTAGAAGAACAACAAGGATCATTCATACTTCAGTCCCTGCTTAAGGCTACAAAACACAGAGTTTCTCTGGCAGCTTCTATGCTGGGAAGGCATGTTTGTGGGGGACAGGTCTCATGCCAGGACGGGAGGCATGCTAGGATGTCCCATTTGCCCTGATGTTTGACTGGAGTCGGCCATGGAAAATATTGGCTGGCTATTTAGGCGTCTCTACTGGCTAAGTAGCTCCAAGATAACAAGAAAGAGTAGATGCCTCTGGTTGCTGAACGCTGCGATGACACAGACTGGCAGCTTAGAAAGAGGCCCAGCCCCAGAGTAAGGGAAATAAATTCTTGTAAAACGTCATATTTACTACCATCTGCCAGCAGGTGGAGGGCTAGAGTGCACACTCCCTCACCTAGTTATTCTCTCTTTATAGGCATACAGCACATTGCTAATTGAAAGTGTAATGTTGAAATTAAGATACAATCAGAAATTACTGCAAACTATTGAGACTGATGAGCTTTTTCTGTGAACTTCATAAATATGTTTTTATGCGTGCTCTGTGTGTGTTAATTAAATCTATGTGTGCGCTTTCTCATTAAAATAGATCTTTATGTGTATATTACATAATAAAGTAGCTTTATAAAGATGTCAAAGTGCGTATAAAATTTTATTCAATCATCTTGCTTCAGTTGAAACAGTGAACTAAAATTATTTTATATGTAAAACCATTATCTGTATGTAAAGAAATAATTTTTCATCTTCAGCAACAATGTATCTGACATCTGACCTGTAATGAAAACATAGAGCACTTATACTGTTCCTATGTGCAGCAGCATTGGGATGCCCCGCTCTGTGTACCCCCCCAGGTCACTTCGGTTCACTCACCTTCTTTCCAAATCCCATGGTGCAGACTTGGGCACACTCAGCCAATCAGCAAGCTCACTGTCAATGCAGGCGAGCGGGGATGCAGCAAGGGCTCCAGGAGAAGGTAAGTGAAACTGGTGATCAGGGGTGCCCCTTCACACATTAAAAGGATACTTAAAATCAAGCAAATCTAGTTACTGGGTCTGGGCTCCTGCGCCACCTTTCTGGCACACATGAATGCTGGCCAATATCAGGTGGACATGTACACAGCCTGCATTTACACGCATTGGTGTAAATGTGGGCACCCTGGCCAGCGAACCTAATTGGTCACTGGTGGTCTTCAGGGGTGTGAGAACAGCAGCTGCTAGCAACAGAACCAGAAACTGGTGAGTAGTTACTGCTAGTGATAGAACCAGGAACTGGTGAGTAGTTTTTGGAATTTAGGATGCTTTTGCCATACGGCTGAGTAGACCTCCAGTCTAAAAATACTTCAATTAGTGGTGTCTATTAGAGGCATGTCCATTTGGGATGCCCCCCCTGATAAACTAAACAGCAAGCTAGATAACAGGCTAAATACTCACCTTCTTCCTGCAAATTGAATTCTTGAGGATACATCGGAATTCAGGGTGCTTTGCCGCATGCCAGCTCCCTCCATTCTGCATGCTACTGCCAGCAGATGAAGGCAATGCAGAACTTTAGCTCCAGTTTACATCCTCATTAAATGTAATAATTACGAGAGGAGAGGGGGTGGTTGGACCTGGACTCATGAGATCTACATCTCCCCTATAGGACACATCTAGTGGGTCATTCTGTACCTAGTGCCTCTATAAAATGTGAGGTATAGCTGGCAGGTATGGGTCAAGGTAAGTTGTACAAACTTTGCTTTACTCTCCATCAGGTCTTCCTGGCACACAGAGCTATGGCAGTGGGGATGTTACTGCAGTGCAGAGAGCCTCAGAATGCCACATTTGACCACAGTGGAAACCACAAGAAAGGTAGGTAATTGGTTTCATTGTCAACTAATCGATTATTGTTCATTATATTATTGTGTTTATAACCAACAGTGCTAAGGTTGGAACAGGTTACTTTGCAACCCTATAGTTAAACCCATACAATAAGGCAGGAGAATTATTTGAATCATTATGGTTCATGCCTCATGTGCCAAAGGTATAGAATTAGATCATTTTTATTCTGTATCATATGTGTGTATTCTCCATATGGGTGGTGTATATAATATTTTACCAGACCAGTCAGCCAATCCCTCCTTGCTTTGAAAGTGCCACGAGGTCTATGGCCTACTTATTATTAATCAACCCCTTTGGGGTACTTGTGTGAAACTTCTGTTGTAGGGGTACTTGGCGTAAAAAGGTTGCGAACCACTGATCTATGACACGTGTCCAACATTTGTCTCTCAGCGCCATCTGATGTGCCCCCTGACCTGCTGAGGTAAAAGTAGAAGGGGGGGGGGATAGAACTGACTGACATGTAAAGGCCTGTACCTTTACAAGTCAGTTCTATTTCCCCCATCCACTTATGGATGGGTAATTGCACAGACAGTGATGTAGGAGGGATGCATTTGGCAAATAGAGTTAACAGTGGTGGCTTGGAAGAACAAAGTCAATTGTAGGACACCCTATTTTTGACAGAATATTTTGGTAAAAATGTTTTTCTATAATTATATAATAATTGTATGCTTAGCATTGGTGGGAGCTTAGATGGATTGAGTATTGGCAATATGGTTAAGATGTGGGACTGGTGGCGGGGGGTATAAATAGCGGGCCCATATATAACATAGTGGTCCACAACCAGATTTAAAATCTTTTAAGTGCCCCGTGCTCATCAAAAGGTTTGAGCACCCCTGATCTAGGATCTACTTAATGTAACTAATTTAGATTTCTGCATTATCCCCCATACCCAGATATTTTACTCAGCCTACTGCAATGAGAGGGATCTGCACACGATTCTATATGACATTTGTAGTTGTCTTCCTAGACTCTCAGTGGCTTAGTGAGGTCTTAGAATGCATCCACAATTAAGATGAACAACTCATCATCTTTAAACACAATTACACTGCTACAAGGTTCAAGGAGAGAGTTTGCCTGGCAATCTGGGGGGTTACATACAGCGGGGTGCCAAGGGGGGAAACCCAAAAACCTGAGATAGTGAAAATCCGGAGTGTTGATCCACTTTAAGGACATCTGAAGGCTGGGCAATATTGTAAGCTGGGTGGGTCTTGCTGGCCAAGTTGCCCAGTACAGTGCTAGTCCATGATGTAAGGCCTAGAAAAGCTGCTGTCAGGCCGATAGGAATGTCCTAATATTGGGCACAATTAGCCACAGCTGCACATACACATCACTACTGTTAACTCGCATGTTTTTTTCAAATGCACATGCAGACAAGCAAGCAACTCAGACATTTCTATTTGTTTTACAGCAGATGGGCATCCTAAATCAGAACACACAGGCTGTGGATGCTTAGGCAGTAAAGCAGCGATGAATAGGTGGCGAGACAATCACTTATGATTCAAAGAAGGGGCAGCTTCTGCAGTGAGCCCTACTTCCACAGTGGGAATAGGCAAAAAGGAAATTTGTGTACTTACTGGTAAATTTCTTTTCTCGTCATATTACATTCCGAGGCACCACCACCAGCAATACGTGGGTTAACCTCAGCCATAGGCGGGGACTGCAAAAAAAACAAACTAGGCTCCTCCCAGCTTATATAGGGCAGGCTTTTGCCGGACACCCCCAGTTAATCAAAAAGCAGTGCAGCCACAACCCCTGGAGGGGAGCGATGCCAACCTGCGCATATCACGCTTAACTTGTTCCGAACCTAGCAGAGAAAACTCTAACCCTGTAGAAGGCATCAACAGCAACCAACCTTGTGGTGCACTGGAATGGAAGATTACGTGAAAAGAAATTTACACATGTACACAAATTTCCTTTTTCTTGTCTATTTCATTCCGTAGCACCCTTATTGGGGGGCCTCGGAGCCGACAAGTCCAACTTAACTGACCTCAGTTTCAACACATGGATCAGGAGACAGCGCTCATGCTGGTCCTAGCATCCCTGGAACGTCTGGTTGTCCAGAACGTCACCCAACCCCATCAGACTGGCGTATGGGGTCAGGATGACCCACCCACCTTCAGATTGCTCTAATACAGCCGCCAGTCCTGAGATCACCAGACGGAGTCCATCAAGGTGAAGCGACAGTCCAAAGTCTGTACTGTACTATTCCATTGCGACAAGCGCAACAGCTGTAGCGGCCTGGCGTGGAACTGGGCATATGGAACCGCCTCGATGGATACCATTAGGCCCCGGAGACGTATGCCCATTTGGACCATGGAATGGTCGTCCACCAACAAACCCCCCAGGCAAGTAAGTATCCAACGTCATTCCCAGGTAAGTTGCCACCCTGGAGGGGACCATCTGGGACTTGGGGTAGTTGATAATTTACTCAAAGAGTTCCAGCGTGGACAGCCCCGTCCTGATGTCCTACAGTGCTTCTGCCAGTAATGGCGCCCTGATGAGCAAGTCGTCGAGGTATGGGATGATGCACACCCCCTGACTCTGCAAGAGCTCCATCACCACCACCAAGACTTTCGTGAACACCATCAGGACCGTGGACAGTGGGAACAGCAGTGCAACACATTGGAAATGCCCACCAAAAAACGCAAATGACAGGGGAAAATTGAGATATGCAGATAAGCATCCCTTTATTTCCACCGTAGCCAGAAAATCCCCCTGTTCCAGCGACGTCATGACCGATCTTAGAGAATGCATTAGAAACTTCTGCACCCAAACAAAACTGTTCAGATGGCGGGGAACCAGGATTGGACGAACAGATCCATCCTTCTTGGGAATGATGAAGATTATCGAGGAGAAGCCGCAGTCCCGCTCAGATAGGGGCACATGTACTACAACACACCGGTCCAGCAGGAGATTTATTGGGCTTTCGCAAACTGCCGTCCTTTCTGCCGCACGGGAAGGCTTGGACGCCTGGTCCAGAACTCGATCTTGTACCTGGAAGAGATGATTTCCCGGACTCAGACGTCGGATATGCAATCCCGCCACAGTGGTGTACCAGCCATCCCCCCACCTGGTCGGGCACCCTGTCAACCCTGAGGGGGCTTGGCTAAGGGCTTGGGCCTGTTGCCCCATGTGGACTTAGGCTTCCCATGTGGCTTTCTCTTCCCCGAATTGTCCTTGCAGCATCTGGAGTCAGTAGATCCTACGAACCTCCAGAAGGATGAAAATTGGTCGACTTTTGAAAAGAAGGCCCCATGTTGCCACTTCTGCAGAAGCCAAGTTGATTTCCCTCCCGTGGCATTCCGGACCAGGTAATCCAGAAGTTCACCAAAAAGATGAGCCCCAGAAAAGGGGAGGGCAGTACTCATCTTTTTCAGCCAGACGATGTACCTGAAAATCTCCATAGCAAAGAAGTTTGGGCCAAGTGAAGAGGAGCGTGAGATCACATTCTTTAAATGCCTCTGCTGCCGCCTCATCCAGACCTTGCCCTCATGGCCGCCAGGGATGTAGGCCAGGCCGGACAAAAAACGGATCCCCACCGTGGAGAACACATGCCGAGCAAGCTGGTCCAACGTCTTTTCCACTGGATCTGTCAAGGAAGCACTATTCGAAGTAGGGGTAATGCTGTGCCAAACCAGCCCCGATATCGGATCATCTACCTCAGGTGGTGAAGACCAGACCTTAACCGCCTTCTTCGGGAAGGGGTATCTGGCACCCAAAACCTTAAGGAGAGATGGAAGCTTATATGGCTTCTCCCACTCCTTTTCCACCAGCCTGTCAAAATTGGAAAGTCTGGGAAGTACCTGCATGGCTTTTTAGTGCTTTTAAGGCTCACCCCACTGCTTCTGTCGTGGAAGAGGGTTAGCAAGGTGCAGGACCTCCAAAATTGCCTCTAAGAGCTCATCAACCTGATCCGTCGTATGATCTGAAGGGGTGACAGCCCCATGGGTGGAGTCTGACTCCTCTCCGCTGCTGGATGACACCTCCCCCTCTGACTGACCGGAACTGGAAAACGAACTGCTAAAGAGGTCCTCACTGTCAAAGCTGGAATCCTCGGAGTGCTTGCGCTTAGCAATAGCAATAGCCTTCCTGCCTGGTGGACAGAGACTGACCCAGGATACCTTAGTGAACCAAGGCTACCGACCATACTCTCCAAACATGCCATCATGATCGCCACATCCTTAGGCGAGACCACCTCGGTTGGCAGACTCTGGAACATGAATTGCCCCGGCAGGCCCCAAAGGGGGTATCCTGAGTCTGAGCTGGAAGCCAAGGGGGAAGACAGGGAGGCCTGGCAGAGGTACGGAACCTGACAAATGCGTAAGGCGCCACAGGACTGCAATGTAACTGGCACACACGGGCCCTTCGCCCGAGATCAGTGGCGTCTGACACATGGGACAGCGCTCTTTGTTAAAGCATGCTAGCCAATACAGCTGGCATGCTAGACACCACACCTCCCTGCCTGTCGCTCGTAGCCCAACCTGCCCGCACTACACAAAAAGAAATAACACCACCTGGCAATTGAGATCAACCCACACGGAACAGATGCAGCAGCTTCAGAACCCCCACCCTGGAAGACAAAAAACACACATCAGACTCAGATTTTCCATCTGATAAGGCAAGAAGTTGTGCCCCCAGGGGAGCCCTACCTGACCAGGGTGGAAAACACCACAGGGCAGCAGCTGCGCTGGAAAAATATTCAGCCAACAGAAGAAGTTTTGCAGAAGCAGAGGTGTCCAGCAGCAGCCTTAGGGGGAGTCTTGGGTGTCCCAGGCAGCAGGAAGAACCTCTGGCACCTTTCAAAATAGCGGTGCCTCATGCTGAAAGCGAGGGGGTGGAGCCACGGACCGCACAAACCCCTAAATTCTCAAAGGCCAGAAGGCTTGAAGCCATGCCCCTGTCCTCATATTCTCGCATTGGCAGGCTGATGGCCTATGCTGGAAGCCTAGTTCAGCCTGAGGGTTGCCAGGACGTCAGCAAATAAAGAAAAACTTGTAGGAGCCCGGCCAGGTAGCTCAGGCCTCCTCTGCTGCGACTGGGCAGAGATCACACTGTGACCAGGGCGGACAGGCACACTGGTAGGGGGGAAGCCCAGGGGAATTGACCGAATGGGAAGGTGACACGAAGCAGGGCACCATGTCCAACCCTAAGATCAGGTACCCTGCTGGAACAGTGTAGAATTCAAACAAAAACCGCCCAAGCCCAAGACGCCCTTACCTGACCCCTACATGTTCCCCTCACACTGCACTAGTCCCACACTATCAGTTTAAAGAGCAACTTCAGGCATCCAAGCAGGGTCTCCAGGAAAGTGCAGAGGGCAAGGGGCTGGGAGGCAGACAGTCCAAATCAGCACTGTCAAAACAGCAAAACTGGATTAAAGAAATAAAATCTGAATCTCTTCACAGCCCTGTTGGCTGCAAGAAAAAAAACGGGGATGTCCAGCCACAGCCTGCCCTATATAGGCAGGGAGGAGCTTAGTTTGTTTTTCTTGCAGTTCCCGTCTACGGCTGAGGTTAACCCATGCGTTGTTATTGGTGGTGTCCAGGAATGGAAGGGACAAGAAAAGCCTGTTCGTTTTTTTGGGACCAGGTTTGTTTTTTTTGTCTTATATTCCTAATTGTTTCAAACCTAGGAGCAGGGGGCGGCACTAAAACTGACTTTGGGCTTTAACTCTGGGTTTAAATCTGGCTGCTTGTTTGGATGATGACCATAAGGAAAAAAAAGAAAGCTGACCTGGCTGACAGCGACTCTCAGAGCAGATGAAGTCTACTTTTAGTGTTCTGGTGCTAGGTTTCTTGGTCCTGAACTTTTTCTTAATTCAAATCAGTAAACTTTCTTTAAAATATCTAATGAACATAAGGGGCATTTCATGCTCTGCTTGGGGGCATCAGTGGAGATAAGAAGAGACTCAAAGAAGAAAGACTATTACAGGAATGAATAAATGCTATAAAGAGGAGATATACTGATTATTAGCCCTAAAACTAGGAGGATGAACGAGGATCCAGCGGCTGTAAACATTTAAATTTACTTAAAGCGGACCTTCACCATGAATAAGAACATATTTTATATCTTTGCCTTACCCTGTACATACAGATTGCTCACATTAAAAATCATCCTACCTGCATCTACTGCATTTTTTGGAGCCTTTAAACATCCAAGAGGCGGCTCATGGAGCATCAGGCAGCTTGCAAACAGGAAGTATCTTCTGACTGTGTGGCTCTGCATTCTGGGGTTGCTGTTCTTTCCCTGAACCCAGCTCTGCTCTGTCTGTGCAAAGCACAGCTATAACCCGCCCCCTGCAGTATATGTGTGATGCTTCTGAGGCAAGATGGTGGCACCCATATCCTAGAGTTCTGAACAGAGTTGCAGCCTGGTGGGGGAAATAATAATAAGTGACTAAAAACTCAAAATATAATTATTTTAGATGCTGGGGAATAGTTTTTTTAAGGGTTTGGGCTTTTCATTAAATCATGATGAAGGTCCAGGTTTAAGATCTACTTTAAAAACCAATTTTTTGTCACATTAAACTATTTAGAATCGCATTGTTTTTCATCTCATGGCTTATTTTGATGATTTTTTTATGGTAATCACTCCATATTTCAACTCATGCCCTATCCTGAAAAAAATCATGAAATGGCCCTTTCTTCTCGAGATATCAGGAACGTTTACGGACTCCCCCCACATCTGTCACATTTTGGTCCAGTACCCATGCAAAAATAAAAAACAGTTTACTGTATTTTTCACCCTACATTACACTCATGCCCATAAGATGGGCCTAGGATTTGGAGGAGGAAAATGAGAAAAAATATATTTTGAACCAAATTTGCTAAAACAATGTCTCCCCTATCCCATTCCCATAGTGTGGCATTCCCCCTCCCATTCCCCATAGGCAGTGTGCCATACCCCCCTCCCATTCCCCATAGGCAGAGTGGCATTTCCCCCCATGCCATTCCCATAGGCAATGTGGCATTCCCCATCTCATTCCCATAGGCAATGTGGCATTCCCCCATCCCATTTCCATGGGCAATGTGGCTTCCCCCCTCTTATTTCCATAGGCAGTGTGGCATCCCCCCCCATTCTTATAGGTAAAGTGGTATTTCCCCCATCCTATTCCCATAGACAGTGTGGCATCCCCCCATTCTATTCCCATAGGCAATATGGCAAAATCCCCCCCCCCCCCCCCACAAGCTGAGGGAAAAAAAAGTAAACTCACATAAGCCTCGCACCAGAGCCGATGGATGAGCAGCTGTCCCCACTTTGACTGCCTCAAAGGACAAGAATGCAGGCCACGCTCACCGGCTGCAAGACTTATGCGAGTTGACTTTTTTCTCAGCATCCAGAAGCAGTGACTGCCTAAGGTGCGGGATTAGAGGTAAGCTAACTTAGTTAAGGTAAGTGTCTCTTAGCTACCCTGTGGACTGCTGGGCACTGGAATATTAGGAAAAGTCCAAAGAAGCAAACATTTCCTTTAGGTTACAGCCTGGACTATCCATTTAAAATAATCTTAGGAAGCCAAAATCAGAGAGAAGGTAGCTCTAGGGGGAACTTTAAGTCCATAGGACTTAAGGTTCCCCCCTTACTCTGCACCGCTCATCTATGCCCAGCAGCCTCTGGGGTGAGCGTGGCCTGTGTACAGAGGTTCTATTTGGAGGCGTCCATTATTCCCAATCAGAGCCTCCATATACAGGCCACTTCCACTCTCAGAGGTCATGCAGCTTCCAGATTTTCATACCCTGGATAGGTGACAGCAATCAGGGAGAAGCTGTAAGGTAGGCAGGGGAATTTCCTGCCCTCTAGCAACCCCCTGATCCCCTTTAAGCGGACTTTCGCTTTACGTTTTAGGGACTATATATTGTTAAAAAACGAAAAAACACAATTCTGTGATTACTCACCTGTAGAATTGATATTATATGTATACAGCACGTCCTATTCCAGAAGATATTCCTTACACTTGGGATATACTCCAGTATATGGCGCTGGACTGCATCAACAGAAAAATGGCCCCTCCCGGCCCCATATATACCAGGGACCTCCCACAAAATCCCCAGTATTAAAAAGCAGTTAGCAAGAGACCGGGAGAACTAAAACCTTTATATGAAAATTTGAACATAAGAACAATCACCATAAAGAGGTAACTAAAGATAATGATAACAAGGGTGGGGTGGAACAGGACGTGCTGTATACATATAATACCAATTCTACATGTGAGTAATCACAGAATTGTATTATTCTAAGTATACAGCACGCCCTGTTCCAGAAGATATTCCTTACACTTGGGACATCCAATAGCAGTGTCCGTAAGGTAGGGTGGGACCCCGAAAAGTAACCGTAAACAGTTTAAACCACTGCCGCCTGCAGAACCTTGCGGCCAAAAGCAGCATCAGCTGAGGCCCTAACATCAACCTTGTAAAACTTTGAAAAAGTATTAACAGAAGACCAAGTAGCGGCCTTGCAAACTTGTTCAACAGAAGCTTGGTGCTGAAAAACCCAAGAGGCACCAATAGCAGGAGTAGAATGAGCAGTAAGGCGGAAGGGAGGCTCCTTCCCCTTAGAGTAGGCCTGTATCACAGCCTGACGGATCCACTTGCTGATAGTGGACTTAGCCGAAGCCAGACCTTTCTTAGGTCCAGATGGAAGCACAAAAAGAGCATCAGTCTTCCTGAAGGGTTCAGTAGCCTCCAAATAGAACTTCAGAGTTCTGACTACATCCAAAGAATGCAAAACCCTTTCCTTAGGGTTACTAGGATTAGGACAGAGAGAAGGCAAAACAATGTCCTGATTGAGATGAAAGGCAGAAACAACCTTAGGCAGAAAATCTGGCTTAAAACGAAACACCACCTTGTCCTGGTGTCTCTCAAAATAAGGAGGCTTGACGGAAAGCGCCGCCAACTCAGAAACACGCCTAACAGAAGTGAAAGCCACCAAAAAGACCAACCTTAAGCGTAAGAATAGACAAAGGAGCCCCTTGCAAGGGCTCAAAGGGAGACCCCTGCAGGGCAGATAAGACCAAGTTCAAGTCCCAGACTGGTAACATAGGCTTACGTGGGGGACGCACGTGAGTAACCCCCTGGAAAAAGGTCTTGACCAGGGGATGCTGAGCAAAGGATCTTTGAAAAAAAAATTGCCAAGGCAGACACATGGCCTTTCAGAGTACTGAGCTGAAGACCCAGATCCAAACCATGTTGGAGAAACTCCAGAATCCTAGGAATAGAAAACACAAGACAGGGAAGCGAGTGGGACTCGCACCAGTCAATGTAAGTACGCCAAACCCTGTAATTGATGGACGAAGAGGACCCTTTTCCTAGCCCTGATCATGGTATTCACAACCGAGGCAGGCGGCCCTTTTTCCATCAAGATGGATGTTTCAACAGCCAGGCCGTCAAAGCCAGCGTTTGTAAATTGGGGTGGCGTAGGTGTCCCTGAGTGAGCAGATCTGGAACCAGTGGCAGGGCGTACTGCACGATGTCTGCGAACCACACTCTTCTTGGCCAACAGGGGGCCATCAGGATGGTTGGCACCCCTTCCTGAACTATCTTTCGCAGCACCCTGCCCAGCAGTGGAAATGGGGGAAACATATACAGGAGCTGGAACCTCGTCCAAGACATTGCCAGGGCATCCGTGGCCAAGGCCAGAGGATCCTGGGACAGAGAGACAAATACTGGAAGCTTGTGATTGTGACGGGACACAAAGAGATCCACGTCCGGCTGACCCCAGCAGTGGTACAAGGAGCGAAACACCCTGTTGCTGAGGGACCACTCTCCCAGACAAGAGGTCCCCTTGCTCAGAGAGTCTGCCTCCAGATTCTCCACCCCCGGGATGTACACAGCTGAGATGCAAGGAACATTTTCCTCCGCCCAGGACAGTATCAGGGACACTTCCTTGAGGGCCCGTTTGCTCCGGGTCCCTCCCTGATGATTGATGTAGGCAACGGCCGTCTGGTTGTCTGAGCGGACCTGAACAGCCTGATCCCTCAGGTGTGGGGTTAAGTGGGCGAGAACCAACCTGATTGCCCTCAATTCCAGAATTTTGATAGGGGCATGGGCCTCCTGAGGTCTCCACCGACCCTGGAATTTCAGGGACTTCCAGAACCCCCCCCAACCTGTCAGACTGGCATCCGTGGTGCCAGTCTCCCAGCAGGGGGCCAGAAAGGACCTGCCCCCCAGCAGGTTTCCTGTGACCAGCCACCACACTAGAGACCGCCTGACATGAGGGGACAAGACACCTGATCCAGGGACACAGGGTCCTGATCCCATACTGACAAGAGGTGAAGCTGAAGAGGCCTCATGTGGAACTGAGCATATGAAACTGTCTCGAAGCAGGACACCATCAGGCCCACCAGCTACATTCTCTGCCTGATGGATGGATGAGGACAAGACAGCAGGAGCTGAACTTTCTCTTGAAGGACCTCCACCTTCTGTTGAGGAAGAAAGATCTTGACCTGAGCTGAATCCAGAATCATGCCCAGAAAAGACTTCACACTGGAAGGAGACAGGGAGGATTTGGGGTGATTGATCACCCAGCCGAATGACTCCAGTGTGGACACCACCCTCTGAATGTCCAGCTCTGCCTGATGGAAGGACTGAGAAGCAATAAGCATGTCTTCCAGGTAGGGAAGAATGCGAATGCCCTGAGATCTCAGCAGGGACATCACGCCTGCCAGCACCTTGGTGAATACCCTGGGGGCTGAGGTGAGGCCGAAGGGCAAGGCCACAAATTGGTAGTGCTGATCCTGCAGAGCGAACCTGAGGAACCTCTGATGACCTGGAAAAATAGGAACATGAAGGTAAGCATCCTTGATGTCTACAGAGGTCATGAAGTCCCCTGGGCATAGGAAAGTCACAGCTGAGCGCAGAGTCTCCATGCGAAAGTGTCTGAATCTGACAAACTTGTTGAGAAGCTTTAAATCCAGGATAGGTCTGATGGACCCATCCTTTTTGGGCACAATGAAAAGATTGGAATAATAGCTTTTGCCCCTTTCCTTCAAGGGCACCTGGCAGATGACACCTAGGTCTAGAAGGCCTCGGACAGCCAGAGAGAGACACTGAGCGGACAAAGGGCTTTGAGCTAAACGAGATTTGATGAATCTTGGGGGCGGCCAGGCTGCAAACTCTATCTTGTAACTACCTCCAGAATCCACCGGTCTGAGACATGACGCCTCCAGACGTGAGCCAAGAGCCGAAGCCGTCCCCCCACCCGGATGGGTGAGGGCGCCCCTTGCCTGAGGGGGCCGTTCCCACTCCTTGAGAATCAAATTATTATAGTGAGTTTGTTCAGGAAACTCCAAAGGTGGCTTAACAGTATGAAACAGCTCCCCCTGCTGCCGCGGGGCCACGGCAGGAGGAGAGATACAGAGCACTTCAAATATGTGAACCAAAAGTCTGTCAGTATCATTTGAAGCCCATGGGTCAGATCCAGACTCAGCATAACCCCTAGGCTGATCCTCAGATGATTCTGAATCAGAGAATAATTCCCCTTCTTCCAGGGGGGTATATCCAGTAACATCAAAAAACTCCTCAGCTGCCATAGGAAAGACATGCCGCCACTTATCAGGAGCCTTACGCGGACCAGACCCAGCAATATGCCTTTCAATGCTGGCTACCCGGGTAGCCAAATCAGGTTGAGACTCCCCACTGGTATGCACCTCACTGGGAGTCAGATGTAAGTGTGGGGGGGTAGGCGAAGCCAGAGGGGGCGCAGCACTATGCCCAGCCGCAGGTAACCCAGGCTGCAGCGCATGTACCTGCTGGGCACAGGGTACACACACCCTGACATCATCACTTATAGGGGATACCCCACACGCCACACACAGCCGGGCTTGTCCCTAAGGAACCCCGAGCACATTATCCTGAGAAGCCTCCATATGGTGATTATCACAGCACAACAGGCCAATAGGGATTGACGCTAATAAAAGCAACCCGGGATGCCCCAATAACCCGCTAGGGAAGTGGGAGTAATGGTATGAAATGAAAATGAAACCGCCTGCACCCCTCCCCCCCCCGAGATCTACAAGGGAGAGCAAGGGGGGACGTGACGGGCAGCCTAAAGGGAGCAAACTGCGGGGACAGGGGGCGAGGGGCATAAAGTGCATGAGGGGCATCCCATAAGGCTCACCACGGGCACCACTATACCGCCTACCCTTTGGTGGGGGACTGCAGTTGGAGCAGCGCTCCTTAGCACCTGACAGCGGTGCTGCCTACCTTCACCCGAACCAGTGCAGCCTGAGCTGGGAGGCAGTAAAAGGAAACGGGTGGGAATAGTCTTACAGGGCCACAGGCTAATAGCCCCACTCACCTGCGAGTAGAGAGACATCTTCTAGTCATCGCAGCCAGGACTGCAGAGAAAAACTGGGGATTTTGTGGGAGGTCCCTGGTATATATGGGGTCGGGAGGAGCCACTTTTCTTTCTCTGCAGTCCAGCGCCATCTACTGGAGTATATCCCAAGTGTAAGGAATATCTTCTGGAACAGGAAGTGCTGTATACTTAGAATAAATCTATACTTCAGTCCACCTAGGTCATTCAGCCCTTGCTCTTGATCCTTACTAGCTGAGGGGATCCAAACCCCACCGCCGGCCTTTGAGGTGCGCCAAACGTGCGGCTGCATGGGGTTCTAGGGCAGAGGTGAGGCGGTAGAACAAGCTCTCTGTGCCTAGTGCACACTCTTATCAACACCCCACGTTGGGTAGGGGCACACTAGGCACTACTGTCTGTCGTTGTCAGAGATGTGGGAACTGCTGACTGCTTGCCTCCCTGGTCTGTGGGTTCTTGTTTATTGGTTGTAAGAGGATTGATTATACCCTGAAGGACTCTTAGAGAGACTTTTGAGGGGCTGCCACTTGCTCACCTTTGACTACCCCCCACCACCACAAAAAGCAGACAAAGCAGATACATCATGTGATGCAAGCAGACAGCTCCCCCTGGACCCAGAATGAGGGATAGACTTGGGGGCATAGACATGCAGTCTGTCGGATTCTGTACTGAGGGGAGTACTGCCTGCACACCTAGCTTGATGGGTCTGCAGTTCCCCCTTTTTTTGGTGGGCTCACAAAGAGACCATAAAAGCTCCCCACAGCCTATTCCTTTCTGTTCAGATGCGAGTGGGTGTTACTTACTCTTTATGGGAGTAAGCATTCATGATCACATAAGAGTTGATTCAGCACCATATTTTTTACTCCGTGTTTTTTTAGAGAAAATGTTTTTTCTTCTTTCCCTCAATTCAGTGCAATTCAGAACTATATTTAGCTGTGCAAATTATAAAAGTGCACAGCTAAATATGCCACAGAATTGCATACATCGAAGAAAAAAATAGCATTTTCTTCCAAAAAGGTAAAAGTCATAGCAAAAATACAGTGCTGAATCAACCCTATAATGTGAGATATACGTATATTCGTTAGGGCACTTTTCCAGTAGGGGGGCAGGGGCATACATAGTTTTCACAGGGCCCCATAACAAAAATTAGAGTGCCCCCCCCCCCCCCCCCCCCCCCAGAAACAAAAAGACCTAACCCTAGCAGTAAAATATCTGCAGCAAAGTTCAGGGACTGGGGCCTTGGTTTGTGAGTAGACCAGTCAGTCAGAGACTCAGGAACAACGCGCCCAGCAGAACCTATGGCACTCCATGTAGACAGCACACCATACTGCTGTGGCTCCAGTCCAATGCTTTTGGAAAAGGTGCTGCAAGAAAGGAGAGGGCAGCATGCATTGAACCCCTTCTGCCCTGGGCCTGATAACAGCTGTCTACCCTGCCTCTATGGTGTATACCCATGAATGAATGCAGGCATGCATGCAGTGCAGCTGATTGGAGAATGGCCCAGGCATCAGGATTCCCTAGATAAAGGCATATTTTGTTTGGCAGATTGTATATATTAATTTGCAGCTTCTTTCCCGATCTCTCACACACACTGTGTGTATCTTTTTGTGGCTGGGTGAAGGGGGGCGCTTATGTGGGACATTGAAGTTCTGACAAATAGACTTTTTGTTTACTGTAGCAGTAATGACGCCCCCTGCAGTTAGCTGCCCTATGTACAAGCCTATAGTTGCCAAATGAGAAATACAGGACCAATGAAGATAAAACTGCAGAAAAAACTATAGTCTAATGCATATTCTTTAAAAATGCTTTTGCCAAGCAATTTCATACCTCCAGGAGACGACCTTTCTATCTTTTGCATGCCCTTAAATGGCTGTCAGAGCCCCGTGCATCTTGGCTAAGCCCCTCTGTTAAATAACCAGCAAAGCACCATACGAGAGACAGAAATTGCTCATTGCGGAAGATCTGCAGAACCTGCTAGTGAAGCAGACCTCCAATTAGCATCAGACATGGCTGTCATAACATTTTCCCAGGGGAATAGAGGCTCTGCGAAATATTCATTGTTTCTGCAGCCCGGATGAGCGCACCGCCCGGCTTCTGGAATAGAAACACGCTATTTATTGACAATACACAGACAATCTGCTGCTAATACAATCGGTGGGGTCCTAGGGGTGGAACTCAGGGTGCAGGGCAGCATGTCAATAACATCTCTCATATTAATCAATATTGTTCCACAGGATATAATTTATTTTTAGAAAAATTAGAATGATTATTTTTTTCTAAATAGAAATGATTGCGAAGATTGTTATGAAAAATGATGAGGGGGCAAGAGAAATATCTCCACTTGTCAACCTGAAAGTGCTGCCTGAAATAGACACAAAAATTACTGCCTGGATGAATACATTCAATACATAGGAATTTTTGTGTAGCCACAATGTCTGACCCCCTGTTTTGATCCTACACAAATGTATAGATACATATCGATTTTTATAAAAAAAAATTATAAAAAAAAGACAACAAAAAGCTTTGACCAAAATATTTTAAAGTAGACCAAAACCAGTTTGGGATGCCCCAACTGTGTGAAACCCCCCCGGATTGCCCGCTTTTCTTACCTTTCATCGGACCCCTGGCACATCACTTGCATCGTTGCCTGTGAACGGCTGGAAAAGGATGCAGGTGATGCTGCCACGTGTGGTGCATGCACTGTGGGCTGGTTTGCGAGGCCAAGGTAAGCATTCCGGGCGACTGGGGAGGTTTCATACAGTGGTAGAGGGGCATAACTTGAGGGGGTGCAGGGGTGGTTGACCACACTGGGACCCAGAAGGTCAGGGGGCCCATTATTGTTGCTCCTTTACCTTATTTATCATGGTTTATCAAGTTGTGGTCACTTGCCATAATTTAGAGAAAGGAAGTGTCTTTCCTGATACGTTTTAAGTTTAAGTCTTTCCATCATTTTTGTTGCCCGCCTTTGGACAACTTCTATTTGAATAATGTCTTTTTGCAGGTAAAGTCTCCAGAGCTGCACACAGAATTCTAGCTGTGGCCTTACCAGGGCTCTATACAGCGGCATCACAACCTCCCTCTTCCTACTGGTGATGCCTCGAGCTATGCAGCCGAGCATCCTGCTTGCTTTTCCCACTGCCTGCCTACGCTGTCCACTCATCTTGCAGGTTTCAGTAATAAGTATTCCTAAATCTCTTTCTTCCGAGGTCCTGACTAACACAGTACTGCTCAGAGCAGTAAGGGAAGACCTTTTACCCAAGTGCATGATTTTACATTTGGAGACATTAAACTGCAGTTTCCACAGTTTTGACCATTTATCCAGTAAAGCTAAATAATTTTCCATGTTGCAGACACCTCCAGGAGTGTCCGCCCTATTACTCATCTTTGTATAATCAGCAAACAGACAAACCTTTCCTACCAAGCCTTCTCCTATGTCACTAACATATATGTCATATATGTCACAAACATATTAAAAAGAATGGGGCCCAGGACAGAGCCTTGTGGCACAGCACTTGTAACTCACCTTTGTTCAGATTGCACGCCGAACAACGCTTATACCGATCCTTCAGCCAGCTTGAAATCCACTGAACTATCCAGGGATTGAGTCCTACCTTCAATAACTTATCTAGGAGCTCTTTATGTGGTACATGGTCGAAAGCTTTGCTAAAATCCAGATAGGTGATATCCACAGCACCACCTTCATCTAACACTTTAGTGATATTATAAAAGAAATCAGAAATATTGGTCTGACATGATCTGCCCTGAGTAAAGCCGTGCTGTTTAGGGTCCAGCAGGTTGTCAATTTTTAGATGGGAAATTTTCAGTTTTTTTAAGAGAGTTTTCATTAGTTTGACCACTATAGATGGTAAACTAACTAGCCTGTAATTATTGGCTTCTTCTCTACTCCCCTTCTTATAGTACAAGAACCTCACCAGTTGAAAGGGAATGGTTAAGTAAATCAGCCAAAGAGGCTGCAATCACAAATCTGAGTTCCCTTAGAACTCTGGGGTGGATTCCATCTGGACCCATCGCCTTACTTACCTTTACATGTGCCAGTTCGGCTAAGACATCTGCCTCCAAAAACTCAGGCACTGGACCCTGCTGGAAACTATGCTATGACTATACATTATGGGTTTGAAAGCCACTATTTGAAAATATTCAACAAGAGTAGCTATTCAGATGGTCAGCCACAGCCTTATCTCCATGAATATAATTATTTTCTCTTTTTTTTTTAGACTGTACTGTTTTTCTTCTTTCGCCAATATATCGGAAGGTTTTATCTCCACTCTTCGCAGATTTGGCCATTTATTCCATCTTTTGCCCTTTAGCAGCATTTCAAATCAGTTTTGCTTCCCTCTGTTTAAATGTATACGCCTCTCTGTCAGCTACACCTCCACTTTATACTTCTTATAGGCAGACTTCTTTTCTTTTACTATAGTGCTGACATCCCCAGTAAACCATAGTGGCTTCTTCCTTTTATCCTTGCTAGTTTGTTTCACATATTGCTTAGTTGCCTTTAAGATGGCCATTTTTAATAGTGACCACTGGGCACTCACTTCTGCTACTCTGTTCCACTCACCTAATTTTCTTTCTACATACTCCGCCATTTCCTTGAAGTTTGTTTTCCTAAAGTCTAGCACTTTGGTTCTGGTGTGTGATTGCACAATGTCTGTTTTTATCCTGAACCATAAGCAATGATGGACACTGGAACCCAGATTTTCTTCAACCATGACCTCAGACACCAGATCCCCACTGGTAAGAACTAAGTCCAGAATGTTATCTCCTCTAGCTGGTGATGTCACAAGTTGTTTTAGAGATGCTCCATTAGGGGCCTCTTGGTATATTCCTTCCAATCCACATCAGGCATGTTGAAGTCACCCATAATTACAATGTCCTCTTTCACTGCCATTCTACTGATTTAATCTATTAACAGGTTATCATTCTCAGAATCTCCAGAGGGCCTATATATCAAACCAGTTTTGACCACAGATCCCTCCTTAGACTGCATGGTAACCCAGTTCATTATGTGTATTCTGAATTATTGTTGATTGAAGAGTTTTCTTGACATAAATGGCTACTCCACCGCCCTTTTTTCTAACCTGTCTTTTCTCCACAATACGTATCCAAAGGCTGGTTATGGGATGGCCGAAGATGTTAAAATCCTGGGCAGATTTTTGGTTCCAGACCATCACTGCCCAGAGGGGCAGGGAATGCAGCAGCCCCAGGGACACTAGACTGGAGGTCATTTTAAGAGGTAAAAGACCACAAACATAAAATATTACCTTTCCACACACTGTCCAAATCTTAAAGATATCAACAATTTGTCTTGTTAGACTCTATGGACCTATGGATGTGTACTTTGGGGGCTTACTGTGGGGCATGTAATGGGCAAAGTATTGTATTTAATGCACGGGTTCTTTCTAAGCAATTCACATGGCCTAGCAACCATGCTGTGTAGGATGCAGCTTGTCCTACATCGTCTATAGATTCAAATATCTTGTGTCACATGATGTTAGACAGAATCACTATGCTGGATTCCTTACCTGTCTGCTACAGTCTTCCCTTAAGATGGTATCCAATAAGGAAGAAAGATATAATGTGCAGTAGCAGAATAGGAGGAGGCTAAATTGCCTTTCATTATGCTGGAAATAGTACTATACACATAGGGTAGATATCTCCTCAGCAATATAAGATCTAATACTCTTCCACTGTCCAAAATACATTATAGTTCTATTGTAAGGATGTACAGAATGTGGTCAGAAAGAAAGGATTTGGCCCTGAGGCTGCATGGCACATTTGTAGTCCTGGGCCTGCAGATCTTCCTCTTGCCGTTGTATTTCCTGTTGATTAGTCTAAAATAAAAATGCAAAAGGAGGAAAACGCTACAGCACGTTGCCGAAGGGCTCATGTTTGCTCAAACAGAGCAAACCACTTCTGACATGACGCGATTGGTGTGTAGAGGCAGCCATGTGAGAGAGAGGCAGCAGTGAGTGCTCTCAGCGTTCTCAAAGCGAGGCTGGTGTCAGGACATTGTGTTATCCTCACAGGTGTCAACAGGAGATCATGAGAATATTGGTGGGGGGGCAATGGATGCCAGAAACAGGGCACGTAGGCAATTGTAGAGGTAATGTTGTCATCTATGGAAGTTTCCAGGCTAAATAATCCCCCCCCCCCAGTCTTGCAGTACACAGAACGAACATTTGAGAAACAAGAAACAGAAAAGATATTTTTATGCTGCAGATATGAAACTAACTATATAGTTTACTGAAAAAGAACCACACATCTCACAAACCCCCTCTGTCCTCCATATACTCATCTCGATCTTTAATACCATGATGCATGTGCAGGCCTCAGGCAGCATCCCCATTTGTGCATTCGCCATGCCAGGTAGATTGAATGGCTGCCATGGGGTGAGCCTGCTCGTGTCTGCATGGTGTAATAAATGGCCAGAGTGGGAATGTTGGTTAAGACCTACACATGCACCATGCAATCGAGGTGAGTTTACAGAGGACCCTGGGGTTTTTACACTACAGGGCATCCTGATTTAGGTTAAGCTTTGACCCAATCCTAGAGTCTCTTAAGACTTTAAGCGGACCCACCCCGACCCAAATATAAATAGTCAAAGTGTGAGTCTATCTCCGAGACCTGAAAGCGTTGAGCGAGTCTCACAGCTCTCCCAAACTCAAAATTAAAGGGCAGAATGCAACAGACCCTGCTCCCCTGACCCAAACAATAAAATATACAGCTCCGACAGATCCTGTCACCTCTCACCTCACCTGAAGTGCACCAGTGATTCCTGTCTCCAGATATAATCATAAATATACAGAATGCCAATGAGTCCTGTCCCCTTACACAAACATCATTATGCAGAGGACCAGCGGATCCTCTTCACAGACACAAACATTGTTATGCGGCGCACCATAGGATCCTGGCCCCTGACACCAACATTATCCAGAGCATCAGTGGATCCTTTCTCCAGACACAAACTTTATTATCCAGAGCACCAGCAGATCCTCTGCCCAGACACAAACATTTTTATCAGCAGATCCCCTACACAGACACAAACATTATTATGCAAAGCACCAGACACAAACATCAATATGCAGAGTGCCAACTACTGGAGGAAAGGGGGAGGTTACCGGCAAGTTATGAGGGAGGAGTGAGGTATGTCATTCTCATTATCTCATTAGTGCTTCAGTCAAGATCGTGTGCACTCTGCAAATGGTCATGTTTTTTGCAGTCAATTATTGGTGGCTCAGCACCTGTTGCCCCTTCTCGACCCCCCCCCCCCCCGCAGTGAGTTTCGCTCCTCTGCTGAGAAGTGGAGCTGCACATTCTGGTGTGGGTGCATTCCTATAGTTTTCCTCAGGCAGCAGAGAGGCTAGCTTTACCCCTGGTGAAACCGTCTACTGACTAAGCCTATGTTGGAGCAGCTATTGAATGCTGCTGCAGTTTGGATGATCTGTGTAGACAGTGCATTTTACCCCATACAATGCTCTGTCTAGGGATCAGAGATGATTTCTGTATTCAGTCCCACCAGATTTGTACAGTGGGGTATGAGGCTAAGCCAAGGTGCTCTTGGTTACATACTATGCACCCCCCAGTGGAGAGATCACTGAGACAAAGAGGAAGAGGTACTTAGATTTGGCCCATGGACAAAAAAGAAAAAAATCTAGCAGCTGTTTCCATGGACCCAAATTGCTGCTGGTCAACTGCACGATTGCCAGGGGTCTTGGCACTGAAGACAGCTACAGTGACTTTGTACTGTGCGCCCCTGCACCCCTACTCAACCCAACTAAGTGGACAGTGTTAGAAATCCCCCAAAAAATGTCCTAGTTCCTCTTACAACTACTGCTAGTCTACTGGGATTGGTGGGGAGAAGAGGGCATCATTATTTTGGATATGTGGAGTAGCAAACTAGCAGCCAGCAACAGGCAATGCATGTGGGTATGTGCAGTATTGAAAATTGGGATGCAGCACTGGGGGAGGTAGAAGTGGTGATTAGGTACAGAGGTCCACTTGCGGTGGAGGTCCTGAGGAGAAGCCTGCCCAACATTGATATTCTTCCTCTCAGAACAATTAAAGGGGACCTACACATCCTATCGTGCACTTCTGTACCACCTGATACATTTTACCTGGCTGGAATTCTCAAGAAACACTACAGCAGCCACCAGCCACCACATCAGGAGTGTTTCCTGCCACTTCTGCTCTGCATGAGGATAAAAGATACTCCCCCACACACATATTCAATGTTTAAGCAAAACTTATGTTTGCTTCCATATGAAAAGGCTTATTGTTATACGAGAAGGAAAAACATCCTCAATTGTTAAAATTATTTCAATAAATATGATTGTTAGCCTGCGAGTTCTTAATTTTGGCCCACTGCATGTTTGCTGCTGCTTTAAATTGTCCTCGCTAGTGCTGAACTACATTAATCAAACCTGACTACTCAAGGATCTATCATTGGAAAAGATTTAAATGTCACAATATTGCTTGTTGATAGAAAAAAAATTTAAAAAATGAACCTACTCAATGCATCTGGTTACTGTACCAAGACTACCCTAGTTCTGACTAATAACAATTTGTATATATTTGTAAAAAAAAGACACAACCAGTTGTTACAACAGAAAGGTCATAGACCTCTTACAAGAACTGGAAGGACAAAGCTGCTGATCGGATGATGTATCAAAGCTCTACATTGGTGTGTATACAGACTTCCTAAGAAGCACAAGAAAGAGGCGCCTATCAAGATGATTATTAGCAGCATCAATTCAGCAACCTACCTATGCAAATACTTAGCTAATGTCCTGACCTCTTGGCTGGAAATCTGTAGAATCACATACAGAAAAGGGATATCAACTTAGAACGAACTGGGATTATATTACATAATACAAAACAGCAACCTTTGCAGCAGAAAAGAACTACGTGTATAAAAGAAAAGAACAACGTGTATAAACAATTTTGTGCTGGACCCATGCTTATGCGAGACCTATTTCCAGTACAATGAATAGTGCTATGCAGGCAGAAACAAGGCTGCACAATGAGTTGACCAGTTTCACAATTTGCATGTGGGCAAGGTAACTGAGGACCAGAACACTTCCCTCAATCCCTACTATCATGGAAGTGGATCCCTTACCCTGCCGTAGCTACCTCGCTGCCTTCTGGTCAGTACGGCACCCCTTCCAATTATTCTGTAGTACGTTGATGACCGTATTGCCAGGATGTATGTTACTCAACTCTCTGCCAAGTTACTTGAAAGCCTGTTGCTGACCAGGCCTGTGAACTCTTGTCTGCCTGTTGCCGACTCTGTCTGACCATGCCTAATTTACTCTTGCCTGTCTGTTGCCAATCCAACCTCTCCAGCTACGTCTGATCTGCCCTCCTGTTGCTGACCCAGCATGACATGTCCAAACAGCCCACCTCTCTGGCTAAGATCTAAGATTGGGGAATTGATGGCCATTGTATGCTAGTGCACACATAAGAATTTCTACTCCATGCAGTGAGTGTACACATGACTGGTGTGTTGGGCTGCCTTAATTACGGTGCCCAGGGAGCAGTTGGGGGGTTGGGTGCCTTCCTCAAGAGTACTTCACTCATGCCCCATGCACCTGCAACCCCTTGGTCATAAGGCTTCCTTAAGCCACAACTACGTACAATATGTCTGGCCATTCCAGGTCAGCCCTTCTACTACTAAAGTTCAGGTTTGTACCGAACTTTGCTGTAACTCACCTCTGCCTGCGTTCCTCTTACTGTCAGTGTCAGTGGCGATTGAAACCGACCCCAGCCGGGGCTACCAAAAGGTGTCCACCGGCTCCCATAGGTGAGGACACTCCTAGTGCTGCCAGCTAACAGGAAGAGGATCATGGGCAGAGATGAGTTAAAGCAGTGTGCTTCCTCTGCCAACTAGGCATCCACCCCCTCCCCCTCCACCAGAGCCACCCCCCTAAAGTTCAGGTCTCCACCCCAATGATTTCAATGGGGAATGGGATCGGGTCCCCAAAAAAATCAAGAAATAACTAGGACATACATATAAATTGCTATGAAAGAGGAGAAAAGACAGAAAGGGCCGTAGAAGTTTTACTTGTTAGCAGAGGCAGGGTAGAATAGTCCAATAACATCCAATAATGCTCAGAACAATCCCTAGACAAGTTGTCCAACAAATTGGCACAATTTCTTTGGGCGGAGACAGAAGCCAGGCACTTCCTTTCCATCAATAGCCTTTTCAATGTGAAAACCAGTTTGGTGTAAAGTAATCATGAGTTTTATGGACCCTCAGTTTTAATAGCAGGGTCAGAAGTTGGATTTCCAGTACCAGAACACTGCTCTGAAATTATTCATTTTAAAGGAAAACTCAATTTTGGTCAGGTTTTGGTATTTTTCCTCATGTTTTCCTCTTTTGGAATGTAAAATAAACAATTGTGTGTGCCCCCATAACTTTGATTTACTTCTCAGCATGTGGTTTCCAAGATTCTTATATTCCTGTGGCTCTGTGTTGTGGTATTCCTGGCCTTCTGACTACAAATCCCAGAATCCTTCCACTGTAACAGATGAGCTCTGGCAAAATCAATCACCAGCGGTGACCCCTTCGGGATTTCTCTTCAAAGGCCGGGCAGAATCAGCGAGGCTCGAGGTCGGCGGAGAGCGGCTCCAAGATGGAAGTGGTGCAGGGCTTCGCACAACCTCATAGCAGCAGCTCGCCTGAGGAAACTTCTGCGCAACAGGCCAAGCCACAGTGTCCTCGGCGGGGGGCAGCTCACATTTTCCCCTGCTCACTCTACTTCATCAGTGTCAGACATTGCTGAAAAACAGGACTCTCCTGCTTCTTCTACAGATTTGGCAATGGTGGAGATCTCGAAGAGCTAGGTGCTTTCTTCTTTCCCTCTCCAAGCTTCCCCGGTGACCCAGGTACTGGCTTCATTAACTTTGGAATCTATTTATGATCTTTAAGATTCCAAGCTGGCTATGGCCTGTGGTAAAATAATCTCTGATATGAAGAGTGATTTCCAGGAATTTGGCCAGAGAGTGGACCGGGTGGAGGGGAGAATTCATTTTACAAAGTTACAAAAATCTTTGATAACTGCTTCGCACCAGCAATTAGACCTCTCAGAGGCTAAAGTGGAGGATCTGGAGATCAGATCCAGGAGATTAATCTAAGGTAGATGTAGAGCAAATTGTGGGTGACTTTTTAAGTACTCTGCTTCCTGAAACGGCCAGGGAATATCTGTCAATTGATGGAGCACATAGAGCCTTAACTGCAATCAAACCTAATGGTCCCCCGAGGGACATTAATGTGCGGCTGCAATATTTCCAGACCAAGGATAAGCTTATAAAGGCTGCTAGATCAGTTCTGGAGCTTAAGCTTCTGGACTCCCCAGTCCAGATTTTTGCGGACAATAACACCTCTTACAATCCAGAAAAGGAGAGCCTTGAAACCGCTCTTGTTCTAGTTACAGAAACTGAACATTAGTTATAGCTATATAACATCAGCTATATATATATATCAATGTTCCCAACAGCAAGCTCCTCCAGTGCAATATCTCTTATGCGGAAGCAGAGTCCCAGCAAAAGTGCGAGGAGGAGTTCAGCGACAGTAACCTGAAAATCCTTTTCTGGGTTTGCTGTTAATCTGTTTTGTTGTATGTCAGGCAGCTCTGTCTTTTTTTTTCTTTTTTTTCCTGCTTCGTTGAGCTGTTTCAAATTTCAACAAGAAGATGTTCAGTTGGTGAGTTTGGAACATGTTGAATATATATGTGCGCAGGAGGTAATAGATTGAATGAGAATGTTGGAGACAGTTAAGGTTTGTTTAATGGTAATGGTTATAAAAGTATTATAGTTGTGCTTTAATGGGCGCTGATTTAAAAGAAGTGTTTAATTGTGTCCTAACCTGTCCTATTAATAGGTCTCTCCTGATTTCGGGGTTGTCATTTGCATTCATAAGGGAGGGGGGATTTTGCACCTCCATTGTGACTTCGTTGGAGCAGGTCTCTTTGGAGTTGTGGCTAGTAGGCAAAGTTTGAGAGGGACAGTAAGTGGGGGGTTGTTTTTTTATTACAGGGTCTTGTTTACTTTCTTGGCCTTTATGGTAAATACTATGGGATGGCACCAGGTAAAATGTCTTTTTTTTTTCTGGATTTCTTTACTTTCATTGTTTTTTTTTTTTGGTCCTTCTCTATTTTGCTGACCTTATTTGACTCAATTCTTAAACTTGACTTTTCTGATGCATTCACTTCCTTAGCAAGTATAAGGCCCCTGGCCCAGACAGTCTAACTGCACTGTATTTCAAAATATTTAGTGGTATTAGCTCCAAATTTTTGATCACATTTTGTTCAGTGCAATCGGGACAAGGGAAACATTGGACTGCATTTTAAATTCTGCACTTATAAGCATAATTTCTAAGCCTGGACGTGACCTGACCAGTTGTGGGATCTACCGTCCTATCTCGCTTATAGATGTGGATCTGAAGTTGATGACCAAAGTTATAGCTAAATGATTACATTTTTTGGGGAGCAATATATACACCCACATCAAGTGAGCTTTACACCAGGTCGTCAAGCACCTGATCAAATTAGGAGGGTAGTTGACCTGCTATCTGTGACTGGGTCTGGCTGGGATGGCAAGTGGGTTAGGGAGTACATGGTCTGATCATTAGATCTGCATAAAGCTTTTGAAGTGCTTTCTTGGGACTTTTTGTTTTATGTTCTGGAAAAGCAAAATATTGGGACCCTCCCAGCCCCCCTCCACCAAACACCCGGCAGCTGTCATTGTGGACCGCCGGGGAACAGCAGAGGATCGGAGGTGAGTAAAGAAAAAATAAATAAATGTCATTTTTTTTAATTATGTGTCCGTGTCTATTTTTTACATTTAACCCTTTGTGAACTGGTAAGGGATTATTGAGATCCCTATACCAGTTCACAAGGCTGGGGGCTGGCAAGTCACCTGCAGCTAGCAGGTGACTTGCTACTAATCCCCGGCACCCCCAATTACCGGCCTCCCCAAAGCCCGGGGGGGGGGCAGAAGAGCCCGGCCCGTGGCTATGTGGGCTTGTAGCCTGCCGGGCGCAGAGGCCACCAAAGCTGGCCCCTGTGCCCTGTTCCTACAAGCCCCCATAGCTGGTTCTGGGCTGGTTATTTCGGTAGGGGGGACCCCATGTTTTTTTTTATGGGTTTTTAACCCTTAAAATAAAAAAATGGGGTATCCCCTCCTAGTTTTTTTTAGTAACCCCTTATGTTCTTTTGCCAGCAGCTATAAAAGGCTTCCAGCAGCAGCAGGAGAGTAGAAGCCAGAGTGATCAGCGTGGATGGGGAGGTAAGTGATATAAAATAAATAAAATATTTTTCCTCCTTGTGTCTGGGAGCTAGCAAGTCACCTGCGGCTAGCGGGTGACTTGCCATTAACCCCCGGCACCCCAATTACCTGCCTCCCCAAAGCCCGGGGGGGGGGGGGGGCTGAAGGGCCCAGCCCGAGGCTATGTGGCCTTGTAGCCTGTAGGGCGGGGAAGCCACCAAAGCTGGCCCCTGCACCCTGTTCCTACAAGCCCCCATAGCTGGTCCCGGGCTGGTTATGATGGGTAAGGGGAACCCCATGTCACTTTTTGGGGGGATTTGTAAGGGTTTTTAAAATTCCCCAAAAAACAGGTCCCTCCAGGAGGGGAGACCATATGTTGTTTTTTTTTAATTAACCACTTATGTTTATAGTGTGGATAGTACCGTATTTTTCGCCCTATAAGACGCACTTATTTTTCCCCAAAAGTGGGGGGAAAATGTCCGTGCGCCTTATCGGGCGAATGTAAAAAAAAAAAAAACCAAAAAACTCACCCGTTCCTGGCGCTCCCGCGTTGCCTGTTACACTGCGGGAGCCCAGAGGAGCGGCGGGGGCACCTGCTGTCCTGACCTGGGTGCTCGCATGTGCCCAGGAAGAGGCAGCAGGCGGAGGAGCGGCGGGAGCGCTGTCTCTGGCCCCGCCGCTGTCATCGCTGCCTGTAAAAGACAGCGATCGCAGCGGCGGGGCTGGGACAGAGCCCAGCTCCGTGAATGGGGTGGGCGTGGCCTGTGCTGACGCGGCGCAGGCCACGCCCACCCCATTCACGGAGCCGACCGCTCAGCGGAGCGGTGTCAGTGGAGGAGTTTAACTTTTTTTTTTTTTTTTACTTAAGCCGACTGGGGGGAAAGGGGGATGCCACACAGCCTATGGGAATTGGGGGAGGGGGGATGCCACACAGAATATGGGGGGAGAAGGGGATGCCACATAGCCTATGGGAATTGGGGGGAGGGGGGAAGCCACACAGAATATGGGGGGAGAAGGGGATGCCACACAGCCTATGGGAATTGGGGGAGGGGGATGCCACACAGCCTACGGGAATTGGGGGGAGGGGGGGATGCCACACAGAATATGGGGGGAGAAGGGGATGCCACACAGCCTATGGGAATTGGGGGGATGCCACACAGCCTATGGGAATTGGGGGAGGGGGGATGCCACACAGAATATGGGGGGAGAAGGGGATGCCACATAGCCTATGGGAATTGGGGGGAGGGGGGAAGCCACACAGAATATGGGGGGAGAAGGGGATGCCACACAGCCTATGGGAATTGGGGGAGGGGGATGCCACACAGCCTACGGGAATTGGGGGGAGGGGGGGATGCCACACAGAATATGGGGGGAGAAGGGGATGCCACACAGCCTATGGGAATTGGGGGGATGCCACACAGCCTATGGGGGGAGAGGGGGATGCCACACAGCCTATACAAATGGGGGGAGAGGGGGATGCCACACAGCCTATGGGGGGAGAGGGGGATGCCACACAGCCTATGGGGGGAGAGGGGGATGCCACACAGCCTATACAAATGGGGGGAGAGGGGGATGCCACACAGCCTATGGGGGGAGAGGGAGATGCCACGCAGCCTATGGGGGGAGAGGGGGATGCCACACAGCCTATGGGGGGAGAGGGGGATGCCACACAGCCTGTACAAATGGGGGGAGAGGGGAATGCCACACAGCCTATGGGGGGAGAGGGGGATGCCACACAGCCTATACAAATGGGGGGAGAGGGGATGCCACACAGCCTATGGGGGGAGAGGGGGATGGCACACAGCCTATACTAATGGGGGGGAGGGGGAATGCCACACAGCCTATGGGGGGAGAGGGGGATGCCACACAGCCTATACTAATGGGGGGAGGGGGAGGCCACACAGCCAATGGGAATGGGGAGGCACACTGCCTATATGGAGAATAGGAGGGTGGAATGCCACACTGCTTATGATAATGGGGTGTACACTGCCTATATGGGAATGGGAGGGGGATGCCACACTGGGTATACAGGGAATGGGATGGGGGCATGCTACACTGTCTATGGAATGGGGGCATCCCACACGGCCAATGGGAAAGGGGAATGCCACACTGTCTGTAATGGTGCGTATTTTTTTTTCTTATTTTTCTCCCCCAAATCCTAGGTGCGTCTTATGGGCAGGTGCGTCTTATAGGGCGAAAAATACGGTAGTTGTATTTTATTTGTAAATGTTATAAAGTGCTCTTTTCAGTTTGGGGGTCTCCTGGGCAAGAATGGGAGGGCTACCGATACATATATGAAAACCATATTGCATGTGAAAGCCCCATTTCTCCCGATTACAACGGTACCCAAAAAATATAAAGGGTTGTTTTTATGGAAAAACTGCAAGGTGCGCATAGCGCATATCACAGTTGTATTTTATCTGAAAATCTTCTAAAGCTCTGTTTCAGTTTGGGGGAGTCTCCTGGGCAGGAAAGGGTGTCTAGCTATACATGTCAGGTCCCGTGGGACACCCGCCTTCTGAGTAAGTCCGCAACCCCCAATCTCCGCTGCTAGCTTCACCTATAGTCAAGCCCCCGTCTGTCGGGACGCTTTATATGCCTCACTGGGCACGGTTGCCCCCAGGAATTCGTAGCACAAAGGATGCGGACTTACAGGGAGGAAGGCGGATGAACCCGGAACGAGACTGGGCGAGGTCGGGCGAGCAGGGGTCATACACGAGAGATCAGTCAAGACAAGCGCGGAACAAAAGGATGAGACGGAAGAGTAGTCAAAGTCGAGCCAAGGGTCAAGCCGGAAGGTCACGGGTACGCAGTACAAGGGAGCAGGCAAATCGTAGTCAGAAACAGGCAATGGTCGGTCCAGGCGGCAATCACAGGATGGTCAATACACAGCAAGATCAATACGGGAAGTTAAGACACAGATAATCACACCCAGCGGCACGCTATCACGGGCAAGGAACAACTGCGGGGAACCAAGTTTTATTGGAGGGGAATTGATGGGTTTGGACGGGAGGGAGTTTTAGCGATTGAGCCCTTGGCCAGTTTAGTTAAATCTATTAGTCAGGGATAGTGGCTGGAATGAGGGCTAGAGTAGGTTTGGCCTGGGGGTTGTCACTAATAGCACTGGCTTGTCACTACTAGGGTCGGGGTGTCCCCTTATCCTTCATCAAGCTCTAAGCACTGGGGTGATTGTGTGAACCCTTTTAACAAACCTAGCTGTAAAGCCTGGGGTGATTGTGTATCCCCCATATACCAAACCTACCGTGTTTCCCCGAAAGTAAGACACCCCCGTTTGTAAGACGTATGGGGTGTTTCAGAGGGTTGGCCTAATATAAGCCGTACCCCGAAAGTAAGACGTATGTCTTACTTTCGGGGAAATAACATTGTTGTCGAACGGGACCTACCTGAGAGGAGGAGAGGCGGCGGTGGATCCGGGGCTGCGAGCAGAAGACGAGCGGCGGTGGATCCGGGGCTGCGAGCAGAAGACGAGCGGTGGTGGATCCGGGGCTGCGAGCAGAAGACGAGCGGCGCCGGGTACAGAGGCTCTCACTGCAGCTGCGGGTGCTGCGAGGAGCCTGACGTGGAGATCATCCCTGCGCATGGGGCACGCCCACCGACCTTCGCGCAACACCCAGGAAGTGCCGGTAAGTGCGCGCGTGTGTGTGTGTGAGAGAGAGCGGCGTCAGGGGGCCAGGCTGACCCTCTGCTGGTGCTGTGCTGTCAGAGGCCGGGGGGAGAAGACGGATTCACAGCGGAACTCGCAGGTGGGTGATGTGAGGGGGACTCAGGGGGTATGACGAGGGGGGCAGCTTGGGCCGGGGGTTCCCTCCATGCTGCCCTTGTGTCATCTGTAAACTACTGCAGCACCCTTACTTGTCTGACCCACACAGATGCTGCAGTACTACAAGTCCCAGCATGCCTTGTTTATCCTCTGTAAAGGCAAGGCATACTGGGAATTGTAGTTCTACAGCATCTGGGTGATCCCTACTTTACAGTCTGACTGTGGAATCTTTGTGGTGGCCATCTTGCACAGACAGTACAAGCAAAGGCTCCAACATTTAAAGCGGAACCCCAGCCAGAGCTGATCAGTTTGAATTAGGTCCACTTAGATGTGGGCAGGGTTACAACCCTTTATCTGTCTTTGACTCCTCTGGGGAGATCTAGGGGCTCATGTACTATCATGATCACCCTATGGGGTGAGCTTGTCATTTTTTCCAATATAAGACATACCCCGAAAGTAAGACGTAGTGGGGCTTTTGGGGATAAAAAGAAAGTAAGACGGTGTCTTACTTTCGGGGAAACACGGTAGCTGTAATTAATGAGGTGATTGTGTACCCGAGCTGTAAAGACTGGGGCGTGTGTACCCCCATATACCAAATGTATATGTAAAGACTGGGGTGATTAGGTTCCCCTATAGCAGACCTAGCTGTATAGACTGGGGTGAGTGTGTGCTTCCATATGCCAAACCTATCTGTAGAGATTGGGGTGTGTACCCCCATATCCCAAACCTAGCTGTATTCAATAGGGTGTTTGTGTACCCTTATAGCAGACCTAGCTGTAAAGACTAGAGTGAGAGTGCACCGCCATATACCAAACCTGTAAAATCTGATGTGTTTCCTCACTCAAAAAATTGAGGCAGTCGTAGATTACATGGCACACAGTGCTACCAGTTCTGGGGGATATTCTTCCACCCACTCTACTGCAGCCGAAAGTGCAGAGCCCTCCACCTCACCCCCCGTAAAATCTGCAAGGCTGACCCAGCCAGAAGTCATGGAGTAAATAATGCTCTATGATGACACACCTGGCTTGAATACCATGGGTCATCTGCCTCCCCCTGCCCCAGTTGCAGTTATGGATGCCCAAGAGCTTCTGTGAGAGAATAAGGACATGGCCAGCGTACCATCACAAGACACCCTGATAGATGATGATGAGACCCAAGTGCCGACTGCTGCAGCTTTCTATATTGAGGCTGAGAGGGAGGCTAGCAGGGAGGAGTGGGTGGAAGAGGATGCCAAAAAGGATGCCAAGGTCCTAGACCCTACGTGGACAGAAGCACATTACAGTTCAGAGGAAGAGGTGGTGGTCACAAACCCTCAGCGTGCAGCCCGTTGCTGCCACTGCCTCCCACAACCACGGACTGAGCACGCGCCAAAGCAGCCTCACAGGATCTCGTTGGTGGAACGCAAACCCTCAGAGTTCAGCCCGTTGCTGCCACTGCCTCCCACAACCAGGGACTGAGCATGCGCCAAACAGCCTCACAGGATCTCCCCAACTTGGCATTTTTTCATGTAGTCCACAACAGGGAACACAGAGGTAATTTGCAAGCTGTACCAACAGTTGCTGAAGCGAGGGAAAGCTGCTAGTCATCTCTGCACCTCGTGCAGGACCATCTGCAAGCAAAACATGAGCTGCAGTGGCAGAACTACCAGGAAAACCTGCAAACACCCTCTGTCTCAGCCTGCAGCTCCACCTCCCCAACATTGCCTGTCTCCACCCAAAGGGAGAATGTGGGAACCCCACCAGCACCAAGCCAGCCCACATCATCCCAGGGAAGCGTTTAGCTCCACATTTTGCAAACTTTGGAGAGAAAGCGGAAGATGGGTCTATCTCACCCACGAGCCCTGGCCCTGAATGGGAGCATTTCTAAGTTGCTGACCTTTGAAATGCTCCCATTCTGCCTGGTGGAGATGGACATTTTTAATGATCTCATGTTGGTGGCTGTCCCACAATATACAGTTCCCAGCCGCCACTATTCCTCGCGCCAGGCCATCCCTGCCATGCACCAAGAGCTTGTGAAATAAAAAGGTGCACTGGGCAATGTCATTACTGTCTACTATGGACACTTGGACAAGTAAGCACGGGCAGGGATGTTACGTCTCTCTAACTGCCCACTGGGTGAATGTAGTGGCATGTAGTGGCGGGACTGAGGAGGGAAGCACCGTGATGCAGATCCTTCCACCACCCCGAATTGCGGGACATCAGTCGGTGCCTGCTCCTCCACCTACCTGCTTCCCCCTCTGCTTTTTCCTCAAGCAATCAGTGCAGCCCCTGCACCACCAATGTGAGCACTGCCATGGGGAAATGGCAGCATGCAGTGCTAAAGTTCATCTGTCGAAAAACCCCACACTGCCCAGGAGCTGTGGATTGGTATTTCAGGACCAGACAGATTATGCATTTTGTTCAAATCTCTTGTATCTTGCTATGTAAAACCTTTAGTGTTCGAGGCCTCTTGTCTTGAGTACCCTGGAGCACCAGGGGGAATCTTTCTGCTTTACGACCTTCTGATGGTTCACTCAGGCAAATTACCCTATATGTGTTCTTGGGGAAAAGATTTAGGTACGATTTTAGTACTTACTCAGACAGTCTGTTTAGTAGATTAACAAAGGGTTCTATTAACATGTCCCTTATAGAGGATAATTTGAAGGTGTCTCTTTGTTGGTACTCTGTTGGCAGCGAATGCGTGGGGGATAATTTTCATACATGTTGGGGGTGTCCAAAGAAGGTGAGCACCTTCTGGAATAGGGTCTTTAATCAATTAAAGACCCTATTAAAGCCGTGAGTAAGGAGGCTTAATCATTGATGTTCTATATGTTTATGGTGGCTAAGGTCACCATAGCAGCAGAATGGAAGAATTTTAAGATCAGGTGGGCGCTTATTATTTAAAAATTGAACTGGATATGGGTTAATGAGCATTTAGGTAGTATAGTACTTGAGAAGCAACCCAAAGCAATTTGGGGTCCCTGGGACTCATATTGGAAGGCACTGGTGGACATAGACCGTAAATAATATCCTGGCAATTCCTCTTTATGAAGTCCATTTGGCGCTATCCCTGTATTTTCTGCTGTGCTCAACAGGGATAGGTCATTCTTTTCTGTACTCAGGTTTTTCTCTTTTGATTTCTTTTTTTTTTCTTTATTTTACCCAGATGTGTAAGCTGTAGCCCAAATATTGCTACTTGATATGTTCATTACATTTGAAATGCAAATGTTGTAGATTCATTGTAAATTGGACTCATTGTACAATATTTTTGTGATACAATTCTATTTCATAATCTTGTATGAAAACTTGCTATATCTGGCATGTGTAGGTGCCATACAATCTTCTGTCATCAATAGTTTACAGAGAGAGTGGCACTAAACACCTGGGCTGCCTTAGTTACATTATAAAATGTTATTGTGGCAACATGGGGAGGTTTATCATCAAAAAAATCAGTAAAAAGATAACGAACCAGAACATGCTTCGAGTCTATGTAATACAAGGGTAGAACAAGGGCTAACAGGTTTTATCTTACCTTTTCACGGTCATCGTAAAGGAAGTTCTGGGTTTTGGGGACCCAACAGTTCTGATAGCCGGAATAGATGTCAGAGTTCAAATACCAGCACGCTGTTCTGAACATACCAAGTATAAATTTGATATGTCTGAAACAATTTATTTGGTGTTTTTTAATGCATGCAGCTATTTGTAACACCTTGCATCCCTCTAAGACTAATAAAGATGTTATGAGAGATGAATTACATTTGACTGATATGGTAGATGTCCAGACTATTGGGTTGATTCAAAGAAACATGTAACAGCTTGGATTTGGGTCACGATCATCCTATTTTTCACGTCCGCTCGTGCGTTCGTATGAACTTGCGAGTGATTCTATAAGCAAATACGTTTCTATCCTAAAATATACGTCCGTTCGTATGGCAGTTCGGGAATCAGACCTATGTCAGTTTCCATCCTGATTTTTCCGTTTCATTTCTCAGGTTGCAACATTGGTTTTGCCCTTTTTCCTTTTTTGTCTGGACGTAAATCCTTCTGATCTTGCGGCTCCGCACTACAAACTTACCTCATTAAAGTGCATTCTAAATATTTGTTCTTTTATTTTTCTTTATTTCATTCATTTTGTAGTAACCAACCATTAATGAATGCATTTGCATAAGTAAATCTTACTTTGTTTAATTTTTACTTAACTTGCATTTTTTACTTGTGGATTTAATTTTAATATTTTGGCTTCAAATGGTACAACTTTAAATTTTGGGTGTGGTTACCCACACCCTCTACATACAGATTGCTCTCAAATATTAAAAAACACCCAGCAACTTCTGCATGTTATGAGCCTCGAAACAGCCAAGATGGCGGCTCAGGTATTATCGGGCAGCCTGCAAACAGAAAGGGCCTTGTGACTGTCCGTGCCCCCAGCTCTGGGGGCAAAATACAGCAGTAACCCACATCCTGCACTTTATCCCGCTCTCCTCTCCTCAGTAAGTGTGATGCATCTGACCAAAGATGTGCTTAAATAATTAAACAAAGCAAAGGTAAACAACTACACCAATAAATGCTATCTAAAAATATTATTCTAGTACATCAATTTTAAAATAAATAACAAAGGACATAAGTTTCTTTAATTAACGCAAATATATTGCAAAATAAAGGTTTACATGCAAAGGACTAATTAAGGTCCACATTAAAATGATTTTATAAGGCATACATGAAATGTATTAAATCAGGCATGCATTGCCATACAATTAATGGCCTCGGCCATGCTGATACATGCAGTTCATTGGAGCACAAGACGCGCAGACTCCTCCACATAGCCAAAAAACCTGTTCACGAACAGCAATCCGGCTGCTAAAAGGTGTCGGCTGTGGCTTTCTTTTAAAACGCGTTTAGAGGTTTCTCTGAATCACACCTAAACACGTCCAATTATCCTAAGTTTTACGTTTTGATCGTAAGTTTTAGGATTTGATCCTAAGTTTTACGTTTTGATCCTAAAATTTACGAACGAACTGCCGCTGATCGTAAGAGCATATACGCATTCGTACGTAGGCTCGTGCGAGTCGGGAATGGCCAAAAAAACAGGAAAAAATGACAAACACCCACCCAAACTTACGATTCTCGATACGAAATCACTTAACTTTGGCTCTTTGAATCGAGGGGTATGTGAAGTCAGCATTTTCGCCATTGGTTTATCTCACCAGGTTAGCAGATGGGAAGAACAGAAATCATTGATCTACAGCCCCACACCTCGGTTTGTGGGTTAGGAACCAGGTGTGAATTGTGAAATAAGGGACTGACTTTCAAGTACAAATAACTAGAGGGCATTACATTTGAACTACGATCAGGGATAGTTACATCTGCTAAAGCCAGTCTAATAAAAACACATTATTTATTCTTTTGCTTATTGCTACATTAAATGTTATCTCATATCTTTACATATAGAAATATTGTTTCTGTAATGAACCTAAAAATGGCACCAAAGAATCAATGGCTTGTTGGTTACTTATCAAAATTAAATGCTTAACATGAAATTGCCTAATTCGGAGTGACATTTAGGCTACCTTGGCCGGGAGTGGAGGACACAAGGGTTAATCAGATCATTTTCTCACCCCCATTAGTGGTGTACACCGAGAGTGGTGCTGAACACCTGGGCCGTCTTGGGTACATTATAACCGGTTATTGTGACAACATGGGGAGGTTTATCATCCAAGAATCTGTATGTGAAAAATAACCATCCAGAACGCGACAAGCTGTTCAGAGATGAATACAGGGCATGATTGTGCCATCTAATTACCCAGAATTGTGATCGCCTGGCACAACTCATTACACTCTGCATTTCCCTCCTCTTCAAGTGTACCTGTCATAAATGCCTAGAAAATTTTGCCATCTGCATGATGGGTTTGAAAGCAACCAAAGCAAGAATGCCAGTCAGCTCTTTAAATTTACTCAATGTGTTCTAATTTGAGTGTTGTACGATTTTCTCATGATCACAAGCAGCCAAACTAAAAAAATGCTTTAGGCTTTTCTTTGGACAAAGGTTTAACCCTCATTCTAGTCATTCTGTGCAAGTCTTCTGATCTAAAACTGCTTCTCCCAGCAGATATACAAGCAATTTATAAAAGGGTTAAACATAGAGCAAAGGCTAGAGCAGTTAGACAAAGCCGACATTCAAGTTGTATTAAAACAAAAAGCTAGGGTTCTCATGTTCCAATAAAGTCTAAGTTGTGTCAAAAGTTTTTAGTTTGGGGCTTTGAAAGGATTAGAGACAACTCAATTCATTTTGCTGATTGTGACTTCATTAGAGCATTTCAAAAGTCAAAAACCTAATTGGCCACCAGAGGAAAAGGATGTGAATGCTATGCCTATGGCTGCTCGGAAAGCTGAGTACCGAAAGACCATTTTTAGGCTTCCTGGTGGTTGTAAGGCAGCGAAGTGTCCTAAATAGGCGCAAACATTGGTGGCCATTGCAAAATATTGGTTAAGTGTGCCAGTTGCCACTATCCTGTACACAAAAATATGTCTGCACAACCTCAAGGGTGCTATCTGCTGCATAAATCAACAGCTATAACCAACAGACTAACAGCAAATGACAGCACAAATTATTCCAATACAACATTTATACTGAAATATACTTCTTTTTATTACAAAATTTGGCATAACAGACCTAATACAATTTTAAACCATTTAAAATCACATACAACAACAGATAACCCCATTCAAACAATAGGAAGAACTCAGTTCATAATCAAATAATGAGCATCAAGGGCATGGACGCACCTTCTAGAAGGATGTGAGCTGCGTGAGGTCCATTCCACCTGCTGCATGACCTTGCGCTAGCGGGGGAGATTCGTGTGAGCTGTCTGATCACTGATCCGGGTAGGGGGGAGTCCACTTTACCCAAAGGAAGGGAAGATAGTGGGAAGCAGAGACAGCCCCAATACCAGGCGACGGACATGCAGGAGGAGGCGCTGGAGACCCAGGGTGGGTGTGACAGTCAGCTGCAGGATATATGCACACCAAAAGAAACAGCCACCCAGCGGCTGTGGGAGAAGGAGAGGCAGCCAATTCCAAGGCCAGTGCTTTGAGAATACCGGGGACTGCAGTAAAAAAATGATCGTATACCAGTATAGTGGACAGAGAACAACAGGCGTTGAGAAAGCACAACACAGTGAGACCTGAAAGTAGAAGAAGAGAAAAGATACCTTCTAAAGGTAACATACTGGTCAGTCTCCAGACATAGCAGTAGCAGGGGCTCAAATAAAGAAGAAAAACACAGGTGAGAAATATCCAATGTCTGATTACCCACATCGTGTCACTGCATTCCCCCAAGCCACCGCTATCGCCGCTATTAGCCAATGTGTCTTTTCTATATCACTGCCCGTGCATCCTCCCATCCTTACTGTATTTAACTACTCTATTTAACTACCTTTACACACCAGTTCTATGTACTCCTATTTTCCCCACAGCAGATCAGGAGCCATATCAGATGGCTTTGCGGGCCACATGTGACCCCTGGGCTGCAGTTTGAGCACATGTACCTTTGAAGAATTAAAAGTGGATATTAATCAGCTGGGAAATACCTTGAAAGGATGGTTTAATGAGAGACATAGTGGTGTGGCCACATTTTGTCTCCACTAGAAATGCGATTCCCTGAACTGGTTCTCCAGAACACCTCCCCAGTTCAAGTTGGTTATTGAAGTGACAGGGACCAAGCAAGACTTTCTGTGTTTCGCCACATTTTTCAAGTGTCATTAGGACTGTAGAACACCCTGATGCCATGAGGGAAGCTAACACCTTGATATACACCCTGGGTGCTGTGGCCAAGTCAAATGCCAATGTCAGAAACTGATAATGATCCTTCTGAATCACAAACCGAAGAGGTCTGTGGTGAGCATTTCAGATTTGCATCCTTGATATCGATAGATGCTAAAAATTTCCCTTACAACAGAGAGGACAAAACTGACCTCAGTGATTCCATGCAGAATAATCTGTTGAAGAGAGAGAGATTCAGCCGCTTGAGGTCCAGTATTGGTCTGACTAACCCCACCTTTTTGGGTACTACAGATAAGTTGGAATAGAAACCCAAACCACATTCTTGAAGGGGGCCGAAACTATGAAACCAGCCTGGAGGAGTTCTTGCACAGCTTGATGAGTTGTGCTGTTCAGTGTGGATCTTTTAGGGCCCCCAGGCTCCTCCGTGGGAAAAAAGTATTCGGCCCAGCTTTACTTGTACTTGTAGATGGTGGTGATAAAAATCTTATTTGTACAGCAATTGGAGCAAGAATTGTCAGGCAGTCCTGTAGACTCAGAGGTGTCTTTTCGAGACAATAGTATACCAATAAGACTCAATTCGCCTTACTCCTTAAGGAAGTTACAATAATATATATTCTTTTTAGAATAAAGAGGAGTTGAACTGTTATCCCCAAAACTCAGCAGAGTTCTGCAAGACACAAGGGAAAAATATCATCAATATGTAGTGTAATAAAAAATAGAGTTATTCCCCCTAATTTCTTCCCCGCAATTCACCATTACATATTAAAAAAATAAGACCACACTTGGCAGAAGAAAAGCCCTTTTTAGTGTTTTTCCACTGCCAATAAAAGAAAAGTAGTATACATACTATATATAATAGTATATATAGTATTATAGACAATATGTTTCCCTAATGGTTTCTCATATTTTTTTGTTTTAAATGTATAGCGCCACTTACTGTGCTGTGGGATAGAGAGAGAGAATGGCCTTCAGTAGCGTGAGAGTTAAAAAAGTGCACAACATGCTTTCCCTGACCTCACGAAAAGCATGTACAAAACAGCCCCAGCCGCATCTCCCTCTCTTCAGCCAAGCACTGGAGAGGGAGGAATATCAGAAACATGGACAGCAACTACAGCTAGATAAAGGCTGCATTTGCCTGAAAAAACAATTCCTCCCACACAGTAATCTTTTCTATTTGGCGTCTTAACATGCATTACCTAATAGTAAAGAGCCAAGGGGGAGGGGACTAGTCTGCTCTTTTAGAGGTCTGATTAGCATATCATTATAAATGATCAATAATGTCATGGATTAGCCTAATCCATGATCTCTTGGACAACCAGTACACACCTGGAAGCAGCTGGAATGCACCAACAGACCAATGGGTCCAGAACATGTCCAGGAGGAATGTTTTGGTACTAGGCCCACTATAATATTAACATTCTGTAAGAAAAATTAACCAAAACACCCGGAAAAAGAATAACAATAGCCAATTCTACTCAGGAAACTAGCCAGAACTGGTTCAGGTAGCTGTGGGGGCTCAGATTCGAAACAAAACTTTATTGACAAAGTCCCAATTTCTCTTGTGAACAACACATCAAAAACAGAGACGTCCTGACGTACCAAAAGAAACATGAATTTTTTACAACAAAAATGGGTGGTAAAGATTTTTTTTCAAGACATATCTATCCTACCAGTTGCACATAAAGGACTGTAAACTAGCTGTGCAATTAATTATGAGCTGTCTTAGTTACATACTAGCTCTAATCATCTAGTCCAGGGGTGTCAATTTCTGCCGAATCGACATGCTGGTCTCCTTCAAAGGGCCGGTTAATGAAATGCAAAGATGAAATGCGAATATGACCAGGACAAATGCAGACACCAAATTATTTTGCTCAGGACAGACGCAGACACTGAATTTTTTCACCCAGGACAGCCCTAAAAATACCATTTTGTGATTACTCACCTGTAAAATGGGTATTACAAGTATGTCTCACACCCTGCTGCGGAATGATTAATCACTTCTGGGTTATGTCCAGTAGAGGGCGAACGTCTGCAGAGATGAGTAGAAAAAAAGAAGCCTCTCCCGGTCCATAAATACCTGGGACCTCCCACACATTCCCCAGTATAACAAAACAGTAAGGGGACCAGGAAGAGCAAATAAAAAATGTTACCAATAAAAGGTTCACCATATAGAGGATCCAAGATACAACTCAGGGTGGGACGAAGCAGGGTGTGAGACATACTTGTAATACCCATTTTACAGGTGTGTAATCACAAAATGGTGTTATTCCAAGTATGTCTCACACCCTGCTTCGGAATGATTAATCACTTCTGGGACATCCAATAGCAGTGTCCAACATGGGTGGGGATCCCAAAAGGCAATAATGCACAAATTAAACCACTGCAGCTTGCAGAACCTTGCGGCCAAAACAGCATCCGCTGAGGCCCGCACAGCAACCGTATAAAACTTGGAAAAGGTATGAACAGAAGACCAAGTAGCAGCCTTACAAACTTGTTCAACAGAAGCCTGGTGTTGGAAAGCCCAGGAAGCCCCAACAGCACGAGTAGAATGAGCGAGTGATCTGGAAAGGGGGATCCCTCCCCTTTGCATCATAGGCCCTAACAATGGCCTAACAAACTCATATACTAATGGTAGAACGGACGGGCGCCAAACCCTTTTTGAGTCCCGAAGACAACACAAACAGTGCGTCAGTCCTACGTAAAGGTGAAGTAGTCACCAAATAGTACTTTACACAACGAACAACATCCAGAGAGCGCAAGGCCCTCTCCTTGTCATTGCTAGGCTTAGGGCACAAGGAAGGGAGCACAACATCCTGATTGAGATGAAAAGCAGAGACCACTTTAAGCAGGAAATCAGGCTTAAAGCGGAAGACCACCTTGTCCTGGTGTCTCTCAAAGTAAGGGGCCTGAACAGACAGAGCCGTCAACTCAGAGACACACGTCGAACGGAGGTGATAGCCACCAAAAAGTCAACCTTTAGAGTGAGAATGGAAAGTGCAGCATCCTGCACTGGTTTAAAGGAGGACCCAGGAGGGCCAACAAAACCAAATTCAAGTCCCAAACTGGTAACAAAGGCTTGCGAGGGGGCTGCACATGAGTGACCCCCTGGAAAAAAGTCTTAACCAAAGGATGAAGGGCAAAAGACCTCTGAAAGAAAAAAACGCCAGAGCGGAGACCAGCCCTTTCAACGTGCTAAGCTGAAAGCCCAAGTCCAGTGTTGAAGAAACTCCAAAATTCTGGGAATGGAAAACACCCTACAAGGCAAGGCCCTAGCCTCACACCAATCAATATAGGACCGCCAGGTCCTGAAGAAGATGTTGGAGGAAGATTTCTTCCTAGCCCTAACAAGCGTCTGGACCACAGCATCAGACAAACCCTCTTCTTTTAAGATGGTTTCAGCAGCCACGCTGTCAAAGCCAGCGTTTGTAAATTGGGGTAAAAAGTGGACCTTGAGTGATCAGATCCGGAAACAGAGGCAACCTGTACTGAACGACCGCCAGTCGCACGACGTCTGCGAACCACACCTGTCTTTGGCCACCTGGGAGCCACCAGAATTGCTGGCACACCCTCGTGAACCAGCTTGCGCACCACCTTGCCTACCATGGGGAAAGGGGGAAACAGAAACAGGAGACCCAGATCCCACCAGGCCAGAGACATGACATCCACTGCCAGAGCCAGAGGATCCTGGAACAGAGACACAAAGGCAAGGAGCTTGTGGTTGTGATGGGAGGCAAAGAGATCCACTTCCGGAAACCCCCACCTGTGACAGATGGATAGCAATACCCTGTTGCTAAGGGACCATTCCCCTCGCCGAGAGGTCCCCCTGCTCAGAGAGTCCGCTTCCAGGTTTTCCACCCCTGGAATGTACACCGCCGAGATGCATGGAACATTGCTCTCGGCCCATGCAAGAATCAGAGACACTTCCCGGAGGGCACTCCTCCTGCCAGTCTCTCCATGGTGATTGATGTAAGCGACCGCAGTCCGATTGTCTGATCGAACCTGAACCGGTAAGCCCTGGAGATGATGCGTCAGGTGCGACAGCACCAACCGAACCGCCCTCAGCTCCAGGATGTCGATGGGAATGTGAGCCTCCTGAGGACCCCACAGCCCCTGGGACTGATGTTCCTTCCAGAAACCCCCCCAGCCCGACAGGCTGGCAGCAGTGGTGACCGTTTCCCAACGGGGTGCCAGAAAGGATCTGCCCCCCAGAAGATTACTCGGGTCCAGCCACCACTGAAGAGACCGCCGGACCAGAGGAGACATCACAAAGGACTGATCCAAGGACAGAGGGCATCTGTCCCAGGCCGATAACAGATGGAGTTGAAGAGGCCTCAAGGGAAACTGAGCAAAAGGCCACTATCAATCCCACCAGTCTCATCCCTTACCGGATAGACGGGCGAGGGTGGTACAGAAAGAGACGTATCAGATCTTGAACCACCTCCACCTTCGACTGGGGTAGAAACACCCTGGTCTGAATGGTATCCAGATACATGCCCAGAAAGGAAGCCTCCCTTGACTGGGAGAGAGAAGACTTGGGGTAGTTGATCACCCAACCGAACCTCTCCAGCGATGTCACCACCGTTCTGGAGTCCAGCTCTGCCTGGCTGAGAGAGGATGCCGTGATGAGAAACTCGTCCAGATACGGCGCAATGCGAATGCCCTGGGCTCTGAAAAGGGCCATTACACCCGCACGTTGGTGAACACCCGTGGTGCCGAGGTCAGTCCGAAGGGAAGAGCCCCAAACTGGTAGTGCTGATCTCCTACCGCAAATCTGAGAAACCGTTGATGTCCCGGGAAGACCGGCACATGAAGGTAAGTGTCTTTTATGTCCATTGAAGTCATAAAGTCCCCAGGACGAAGGGAGTTGACGGCAGAGCGCAGAGTCTCCATGCAAAACTTCTTGGTTTTGATGAACCCGAGCGGCCCGGGAGTCCGTCGGAACCCGAGACCTTAGGAATCTGAGAGGAGGCCGGTACTCAAACTCCAGCTTGTACCCAGAGGAGACCACCCCCAGGATCCAGTTGTCTGTGACCTCCCGGGTCCAGACCTGGGCGAAGAGCCGCAGCCATCCCCCCACCCGCGAGGGTGAGGGCGCCCCCTCATTGCTTTTGGGTTTCTGCAGTGGCTTTGGGTTAGAACCCCAGGCAGTCCCGGGTCGGGCACGTCCTCTGCCCCTACCCCAGGAATCATCTCTGAACGCAGGCCAAGAGATTCCTCTGCTTGTCTGAGAGCCACGAAAGGAGGAATTAAAGGAGCCTGAACCCCGAAAGGGTCGGCGCTGCTTTCTAAGTCGCGGCAACTTACCTCCTTTTGCCACCGAGTCCACTATATCACCAAAAAAAAAAAAAAAGGAGCATACCCACGAAAGGTAGCCCTGTAAGCGCCTTATTTGCAGCAAAAAACAGGCGCCCATTAGCGCAACCAAACCGATCGGCGTATAGCCACTAGCAATGCTAGGTCCTACTACACATACATATTGTATCATCCAAAGCAGATAAGACAAAGGCAATGAACATTTCACAACCCGTCAGTGCTGCAAATTCCTCACTAGAAGGGCTCAGATGGGGACCCTCCAAAAGGCCCCTGATTACAGATTTAGTAGCTACAGTAAAGCCGAACCCACACAGGCAAAGGCATGCAAAGCCATGTGGCCAAGACGTCGGTTCTTCAAAAATATGGGCCAGAAGCCTGGGGGTATCCACGGTATCCCCACGCTCCTTACCGGCATCAGCATCCAGAAAACTGCTGATCATCTGAGTCTTCAGATTCCGGAATAAATTCCCCTTCTGCAAGCTGGGAATAATCAGACCAATCAAAAGAATCATAATCATCAAAATCAAAGGCCGGTGCAACAGGCGCCAAGTGCCGTCTCTTAGCCAGGCCTGACTTGGCCGCAGAGCTAGCAATCATCTTCTCAATGTTGGCCAATCTAGCACAGACATCGGATTGCGACTCCCCCTAATGACGTCACTTGGGGTCAAGGTCAGGCGTGGGGGTGTAGGTGATGAGGCCGGCGGCGCTGATCCAGACGCCAGGTGCCCGGATTGCCTGCTGTGCACATGGTATGCAAATAACCACATTGTCCTCCGCAAGGGATACCCCACAAACCACACACTGCCGGGGTTGCCCCGAAGGGATCCCGAGCCCGGTATCCTGGGAAGCCTCCATATGGTGATTTTTTGTGGCAGTCGCAATGACCAGTGGGAATTACCCTATTAAGCTACCCGGGATGCCCCTTAATGTCCGTTAGTGGGAGGATTTGTAAAGCCCCAATTTGAGTGAGGGACCTAAGGACCCAGAGAAACCCCCTTTAACTATCAAGGAAGGAACAGCCCTGAAAGACATAATGAAAAAGGGGGTACAATGAGCCACAAGCCATAACAGTAATCAAACTACAATAATAAGTACAGGCACACAATAACTGTAAGGCCACAATGTAATAACAAAATAATGCAGCATACAATACACCTCCATATAAGCAACAATAGCGTGAACATGGTGAAAGAAAACAAGCCCCGCAGGGCACTCACAGCAGCAGCAAGATGGCGACCAGCGAGGGACGGCAGCAAAGGCAGCAGCAGCCAGGAGAGAAGAAGGAAGGGTGCGGGCCAGCGCGGATCACACGCCGCGCGTGGCCCCGCCCCCTCCTTCCAGGAAGAGGAACCTCCAAGGGCCCCAAACGAGGGGGGCAGGGCCTCGGCAGCGCGCCAAGCGGCCGGCCCGCCCCTCCTCCAAGGAAGGGGAATAAAACCCCCTTTTCAATGGCCGCGCTCCCATTCAACAGCGGAGCTGGCCCGGACTCCAGGCCGCCTGACAGCGCGGCCTGGCCAAGGTGAAATCACATTCACACCGACACTCACACAATCCTGTAACTGACAGTGATCATCAGGACAATTAAAAAGGCGGGACAGGCCCCCCCCCCATGATCCAGGGACATGGAGCAACGGAAGGGGGGGCACCCAAGCCACCTAATGCGGCGCGGGGAAGGCACGGACAGGGCATCCCAAACCAGGATCCCGAACCTGGTATCCGCCTACCCCTTTGGTGGGGGTCTCACGGAGGAGCATAGCTCCTAATAGCACACCTCTAGGGTGTCACCTACCCTCGCCCGGACCTACAGCCAAGGCTGGGTGGCAAAGGAATTAATTAATAAAAGGTCCGGGCAGAAATAGGGCAATAAAATGGCCGGGTGTAAACCAGGCTTACCTGCAAGGAAGGAGACAGCCATCTTCTGACTTGCTCGCCGTCTGCAGAGACGATTACTGGGAATGTGTGGGAGGTCCCAGGTATTTATGGACCGGGAGGGGCTTCTTTTTTTCTACTCATCTCTGCAGAAGTTCGCCCTCTACTGGACATAACCCAGAAGTGATTAATCATTCCGAAGCAGGGTGTGAGACATACTTGGAATATAATTTTTTCCACCCTATCTGGCAATAGCTAGCAATTTCTGTGCAGCAGATATAACAGCCCTGGATTAGGAGAAAGATATTTTTTCAGTATTTTTCTATTGACCTATTTTTCACCTGCACAGGATTGCAGTCTTTTGCCCCACCCCTAGCTTCATCAGATCACTACTGGCTTCTGACACTTACCGGCTGAGTAAGATGTCATCTCACTCCTGGTAAAAAAGGCCCCTCCCTGCAACGTCTGTTGAGCTGCCAAAAGCCACCCCCCAGGGAAGAGGAGACATTGAATCCCGGGTGAAAGTGAGCGTTCATTTATTTTCTTTGGTCTGTAACACAGGGAAAATGCCCACAATGTAGAATTTACATAGCTGGCGCTTAACGGTCAGAGATGCAACTGCATAAAGTCTATGTAGCTGGCACTGAGAGGGTTAAACACACAATCCAAAAAATTGAAGGGTACCCACTTTCTGTCCACCTCATCTGATCGATCCTAGTTTGGTTTTCAGCAACTCACCTGCGCTTCCCATGCCGCCCTGGGGCCATGACTTCTCAATTTACTACGATAAAGGGGACGTGTCAGTCAATGAATGGAGAAGCCATGACAGTGCTCCTTTGACAGATGGTGGGTCATGAGCCCAACATACCCCATGTTTTGGCTCGGGATGCAAGATGGTGTGGGAAAGGATCCAGTGATCGGGAGAGGTGCTGACAACTGGACTAGCAAGGGGGGACAAAAGGTGAGTATCCTTTTGTTTTTTTTAATTGGGTGTTCAATCACTTTAAACCACCTCATGAAAATGAGCACCATTATTTGCTTTATTTTAAAATAGGGCATAAGATAAAATTAGATGCGATTCAGTAAAGGGAGGATGTTAGAGCAAGATTTGCACCTAGAGCAATGTGACAACTTATTTAATTTGCTTTCCAAAGTAAAACTTCAGTAAATGTTAAGTCAGTTGATCTTTTTTACTGCCCAAAACTGAAAGTTTTGAGTGTTTATAACAAGCATATATCAACTTAAGGTTTAATTATATTGGAATCACTCTTTATATCAACCTCATGCCTTATGTTGAAACAAAGAATGAGAAGGGTTATATTTTCATTAGATATTTTAAGGAAAGTTTACTAATCTTAAAAAGCCTTCCTTTAGCTAATAGCATTGTTATTTTGCGCACAGACAACATGCTTGCATTATTACACACATGAACACTCATAGCTCATACTGTGGATGAAAGCTGTTAGAGGTCATTCTGGTTTAGAAATGGTGAGCAGCTGCCATTTGTCATGTTGAGCAGCGCGAGGAAGCAAGACGCAGATTAGAGTGTTTACTGCAGAATAACACATAAGACAGGTTTATATTTTGTCTGTAAAATAATGGTATTGATTGAGAATCATTCTTCTGTACAGCCACCATTGCTATATTAAATTAGCGAAAAATCAGAAATCACATGTCCCCTGAAAAGGAGAACTTACACACAACATTTAAAGGACAAGTTTACATCTATGTTTCAGATATACTGTATTTTTCGCCCTAAAAGACACACTTATTTTCCCCAAAAGTGGGGAAGTGTGTCTTATCGGGCGAATGTAAAAAAAAAAAAAAACTTTCATTCCTAGCTCCCACACCTCAGCAGCCTTCTACTGGTGACATAAACACACATACATATTACTGGTGTCCTTGCCGCTACCCCCGCCATTGCCGCCACCCCTGCTGCTGTCCTCGTAGCCACCACTTCCTAGGAACCCATTTCAGGCAACCAGGTGGGACGTGGCCTTTGACTCCTGCCAGCATCATTGGAGTAACAGGTCACCCCCACCCGGAAGTCGGAACCAGCAGCTGCAGGGACGGGGAGATGGCGGTGGCCATCAGAGGTAGGGTACGACGGCACTGTATAGGTATGTTTGTGTGTTTGTGTCCGTAGGAGACATCTGCATGGGAGCTGGGGGGCATGTTGCACACTGCCTGTATCTGGGATGCCTGTACTCTGCCTGTAATTAGGAATGCCCGCCCGGGAGGAATGCACCCCTGGGAGAAGGTGAGAAGGGCTGAGGAGGACGGTGGGTGTCAGGTCCCACACTTGACGCGGAGCCCTGAGCGCGCCAGTGAAGAGCGGATGGCCGCATGAAGGAGAGAGCTCCTCGCCGGGAGGCGTGGGAGACGCATTCCGAGGCTGGGAGCCGCCGGAGGTAGGTATCAGAGGCTGCTAAGTCTGGGCGGCTGCGACCCAGCTCCCCGGCCCAGTCACTATGTAATTTAGAAGAAACCCATAGCCCTGGAGTGGACACACACACAAAACACATAGAGGGGGCCCCCACACTCCACACTGTTAACCCCATCATGGGTGACCCCGACAGCTGTGGGATGCCCCTGCACAAGCAACCCCAACCTGGGTACAGCCCAGGGTCTGCTGCCATATGCACCCTGCCGGGATCTCAGCAACAACTTATTTAGAGGGGCTGCCCCCACTATACAGTGACAGCGCAGGCTAAATGAGCCCGGCCCCTACGCCATCGCCACAGGCCAAGCCCGAATTCACGGGTGCTACATGACCCCTCCTCAAACCCAGCCGGGGTGTGGTTCTCCCCTGGGGCACCTGTGCGCATCCCTCCCTCCCCTGCTTGGCGCTCCAGAGGAGATCAGGATGGAGAGACTTGGGGTGGCGGTCGTAGAGGAGACGGCCACGACCATGGTCTGGTCCCACACCGGTGCACCCCCCAGCACCTAAACGATCCATCTCGGCACCATTCATCCCACTCCCAGCTCCCAGGCACCTCATGCTACGGGGGGGGGGCACCACCTCAAGCTCAACAAGGGTCTGCGTTGGCGCGACCCGAGGTGCCGACGGATGGAGCCGCTCAGGGTGCTTTCCGAAGCTACCGAGATGGGCACCTGGGTGTCCTTGCTGGCCCCCCCCCCTCTCAAAATTGCCACGACGGAGTCCTCGCGGATATCAGGGCTTAAAGCCCTGCCAAGTTTGAGAACTCCATTAAGAAAGATATTTCGGATCTGCAAGGTGCCGTGGGCAACCTGGACTCCAGGGTATCGGGCATGGAGCAATCCCACCTCTCGACCATACAAAGAATTGAAGGTCTAGAAAGAGGCATACTGATTCAAGTATATAGTTGTATCTTCATCTTTTAAATATTTAAACTAGCACTATTATAATAAAAGGTCCAATAAAAAAAGACCACATAAATATGCTAGATAGCAAGAAGAGGTCACTTTTACGACTTTTACCTTGTGCCAAAAAATTCCAGTCAAGCTTGTTTCCTTCTTACTGTAAGGAATATGAATCGGGTGTGACTGGTCGTGAATGTGCCATTTTGCTGTTACATGGAAGAACTTCTTTGTTCTAACAGTTTCCAGAGCTAGACTGTGCTAGAACAACAGCCTATTGCTATTGAAATTCATCTGATGTGTATAGACAGTTTTACTTATGCAATGATTTGGGCAGATGTTAGAGTGGTTAAAGTGATATTTCAGGCATGGCCAACTGTGAAACTATAAAGTCAGGCTAATATTTGGCAATGTCCTAAATTGTTTTCCATTGTTCCTTGAGGAAGTATATTTCCTCATTCAGGGTGCCAAGCTGATAGCAGGCACAGCGCTGGAGTAACGCTTGCCAAGGTAAGCCACTGTTTATTTTTTTTATTGGAATGCTACATGACCCCTCCTCAAACCCAGCCGGGATGTGGTTCTCCCCTGGGGCACCTGTGCGCATCCCTGCCTCCCCTGCTTGGCGCTCCAGAGGAGATCAGGATGGAGAGACTTGGGGTGGCAGTCGTAGCGGAGACGGCTGCGACCATGGTCTGGTCCCACACCTGCGCACCCCCCAGCACCTAAACGATCCATCTCGGCACCATTCATCCCACTCCCAGCTCCCGGGCACGTCATGCTACGGGGGGGGGGGGGGCACCACCTCCCGCTCAACAAGGGTCTGCATTGGCGGGACCCGAGGTGCCGATGGATGGAGCCCCTCAGGATGGAGAGGGGGCACTGCAGCTAAAAACAACATTGAACATACCAGGACAGCAGCATCGTAGGATGGGTGATTTGATTTGTTTTATTACTGCCCCTATTTTACTCTTGATTTTAGCTTTTAAATTATTTGCCACCCTATTCAGCAGTGCCCAGCAAACAGCCTCCTTGGTGCTCCCTTGTCGGCAACTTAACGAACAATAACACCTCTAAGCACGGCAAGAGAAATCCATCCTCCATGACGATCTTTTTTTTGCTACTCTGTTTGAAGCTCAATTGAGGGACTAAATCAATTTAAAAACTTTGATTTCTTCCAGATCCACACATAATACGAAATTACAGGTCAAAACTGCCCATAACAAGGTTGTTTTTCAGCGTAAACCTCAAGAGAGGAAGAATAACTCGTCACTCATTAACTGTGGGTAGCACAGCAATGTAGCAAGCACAATGTATACAGAAAAGGCAACAAAATATCAACATGACTGCACTCCATGGCACGTAACTACACCACACATGTATGTTCCCTGATATGCATACACCTATTATACACCTTAATTATCAGCAAAGAAAGGTCATTATTAGTGATGAGCGAACTTGCTGCTAGTTTGGTTCGGTCCTTGGATTCGATCCGAACCCCGCTGAAATGGGGGTAGTAGGGGCTGCAAATGGGGGGGGGGGGGGGGGCACCAGGGCGATTGCACTGCACAAAATGGGCAATAACAAAAAACAATAACTATAGCAAAACAATACATACATCAATACATTAAAAATTAATAAAATAAAATATTTTCATTAGTGTCAGACCTGCCCTGCACAAAATGGGGTAAGGAAAGTACTCAAAATGATAACAGAAAACTAAAAAAAATACATACATAAATACATTAAAAATAAATAAAAACTGAATTATTTTTTTCACAGGTGTCAGGGGGAGGAGGAGGTGGATGTGGCGGTGAAAGTGGAAGAGGCGGAGAAGGTGGATGTGGCCAATACTAAAACCAGTCACTCAGACGCTCAGACACAGCCAAGCCCCATGGGATCCACGCCTGGTTCATCATCAAGAATGTCAGAATGTCCAATTTGGGTGTGGGTAGGCGGATCCTCCTGTCGGTGATGACACGCCCTGACGAAGATCAGGCCAGCACCTCCAAAGCATAGAGGTCAATCTCTGGCCACGTGTCCAATTTAGTGACCCAGAAATAGAATGAGGCAGGCCCATCGCTCAGTACCAGGAGACACGTTGATAGATAGTCATTTACCATCAAAGTCTTCCCCCCTGATATCCGATGGAGGTGGATGTAGCAGACAATAAAATAAGGTGTCCACATTGTGGCCATGCTCTTGTGTGGTGGTGCTGGTGCCCCTGCGGCATTTCAGACTTGCTCCTCCTTTTCGGCCTTGTGCCGTCACTGAGCCCTCAAATGCAGCTGGAAACTCTGCCAATAGTGCATCCACCAGAGTGCGTTTGTACTTCCTTATCTTTCTATCCTACTACAGTGGTGGAATCAAGGAGGTGATAGTATCCTTATAGTGGGGATCCGGCAGGGTGTCCACCCAGTAATTGGCACTGGTGACTATGCAGGCAACTCTGTGGTCATTCGGCAGGCACTGCAGCATGTGTCCTCAGTGTCAGGTGTTTCCTCCTCCTTCTCCTGCTCCTCCCATCAGCCAAACTTTAGTGACACCTGTGAGCTGTGCTGTGAATGTCCTTCTCCCCCTCCGAATCCTCCAAAACTGTCTGCGAGCTGGACAGAGGAGTGCCTGTTCACTATCGGCCCAGTAACCCACCCTGCAAGCCACATGTGCACTGCCCTGACACCTGGGAAAATGGGCCTCCTCTTCCTCCTATCCTTCGTCCTGTGCCACCATCACATCACATGGCCTAAAGGGTTTTTCTCGAGAAGGCAAAGGATGGTGATGGTAGCGCATCATCAGTACTCACCATATTAGTGGCGTACTGTTCTGGAAGCACTGCGTCATGGCACAAACATCCCCGATAGATGCCCACTCACTAGTGGTGAAGTGCTGTTGGTCTGCACTTTTTTGCATTTGGAACTCCACTAATGCCTGCTGTTCTTCACACATCCTTAACAGCATATACAATGTGGAATTCCACCTGGTGGGCAAGTCACATATAACGCGGTGGGTGAGAAGTCCAAAGTTCCTCTGCAGTGCAGAGAGGTGAGCAGCAGCAGGGTGGGAAAGCTGAAAGAGCATGCACATGCCACGCACTTTATACAACAGCTCTGGCATCTCTGGATAATGGACCTGGAAGCTCTGCACCACCAAGTTGAGCACATGCGTCAGGCAAGGGATGTGTGTCAAAAAGGCACGGGCAAAGGATGCTACAAGGTTAGGTCCTTTGTTGCACACCACCTTTCCGGGCTTCAGGTGCAGTGGCAGCAGTTATTCATCTGTCTGCTCCTGGATGCTGGTCCAGAACTTCTGGGCTGTGTGGGGTCTTTCGCCCAGACAGATGAGTTTCAGCACCATATGCTGCTGTTTTCCCATGCCTGTGCTCAAACTGGTGCAGGGGTTGTGCTGACTGCATAAAGAGGAAGCAGAGTAGGAGGAGGCAACAGAAGGCACAGACGACTGATGTCCAGCAATCCTGGGTGGTGGAAGGATATGGAAGGGATATGGGAGGTGAGGTGGAGGGCTCTTTTCAGAGGAGTGGAGTGGGTGGAAGAAAATCCCATGGATCTGGTAGCGCTGCGTGCCATATAATCTATGACTGCCTCAACTTGTTCTGGCCTCACCACTCTGGCAGCAGTACTGGGGCCTACAAAATGCACTAAAAACCCTGGCACCTGCTTGCACCAAGGGAAGGTGTAGCAGACACAGTCCTTGTCCCACAGTCCCTTTCCCATATTTGCTGCTTTCTGCATTGTTGGACACAGTGTAAAGGCAGCCTGTCCCAGTAAGTACAATGCAGGTGCGCAGGTGAGTACGTCTATCAAAAACCCTATAATTAGAATGCAGGTGGACAGAGATTAGTACTTTTATCAAACACCCAGTATGTAGAATGCATTTGGGCACAGGTGAGTACTTTTATCAAACACCCAGTATGTAGAATGCAGGTGCCTAGAGATTGGTACTTTTACCAAACACCCAGTATGTAGAATGCAGGTGCTGAGAGGTGAGTACTTTTATTAAACACCTAGTATGTAAAATGCAGGTGCCTAGAGATTGGTACTTTTACCAAACACCCAGTATGTAGAATGCAGGTGCTGAGAGGTGAGTACTTTTATTAAACACCTAGTATGTAAAATGCAGGTGCCTAGAGATTGGTACTTTTACCAAACACCCAGTATGTAGAATGCAGGTGCTGAGAGATTAGTACTTTTATTAAACACCTAGTATGTAAAATGCAGGTGCCTAGAGATTGGTACTTTTACCAAACACCCAGTATGTAGAATGCAGGTGCTGAGAGGTGAGTACTTTTATTAAACACCTAGTATGTAGAATGCAGGTGCCTAGAGATTGGTATTTTTACCAAACACCCAGTATGTAGAATGCAGGTGCTGAGAGGTGAGTACTTCTATTAAACACCCAGTATGTAGAATGCAGGTGCTGAGAGGTGAGCACTTTTATCAAATACCCAGTATGTAGAATGCAATTGGCACAGGTGAGTACTTTTATCAAACACCCAGTATGCAGAATGCTGCCCAGGTGTGGGATTACATGTGCCCCAGCAGCTGCCACACTCAAAGTACAATGAGGACAACAAACAGGTGTGCTGCTATGTCTCTCCTTCGCTGTCCCTCCAAAAACCACCATCTAGCTGTTTTAGATGTTCCTCACTCCAGCAGATCTAACACCTCTGACTCTCCCAATCTAGGTGTCCTATCTGTCCCTCAGCAACCTCTCCCTATCTACTGCAGAGCCCTCTGAGATCAGCGTGACGCAACTTTTATACCCAGTATGGGCATGGCTGTGGTTTTTAGTTGAGTTAGCCTTGGTTTCTAGTTGCTGAGCAACCAATCAACCGGCTTCCTGGGTTTTGCGGGTTGGCCGAACACCGAATTCGGGCACAGACCTCTCGCTGAAGTTTGTGCTTGGGTTTGTGAGCCCGAGCTTGCAAAGTTCAGTATGAGCCCGAACTTTGCAGCACAGGCTCACTCATCACTAGTCATTATAAATCATAGTAGCAGGTAAATTATGTGGTGCAACAGAAAGTTAGTCTTAAAGTATGACATGGACCAGTTAGTAACGTACAATGATGAATATACATTTCTTAGTGAATTGTGCAGGATACTGGAAAAAAAAAAAAAAACCAGCATACCGTACATACAAAAATATTTTTATAGGGTTTTGTTCCGCTTTAATAGGATTGTTAGAATGAGAAAAGTACATGCAATTTAGCTGTTTAGATGGTGGATGAAAACATGAAAACAAGAGTTGGTCTGTAGGTAGGCCTGGCACTGGCGAGCATGAACGGGATTGTGATCCATGTGACAATACTATTACAAAGTATCAAAGTATGGCATTAGCAGAGCCAAAACTAATATAATGATATGTTTCACAGATGAATAGAAATGGTTTGCAAAGCTGGAGCAGAAGAGAGTAAGAGAGAGCCTCTCTGGTAGCAGAATAAAAGAACCAGGTGGAAGTCCAAATTATACAGTACGTCACAGGGGATAAAAAAAAGGCACCATTTGTTTTAAAGAAGCTGTGTGAAATTGTGCATATCTGTTCTCCAGTAACTAAGGGAGTATCTGTTTACACTACCCCCACATACACACACAAGCATACTTGCCCTCTTGAAAGTGGACCAACACCCAGGATTTTGACTATCCTGGGTTTTGGTCCACTTCGGTGGGGCACCCCGATCGGGTGTGCCCCGCTGTCTGAAACCCCCCCAGAAAGCCCCAAAAAACTGACCTCTCCCCACTCCCACGTGACCGCGCCAGCCAATCACAGCGCTCAGAGCCGCTGTGGTATGCGCGTCCAAGGCCGCCTGGACGTGCATACCAGCTCAGCTGGCTCTGAGCGCTGGAGGCCGCATCTCGCGCTTCCCTCTAACAGGGAGCGCGCCTGCACCGGCCATTCACAAACGGCCGGCGCGGGTGCGCGCCCTGCTAGATGGAACGGGGCTGAGGTAAGGTTTGTGGGCCTCCTGGGGGGTTCCTCCCCGCGGGACATCCCGATTTCGGATGCCCCGCGGGGAGGGATCTGATCGGTCCGGGAATCTTATAGATTTCCGGGCCGATCCCCCCTGGGTGTTGGTCCACTTTAAGCATAACAAAACCCTGCTTCTTTTCCACCATCCCCCATTTGTGTAACTCCTGCCCCGTTTAATTACCATGCAGAGCATGTCTGTAAATATAGCAAGCTTTCCTGCTGCCATAGCCAATGCAAATTTGAGATTGCCAATTGGCTGATAATCACCTCTTTCTACAGAAGGCAGCTACTAAAAACCTGCTTTTTGTTTTTTTAATAATCAGATAAGCTAAAGAAAGCTAGAGAAGGAGAAGTCAAACACTGTCACCATAACCTGCTTTTTCTCTTCTCTGTCAATCTAATAGCCATATGGCAATCACAGGTTTCCTTTAAATAAAACCTTATCTTAGCAGCGTAGAACAGGTGGACACCGCAGAAACACCAAATGCCAGCAAAACTGAAAACAAACTGAAGGAATTGTCATCATTAATGAATTGCAGATAATTCAGTTCCTTACCACAGCTGAGGTACAAACTGCCCAAATTCCCTTCAGATCTTCTAACAAAAGATATTCCAAATAGCTCAGAACAACAATAGATTTATAAAGAGTTTCTGCATGTCCTGTCCTTATTGTCCTGTAAAGGGCCCAGTAGTTCATAGATGGAATAAGGCAAACTGGACAAGCAAGGTTGTAGCTAAAAAGAGCAAGCTGACATGATTCTCTAATGGATAAAAAAGAAACTAAAACCTTGGAGACGTGGTGTTTGGATTGCACGCTTTATTACATCTTAATGATTAGTAAGAGAGATGCTTTTGTGTGGACACCCTCCATGCCCTCGTTAGAGGGGCTCGCCGGCAGCCGAGGCCACCATTCACCTTTCTTTCTCACAGTTCACTATTACGACCTCGGCCTGCTTATGACGTATGCCGGGTTGTTCATACTGCCACATCGGCTTCATAGTTGTTTGTTAACTGCTTGACATACTTGTGTCCATTTATATTATTAACTGTTGTTTGACTATGCTGATCGTGCTATGTACCATGCCATGCTTCTTCAATAAAAAAATTACAATAAAAAAAAAAAAAAAAAAAAAAGAGCAAGCTGGACCAAAAATCATATTTACATTTCATTTGATCCTTTATTTAGGACTCCTATGGGACATTTGATTTGGTATTCCTCACAGTTGGAATTACAATTTAACCCACTGCCCCGCAATATGGTTGGCATTCTTTCCTGTCAAAATGTCCACAGTTGGGGCTTTTAAAAAGACAGCCACCTACAGAAGTGAGGACAGTGACAGCTGGCACTAGAAGTGCTGCTAGCGGGGGCGTGGCCAAGATGGCGACCTGAGCGGACGTGCTGTGCTGGGCTCCGCTAATTCATCCTGATCTACCCCATCATACCTGGTGACGGTGCAATCCGTGGGCCCCATCTGGCTCTCCCTGTCTGCGGGATTGAGCCTCTGCGGTGAGCGGCGGCGGCTGGAAACTGTCATCGGGGCCGGAACACGTGCGCTCCCCGAGCGCTCTGCAGAGAAGCGGCTGGCTGGACCGGTGAGCGGCCTTCCTACTCCCCGGGCTGTGGCGGTGACTGGAGGCGGGCGTCGGAGAGCGGCGGCGGCGGCCCCGGGAGGTGCGTGCGGCGGGACGGCGGTGTGTGTGCGGCTGGACGGGCTGGGCACTGCCGGCGGGACTGGAGCACGTGCGCTCCCAGCGCGTTCTGCAGAGGAGGCGGCCGGCTGGATCGGGTGATCGGCGAGGCTGACACTGAGCCCCGAGCTGTGGCGGTGACTGAAGGCAGGCGTGGGTGAGTGAGTCTTGAGTCCCCGCCGGCGTGTATGTCTATGCTGAGGAGCGGGAGCCGGTGAAGAGGCAGTCAGGCGCCATTTTGCTGATCCGGTGAAGGGGAGGCTCAGACCAGCAGAGCTAGAGCTGCAGCTCTGGGGGAAGAAGGAAAAGGGGGGACAATATTATCAGCTGTGACCTGCCTTCGCCCGTGTTTGAGAGGCTGTGGGGGACCAGGACAAACTCAGTGCTTAGCAGCCCCTGATGGTGCAACTCCCCTAGTAGGGCACTGTCTGCGTCCGGCAGTGCACTCGACCATCGCGGAGCGAGTTTCAGTGGCGGGGGGAATCACCTGGAGTGCCCGGCCTTCCAGGCCCACCACACAATAGCTATAACTCGCCTACCCATAGGGCACATACCCGCCACTGAGGACTGCACAGGTATTTTGGCGGAGCCGGGTAGCCACCTGAGGGCTGTCCCGATACGGTCCCTGGGGGAGGTCCCCCCCCCTACACATGAGAGGAAGTAAAAAGCGTAGGACGACGTCGGTCACCAGTAGCACGCAAACGATGGAGGCCCAGAGAGGGGTCGGGCAGGAACCCTCCAACCCTGATACTGCAGCTATTATGGCGGCTATTGCCTCGTGCCAGAGCGCCCTCACGGCCAAGTTTGACACCCTCCAAGAGCAGTTTAACTATGTTCGCCATGATCTGGATAAGATCCGAGACCGCACTGGAGAAGCGGAGAGGAGAATCGGAGAGACAGAAGACCGGATTTCTGCTCAGGCGGGCGAACTTGCTACCCTGCGGAGGCAGGTGACCACCCTGATGGGGAGGGCTGAAGAAGCCGAAAACAGGAATCGACGTAATAATGTTAGGATCCTGGGGCTGCCCGAGAAGGCTGAGGGGACCTCCCCGGAGCAATTTGTTGAGAAGCTCATAAGAGAGGCCCTGGCCCCGATCAATCTAACCAGTTTCTTCACGGTTGAGAGGGCACACAGAATCCCCACGCGACCCCTCCCCCCAGGAGCTCCTCCGAGACCCTTCATATTTAAGGTCCTCCACTACAAGGACAGAGACGCTATCCTGGCTGCCGCTAGAATGAAGGGGGTGGTGACCTTTGATAATGTCCGGCTGTCTTTCTTTCCGGACTTCACCTCTGAGGTTCAGAAGATGCGGCGCACCTTCAATGCAGTCAGGGAGCGGCTAAGGAAAAGGAAAATTAAATACTCCATGATGTTCCCTGCTCGCCTGCGTGTGCAAGACGGGGAATCTACCAGATTTTTTGCTTCTGCCGAGGAGGCCTGCGCCTGGCTGGACTCTCTGCCTGGGGCCTGACAGACTGGGCTCTGGGTTGGAGCGAGCTGATCGTTCCTAATCCCTTCATCTATGATGGCGGGGGCACTCCCACTCATTCTGGCGCCTGGCGGCCGGCCGCCAGACATCCTAATGTGGCCCCGGGTGGGGGCTTGTTCGGCTCCGCCGGCCGACTTCGGTGTTGCCGCTTAGTTTAGTTCAGTTTTGTTCGGTTGCCCAAGTTACCACTGTATCCTGATATGCATAGACAGGGGAGCTCCGGCTCTGGTTTCCCAGGGAGTGATGGCCACCCCCTCCCTTTCCCCCCCCTTCCCCCTTCCCCTTCCTGGGTCTCTGTGCCCTATTTTCCTCCCCACCCTTTCCCCCCCCCGTCTCCTTATCCCATCTGCTCCCCCTCCCGCCTGCTTTCATGCCCCTGGAAACCCATGGCAGTTAGTCTGCCGACCTGTATAATCCGTGGTTATCCTATGTTGCAGGCCCATTAGGCGTTGGGTACCTGCACCCCAGTTGCAACTAGTTTTCACCTGTGTTGTATTTGTGGTTGGGAGGGTTTGATGCTCGCCAAAGTTTGGGGCTGGTGGAGCGGGGTGGGGGTGGTTGGGTATGGGTATTGTAGGTACTGTTTAATGTGTTGTATTATCTGTTTTGTGTACTGTTGTTTGTGTGTTGGTATGACTGTGAAGTTTGGTTGTTGGACTCGGATAGTGAAGAGATTTCTGGGGGGTGGCGGTGAACCGCAGAAAGGTGACCTTGCCGATAGAACTTTAAGTGGTAATAATGGGTGAGTGTAAATTTCTCTCCTGGAATGTCCGGGGGCTTAATGATAAGATCAAAAGGGCTACTGTCCTTCAATTTGTTAAGAAACACAAACCAAACATAGTTATTCTCCAAGAGACCCATCTGATGGGTCAGAGAGTCCTGGCGTTAAAGAAACCATGGATTCAGAGCTCCTTTCATGCTCCCTTCTCGACATACTCAAGAGGTGTATCCATACTGATTTCCAAGGGCACCCCATTTGTGTTGTATTCAGTACATACTGATCGGGAGGGTTGCTATGTTATCCTCCATGCCAAGATCATGGATACTGATATAATAGTGGGAGTGTATGTCCCCCCACCATTTTCTGCACAGATACTTGACAGAGTAATGGAGAAGGTGTTGTCTTACCCCCCTGCCCCGATACTGCTATTGGGAGACTTCAACATGGTTTTGGATTCGGCGTTGGACAGGATGGGTAAGAATCCGGGCCCCAAGACCCAACTGGCGCTATGGGCGGAGACGCTGGGGTTACAAGAGCTTTGGAGGTGGAAGCACCCCACCGATAAGGCATATTCCTGCCACTCTGTCACACACAAGTCCCTGTCTAGAATTGACCTTGCGTTCTCATCTCCTGAATTCCTGACCAAGGTGGCGACCTGTAGTTATCTCCCGAGAGGGGTCTCGGATCACTCCCCTTTGTTGATAACGGCGGGATTGTCGATGAGGCGGGAGACCCGGGTGGGCTGGACCCTAAACCCTTTGTGGCTGGATTCCCCTGAAATTAAGAGTAGTTTGCAATCCTCTACTGAGGCTTTCTGGGCGTGCAATACTGTGGAGACATCGATAGACGTAAGATGGGATGCCTTCAAAGCTGTTACTAGGGGGGCGGCCATCAGCGCTATCGCTGCGGCTAGGAGGATGAAGGGGAGGGAAGTGGCAGATCTTGAGAGTAAACTAGCGGTGGCGGAAGAGAAGTTTATTACAACATCGGACAGTAGGGACCATTCAACGCTGTTGACATTGAAAAGAGAGTATAATCTGCTTTTGACTGATTCGGCTAGGAAACTCCTGCTATATAAGCAAGCAACAATATTTGATAAAGGAGATAAGAACGGTAAGACCCTGGCCTACTTAGCGAGAGCTGAAAGCCAATCTAACAACATAGCTGGAATCCTAGACAATGGGACGAGGGTAACTGAAGGGAAGGAGATAGCCAAGCGGTTCCTTGAGTACTACTCTGCCTTGTATTCCTCAAGGGTGTGTTATGGGGCGGCTGAACTGGGTACTTACCTAGATCAGATTGACTTCCCGCGACTGCCTGAGGAGGACCAGGAGGCTTTGGATTCCCCTATTACCATGGAAGAGGTCTCTGGTGCCATCAGAATGCTTTCTAGCCGGAAGGCACCGGGACCGGATGGGATGCCGGCAGAGTGGTATAAACAGGACCTTGAGCAAGTGACACCTAAGCTATGGGAGGTGCTGAAACAAGCGCTTGAAAGTGAGTGCCTACCGGCCTCTTTTCATGAGGCACATGTGGTCCTTATCTATAAGGAAGGGAGACCTCCTGACTCCTGCGCGTCTTATCGGCCTATATCCCTGTTGAACCAAGATGCCAAAATCTTAGCAAAAATACTGGCCACTAGGCTAAACAAGGCTATTCTGCATTTGATTGGGCCGGATCAGTCAGGGTTTATGCCGGGGCGCACCTGTTAGGCACTTACCTCACCGCCGTTCCGGGTCCCGCGGCGCGTTGCCGGCTGGCTCCCACCGAGCTGCGGCCCGGCGGTCCCCGGGTCTGCCGGCTCCTCGGCACCGTCACGGGGATCTGGGGCGGGCGGCGCAGGACGCCATGGGTGGCCGCGTCGCAGCCCGCTCCGCGCGGCTGCGCGGCCTCGCGGCTCTCCCCTCCAGCTCTGCGCTTCCCCTTCCTGGCGGGGGCGCGCCCGATCGTCAACGTGCTCGCGCGCGCGCGCGAGCACGTCTGCTTTATGCCTCCCGGCGGCGCTTCCCCCAGCGCGCCCGCCGGGGGCGAGTTTGAATTGCCCAGTCAGTGGCCGGTTCTTGGGATCGGACCCAGGGACTGGTCGGCCTGTCTGGCCTGGGCCGTCCAGCTCCTGGGACCGATCCCACTTCCTTGTTTGCACCAAGCACCTTCCTTCCCTCCTTTTTTCCCTGTTTCCCATTGGCCAGACTTCCCTATATATGTGCACTGTTCCAGTTTCCCAGTGCCCGTTATAGCTTCTGGGTTCTGGATGTGCGCTGCAGTGTTTGTGAAGATTTTGGATTGGATTTGGATTTGGACCCTGACTACTCTTGCTAGCTGCCTGCCCTGACCTTCTGCTTTGCCTGACCATTCTCTTGCCTGACCCTCCTGTACTTCGCCTGTGACCTCCTGGAATTGACCCCGGCTACCCTCGACCATCCTCTGTCTTCTCCCCTGGATACCTCGCCTGTGACTTCCTGGTTTGACCTCGGCCTGAATTACGGACTTTCCGCACCCGGCATCCTCATTCGGGATTCCCTGCTTAACACCAAACTGCACCTTAAGCTACTATCCCTTGCGCCTGTTAAGTCCTGGGGGCAACCGACTGGGAGAGGCATTGCTCGCGTCTCCTACAAGCGGGGGCTTGTCTATAGGCAGAAGTGGCGGTGGAGATTGGGGGATACTGGCTTAAGACAGACGGGTGTTAGGTGCAATCCTGACATTATAACGGGCCAGAAGAATGGACCAAATTCTGGAGCAGGTGCAGGCCCTGACGGCGGCGGTGGAGCACCTGGCTCATCGAGTTGCGGCCCAGGAGAACCGTCCAACTCCCATGGTCCCCACTTCTCAGGGGGCTCCGGCCGCAATGACGGTGGAACCCAAGATCCCGCTCCCTGAAAAATTTTTTGGCGATAGGGCAAAATTTGCCAATTTCCGGGACTCTTGTAAACTTTACTTTCAGCTTCGCCCGGTGTCCTCGGGCTCACAGGAACAAAAAGTGGGCTTGATTATATCCCTGTTACATGGAGACCCTCAGTCCTGGGCTTTTAGTCTATCTGCTCAGGACCCCATCCGCCAGTCAGTGGACAGTTTCTTCACTGCAATGGAGGTCCTTTATGACGATCCTGACAAGGGGGCCTCAGCTGACGCAAAGTTACGTACCCTCCGCCAGGGACGCCGTCCAGCCGAGGACTACTGTTCCGAATTCCGGCGTTGGGCAGTTGACTCACGCTGGAACAATCCTGCCCTCTGTGGCCAATTCCGGTTAGGTCTGGCTGACGCTATCAAAGATACCCTGGTGAACTACCCGGAACCTCAAACACTGGATGACTTAATGCATTTGGCCATCCGCATTGATCGCCGACTCCGGGAAAGGCGCCTGGAGAAAGGATCACATTCTGAATCCGCTGCAAAATCTGAGGGTCCCGTCGCTCAACCTTCTGAAGAGCCTATGCAGCTAGGTGCCACCAGGCTCACCGAAGGCGAGCGACGACGACGTCTATCCGAGGGGCTCTGTCTATACTGTGGTGGGACCGGCCACATGGTTAGACTTTGCCCAAAGAAACCGTCGGGAAACTTCAGAGCCTAGGGGGTATCGAGGGGGCCCTCCTAGGCTGTAAGGTATCTCCTCAAGTGTCGTCTCCAGTTTTTGTCCCAGTTCAGGTTATGTTTGGTGCCAAAGATATTAACTTAAAGGCTCTTCTCGATTCTGGAGCAGCTGGGAACTTCCTAGACTCTGACCTAGCTCAGACTCTAGGAATCATGGCACAAACCTTGCCAACTCCTATCCGGGTGTCAGCTATTGATGGCACTCCAGTGGCCGGGGGGTTAGTTCGGTTTCAATCACCTCCCATGCAAATCAAAATTGGAGCCAGTCATTCTGAGGTTATCAGGTTCCTGATTTTGAGCATGCCTGGAACCCCCTTGATTCTGGGGTTGCCATGGCTGCAGGCGCATAATCCTCAAATTGATTGGGTTTCGGGGCAAATTACCAAGTGGGGACATCAGTGTTTCCGGAGCTGCCTTGAATTTCCCCTCAGGGTCACACACTTACTCCCTAGTGGGATTCCTACTCCATATTTGGAGTTTGCTGATGTTTTTTCAGAAAAGGCAGCAGACAAACTTCCTCCCCATAGACCTTGGGACTGCCCAATAGAACTGCTCCCTGGTACGATGCCTCCCAGAGGGAGAATATTTAATTTGACCCGAGCAGAAACCCTTGCCATGCGGGAATATATCGCTGAAAACTTAGAAAAAGGGTTTATTCGGCCTTCATCTTCCCCAGCGGGGGCAGGGTTTTTTTTTGTGGAGAAAAAGGATGGGGGACTTCGCCCCTGTATCGATTACCGGGGCTTAAATAACATCACGGTAAAAAATAAGTATCCCCTACCGCTTATTGAGGGGCTCTTTACACAGGTGGTCGGGGCGCAGGTCTTCTCCAAACTAGATCTCAGAGGGGCCTATAACCTCATAAGAATTAGGCAGGGGGACGAGTGGAAAACGGCCTTTAATACCCTTGAGGGGCATTATGAATATTTGGTTATGCCCTTCGGCCTGTGTAATGCCCCTGCGGTTTTTCAAAGTTTTGTTAATGAAATTTTCCGAGATTATCTTGGTCGATTTATGGTTGTCTACTTAGATGACATTTTAATTTTTTCTTCATCCCTTGATGAGCATCGAAAACATGTGCGCATAGTTTTGCAGAAACTTAGAGAGAATTGTTTATATGTCAAATTAAAGAAATGCCAATTTGAGGTATCTGAGGTTCCGTTCCTCGGTTACATTATCTCTAAGTCTGGTCTGTCTATGGACCAATCTAAGGTGAGGGCTGTTTTGGAATGGGAGCAACCCAGAGATTTGAAGGGCCTGCAGAGGTTTTTGGGTTTTGCCAATTTTTACAGAAGGTTCATTAAGAATTTCTCAGCCCTGGTTACACCACTAACCAATTTGACAAAGAAAAGCGGGTACCCCCCGGTTTGGCCGACTCAAGCTGTCCAGGCCTTCGAGAATCTTAAGAGGGTATTTAGCGGGGCTCCCGTCCTAGTCCATCCCGATGAACAACGACCTTTCCTTGTAGAGGTGGATGCCTCAGAGATAGCGGTTGGAGCGGTCTTGTCCCAATACTACGGCTCACCTGCTCGCCTCCATCCATGTGCCTTCTTTTCCAAGAAATTCTCAGCGGCCGAAAAGAATTATGATATCGGTAACAGAGAATTACTGGCCATCAAACTTGCCTTCCAGGAATGGAGGCACTGGTTGGAGGGGGCTCAATATCCAGTAACGGTCTTTACCGACCATAAAAATCTGGAATACATTCAGTCCGCCAAGAGGTTAACTCCTAGACAGGCTCGCTGGTCCTTATTCTTTTCTCGGTTTAACTTTTCTATAACATATAAACCCGGGTCTAAGAATGTAAAGGCGGACGCCCTGTCTCGGAGTTTCTCTCCCCCTGACTTACCGGAAAGGGTGGTTTCTCCCATCGTACCTCGCTCCCTAGTGGTGGCCGCCATTCAACCCCAACTTCCTGATCTTACTCAGTTCCAGGCCCAAGCTCCTCCTGGGAAACCCGCGTCAGCCCTGTTTGTGCCTTCTGCTTACCGGTCTGAGTTTTTGTCCCATTTTCATGATACTAAAACAACCGGGCATCCAGGGATTAAAAAAACCATAGCTTTATTGTTACGCCAAGTTTGGTGGCCTTCTCTCAGGAAGGATGCTCAAAAGTTTGTCTCCGCTTGCAAAGTCTGTGCCCAAAGTAAGTCCTTGAGGAGCTCACCGGAAGGCCCACTCCTTCCATTATCCATTCCTGCCTCCCCGTGGACACATTTGGCCATGGATTTTGTTACTGACCTCCCTCCGTCTCAAGGTCATACGGTTATCTGGGTAATTGTGGACCGTTTTAGCAAGATGGCCCATTTCGTCCCTTTAAAGAAACTCCCCTCAGCTCAAACTCTTGCTCAACTTTTCATTACTCATGTCTTTAGGATTCATGGTATTCCCATGGATGTTGTTTCGGATAGGGGGGTCCAGTTTGTCTCCCGGTTTTGGAGGGCCTTCTGTGCCAAGTTGGGGTTCTCTGTCTCCCTTTCCTCGGCCTTTCATCCGCAATCGAATGGTCAAACCGAGAGGACGAACCAGTCCCTGGAACAATACTTGCGCTGTTTTACGGCGGGTTCTCAGACTGATTGGGCCTTCTTCTTACCTTTTGCAGAATTTGCTTTTAACAACGCTACGCATTCATCCACAGGGGTTTCTCCTTTCCACTGTGTTTATGGCAAGGATCTGAAGTTTTCTGCTCTTTCGGACCAACCCTCTAGAGTTCCCTCCGTGGATGAATGGGTTTCTAAATGGCCAGGGGAGTGGAATAAAATCCAACAACACCTAACTAGGGCCGCTCGTTTACAGAAAAAATTTTCTGATCGCAAGCGATCGTCTAATTCTAACTTTAAAGTGGGTGACTGGGTTTGGCTCTCAACCAAGAACTTGGCGCTCGCCAACCCTCCGCTAAGTTAGGACCCAAGTTTATTGGCCCATTCCCCATAACACACAAAGTCAATCAGGTGACATACCGGTTGGCCCTCCCCTCTTCCATGAAAATCTGTGAATCCTTTCATGTTTCACTTCTTAAGTCCGCAAGAAACCATGAACTTAATAGTCCCCCTAGTCCTGTGGTAGTTGAGGGGCATCAGGAGTTTGAGGTTGCCCGGGTCCTTGATTCTCGTTTCTTTCGGAACTCTCTTCAATATCTTATTGACTGGAAGGGGTACGGTCCGGAAGAAAGATCTTGGGTTCCTGCCAGAGAAGTTCATGCACAGAATTTAGTAAAGAAGTTTCATAGAGAGAATCCGTTAAAACCCAGCTTGGAGGGTCCAGTGGCCCCTCCTCAGGGGGGGGGTAATGTTAGGCACTTACCTCACCGCCGTTCCGGGTCCCGCGGCGCGTTGCCGGCTGGCTCCCACCGAGCTGCGGCCCGGCGGTCCCCGGGTCTGCCGGCTCCTCGGCACCGTCACGGGGATCTGGGGCGGGCGGCGCAGGACGCCATGGGTGGCCGCGTCGCAGCCCGCTCCGCGCGGCTGCGCGGCCTCGCGGCTCTCCCCTCCAGCTCTGCGCTTCCCCTTCCTGGCGGGGGCGCGCCCGTTCGTCAACGTGCTCGCGCGCGCGCGCGAGCACGTCTGCTTTATGCCTCCCGGCGGCGCTTCCCCCAGCGCGCCCGCCGGGGGCGAGTTTGAATTGCCCAGTCAGTGGCCGGTTCTTGGGATCGGACCCAGGGACTGGTCGGCCTGTCTGGCCTGGGCCGTCCAGCTCCTGGGACCGATCCCACTTCCTTGTTTGCACCAAGCACCTTCCTTCCCTCCTTTTTTCCCTGTTTCCCATTGGCCAGACTTCCCTATATATGTGCACTGTTCCAGTTTCCCAGTGCCCGTTATAGCTTCTGGGTTCTGGATGTGCGCTGCAGTGTTTGTGAAGATTTTGGATTGGATTTGGATTTGGACCCTGACTACTCTTGCTAGCTGCCTGCCCTGACCTTCTGCTTTGCCTGACCATTCTCTTGCCTGACCCTCCTGTACTTCGCCTGTGACCTCCTGGAATTGACCCCGGCTACCCTCGACCATCCTCTGTCTTCTCCCCTGGATACCTCGCCTGTGACTTCCTGGTTTGACCTCGGCCTGAATTACGGACTTTCCGCACCCGGCATCCTCATTCGGGATTCCCTGCTTAACACCAAACTGCACCTTAAGCTACTATCCCTTGCGCCTGTTAAGTCCTGGGGGCAACCGACTGGGAGAGGCATTGCTCGCGTCTCCTACAAGCGGGGGCTTGTCTATAGGCAGAAGTGGCGGTGGAGATTGGGGGATACTGGCTTAAGACAGACGGGTGTTAGGTACAATCCTGACAGCACCACTTGTGTGAATCTGCGCAGATTGATGTCAAACCTCCAAATTGTACATGATAATCATGGGAAACGGGTGATTATCTCATTAGATAACGAGAAAGCCTTTGATTCGATAGAATGGGAATATCTTTGGGCAGTATTGGAAAGATTTGGGCTCCCCGTTAGTTTCATTAAATACGTCAAATTATTGTATGAACGGCCAACGGCACGGATACGGGTTAATGGGTGCTACTCTGATTCATTTCCGTTGCATAGAGGGACAAGACAGGGGTGCCCGCTATCACCGCTGCTCTTTGCCTTAGCTATCGAACCCCTGGCGATTATTGTCAGGAGCTCCCCAAGTATCTCTGGATGGAAAATAGGTACGGTGGAGGAAAAGATATCACTCTATGCAGATGATACGCTGTTATACCTGGCAGATGGTCACGAATCTCTGAACGCAGCACTGGACACTATTGGAGTGTTTGGGAGGTTCTCCGGGTTGAGGATTAATTGGGATAAATTCAGTCTAATGTTAGTAGATGAGCTTGCTTCTCCGGACATTTCCCCGAGGTCTCAGCTTAAAATAGTTCAACAATTCAAATACTTGGGGATCATGATTAGTAGGCAACCAAGTGAGTTCATATCTCTCAATGTCTCCCCTGTCGTGGCTAGGTTGAGGCAGCGGGTTGCTCAGTGGGCGAACCTGCCACTGTCAGTCATGGGCAGAATTAATATATATAAAATGATATTCCTTCCGAAATTTCTATATATATATCAGGCCTCGCCAGTGTTGCTGCCAGTCTCCCACTTTAAGATATTGGACTCCATTCTGTTTGGCTTTATCTGGGGGCAGTCTCCACCTAGGCTTAATAGACAAATAATGAAGGCGCAGGTAGCGGAGGGGGGACTGGCGGTCCCTCACATGCAAATGTATTTCTATGCCACGCAGCTCCTGTTTGTGTACTGGTGGCTCTGTCAGCCGCAGAATAATCCGGTGGTGAGTCTGGAGGTGGCGGTTTTGGGCTCCTCTGGGAGACTGTCCTCCCTGGCGTATAGGGGAGTTCGGGGGATCCGGGAGGCGACGGGTTGTATGAGGGCAGTGTGTAACATATGGGAAAGAGTGGCCGGGCTGAACAGGAATCCAGATGAGGCCCAGTATTGGTCCCCCTTTGCTCCTCTCTGGAGTAACCCCAAACTCTCTGAGTTGGTCTCTATACAGGATCCGCAGTTTTGGGATGGAAGGGGCCTCCAGATGTTAGGCCAGGTGTACAAGGATGGAGTGCTCATGTCGTTTGACCAAATTAGGGAGACGTTTCGAGTTTCCCATCGGGACTTCTTCCGCTATCTGCAACTCAGGCACGCTCTCCAGACTCAATTCCACAGGGACAGTCCGAATTTCTCGGTGTCGCAAGTGGAGAGTGTGGTCAGGGGGACGGACTTGGAGAAGCCGGTCTCTACATTGTACAAATGCTTGATTGCTGGGCTGGAGTCTCCTAGGGGGAAAATCGAAAGCAAGTGGCAGGCTCTAGACCAAACCTTGGACCCGGATGACTGGGAGGGAATCTTTGATAACCTACACTCTTCGGTCATAGAAGCTAGAGACAGATTTATCCAGACCAAGTGGATGCATCAAGCCTACATCACTCCGATACGTATGCATAGGATGGGATTGCTGGCTAGTGATCTGTGTCCCAGGTGTGAGAGGGAGGCCGGTACATGGGTACATGTAACCTGGTCCTGTGCAGTTCTGGAGAGCTACTGGGGTGAGGTGATGCATCTGATTGGGATGGTAGTGGGTATCCGGATCAGCGGTTCAATTTCTTTATGTCTTCTGGGGGTGGTTGAACCACTGTCGGAGACAAGTGCGCTGAAGTCACTACTTAGGTTATTACTCTTTTATGCTAGGAAATGCGTTCTGTTGAATTGGAAGCACCCGGCCAAACCATCTGTGCAGGCGTGGAAGGCTCTGGTTAATCAGAAACTTACTATGTACAAACTGACGTACGCCGCCAGGGGGGTGCCTGATAAATTTGGAAAAGTGTGGGGTCCTTGGCTGCAGAGTCAGGACACAGCTTCAGAAGATAATTAGGGAGGGGGTGGGTCCGCATGATGGGGCAAGCTACTGACCATCGTTTGGTTGAATCGCTGAATGTGTTAAAGGAGGAACTGAGAGACAGTAGAGGCATCCTGGGAGATGTGGTGCACCGACCGGTTCTTTTCCATCCCAGCGAGTAGTTAATGTAGATGTCCGAGTCCAGAAGGTGTGAATGTAGGGTGAATGGTTGTCGTGTCTAAATGGTTCATTGAATCTTTATAACTGAAATTGGTGCCTGCGGTGCCATATTGTGATTTGTAACCTGTTTTGATGTTATGTTGTCTGTTGAACTGCAAATAAAAAGAAACTTTTAAAAAAAAAAAAGAAGTGCTGCTAGCTGCTGCTGCTATTGTCTCACTCATGGGGGAGGCCATATTCTTGCTGGACCCGCGGCCCGTCAGACCAAATACTGAAAAATGCGGACCAGACTATAACCCAAAGGTTGGTGGAGGCCCCCTTTTCAGGGAAAGGGTAAAGGCCTCGGGTTGTGTGTCCCCCCCTCATAATCCGGCTCTGGCTGTGCATATCAATCAGCTCCACAGAGTGGGGCATGGACCGGCTGTTGAACCTTATAGATTTTAGGGCTGGTTTTGGAATATTAAGGCTATACTCACCTTCCCTCACCTGCAGCAGATACCGCAGTGTTTAGATTTTTAGTTTTAAACATAATATTTAGAGCACATAATACAATGTATGTATGCCCACTCATCAGGCCATGAGTTTTAAAAGTCAATACAGCAATAGAGGAAGCATTGAGTAGAGGTTACATACATTTCAGCAAATATACAAAGTCGAAGCAGACACTGCCATTTACGTAGCTCAATCTCTATGAAGAAGGTGTTTTATTATTAGGTATTATTTTGTTTATTTATAAAGCACCATCATAGTCTCTACAAGGTAGAGGTTTAATTTATTAAACTTTTTGCTACCCTTTTCCACAGTTTCAATTTTTTTTCATGTTTTGTGTGTGCTGCATTTACTAATGGAATATTTGCTCCAACGCTCTCTTATTAGCTCTTTTGCTGTACTTACCGCAAAAGCGCCTGTGGCGGGCAGCGGCCTGCGAACGGTGAGGCAATTTGCTTGCTTTCGGTGGTGAACGCCAACCGAAACAATGTGAATGTCCAGCGATTGCTTGAAAAATGGACCCTGATCTAACTTGATCATTTTTATCTTAATGTGCCTTGCCCTAACAGCTCCTATACCTAGCACACATAAACACATGCATCTCTCTTTCTTTTTGTCATATTACACAAACTTTATAATGATATTTTTCTGAGGGATGAAACAGCTCCCAAATACACTGGTAGTCTCTTCTGACTTAAGAGATGTCTTTTGCTGCTGAATTCAAATACTGTAAAAAGCAATAATCTTAATTTCAATGTGCATTTTCCAGTGACAAACACGTGATCGTTGCACCATCAGGTTGCGCATGGATTACGTTTGTAAATGCTATGCAAAAATTGCAGAATTCTCCAGTGAAGGATGGCGTACAATACTGTTTAGCACCGCTTACCCTCCTTTCACAAGCTTCCACTTCATTGCTAGCAAACGGTTCTGCTTCAATGCAAAACACTTTTTTTGGTAGGTTTACGCCTGTCAATTAAGTGATTGCTGCGCACCCCGGTCACAGTCTGGCCAATCAGTGGGCGTGGTCTTTTACAGAGGTGTGCTGTGGAGGATATGTGGCATAAGGGATGGGGTATGTGAAATGACTGGGTGGGGGAATATGTGAAAAAAAGGTGGAGTCTGACAGAAGGGGCTGGGTTTGTGTAATGACTAGGTGGGGGTATGTGAAATAAAGGGTAGTGTATGTGAAATAACTGCACTTACATATCTCCACCCTCAGGAAACACAGACTAGGATAGAGGCCAGCCAAGTGAACATCAAGCAGCACATAAACACATCCACACACATCCACACATTCATATGAATAAGGCTAAAGTGATCAGAGCGTGAAGAGAGATTGACCCCCCCCCCGCCCCCGGAGGGATAGTGGAGGGACCCGGAAGGGGGAAATCCCACACAACGTGTGTCAGGGATAATAAGGGACAGGGCATCCCAAACTGGGATCACCAACCCGGAAAACCGCCTACCCCATAATGAGGTCTCATGGGGGAGCATGGCTCCCTATCACACCTAAAAGAGGTGTAGCCTACCTTCACAAGGACCTGCAGCCAAGGCTGGGACGCTCGTATAGTACTTAGGAAACAATGGCCCAGCAGAAATAGGCATAAAATGGGGCCGGGCGCGAGCCCGGCTTACCTGCAAGGAATAGAAGTCTTCATCTTCTGTCTTGCTCGCCTTCCTGCAGAGAAGGAACTTGGTGAATTGGTGGGAGGTCCCAGGTATTTACGGACTGGGAAGAGCTCCTTTTTTGCATTCATCTCTGCAGAAGTTCTCCCTCTACTGGAGAATAACCCAAATGTCATGAAGAGTTGAAGCGGAGTGTATGTCACACTTGGAATAACTGCCTATCCTCTTTTCTACCACAATCTGAGCATCAAACAACTCCATGTGAAATAAGTGTCCAAATTTGGCCTGGAATATGTTTAGAGAAGGGGATTCCTGAGAAATTCATTGATGCAACCTACACTTCCCCTCTGCTGATAGCCGATAAGAGTCGTTTCCCTCCTTTGGTAGCTATTTGAATTCTGGCTGACCATATGCTCAGAATAGCCCACTCTGGTGTGTAGAGTAAATAATTCAGGAGAAACCTTAAGCTAAAAGCCACCACTCCTCTCCAGAATGATTTAATTGGTGGACATCCCCAGAAGGGGTGGTATAAATCAGCTGGACCATGACTGCACTTAGGACATAATCCGTCAGCCGATAGTACCATTAACAGTGCTCTATGAGGGGTATGCTCTCAGGGCTATTTCCCTGTAAGAGGAGGCTGGGAGAGTGTTCCATGTAGCAGTTAGGGTCTTTAATATAGTGGGCGAAAGGAATGCAAATTTATCAGAACAGTATAATCTGGAACTGGAGTAATAGATTGCAGATCCATCCTTTAGCAAAGTGTCCAAAGTGTTATCTCAGTCTTTGTCCAAGAGTCTCAAAAGGCTTCTCTCAATATACTGAGTCAGGGACATGTAAAACCCATGACTGACAGCCTAGAAGAGTCCTGTTCCCAGGGTCGGGGTTTGCAAGTTTGTAATCAAATTTTTAATACATAACCTTTTGCAATACTTGGTCTTGGTCTTGGTCTGTGCACCACATAAGACTGAAGCTGGAAGTGTGGGACCTAGCACTCAAGAACATAATAGACGAGGAGGCAGAAAAGCCTTGGTGGTCCTGGTCTGATTGATCATTTTTTTCTATTTTTTTTACATTTTATTTATTAGCAAGCATTAAGGTAAAATATTTTTATGGGCTGTGCAGAAAACGATTGTCCCTGAAGACAGACAAAATTACAGTAGCTGCCAGAAAACACAGCATTCAGCAGGAAGTAATGGGAAATGTCCCCAACTAGGGTGAGACTGTTGGTTTTTCAATGCTGATTATTCTCCTGAAAGTCGCACTTCTTTAAGCTCAGTGGCGGTCACTTGCTTTCACATAATGTTCCAGTATCTGCGTCATGTCTGAGTGTTATCAGGTCAGTGCAGTCAAGGAAAGAAGGAGAATACACATTGTTATATTGTTCCTATCCAAACACTGCAAGCAATTTAGATTCTGTATGTTTAAAGGGTTCTGTGACATCAGCAGCTGGTAGCCATGGAAATAATGCAATCTTCCCTGTGATCAGCAGAGCATTCCACAAGGATCTTGGCAGAAGACAATTCATTGAGATCTGCAACAATGTACCACTGTTTGTATAATGTCATTCCTGATATTGAGAGCTAGAAGGATGAGGAAAGAGCTAAACACACAGCAAGGAGAGAGCAGACAGGGGAGGAGGGACAGAAGCCACCTTTATTGAGACTGCCTTACTTTACATATTTGTTCTCCCAGGTGAGAGTTCAGGTTGCTTTGCCAATAATTCTGCATTTGCTGCCAGATCCTAGCAGTAGCCTAAGATTAGACAACTCCTCTTTTAAGCATTGAAGTTTTGATCTGTAGCAGTACCTTTAACTTTAAAATCAGAGATAGGTCCTTAAAGGGATAGTCCTGGCTAGTAAAGAAAAACAAACTATACTTTCTGCCTCCACTATAGACTCCTCGAGGTCCTATAGGCTTCAGCAGTCTAATTTCCAAGCTACCAGTTCTGAAGCTCCCTTGCTGCCTGGAGGCTTGTTACTTGCAGTTATGCAGGCCACAATCTGGCATTTATGGGTCCCTTGCATCTAGAATGTAGGTGCCCCTTTAACACACATTTTCAGACATGATGGCAACACAACATGTACTGCCATAATATTCACTTTCGCCCATCACCCTATACCCCTCTGCTGACCTATATCAGTCAGAGAAACACTTACCTCTTCTATATAGTCTAAGTGGCACTTTATACACTGTGACCCACCCATAAACCCCAGGGCTCATATGTCTAATTCATTCTGTTCGTGACTCCCATAAACATCCCTGCAAACTCCTAATATCATATGAGGGCCCCTAATAATGCTAGAGATAATACCATGCTGAATGTCTGTAATAACTTCTGTTACCCCATACATTTATGCAGCTTTACAATAAAAAAAATAAAAATCCAGGAATCTGGAGAAGGAGAATGGGGCTGAATAAAAAGCAGCCAGAAAAACAGCAAAAGGGTTCTTACCCTATTTTTCTCCGCCACTGCTCGGTGCCAGCGTGTCAATCAGCAACTCCCCTGATCAGTGGATCCAAGCCTGCACCGCAGCCAAATATCCTGCGCCATCTGGGGCCTGAACATGGGGTCGGGATTGATGGAGTGTCCGTCTAGCGACTGCCATGCCCTCCTCATTCATTACATTGGTGCTGGGAACTGACACGCTCCCTACAATTGTAATGTGTGAATGCCCGTGGCAACAGGGGAAGCGAGGGCTACAGTGTGGGCTCAACCTTGAAATTGAAGCGCGGAAGGTGGCTTCACTAACACTGCATAAGGTACAAACATATAATCAAAGATTTTTAATAGCTTTGAAATGGCTTAAAGGGTTCCTAAGGGAAATAAAGTGGGAGGAATTCATAGTGTGACCGGACAGGTTCACCTGATGCTGAATCACTCCTAAGGTAGACAATGAAGGTGAATGACAGTTTTCTGTCCTAATATGTTTTCTCACCTGGTGCTGACACTTTTATGATAATACCCAAAGATACACACAGCAGGGAATCCAAAATCGGGATGCCCTGCTGGAGAGGAACAAAACCCAGGACAATGAAAACCCAGAAAACAGTACTTTCCATTTCTAGGTTTCATAGCTGCCACAGCAGTTCTAATGCCCCATGTTCTAACATGCACAAAGAGAGCAAGAGCAGGGCAAAAGCAGAACACTTTCAAGCTCATTCCCAATGTTAATCCCAAATCAAGATACTTCAGGGGTAGTGGTGGTAATGGGTTAGCAGGCCTCCAGTCATTGAAAGGAGGTCAACTTTAAATAGACCCATACACCCAACCTGGTCACTTTGTGCAAAGGAGGCTTCGGGTATAAACCACCTCTCCCTCAGATAGTAAACCTAGCAAAAAAAAGAGAAAGAAGTCTAACAGTGGACCGCCATCAGATGGAGCCCCAGGGGTAAAGGCTTACCAGTGATGGGCTGGCAGGTGGCTGGGTTAGGTTACTTTAGGGTCCCCTGTGTAACACAAAGGGAGGCTCCAGATCCACAGAGACACTAGACTGACCAAACCCACCCCTTACGTCATCAGTAAGCACTGGATTAGAGAGATACCTTTAACTGAAGATCCGAAATCTGGTGCTGCTGGGGTGATTATCAAAAGCAACCAAGCTAGTTAGTTGCGTGCTAAAAGGGTTAAGTGATGTGGCCCCTTTAAAAATTAGCTTTTAATAATCACCCCAGCAGCACAAGATTTGGGCCCCTTGTGTATCCCTACTGCCATGCTCACTAGCTCATATGCACCTCCCAGGTTAGTGATACATTGGTCAGAGCAGCTGCTACCCCTCTTTTCTATCTCTTAAAGTCATGCTTTACTTATTTCCACTTCAAATACATCTGTCCAGTACGCGTCCTTAGTGTGTTCAAACCAGCTCTTCTCCCTGGTTCTATAAAGTTTTACACGTGCTGTTCCCTAATAAACGTTAAGGGCATCGCATAGCCTGGATGCAGTAATGAGAAGCCATTACACGCAGAAGTGCGCAGTCCACAAGCAATTTAAACAAGGCCGAGGAAAGCTGCCAAGAGGAGGTGGCGGGAGCCAGGCTGAACTCCATTGTGCATCTGGATTAAGAGAGAGGATTTCGGCTCACGATCACGTTAACCTTCAGCTCCTCTCTGCCATAAAAACTCCATTAATTTCAGGAAGCCAGGAATTAATTGTGTTGTGCACAGAGAAAGCCAAGTCAGACTATTTGTTCCCGTTGCTGAGCGTCAGAGCAGTATTCACACACCGCGTTTTGGGTTATGACACACGAGGGTGGAGTGAGGGATTCTGCGTAATGACTGACACACAGAAACTCCACTCTGCTGATCTGAGCCTGAACAATGATGATTGGATGGTGAGCTAATGCCACCCCTGCTATGCGCTACACATATTATATGCAGATTAACCCCTAATCTTATTGTTGGTAAAAGAAATCATCTACTCTCTGCAACTGTGAAAAGACCCCATCTCAAAATTGCTAAAATACACTAGGAATAAAAAATGGCTAAAATCCCCTAGTCTCTTCATATAGTAATCTTTTTCTGGGATCCCACAACAATAAACCTAGAGGGCTTTGCTACAGCATCCCCGCCAGCTCTGCTCTGTGCCCCAGCAGTGGCATGTCGATATGGTTAGTGGTAGGGTACCTACCAATTTTGGGCATCTTATTCCATTTTAGCAGGGCACTGTCTGCACTGCTATTCAAATGCTGCTTAGGACCTATTGGGTGTCATAGCAGTGCCCACATATTTTTCTGGCTCCTTTTTTTTTATCCCGGTTGTCAACCCTATAGGAAAGTTATTAAGAAAAAAATGGTCCAACAATAAAAATTAACATAAATATGTTAAATTGCAACAGAAGAGGTGCCTTAAATGCCATGCTAAATTCTAGCCAAAAAAGGCAGAAGAATCAGGGGTGGAACGTTTTGAACATACCATTCTACTTAAACAGGAGAAAACTGCTGATTTCTAAAGGCCTGTCTCCTCATCCAGCCTACTAAAAGAAGGCCTTACAATAAGGCGGTAATTTACTACACTCGCACCTGTTCGCCAGTTTACATCTGGCCGTGTGTACTGGGTATGTGGAATAACATGGTGATCTAAGCTATTTTGCACAGAATGCAGGGAATAACTAAATTTCCGGTGCCATTTTTCTTTGCCGCAGTTCGCCGGTCAAAAATCACATAAACAGCCATTCTCGCTGAAACTAACATTGATTCCTATGGTGTTCACCACAAAAAGCTGGCGCACTGAAAGGCCATTCACCAGCATTCACCCAGCAAAGACGAAAGAACTTAAATACGTCAAACACAGCCTTAGCTTGGCAAATAGGCCATTTTTAGCATAGAAAATGTGGCAAACTAGCAAATGCGCATTTTGTAAATTACACCCTAAGTGGAATAAAAAAGTAGACCAAAATGACTGCTCAGTGCCCCAGCTTAGAGGCATGCCGGGCAGTTTATTTACCACTTCCGATGACCGTTGTGGGTTCCTCTGGGGCAGCTGCTGACCAATAGCTTTGCCACACAGATGAGTAGGTGCAGTGCCCCCCACCCTGTGACCCTCATAGAGTGCCAGGTAACAATAAATTGACTAGTTTTCTGTCTCAATGACCCGCCCCACTGAAAAAATCCCCTACTTTGTCGACGTTAGTGGAAAGACTCCCCGCCCCCCCCCCCCCCCCCCCGTTAACTGGAGCTGAACAGCAGTAGTGGAATGTGTGGTTTGGCTGAGCAATATGTCAATCACCTACATCCTTTACAGACCACAGATATCCAAGTTGTGTTTTAAAGTGAAAGTGCAGTCTCCCAATCACCGCCCCCCCCCTCCTACAGTGGTGTGCCTCCCACCCCTGGCTCTGAGGTTGGGTGGAGGCTACAAGGAAAAAAAAAGCTTGCCTCACGTGGCTCCTGCAGCAGCCAAACAGACGCGCAGAGCGGGTTCCCCTTGTTCTGTGCATGCTCTGCCCTGCCCATTCAAACGAATGGCCCGGTGGGCTGCACACAGATCGGAGAATGCCTGTTCAAGATGCAATGCAGGATCCGGGCACTGTAAACTTTTATTTTCTCCTCCTGGCCCCAGCGCAAGGGGATGGAGGCTGACCAGGGAAGGGGGTGATTGGAAGACTGGATTTCCTCTTAAAGAGTATGCCACAGAGGAGTAGCATAGAATGCTGCAGATAATCCCTAAACCATACCCCTGCTAAACCTATTACCCTTATTAAAGTGGTCAGTTTAAGTGTCCCACTTTGAGTCCCTAAAAAAAATTGTCAGTTCAGGCAACAGCCGCAAAGCAATCTCTGCCTGTTTTCATGTTTAGCATTAGAGCGGTGTTCTTAAACTCTCTCCTTAAGACTCACCTACTGGTCATGTTATATGAATCTCCACATCTGCTCCACATCAGCAGTCTCTATAGCTCTACTGCTGCATTCATTTACTACACCTGTCCATCTGGGTGGAGATCTGCAGAAATGGCCTGTGTGTGGCTTGAGGAGAAATTCGGCCTTAGATTATGTTCAGCATTGCATCCCAAACCCCCGAGGCGGGGTGCCGAGTGAGCCTCCTGTCTTTTTTGCATGCTGGACTGCTTTAAATGGACTGTCCATAACAGAGAAAACAAGCCTATATAAGTGCTTCTAATGCCCAGCAGCCCACTCAGTCTCTGGCATGCCTGTTCTTCATCTTAAGGTAAGTTAGAAACTACCAAAGACCATGCAAGCTGCTGCTGATGTTTTTTTTGAGCATGGCACAATTCACTTTTGAAGGCATTTTTAAAAGTGTCCATTCCTGTGTACCAAAACGATGTCCCCAAGGTGCTGATTTTTTATTTGTTTGCAACTCTGTGTTATTGAAGAAACTGTTTTCTCTAGCAACAATGTCTTTATGTTTGCAATATACAGAGACTGGTGTGTTTATGGAGCAGAAACTTCTGGCTTGCTAATCATCTGATTGGCTGGGGCAGAGACGACGCTCCACACTCTTGAGCTTGCCTCCTGCTCTTATTCAGATGAGGGGATCAAAATATTGTGTCCCAGTAGCTAAAGGCTTAATGGCGATGTTCTCGTCTGGGGAGGACATTACTGATGCTTGAATTTGCCAAAGCTGCTGCTGAGCTTATCTGGATTTTTAGGCAAAAGCTATACTAGGACTTTACTCACTCCCACTTTAGCAACACACATATAAGAAACTTGGTAACAGCATGCTGATAAGTAAGGCACGGGTCTGGGGGCACAATTTTATACACAAGTTTATTTTACATTCCAGAAGGGGGAAACAATAAGGCAGAACACCAAAAACTGACAAGGGAGTTTTCCTGTAATGTTCCATCGTAAGAAGGAAAACAAATAGCCCTGGCGTCATCTGAAGTGTTTGCCCTACTCTCGGGATTTGCCAGCCCCGGCACCAATAAAAATAATAGCGATAATAAAGGGGCCTATTTACACATTGCTTCGTTCAGTTGCTGCGCGCAGTCCTTGCTGGTAATTGTCAGCTTTTCAGGCATGGCAGGGGGGACGTTATTTGTGAAGCACTGAAGTGTGGAAAGGGAAGCTGCTGTTTCTCTAAACAATAAACTAGTGGGAGTAACTTGGCAATAATTAGCCTCACCTTCCAGCCAGGCTGCCACCAAAGCACCATGCAAATCATCATATGAATAATTTCTATAACACAGCCCGTCATTGCAAAAACCCTTTTTTTCCCTGTGATGAAATAAAATAGAGAACCGGCAGGAGCAGGGAGCCTATTCATAGAAGCCATTAATTATAATGGTTTAATGATCCATAACTTCGTAAGCTGGGACGGGTGACATTTCCCCCGCTTGGTGCTCAGGAGGCCTACAGACCCCGCGTCCGCATTTGATCAGCCTCATTTTAGGAAGACATAAAATGTATCTTTCCACTGTTCTGCTCTTCAGGTCCTCTGCCTGCAAAATCGATACGCTCCCCCATAAACCTTTGCTGAACTTGACTTTACAGCTTGGATTACAAGGCCTCTGGGAGATAAATTCTAACCTAGCAAGGGAGCAAGAGCGGCGAACAGCCATTGCTATTAGGAGGGAAGGTGGCTGCAGTGTCATTCTACAATTACCAAATAACTAAAGGCAACCAGATATTTTACATTGTACAGCACTACATTAGATGCTGGTGCTATATAAATACAAACATTTTCCAGATTTGGATTATAAAAAAAAACAGAGAAATGTATGTCCTTGGTATATGCATAAACAACTGTGGGCAAATTAAAGTGCTGCTTATGTGTCCAGTGAAACAGGCATTCTAATAACAAAAAGGTGCCTGTGTCAATACTAACCTTCCTGAGGTGCAAGACAACAGACTTTGATGTAAAAACAGGCCCATCCTCCCTAAGCCATCTAGGTGGGTACCATAGCCAGCAGCAGATTGCATATACACTTGTCACGTTGATTAGATGGATGATGAAGTCACTGGACAGCCGGAGCGTGCCACTGGAGAACAAGAGTGACAAACTGCAAGCAATGTCTCCAAAACGCTCATAGGCACCGGTAGCAACAGTTTGGAGAGCAAACCCCCTCTCCTGAGAGCAGAACCATTACAGGGGGCCTAGTCATTTGGAACAATATATCAGTCACTGCTCAGTCCATCCCTTTAACCATCTCTACTGACTGCACAGGCCCAATGTTAATATCGGTGATGATCCAGTTGGCAGTCTAAATGTTCTTTGGTGCTACCTTTAGCGGTGTCCAGTCTTTGTGGTTATCTGTCTCTCTTCCTATGCCGTTTTTAGACCAGGTACTGCAAGAAGAAGTGAGAAGAGGTAAAGGTAAGGGCTGAGGTTAGCAGATGCAAAATAGGAAGAGGGCAGAGATGTGACAGACTGAGATGAGAACATGTGGGCAGAGGTTAGGTGAGCAGAAGAGGTGAAACGAGACAAGATAAGCAGAGAAAGAAAAAGATGTGATGACTAGAGGTTGGGGTAGGCAGGCAGAGGGGAAAAGAGAAGAGCCCGTTGTGGTTTCTCTTTCTGTATTGTCTAGCCCATTTGCACGTATTTGCACTATTTAGAGCACTTTAGGATAGTATTAGTCTTACACATATTTACTATTGGGAAATTAGCACATGATATTGAATTCATTTTTTAGATGGATTATGAAATTAGATGTTACACTGCTTTGGCTGTGATGTCCCTGATGTAGATGTGATTTTAGAAAAAAACAGGGGGGGTCTCAGGGACTGGTCCTAGTGGCCATCCCCAAGAATGCAGAGTCGTCCAGTATTTTAGTCCCTACTCACTCAAGACTATAATATTTTTGTTTGGGGGAGGGGGTTTGTTCCTCTGGAGGAAAGCCCTTGTTGGGAGTATTTCCTGGGACTATATTACAAGCAATTCACTATGGTGATTTGTTATAGTTGTGATATTTAATGTGCATAAATCTTCAAATGATCAAATCATACATAGTGAACAATCAACATATACATTTTTTTCCACATATTTTCTGTTGTGTGTTTCAAAAGTGATCAACAAAAAAAGTATGATAATGTATCATCTGTTCCTTCTAAGTGAAGGATAGTCTCTGTTTGCAGTTTGTAGCAAGATTCGTAACTTTTCACAATTAGCTTCCTCAGTGCACGTTCTAGCGATATATAATACAGACAGTTTGTAGCAAGCTAGCAATGGTAATATATTTATAACAATGAACATGATTTTGTGTGTGTATACATTTAAATGATCAATATGAAAGGAGCGCTTGCTTTTCAGGTGCTCATGGTGCAAACTTATAATTATTCCTACAAAATATGTAGAGTAAGGAGAATATATAGATGTGATTTTAGGTACATGTTTTTTTTTTTTTTATTGAATACATTTATGACAAGTATATAATTGGTTAATGTGAATTATTGAGGTAGTTGGTGCTGACTTGGTAATTCTCCTTAATCTGTGGTTGCTGGGGCCACAGTCTTGTTTTGGAAAGGAGAAGAGGTGGGGAATGTGGGCAGAGGTGAAGGTGGAAATAGGCAAAGCAACATGAGTAAAACAGGGGATGAGAGGGGTGAGACAGACAGGTAAGATGGGCAGAAAATTGGGTGAATAGCAATGGGGATAGGTAGCAACAGAATGCTGTCATCCTTACAATGCTAATTTTTTAGATGCTGTGTTTGTTGCAATGGTTATTAACACTCACAATGGCCTCTGGACAAAGGTGAGTAAGAAAATAAAAGTCTGAGTTTTGCTTGTAGTCTGCTTGCTAGAACCAGTTACCGATCATTGCTATGGCCTTAGAACACAAGGATATATCAACCTATGCCTGGGCCTGACAACAAATATGACCACTAGCAGAGCATCTGGGGGCTACATGACACCACTGAGACATCTTAAGAAAATACAGTGCAAAGAATCCAGCAATTGGATAACCCCCCCTCCCGATGCAGGGCTTAGAGGACCAACAGTCATTTTTTTATGATGTTCAGATTGGACTGTGCAGAAGCCTTTGAGGGTACAGTAAGGATAAACCTTCAGTTTCAGTGATCCATCCTGGATAAGCAATAGATCAACTTATTAGTCAGGCAATCAGCTTTGCATCAAAGATTGGTCAATAAACGTAATTGTGTTTTGACACATTACATGTGTAGGGCTGGTGTAACTCACTCCAGGCTGCTATGTCTGATATGGAGACTCTTGCAGTAAGTGTAGACAAGGTGAAGAGCTCATACTAAGCGGGACAATTTATCTCTACACAGACTGGAGGGGGGGACAAGCAAAGTTAAATCACAGGGGCAGAAGAATTTGATGCGCGTCTTGGAGCTGGACGCGGCAGACTCGCAAGGAGCGTCAGCTGATCGCTAGATGTAATTGAGGAGTAAATGAATTCTATTCAATCGTCAGCCTTGAACTCGGTGAATAATGTCAGCGTCAGGGTGGAACGCACTTTCCTTGGCTATGTATAAATTACAATTTCATGAATTCATTACAGATGCGCTCTTATTGTAAACTGCGAATAGCCAGATAGTCATGGTGGCCTTAACTGCGGCTAGGAAGAATGCAGAACGTGGAGATAAAATGAAATTACAGAGCTGAAAATTGTGTAATACGGCCAATCATTAACCTGCGCAATGCAGCTAGGCCGGATATATGGAAAATCAATATGCAAACCAGATGTGTTTTTCAATCAGGCTGGCTTAGATTTAATATTTTGTTCTGCCACTTTTTACTATTGTCATTTGTTTCATGTTCTTTGGTTTCAACTATTGTATGGAACAAATGTATAATAAACACTGTACTATATCAACTGCTTCATAGATTTATAAGTGAATTATCCAACAGAAAATATAGTAAAGAAACAAAACTATTGATTCTGTCTAAATTTCATTAAAAAATTTGGTCTAAAACAAATCCAAAATTTTAGGGATCCACTTCAGACAAATCTGTTAAAGTGGAAGTTTAGTCATAAGGCGACCCCTTGTCCTGCCACCCTACTCTGGGGCTGAGGCTGGACAGGGGGCAGGGGTTAGAAAGTAAAAAAACCTCCTCTGGCCAGTGCTGCTCCCTGGTCTCTGTGTGTCCACCGTGGAGAAAGCGCAAAGCTGTATCCCCCCGGGTCCGCGCGCGCACCAGATGCCCATTCCATTAATTAGGCGGATAGGAGCGCTTATGGAACCAGGGGATTCAGTTCCCTGCTTTCAAGCAAGATGGCAGCATCCAGGATTTGGAGTGCCGGGAGAGCAGTGCGGGCCCCTGGATAAGGTAAGGGGTCCTTTTCCTTCTAACCCCCCATTCTGCCTCAGTGCCAGTGTAGGGTGGCAGGGCAGGTATCACCTTTTAAATAATACAATTCTGTTATTACTCACCTGTAGAATTGTTTTTACGATATACAGCACGGCTTGCTTCATCTCAATTCTTTACATGTGGGACATCCAACAGCAGTGTCCAAAAAAAGAAGGGTGGGATCCCCAGAGAGCAATGGCAGGCAGTTCAAGCCACTACCGCCTGAAGCACCTTGCGGCCAAAAACAGCGTCAGCTGAGGCCCTAACATCAACTTTGTAAAACTTGGAAAAAGTATGAACCGAAGACCAAGTAGCGGCTTTACAAACCTGTTCAACTGAAGCCTGGTGCTGGAAGGCCCAAGAGGCACCAATAGCCCTAGTGGAGTGAGCTGTAACAGGGAAAGGGGGTTCCTTCCCCTTAGCAGAGTATGCTTGCACTACCGCCTGTCTAATCCACTTGCTGATAGTGGCTGGAGGCAAGCCATTCCTAGGTCCGGAAGGAAGAACAAAAAGAGAATCAGACTTCCGAAATGACTCAGTGGCGACCAAATAATACTTGAGTGCCCTGACCACATCCAGAGAATGAAGATTCCGTTCCTTGGATTTAGCAGGGGCAGGACAATAGGGAGGTAAGACAATGCCCTCATTGAGATGAAAGGCAGATACAACCTTGGGCAAGAATTCCAGGTTAAGACGGAACACCACCTTATCCTGATGCCGCTCAAAATAAGGAAGTTTCATGGAAAGTGCCGCCAGCTCAGAGACACAACGCACCGAAGTGATAGCAACCAAAAAGGCCACCTTAAGAGTCAGAATAGAAAAATCAGCATTGCACAGGGGCTCAAAAGGGGGACCCTGAAGAGCAGAAAGCACCAAGTTCAAATCCCACACCGGTAGCAGAGGCTTACGCGGTGGACGTACATGAGCGACTCCCTGGAAAAAGGTTTTCACAAGCCTATGATTAGCAAAAGATCTTTGGAAGAAAATTGCCAAGGCAGAAACTCAGTTGTAGACCCGACTCTAGACCGTGTTGAAGAAACTCCATAATCCTGGAAAGGGAGAAAGTATGACAAGGGAAAGCCTTAGACTCACACCAGGCAATGTAAGCATGCCAGACCCTATAATAAATCATAGAAGAGGATTTATTTCGAGCCTGGATCATAGTACTAATGACCGAAGCCGTCAATCCCTTATCCATCAGGATGGAGGTTTCAGCAGCCAAGCCGTCAAAGCCAGCGTTTGTAAATTGGGATGGCGCAGCTGTCCCTGAGTGAGGAGCTTTGGATTTTCGGGCATGACGTATTGATCCACCGCCATCTGAACGACGTCCGCGAACCATACCCTCCTCGGCCAACGGGGGTCGGTACCCCCTCCTGGGTTATTTTTTCGCAGAACACGACCCAGCAGAGGAAATGGAGGAAATGCATAGAGGAGTCGAAACTCCGTCCAGGGAATTGCTAGTGCGTCCGTGGCGAAGGCTAGAGGATCGCTTGACAGGGAGACAAAACTTGGAAGCTTGCGATTGTGACGGGACGCAAACAGATCCACGTCCGGCTGACCCCAGCGGCAACACAGGGCATGAAAGATCTTGTTGTCGAGAGACCACTCCCCCAGACGAGCAGTCCCCCTGCTCAGGGCATCTGCCTCCTGGTTCTCCACCCCGGGGATGTAAACCGCAGAGATGCAGGGAACGTTCTCCTCTGCCCATGACAAAATCAGGGACACCTCCTTGAGGGCTTGTTTGCTCCGAGTCCTGCCCTGGTGATTGATGTAAGCAACAGCCGTTTGGTTGTCCGAGCGGACCTGGACCGCACAACCCTGTAGATGTGGAGTCAATTGAAAGAGAGCCAGCCTGATCGCTCTCAGCTCCAGGAGGTTGATGGGTGCATGGGCCTCCAGAGGACCCCACTGTCCCTGGAACTTCAGTGATTGCCAAACCCCTCCCCAACCGGTCAGACTGGCGTCCGTGGTGACATCGCGGTGGCAGAAAGGACCTGCCCACCAGAAGATTTCTCGTGTCCAACCACCACGAGAGGGACTGTCTGGCCAGAGGGGACAGAGCAAACTCCTGCTCCAAGGACTCCTGACTCCAATCCCAGATGATCAAGAGATTCAGGAGACTGAAGAGGTCTCATGTGGAAATGAGCGAAAGGCACCGCCTCGAAGCAAGACACCATGAGACCCACCAACTGCATCCCCAGACGGATGGAGGGATGAGGGCACGATAACAAGGCCCGCATCAGAAGGCCCTCCACCTGAAGGCCCTCCACCTTCTGTTGAGGGAGAAACACCTTGACCTGAGAAGTATCCAGAGTCATTCCCAGGAAGGACCTTACCAATGAGGGAGAGAGTGAAGACTTGGGATAATTGATCACCCAACCGAAGGACTCGAGGGTGGACACTAGCATCCAAGTTTCCCTCTCTGCCTGATGCAAAGATGGAGCAGCAATCAACAGGTTGACCAAGTAAGGAAGAACGCGAATGCCCTGGTACCTGCCAGCACCTTGGTGAACACCCTGGGGGCCGAGGTGATGCCAAACGGCAAGGCCACAAACTGGTAGTGTTGATCCCCCAGAGCGAACCTCAGGAACCTCTGGTGTCCCAGGAAGATAGGAACATGCAGATAGGCATCCTTGATGTCCACAGTGGTCATGAAGTCACCTGGCCGAAGAGAGCTCACCGCCGACCGTAAGGTCTCCATGCGGAAGTGTTTGAACCTGACAAATCTGTTGAGACCCTTTAGATCAAGAATAGGTCTCAGGGAGCCGTCCTTCTTGGGCACCGTGGAGTAGAACCCCCGACCCTGTTCTAGCAGAGGCACAGGACAAATCACTCCCGATGACAGAAGATGTTGAACGGCCAACCTCAGGCCCTGCGCCATCACTGGATCTTGGAAGATCCGGGACCGAATGAATCTTGGGGGCGGCCAAGCTGCCAGCTCTATCTTGTAGCCGGAGGACACCAATGAGAAGGCCTTCGATTCGATCGAGTGGACCTATCTTTGGGCAGTGCTGGCCAGATTCGGGCTCCCTGCAGGTTTCATATCATATGTCAGGCTGTTATACGGCCGTCCGACGGCCAGAGTACGGGTCAACGGACGCTACTCTGACCCATTTGTATTAAGTAAAGGGACCAGGCAGGGTTGCCCACTCTCGCCATTACTCTTCGCATTGGCCATTGAACCGTTGGCGATTATTGTCAGGGACTCTCCAACTATCACTGGATGGAGGCTGGGGGAGATAGAGGAGAAAATCTCACTTTACGCTGACGACACCCTGCTATACCTAGTAGACAGCTGTGAGTCCTTGGAGGCTGCATTGGATGCCATCGTGATGTTTGGGAGATTTTCCGGCCTGAAAGTTAACTGGGATAAATCCAGCCTGATGCAAGTAGATGCGCCCGACCCTCGGGATATCTCCCCAAGATCCAGGTTGAAGGTAGTCCAACAATTTAAATATCTGGGGATCATGATCAGTAAGCAGACTAATGAGTTTATCCCTCTCAATATTTCTCCGGTAGTGGCGAAACTGAAGCAAAGTGGGCGAGCCTCCCGCTGTTGGTCATGGGAAGGGTCAATATATTCAAGATGATCTTTCTGCCAAAACTCCTGTACATATACCAGGCCTCCCCAGTGCTGCTTCCTATCTCCCACTTTAAAGCACTGGAGTCAATTATCTTTAGCTTTATATGGGGACAATCTCCCCCAAGGCTAAACCGACAAATAATGAAGGCGCAAATAGATACGGGGGGACTGGCGGTGCCACATATGCAAATATACTTTTACGCAACACAGCTTTGTTTGTTCATTGGTGGCTCTGCCAGCCGAAGGATAATCCAGTGGTATGTCTAGTGGCATTGCTAGGCTCCCCCGAACGGTTGGCCTCCCTGGCATACAGGGGTACGAGAGGGATCCGAGAGGCGACAACGTGTATGAGGGCGGCTAGTAACATCTGGGAGAGGGCAGCTAAGCTAGGGGTAAGGTCGGATGAGACCCCGGCTTGGTCCCCTTATTCCCCCTTGTGGGAAAACCCTAGGTTACCAGAGCTGGGTGCTATGCAGGACCCGTGGTTCTGGACAAGAAAAGGCATCCATCGGATTGGGCAATTATATGGGGGAGGGGGGGTTGCTGGTGTCCTTCGATCAGATTAAGGAGGAGCTTCATATATCCCATCGAGATTTTTTCCGCTACCTGCAACTCAAACACGCACTGCACGCCCAGTTCCACAGGGAGGGCCCGAGAATTTCTGGGTCTAGCGTGGAGAACGCAATCAGAGACAGGAGCCTAAAAAAACCCGTCTCCACTCTGTATAAGTGCTTGATGGGAGAGCTGGAATCCCCTAGAAGCAAGATTGAGACTAAATGGCAGGCCTTAGACCCAAACTTGGACCAGGATGACTGGGAGGAGATAATGGACAACTTACATACATCGGTAGTGGAAGCCAGAGATAGATTTATCCAAACCAAGTGGATTCATCAGGCATACATCACCCCGGCTCGTCTGCACAGAATGGGCTTAACTGATACTGATATATGTCCTAGATGTGAAAAAAGTAGTGGCACATGGGTACACATGATCTGGTCATGTGAAGCCCTGACGGTCTTCTGGGAGGGTGTGATGGGTCTGATCAGTAGAATTGTGGGTTTTCGGATGCAGGGATCCGTTTCACTGTGTCTTCTGGGGGAAGTTGAACCGCTGTCGGAACTGAGAGCTCTGAGGGCCTTGAGGCGTCTGCTGCTCTTTTACGCCAGGAAGTGCATTCTGATAAATTGGAGACACCCCGCTAAACCCTCAGTGCAAGCCTGGAAAAGGTTAATCAGAAACTTACTATGTATAAATTGACGTACGCCGCAAGGGGGGAGCCGGATAAGTTCGAAAAGGTCTGGGACCCATGGCTGCAGAGCCAAGAGTCAGCGTCTGATGATGAGTGAGCCTGGGAGGGCCTGGCAGAGAGTATCTTGGATCAAGTATGATATTTATATTATATTTAAGAGGCTTGGGCCGGGTGTTGGAACCTGACCAATGACAAGTGGGAGGGAATTTAGAACATGTACACCCCGTCTAATAACTGGTGTGCATCAGCCTCCCTGTCCTTTACCTGAACCGTGCTGGTAGCAAGAGTCCCTGGAGTCCGGTATGAAAGATGTGTGAATGGTTGTCAGTGTTGTTGGTCTATTTGCCAGCTCGGAAGTTGGGTGCCTGTGGCACCTTAATTGCTTTACAAGATGACTTGTATTGTCTTGTATGTTTGTTTATTGCAAATAAAAACGTAAAAAAAAAAAAAGAAGTGCCGAGAAGAGCCCGTGCAGCATGGACATCAGACCCACAGCAGCGCTGAATCAGACCCCTCAGGAGCGGAGAAGACCACCGCTTTTGATATTGCAGTGAGTGTATCGGCCCGTGAGGCAGCGGGGAACATTAAAAGAAAATGGCGCTGGGCCAGTCTAGTCAGCACCTCGAGGGGCGGGCCGCAGCGCGATGACGTGATCCGCTTTGCCCCCCCCCCCCCGAATCGCTCCTACAACTCCGAGTGCCAGAGGGCCAAAATGGCGCCCGGGAACAAAGAGACAGGGCGGGAGGGACTCCCCCTCCTCCCTCTGCCGCTGAGATCACTCTGGCGGCGCAAGAAGCCGGCTACCATATCAACCGCCGCCCTCACAAACTAGGGCGCGCGTGCCCCCCCCCCCCCACGCCATACAGTGAGGGAGGCGAGAAGAGCAGAAGCGAGGAAGGTAAGCATATCTGAGGTAAAAATACACCGACAGGCTTGGGAAGCCCCGCTTATCTGCGAAGTCCATGGAGAGAGAAAGAGACCATCTTCACAGCCAGACTGCAGGAGAAGACTGGGGTCTTCTGGGTAATTCTGGCCCTTTTATGGGCTGGGAGGGGCCACAAGTCTTCCTGCAGTCCATTGCGCCACCTGTGGTGGATTACCCACATGTAAAGAATTGAGATGAAGCAAGACATGCTGTACAACTGGAAAAAACTTCCGGTTTAAGAAAGTTGTGGGCAATGAATTAACATCTAGAAAGTGTACTGGTTTCTTTTGTGTTTTAGGTGGTGGTTATGACACTGGGGCACAGGGCCAGCCACTGGCTTTTCCCTGGGACATCCTGAATCGTTATGCCCCTCTGTTTGAACCCCCCCCCCCAGTTCGCCCATAAAATTCACCTTTCCAGGCTCCAACGGCGCATGCGCAGGCTCTTGTCCAATGAGAGCTGTCTAATGTAACTATGTAATTCAACATGTTCGACGTTTCTGTTTACAATAGATAGCCATTCAGACAGTCTGGGGTTGGAGTGCGCACATGAGAGCCGTCTGTCGAATGACATAGTAAAAGCAGGTGGCCCTCACTCGATGCTCTCACTCGATGCATGGAAAGGTAAGTTTTTATGGGAAAACGGGATGGGTTTCACTCAGAAAAAAAATATTCACCTTGTTGCCACAATCCTCTGATCCTCATGCCACTGTTCCGCAACCTGAAGAGGAACTAGGACCAGCCAATCACAGCTGCAGCAGCAGGACCAGGGTGCTACAGGATTAGAAGGGGAATGCAGCGGCAAGGTCAGTAAGCGAGGCGCATATGGCCTGGAAGTGGGCATCAGCACAAGAGCTGATGGTACCAAAACACCCCATATGGTGAATCAAGGCAGTGGGAGGGAATGGAAAAATTGACCTAAAAATGTTTTGTGTTTTGCGCCACGCATGTGTCCCACTTCCATTGCCTGTAAAAGCCACTCGCCGGGCAACTTGGCGACGCCCTCTTCCCATATATAGTCTGAGCTATGCTCGATAAGTATATTGTCTGAGGCAGACGTTTTTGGAAGCTGTGTCGACGCTGTTTTACACCATCTGAAAGCGTTTTATTGATTTGAAGCTAATATATGGTCTGAGCATTGCTTGACAAGTGTACAATCTGAAGCAGACGTCATTGGAAGCTGTAACAACGCTGTCTAACACTATTTGAAAGTGCTTTATTGATCTGAAGCTGGTAAGAGTTTGCACTGTCGGTGGAGGATTATCTTGCACATGTTTGTGTGAAGTACATGCACCGTGGGATATCGTGTACCGTGGCATTTTGCTAGCCTATATACATAGAACTTTTGCTCTGTGTACAACTTTTGCTCTGTGTTTGTTTTATTTATTGGAATTGTGTTCTTCTGGAGATAAGGACTTTTCACGTTGAGCAATCCCTCATTGTTTGGAATATATTATTGTAACCCCCCCTTCATTAACGCGGTGCTATGTATTAATGGTTTAACCATTGTTACAGTATTTGTTATCTATATTATCTCAAAGGTACCTGCTGCTTATTATTTATTCTGACATTTTCAAGATGGATGTGTTTTCTTTTTGTAATGTAAACAAAGCTGATTTTGGGGGCCTTATTAATACAAGTTTGTCCACCCCTTTGGTCCCATGTTTAGTCTCGGACTTTAGAGAGTTGCATAAGATTCTCAATAAGGAACTGAGACTTAAATGGGACATAGCTAGTTTGAAGTATTATATTTCAAAACAAATGGTCCCTCAGCAGCTGAGGTGGACATTAAAGATTTATGATGGAGATGATACATCTGAATCCTTAAATGATTGGTCTGAATTTTTCAACAACTGTGGGGTTTCTCTGTTGGAAAAATTGGTAGCCAAAAAGGAAGTACAATACCATAATTTGGAAGCTCAGGTGAGTGCACTGAAAGAAAAATTGATGCCTATCAGTGCCTCTGATGAGTTTTTAAAAAGATCTGAGGAGCTAGTTGAGTAGTTAGAAAAGGAGGAGTTACAGATTAAGATTAAAAAACAAAAAAAACTCACTCATGATCAGACTGATTATCATTAAGGTAAAGTGTTTAAATGGCAAACTAATAGTAATCCAGTGACTATAGAACAAGAATATCGCAACCCTTCTGTTCTTTCGAATAGGGAGTGGCGTGGGCCTATGCAACGCAATAAGTGGATTCGCCTTCGCCACCTCTGCGTAATTTCCCCAGACGGTCTAGGGCTCCTAGAAGAGATGGGGTAACTGGAGGGAACCAAATAGGCAACCATTTAATAGTCGATCGCCAGCTTCTAGAACAAACTTTAGAAGGGAGGAAACTTCTGGCTTTGGCTCTAGGACCAGGGAACCTCGCTTGCCTACACAAACTTTGCACGCTAATAGATATTTGCCTATTGCTGACAGTGCCCCGCCTACCCCAACTACTCCTTTTCACTTCAACCGGGGGAATTCACCCCCGTTAAGGTCGAGAACATCGCCCACGCATGGGATAGGACCATCCCTAGGAAGAGAAAATGGGGCTATAAAGAGAAAGGCCACACTAAACGAGGTAAACGAGGGGGAAAGAAGCACCAGACGGCCCAGACACCTTTAGGAGAAGGAATCTTTTACTTAAGTAGCATCACTCTTAGTACTAATGAATTAAAACTGTTGGATAAGGGTTTGAAATATGCCCCTCCTAAGGCTTTTGATAAATTTGAAGTATTTGTTGATGTACATAAATTTATTCGGAAATTAAATGTTAAAAGGTTTTTTTCTTAATAAAGGGGAGCCCAATGAGATGGGGGCTTCCACTGATGTTGTTGGAACGGACCCACCCTTTCAACCCCCGATTTGAAAAACAAATCTCTTTTTAATCCACCTGGCCCAACTAACTCACAAATAGAGGCCTTTAAGAATGTAGTACTTAGGGACCTGGAAGAAAAGAATATGGCCCCTTGATATTACTGATGGAATTAGGGAATTGGAATCTAAAAGGGATGTGGTTATTAAGCCAGCTGATAAGGGGGGTGGGCTGGTAATACTTAATAAAACGGATTATGTTGCTGAGATTAACAGACTACTGGCAGATACAGAAACATACCTTCCCCTTAGGAATGATCCTACTCTGGAGTATAAACATGAACTTCTTGCATTATTGAAATCAGGATTAGATTTGGGCATACTCACTAAAAAAGAATTTGAATATTTGAACCCTCTAACAACAAGGATCCCTACAATATATATTTTACCTAAAATCCATAAGAGTCTGACGAGGCCCCCAGGTCGGCCTATAGTGAGTGGTGTCGGGTCTATTACCTGCCGACTTGGTGAATATATTGATGGCTTTTTACAGAACATTGTTGTGTCCCTTCCCTCTTATCTGAAGGATTCGTCACAGGTCCTGGATATTTGTAATAGCTTGGAGGTTAAAGAGGATTCTTTTTTAGTTACTGCGGATGTGACCTCGCTGTATACAGTGATACCCCATGAAAAGGGGGTTGCAGCAGTGTTCCATTACCTCACTTCAAAATCTTCTTTACCCAGTGAACAGGTTGACTTTATAATTAAGTGTCTTATTTTCGCTCTTGAACGAAATTATTTTTGGTTCAATAACAACTTTTATCTCCAGAGGAAAGGAGTCGCCATGGGCGCAAAATTTGCGCCCAGTATGGCGAACCTCTATGTAGGTTGGTGGAAGGAACAATTCATTCATGGCCAGACTTCACCCCATTTGCGTTGTTGGCACCGTTACATAGACGATGTCTTTTTCATCAGGGAGGGCCCCCATGACGACCTTAATGTGTTCTGCCAAGAAATTAATCGGAATTCTTTTAATTTGGAATTCACAGTAGAGGTTAGCTCCGTATCTGTTAACTTTTTAGATCTTGCTATCAGAAAAGAAGCTTGTACACTTGTGACTTCTACCTATTTCAAGAGTACCGACCAAAATGGGTACGTGCCCTCAGGTAGTTGTCACCACCCTAAATGGTTACAGGCAATACCTAGGGGACAGTTCACCCGTCTTAGGCGCAATTGCACATACTTGGAGGACTATGATAAAAATGTTTTTGCCTACACTGACACTTAAAGGACCAATCCAGGCAATGGCAAGGATAAGGCAGCAAGCAGCTCATCTGATGTTTGTCCCATGTGCCTCTCCTCCATTCCCTGCAGTGCCGGGTAAAAACTGTAGCAGGGCTCCAATGTCTGATCTCCTTTCAATCTAATTTCTCCAGAACCATGCAAGAAAATAGTAAGAAAAAAGTAGCACATACGACAGCCACTCTATTCTCTGGAGCTCTAAAAGCAAGCAAGCTCAGCAAGCCACAGTGGTCCCACAGATGGCTCTGACAACAGCAGAGTGTTATTCAAGACTTGTAATGTTGCACTATAACATGCACTTCCTAGCTCAGCCCTTGCCACAAATGAAAGTGAAGCCAGCAGTTTCTCTTATGGTATTTACATTTATTTAGAGATTTCAAATGCCTCAAAATTCGTCATTTTACACTGTTCCCACAGAAGATAAAGTAGAAGGAAGTTAGAATGTGCCTGGACAGGGACTTACTGTCAATGGTGGGGTCTGGTTGGCTGCAACTGGGCCTGGTATTTGGTTGATTGGCCCTGGTCGACTGCAGTCCAGACTGATTGGTGACAGGGGAGCTTGTCTGGATAATATCCTGGGGTGGCTGAAGGGATCCAGGGGCCGGATGACTGCGGCCGGTGGCTGCAGGGGGCCAGTGGCCCAGTAAGGTGGCCACAGGGGAACCACGGGCCCTGTAATGGTTGCAGGGGGGAAGGGATCTTGAATGGTGGTGGGGTGGCGGGGATCCTGTTGGTGGCTGCAGATGACCAGGGGACAATCAAGGGCTCTGTGAGATGGTTGCAAGGGACCAGGGGCCCTTATGGTGGCTGTGGAAGGCCAGGGACTCTGTGCGGAGGCTGCGTGGGGGGGCCCAGTGTGGTGGCTGCAGTGGGCCTGGGTCCCTATGTGGGGACAAGGACCTCTGTAGAGTAGCTGCAGGGGCCAGGTCCTGCAGTGGGAATGAAGAGAGGGGTCTGACAGACCAGGTATGCATGGCGAGGGGTGGAGTCAGCTATTCTTTCCAGTGCTTTCAATCCAGCGTGCGGGAGGGGTGCACTAAATAACATTGCTGCACAAGAATTTAAGAATTTAGCTGTTCTGTCTTAATTAGACATCAATTACATACATTAGATTTCAGAATATTGGTTAAGTTAATTCTGCAGCAGAAGAAACACTTTGCTGGGTCTGCTATGCCTCCAGCAAATGCTATTTCACTGTTTCTGTAGAGTTGCATCTCGCCTTTTAGTGACGTATATAGATTGCAGGCCCCCTTCTTCATAGCTCTTGCCATGGAGTTTTCTCAGTAGATCAGTAGCCCAGGCCGAGCCTCTTCTTATTAACATGTAAGTCCTGGCAAAATCTATTGCCATTTTCCTCATGAGGAAAATGGCAATAGATTTTGCCAGGACTTACCCCCAGGAGGTAAGTCCTGGCAAAATCTATTGCCATTTTCCTCAGTCATAAGATGGTGTCCATTTTGCTGTGCTAATAGGACCACGTGTTTCTGCATGTGCTCCCATTCACCCTTGTAGATTTATTTCTAGTTTTCTGTAGATTAATCATTATTCCTTTGAGATGCATTTGCATACCCCTCCCAACCCAGTTTTCTACTACTGTACAGGTGTCCCAGGAGGTTAGGTTCATTGTCCCACTGTGTCTGGGATGGTTGATTAAAATATTTGCATATTGCTAGTTAATATGCAGCCACCCATGCTATTTTAGTAGGGATGAAGCACTGTGCACTGCTGTGAGGTTGCATGCTGTGGGACCTTCATCCTGTATGGGTAACTTTGCCGTGTCTCTAAAGGAAGGAGTATGTGCCCGGGCACACTGGGTAGTAAGTTTGCTACCTAGGCATTTTCTTTTTTACTTTACTGACCGCTGGTCTGGTGGTGCAAGTATTTGATTTTTTTACTGGTAATTGAGGATGAGAAAAGTATACTTGCAATTACAATTTACCAGTAAAAAAAAACTAATACTGGCATATATTTCTACCTTTTAGATTCTGAATGTAGCTAAGAGCACTCATCATGTATAAATAACTTGGGATGCAGAATGTTCCTCCGCCACATCTCGCTTGCTCTCCGAGATCTATGCCGATGTACTTCATCTAATGGAGGCATGTTTATCCCCCTCTCTGCCAGCCACTTCCTAGCCTGGGAATAGTGAGTCAACCCTTTCTTGCTCCATAACCTGGCTCAGAATACAAACCGAAGCCAAGCAGTGGGTGGATACATTTATCTTCGGAACACATGGCACGTTCAGTTTAGACAAATATGGGCATATACTAAAATCTGCAATTATATCCAACCGGGGGGTTGATTCATATTACAATAATTACAAAAAGCATTCCTCTGGTAATTGTATCAATAATGGGAAATTGGGGACAGAATAGCCCCATAGGAGGTTTTGTAATCAAAACTATTTTAGCCTTTTGTGCTGGAGCCAGGGCTGGAGTCGGGGGAAATGTACTAGCTCAGACTATAGCATAAAAAAGAACATCTCATACTAATATTGTCTAATTAATGTAACTTTCATATGAGGTTTAGAAATGTTAATCATACATATATTTTAGGCCCTTGTCTATAGAACGCAGAGATAATAAGCATCAGCAGGGCGTTCTAATCTTTCCTGCCTCTAACCCTGCATTCATACCTATTTATATGCAGTAGCTGTTTAGGTGCAGTAGTAGGTGTGAATGCAGGGTTATAGGTCCTTTGTTACAATGCAGGAAACTGTGCTGTAAGTGACTCCTTTAAAGAAAAAAGTCTATCACTAGGTGTGCTTGCAGTCATCTCAGTAGTGACAGGAAGTATTAAAGTGATTGAAGACCAATTTAAAAAACAAAAGAAATTAAACTTTTTGGGCCCCCGCAGCTGATCCGTTTGACTCTGGCGATCAGCAACTCACCTGGTCGCTGGATCGCATCCCACAATGCCTGGAGTCCGAACATCAGGCCTGCAGTGGCACAGGATGCGATGTGCTGATCAGGTGTGTTGCTAATTGCCAGTGTCATGTCCCATGATATGTGTTTTATTTTACCCGGGTTAACTGTTTAACATAATTTACAATTTACATAGGCTAGCAGTTTGCCTTTGCACACCTGCTGCTCCCATCTGTGGCTACAGTTTTTCTACCTACTGCTTTTGTATGGGTTACATCACAAGTTTCCTGCTGTATTGAACGTACATGTGAAGATTCCTGCTGTAAGATGTTTTGCTGCAAGATTCTGTACTGAAATAAAGCTTTTGAAAAGTAGCCACGTGATCCTCGAGCAGTTGAGTAAGCTATCTGCCAAGCCTTATGGAGTAAATAAAACATCCATCACAGACACACACAAGGAACGTGGAGCTGTCTACAGGATTCACATTACTGCTATATGAGTCAGAATAGCCAGAGTCACACAAATTGGCTGTGGCGGACAAAAGGTGAGTGCCCCCTTTTTTTTCTAAATGGGCGTTCACTTCCTTTAACCTGTTAACAAACATTACATTAATCAATAGTTCAGTGTATTTACATGAATGAGGAACAACCCTATTTCTGCCCATTGTATTACTGGTATCTTGCATTTAGCAGTTTTCCTCTGTGCTTGTTGAACACTGAGTTGCAGTTCCCTCAGACCAGGTGGGTGGAGATGGGTTACACCATCCACTGTACAGAGAAACGAGAGGAAGGTCAGATACTCAGATTGGTCCCTGAGGATAGGTGTCACTCTACCATCTAAACTATTAGTACAATTGCCAAATCTGGACAAGGGCAAAAAAAACCCTTCAGTGATCCATTTTAACCAGGTAATTCCTTCTTCATCCTATTTCCATCAGGCCTTCGTCAGGAAACTGAGGTATAAAAAATACAATTCTGTGATTACTCACCTGTAGAATTGGTATTATGAGTATACAGTACATCCTGCTCCAGAAAGAATTCTTACACTCGGGTATTACTCCGCCAGATGGCGCTGGACTGCAGAGACATCGAAAATAGGCTCCTCCCGGCCCCTCAAATACCCAGGGACCTCCCACAAATCCCCAGCATTGAAAAGCAGTTAACGAGAAGCCGGGAGAATTAAAACAACCCAAACTAGTAACCATAACAATGATAACAATCACCATACAGGGGATGCAAGATAATGCAAAACCAAAAGTGGGGTGGAGCAGGACGTACTGTATACTCATAATACCAATTCTACAGGTGAGTAATCACAGAATTGTATTATTCTTAGTATACAGTAGGTCCTGCTCCAGAAAGAATACTTACACTCGGGACATCCAATAGCAGTGTCCATAAAGTAGGGTGGGATCCCCAAGTTAACAGCAGACAGTTTAAACCACTGCCGCCTGCAGAACCTTTCGGCCAAAAGCAGTGTCAGCTGAGGCCTTAACATCAACCTTGTAAAACGTTGAAAAGGTATAAACAGAAGACCAAGTAGCGGCCTTGCAAACTTGTTCAACAGAAGCCTGGTCTGAAAGGCCCAAGAAGCACCAATAGCACGAGTAGAATGAGCAGTAAGGCGGAAGGGAGGATTCTTCCCCTTAGCAGAAAAGGCCTGAATCACAGCCTGACGGATCCATTTGCTGATAGTAGACTTGGCAGGAGCCAAACCCTTCCTAGGACCAGAAGGGATCACAAAAAGAGCATCAGTTTTTCTGAAAGGTGCAGTAGCCACCAGATAGTACTTCAGACACCTAACCACGTCCAAAGAATGCAAAACCCTCTCCTTAGCATTACTAGGATTAGGGCACAATGAAGGGAGAACAATGTCTTGATTCAAATGAAAGGCAGACACTACCTTAGGCAGAAAATTTGGCTTGAAGCGAAACACCACCTTGTCCTGGTGTCTCTCATAGTTGGGGGGCTGAATGGAAAGCGCAGCCAACTCAGACACACACCCAACAGAGGTGATAGCAACCAAAAAGACAACTTTGAGAGTAAGAATGGCCAGGGCAGCATCCTGCACAGGTTCAAAGGGAGCACCCTGCAAGGCTGACAAAACCAAGTTCAAATCCCAAACAGGCACCATAGGGTGATGCACATGAGTCACCCCCTGGAAAAAAGTCCTAATCAGAGAATGCTGAGCAAAGGACTTCTGGAAGAAAACAGCCAGGGCAGAAACCTGACCTTTCAGAGTACAAAGTTGGAGCCCCATCTCCAACCCATGCTGTAGAAACTCCAGAATCCTGGGAATAGAGAACACACGACAGGGATGAGACTTAGACTCACACCAGTCAATGTAGGCACGCCAAACCCTGTAATAAATAGAAGAAGAAGACTTCTTCCTAGCCTTTATCAAGGTATCCACAATCGAGGAAGACAGCCCCTTCTCCATCAAGATGGAGGTTTCAGCAGCCAGGCCAGTTTAAATTGGGATGGCGTAGTAAGCCCTGAGTGAGCAGATCTAGCACCAAGGGCAGAGCGTACTGATCTACTGCCAGCTGCACCACGTCTGCAAACCAAACTCTTCTTGGCCACCTGTGGGCCACCAGAATTGCTGGCACCCCTTCCAGAGCAATCTTGCGCAGAACCCTGCCCAGCAGGGGGAATGGAGGGAAGACATACAGAAATTGAAAGTCCTGCCATGACATTGCTAGAGCATCCGTGGTCAAGGCCAAAGGATCCTGGGACAGGGAGACAAAGGCCGGTAGCTTGTGATTGTGACGGGACGCAAACAGATCCACATCTGGTTGGCCACAACGGTGACACAGAGATTGGAACACCCTTCTGAGCCTGCCAGGAGGTTTTCCACCCCCGGGATGTACACAGCTGATATGCAGGGAACATTGGTCTCCGCCCAGGTCAGGATCAGAGACACTTCCTGGAGGGCCCCCTTGCTCCGGGTCCCTCCCTGATGATTGATGTAGGCAACTGCCGTCTGGTTGTCCGAGCGCACCTGAACAGGCAGGCCCCGAAGGTGAGTAGTCAACTGAGCCAGAACTAACCTGATCGGCCGCAGTTCAAAGACATTGATAGGTGTGTGGGCCTCCTGGGGGCCCCACCTCCCCTGTAACTGCAGGGACTGCTGGAACTGCAGGGACTTCCAGAAACCCCCCCAACCTGACAGACTGGCATCCGTTGTGACCGTCTCCCAGGAAGGGGTAAGAAAGTATCTGCCCCCCAACAGGTTTCTTGAGTCCATCCACCACAAGAGGAACCTCCTGACCAGGGGGGAGAGCACACAGACCCTGTCCAGGGACGCTGGATCCTTGTCCCACACTGACAAGAGGTGGAGTTGCAGAGGCCTCAAGTGGAACTGAGCATAAGGGACCGCATCAAAGCACGCCACCCTCAGGCCCACCAGCTGCATCCCCTGCATGATGGAGGGATGATGACAAGATAGCAGGAACTGAACTTGTGCAATCAGGCTGTCCACCTTCTGTTGAGGAAGGAAAATCCTTGCCTGAACCGTATCCAGATTCATTCCTAGGAATGGAGTCACCAAGGAAGGGGACAGTGAGGACTTGGGGTGGTTGATCACCCAACCAAATGACTCCAGGGTGGACACCACCAGCTGTATCCAATTCTGCCTGATGTAGAGATTGGGAGGTGATGAGAATGTCGTCCAGATAAGGAAGCACGCGGACGCACTGATACCTGAGCAGAGACATCACGCAAGCCAGCACCTTGGTGAATACCCTGGGAGCTGAGGTGAGACCAAAGGGCAATGCCACAAACTGGTAGTGTTGATCCTCCAGAGCGAACCTGAGGAACCTTTGATGACCTGGAAATACAGGAATATGAAGGTAAGCATCCTTGATGTCCACAGAAGTCATGAAATCCCCTTGGCGCAGGGAACTGATGGCAGAGCGCAGAGTTTCCATGCGAAAGCGCAAGCACCTGACAAATTTGTAGAGGACCTTTAAGTCCAGGATAGGCCTGACTGAACCATCTTTTTTGGGAACTGTGAATAGGTTGGAATAGAAACCCTTGCCCATTTCTCTTAAAGGGACCTTGCAGATGACCCCCAGCTCCAGGTGGCCTTGCACTGCCTGCATCAGCTCCTGAGCTAACGCAGGGTCCTGAGGAATCTGGGATCTGATGAATCTTGGGGGCGGCCAGGCAGCAAACTCTATCTTGTAACCGGAGGATACTACCTCCTGAATCCACCGGTCTGAGACATGAAGCCTCCAGACGTGAATGAAGTGCTGAAGCCATCCCCCCACCCGGATGGGTGAGGGCGCCCCATCATGCCTGAGGGGGCTTGGGTGAGGATTTTGCCTTGGGGCCCCAGGAGGAGCCAGGACGCCCACGTCCTATGCCCCTGCCCCAGAAATCTCCCCGGGCCCCAGTAAAGGAAACCCCCCTCCCTTGTCTAGCGCCACGGTAGGGGGAGGAGAATGAGCCCTGACCCCGAAAGGGCCGAGACTGCCGCCTGCGCTGGGGTAACCTGCCTCCCTTAGCAAAAAGGTCCAGGCGGTCCCCAAACAGGCGTAGTCCTTTGAAGGGAAACCCAGTGAGGGCCTTCTTGGCAGCATTGTCAGCAGCCCACTGGCGTAGCCAAACCGAGCGGCGTATAGCCACCACAAGGGCAGATGTCCTGGCACACATTCTAATGGTGTCATCCAAGGCAGAGAGGACAAAATTTACAAAAACATCACAACTGGAGAGTGCATTGAACACCTCACAAGGCAAATCATCAGGGGCACTATCAAGTATATTTCTGATAAGGGTTCTAGTGGCCACAGCAGTAATGGCAGAAGCACAGACCGGGCGCAGCGCTGTCCCGGCATATGCAAAAGCATGGGACACCAGCTGGTCAATGCGCCAGTCCTCAGCATCCCGCAGGGTAGTAGAGTCAGGGGAATGCATGACAGAGGTGTTAGATAACCCTAGGACCGGGGCATCCACCTCGGGAGGTGATGACCAACACTTTACCACATCAGCAGGAAAGGGATACTTCCTATCCCAACTTTTAGGTACCCCGGGAAGTCTACTGGGGCGCTCCCATTCCTTGAGCACAAGGTTATTGAAATGTGCTTGCTCGGGAAATTCCAAATGTGATTTAGCTGTATGGAAGAGTTCCCCCCTTTGCCTGGGAGCCGCAACAGGGGGAGAAATGGACAGAACCTCAAAAATCTGGGTCAGCAATCTGTCGGTGTCATCCGGGGTCCAGGGGTCAGAGCCAGAATCGTCATGACCCCTTGGCCTCTCATCAGATGGATGACCCTGTGTCAGAGAAAAGCTCCCCTTCATCCGAAGGGGTATAGCCACAAAGATCCCAAAACTCCTCAGTTTCCATAGGAAAAAGAGTGATATTAGGCGTTAAGTGCCGCTTTTTAGCAGGGGCCTTATGCGCCAAGGTATTAGCAATCAACTTCTTAACAGTAGCCAGTCTAGAAGACACATCAGGCTGAGAATCCCCACTTGTATGCAACTTAGTAGGAGTGAGATTTAAGCTTGGGGGAGTAGGCGAAGTGAAACGAGGTGCAGCCACTGGAAGGCCAGATTGCAATGCAAGCACCTGCTCAGCACGGGGTACACAGACCCGCGCCTTGTCAGCGTCAGCATGAGGCTGCCCACACGCTACACACAGCCGGGCTTGTCCCGAAGGAACCCCGGTCACATTATCCTGAGATGCCTCCATATGGTGATTATAGCGGCGCTATAGGCCGATAGGGATTAACGCTATAAAGCAACCCTGGATGCCCCAATAGCCCGCTAAGGAGTGGGAGTAATTACACTAGGCCTATACAAGTTAGCAAACTAAGAGGACCGGGGGAGAAGCCAATGGATTCGCCCGCCTGAAAGACATAATAAAACAGGGGCCCGTAAGCAGACAGTAATAAAAATGAGATAATAAAGCCGCCCGCGAGGACACTTACGGACCGCAGTAGGTAGGGGACCGTCGTGCATAAGCCAACCAAGCAGACCAAGATGGCATCGGCGGACCCCGAAAGCCAGCACAAGACAAGCAGCCAATGACGGCGCACCGAGTTAACGCAGTAATTTTAAATACAGTCATCCTAAGCAAGACAGCGCGGCGGCTGACACAAGACAAATTAAATAAAAGTCTAAAACACGTAAATGCATAGCATAAATACCGAGACACCCCTTTTTTTCCCCCGAAGGCTACCAGGAGAATGAGGGAGGACAGCGGCCACTTAAATAGGGCCCACCGATAGGCAGGGGCAAAGGGCAATAGTGCGGGAGGGGCATCCCATAGAGGCTCACCGTAAGCCTGAACCGCCTACCCTTTGGTGGGGAATTGCAGTGGAGCAGCGCTCCTAAGCACCTAACAGCAGTGCTGCCTACCTTCACCCGACCAGCACAGCCAAGGCTGGGAGGCATATAACTAATGGAACGGGTGGGAATAGTCCTACAGGGCCGCAGGCTAATAGCCCCGCTCACCTGCGAGTAGAGAGAGCCATTTCTCGTCCTTAGCAGTCCAGACTGCAGAGAAAATCTGGGGATTTGTGGGAGGTCCCTGGGTATTTGAGGGGCTGGGAGGAGCCTATTTTCAATGTCTCTGCAGTCCAGCGCCATCTGGCGGAGTAATACCCGAGTGTAAGTATTCTTTCTGGAGCAGGACGTACTGTATACTAAGACTACATTTTTATTTCACTAGTCACTTTATTTCTCTTTATTTCAGAGCTAACTGTATTTTTGTTTTTTTCTTTGTCTTGTAACATTAATGCACAATTGGTAATGTCAAGTGTTTGTTTACCTGTTCCCCATCACTTTCCTCCATCGTTCCATGGTAAATTTCTTGTATGCATGCACTACTTTCCCTAGTTTGCTGGAGGGCACACCAGGATAGTCTGAATTTCTTGTTCAGCAAATAATCCCTAGATGCAGGGCCGGCATCAGCACCCGGCAAGCCCGGTCAGCTGCCGAGGGCCCCCACAATTTGCCCCCACACCTAAACTTTTATTGCCACTAACATTGCATCGGGCCCCTAGCGAGCTGGGTCGTCACTAACATAGTAATGAGGCTGAGCTGCATGGGGGGGGGGGGGGGGGGTGGAGGACAAGCAGCCCTTCTTAGTTTTGGCCATGGAATTTGTAGACCCCTTACCCGTGACTCCACCGCAAAGAGGCACACTGTGACCATGCCGCCCGAGAGCCGACATAAACCTGGAGCCAGCCCTGCCTAGATGAATTACAACCTTCACTTGCTCACTGGCTCATTGTATGGGGCAGATATTTAATCCAGCCCCTTCTCTTGCACCAATCGCCTTTTTCAGGGTGAGAATCAGTTTAGTAAAAAAGATGTTCTGGCTCCTGGCTTTTCTGATCCTCTGGTTCTGATAGCTGATTGAAAGGTCCTGTTTCCATTATGAGCAGGTAATAAACTATAATTATCTGTTATGTGTAGGGTCCGCAAAATTATTTTGTTAATTTAAAACTGTTCACCCACACATATACATGGTTAGTAGAGATGAGCGAACTTTTGAAAAATTCGATTCGACTGATTCAAATTTTTCCGACAAAAATCGATTCGACCCGAATTTATTCGCGACGAATCGCTATTAATAACGGCTATTTCTGAGCTTCCTAGAGCCTCTATAGGGTTGTAAACCATTCTGCCTTGCTGTAACACGCATAGGATGCATGCTGGTGAAATAATACTGTAAATAATTATGACATGCAGATCAGAGGCATCGCTAATAGAATCGCAGAGCGGCACAATTGCAGAGAGTTGAGGTGGCATCACTAGGAGGGGCCCCTATAGTGCCTGAAAAACACACCCTGGAACTGGCAGCAGCAGGAGCCCAAAAATTGGTTGAAAGAGACACTGGAGTTGGCAGCAGGAGCCCAAAAATTGGATGAATCACACCCTGGAGTTACAAGCAGCAGCAGGAGCCCAAACATTGCTTTAAAGAGACACTGGAGTTGGCAGCAGGAGCCCAAAAATTGGATGAATCACAGCCTGGAGTTGCAAGCAGCAGCAGGAGCCTAAACATTGCTTTAAAAAGACACTGGAGTTGGCAGCAGGAGGCCAAAAATTGGATGAATCACACCCTGGAGTTGCAAGCAGCAGCAGCAGGAGCTCAACCATTGCTTTAAAGAGACACTGGAGGTGGCTGCAGGAGCCCAAAAATTGGATGAATCACACCCTGGAGATGCAAGCAGCAGCAGGAGCCCAAACATAGCTTGAAAGAGACACTGGAGATGGCTGCAGGAGCCCAAAAATTGGATGAATCACACCCTGGAGTTGCAAGCAGCAGCAGGAGCCCAAACATAGCTTGAAAGACACACTGCAGTTGGCAGCAGCAGGAGGCCCAAAATTGGCTGAAAGGCACACCCTGAAGTTGGCATCAGCAGGAGCCCAAAAATTGGCCTAAAGACATAAATATGTTTTGCACCATTGGGAAAGTGTAAAACGTGGCACCATGCTGAATCTAGTCGCATACATCAGCCATTGGTGGGTGGAAATCCTTGCTGACCCATCCCTGATTCATTTTCACAAAGGTGAGTCTCTTCACACTTTTAGTTGACAGACGAGTTCTCCTCGCCTTAACTATGGCCCCCGCCGCACTAAACACCCGCTACTTGCTGGGCAGGACAGCTTTTCCAGGGCAAACTCTGCTAGTTGCGGCCACAAGCCAAGTTTGGCTGCCCAGAAATCCAGCGGATCCTCAAGGTGTGTTGGCATGGTCAACAGACTGAGGCTGCTGCTGATGGAGCTGCTGCTCCTGCCAACCCCCCCTGCAGCCATGGCAGTGGAAGAGTTCAGAGGTCCCCCCGAGTCAGACCTGCGAGAGTATGGACCATGGCGCAGATAGGCATCGGCCAACTGACTACGTAGAATGTCTTTGTAGTAGTTCAGTTTGTCCTCCCTCTCTGCGGGTTTAAAAAATGCCCACATTTTGTGCCAGAAGCGAGGGTCCAATAGGGTGGAGAGCCAGAAGTCATCCCGCCGACAAATGGAAACAATTCTGGGGTCACTACGCAAGCACGTGAGCATGCTTCCTGCCATTTGCGCAAGTGACTCGGAGGGACTACCTGTCTCCATCTCCACTGCATACTGCCACGGTGTGTCTGGGTCCTCTGTCTCGCCTTCCTCACAACCCTCTAGCTCCTCTGGCTGCTCCTGCTCCTCCTCTCCTGTCCGCTGACTAGATAAACCAGCCATTGCGGCAAGCCTAAACTGTGCTTCACTGGGCCACTCCTCCTCCAGTTCAGCCCTAACGGGGTTCATGTGGCCGTAAGATGTAGACGCCATGTCTCCAGTGCCCTGACCAGCTATGGTTTCCAACATGTGCTGTAGTACATGAAGCAGTGGAATCACGTCGTTCATCCCGTAATCCTGCCGACTGACAAATAAAGTGGCTTCCTCAAAGGGCCTGAGCAAACGGCAGGTGTCACGTATGAGCTGCCACTGGTTGACATTGAAGTTACACAGGGGAGTCCCCCTATCCGCTTGGATCATCAGGAAATCCGTGATGGCTTTTCTCTGTTCATATAATCGGTCCAACATGTGAAGGGTGGAATTCCAACGTGTGGAAACATCGCAAATCAGACTATGTTGGGGGCTACCGTTCTGACGCTGTAGCTCAAGAAGGGTGTGTTTGGCGGTTTATGAGTGGCTGAAGTGCATGCAAAGTTTCCTTGAAGTTGTTAGGATGTCTTGCAGATGGGGGGAACACCTCAGAAACCGCTTGACAACCAGATTGAAGACGTGAGCCATGCAGGGCGCATGGGTCAGGCTTCCTTGTCGCAGCGCAGACAAAATGTTCTTCCCATTGTTGGTAACCATGATTCCCATTTTAAGTTTTCTTGGAGTAAGCCATGTTTGGATTTTGTGATGAGTAAATTTAAGCAGTTCCTCCCCTGTGTGACTCCGTTCACCAAGACAAACCATGTGAAGCACAGCGTGACACTTCCGTGCCCTGCACACATGGTAGACTGGAGGGGCACTGAGACTTGAGCCTACAGTGGAGGGTGAGGAGATGGCTGAGGATGAGGAGGCCGAGTCGCACGGTGTCACAGGCACAACGGGCAGGGAGCGCGGAGGCCGAATCGGTGTGACCTGTCCAAGTTGCTGCTGCTGCTGCTGCAAAGGGACCACATTCACCCAGTGGGCTGTAAATGACATGTACTGTCCCTGACCGTAGTTACAACTCCAGATGTCGGCGCTGCCATGCACTTTGCTACACACCGACAGGCTCAAGGACTGGCCCACCTTCTGTTCAACAAAAGTGTGCAGCGCTGGTACTGCCTTCTTGGCAAAGAAATGACGGTTTGGGACTCTCCACCTCGGCTCGGCACAAGCCATCAGTTCTCTGAAAGGTGCAGAGTCCACAACCTGAAAAGGGTGCGACTGCAGCACCAGCAACTTGGACAGGAGCACATTCAGCTTCTGTGCCATAGGATGAGTGGGCGCATATTGCTGTCTCTTGGACATGGCTTCGCTGATGGATTGCTGGCGGGATGCATGACTTGGAGGAGGAGGAGCAGGAGCATCAGGAGCGACGGGTATGACGCACAGCTGCCTTCGGCTGAGGTGCTGGAGCCTTGGCTGGCAGAAATTGGGAGCGGCGTGCCACTTGGTGAGGAAGCAGGCTGGACCACCTCTTCGGAGCCTCGGTTCTCCCAGGCCGCTTTATGGTGACGCATCATATGTTGACGCAGGGCCCTGGTGCCAACATTTGGGCCCTGGCCACGCTTCACCTTCTGCCTACATATCTTGCATGTGGCCATGTTACCCTCCTGCGGATGCTTCAGGAAAAACTGCCACACTGCCGAGTAGCTACTTTTCCCACCAACAGGCCACACTGATTCACTGCTACTGTCTCCAACTCCAGGAACCCCTGCTCCACTACCTCCCAATAAGGTAGCCTGCCGTGCAGCAGGTGCTCTACCCCGGCCCCAGCTGGTTCCAGGCTTTACAATTGTGCCCCTATGCTGACTGCCAACCATGCTGCTAACACCTTGCTGCCTCAGCTGCTGACTCCGGGGCAACCTGCGCCCCTCTTCTCCCGATGATGACGATGAAGCACCTTCTGCACCCGGCTCCCAAGTGCAATCGGCTTCTGCATCATCATCATCACCGAGTTGTGGCTGCACGTCACTGATATTCTTGGTTTCCTCAACAGTGTCTGGCGCAGGAGCTGGAGCGCTCGCAACACCCACGACACTCTCCACATCACTATTTGTCTGCCTAGCTAAAGAAGCCACCTCCATTTCTTGGCTGGGCAGTAGCTGCTGACTGTCCTCTATCTGATCGTCCTCCTCACTAAAGAGTGGAGCTGAACCCAAAGCATAGGATACGTCGCTGGGGGAGGGAACGGCGTAGGACAGAGGCAATGGGAGGACAGGGACTGCTCTCGGGGCATGCCAACTCAGGGTTGTGTCAGAGGAACCTACCGACCCTAGACTGGGGGTCTCAGATGTAACTTGTGATGGTGTGGATGACCGCGTTAACCAATCTACCACGGCAGATGCGTTACTGGTGCAGACACGACTGCTAGCAGATACTGGCAGATCAGGTCTCTCACCGTGACTCCTGCTGCCACTCGCCCCTAGTCTGCTGCAAGAATCTTGGCCTCTGCCACTGCTCTTTGAACATCCTGGCACTTGTCTGCCTGACATTTTTATGTATTTGAAATGCGCAATAGGTACTTTAAAAAAATGTGTTTACTTTAAAAAGCAGAAGTTAAAGTGAGGAACTGCTTCTGTGCAGCAAATACTATGAAAATTGGCAATATGGGGTACCCTGCGGCCTGGTGTTTTGACAGCAGGACAAAAACCAATTCAAAATGCAATAGCTTAATAAAGCTGAGGCTGAACAAGCTTATTTAGTATAACAGATAGGGTGCAACGTGGTGGTTTGGGATACCCTGCGGCCTGGTGTTTTGACAGCAGGACAAAAACCAATTCAAAATGCAATAGCTTAATAAAGCTGAGGCTGAACAAGCTTATTTAGTGTAAAAGATAGGGTGCAACATGGTGGTTTGGGATGCCCATGTGGGCTGGTGTTTTGACAGCAGGACAAAAACCAATTCAAAATGCAATAGCTTAATAAAGCTGAGGATGAACAAGCTGATTTAGTATAAAAGATAGGGTCACATGTGCTGGTTTGGGATGCCCATTTGGGCTTGGGTTTTTACAGGAGCTTTCTTTAGGAACTACAACACTGTGTTCCATTTGGCAGCGACCACATATACCCCTTACTGCATTATTTTAATTGGTTGGTCCATAACTCGGCCTTTTCTGAATCCACAACTTAATCCGAGGCTAGGTTCCCTCAGAATTTTGTATAGGCTTGAGATTACGACCCAGTTATTTATAAAACATACACATTTATTAGATAAATATTAAAAAATATGTATAAATGAATAGTTATGTTACAATGATATTGTTACATCCATGTGGTTGAACCACTCACTGCAGTCATGTCACAAATTAATGTAAAACTTCTATACACTGATTTTCTTCGTTTCTTTATGGGGCAGACATGTATCATGTTTCGCCAATTTTGGCTTTTTCAATGCCCTAGGAGAACTGTGACAGACAGACATAGATCATTGACACATTAGTAATGTTAGTATTCATTAATTATAGTAAATAAATTGTGGACATAAGTTCAGGTAGGAAAGCTGTAAATAGCCAGTACCTTTCTTGTATAATATGTTGCTCATAAGATCATCTTGTTCAAACATAGCTTACATTTTCCCCCAGGGAGAGTTGGTGGATCACCCACTGCTCTATTTGTATAATAAAAGACGTGTGTAGAGTTGTTGAGAATATACAGAATAGTAATCATCGATTGCAGGACCACATGGCTCATTATTGTTTAGTACCTGTATGTTGTCCCCTTTAAATATGTCCAAGCGATCCCCGTTGGGGGGTTCATATGCGTACCACAACAATGTCCTTACAGGGATCTGTGTAATATGAGAGCACATATATGTCCTGTAACCCTTACGATTGTATATGAAAGTTTATACTGCGAAAATATATACAAGGCTATGTGCATAGAAAAAGGTGTACCTTTTAATGTTGATATTCTGTGCTTGATGGTCGCAGCGGCCAGTAGGTAGTCAGCTCGTGTCCAGGGGTTAGTAACTGCCTCCAGACTCCCCCCGAGGTAGCCCGCACTGCTGGTTATGCGGGCGCTGAAATACTTACCTGCCGCCGTGCCAGCAACGCTTCTTATGTGCTCCGTTGCTTGGTGCGCGTCTGACTTCCTATCCGGCTCCCGCCAGATATGGAGTCATGCGTCGCTGGTCTGGCCCACACGTCTCCATCAGCGGCGCCATTTTCCTGAAGACCCGCCATTTTATTAGTGACATCTTTATGTTCTGTTAAGGCACCATTTTGTTGGAGATCCACCATTTTGTTGGTGGCAAGTTTCTATTATAATCCGGCGTTAATGTGTCAGCCGTTAGTCCTGTGTCCCTCCCTGTAGGCTAATGTAGGAAAGGACCCCGCTACCCTAAAATTGGTTAAGGTCGTGTGTTTTTTTTGTTTTACAGGACATTAAAGATTGTTGTTGTATGTATGCTTAGGTCTGGAGTCTATTAGCCTTAGTGTGTAATACATTTATGTCAGGGCCAAAAGTCACCAGGCACAGTATCAAAATCGATGTACCTATTAGTAGTAATAATTTTTACAGGAGGCCAAAAACCAAATCAAAATGCAATAGCTTAATAAAGCTGAGGCTAAACAAGCTGATTTAGTATAAAAGATAGGGTCACATGTGCTGGTTTGGGATGCACATGTGGGCTTGGGTTTTTACAGGAGGCCAAAAACCAAATCAAAATGCAATAGCTTAATAAAGCTGAGGCTGAACAAGTTGATTTAGTATAAAAGATAGGGTCACATGTGCTGAAATGGAATGGTCATGTGGCCTGGGGTTTTTACAGCAGCCAAAAAAAAATTAAAACTAATCCAGTTATGAGAAATGCTTGTGTATAACAGATAGGGTTAAATATGCCACTGCCAAGATGGGATGCACAGTGGCAAAGAATATTTACAGCACAAAGAACACCGATTGAAAACTGATCTGGCAAATGAAAATAAAAAAAGCTTTCCCGTTTCCGATCGTTCCCGATTTTTCCCTATCTTTCCCTGGTTTTGTCTGCCTCTTTGTGGGTCTCAACGACTGTCCCTGCCTATCTCTAAGTCTCTCCCTGTCTGCAGCAACCACCGCTGTTTCTGGAATGCAAGGCTGACATGCGCAAAAGGAAAACCGCTGCCGTTTATATAGCACGGTGACGTCACCGGGCTTCCTGGCTGCTGATAGGCTGCATGTGACCTTCCCATGATAACTTGCCCCAGGGGATATGTTTGGACATGTTCATCCACCATTTTAGAATGCCTGTAATTGAAATAAATGGAGTTTAAAGGAAAACTTCGATCGATCGAACCGCAGGGAAATTCGGATTCGTTCACAATGGAATTTTTCATGAAATTCGGAACGAATTCGGGTTCGTCCGGATCGATTCGCTCATCCCTAATGGTTAGTCTTGGCATTATTTCATTAATGGGATCACAGGAAACCATTTTTATTTTTTTCAGAACTAACATTATGAATGTTATGTGAGATGAATTACATTCACTTCGACAAAGGAGGAGAGGAATGGTCTAGTCAGTTTGGACTAGAAATCTAGAATGTTTTTGATCTATGGTCCCTCTTGGCTTTCTGTGGGATATCAGCCAGGTGTGAAGCACTGAAATATAGGATTGTCTTTTTAAATACAAATTATTACAGGAAATTGCTAAAGCTACCCTATTAAAGATAAATTTTGCACACTGCTGTACCCTAGGCTTGGACAGTGTTACCAGGGCCCCTGAACTCAGAGGTCCCCCATCCCCAAAAGGGATACTCTGGGTGGTAGAAGCCTCAGCACTATTTAGCAACTGTTCAGCCCATTTTTTGCTTACCTTCTATACAGCTGGAGTACTTGAGATCCTGAACAGATGGGGCACTATGTAATATTTATGCCTATTTTTCTACAGTTCTACAGCAGAAAAGCATGGGTTATCCATTTAAACATGTAAAAAATAATGTGAGTGCATACGCCTTAAAAATATAAATTTTGAGTGCATTTGAGTGCAGGGTGGGCTCCCAGGGTCAGTTGTCCCAAAACACCCTAGTCTGACACTAACCCAATGTTACCGGGTTCTAGGAGAATATTTTGAATACAGCATAGAATAGGAGCGAGCATTTAGGAGCTTACAGTCTAAGATTTAAGGGGTAGGCACAAATGGGAATAGCCACAGATGGTCTGTATTGAGTCTTGCTGCATATGCCCTTGGGAGAATTACTTAAGCAAGTCTATTTGCATTTCTGAATAAGTGGGTTTTGAGAACACGTTTAAAAGCTGGTTGGTCAGGATAGAGGAGATAAGGAATTTAAACCTGGGTCGATATTACTGGAACAGAGAGGAAATTAAGAGAAGGGGGCTGGCTGGATAAAGCTTTGTAGGTTAGTGTTTGAAGTTTAAAAACTATTCCTTTTGAGACTGGTAGCTAGTCAAAAGGCTGACAGAGAGATGCAAAGCTGGAAGAGCAAGGGGAGGATGAGAGGAGGATGAGACAAGCAGCGGCGCTCAGAAAAGATTGAATCGGTGCCAGTCTCTCTGTTGGTAAACCACAAAGGATAGTGTTGCAGTAGTAAAGTTGGGATATGAACAGGGCATGCACCATCATTTTAGTGGTGTCAAGAGAAAGGAAGGGACGGATGCAGGAGATTGGAGATTGAGGTGGCTAGGGAGTGAATGTGAGGTTGTCAGTATTCTAAGACCATAAGTATAGACTGAAAAAAATGTATTTGAGTAGGATACACTACTACACATGTGTTGAAGGCTTTATTTTACAAATGAACATTAAATAGGGGATGAGGAGGGGCATGGAGAGGCTTGAGACTGCAAACTTTGCTGGGCATGCTGGATGTTTCTAAGGAGCACAAACATTTTGGCACACATCAATGTGTGCTGGGCTCTACCTGTGTTGCATTTTGCCATAGGCTTATGAACTGCTAACACATAGCACATGATAACACAGAGCACTGTATATGTGCTGAGCTGACACAGACTTCTTATGCTATGTGCTGGCCTGCACTGTCAGCGCAACGCTGTGAAGCACTGAATGTACTGTTTTGCCACAACACACGATGACATGTGAGCCTGGCTATTTTTATTTCATTTGCTTTTCCAGTTTGTTGGAGTATTTTTACACCAATTCAACAAATGTGCATAGTTGTGAATACAACATTAAAGAGAAAGACCCCTTTGTTGAATTTAAAATCAGACCCTAGGCCAGCACCACCATTGCAGCATTGTGCTCCGTTCTTAACTGCTTAGCTGCTTATGCACTGTCCATCTCTCATGGGATCCCTGCGATTCAGGGATCCCCCTCAAGGCATGCAAGATCATGATTCTGAGCCACCCATAGAGCATAGTGATGGTCTTAGTCTGCTGTTATACTCCACACACATACATACACACACACACACACACACACACACACACACTCCCTTGAGGTTACATAGTTACTTACATAGTTAGTACAGTTGAAAAAAGACATATGTCCATCAAGTTCAACCAAGGGTCAGGATGGGGGAAAGTTATTTTTATTTTATTTCTTTATTTTCTTCATCTTCATCTAATCCTTTTTTGAAGCTGTCAACTGTTGATGCTGCAACAAGCTTCTATGGGAGGCTATCCCACTTACAGTTCTCATGGTAAAAACTGATTGTCACCTCTGGAGATTGAATCTTTTTTTTTCCAGTCAAAGGGATGAATCTTTTTTTTCCAGTCGAAGGGAGTGTCGCCTTGACTTTAGAGAGGATTTTAAAAGATAAAGTGTTTCCCCACATTTTTTGGGATTGGCCATTTATATATTTATACAATTATGTCCCCCCCCCCCCCCCCATTTAATTATCGAAATCTTCTTTCATAACTAAGATCCTTCATTCCCCTTAGCAGTTTGGTGTCTCCCCTCTGCATCCTTTCCATAATCAAAGCATCCATTTTATGAACTAGAAACCAGAACTGGATTAAAGAGGAAAAATTACATCTCTATCCCCTGATTCCATGCCTCGTTTAATGCATGATAATATCTTTGTAACCTTGGAAGCAGCTGCTTGACATTGCATGCTGTTATTTAGCCTGTGATCTACCAGTACCCCCAGATCCTTCTCAACAAGTGATTCTCCCAGTTTTAATCCCCCAAGGACATATGTGGCCTTCAGGTTGTTACACCCTCAAGTGCATGACTTTACATTTCTCCACATTGAACTTCAAGTGACGGCCCAGACATTCAAAGTGTCCAAGTCAGCCTGAAGCTTGGGAACATCTTCAATAGTCTGCACTGTGCTACATATCTTTGTGTCATCTGCAGTCATCTGCAAAAATAGAGACAGTGTCATTAATTCTATTCTCCATGTTGCTTATAAACAAGTTAAATAATAGTGGAGTATGTGGTCTCTTAAAACGGAGAGCCAGTCAAAATAAGAAAGTTTAGTAAATTGATAGCTCAGCTTACACATTAGGGGGGTGCTGTGCCAGCAGCAATTCACTCCAAATTGAGAGAGATAAATGCCTCAGAAATAAGGTGAAGCTTGCCTGTCATTTTTCACACACACACACACACACACACACACACACACACACTGAATAAACAGTTAATGTAGCAAAATCAATCTGTGTGAGTGGAACCGTTACAATGTATCTCTATGACGGTGACGGCAGATGCAAAAGCACTCAGTCTGTCAGGATTATACCTAACACCCGTCTGTCTTAAGCCAGTATCCCCCAATCTCCACCGCCACTTCTGCCTATAGACAAGCCCCCGCTTGTGGGAGACGCGAGTAATGCCTCTCCCAGTCGGTTGCCCCCAGGACTTAACAGGCGCAAGGGATAGTAGCTTAAGGTGCAGTTTGGTGTTAGGCAGGGAATCCCGAATGAGGATGCCGGGTGTGAAGAGTCCGTAAATCAGGCCGAGGTCAAACCAGGAAGTCACAGGCGAGGTATCCAGGGGAGAAGACTGAGAATGGTCGAGGGTAGCCGAGGTCAATTCCAGGAGGTCACAGGCGAAGTACAGGAGGGTCAGGCAAGAGAGTGGTCAGGCAAAGCAGGAGGTCAGGGCAGGCAGCTAGCAAGAATAGTCAGAGTCCAAATCCAAATCCAAAATCTTCACAAGTAACGCAGCACACATCCAGAACCCAGAAGCTATAACGGGCACTGGGAAACTGGAACAGTGCAAATATATAGGGAAGGCTGGCCAATGGGAGACAGGGAAAAAGGAGGGAAGGAAGGTGCTTGGTGCAAACAAGGAAGTGGGATCGGTCCCAGGAGCTGGACGGCCCAGGCCAGACAGGCCGACCAGTCCCTGGGTCCGATCCCAGGAACCAGCCACAGATTGGGGAATTCAAACTCGCCCCCGGCGGGCGCGCTGGGGGAAGCGCCGCCGGGAGGCATAAAGCAGACGTGCTCGCGCGCGCGCGCGAGCACGTTGATGATCGGGCGCGCCCCCGCCAGGAAGGGGAAGCGCTGAGCCGGAGGGGAGAGCCGCAAGGCCGCGCAGCCGCGCGGAGCGGGCTGCGACGCGGCCACCCACAGCATCCTGCACCGCCCGCCCCTGATCCCCGCGACGGTGCCGAGGAGCTGGCAGACCCGGGGACCGTCGGTCCGCAGCCCGGTGGGAGCCAGCCGGCAACGCGCCGCGGGACCCGGAACGGCGGTGAGGTAAGTGCCTAACATTACCCCCCCCCTGAGGAGGGGCCACTGGACCCTCCAAGCTGGGTTTTAAAGGATTCTCTCTATGAAACTTCTTTACTAAATTCTGTGCATGAACTTCTCTGGCAGGAACCCAAGATCTTTCCTCCGGACCGTACCCCTTCCAGTCAATAAGATATTGAAGAGAGTTCCGAAAGAAGCGAGAATCAAGGACCCGGGCCACCTCAAACTCCTGATGCCCATCAATTACCACAGGACTAGGAAGACTATTAGGTTCATGGTCTCTTGCAGACTTAAGAAGTGAAACATGAAAGGATTTACAGATTTTCATGGAAGAGGGGAGGGCCAACCGGTATGTCACCTGATTAACTTTGTGAGTTATGGGGAATGGGCCAATAAACTTAGGTCCTAACTTAGCGGAGGGTTGGCGTAGCGCCAAGTTCTTGGTTGAAAGCCAAACCCAGTCCCCCACCTTAAAGTTAGAATTAGACGATCGCTTGCGATCAGAAAATTTTTTCTGTAGACAAGCGGCCCTAGTTAGGTGTTGTTGGATTTTATTCCACTCCCCTGGCCATTTAGAAACCCATTCATCCACGGAGGGAACTCTAGAGGGTTGGTCCGAAAGAGCAGAAAACTTCAGATCCTTGCCATAAACACAGTGGAAAGGAGAAACCCCTGTGGATGAATGCGTAGCGTTGTTAAAAGCAAATTCTGCAAAAGGTAAGAAGAAGGCCCAATCAGTCTGAGAACCCGCTGTAAAACAGCGCAAATATTGTTCCAGGGACTGGTTCGTTCTCTCGGTTTGACCATTCGATTGCGGATGAAAGGCCGAGGAAAGGGAGACAGTGAACCCCAACTTGGCACAGAAAGCCCTCCAAAACCGGGAGACGAACTGGACCCCCCTATCCGAAACAACATCCGTGGGAATACCATGAATCCTAAAGACATGAGTAATGAAAAGTTGAGCAAGAGTTTGAGCTGAGGGGAGTTTCTTTAAAGGAACGAAATGGGCCATCTTGCTAAAACGGTCCACAATTACCCAAATAACCGTATGACCCTGAGACGGAGGAAGGTCAGTAACAAAATCCATGGCCAGATGTGTCCACGGGGAGGCAGGAATGGATAATGGAAGGAGTGGGCCTTCCGGTGAGCTCCTCAAGGACTTACTCTGGGCACAGACTTTGCAAGCGGAGACAAACTTTTGAGCGTCCTTCCTGAGAGAAGGCCACCAAACTTGGCGTAACAATAAAGCTATGGTTTTTTTAATCCCTGGATGACCGGTTGTTTTGGTATCATGAAAATGGGACAAAAACTCAGACCGATAAGCAAAGGGCACAAACAGGGCTGACGCGGGTTTCCCCGGAGGAGCTTGGGCCTGGAACTGAGTAAGATCAGGAAGTTGGGGTTGAATGGCGGCCACCACTAGGGAGCGAGGTACGATGGGAGAAACCACTCTTTCCGGTAAGTCAGGGGGCGAGAAACTCCGGGACAGGGCGTCCGCCTTTATATTCTTAGACCCGGGTTTATACGTTATAGAAAAATTAAACCGGGAAAAGAATAAGGACCAGCGAGCCTGTCTAGGAGTTAACCTCTTGGCGGACTGGATGTACTCCAGATTTTTATGGTCCGTAAAGACCGTAACTGGATACTGAGCCCCCTCCAGCCAGTGCCTCCATTCCTGGAAGGCAAGTTTGATGGCCAGTAATTCTCTGTTGCCGATATCATAATTCTTTTCGGCCGCTGAGAACTTTTTGGAAAAGAAGGCACATGGATGGAGGCGTGCAGGTGAGCCGTAGTATTGGGACAAGACCGCTCCGACCGCGATCTCTGAGGCATCCACCTCCACAAGGAAAGGTCGTTGTTCATCGGGATGGACTAGGACGGGAGCAACGCTAAATACCCTCTTAAGATTCTCAAAGGCCTGGACAGCTTGAGCCGGCCAAATCGGGGGGTAGCCGCCTTTCTTAGTCAAATTCGTTAGTGGTGTAACCAGGTTTGAGAAATTCTTAATGAACCTTCTGTAAAAATTGGCGAAACCCAAAAACCTCTGCAGGCCCTTCAGATCTCTGGGCTGCTCCCATTCTAAAACAGCCCTCACCTTAGATTGGTCCATAGACAGACCAGATTTAGAAATAATGTAACCGAGGAACGGAACCTCAGATACCTCAAATTGACATTTCTTTAACTTGGCATATAAACAATTCTCCCTAAGTTTCTGTAAAACTAGGCACACATGTTTCCGATGCTCATCAAGGGATGAAGAAAAAATTAAAATGTCATCTAGGTAGACAACCATAAACCGGCCAAGATAATCTCGGAAAATTTCATTAACAAAGCTTTGAAAGACCGCAGGGGCATTACACAGGCCGAAGGGCATAACCAAATATTCATAATGCCCTTCAAGGGTATTAAAGGCCGTTTTCCACTCGTCCCCCTGCCTGATTCTTATGAGGTTATAGGCCCCTCGGAGATCTAGTTTGGAGAAGACCTGCGCCCCGACCACCTGTGTAAAGAGCCCCTCAATAAGCGGTAGGGGATATTTATTTTTTACCGTGATGTTATTTAAGCCCCGATAGTCGATACAGGGGCGAAGTCCCCCATCCTTTTTCTCCACAAAAAAAAACCCTGCCCCTGCTGGGGAAGATGAAGGCCGAATAAACCCTTTTTCTAAGTTCTCGGCGATATATTCCCGCATGGCAAGGGTTTCTGCTCGGGTCAAATTAAATATTCTCCCTCTGGGAGGCATCGTACCAGGGAGCAGTTCTATTGGGCAGTCCCAAGGTCTATGGGGAGGAAGTTTGTCTGCTGCCTTTTCTGAAAAAACATCAGCAAACTCCAAATATGGAGTAGGAATCCCACTAGGGAGTAAGCTTGTGACCCTAAGGGGAAATTCCAGGCAGTTCCGGAAACACTGGTGCCCCCACTTGGTAATTTGCCCCGAAACCCAATCAATCTGAGGATTATGCTCCTGCAGCCATGGCAACCCCAGAATCAAGGGGGTTCCAGGCATGCTCAAAATCAGGAACCTGATAACCTCAGAATGACTGGCTCCTACTTTGATTTGCATGGGAGGTGATTGGAACCGAACTAACCCCCCGGCCACTGGAGTGCCATCAATGGCTGACACCCGGATAGGAGTTGGCAAGGCCTGTGCCTTAATTCCTAGAGTCTGTGCTAGAACAGAGTCTAGGAAGTTCCCAGCTGCTCCAGAATCGAGAAGAGCCTTTAAGTTAACATATTTGGCACCCAACATAAACTGAACTGGGACCAGAATTGGAGACGATACTTGAGGAGATACCTTACAGCCTAGGAGGGCCCCCTCGAAACCCCCTAGGCTCTGAAGTTTCCCGGCGGTTTCTTTGGGCAAAGTCTAACCATGTGGCCGGTCCCACCACAGTAAAGACAGAGCCCCTCGGATAGGCGTCGTCGTCTCTCGCCTTCGGTGAGCCTGGTGGCACCTAGCTGCATAGGCTCTTCAGAAGATTGAGCGACGGAAGCCTCAGATTTTGCAGTGGAATCAAAATGTGATCCTTTCTCCAGGCGCCTTTCCCGGAGTCGGCGATCTATGCGGATGGCCAAATGCATTAACTCATCCAGTGTTTGGGGTTCCGGGTAGTTCACCAGGGTATCTTTGATAGAGTCAGCCAGACCTAACCGGAATTGGCCACAGAGGGCAGGATTGTTCCAGCGTGAGTCAACTGCCCACCGCCGGAATTCGGAACAGTAGTCCTCGGCTGGACGGCGTCCCTGGCGGAGGGTACGTAACTTCGCGTCGGCTGAGGCCCCCTTGTCAGGATCGTCATAAAGGACCTCCATAGCAGCGAAGAAACTATCCACCGACTGGCGGATGGGGTCCTGAGCTGATAAACTAAAGGCCCAGGACTGAGGGTCTCCATGTAACAGGGAAATGATCAAGCCCACTTTTTGTTCCTGTGAGCCCGAGGACACCGGGCGAAGCTGAAAGTATAACTTACAAGAGTCCCGGAAATTAGCAAATTTCGCCCTATCGCCGAAAAACTTTTCAGGGAGCGGGATCTTGGGTTCCACCGTCATTGCGGCCGGAGTCCCCTGAGAAGTAGGGACCATGGGAGTAGGACGGTTCTCCTGGGCCGCAACTCGAAGAGCCAGGTGCTCCACCGCCGCCGTCAGGGCCTGCACCTGCTCCAGAATTTGGTCCATTCTTATTCTGGCCCGTTATAATGTCAGGATTATACCTAACACCCGTCTGTCTTAAGCCAGTATCCCCCAATCTCCACCGCCACTTCTGCCTATAGACAAGCCCCCGCTTGTGGGAGACGCGAGTAATGCCTCTCCCAGTCGGTTGCCCCCAGGACTTAACAGGCGCAAGGGATAGTAGCTTAAGGTGCAGTTTGGTGTTAGGCAGGGAATCCCGAATGAGGATGCCGGGTGTGAAGAGTCCGTAAATCAGGCCGAGGTCAAACCAGGAAGTCACAGGCGAGGTATCCAGGGGAGAAGACTGAGAATGGTCGAGGGTAGCCGAGGTCAATTCCAGGAGGTCACAGGCGAAGTACAGGAGGGTCAGGCAAGAGAGTGGTCAGGCAAAGCAGGAGGTCAGGGCAGGCAGCTAGCAAGAATAGTCAGAGTCCAAATCCAAATCCAAAATCTTCACAAGTAACGCAGCACACATCCAGAACCCAGAAGCTATAACGGGCACTGGGAAACTGGAACAGTGCAAATATATAGGGAAGGCTGGCCAATGGGAGACAGGGAAAAAGGAGGGAAGGAAGGTGCTTGGTGCAAACAAGGAAGTGGGATCGGTCCCAGGAGCTGGACGGCCCAGGCCAGACAGGCCGACCAGTCCCTGGGTCCGATCCCAGGAACCAGCCACAGATTGGGGAATTCAAACTCGCCCCCGGCGGGCGCGCTGGGGGAAGCGCCGCCGGGAGGCATAAAGCAGACGTGCTCGCGCGCGCGCGCGAGCACGTTGATGATCGGGCGCGCCCCCGCCAGGAAGGGGAAGCGCTGAGCCGGAGGGGAGAGCCGCAAGGCCGCGCAGCCGCGCGGAGCGGGCTGCGACGCGGCCACCCACAGCATCCTGCACCGCCCGCCCCTGATCCCCGCGACGGTGCCGAGGAGCTGGCAGACCCGGGGACCGTCGGTCCGCAGCCCGGTGGGAGCCAGCCGGCAACGCGCCGCGGGACCCGGAACGGCGGTGAGGTAAGTGCCTAACACAGTCAGGGGATACAATGTATTTTATTTAACGATGAGTCACTACAGCTGAAAGCTTACTACTTCTGGATAGAAATAAGAGATGATTGCACAAAGCTATGAGGCAGTTTTGACTGAGAGACTCTGTTTTTTCAGAATCTGCTCCTTCATGTGTGTGGCATGATGGCCACTGCCATGCATGTTTAAGAATGCAGAATCTGCCTGCTATTCCAAACATCTAAATGGTGTTTATCCCTCTCAATAAGCTTATGTCACTTTAGGGGGCAATTTACTAAGTTTTGATTTTTTTTGACTGGAGATCCGCTTTAACCCTTTAAGTGCCAAGCACGTAACACCTACGTGCTGGCTTGTCCAGGACCTAAGTGCCAAGTTACGTGCTTGACTTTCCCCCCTGCTAGTTAAAAGAAAATGTAAGAAAATACTCAACTGACCCCTCTATCAATCCGTCCGGGTCTTCTCTTTAATTTGGTGCCATCTGATCCTCCCTGGGGGCTCAGATGGCCCCAGGAGAACCCCCAGAATAGAGGCCCCCCCAGTCTCTTCTTCACTGGGGGGGCCTCTGATCGCGCCCCCCCCCCCCCCCCCCGGGCTCTTCCGTGGTGAGGAAAGGGCAATTTCACTTCCTGGGTCACAACTGCTAGCCCCGCCCCCTGAGTAAAGAAAAAATAAATAAATGTTTTTTTTTTATTATGTGTCTGTGTTTTTCATTTTTACATTTAACCCTTTGTGAATTGGTAAGTGATCCATGAGATCCCTATACCAGTTCACAAGGCTGGGGGCTGGCAAGTCACCTGCAACTAGCGGGTGACTTGCCATTAACCCCCGGAACCCCCAATTACCTGCCTCCCAAAAGCCCAGGGGGGGGCAGAAGAGCCCGGGCCCACAGAGGGTATGTGGGCTTGTAGGCTGCAGGGTGGGGGGCCACAAAAGCTGGCCCCTGCGTCCTGATCTACAAGCCCCCATAGCTGGTCCTGGGCTGGTAATGCTGGGTAAGGGGGACCCCATGTCATTTTTGGGGGGTTTTTTAAGGGTTTTTAGCCCTTATAATTCCTCAAAAAAATTGGGAGGGGGGACCCTATGTCATTTTTTTTTAAATTAACCCCTTATGCTCTGTCGCCCAGCAGCTATAAAAGGCTTCCAGCAGCAGCAGTAGAGCAGAGTGATCAGCGTGGGACAGGGATGGATGGGAGGTAAGTATTAAAAATAAATAAAAAAAAAAATTCTGCTTGTCTCTGTGTTTTTTTTACACTTAACCCCTTGTGAACTGGTAAGGGATCTATGAGACCCCTATACCAGTTCACAAGGCTGGGGGCTAGCAGGTCACCTGCGGCTAGCGGGTGACTTGCCATTAACCCCCGGCACCCACCTGCCTCCCCAAAGCCCAGTGGGGGGCAGAAGAGCCCAGCCCATGGAGCTTGTAGCCTGCCCTGTGCCCTGTTTCTACAAGCCCCCATAGCTGGTCCCGGGCTGGTTATGATGGGTAAGGGGGACCCCATATCATTTTTGGAGAAGTTTTAAGGGTTTTTAACCCTTACAATTCCCCAAAAATGTGTTCCCCCCCCAGGAGGTAGTTGTATTTTATTTGTAAACGTTATAAAGTACTCCTGGGCAAGAATGGGGGGGGGGCTACCGATACATATGTGGTACTGTTGTAATCAGGAGAAATGGTGCTTTCCCATGCAATATGGTTTTCTCTAAAAAAGTAAATGTTTTATTTTAAATTAAAGGAGACAATTGTCTAAAAAATATTTATTTATTTGTTTTTTTTACACAAAAATATAAAAAAAAACAGTAGAAAAATTACAAACAAGACATTTCATGTTAAAGCCTAACTCTGCTGCATAATATATATCTATAATTTTCCTGAAAAATCCAGCATAAATCACGGTTAAACATGGCGCAAATTGGGGAAAAATGACCTGTCAACAGAGGGTGACAAAACTTCAAGTAGGCTGGCAATTAAAAGGGTTAATAGTACCTATGCATTTTGGGTATTGTTCTGCTCGGGGGACCTTGCTTTTTCAGATTTAGCTTGTTTTTTCTTGTTTGCATATTGATATTTTAGGAAAACGTTATTTATTCAGCTTTTTTATACATTTTTTAGGGAAACCCTGTGCAACCTAAGAATTCTTCGAGAGATTACTTCCAGAAAGGTGAGCCCACTACAACAAGCTGGGTACTCTTAGAAAGCTTAACGTGTACTTTCAGGGAATATATGGTTTATGGGGGATGTTCCAAATGTAAAGGGTTGTTTTGGTTGAAAAATTGCAAGGTGCGCACTTTGTCTGCAGAGCTGAAACTTTCAAGTAAAATTACAGTGACGCACATGCTTTACTTTGGGGTGTTTGGCAACTCTTCCCTTGACAGTAGCTATGCATGTTGGGTATCGTTCTGTTCGGGCGATGTTGCTTTTTCAGATTTTACTTGTTTTTTCTTGTTTGTTTATCGATTTTTTAGGAAAACGTGGCTTTGATTTAGCTTTTTTATCCTTTTTTTAGGGAAACTCTCTGCAACCAAAGATTACATTGAGGGATTACTTCCAGAAAACTGTGGCCACATCAACAAGCCTGGTACACCTAAAAAGCTTGAGGTGTGTACTTCCAGAGAATGGGGGTATTTCAAATGTAACGGGTTGTTTTTCTGGAAAAACTTCAAGGTGCGCATAGCATAATTGTATTTTATCTGAAAATCCCCTAAAGCGCTGTTTCAGTTTGGGGGAGTCTCCTGGGCAGGAAAGGGTGTCTAGCTATACATATGTGGTACCGCTGTAACTGGGAGAAATCGGGATTTCACACGCAATAAGATTTTTCTGACAAACTTACATTTTTTATTACAAAAAAACACTACAAATAGTAAAAAAATAGATTTTCACATATTTCACCCAAAAATATTGAGAATACACCTAAAAAATGACAAACAAGACATTTCATGTTAAAGCCCAGACTATGCTGAAAAAAACAATATATCATTTTCCTGGGAAATCCATGGAAATCCCTTCAAAAATCACATTTGAACATGGGGAGCGCAAAATAGTGCAAAATGGTCTGGCATCAGAGTGTGACAAAAACTCCAGGTAGGCTGGCAGTGAAAGGGTTAAAGCACTCGCATTTGGTCTGTATCCTTATTCCTCAACAGATGCTCCCAGTCTATGTCCTGTAGTAGCCCTAAACCTGGGAAAATTGATCTTTCTAATATTCTCTATTTTTACATTGCCCTACACTTCTACCCACAAGGATTCTACATCCTCACAATCTTCTGCTAGTATCCCCTCATGAATAAATGCTTTAAATTCTTGTTTTACACAGAGACACAATCTGCCCCTTTCCTATTTGCTGTGTTTCCAAAAGAGAGTAACACCTTGAAAATTGACAGTCCAGTCATGTGGGGAGACTAGCCATGACCAACATTTTCTTCCAGTACCAGAGCCTCAAGCTCTCCCACTTTACTTGCCAGACTTCTGGCATTTGTAAACACACTCTTTACTTTCCATTATTTTTACACATTGAGCTTTAGCATCACTAACTTCTGCAGTATTGTGCCTAATTTTTTACTGCTGGTTTACAACACATGGATCTCCTTATCCATCATAGCAGTCCTCCCTCCTTTTATTTCTCCGCCCACCATCATATTCTGTCCCTTAATTAACCTGTCTTCCCCTTTGTTTTCTCTCTTGCCCTCCCCCTCATCTCTAGTTTAAATACCCCTCCACCCCTTCTAGTGTTCTCTTACCCAGCACAGTACCCCCCTTCAATTCAGGAGCAAATTATCTGTAGAATTCAGTACTTACATTTGCTCCTGCTGTGACTCATAGCTGACATGCTGCCTCACCAATTTTCTAGTGGTAGTGGCCATTTTGAAGCTTCCTTTTCCAGCATCTCAGCCATGCTGCTGTCTGGATTCAACTGACATAACTGACAATGCACAGTAACAGGAAACCCAGCAGCACTTCCTGTTTGCAAGTGGCCTGCAGATCCATGAACTGCCATTTTGTTTTTAAAATGTACCATGTAGCAGGAGTTAAAAAAAGCTAAATTAATTTTTTTGCCCAGCAATTTAAATTGCCCTGGGAGGGGTCTGGTTTAAGTCATTTTTGACTGTTGGTCCACTTTAAGCTATGCATTTCCTTTTCTGTGCTCCCTTTCTACTCCCTCTATCTACATTTACCCAGCTACTTATCTGCTCCTCCTGACCCATTACTCCACCCTCTGTATCTATCCCACTTACTGCTCGCTCAGTGAGCAGAATTCCCCTTTCAAGATTGTCTATCTCCCTCAGTGTTACATTTTGCTCCTCCATATCTCTAGTCAGAGCTTCCAAAGTTGCAACATTCTCACATTTATTACCCTGGAACTGCTGTATAGTAGTGTGTATATATGACAAATTGTGTACAAAAGTAGACCTGCAATGTTGCTAGCCATTATTTCAGTTACAAGAACAGCAGTGAAAACACAATTTTAGTGCCTACAGTTGCGGCAACTTCGGCTCTTCTTCTCTAATTTTATTCTAGCTCTATACACTTAAGGAACAATTGAAAAAAAATCAAGCTCTTAAACACTTAAACTCCCCCAATATAAAGTCTCTTAATGAAAAATCTCCTCACTTAATACGACCGGTAACTTGCAAAAGCTTCTAAACTTGCTGTAAAACAGTCTTACCGTATTTTTCGCCCTATAAGACGCACTTATTTTCCCCAAAAGTGGGGGAAAAATGTCAGTGCGCCTTATCGGGCGAATGTAAAAAAAAAAAAAAAAAAAAAAAAAAAAAAACTCACCCGTCCCGCGTTGTCTGGCACACTGCGAGAGGCCAGAGGAGCGGCGGGGGCTCTGTCCCGGCCCCGCCGCTGCGACCGCTGCGATTGCTGTAAAACAGTCTTACCGTATTTTTCGCCCTATAAGACGCACTTATTTTCCCCAAAAGTGGGGGAAAAATGTCAGTGCGCCTTATCGGGCGAATGTAAAAAAAAAAAAAAAAAAAAAAAAACTCACCCGTCCCGCGTTGTCTGGCACACTGCGAGAGGCCAGAGGAGCGGCGGGGGCTCTGTCCCGGCCCCGCCGCTGCGATCGCTGTCTTTTCAGGCAGCGATGACAGCGGCGGGGCCAGAGACAGAGCCCCTGCCGCTCCTCCATCTGCTCCTCCACACGCGAGCACGAAGGTCCCGGCAGTGGGTGGGCGTGGCCTGCACCGGCGCAGGCCACGCCCACCCGCTGCCCGGACCTTCGTGATCGCATGTGGGGGAGCAGATGGAGGAGCGGCGGGGGCACTGTCTCTGGCCCCGCCGCTGTCATCGCTGCCTGAAAAGACAGCGATCGCAGCGGCGGGGCCGGGACAGAGCCAGCTCGTGAATGGGGTGGGCGTGGCCTGCGTCGACGCTGCGGCGCAGGCCACGCCCACCCCATTCACGGAGCCGGCCGCTCAGCGCAGTGGTGTCAGCGGACAGGTGAGTTTAACTTTTTTTTTTTTTTACTATGGCACCTGCCTATACTAATGGGGGGAGGGGGGTGGGAATGGGGGGATGGGGATGCCACACAGCCTATGGAAATGGGGGGATGGGGATGCCACACAGCCTTTGGGAATGGGGATGCCACACAGCCTATGGGAATGAGGGGAGGGGGATGCCACACAGCCTATGGGAATGGGGGGAGGGGTATGCCACACAGCCTATGGGAATGGGGGGATGGGGATGCCACACAGCCTTTGGGAATGGGGGGAGGGGTATGCCACACAGCCTATGGGAATGGGGGGATGGGGATGCCACACAGCCTTTGGGAATGGGGGGAGGGGTATGCCACACAGCCAATGGGAATGGGGGGAGGGGGATGCCACACAGCCTATGGGAATGGGGGGAGGGGGATGCCACACAGCCTTTGGGAATGGGGGGAGGGGTATGCCACACAGCCTATGGGAATGGGGGGAGGGGGATGCCACACAGCCTTTGGGAATGGGGGGAGGGGGATGCCACACAGCCTTTGGGAATGGGGGGAGGGGTATGCCACACAGCCTATGGGAATGGGGGGATGGGGATGCCACACAGCCTTTGGGAATGGGGGGAGGGGTATGCCACACAGCCTATGGGAATGGGGGGAGGGGGATGCCACACAGGCTATGGGAATGGGGGGATGGGGATGCCACACAGGCTATGGGAATGGGGGGATGGGGATGCCACACAGGCTATGGGAATGGGGGGATGGGGATGCCACACAGCCTTTGGGAATGGGGGAGGGGTATGCCACACAGCCTATGGGAATGGGGGGAGGGGGATGCCACACAGCCTTTGGGAATGGGGGGAGGGGTATGCCAAACAGCCTATGGGAATGGGGGGAGGGGGATGTCACACAGCCTATGGGAATGGGGGATGCCACACAGCCTATGGGAATGGGGGGAGGGGGATGCCACACAGCCCATGCTAATGGGGAGAGGGGGATGCCACACAGCCCATGCTAATGGGGAGAGGGGGATGCCACACAGCCCATGCTAATGGGGGGAGGGGGATGCCACACAGCCCATGCTAATGGGGAGAGGGGGATGCCACACTGCCTATGGGAATGGGGAGAGAGGGATGCCACACAGTCTATTCTAATGGGGGGAGGGGGAAACCCACACAGCCAATGGGAATGGGGGGAGAGGTGGATGCCACACAGCCTATGGGAATGTGGGGAGAGGGATGCCACACAGCCTATACTAATGGGGGGAGAGGGGGATGCCATACAGCCAATGGGTATATGGGGAATGGGAGGGGGGGATGCCACACTGGATATACGGGGAATGGGATGGGGGCACGCTACACTGTCTATAGAATGGGGGCATCCCACACGGCCTATGGAAATTGGATAGGGGAATGCCACACTGTCTGTAATGGTGCGTTTTTGATTGAATTTTTTTTTTTCTTATTTTCTTCCCCCAAATCCTAGGTGCATCTTATGGGCAGGTGCGTCTTATAGGGCGAAAAATACGGTATATATAGCAAAGCAATACCTCCCTTCACCAGTCTCTGGCTAGTCTGGCAATAAGTCAGCAGACTGTCTTTAGGTGAAATAAATAAGCTTCTAATTAGGAACCAAACAACCCCACCCAATTAACGCTGCTCTGTAGTACAATGCAATACAGCCAATGTGTTTTAATGTAGGGCTTGGTTACTCGCAAAGGCTTCTAAACTTACTTTAAAACAATAGGGAGGTTGCTAGCCAGAAATTCAAGATCATGGAGAGTGATAGATGGCAATGGAACAGCGACATTCCCATTGGAATTAGGACTGGGGTCTATTTCTAAGCACCATGCAGTAATATTCTTGACTGTATTTTTTTGTAGCAGCAATATGCTTCTAAAGGCCTGATTTGTTGCCCTATCTGTAATTACAATTTTGGACTGTGCTATAGAACATAATGTCACTTTATAAATTAATAATAATAAAAATAATATACAGTAATTATTGAAAAATAGACAAAAAAACAACTCTGACTGGGACTGGATACACCCTGAAGATAAGAACAATCTACTGGATTTTAGAATTTACCTTTTAGATAAAGTTTGTTGTGGCTCAAACGTTCTCCTTGAGCCCAGGCAGCCACCGTCAAGGGACTCTTCCTGACATCATAATGCATAGCTTATTTGTCCGAACACTTGTTACAATTTTGCAGCCTTACTTGGGAATACAAACCATTATCAGCCAGAGCTCAGTGGGCTCCAATTTTGTTTTTTTTATTGCTGTGCATCAGAGGGATAAATGCATGGACAGCCAGCGTCCATATTATTCTCCATGTATAGGGATGAATTATTGATTTGCATATAGCACAGCAGGCTGAACTATTAGACCACAAGTTGATCACTGTCAATAAAGCAATTCTGAGCATCTTATGTGTACGAGGATGGCCTTGACAGTGGAGAAGGGTCGGAATAATTACAGTGGGTAACAAAGGGAGCGGCTAAAAGATGCGCAGCAGGAAGCAATGTCATTTGCTTTCACTAAAGAAGAAAGCAGGCTGCAAACAGCATCAGGCCTTATAGGGAAGAACTAGACTTTCATGTGAAGGAAGATCATAAATCTCCAGCCTTGAGAATCTAAGAAAAAAAATTCTGAGATGCCAGAAATCTGACATTAGGGTCAATTCAGAGCCTGGTGAGAAAACTCACATATTTTTTAGGTTTCAAAGCCAGGTGAACATTTACACCTAGTAGACAATGAAAGTGAATGGCATTTTTCTCTCCTAAAAAGGAAGTGAGTTTTCTCACCAGACTCTGAATCAACCCCATTAGTTATTCTCAAGGATGTTGCTGGGGGCTCCAAAAACTATGAGCTACTCTGAATGCCAAAGGCCATACTTACAATGCAAATGTGCTGATGTGTTTTTATGCTATGTACTGTGAAATATGAATGTGAAAAATGAACTGATTACTAAACAGTTGTTTTAGGTGGCAAGAGTATAAAGGTCAAACAGGAATGCAAGGGCAGAACCAAAAAACGACACATATACAAAACACTCTAAGTGCAACTCTAGCATGGGCAACAGCCAAACTCACTGGTAATTCTGTTGGCATACCAGCACAATGACTCTGACTGTGTGCAGCCAATCACGAGCCACATGTGTCAGAGCTCAGCACTGGATACAGTCGGTGGTAGTGGTAAAAATATAGAGTTGCACATTTCCCTTCCTGTGTATTCCTTCCATATTTTGGAATGATAAGCTTCATTACTGGAGTAACAAATTAAAGGCAGGTGCCTACACTTTGAATATACATAGTTAAGACACATTGTTAGCTGCTGGAGTGTGTGTGGGGGAAGGTCTAGAGGAAACATGACCAAAGCAGTGATCCCACAAATGCTAAATTGGGTCTGGGGAATTAGGGGGGCAGGGTAGTAACTGGTCCTGCTTTTTCAACCTGTGTTGCATATTTATAGTCCTTTGAAATGTTGCATTGTGTCACCCTCTTTTGCCAGACCATTTTTCACTATTTTGTGATATACATGTTTAACTGTGATTTTTGAGGGATTTTTTTCTGTGAGCAAAGAAAGAAGACCCATATCCAAACCATGTTGGAGAAACTCCAGAATCCTAGGAATAGAAAACATACAACAGGGAAGCGAGTGGGACTCGCACCAGTCAATGTATGTACGCCAAACCCTGTAATAGATGGAAGAAGAGGACCTCTTCCTAGCCCTGATCATGGTATTCACCACCGAGGCAGGCAGCCTTTTTCCATCAAGATGGAGGTTTCAACAGCCAGGCCGTCAAAGCCAGCGTTTGTAAATTGGGGCGGCGTAGGTGTCCCTGAGTGAGCAGATCTGGAACCCGTGGCAGGGCGTACTGATCTACTGCCAACTGCACGATGTCTGTGAACCACACTCTTCTTGGCCAACAGGGGACCACCAGGATGGCTGGCACCCCTTCCTGAACTATCTTGCACAGCACCCTGCCCAGCAGGGGAAACGGGGGAAACACATACAGGAGCTGGAACCTCGTCCAAGACATTGCCAGGGCATCCGCCGCCGACCGCGGAGCGTAGTACAAGCGTGCAGCGGCGGCAAAGAAACCAGTGCAATCAATTCATAAGGGATCAAAACACAACATATAGTAAAGACATGCATCCCCCCCCCCCCCCGAGAACTACAAGGGAGAGCGAAGGGGAAGCGACGCCCAGCCTAAAGGGAGCCAACTGCGGGGACAGGGGGCGAGGGGCATAAAGTGTGGGAGGGGCATCCCATAAGGCTCACCATGGGCCTATACCGCCTACCCTTTGGTGGGGGACTGCGGTCGGAGCAGCGCTCCTTAGCACCTGACAGCGGTGCTGCCTACCTTCACCCGAACCAGCGCAGTCTGAGCTGGGAGGCAGTAAAAGGAAATGGGTGGGAATAGTCCTACAGGGCTGCAGGCTAATAGCCCCGCTCACCTGCGAGTACAGAGAGCCATCTTCTAGTCATCACAGCCAGGACTGCAGAGAAGAACTGGGGATTTTGTGGAAGGTCCCTGGTATATATGAGGCAGGGAGGAGCCACTTTTCTGTCTCTGCAGTCCAGCGCCATCTACTTGATGTATAACCCAAGTGTAAGGAATATCTTCTGGAACAGGACGTGCTGTATACTTAGAATATAAGAATTTGTGCAGCTCTTTCATTTATATTTTGTGTGGCTGTCTCACGCTACCACATTGTGTACCACTATTTACAGTCTATGTCTGAACATTCACATTCATTCGGGCCATAGTATATCTGTAGGAATAAATCAAGGCAACTGGACTTGTTATTTTCTTAAATATACTTTGCTAGTCTGACTTTCTTAATTCAGAGTGACAGAGTGAGGAATCTGGCAGCAATAAATGGTAACTCCAATCCACATCCTCTATCCACCATAAACATAAGAAAAAAATAAATAACACAGCAAACCTAGTTGCCTTGATTTATTCCAACAGATATTTACAGTCTACTAGTCCAAATAAATGGACACCAGTCCACACAAGTCTGCCAGAGTCCACCCAGATCTCAGGCTCTGGAGCACAGTTGGTGGCCACACTCTCTTCTTATCTCTTCCCTTTGAAATTGAAAGAATTGATTTGCCAGCAAGATGCTGTTCCCAAACAAATCAGATGAAATGCGGGCTCTCCAGGACTTATTCCCAGAACAAAGGCACTTGAGGAAGCAGATTCTTGGAGCCATACTGAATGAGAAGCTTGCCAGGGAAACACAGAAGCTCTAATATTCTTTATTTTATTTTTTTTAACGTCCACCATTTTACATGTCAGTGTGAAATGCTGTCCTTACAATGTGGTGCTAAATATTCAGCTAATCCTCTGTGAAGCATCTGGACGCTGTTATATTCATGGCAGACACCAAGAAATCTTCCTCACCCAGAATAGCTTTGTTATTAATGTGAGACCAGAGTCTTAACAGAGAAAAAACAGGAAATAGAAATTGCATAAACAGAACTGGCATGTGACTGCTCTGGGATCCCAGAATACTAATCATACATTTGTGAAGGTTCTAGTCCTTTCAGGTCCCATGTTCTGAGACTCCCAGGGACCTAACTAGGTTTCTCCTATCTATTTTCACTATCCCCCTGCCTTTCCCCCTGGGGCACCCTGGTTTGGGATGTCCTGCTTTGGAAAACCCCACCGTTGTTCTTACCTGTCCAACGCATATTAATGTGTGGCTGAAGAAGCTGAATTAAATCCCAGTACAGTGAGAATGAAGCAATTTCAATTGCTTTAAATAAAATGGTACAGTGAGAAAAAAGCAGTTTCGATGAAAACAACAGAACTACCCTGTGAATTATTTACTAAAAACTGTAAGCAGTATTTATGATGTTGTCACATTTGCAGACAACTTTCAAACAAATAATAAAAAAGTGCTAGGGGCATGTCTTCACATGCCCCTTTCCATTGCAGTGAATGGAGGGGGAGTGCCAGCTCACAGTAATGAAGCCGGGGGGAGGGGGGGAGGCATCTCTGTGACGAAGAGACAGGAAGAGATGTGCAATTGACTCTTGTTCTTGTTCTAGGAGCGATGGGATGCGTGGGAGAAAAGGTGAATATAGAGTTTTTTTTTTGTCATTTGCCTGAAAGTTGTCTTTAAGTGACAGAATGTATGGAAATCGCATGGAACCTCAGTGTTTTAAAGTGTATGGAATCTTGATGTTTGACTTGACTGACAATAAAGAATATGCCAAGCTATTAGTTTTTTTTGGGGTGGCGCCACTTTGGCAACAAAGGTGAGAGACGAATGGAGAGTTAGATAATATGATAAATCAAATCTGAGGCACCCTGGATATGATAGGGGCTGTGGATTAAGACACCTCGAAAAAGAGATGTCACTTGCGATTACCATGAGGCAGCATTATCGATGGAGTGGCAGGTGCACTTTCATCTACAGTAGATCGGGAGCACAGGCATTAACCCTTCTAGTGCCAGCTACGTGAGTCTCACGTAGTCACCTCTCCTACTGTTAAGTGCCAGCTACGTGAGACTCACATAGCTGAATTTAACACCCCACAGTAAAAAAAATATAAAAGTAAAAAACTCACCTGACCCCTCGTTGGATCGAGCCGGGTCTTCTGTTCACCCGGGTGACGTCATCGGTGACTCGGCACCTGTCACCCGGGAGCCAAGACCCGATGCTCAGTTGCTGTTGGAGATCGGAGGAGGAGGGCTGGTTACGATCTCCAGCAGCTGTCATCAGAACATCGTGGGACAGGATCGGGACATCGGAGGTGAGTAGAAAAAGTAAATCAATAAATGTCATTTTTTTTCTTATGTGTCTGTGTGTTTTTTTACATTTAACCCCTTGTGAACTGGTAAGGGGTCCATGAGACCCCTATACCAGTTCACAAGGCTGGGGGCTGGAAAGTCACCTGCGGCTAGCAGGTGACTTGCCATTAACCCCCAGCACCCCCAATTACCTGCCTCCCCAAAGCCCGGGGGGGCAGAAGAGACCGGGCCCACAAAGGGTATGTGGACTTGTAGGCTGCAGGGTGGGGGGGCCCACAAAAGCTGTCCCCTCCACTCTGTTCCTACAAGCCCCATAGCTGGTCCCGGGCTGGTTATGAGAGGTAGGGGGGACCCTACGTCATTTTTTTTGCATTTTAAGGGTTGGGGTTAGCCTAACCCTTAAAATTCCCCAAAAGAATGCCCCCCCCCCCAGGAGGGGGGACTCTATGTCATTTTTTTTTTAAATTAACCCCTTATGTTTATAGTGTGGATAGTAGTTGTATTATTTGAAAATGTTATAAAGTACTCGCTTCAGTTTAGGGGGTCTCCTGGGCAAGAATGGGGGGGCTACCGATACATATGTGGTACCGTTGTAATCGGGAGAAATGGGGCTATCACATGCAGTATGGTTTTCATTCATAAAACAAATATTTTATTTAAAATAAAGGAGAACATTGTCTAAAAAATATTATTTTATTTATTTTTTTGTTTTTTTTAAGCAAAAATAAAAAAACAGTAGAAAAATCACAAACAAGACATTTCATGTTAAAGCCTAAACTCTGCTGCAAAAAATATGTATATACGTTTTCTGGAAATTCCAGCAAAAATCACGGTTAAACATGGCGCAAAATGAGGAAAAATGACCTGTCAACAGAGGGTGACAAAACTTCAAGTAGGCTGGCAATTAAAAGGGTTAATAGTACCTATGCATGTTGGGTATTGTTCTGCTCGGGGGACATTGCGCTTTCAGATTTAGCTTGTTTTTTCTTGTTTGCATATTGATATTTTAGGAAAACATGTTTTTTCTTCTGCTTTTTTAGATTTTTTTTTTAGGGAAACCCTGTGCAGCCTAAGAATTCTTCAAGGGATTACTTCGAGAAAGATAAGCCCACTACAACAAGCTCAGTGCGCTTAGAAAGCTTAATGTGTACTTTCAGGGAATACCGTATATGGTTTATGGGGGATATTCCAAATGTAAAGGGTTGTTTTGGTTGAAAAATTGCAAGGTGCGCACTTTGTCAGCAGAGCTGAAATTTTCAAGTGAAATTACCGTTATGCACATGCTTTACTTTGGGGTGTTTGGCAACTCCTCCCTTGACACTACCTATGCATGTTGGGTACCATTATTTTCAGAGGATGTTGGTTTTTCAGATTATACTTATTTTTTCTTGTTTGCATATAGTTTTTTTTAGGAAAATGTGGCTTTGATTCTTTTTTAGGGAAACTCTGTGCAACCAAAGAATTGATTGAGGGATTACTTCCAGAAAACTGTGCCCATGTCAACAAGTCTGGTACGCCTAGAAATCTTGAGGTGTGTATTTCCAGAGAATATATAGTTTGTGGGGGGTATTTCAAATGTAAAGGGTTGTTTTTCTAGAAAAACTGCAAGGTGCGCTTAGCGCATAGCATAGTTGTATTTTATCTGAAAATCCCCTAAAGCTCTGTTTCAGTTTGGGGGAGTCTTCTGGGCAGGAAAGGGTGTCTACCAATACATATGTGGTACCGCTGTAAGCAGGAGAAATTGGGGTTTCACACGCAATAAGATTTTATTGACAAACTTACGTTTTTTATTACAAAAACACTACAAATTGTAAAAAATATATATTTTTTATTTTTTTTTGCACATATTTCACCAAAAAGTATTGAGAATACACTAAAAAAAGGCCAAACAAGACATTGCATGTTGAAGCTCAGACTCTGCTGAAAAAAACATTATATAATTTTCCTGGAAATCCCTTCAAAAATCAAGGTTGAACATATGTAGCGCCAAATAGTGAAACGTGGTCTGGCAACAAAGGTTGACAAAAATTCTAGGAAGGCTGGCACTTAACCCTTTTGTTGCCAAGCACGTAACACCTACGTGCTGGCTTGGCTGGGCCTTAAGTGCCAAGCACGTAGGTGTTACGTGCTTGACTTTCCTCGCTTGTAGTTTAAAAAGTAAAAACAACAAATACTCACCTGACCCCTTGTTGGATCCGGCCGGGTCTCCTCTTTAATTTGGTGCCATCCGATCCCCCGTGGGGGGTCGGATGGCTCCAGGAGAGCCCCTGGAATAGGCCGCCCCCCCCCCGCTTCTGCAGCAGCAGCTTCTAACTGTAAAAAAAAAAAAAAATAAAAATGACATTCACTTACCTGTGTGTGCGCTGGCTCCCGCTGTCCCTCCTCTTCACCTGGGGGGCCTCCGATCCCCCCCCAGGACTTACCGATCTTCAGGAGAGAGCCTGGGAGGCTCTCTCCTCTCTTCTGCACGATGGCGGCCGCCATCATGCCTCTAAGCCCCGCCCCCTTGGGGGCGGGGCTTATGAAGTCATCCCGGCCCCGATCTCAGGCTTCAGCCTTCTCAGCTTCTCAGATGCCGGTGATCGGTGCCCTGGAAGGAGGTGGCAGGAGATCCTCTGATCTCCTGCCTTCTCCTTCTCTGGATGCCGATCACCGGCATCTGTCAGCTGAGCGGCGAGGGACAAGAGCTTGCAATCGAAGGTAAGTACAGTAAAAAAAATTTTTTTTTTTTTCTAATAAAATACTTTTTATTATTGTGTGGTGTTTTTTTTTCACATTAACCCTTTGTGAGCTGGTAAGGGGTCCATGAGACCCCTTATACCAGTTCACAAGGCTGGGGGGGTGGCAAGTCACCTGCCCTAGCGGGTGGCTTGCCATTAACCCCCGCACCCCCATTACCTGCCTCCCCAAAGGCCAGGGGGGGGCAGAAGAGCCCGGGCCCACATAGGCTATGTGGGCTCGTAGGCTGCAGGGTGGGGGGGCCACCAAAGCTGGCCCCCCCACTCTGTGCCTACAAGCCCCCATAGCTGGTCCCGGGCTGGTTACTTTGGGTAAGGGGGACCCCACGTCATTTTTTTTTTTGGATTTTGAAGGGTTTTTAACCCTTCAAAATCCAAAAAAAAATGGGGTCCCCCTCCCCGGGAAGGGGGACCCTATGTCATTTTTTTTTTCAATTAACCATTTGTCATCCAGCAGCTATAAAAGGCTTCTGGGCAGGAAAGGGTGTCTACCTATACATATGTGGTATCGCTGTAACCGGGAGAAATTGGGGTTTCTCACGCAATAAGATTTTATTGACAAACTTACATTTTTTATTACAAAAAAACTCTACAAATTGTAAAAAAATGTTTTTTTTTTGTTTTTTTTCACACATTTCACCCAAAAAAATTGAGAATACACCTAAAAAATACAAACAAGACATTTCATGTTAAAGCCCAGACTCTGTTGAAAAAAACAATATATAATTTTCCTGGGAAATCCCTGGAAATCCCTTCAAAAATGACAGTTGAATATGTGTAGCGCAAAATGGTGAAACATCGTCTGGCAACAGGGAGTGGCAAATGCTGCAGGTAGGCTGGCAGCGAAAGGGTTAAAGGTTAAGTATGATACCAAGGTCATGATGGTGGAGTCATCACAGTTGATTTCCATATTTGACAAATTTAATATATTGCTAGTATATTGGACAGGGATGGAGATCCAAAGAATAAATGAAAAAGATAATAAGTCATTTTTATAAGTCATAATATAAAGGAGTACCGTATATACTCGAGTATAGGCCGATCCGTGTATAAGCCGAGGCACCTAATTTTACCCCAAAAAAGTGGAACAAGCTATTGACTCGAGTATAAGCCGAGGCATTAAACATTCTTGGGGGGAAAGCAGGGACAGGCAGGGTTAATGCTGCTGTGGACAGGAAAGGCACATTTTTTGGCCCTGCCCCTGCTCTAAAGGACTGGGCATAGAGATGAGAGGGAGGTCAGCATGAACCAGCGTGCACGCACACACACACTCACACACACACAAACGGTACCTGCTGCTGCTGCCGCCACCAACCTCCTCCAGCCGGTCGCTCTCTCCATTCAGCGCCGCCGCTCCCGCCGCCGTCATCCGCCTCCAGCCTTCAGCCGCTCCCTCCGCCGCCGTCGCCGTCAGCCGCTCCCGCCGCCGCCAGCCGCCGCCGTCGCCTCCGCCTTCAGCCGCTCCCTCCGCCGCCGTCAGCCATCATCCGCCGCCGCCGTCATCCGCTCCCTCCGCCGTCGCCGCCGCCGTCAGCCGATCCCGCCGCCGCCAGCACTTCCTGGCTGTTGCGCGCTGGTCGTCGGTGGGCGTGCCCCATATGGCCGGCGTCCAATGTTTTCATTGGACGCCGGCCATATGGGGCACGCCCACCGACGACCTGCATGCAGCAGCCTGGAAGTGCAGGCGGCGGCGGGAGCGGCTGACGGCGCCGTATTGACTCGAGTATAAGCCGAGGTGGCTTTTTTCAGCCCAAAAAGTGGGCTGAAAAACTCGGCTTATACTCGAGTATATACGGTAAGCTCAATGTATATTTAAGGTTAAACTGAATCATTTAGACTTTAGAAAGAAAAAGTGTTTTGGATGTCTGATCCCAGCCTAATCGGTGGAAAAATCTGAAGGACCTTCTCGAAGTGCACATCTTGAGACAGTGTGACTATTTTAAAGCGGAACGATTTTGTTCTGTGTCCTGCTGTGTGAAGACCCAGTTTGCACATAAAAACTCCCCTGTCCACGCTCCAACGGGGCGGATATGTGGGCTCTCGTCTCCTAAGACTACGTAATTTGGTAGGCGACGTTTTATTGACTTGAATGAAGTGCGCCTACTGCAGCATCCCACATATCCCCGGCAGTGCGCGTGCTTGCACCCATCTGAATAGGCAGACGGCTCTCATTGTTTACAATGGGGAGTTCACACTGCCGCATCCCCTGCATCATGCACCTGCTCCCCATTGTAAACAATGAGAGCTGTCTGTCAAATGTCGTAGTCACAGCAGGCGGCTCTCATTGAACAAGAGCCCGCGCATGCACTGTTGGAGCATGGGAAGGTGAGTTTTTATGGGCGAACTGGGGGGGGGGTTTCACACAGCGGGGATTTTAGATTCCAGGCTGGCCGCTGCTGGGTTTTGTTCTGCTTTAAGATAAATATTTTTTCAAGTAGTGCTTATCCACTGACAGTCCCTGTGGCACATTCTTCATCACATTTTCACATGTCTTGTTGCAGAGAGGACAGCAGGTTGGGGTATGCGCAGAGTTCCGGTCTACTGAAAAAGGCCTAAATAGGTTTCTTACCATAAAGTTCTCAGTAAATAAGATTGTACAGTGAGAAGGAAGCTGTTTCCATGGAAACAACGGAACTGCACTGTGAATTATTTACTAAAAACAGTGAGCAGTATACTGTAATAACAGAGCATAATGTGGATCTCTAGGATGCATATGCTTTCGAATGACCACTTGTGTGAAGTCTGGGCTTCAAAGGGCCCACAGACCTCCTAGCAAAGCAAAAGCTCCCACTGCCTTTAGTGTTATTCTCTCAGACTGGCTGCTACATATTGAATGTTTCCTGACAGGTTCTATGTGGAGGGAATGACTGCAGTCCAGAAATTATAGAAGACTGTGTGCGCTAATAAGAAAAGAGGGTGAACCATCATGTCAACCACTACATGTGTCTGCTCACAAAGTTGTGAAGATCAATGCATACCTCCTAACCTTTCAAAAATACAATTCTGTGAAATACTCACATGTAGAATTGATATTATTTGTATACAGTACGTCCTGCTCCAGATATAGTACTTACACTTGGGTTATCCTCCGCCAGATGGCACTGCACTGCAGAGACATGCAAAACAGGCTCCTCCCGGCCCTCAAATACCCGGGGACCTCCCACAAATCCCCAGCATTGAAAAGCAGTGAACAAGAAGCCGGAAGAATTAACCACCAAAAACTGGTAACTATAACAATGGTAACAATCACCATACAGGGGATCCAGAATAATGCGAAAAACCAGGGTGGGGTGGAGCAGGACGTACTGTATATAAATAATATCAATTCTACAGGTGAGTATCTCACAGAATTGTATTATTCTTAGTATACAGTACGTCCTGCTCCAGATATAGTACTTACACTTGGGACATCCAATAGCAGTGTCCATAAAGTAGGGTGGGATCCCCAACAAAAACGACAACCGCAGACAGTATAATACAACTGTCACCTGCATAACCATACGACAAAAACAGCATGAGCTGAGGCCCTAACATCAACCTTGTAAAACTTGCAAAGGTATGAACAGAAGGCCAAGGTAGTGGCCTAGCAAACCAGTTCAACAAAAGCTTGGTGCTGAAAAGCCAAGAGGCAAGAAAGCACGAACAGAATAAGAATCGAGACGAAAAGGAAAGGTTCTTCCCCTTGTTGGAATAGGCCTGAGTAACAGCCTGACGAATCCAATCGCTAACAGTAGACTAGGCAGAAGCCAAAAAGCCCTTCCAAGGACCGGATGAAACATTCATTCAAGAAATAACCAGAGCCAAAGCCGCCCAACTCCCCGAGAGCAGACGAGATCGGGCACATTCAGGATGTAGTGACCATAGGCCCCAAGGAACATCAGTTCTCCTAAAGGACACAGTGACTACCAAGGAAAACTTCCAACACCTGTTCAAGGAATGCAGAACCCGTTCCTCAGCGTTGCCAGGAATAAGGCACAGCAGGAAGAACAATATCTCAAAACAATGAACATAAGACACCGCCGGATGCGGAGAGTCCGGCTTCAGGCGGAACACCACCTTATCCTGGTGTATCTCAAAGAATGGGGGCTAGGTAGACAGAGCCGCCCGCTAACACACGCCTGACCAAAGTAACAGTCCCCAGAAGGACAGGGGAAGACAGCCCGACAGCATCCTGAACAGGACCAAAGGGATAAAAACCCTGCAAGCAGACAGAATGAAATTCCAATTGAAAAAAACCCAGCAGGGACCATAGAATTACATGGGGGACGCACATGAGTACCCCCTGAAGGAAGTCTTAACCGAGGAAGAATGAACCAGAGACTACTAAGGCAAGGTGGACAGGGCAGAACCTGACCCATCAGAGTACTGAGCTGGAGAACCAACTCCAAATCATGCTGAAACCAACTCTATAACCCTGGGAACCGAGAACGCCCAACAGGGAAGAGACCTAGACTCAAACCTGTGCCATACCCTATAGCAGATAGAAGAAGAAGAGGCAGAAAACTCTCCTAGCCTTCCCATAGGCTCAATCACTGAGACAGATAAGCCTGTCTCCATCAAGATGGATGTTTCAGCAGTGAGGCCGACTAGGCTAGAGTCTGTAGATTGGAGTGACGTAAAGGGAGCCCTGAGTGAGCATAGCTAGCACTCCTGGCAAAAGGTACAGAAAACTACTGTCCTTGGTACCATAACCACCCTCTACTAGGGCACCTGGGGGCCACCAGAATCACTGGTCCCCTTGCCAGAGCAATCTTGCGCAGAACCCTGCCTAGCAGGGGGAATGGAGAAAAGACACACAGAACCGAACGTCCAGTCATGACGTTACTAAGGCATCCGGACCACTGCCAGAGGATTCTGGGACAGGGAAACAAAGGCCGGGATTAGCACATCCAGCCGCAGAGGGGCTCCACCGGAGCGAATATCACTGATATGCAGGGAACATTGTCTCCACCCAGATTAGGAACCTAGACACGTCCTGGAGGGTCCACCAGCTCCAGGCCCCCTCCAATGGTTAATGTAGGACACTGTCGTCATACAGACCGAGCGCCCCCAAACTGGCAGGCCCAGAAGGGAAGTAGTCAAGCGAGACAGAACCAACTGAAAAAACGCTCACTGTTTGCAAACATCATTAGGCGTAAGGACCGTCTAAGGGCCCCACCTCCCCCAGAATCGCAGGGAGTTTCAGAAGAAACCCTCCCCCTTCAACCTGATAGGTTGGCATCCATGGTGACCGTTTCCAGGAATGGGTAAGAAGGAACTGCCCCCAGACAGGTTCCTTGAGTTCATCCACTCCAAGAGAAACCTTCTTACCAGGTGGGAAGGCCCAGAGACCCTACTCCAGGGATGCCGGATCCCTGTCCTGTATTAACAATAGAAGTCGCAGAAGGGCCCAAGGGGAACTGAACATAAGGGACCTCTTCCGAGCAAGCCACCAACGGGCCCACCAGCTGCATCTCTGCCTGGTGAAGGGACCGGGACAGCAATGAGGGACTGAGCCCATGTGACCAGATTGTCCACTTTATTGCGGAGAAGGGAAGATTCTCGTTTGAACCTGATCCAGATTCATTCCTAGTAATGGGATTACCAATTAAGGGGACAAAGAGGACTTGGGGTGAAAGATCACCCATCCAAATGACTCCCAATGGACGCCATCAGCCAGGTATCTAACTTAGTCTGACGAAGAGACTGATAAGTGAAAAAGGGCGTCTAGGTAAGTCATCGCGCGGACGCCCCTTGGTCTCATCAGAGACATCACCGCCGTCAACACCTGAGTGAGCACTCTGGGAGTTGAAGAAAGGCCAGATAACAAGGCCACAATTAGCAGTGTTGGACTTCCAACACGAACCCGAAGAGCCTCGGTGTCCTAAAGGCACTGGGATGCGAATCATAAGCATTATAGAGCTCTCCAGACGGCAAGAAGCCCCCTGGGCGCAAGGCGCTGATGGCCCATCTCAGAGTTTCCATGCAGAAAACTGCCTGTAATTGGAGAATTGCTGTAAATCCTGAATGGGCCAGCCTGACCCATCCTTTTGGGGGACTGTGGAAAAGTTGGCGTAGCAGTCCCTGCCTCTGCCTGTTACGGGCAATCTGCAAGTGACCCTCAGACCTCGCAGGCCTTGCATGGCCTTTGCCAGCAACTGAACAGCGGCTGGGACCAGGAGTACCTGGGATCTGATAAAAACTGGGGAAGGCCGCGCAGCAAACTCTCTCTCGTATCTGGAGGACACAACCTCCTGAATCCACCAGGATGAGGTGTAAAGCCTCCTGACAAGAGCAAAGTGCCGCAGCCATCCCCTCACCCGGACGGGCGAGGGCGCCCCATCACGCTTGAGGGGGATTGGTGGAAGATTTAGGCTTAGCCCCGCCGGAGGGGCCAGAGCATTGTCTGCTGCTCCCGGGGCCGAAGTCTGCGCACACATTCTAATGGTGTCGTCCAACGCTAATAGGATGAATCTTACAAACACATCACAGTTGGAGAGTGCATTAAAAACCTCCCAGGGGAGATTATCAGGTTGATGATCAAGCATCTTTCTGATGAGGGTTCTAGCGGCCACCGCAGTAATAGCCGCGGCACAGACCGGGCGCAACGCCGTCCCTGCACAAGAAAAGGCGTGGGAGGCCAGCAGCTCAATGCACCGGTCCTCAGCATCCTGAAGGGTATTATGAGCAGGGGCTGTAATAAAGGGGGGGGGTTAGGAACGCCAATGATCGGGGCATCCACCACGGGGGGAGATGACCAGCAATTAACCACCTCAGGGGGAAAGGGGTATTTCCTATCCCAATCCCCTGGGATCCCTGAGAGTCTACTGGGGTATTCCCATTCCATTCTAGGAATTACAAACGTGCTGTTGCTGTATGGAAACACTCCCCTCTCGGCTTGGAAGCTTCACCAGGGAGAGAGATAGACAAAGCCTCAAAGACCTTAATCAACAAATTGCCAGTGTCATACTGGGCCCAGTATTCAGGTCCAGAATCGTCATGACTCCTCGGCCTCTCATCAGATGAGCCTGAGTCAGAGAATAGCTCTCCTTCATCAGAAGGGGAATAGTCACACGGAGTAGAAAACTCCTCAGTTCCCACAGGAAAGACAGAAACAGGAGACGTCAAGTGCTGCTTCTTACCAGGGCCCTTGCGCTCTGACAACCTCGCAATGATCTGTTCAGCCGTGGGCAGTCTGGAAGACGCAACAGGCTGCCACTCCTCCTTTATATGCGACTCAGCAGGAGTGAGATTTAAGCATGGGGAAATAGGTGAAATGAAGCGAGGTGCAGCCACTGGCAGACCTGATTGCAGAGCCAGTGCTTGCTCAGCACAGGGTCCGCAGACCCGTGCCCTGTCAGCATCAGCATGGGGTTGTCCACACGCTATACACAGCCGGTCTTGTCCCAGAGGGACCCCGGTCACATAATTCTGAGATGCCTCCATATGGTGATTATTCAAGGCACAATATGCCAGTAGGGATTTACACTATAAGTAACCCTGGATGCCCCAAAGACCCGCTAGGGAAGTGGGAGAATATTACAAGGCCCGCTATAATTTTACACCGGGCCGGGAGAAGCCAATGGTGTTCACCAGTCTGAAAGACATAATGGGAATAAAGGGTGTCAGAAGCATGCGCAGTAATCAAGGATCATGAAAATCGCCCGCGAGGGCACTTACAGACCAAGGGAGGAGGAGGACCGCTACCACGCGTGCGTGCGACCAGCATCAAAATGGCGCCAAGCAAACCTCGAAGGGCGGGCCAGAGCGGGCTGTGACGCGGAGCGCGCCAAACCAGGTTGTCATGAGGAGCGAAGTGTATGACACACTTAGAAAAATGATTTGCCAATGAAGACGCCGCAGCGTCTGAGGCGACGCCGCCGCCTGGCGCAGCACATCCAGTAAAGGAAAGAGGTGCGCGCGGCGGCGACAGATACACAATAAAAATGCAAACAGCGCGCCTCTGACACCAGGAATCCCAGTCAAAGGACAATACTAAGGCCATAAGCGTGTAAACACCATACACTGAGACCACCACACCCCCCCCCCTTTCTTTCCCCCCGAGCTACGGGGGGAATGAGGGAGGATGGCGACCCTTTGTACAGGGCCCACCGCTACACGGGGCATGGGGCAATAGTGCGGGAGGGGCATCCCCTAGAGGCTCACCATCAGCCTAAACTGCCTACCCTTTGGTGGGGGACTGCGGTGGAGCATGGCTCCATAAGCACACATGGTGCTGCCTACCTTCACCTTGACCAGCACAGCCCAGGCTGGGAGGCACATCACAGGGAGGACGGGTGGGAATAGTCCAACAGGGCCGCAGGCTTTGATAGCCCCGCTCACCTGCGAGAGAGTGATATTTCATGTCTTCGCAGTCAGCACTGCAGAGAAATCTGGGGATTTGTGGGAGGTCCCCGGGTATTTGAGGGCCGGGAGAAGCCTGTTTTGCATGTCTCTGCAGTGCAGCGCCATCTGGCGGAGGATAACCCAAGTGTAAGTACTATATCTGGAGCAGGACGTACTGTATACTAAGAATATGCTACAGAGGGAGAAGCGCAGTGGCAAATAAGACAAGCCCTCAGCCACACCCTAAGGGGGAACACCACCTAAGAATTACATAATAATAAAGACTACTCCACACAGAAACATGCAAGCCCCCCCACACACACACCTGAAGGCCCCCAGAGGCAGGCAGTGACACTTACAGTATGATGGGACAGGGCTTTATGATGGGACACAGCACTGTACTTTGTGTTTGTTTTACGGTACTTTTGCAAACTCAGCACTTTTTTCAAAGTGGGGAATTTTTTCCCTTGTTAGATATTAGACAATTATTTTTTCTCTGTATCCTATAATACTGTATAATAGTTTTTCATTTTCACAGATGTTTATTAATAGTAGTCCCCTAAGCAAGCCTGGTTTTGGTCACTCTTACCTCCTCCTCCAACCCTTGGCAAAATCGGGCCCCATGATTGGCTGCCGGTGGTGACACGATCCAGGGTTCTCCCAGCAGCTTGAAACCCGTAAGGGAATCCCAGGCCACATGATCACCAGCAACTGAGCTGAGTTCAACTTCCACGTTTCATTGATCTCCTTGCTTCAGTGAGCTCAGAGCAGCATTTGAATCAAAAGAGTGCTGCAAATCGGCTATGGGAACCAGGAAGAGGTGAGTTTTTTGGTGATCCAAACTGGGAGGCCCAGCCAGGGAGTAACAAAACCCAAGAAAGTGAAATTCTTGGGGTTTGTTCCCATTTAACCCTTTAAACGCCAGCCACGTAAAATTTACGTGGCTGCCCCCCCTGCAGTTAACCGCCAGCCACGTAAAATTTACGTACCCGACTTTCCCCCCTGATAGCAGAAAAAGTTAAAAAAAGTCACTTACATGACCCCTCGTTCGATCCGTCCGGGTCTCTGTCTCTTCAGACAGAGGGGCTCCGATCACCAATTGGGGCTCCTCCGGCAGCAGGGGAGTGCCTAAAATAGGGTTCCCCCCCCGTTTCAGCAGCCGCCGGAATTATCTGTAAAAAAAAAAATGACAGTTACTCACCTTTGTGCCTGTTAGCTCCCGCCGGCTCTCCTCTTCACGGGGAGGGGGGCTCCGATCACCCACCCCGCTCTTCCATCTTCTGGAGGGGGCCTAACAGCCCTCCTCCCTCGGATCTCCGATGGCCGCCTCGGGGGCGGGGCCGATGACGTCACTGCCGGGTGTCGTCGGGGCACCCGGCAGTTCAGCTGGTGACGGCTGGGCAGAGAAGGAGCCTGCCTCCGATTGCCTGCCTCCCCCCTTCTCTGCCCAGCTGTCACCTGCATCAGATCGCTGCGGGACACTGCATATGAAGATCGGAGGTGAGTAAAGGAAATTTTTTTTTTTTTTTAAATAAAGTTATTTGCAAACTGTGTGTGTTCGTTTTTTTTTACTGTTAACCCATTGTGAACTGGTAAGGGGTCCATGTGATCCCTTTACCAGTTCACAAGGCTCTGGGATCTGGCAAGTTACCTGCGGCTAGCGGGTGACTTGCCATTAACCCCTGGCCCCCCAAATTACCTGCCTCCCCAAAGCCCAGGGGGGGAAGAAGAGCTGTGGCCCTAGGCTATGCCGGCTTGTAGCCTGCAAGCTGGCCCCTGCGCCCTGTTCTACAAGCCCCCATAGCTGGTCACAGGCTGGTTATGCTGGGTAGGGGGGACCTCACGCCATTTTTTGGGGGGATTTTTAAGGGTTTTATATGTCATTTTTTTTTTAATTAACCCTATGTTACCTGTAACTCAGTAGGTATAAAAGGCTTCCAGTAGCAGCAGGAGAGCAGAAGCCTAAGTGATTAGCGTGGGACACAGGGATGGATGGGAGGTAAGTATTAAAAAAATATATTTTTTTTATAAAGTTATTTTTAAAGTGTGTCTCTGTGTGTTTTTTTTTTTTACTTTTAACCCTTTGTGAACTGGTAAGGGATCTATGAGATCCCTATACCAGTTCACAAGGCTCTGGGTCTGGCAAGTCACCTGCAGCTAGTGGGTGACTTGCCATTAACCCCGAGACCCCCCATTACCTGCCTCCCAAAAAACCCTTAAAATTCCCCCAAGAAATGGTGATCCCCCCCCCCCTTTGAAGGGGGATCCCACACCAATTTTTTTATTTAACCCTTTATTATGTGGATAGTAGTTGTATTTTATTTGTAAATTTTATAAAGTGCTCTTTTCAGTTTAGTGGATCACCTGGACAGGAACGGCTACCGATACATATGTGGTATCATTGTAATCGGGAGAAATGGGGCTTTCACATGCAATATGGTTTTCTTTAATAAAATAAATGTTTTTGTTAAAATAAAGGAGACAATTTAAAAAAAATATATATATTTTATTTTTTTTACTTATTTATTTAAAAATATATATAAAAAAAGTAGAAAAAATACAAACAAGACATTTCATGTTAAAGCCTAAACTATGCCACAAAAAGAAAATATGCCATTTTCTTGGAAATTCCTGCAGAAATCACAGTTAAACATCACGCAAAATGGTGAAAAATATCCTGTCAGCAGAGGGTGACAAAATCTCAAATAGGCTGGCAGTTAAAAGGTTACAGGTACCTATGCATGTTGGGTATTGTTCTGCTCGGGGGACCTTGCGCTTTCAGATTTAGCTTGATTTTGCTTATTTGCATATTGATATTTTAGGAAAAGGTGTTTTTTATTCTGCTTTTTTATACATTTTTTTGTGAAACCCTGTGCAACCTAAGAATTCTTCGAGATATTACTTCCAGAAAGATGAGCCCACTGCAACAAGCTGGGTACACTTAGAAAGCTTAACATGTGTACTTTAAGGGAATATATGGTTTATGGGGGATATTCCAAATGTAAAGGGTTGTTTTGGTAGAAAAAGCACAAGGTGCGCACTTTGTCTGCAGAGCTGAAATTTTGAAGTAAAATTACCATTATGCACATGCTTTACTTTGGTGTGTTTGGCAACTCTTTCCTTGACAGAACCTATGCATGTTGGGTATCGTTCTGTTTGCGGGAAGTTGCTTTTTCAGATTTTTTTTTTTTAGGAAAATGTGGTTTTGATTCTGCTTTTTTATTCATTTTTAGGGAAACCCTGTACAACCAAAGAATACATTGAGGGATTACATCCAGAAAACTGCACCCATGTCAACAAGCCTGGTACGCCTAGAAAGCCTGAGTTGTATACTTCCAGAGAATATATAGTTTGTTGGGGGTATTTCAAATGTAAAGGGTTGTTTTTCTTGAAAAACTGCAAGGTGCGCATATTGCATAGCATAGTTGTATTTTATCTGAAAATCTCCTAAAGCGTTGTTTCAGTTTGGGGGAGTCTCCTGGGCAGGAAAGGGTGTCTACCTATACATATGTGGTACCGCTGTAACCGAGAGAAATTGGGGTTTCACACGCAATAAGATTTTATTGACAAACTTACATTTTTTATTACAAAAAAAACACTACAAATTGTAAAAAATAGGTTGGTTTTTTTTTGCACAATTTTCACCCAAAAATATTAGGAATATACCTATAAAATGACAAACAAGACATTTCATGTTAAAGCCCAGGCTCTTCTGAAAAAAAACAATATATCACTTTCCTGGGAAATCCCTGGAAATCTCTTCAAAAATCACAGTTGAACATGGGGAGCGCAAAATAGTGCAAAATAAGGTTAAAGGTATGCCTCACCGGGCATTTGTGAATGGCGTTAGAAAGTAGCAGGAATGCGGTCGACGGGGCACTCAGATGCCCCTAGGATAAGTTAAAAGGAAACGGATCAATACAGTGAAAATAATTCTGGTGCAAGTGCAGCATTACCACAACCTCTTCCCTATGTTCGCACCGTTTCCTGTGAGAGGAGGAACTGGCAGAATATTATCTGAATCTATCTTTGCTGATTAGCCATTCCATCACCCCAATGTAATGCTATTAATTCAGAGATAACGATCTGCAGCGAGGGCTCGTTCGTGACTATTTTTGTTTTGTACATGTGCGATTTGGAACGACGAGTACATGGCCTACTTTCCCTAAATCCCCCAACTTGTTTATGTATCTGACACACAAAGAAATAAATGGAACGCAGGGCTGGAACTATATTACTAATAATTCAGTGGCTGGAGGATATAGCTTATCTTAAAAAGGAGAAAAAAAAGGAGATTAGCGGAACACTGAGCCTGGCATCAAGAGACCGGATCACCTCAAGCAGAAACTTCACATCCTGCAGCGGAGCAAAGGGAGAGAGATACAGGAGCTTGTAGCCTGAAATAATTAGAGATGAGCATGCTTATCCCCGCAGTGCCAACGCTGCCTGGGATGAGAAGGTCTCACGTACTCAAGATATCCACACAAACTGCCCAAACTACAGCAGGCCTCAGTCTCTGCTAAACTAAAAATAGAAAAGAAGGTTTTACTCAATATGGGCTATGCAGGAGGCACCTAGAGCTGGGCTGCGAATAGGCCTGCAGTCAAAGGTGCATGATGGGAAGGATGCCATTGCACAAACGCCCAAATAATATTCTGGGCAGCAGGAAAACAGTCAGTGTCTTGGAGGGAGAAGCACTGAACAGAGAAAGCCAGGTTGGAGACCTGGGATAGTGTAAGCTGTAAAGAGGCCTGGAAGGCTAAATTAACCCCTTGACACACTGTTCTGGCATTAAACTGGACACTTGTTGGATCTATACAAAAAAATTCCATGTAAATTTGATCTGGAGTTAAAAATGGCCACTCAAATCACCCACTGAGCACATTTTATGACTGCATATGCGAGGTTACATAACTAAGGACCACTAACAGGCCACAGACTAATATATCAAAACTTTCTATTTTTGACTCCACATAGTTCTAGTGTCATTTACATATGGTAAAACATCCAACAATTGCTCATGACCAAGCGTGTAATTTATCGCCAGACACTGCTGAGTCCGATAGTCATGATGACAAGAGACTCTTGTCCATAATGATGCCGAAAGATTGCTTGCAAAGCCATGAGAGTGTCAGCACTGTCGCCCACATTTATCAGGACCAGACCAAAAAAAAAAAAGAGCAAACTCCCCTAGCTTGGTACGCTCCCCGGCACCCTCTGTGCACATGCCTGCTTCCAGTCAAGAGGAAGAAGGCCCCCTTATTGATTTTCTGAGGGGGTGAACCACTTGAGAACCCACTGCTGATATGCTATTAGTGATGGAGGCTTAGTTGTGCCTGCTGACAGCTCAGCCGGCAGGACAATATGGGATCAAGCCTGTGGGTTAGCAGGTAAGTGACAGGTGTGCTTCCAAAACATACTCACTGTGCATCACAGCTTCCAGCCATAAAGGAGCAGGCTACCTTGTAGATTGGTTGCAGGGGGCACACTCAAATGTAGGCTATTGGCTTGTCAGGAGTGTGTTGTTCCCTTCAGTGCAGATAGCAATGCAACTGGATCACCTCAGCCCAAAGGATTTCATGGGACAGAGCCTGCAAGCAGGCCGAAAAGTGATGTTTTCCCTTGGCCAAGACAGTGCATGTAAACATTAAAACCTTACTGGCTGTTGTGAGCAATTTCTCCAGTTTTGCTCCACTGTTCTTGCTTTGTTCTTGATAAATCTGCTTATTAGTCCTTTGAATATATATCAAGAGAATGGTGCACTAGCTATTTCATGGCATGGAATCTATAACCCTCAGAATTCATGTCCCTCTTTTCATGCAGCATGCTTTAAGCTCAGAAATACAAAATGAACAGCAAACATTCTCACCGAGGAAAACAACAGTGAGAAACACGAGAAACAACAGCAGATAATGTAGAATATATATATATATATATATATATATATATAGCATCTACAGCTACTGTTGGTTTATATAGACCTCATACAGAAAAGAAAAAAGCTCCCCCCAGTCTACTAAACTGAGCCTGGCACAAGAGAAGAGGAGCGTTGTGAACCTTTGAAAACACAAAAAAAATTATATCATATCATAATCAGAAGCACAAAGCGAGCATGCAAGCAGGCAGCCCTCAGCAGCACAGCACAATGTGTATAAAATGAGAAAGTAAATTAGGAAGTAACTGGGAAATAAGCAAACCCAGACAGCGAGCGCACAACACCACTTTCCTGGCCAGGAAAACCATTTTGCCAACAAAAAAGAGGTTGATTATTTCTCATGATGTCAAACTACCTGTCCCTGCTTTTGCCGCCCAACATTTTTCTGGTGCAATATCCCTTTTGCAGGTCCCTCCCAAGATCAAGTACCCCACAAGGCTTTATATATACTTACAGGCACGCACGTTATTAGGGTTCAGTTAGGAATTAGGAATCTTTTGATTAATTCGCTATACGCACGTAGGGTAGGGGCTGAATTTTAGCATATGTGATTAATTGTTCTTTGTAAAACTTAGCCAAAAATGTGGTGAACGAATGTCCCTGCACAATTGATGCTTTGGATGCATGAGAGCTGTGCTAAACAACAATGTCGTTTAGGAGGATGACTTTCTCAAAGTGAGCTGTAGAAGCTCTTCCCGCATTAGTAAATAACTAAATAAAGACTGGTGAGTGTGCACTGACTGATTTCCACTGTAAGTCTTGATAAAATACAAACCCAATTCCAAAAATGTTTGCACACTGTGCAAGACTGCTGGACAGCATCCCCCAATACGCGTCTTTAAAGAAGAGATCCAACATGAAATAAATAGTACAAAATATTTACACAATGAGATCACAGTGTATATAACTGATTTAATAAGCCAAGGTAACTATTATTATGAAGATGTTCAGCTAGACATCCAGCTGGCTTTCTTTATTCAGGATGGCGCCAGAGATGTTAGTAAAAGTTATTCCAAACCAAGTCAGATGAAAAAAACCTATTCAAGTATAAAAACAACTAACTGCCTCGAAGTATTACTACAGATATAACCTGACCAGAATAAACCAACCTGCATAGACATCCAGTAAAATCACATTAAAAGCAGTCTACAAGGGTGGGAAACAAACAAAAGTGAATCCTGTGAATCACAGAAATGACTGGGCAACGAGAGCCAACTTCAGTTCAGCTGTGGTAGATTGAGCTGTCATACGAAAAGGGGGTTTATTACCCTTGGCAGAATAAGCCTGAGAAGCAGCCTGTCTGATGCAACAGATAATAGTGGGTTTGGAGAACACTTTGGGCATCTGGTGAAAGAGAGTACGTATAATTAGCCTGAGTGTCAGGTCCCATACCCCTGAGTGAATCCACTTCCTTAGCAGGAGTGAATCCACTTCCCCTGCTAGCTAATGAGGTGAGCACCGAGACATGGGAATGATCACCTTACCCATAAATAACCTGATCCCACAAACTAGTTTAAACTATCCTACTTTACGCTCCCAAAAAATGGTCAGTTTAATCTAACCAAATTGTATTCACCTTAGAACAGAAGTTAAAAGTAAAGCATTTTTCCATTTCATTTTAAAAAAGTAACACATTTTAAAATTGATGGCAGCAACGCATCTCAAAAACACAGGACATGGTTAAGAAAAAGGATGGAAAACTAAGTGGTGCTAGTTGTCAAATTTTCAACAATCAAAGTTTTTCTGGTCACATACATTGTCATAGATGTGTGACATGCAATAAAATGCCCGGACTATCCACAGTGAACATACAGTATTAATATGATAGCATAATATGATAACATGAGAGCATCTACAAAAACTCTATATCTACAGTGTGTTGAACTAAGCCATGTGACTGTGTAGAAAAAGAGCATGTCAGAGAGGCAGAGTCTCTTAGAATAAAAGATGGTCAGAGGTTCACCAATCTGTGAAAAAATGCATCTAAACATTGTGGAACGATTTTCTGAAAAATATTCTTCATTATAAAATTGCAGAGACTTTGAATACCCCACAATCTACTGTATATAACCTATCAAATGCTTCAGATAAAATCCATGTGCGCAAGGCCGATGGCAAATATTTGATGTATGTAATCTACAGGCCCTCATGTCACACTAAATTTAAAATAGGTATGAATCAGTCAATATGCAATAGAAATGCATGATAAAGTTGTATCATGCATAGAAGAAGCCATGTATCAACACAATCCAGATAAGCATCCATCTTCTCTGGGCCAAATCTCATTTGAAACAAACTAATGCAAAATGTAAAGCTGTTCTGTGGATAAATGAATCAAATATTTAAATTCTTTATGGAAACAATGGGCACATGTCCCGTAGACTAAAAAGAAGAGGGAACATTCAGCTTGTTAACAGAGAACAGTATGCATCTTTGATGGTATGAGGCTGCATTAGAGCCTATGACATGGGCAGCTCACACATCTTTAAAGTGGACCAACACCCAGGATTTTCACTATCCTGGGTTTTGGTCCACTTCGCTATGTGAAACCCCCCAGAAAGCCAGATAAAACTCACCTCACTCTGCTCCTATGGCACATGCGTGGCCGCTCGTCCAATCAGTGCGTTCCGAACAGCTGTGGTATGCACGTACAAGCAACGTCCAACCACAGCGGCTCCGAGTACGCCGGCGGCCGCATCTCGCGCTTTCCTCTAACAGGGAGAGCACACGCCCTGCTAGAGAGAAGCGTGAGATGCGGCCGCGGCCCGCGCATGCACTGTTGCATCGGGATCCAGGTAAGGTTTCTGGGCATCTGGGGGTTTTCACACAGCGGGGAGGGATTGGATTGGCCCGGCAATCGATCCACTTGGGTGTTGGTCCACTTTAAAGGCGCTAGCAATGCTTAGCAGTATATAGTATAATACTGTAGTATATAGTATATAGTATAATAATATATATAGTATAGCAGTATATTGTATAATATGTGTTGTATAGTATGTATATCTAGCAAATGTTTGAACCCCTTGATGTATATAGTATGTGTGTCCAGCAAATGTTCAACCTCTATGGAGAACCCCCCTTCCAGAAAATACTCCTTGTATGTATTCTGTACCTACTTGGCGACCAATAAAGTATTCATATTCGTATAGAGGTTTTAGAACAACTAGACAATGGGGTCGATTCAAAGAAACATGTAACAGCTTGGATTTTGGTGCCGATCATCCTATTTTTCCCGTACGCTCGTGCGTTCGTATGAACTTGCGAGTGATTCTATAAGCAAATACGTTTCTATCCTAAAATGTACGTCCGTTCGTATGGCAGTTCGGGAATCAGACCTATGTCAGTTTCCATCCTGAATTTTCCGTTTCATTTCTCATGTTGCAACATTGGTTTTGCCCTTTTTCCTTTTTTGTCTGGACGTAAATCCTTCTGATCTTGCGGCTGCGCACTACAAACTTACCTCATTAAAGTGCATTCTAAATATTTGGTCTTTTGTTTTTCATTCATTTTGTAGTAACCAACCATTAATGAATGCATTTGCATAAGTAAATCTTACTTTGTTTAATTTTTAGTTAACTTGCATTTTTTACTTGTGGATTTAATTTTAATATTTTGCCTTCAAATGGTACAACTTAAAATTTGTTGTGTGGTTACCCACACCCTCTCCATACAGATTGCTCTCAAATATAAAAAAACACCCAGCAACTTCTGCATGTTATGAGCCTAGAAACAGCCAAGATGGCGGCTCAGGTATTATCGGGCAGCCTGCAAACAGAAAGGGCCTTGTGACTGTGTTGCTCTGGATTCTTTGATTTCTGACCTTTCCGTGCCCCCAGCTCTGCTGTGTCTGTGCAAAATACAGCAGTAACCCACATCCTGCACTTTATCCCGCTCTCCTCTCCTCAGTAAGTGTGATGCATCTGACCAAAGATGTGCTTAAATAATTAAACAAAGCAAAGGTAAACAACTACACCAATAAATTCAAACTAAAAATATTATTCTAGTACATCAATTTAAAAATAAATAACAAAGGACATAAGTTTCTTTAATTAACGCAAATATATAGCCAAATAAAGGTTTACATGCAAAGGACTAATTAAGGTCCACATTAAAATGCTTTTATAAGGCATACATGAATCAGGTATGCATTGCCATACAATTTATGGCCTCGGCCATGCTGATACATGCAGTTCATTGGAGCACAAGACGCGCAGACTCCTCCACATAGCCAAAAAACCTGTTCAAGAACAGCAATCCGACTGCTAAAAGGTGTCGGAAGTGGCTTGCTTTTATTTACGTATTTAGAGGTTGGAAAACTGCTCTCTGAATCACACCTAAACACATCCGATTATCCTAAGTTTTACGTTTTGATCCTAAGTTTTACGTTTTGATCCTAAGTTTTACGTTTTGATCCTACAATTTAGGAACGAACTTGCGATGATCGTAAGAGCATATACGCATTCGTACGTAGGCTCGTGCGAGTCGGAAATGGCCAAAAAAACAGGAAAAAATGACTAACACCCACCCAAACTTACGATTCTCGATCCGAAATCAATTAACTTTTGCTCTTTGAATCGAGGGGATTGTGTTTTAAGGAAGGCCTTTTTTAAACCCCATACTGCATCCATCACAAATACAAAAACGCATGGCTTGGTAGAAGAGAAGTCCGGGTATGGAACTGGACTACCTGCAGTACAGACCTTATCTCCTACCACAAAAAAAACATTTATTCATTATGAAACAAAAAAGGCCCAGGACTTCTGGGACAATGGTAGACATAACCCTGTCACAACTTCCGCTACCATCTCAAGGGGCAGCGGTTTCCCTCTTTATGCCTCCTTTGTGGAACCCTTGCTGTACCTCCTTTCTGAATGGCTGGTGCGGACATACCTAGAGGCAAGGCCAGGGGCTGGGGATACAGCCAGTTAGCAGTTGCTCTATTTAGATTTCTTTTGCCACATGGTTCAGTTGAGGAATACATCTGTTTTTCAGTGCCCAATAAAGTGAAATCTTTGGATAAAGTGAAATCTTTGGATTTTGTTTCTCTTTAAGGATTCCAAGAAGGATTCCAGAGAAGCATTTAGATCCACTTAAATATAAGTACAAGTGTGTCAGGAGGCTACACAGTACAACAGGCACATAATAAAGGGACTGTCTAGGCAACTAAAAAAACAAAAAGAGATACTCTACTATTGTCCCTTGCAAGCGGATTGTTCCTACCCCATAGGTAAGAAACTTATGTAAGATCAAATCCAGTATCATCCAGGCCTCATATTCGGTCATAGAGCCCCCCCCCCCCCCCCATAATAAATGGCTGCCCCTCTTATCATTCACAGCACTGCTAGCATGCCCACTCCATTGATTGCAATGCAGGGGGTGCGTGGCAGGCATGGGACTTAATCTTAACATCCAGTATATTTCTTACAACCAGAGTGGGAGGAAAAAAGGTTTTTAGTTGCCAGAATAGTCCCTTTAAGTATTAATTTGGGCAGAGACAGCAGAGGCCCCGATAACCCTGTGTTTCTTAGTGATGTGAGGTGAGGTGTTACTGAAGCAACAAGACATATATTAGGTACTGTTGCAAGAAAGATTAGAGGAACATGAGGACAGGTCAGTATCGACACCATGCTTTGTACTTACTAAACATTCTATAGTAGCCATACATATAATTATTTGTATCACGTTTTCAATTCATATCTATGAAGTAGCTGCTCCAGTGGGATATGGGTGGTGGAGGTCATTGCAGGAGCGAATGTTCGGTGTTGGTGAAGCTTCCTTGTCTCCGGTGTTTTGATGACTGCCGGGGACAACGCGTGTCTTTGGAAAGGGCGTACAAATTAGTCCATGTGCAGGGTAGAATTGATTCTCTGACATTCAGATAGATTGGAAGGCGAAGTTTGTTCTCGTCTGCACTGAAGAGCAGAGGATCTGCATCTCCCAAACAGATCAGATAAATATTTCACAATATTTCCACTTTTAGCTTTAAGGGTCACTCATACAGTTCATAAGCCCTATGATTTAATGGCCAATTATAAATAATAAGCTCTACTCTACTCCAGTGTTACAGCTGCTGCTAAATTTTATATACATTATTAGAAAGAGTGAATGGGCTCCTAAACAGATCTGTTCACAGACTTATTCACGTATTGGGGATTAAGCCAGGTAAGATATAGACCACTGTCACTTTAAGGGAAAAAAAATAAAAAAAATAATAATAAATATATATATAACATGTTTAAGTAAAAAACATGAATTCAGTTAATCTCATTTCCCAATAAATTGAGCAATTAATTTAATTAATGTTCAATAACTTAAGAGAGAGAGAGTGCACGCTTTAAAAAAAAACAAAAAACACTTTTTTTCCAGCCTGCAGTGGATCCCAGACTCAGTTGGCCACAGCAAACTTCATGGCCGGCCTTTGTGTGCCTTCTTGCTGCCAGTCACGAGGGAGCAGGCTACTTGATTAGCCAAAGGGACGCATCATGTGATCATCGGTGGATGCTCACATATATGCCGGGTGTCACACTGGTGCACGCTCTCAGTGGGGCTCGAGTGTATAAGTGCTTAAAAAAAAAAAAGCCTTACCCTCAGTGTTTCAGGCCTGTGGCAACCACACCCACTTGGCTCCTTCTTCTCTGGAGTCTGGGTGGGTGAAAACACTGCTAAAGTACAGCGCACATGTGTCTGCCAGTAAAGTAGCACACAAGAGCACCAACCAGGTGACTAATCCTACCTGATTTGGGGCTTTCTGGGGATCTTTAACTGTAGAGAGTGATTGTTGGTGTGGACCAAAACCCATGATTTTGACCATCCCGGAATTTGGCCCTTGTCCCTGGAGCAACACAATTCGGGATAATCCGTTGTGTCAAGCCCCCTGGGATTTACAGTATACTTCCTTTGATTGCAATTGCGTGGTACATGCACATGCTCCAGTCCAATCAGCGTTCTATACCATACGTTTTAACAGCTTGTGAGGGATTTATCATGAGCTCCTGCTACAGTCCTTCTAAAGAGGTGCATTTGCTAGCTCACAACACAACTGCGCCTAAACATTTGCGAAATACAGACAGATGCCTGACTGGATTGCACATGCAAGTTTGCAACACTTTAATTGCAACAGGGCAAGCAGAGACCAAGTGTTAAAGCCAATGTTTGCCCCCTGAAACCCGTCAACAAGGGAACCTATTCATGATTAGAATCAGTGAGCATGCACCAAATAGAGCTGGGGATTGTGCTGTCAGTACCGGAGTTCACAGGACTAGAGCTAAATATATTTAGTTTGCAGCCCTTTAATTTTACTTTCTTGGGTGTTGTTCCTTCCTGGTGGTGCATCCCCATTTGGGATGCCCTAGTATGTGTTTCCCCAGGATCACCAAAAAAACTGACCACCGCTCAGCCAATCAGCAGAGATTGTTCGATTCAGAGCAGCAAGGAAATCTGCATAGAGTGCCACCAGCACTGAGATGTGGCAAGGGCTCTGGGAACTGGTGAGTAAATCAGGTGATTGGGAGGGTTTCACACAACGGGGCATCCCAATTCAGCATGCCCCATAGGGAGAGATTCCACCGCTCCTCATGTTTTGGAGACTCGAGGGGGGTGGTTGCTCCTCTTTAAGTCATGTCCATTAAGCGTTAAAACTTTGGGCTCTTCCATTTTTGAAATTCAATTACAAAAGAAAAAAACTGATACAAAAATCCTCCAGAGCCGAATATAGCATTTTACTTGACACAATGAATATATATTTTCAATTATTAGCTGCAGTGGTATTTAATCTTAGTGGGAGTCAGAGCCAACCTTATTCTGGCCTCTGTGCCAGTGCCCTTGAAGTGGAAAGCCTGCATCGAGCTTATTCCGGGATGGCTATGCGAACCTTAGATATTAAACCGTATCGCTCAACACCGCGCCAAGATCAAACTCTTATCTGAACTAATTAGAAAGCACAAGCTAAGCCCATCACCCAGATCAAGAAAACAGTTTACAGTGGAATCTTCTCATTAACCTGACTCTAATACATGCAATCCCCTTCTCCACGCTACAAAATTAATCTCCGGCAATTGGGAAGACTCAGCGCGGTTATTTATACTGCTCAATGAAGGTCTTGTGCAACAAATAATAATTCCCTAATTGCTGGGAATGATCTATCTCTCGCCTTATGACCACATAATACTTCTAGGCCTTCAAGGTCACATCCTGTTTCCAGCCAAGACGTTTAGGAGTTGGCAGCTGAAAGCAACAGTTCAATTTCCGTTAGCATGAGGGAAAAAAAGCCTTGACCTTATCAATCATCGAAACATGTCCAACAAGGACCAAGTGACCCCTCCAAATTGTACAAGGGCCGTAATTAAAGGCAGAGACAGAATAAAAGTCTTTTAGTACTCACCATAAAGGCATTTTCTTATGGGCATGTGCTGGGTGCAGCACTTCTTATTCCAAAACATATGGCTTAACGGGGTATCCATAGGTGACTGTACACACTTTTTAAAATAAAGCTGTTTCAAACCTGGGCATAACTTCCCCTCGCACAGCAAACCATAGCCAGTTCCTAAGCAGTAGTAATGGAGGAGGAAAAACAGCTGAAGAAGAAATTGAACAAACTTGGTAACCAAATAATTAATTCAGTCTGAGTCAGCCAAGACAACCCAAGGGAGACACGTGCTCAGAAGGAAAGACCTTTACGGTGAGAAGTAAACTCTTTTTTTTTTGTTCTGGGGCATGTGGCAGATGGAGCATTTTTTATTCTAAATAGAATGGAATGGAATGTCCCAAGCAGTAGAGTAGGACGGGAACATACACAACTTCCATAAACCCTTGACTGCGAAATGCCAACAAGATGTTTAGATTTTTTATAAACTACGCCCCTTAGAATCTTGTAAAGCAATAGTCGGAGGAACAGATAGCTGCTCTGCAGATTCCAAAAGCCTAAACTGTTCAAATCAGCTGAGACCTTGAAAGGAATCTGCTTGCCTTTGGGTGTAGAATATTCTCATCTGTTTACTGATGGTTTTTGGAGGAGCTGCTTCCTTCATTTATGACCAACTGTAGATGTGAATAGGTAAACAATCTTCCTAATATCTTTTGTGCTATGAACGTAGAACTTTGGGTCACGTACCATGACTAGTCTGTGTATTAACTTCTCTTGAGAATCAGAAGGATTGGGGCAGCGGTAGGTAAAACAATTTCCCCATTCAAGCAGAGTTGAGACACTACCAAGGGACAGAAAGATTTTAGAAAAAGTTTCAGATTCTAACACACTTTAGTGGAAGAGCCACAAGATAGCCACCCCTGAGACATATTTAAAAATTAAATTAAATACAGTAAGTGAGCATTTTGAAGAGCCCACAAGACTAAATTCAGGTACCATTTGGTTTGCAAAAGGGAGAAGAGAAATCAAGCTGTGCACCATTTTAAAAGGATCACCAGCATTTATGGTAAATTCTATAAGAGGAGGATATATTTGTGTTTAATAAGGAGAAAAAAAAACAAGCTTTGAAGGGCCTTCTGCTCAAAGATGGGGGCCTCAGATTAGAATGTAAAATTGGTCCCTGTGACAGCAGGTCTGAAAAAAGAGATAGATGCACTGGATCATCCACTGCAATATTCACCAGATCCGCATACCATCCTGGTCTAAGGCAATCAGGAGGGCTTAGAATCTCCTTGACCCTTTCTAACCACAGCTGACTGCTAATTGGTGCATGAATGGGATAGAACAAAATGCCAGTCACTAAGATGTTTACTACCAATGCTAGAAGATATCACACTCAGTCCACATGTTTTGACCTTCTGGTTGGATCTTGATGCAAAAAGAGTACCCAAGTACTTGCAGAATAAAACAACAATATCTTGATCTATCTCCCTCCGGTCTTGCTTCTTACACTAAAATATGGACAGCATAAATAGCTGGCAAGCAATCGCTGTTCAGTAAAGGATAGAGTAAACAGGGAGGAAAGATTGTCACACTGTCAATGGTGGTGGTTGAAGTCACAATAGCTTGAGCCTTTGATCATTAGCTAGATTTCAAACAATGTTCAGGGACCCTTGAGATCTGTCCCGTCCTTGGTGAAAACTCACAGAACCTTAGCCAGCCCGAATGTCAGAGCAACAAATTAAATTTGCAGATCATGGATGTCAATTTTTTTCTATAATGACCAGAGATAATCTCTGAATCCGAGTAACCAATACCAATCTGGTATTAATGAAACGAAAGGAAACATAGCAGTTCAGATCTTAGTTAACCCCATGCCACGACAAAAAACTGGCACCAATTACGAAATAATAATAATTACAAAATTTGGGAGTTCTTGAACCACTTGATTGATATGAACTAGTCGAGTAGGGTCCTGTGGCGGACCTGAGTTCAAAGCAGCACAAAACCCATGCACCACAGTCCTGAAATACTAAAGACTCCAGGGCTGGCCACTAGCCTGCCCTGTGTGGGCCCTGGGGTTGTCAATAAACTCACCTTTCCCAGCAGCTCCCACAATGCTGTGTTTGCATCTCCAGCATCCTTTGAGATCAGCCAACACCCTGCATCACCAGAGGTGCTCGGGCAGAGAGGTCAGGGGTGCATAGGGGCCTAAAAATAAAATTTTGTGAGCACTCACCTGTAGAATTGTTTTTGTAGTATCCAGCACGTCCTGTTTCACTTATTCCTTACGTCTGGGTTATCCACCACAAGGTGGCGCAGTGGACTGCAGAAAGACTCGTGGCATCTCCCGGCCCTATAAAAAGCCAGGAACCTCCCACAAATTCCCAGTGTTACAAAGCAGTTAGACAAGAAGCCGGGAGAACAATAATGAAAGAAATCCCAAAATGAATATTGTAACAAATCACCATACAGAGGTGACCAAGAATAATAATAACAAGGGAGGGATGAAACAGGACATGCTGTAAACTACAAAAACAATTCTACAGGTGAGTACTCACAGAATTGTATTTTTCCAAGTATACAGCACGTCCTTTTTCACTTATTCCTTATGTCTGTGATATCCAAAAGCAGTGTCCGTAAGGTAGGGTGGGATCCCCAAAAAGCAACGGCGGGCAGTTCAAACCACTGCCGCATGAAGAACCTTGCGGCCAATAGCAGCATCAGCTGAGGCCCTAACATCAACCTTGTAAAACTTGGAAAAAAAGTTTGAACAGAATACCAAGTTGCGACATTACAAACTTGTTCAACAGAAGTTTGGTGCTGAAAGGCCCAAGACGCACCAATAGCACGAGAGGAATAAGCAGTAAGGGACGGAGGGGAGGATCCTTCACCTTAGCAGAATAGGCCTGCACCACCGCCTGACGGATCCACTTGCTGATAGTGAATTTAGCCGGAGGCAAACCCTTCCTAGACCCAGAAGTAAGAACAAAAAGAGCATCAGACTTCCTAAAAGTCTCAGTAGCAATCAAAGAGAAATTCACATCCCGAGAATACAGAGTCCGCTCCTTGGAATTAGCGGGATTAGGACACAATGAAGGCAAGGCAATGTCCTGATTGAGATGAAAGGTAGACACAACCAATCCGGCTTAAGCCGAAACACCAACTTATCCTGATGCCGCTCAAAATAAGGAGGTTTGAAGGAAAGCGCCGCTAGCTCAGAAACTAACCTTACAGAAGTGATAGCCACCAAAAAGGCTATCTTAAGAATCAAAATGGGCAAGGCGGCCTTACGGATAGGCTCAAAGGGAGGCCCTTGCATAGCAGACAACACTAGATTCAGATCCCAGACTGGTAGCAAAGGTTTACGGGGTGGACGCACATGAGAAACACCCTGGAAAAAAGTTTTAACCAGTTGGTGATTGGTAAAAAATCTTTGGAAAAAAATTGCCAGAGCTGAAACATAACCTTTGAGGGTACTAAGTTGAAGGCCCAAATCCAAACCATGTTACAAGAATTCCAGAATTCTGGGAAAAGAAAAAGAAAACCCTACAGGGAAGAGACTTGGACTCACACCGGGCAATATAAGCATGCCAGACCCTGTAATAGATAAAAGACCAGGACTTCTTCCTAGTCCTAATCATGGTATCAACAGCAAAAGCAAGTAACCCCTTTTCCATCAAGATGGAGGTTTCAGCAGCCAAGCCGTTAAAGCCAGCGTTTGTAAATTGGGGTGGCGTAACTGCCCCTGAGTGAGGAGATCTGGATCCTTGGGCAAGACGTACCGGTCTACTGCCAACTGCACGACATCTGCGAACCAAACTCTTCTTGGCGAACAAGGGGCCACCAGGATGGCAGCTACCTGCTCCTGGTCTATCTTGCGCATGACCACGCCCAGGAGAGGAAACAGAGGGAACACATAGAGAAGCTGAAACTTCTTCCAAGGAATAGCCAATGCATCCGTGGCAAAGGCCAGAGGAACCTGAGACAGAGAGACAAATCTGGGAAGTTTGTGATTGTGACGAAACGCAAGCAGGTCCACGTCTGGCTGCCCCCAGCGAAGACACAGGGAGAGAACATCCGGTTGTTGAGGGACCATTCCCCCATACAAGACGTCCCCGTGCTCAGGGAGTCCGCCTCCAGGTTCTCCACCCCCGGAATGTAGACCGCTGAGATGCAAGACAGGATCAGGGACACTTCCCTGAAGGCTTGCTTGCTCCGAGTTCCTCCCTGATGAATGATGTAGGCAACCGCCGTCTGGTTGACTGAGCGGATCTGAACAGCTCGACCCCGAAGGTGAGTGGTCAGCCGAGAAAGAACCAATCTGATCGCCCTCAGTTCCAGGACTTTGATGGAAACAGGGGCCTCTTGTGGGCTCCACTGACCCTAGAACCTCAGGGACTTCCAGAAGCCTCCCCAACCGGTCAGACTGGCATCTGTGGTGACCTTCTCCCAGCACGGGGGCAGGAAGGTCCTGCCCACTAGAAGGTTCCTGCCACGACGTAAGGGACCGTCTGGCCAGAGGGGACAGAGCAAACTCTTGATCCAAGGACACAGGGTCCCGATCCCAAACTGACAAGAGGAGTAACTAAAGATGTCTCATGTGAAACTGAACAAAGGGGACTGCCTCGAAACAGGGCACCATCAGGCCCACCAACTGCATCCCCTGACGGATGGAGTAAATGATAGCAGAGCCCGAGCCTGCATCTGAAGATCCTCCACCTTCTGCTGAGAAAAGAACACCCCGACCTGAGAGGTATCCAGAGTCATGCCCAGAAAGGGCCTCACCAAGGACGGGGACAGAGAAGACTTGGGAAAGTTGAACACCCAGCCGAAGGACTCCAGAGAGGAGGTCACCATCTGAGTGTCCTGCTCGGCCCGAGGAAAGGACTGGGCCAAAAGGAAGGGAGGGAGGAGGATGGAGGACCCCCGAAATGGCCTCTAAATCAGAACAAAGTAAGAGAGTACTATAGTCCCCCCCTACCAACTGTAGCACCATCAAGGAGATGCTTGAGCAGCCTCTTGAGGGCAATAGCAGTAATGGCAGCGGCACAGGTCGGACACAATCCAGCCCCCACACAGGTAAAAGCATGGCAGGCCAATTGATCCATGCGCCGGTCCTCACCATCCCTCAGAGAGGTAGTGTCAGGGGAAGGCATGACCGAAGTATTGGACAAGCCTTCCTAACAAGATCAGCAGGAAAGGGATACCTTTTATCCAACCCTTGGGCACAGCAGGCAGCCTGCTAGGACGTTCCCATTCTTTAAGTACCAAAATGGTAAAATGTTCCTGCTCAGGGAACTCTGGACGCTGTTTACCAGCAGATTATCAGTGTCCTCAGGGTACCATGAATCCTCTCCGGACAACGACCCAGGTTCACTATCGCAACCCTCCTGCTGGTTCCCAGAGGAGTCAGAATGCTGGGAAATCTCCTCATCTCAAGGGGGTGACAGCCACCAAACTCATCAATCCCCAAATACACCTTAGCAAGGGGGGAGGGCCTGGGATCCAGGTGTCGCTTCTTGCCAGAGGCCTTCCTAGGAACAGGCCTGGCAAGCTGCCTCTCAATGTTAGCCACCCGCAGAGCCAAATCAGAATGAGACTCCCTGCTAACAGTGCCCTCACAGGGGCCTAGTTCCAGGAGCGGGGAGAGTAGGGCAAGCAGAGGGAGGCGCAGAGCTGGGAAGCGAAGCAGGCAAACCAGCTTGTAGCGCAATGACACTGTCAGCACGCGGCATTCGCACACCGTGACACTGTTAATCACATGGGATAACCCACGCATGGAACACGGCCGGGCTTGCCCCGCAGAGCCCCCAAGCAGGCTATCCCCTGAAGCCTCCATATGGTGATTAACACAGGCGCAATAGACCAGTAGTGGGTAAAGGCTTAAGACAGAAGCCACCCGGGATGCCTCCAGAAGTCTATTTTGCGAAGGGGGAGTGAGGGGGAAGAAGGAGTAAGCCGGGAGAACCACAACCCAATGGTATCCCGCCTGAAAGGCATAAGTGAAAATACACATGAGTATTCCGCAGCACATGAAAATCCCAGGGTCAATAAACCCCCCCCCCCCCCCCCCAAAGGGGACTCACGGACCAAAGACACCGCGGGGTCACTCAGGCACAGACCGCTAGGTAAAGCGATACACCAGGGAAAGCAGCGCTGCAGCCGGGAATGAAGAAAACCAGACACGCAGGTTGTACAAAATGCGCCGGCTGAGGTACCTCGAGGGGCGGGCCACAGGGGAACAGCGCGATCCACAGCATTACCAGGCCCCGCCCCCCCCTCGAAGTACGCAAAAACGGAGCTCACGTAACCCGGCCGGGGCCATGACAAAGCAAAATTACCTCAGGTTGTAGCGCCCACAGCCGCGGAGCGTAGTACAAAGCTGGGCGGCAGCTAAAAACATCAAAAAACACACCAAAATCGCCAGATTACCTCAGAAAACACCACACATGACCTGGCAGGCGCCATGACAAAGCAAAATTACCTCAGGTTATAGCGCCCACAGCCGCGGAGCATAGTACAAAGCTGCGCGGCAGCTAAAAACACCAAAATACACACCAAAATCGCCAAATTACCTCCGAAAACACCACTCACCACCACAATAACCCGCCCCCCACCCACCCCCCGACGGAGTCAGAGAGGGGGGAGAAGAGAGGGAGACGAGGGAAGGCAGCGGCGAGTATCCATGGCCAGGGAGGGGGGGGCCCAAAAGTAAAAGAAGAGGACATAGTCCACAAATAACTCACCCTCTCAGAAGGCAGTGAATGAACTCCGCATCCCAATCAGGCTCACCATAAAGCCTATGGCTGGCTACTCTTTGTGTTACAGGGTCTTTGGCTTGGAGCAGCGCTCCTGGAGCACTTGACCCTAGTGCTCTTCTACCTTCACCCGATCTGTCAGCCGAGGCTGGGAGGCAGTGGGAGTCCAGAATCGGATGGGAATAGACTTGCAGGGCCACAGGCTTGTTTGCCTCGCTCACCTGCGCAAGAGAGAGAGCCATCTTCTATCTTCGCAGTCCGACTGCAGAAGGAAAACTGGGAATTTGTGGGAGGTTCCTGGCTTTTTATAGGGCCGGGAGATGCCACAAGTCTTTCTGCAGTCCACTGCGCCACCTTGTGGCGGATAACCCAGACATAAGGAATAAGTGAAGCAGGACGTGCTGTATACTTGGAAAAAGTGTTTTGCTCTGCTTTAAAAACCTGTAGAGGGGAAGAGTAGGATCCTATTTGTAAATGTTGGAAATCACTTACCTGACCCAAGTGTTGGAAGCATGGTCAAAACATACATGAAATCTGCACAAGAGTTCCCATACCTGAAAAGGGTACAGGCGTCCCTTCAAAAAGGTAGAAGGCTTGGGAACAAGGTTCTTCAAATAGCAAAAATTATTAATTCCAGTTTATTTCAAAGGGGTTCTTTTCTAAGAGAAAAGCGTGTGCTTTTCATGTGTCAGTGGGAAACTCAAGCTCATACCAAACCAAATTTTCCTCAATGTTTGGACTGAATTCTGATTTAGATGTTTCAGTTCCCTCATCTATAATCAATATCCAAGTTTTCTACCATTTCCATTGCAGCACTCTATATTAATGCAGAAAAAAAACACTAGGGGCAGCCCTGGATTTGGCATGCAGTGCCGACCACTGGCTTTCCCCCGCTGTGTGAAATCGCCCAGGATGCCGCTATTCACTCATCTCTTCGTTGTTACTATGGTGCATGCACGCGCTCTAGTCCAATGAGAGCAGTCTGCCGTGACTATGTCATTTGACCAGCGGTTCCTATTGTGCAGCGTATGTGGCTGGATCTCTTGTATCCCCGGTAGCGTGAGCATGCATGCCAAGTCAATGAGAGTCGTGTGCCGAATAACATAGTTAAGGCAGACAGCTTTCATTGAACAAGACCCCACGCATACACCGTAGGAATGAGGAAGTGGTGAGTGAATAGTTGTGTTTTGGGGGTTTCACACAGTGGGGTATTTGGGATGTTCTGGGGGAATGGAACAAAAATTCCTGCTCTGCTTTAAGTTGAAAGTACAGCTAGTGCAATCTACCATGCTTACAAAATCTGTCTGCTGATGTTGTTGCAGAGGTTTAGCTGTGGTGTACAGGGCACACCTGCCCTTAGCTACTGGGGGGCCAGGGATGCAGACGTGGCACAGTGGGAGCGCTGGAAAATGTGAATTCAAGAGGGCAATCTGTGGAGCTCACAAAGGGGGGCATCCTGAATCAGGTTCACCAGGGGGACTGAAATGGCAGGCCCTGGAGTATAAAAGACTGCACAGTGATTGGTCCACTTTAATGTCAATTCTTATATTGTCAACAACAAAGAACAACTGAAAAGGATCATGAATCATGAAAAAGGATCACTTCAGAATTCCAATGATAAAACTCGCCTGAAAATTAAGCCTTCTTTCTTTGTCTTGATGATGGAATTACAGTGTGCATTTGAATCTGACTGTTTTGAATTTGAACCAAAGATGAGGAAACTGTGTTAAATCTTGCAGAACTTACCAAACCCTGACTACCACTACACACAGAGGTGAAGCTAACCTCTCTGCTGCCTGAGGCGAACTAAAGAAAGACGCCCCTCACCTACTACATGCCACTCCACTCCTTTATAAAATAGTAGAGTGGTGTGCCACTTCATATGGCTCCTGCCTATGATCAGAGCAGTGCGGAACTGCTTCTTAGAGTAGGGGGCAGGGCCGGGGCCACTGAGGCACATATGATTGACTGTAAAAACATGAAAGTGTGCAGCGGTGCCCAACAAACTCTGCTTAACTATTGATGGCCTCATTACAGGTGCATACCTGACTACCTACAATGGCTAAAGTAGACAAAGGATTAAATGACATAGATGGTGCAAGTTTAGGCAAGGTCAACTTTTGCCACCATGACTATGAACTGCAATTAAGGGCAATTAGCTGTTGTGCTCTTAGACGGTTATTATAGAACATAACAGCTACAATAGACCTAGTATGTCGATACACCTATTGGTGTGAAGGCAGTTTTTTTAGGGAGCTAACAGTGTCTTGAGGGAACATGCTTGGTTTCTAGGCCCAGGGGCTCTCCTTTTTTCCACTGACAAAATAAAACAAAGCATTAGAAGGATCCTCTAGAGATACCCAGATAGGAAATTTATGTCTGCAGCATCTATCCCCAGCCCATTGCCACAAAACAGCCAATGTTTCTTTCTTTTTACTAAAGCCTTTGCCCAATATTCAAAAAAACACTAACAGGAAGTAGCATTATGTCCCAATGGCTGCCATAAGCTAATTCATTCTGTTACAGCTAAACTGCCACATAGAAACCTAGAATCCTCCAGGCTAAATTTAGATTCCAGCTCTGCAATAAAAAAATGAGACAGTTTCGGAAGTGATTCTTCATTTTACTTGTCAGTTAAGTGGTTAAAAGGGCGCCATTAACAACAACACTCTGATACCTATCCTTCAGCCAGCTGGAAATTCACTGAACTATCCAGGGATTGAGTCCTAACTTCAATAACTTATCTTTGAGCTCTTTATGTGGCACAGAGTCAAAGGCTTTGCTAAAATCCAGATAGGCAATATCCACAGCACCACCTTCATCTAACACTTTAGTGGCATTATAAAAGAAATCAATAAGATTAGTCTCAGTAAAGCTTTGCAGTTTCGGGTCCAGCAGGTTGTTTATTTTTAGATGGGAAACCTGTTTCATTAGTTTTACCACCATAGATAAACTAACTGGCCTGTAATTACTGGCTTCTTTTCAACTCCCCTTCTTATGGATTGGTACAACATTGGCTTTCCTCCAATCATCTGGAACCTCACCAGTTGAAAGGGAATGAGTTCCCTTAGAACTCTGGGATTCCATCTGGACCCATTGCCTTACTTACCTTTAGATGTGCCAGCTCAGCTAAGACATCAGCCTTCAGAAACTCAGGTGCTAGATGCTATGCAATGGCTATACATGTTATGGGTTTGAAAGACACTATCTGAAAATACTGAAAAAAGTAGCTATTCAGATGGTCACCCACAGCCTTATATCTGTCAATATAAATTTTTTCCCTATTTCTAATTTTAGAGACTGCATTGTTTTTCAACTTTCGGTTGCCAATATATTGGAAAAAGGTTTTACCTCTCCTCTTCAAAGATTTGGCCATTTCTTCCTCCTTTTGCCCTTTGGCAGCATTTATAATCAGTTTTGCATCAGTTTAGGTTTATACGCCTCTCTGTCAGCTACACTTTCACTTTCTTTATACTTCGTATACGCAGACTTCTTTTCTTTTACTATAGCGCTGACTTCCTTAGTAAACCATAGCGGTTATTTCTTATTCTTAGCTTCTTATTGCATGTTGTTGCACTTGACATTCTACTGATTTAATCTATTAACATGTTATCTAAATCCCCAGGGGGGCGATATCACACCAGTTATGACCACAGCTCCCTCCTAGTCTGCATAGTAACCCAGATAGATTCTAGTTTGTTATGTGTATGTTGAATTATTAATAATTGAAGAGTATTCTTGACATAAATGGTTATTCCACAACCCTTTTGTAATGCACTGTGAGTCTGGCAACCCCCAATTTCCACTGCCGCTTCTGCCTATAGACAAGCCCCCCTGCTCGCCGGGACGCGCGATATGCCTCACCGGACACGGTTGCCCCAGGTCTTAAATGGTGCAAAGGATGCCAACTCACAGTGAAGATGGAAGGAACACGAGGGTATCCCAAAGCCTAGGTCGTTCACAGATAGTCAGTCCGAAGGTGCGTCTACTCACAAGGGTAAGGATAATGGTCAGAACTAGCCGAGGGTCAAGCCGAGTGGTCAGACGAAGTTCCTCACACCTCTTTTCTAATCTATCTTTTCTGTACAATGTGTATCTAGGTATGTATATCTTCCAGTCATTGTAATCCTTGAACCAAGACTCTGTTAGCCATTAACTCACAGACCATGTTGCCCAAGCTGTGAGCATTGGTGCACATCATGTGGAGGTTGCTGCTGCTATTCCATTCTAGTTTGTTCTTGATCTTTTCCACCTCTATCCTACCACCGACCAGGTTTCCTGAAGAGCCAATGCCCTGTGGGAAAGAAATCATCCTTACAAGGTAAATCCTGGTCCCCTTCATCTAGTTTACATCTCTATAACAAAATGTTCCACTCCGTGCCTTTCTGTGAAGGATGCAAACAACCCCTCTTATACAACTCCTTGTTGACCAACCTTCTAACATCATGACTAATACATCCAAAGCCTTTGTCTTCACACCGCTGACGTAACCACACATTGAACTTGGCGATGCAGAGTGCTTTTATTTCCAAACTGTAAAAACTTCAGAAAAGGTGATAGAACCTGTTACTTTGCAAAGTAAAATTTAGCTCAGAAAGAACAGCACAAGAGTTATATTGGCCTAGTCCAAACTTTAAATGTTTGTGTTCCACAACGCACAATCTTGCAGAGCCAACAGTTTTCCACTCTGTCCCTCTCTTGTGAAGTCTTTGAGGGAGTGGTGGCTGAAAAAGCTGCTTTAGTGGCTGGAAAAGCTTCACAACTTCAGAAGAGTACAAACTATAGACTGAAATCTTCTCATGCTACCCCCAGAATCAAATTGGACAGCGTAGCCATGAAAAACAGCAGCCAGACATAATGGCAGTTAGTAAAAAAAAATTAAACACAGACTGTTTTGGGGCACTGGGCTGGGGATAGAACGTGACAACATAAACTTTCTTTCTGTGCATAGGATCGCTTTAATATACTATTAAGTAAGAAGACTATGTAAGACAATAAGATGGGTAGAAATAAATATAAATGTATAATACCATATCACTAAACTTAAACTGAGTGCAGCTAAGAGAACACTAGTAACATACAATTTTTCCCCATATTAATATTAATAAGGCATTCCGCTAAACAAGCAATAATAAACATTCAGGCACATTGAGGAGGCATTGGGAGGTATTCATGACGATGAAAAACACAACCTACTGTATATTACCATACATATAAGTAGTAAATGTATGTAAAGAATTAAATAAATAAATAATGTAGGAAAGACAAATTCATCATCAACAGTCGGAAGCCTCCATACTCCCATTCCATACTTGACATGACAGCGCTCTGCAAGGATACTTTTTTGGGGGGCATAGTTGACCATAGTATGCTTGAGCGCACATAGGAATTCTTCCTTCGCATTTCCCAATTTGTACAGTCAGTGTACACATGCCCAGAGCGGTGGGCTTCCCTAATTACAGCACCCAGGGAGCAGCTGGGGGTTAGGTGCCTTGCTCAAGAGCTCTTCAGTCATATCCCAAGGCCCGAGAATATAACCTGCCACGCTCCGGTCCCAGGGCCACTTCCTTACATCTAGACCACGACTGCCCCTTAATATAACTGACTACCTATTGAAGTGGACCAATACCCACTGAACTTGCAAAATACATTTTGCCAAAACACCTGCTGATACTTCCATTTTAGGGTATAGAACTAGAAATGGATATTTTCGCTTTTAAAATTTTCTTGGAAATCTGTAAGATGGCAAGCGATCAGTCAATGACATCATTGCCACACACAGCAGTGGCAATGAATAGAGGAGGCGGAGCTTCACAGTTAAAACAGGCAGCATTATCTGAGATTAGAGTGAAACATGAGCAGTGGAAATAGGAAAAAGGTCGCGGGGGGAGCAATTCAGGGGAGTCAAAAATGTGGGTTTTGGTCTGGCACACCACTCCACAAGCACCACAGGCAGAGGCAGAGCTGATTTGGGAAACCACCAATCAGCCTCAGAGCACAAACATCCAATAAGCGGCTGTACAACCAAATCAGTTATAGACAGTGGTGTCTCTCCAGGAATGTTGGCAGTGGCATGGCTGAGGCGCTTAAGAACAACAGGACTATGAGGATAGAGTCCCATAAAGTCAAACCAGCCCCAGTTAACCAGCCTCCATTTCTAAACACAATGTCCACTTCTAACGTCCATTAGCCTGAATGAGTATCATCCCTTCTGCTGAACAGCTGTGCTGCCTGTTAATGTTGGGGATTGTTAGTGTCCCCAAATGTTGAAGTCTGCAAAGCATGAGGTCCAATTCTCGTGCAGCATACCGTTAAAAACACAGAATTTACATAGAATCCATGTAGTAGCCAACCCATAAATGTGGCCCCAATCGAGAGTCTCAGCACATTGTGAGGTGTTCACAGACAGACCCATTAGACGGGGTGGCTGTCAGAGTGGAAAACCATTACGGAAACCAGGTTGATAATAAAATGCTGAAAAATATTAATAAAATAGAATAGAATAAAATAGAATAAAAGAAAAGGATATGACAGTGAAGAAAGACAGAGCTATCTCTGTCTATGTTCGATCTCCTCAGGACTTGCTTTAAAACCACCTATGGCTGTTGGGGAGGCAGGGTTATGGCCAGGTTTGAATCAACGGTATTTAAAAAAGTGTCCACAATCTACTATGGATACCCTATCAACCCATATGCTTAGAATAAGAAGTGCTGCGTCCTCCACATGCCAAGGAAGAAATTAAATTACCTTAAACAACAGGAACAACATTTTCGCTCTCCTTGGTTTTGTTTTTTCTGTCTGGGGTATCCTGATTTGGGATGCTACACTGTGTGCGCCCCCCAGGGATCGCCTGTAAACTTACATTTCCTTGTTCCCATGGCCTCATGCGTGGGCCGCTCACTTGCCCACTATGCCCACTTGCCTCTAACTGCATGTCTGCATTTGGGATTCAGCATAAAAGGGGTAGACCACTTCCCTAAGAGCCTTTTAGACTTGAGGGGGTATTGTTCTTTTTTAAATAAGACCTTCAGTATAAAGTGAGATCTTTATAGCATCCAGTATTAACCTCTTGGCTCAATCATTGTTTCTAGACCTTCCAATAAGTTCCAAACTAATTTTGTTGGCTGGAATAATTTGGCTTGGTGATCTGCTTCCAGATGCAGAGAATTGGAAAGACTGTAATATGAACAAAATGAATGCAGCCTCACTGGACCTGCAATGATGCCAACAATGTCGGGAGGCAGTCAATTCTTGCAATCATTTAAAGTGGAACAAAACCTGATCTGAAAGCTAGCTTTTCTCATAGGAATCCTGAATCAGGATGCTCCACTGTGTTTGCACATAAAAACTCACCTTTCCATGCTGCAATGGCGCTTGCTCAGCCAACTTCATGCAGAAAAAGGAGCTCATGATTTATCCAAGCAGACTGAAAGTCTGCAGATGCCAGAAAACATTCACATCCTTCCAAAGACCCCTACCACACTTATCCTAATTCTAGCAATCAATTAAAAAAATCTCACCATAGCAACAACTCATTCATCTACCTGCAGGCTTCTGGTCTTCCATGACAGAGCAGGTTTTAAAGTGGACAAAAACCCATGGCTGACTGCACGTCTGCGCCAGGCATTTATGAATGGCCGGCACGGGCACGCTCCCTGTTAGAGGGTAACAACAAGGTCCAGTTTGTTTTGAAAGCCAGGTAAGTTAAATTAAAGTGGACCAAAACCCAGGATTTTCACTATCCTGGATTTTGGTTCCCCAGGGAGTTGCAGAGTGCTGGGTGCAAAGGAGTCAAATCCAGATAGACATTAGAGGTACATCAGGAACCGACTTTACTGGAACATGAATGCAGTAAAAGAATGTCACCTTAACATGGTGGCTAACATAGACAGAAAAAAGAAGTGATAGAGCAGAGATGGATATACAGGAAATACAATACATCAGAAAAATGCATATTGAGACTACAGTCAAACTGGTAAAAGTCCCAAAATCACATTAAGAGAGAAGCAGAAGCTGTTGCAAAGTATTGTATCTCCAACACCCTTACTAAGGATGTTGGGAGATACCCTTACTAAGGGCTTAGTAAGGATATCTGGTGTTATATCCTCAGTAGGGAAGTAAAGTAACTCAAGAAGTCCTTGTTCTGGAACTAGGGTTTGCAGTATTTCTGCATCATCCCCTTCTTGCTCAAGGCAAATCAAGATATTGTCCACATAAATACATCTGCCTGCCAGTTTCTTTGTGTATAAGCAGGGGTCTGCTTTACTTAGCTTTGCTCTGAAAGTTCTAATGTGTAAGCACTTCATTTATTTTCATATCCCATGCTCTGGCAGTTTGCATTAGACCATATCCTCTGAAGTTTGCATACTAGGTATGGCCTTTGTTCATCTTTGAATCCTGGTGGTTGTTCCGTATAGCTGACTTCTTTTAGCTCACCATTTAGAAAAGCTGTTTTCAAAACAAAGTATTTCACTTGCATTTTACTTGTGGCGGCTACTGTCAGCAAAGTCTTTATTGTAGCATGTTTGATTACTGGAGCAAATGTCTCATCATAGTCTTTTCCATATTTTTGAGAATATTTCTTGGCTACGAGTCTTGCTTTGTATCGCTCCACTGTGCCATCTGCATTGCTCTTCACTTTAAAGTCTATTTACAGGTTGCTGGCTTCTCATTGTACCACCATTCAAATTGAGTTTTTCTAGAAAAGAGTCTGTTCTGCAAATAAATGGGTGTCTTCGCTGCCTCACCCCAATAGTTTTGTGGTAGTCCAGAATCTGTCAGCATACATCTGTCATGGTGGATGATCCGATCCCATGAATGCGCAGGGCTGCACGCACACCCATTCACGCAGATGCATGCATGCACAATTGCACCCCTTGGGTTTCCCTGCTTGGTGTGTGCAAATCTGAGGGTGTGTGCAAATCTGAGGGTGTGTGCAGTCTTGCAGGACTGGCATCCCGTATTGAGCATGTGCCAGCTGGGGTCCTGGATCCTGCACGCGCTACTGAGCATGTGCAGCAAACACTTCATTTAAAAGTTAAAAAAAAACCTTTAAAAGTAGGTCTATGTCACTGGGTAGATGCCTGCAGATCTTCATGAAGTGACATTCACCTCCTGTTCCGTGTATACGCTCAGGCTCGACTTTTGCTCTGACCCCCGGCTTTGGATATAGATCCTGCTCTGGCCCCTAATTCCCGACTTGGATGACTACCTGCTCTGTGATCCTCGGCTTGGAAAACACAATTCTGTGATTCTGACCTGTAGAACTGTTTTCTAACAACTCTCGATAACACTCGTTAACACTCTCGACCGAAGGGCATGAATGCAAGATAAATAGGTGCGGCCCCTCCTGGTCTACATATACCTCTGGTTGCCCTTCCATCTCCAGTAGTTATATATCAGTAGGACAGAGCCGAGGAGGAAGAGACCTCATCAGGTCAGGCTTCCCATTTAGATAAACACTTTTTCTATTTTTTTATTTAAATAGTCAAATTTTGGTTCTCCATGACTAAGGCCCTCAAGGACTAAATATTGTAGGCACAGCAGAGGGCGGGTGCGACATCCTGGAGTGGAAGAGGAGAGAAAATACCGTTTTCTGAGTACTCACGGATATTATGAGTGTGACATACATTCCGCTTCAACTCTTCATGACATTTGGGTTATTCTCCAGTAGAGGGTGGACTTCTGCAGAGATGAATGCAAAAAAAGGAGCTCCTCCCAGTCCATAAATACCTGGGACCTCCCACCAACTCCCCAGTGTAAGAAAGCAGTAAGGGGACCAGGAAGAACCAAATATAACAAAACTAACAACCAAGAAACAATGGTTCACCATATAAAGGATCCAAAATACCAAAAGGGTGGGGTGAAGCGGAGTGTATGTCACACTCATAATCGTCAGAATCGACAGAGCCGCCAACTCAGAGACACGCCGAACAGAGGTAATAGCCACCAAGAAGGCAACCTTTTGAGTGAAAACAGAAAGAGCAATATCCTGTAACGGCTCAAAAGGAGGACCCTGGAAAGCCGAAAGAACCAAATTCAAATCCCAAACAGGAACCATAGCCTTCCGAGGGGGTCGAACATGAGTGACCCCCTGGAAAAAAGTCTTAACCAGCGGGTGTAAGGAAAAAGATCTTTGGAAGAAAACAGACAGAGCAGAGACCTGCCCTTTCAAGGTGCTAAGCTGGAACCCAAGATCCAGACCGTGCTGAAGAAACTCCAAAATCCTAGGGATCGAAAACACCCTGCAAGGCAAGGCCCTAGCCTCACACCAATCAATATAGGACCTCCAAGTCCTATAGTAAATGCCAGAAGAGGACCGCTTCCTAGCCCTAATCAAGGTCTGAACAACAGCCTCAGACAAACCTTCCTCTTTCAAGATGAAGGTTTCAGCAGCCAAGCCATCAAAGCCAGCGTTTGTAAATTGGGGTAAAGTAGATGACCCTGAGATAGCAGATCCGGCAACAAGGGAAGCCGCTACTGATCTACGGCCATCCTTACGACGTCTGCATACCAAACCCTTCTTGGCCACCTTGGAGCCACCAGAATAGCTGGTGCCCCTTCTATAACCAGTTTGCGAACTACCTTGCCCAGCATGGAGACGGGTGGAAACAGGTACAGAAAATCCAACTCCTTCCAAGCCAGTGACAAGGCATCCACTGCCAGAGACAGAGGATCCTGAGAAAGAGACACAAGGCCGGAAGTTTGTGATTGTGCCTTGAGGCAAAGAGATCCACCTCCGGAGTCCCCCACTTGCGGCAAAGATCCAGAAAAACCTTGGGGTTGAGTGACTACTCTCCTGCTCAGGGAATCCGCCTCCGTGTTTTCCACTCTCGGAATGTAGAGGAACATTGCTCTCCGCCCAGTGCAGGATCAGAGAGACTTCCCTGAGGGCACTCCTGCTGTGAGTCCCTCCTTGGTGATTGATGTACCGTTCGGTTGTCTGAACGAACCTGAACCGGCAGACCCCGTAAATGTGAGTTCAGCCGAGCCAGAACCAGACGGATGGCTCTGAGCTCCAAGACATTGATGGGGGTGTGAAACCTCCTGAGGACCCCACCCCCCGCTGAACTGATGACAATAACCTCCCCAGCCCGACAGGCTGGCATCCGTGGTAACCGTCTCCCAACAGGGGACTAGAAAGGATCTGCCCTTCAACAGGTTGCTCGATTCCAGCCACCACCGAAGGGACTGCCGAACCCTGGGAGACATCCTGAAAAGGTTGATCCAATGACTGCGGACACCTGTCCCAATGCATCAATAGGTGAAGTTGAAGAGATCTCATGTGAAACTGTGCAAATCCTCAAAGGAGGATACCATCAAGCCCACCAGTTTCATCCCCTGTCGGATAGAGGTACAAGGATTTGCCAAAAGAAGGCGGATCAGACCCTGAATCCCCTGCACCTTGGTCTGGAATGGTATCCAGATTCATGCCCAGAAATGAAATCACACGAGATGGGGAGAGAGAAAACTTGGTGTGGTTGATCACCCACCCGAACCTCTCCAGGGTCGACACCACCTGGTGGGTGTCCAGCTCCGCCTGACAGAGGGAAGAAGCTGAGATCAACAGGTCGTCCAGATAAGGCACAATGCGAATGCCCTGAGCTCTGAGCAGAGCCATTATTCCCGCCAAGACCTTGGTGAAGACCCTCTGCGCCGAGGTCAGACCGAAGGAAAGAGCTACAAACTGATAATGTTGATCCTCCACCGCAAACCGGAGGAATCTCTGATGTGCCTGAAAAATCGGAACATGCAGATACGCATCCTTGATGTCTATGGATGTCATAATATCCCCTTGGCGAAGGGAATTGATAGCCGAGCGCAGAGTCTCCATGCAGAACTTTTTGGCTCTGATAAACCTGTTGAGAACCTTGAGATCTAGAATGGGTCTCACCGAACCCTCCTTTTTTGGAACCGTGAAAAGGTTGGGGTAGTAACCCCTGCCTCTCTCCGACGGAGGCACCGGGCATATAACCCTCATGTCCAGAAGGTTTTTCACTGCCAACAGGAGCCCCTGTGCAGCCTGAGGGTCCGAGGGCACCCGAGACCTTAAGAATCTTGGGGGCGGCCAGGACTCGAACTCCAGTTTGTATCTGAAGGAGACCACTTCCAAGATCCAATTGTCTGTGACCTCCCGGGCGCAGACCTGGAAGAAGAGCCGCAGCCATCCCCCCACCCTGGCGGGTGAGGGAGCCCCTTCATTGCTGAGCCAGTTTAACGGCAGGCTTGGGCTTGGAACCCCAGGCAGCCGCGGGACGTGCCCGACCTCTGCCTCTGTTCCAGGACGAGCCCCTGACACCCGAGAAGGCCAAACCCCTAGCCGTTCTGGACCCTCAAAAGGAATGAGTGAACGAGCCAGCCCCCCGAAAGTGGCGGCGCTGTTTCCTCCGCTGAGGTAACTTACCTCCTTTAGCAACAGCATCCAATTTATCTCCAAACAGCCGCGAACCCAAGAAGGGAAGAGCTGTGAGCGACTTCTTGGCCCCAACGTCCGCTGTCCACTGGCAGAGCCAGACCAATCTGCGCATAGCCACCAGTAAGGCTGAAGTCCTACTACACACGACAATAGAATCCTCCATCGCAGCCATGACAAAATCCATGAACATTTCGCATCTCTTAAGGATAGCAAACTCAGCGCCAGCTGGATCAAACTGAGCGTTATTCAGCCAGTCCCTGATAAGAGACCTGGTAGCAAGTGACACCAGGGCAGATGCACTAACAGGTCGCAGGGCTGAGCCCACGTTGGCAAATGCGTGGCACGCCATCTGATCAAGGCGTTTATCCTCGCCATCCTTAAGGGAAGTGGTGTCAGGGGTGTTCAGCACAGAAGAGTTGGTCAAACCTAAAACTGGCGCGTCGACCTCGGGAGGAGAAGACCAGCGCTTAACCGCCTCCACCGGAAAAGGATACTTCTTATCCCATCCCTGAGGAACACCAGGAAGCCGACTGGGCCTCTCCCAGGATCAGCGCATCAAAGTGACCCTGGGTAGGGAATTCCAGACGGGGCTTGCAGGCCCCCAAAAAATTCCCCCTTCTTGAGAGGGGATGCCTCAGGCGGTTCAATATCCAACACCTCTAATAAATGTGACAAAACAGTGGCCGTATTTACGGCATCCCCCAGCGCCTGCCCGACATCGGCATTCCCAGAATGAACATAGTCAGCCTCTAACGGGGAATAATCTGACAAATCAGCGGAATCGTCGTCAACGTCTCACAAGGGCAGGGCCGACTACAAATATCTCTTTTTAGCCTGGGCCTTCTTGCCCACCGTGCTAGCAATAATTTTCTCAATGCTTTTTTTTTCTCGATGCTGGCCAACCTAGCCCAAACAGTGCGACTCCCCACTGGCACCAATGTCACTTGGGGTACGGATAAGGTGGGGAGGGGAAGGCGATGAAGCGAGAGGAGCCGACCCAGAAGGCTGGGTACCAGACTGCCGAGTTATGGCCTTTTGTGCGCATGGTATACAGATCAGCACATTCTCCCCCGTAAGGGATACCCCACACCCCACACATGGCCCGGATTGTCCCAGAGGGAGCCCGAGCCCAGTATCCTGCGGAGCCTCCATATGGTGAATTTTTGTGGTCAGTCGCAAGACCGCAGGGAATTTACGCCTAAGCAACCCGGGATGCCTCTTAAAAGTCCCGGTGGGAGGATTTGAGGTGAACAAATTTACACTAGGGACCCCAGGACCAGGAGGAACCCCTTAATATGCACATATACAATGCAATCTGTAACACACAAAACAGGCAACATAAGTGCAATCCTACATATATAAGGCAATAACACATACTTAATTGTATATGTCTATAAATATGTATATATATCTGTATTCCAGCCAGACATGCGTAACCACCACAAAAAAGACACACACCCGCAATCAGTGGGGGCCCCCCGCTAGAGAGGGGCCCCCATACAAGCTAAGGACATGGCCATCCGGCCCTTACCACTCGGAGCGCAGGTCAAAATGGCCCCCGAGAAGTGCCTGATGCAGGAAGAGGGAGAGAAGGGGGAGGGCGGGCCAGCGCAGAACGCGCGCTCGCCAGGCCACGCCCCCTCCCAGCAACGCGGATCCCCTAGAAACGAGCCACAGAATCGCGCCAAAGAAGGGGGCGGGGCTACCGCGGCCGCGCCGAGAGCCCGGCCCGGCCCCCTCCCCGAACACAGCCTGAGGGGGAGAAGCTCCCCCAGGCTAATAACAGCACCTGCCATGGCCCAAAAGTGAAACACTCACTGTCCCACACACGCACAGTGAATCACACACACAGGGGCATATGTGGGAGAACGAATAACGTCCAGGCCAGGCAACCCCCCCCCCCGGAGGGGAATAAGGGACCCAGAAGGGGGGGGAACCCTGCCAGAATCCGGCCAGAAGCATAGAGGGACGGGGCATCCCACACCAGGATCACCAAAAAACCTGGATAACCGCCTACCCCATAGTGAGGTCTCACGGTAGAGCAGTGCTCCTTCCGCACCCATATGGTGCTGCCTACCTTTACCAGGACCCGCAGCCTAAGCTGGGAGGCTCAAACAGGGGCAATTTAGAAAGGGCCCTGGCAGTAATAGGGACAATAGACGGCCGGCTTACCTGTAAATAAAGAAGTCTTCATCTTCTGTCTTGTTGCCTTCCCTGCAGAGAAGGAACTGGGAATTTGGTGGGAGGTCCCAGGTATATATGGACCGGGAGGGGCTTTCTTTTTTGCATATTCATCTCTGCAGAAGTTCGCCCTCTACTGGAGATTACCCACATGTCATGAAGATCGAAGTGGAGTGTATGGCACACTTAGAATAAGTATATTGCATGTGGTAGCCCCATTTTTCCAGATTACAACGGGACCACATATGTATTGGTAGCTCCCCCATTCTTGCCCAGGAGACCCCCAAACTAAAAAGAGCACTTTATAACATTTACAAATAAAATCAACTACTTTCCACAATATAAAGGGTTAAATCGAGAAAAAAAAATGTTGTGGGGTCCTCCTTTCCAAGGGGGGGACCCCATTTTTGGGGGGCATTTTAAGGGTTAATAAAACCCTTAAAAATCCCCAAAAAATTACATGGGGTCCCCCCTACCCAAAATAACCAGCCCGGGACTGCTATGCAGGGCTTGTAGGAACAGGGCGCAGGGGCCAGCTTCGGTGGCCCCTGCAGACTACAAGCCGGCGTAGCCTATGGCCACGGGCTCTTCTGCCCCCCCGGGCTTTGGGGAGGCAGGTAATTGGGGGTGGCGGGGGTTAATGGCAAGTCACCCACTAGCTGCAGGTAACTTGCCAGCCCCCAGCCTTGTGAACTGGTATAGGGGTCTCATGGACCCCTTACCAGTTCACAAGTGGTTAAGTGTAAAAAAACACACACACACAGAAAAATATTTTATTAGTTTTTTTTTTTTTTAATACTTACCTCCCATTCATCCTGGAGCACTGTGTCCCTTGACAATCACTGGCTTATGCTCACCTGCTGGAAGCCTTTATAGCTGCTGGGTGACAGAACATAAGGAGTTAATGTAAAAACCCTTAAGAAGCCCCCCAAAAAATGACATGTGGTCCCCCTTACCCAAAATAACCAGCCCGGGACCAGCTATGGGGGCTTGTAGGAATAGAGCGCAGGGGCCAGCTTTGGTGGCCCCTGGCCCTGCAGGCTACAAGCCCACATAGCCTATGGCCAGGGCTCTTCTGCCCCCCCTGCTTTGGGGAGGCAGGAAATTGGGGGTGCCGGGGGTTAATGGCAAGTCACCCGCTAGCCGCAGGTGACTTGCCAGCCCCCAGCCTTGTGAACTGGTATAGGGGTCTCATGGACCCCTTACCAGTTCACAAGGGGTAAAATGTAAAAATAAACACACAGATAGAAAAAAAATTACATTTATTATTTTTTTTTTTACTCTACTCACCTCCGATCCTGCGTCCCTCGCCGCTGTCCCGCGCCGCTGACAGCTGTCAGTGACAGATGCTGGTAGTGATCGGAGCAGGGCTGGTGAGAGGCTAGAAGGCTCCGATCGGAGCCTTCTTGCCTCTCACGCGCTCTGCACCGCTACCACCGGCATCTGTCAGAGCCGGGTGCGGGAAAGAGACTATGAGGAGTGGGAGACGTCATCCCGCTCCTCCCACAAAAATGCGGGGCTATGGGCGGCAGCCAGCGCCATCATTAGAGGCGGGGAGGACCCTCTTCCGGGTCCTCACCCGAAGCCTGCAGAGCCCGGGGGGGGGGGGATCGGAACCCCCCCTGGTGAAGAGAAGATGCGGACGGAGGGATCGAGCGAGTAGGTGAGTGAATTACATTTTTTTTTTTTTTTTTACAGGCGCAGTGTCAGCACGGAAGCAGGTGGGGGGGGGGCGGGCAATTTCGGTCCCCCTCCTGAAGCCGGGAGACCCCGGGGGAAGGATCGGATACCCCTCGGAGGAAGAGGGGACCCCCAGCTTTCCACAGATACCAGAGGTGAGTTTTTTTTCTTTTATATTTTTACACTAGCAGGGAGAAATGCCAAGCATGTATTTTCTACACTTAAAGCGGACCTTCACCCTGAATAAGAGCCTATCTTATATGTTTCCCCCACCCTGTACATACAGATTGCTCACATTAAAAAACATCCTACCTGCATTCATTGCATGTTATGAGCCTTTAAACATCTAAAATGGCGGCTCATGGAACATCAGGCAGCCTGCAAACAGGAAGTGCCTTCTGACTGTGCTGCTCTGCATTCTGGGATTGCTGTACTTTTCCTGACCCCAGCTCTGCTCTGTCTGTGCAAAGCACAGCTATAACCCCACCCCCTGCACTTTATCCCGCACTTCTCTCCTCAGAATGCTTCTAAGGCAAGATGGCGGCGCCCATATCCTAGAGTCCTGAACAGAGTTGCAGCCCAGTGGGGGAAAGAATAATAAGTAAGTGACTAAAAACATAAAATATATTAACTTTAGATGCTGGGGAATCCAGGGCCGAGTTTAAGGGTTTGGGCTTTTCAATAAATCATGGTGAAGGTTCGGTTTAACCCTTTAAGTGCCAGCCTACCTTGAGATTTTGTCACACTCTGTTGCCAGACCATTTTGCACTATTTTGCGCTCCCCATGTTCAACTGTGGTTTTTGAAGGGATTTCCAGGGATTTCCCAGGAAAGTGATATATTGTTTTTTTCCGCAGAGTCTGGGCTTTAACATGAAATGTCTTGTTTGTCATTTTTTAGGTGTATTCTCAATATTTTTGGATGAAATATGTGCAAAAAAACCCCCCAAAAACTATTTTTTACAATTTGTAGTGTTTTTTGTAATAAAAAATGTAAGTTTCTCACTAAAATCTTATTGCGCGTGAAACACCAATTTATCCCGGTTACAGCGGTACCACATATGTATTGGTAGACACCCTTTCCTGCCCAGGCGACTCCCCCAAACTGAAACAACGCTTTAGGAGATTTTCAGATAAAATACAACTATGCTAAGCGCTAAGCGCACCTTGCAGTTTTTCAAGAAAAACAACCCTTTACATTTGAAATACCCCCGACAAACTATATATACTCTGGCAGTACACACCTCAAGCTTTCTAGACGTACCAGGTTTGTTGACATGGGTGCAGTTTTCTGGAGTTAACCCCTCAATATATTCTTTGGTTGCACAGGGTTTCCCTAAAAAAGAAAAAAAATGCAGAATCAAAACCACATTTTCCTAAAAAAAACTATATGGAAACAAGAAAAAAATCTGAAAAAGCAACATGCCCCGAACAGAACAATACCCAGCATGCATAGCTACTATCAAGGGAAGAGTTGCCAAACACACCAAAGTAAAGCATGTGCGTAACAGCAATTTTACTTCAAAATTTCAGCTCTGCAGACAATGTGCGCACCTTGTGCTTTTTCTACCAAAACAAGCCTTTACATTTGGAATATCCCCCATAAACCATATATTCCCGGAAAGTACACATTTTAAGCTTTCTAAGCATACCCAGCTTGTTGTCGTGGGCTCATCTTTCTGGAAGTAATCCCTTGAAGAATTCTTAGGTTGCACAGGGTTTCACAAGAAAATGTATAAAAAAGCCGAATAAAAAACACCTTCTCCTAAAATATCAATATGAAAATAAGAAAAAACAAGCTAAATCTGAAAGCCTAACCCTAACCCTTAAAATTAAAGAAAAAATGACATAGGATCCCCCCTCCCAGGGGACCCCATTTTTTGGGGGGAATTTTAAGGGTTAGCGTTAACCTAACCCTAACCCTTAAAGTGGACCAACACCCAGGATTTTCACTATCCTGGGTTTTGTTCCACTTCCGCGGGGGGTGCCCCGCTGCATGAAACCCCCGAGAAAGGTATCAAAAAACTCACCTCACCCCGCTCCTACGGCGCATGCGCGAGCGCTCGTCCAATCAGAGTGCTCAGAGCCGCTGTGGTATGCACGGACAAGGGACGGACAACCACAGCAGCTCCGAGCACGCTGGCAGCCGCATCTCGCGCTTCCCTCTAACAGGGAGCACGCCCACGCCGGCCCTTCACAAACGGCGCCCTGCTAGACAGAAGCGTGAGAGGCGGCGGAGGCCCGCGCATGCATCGTTGGAACGGGGATAAGGTAAGGCGAATGGGGCGTCCTGGGGGGTTTCACACAGCGGGGCATCCCGATTTCGGATGCCCCGCGGTGAGGGATCTGATCGGCCCTGGAATCTTATAGATTCCCGTGCCGATCAGCCTGGGTGTTGGTCCACTTTAAAAAAAAAAAAAAGAAAGACGTAGCATCCCCCCTCCCGGGAAGGGGGGGGGGGGAACCCATTTTTTGGCAGAATTTTAAGGGTTAGGCTAACCCTAACCCTTACATTTTTTTTAAAAAATGTAGGGTCCCCCGCCCCCGGGAGGGGGGACCCTACGTCATTAAAAAAAAAAAAAATTAAGGGTTAGGGTTAGGCTACCCTAACCCTTAAAATTAAAAAAAAAATGACGTAGGGTTCCCCCTCCCAGGGGGGGGGACCTCATTTTTTTTTGAATTTTAAGGGTTAGGGTTAGGCTAACCCTAACCCTAACCCTTAAAATTCAAAAAAAAAATGACGTAGGGTCCCCCCTACCCGTCATAACCAGCCCGGGACCAGCTATGTGGGCTTGTAGGCACAGAGTGGCGGGGCCAGCTTTTGTGGCCCCCCCACCCTGCAGCCTACGAGCCCACATACCCTGTGTGGGCCCGGGCTCTTCTGCCCCCCCCTGGCCTTTGGGGAGGCAGGTAATAGGGGATGCCTCGTGAACTGGTATAAGGGGTCTCATGGACCCCTTACCAGTTCACAAGGGGTTAACAGTAAAAAAACACACTGACACTTTAATAAAAAAATTTATTAAAAAATAAAAACTTTTTTTTTACTTTACTTACCTCCGATCGTCAGCTCCTTTGTCCCTCGATGTGATGACAGATGCGATCATGCTGGCTGCAGTAGCAGAGGGGCAGGTGATGATCTGATCACCTGCCCCTCTGCTCCTGTGCCCAGCATGATCGCATCTGAATGAACAACAGCCGGGAGCCAGGACGACACCCGGTGAGTGACGTCACAAAGGGGGCGGGACTTCGAGCCGGGATCGCGCTAAGCCCCGCCCCAAAGGGGCGGAGCTTGAGCGAGGGACGCGATAAGCCCCGCCCCCAAAGGGGCGGGGCTTATCACAAGATGGCGGCGCCCGTCGGAGCAGGAGGGGGGAGAGCCCTTTCAGGCTCTCCCCTGAAGCTGAAGAGCAAGGGGGGGGGGGGCGATCGGAGGCCCCCCCAGTGAAGAAGAGACCTGTCGGGAGGCAGCGCGACCTAAGGTAAGTGAATGTCATTTTTTTTTTTTTTTTTTTTTCACAGATAGCAGCTGCTGCTGCCGAAGGGGGGGGGGGCACTATTCCGGGGGCTCTCCTGGAGCCATCCGAGACCCCACGGGGGATCGGATGGCACCAAATTAAAGAGGAGACCCGGCCGGATCTAACGAGGGGTCAGGTGAGTATTTTTATTTATTTTTTTGCCCACTAGCAGGGGTAGATGCCAGGCACGTGAATTTTACGTGGCTGGCACTTAAGTCCAGGAGAAGCAACCACGTAAAATTTACGTGGCTGGCATTTAAAGGGTTAACAGTCGGAGAAGCAACCATGTGGAAACTACATGCTTGGCCTTTAAAGCGTTAAGGGTGCTAAAACTGCATTCCATTCTCGAGACCCTTCTGCAAAAATGTCAAGATTCTGGGAAGAGAATATCTTCTACAGGAAAACCCCCTGCCTTCACACCAGCCAACAAATCGTCTTCAAACTCTATAGCATATGCTAGAAGAAGTCTGCTTTCTTGCCTGAATCATGGTTTTAATGACCCCAGAAGACAGGCCCCTTTTCTGCCAGGATGCTGGTTTCAACAGTCAGGCTGTTAAAGCTAGCACTCCAGAATTGGTGTGTAGCAGGGGGCCTTGTGTGAGCAGATTTAGCCAAACTGGCAGGTGCCAAGGAACACCCTCCACCTTGCTTACCACGCCAGCAAACCAACTCCCTCTTGGCCTGTATGGGGCAATCAGGGTGGCTGGGGTTCTCTTGAGATTTACTTTTCTCAAAAGGTATTCCTGGAGGGAAGGCATACACCAGGCTGAATGCTGACCAGGGAGAAGTCAGAGCATCCACCTCTAATAAAGGATACCTGGTCCTGGAGAAAAGACCTCGGGACCTTCCGATTGAACCTGGAGGCGAAAAGGTCCATCTCCGGGGTCCCCCAATGGTTGCACAGATTCTTGTGACAGAGAGACCATTCCCCCTGATCCAGCGTCTACCTTCTCAGAAAGTCAGCCTGAACATTTTCCGCTCCGGGTATGTAGAATGAAAGCTGTTGCAGGCACTGTTGCAGCCCATTTCTGCAGACCAGGCCATGGCCTATGTGATCTCAAACTCACAGTGCTCAAGGGGGGTTTCCGCTCACAAAAGGAGAGATTGGAATGGGAGTGTAAATGCATCCAAATCTTTAAATCAATGGACTGTGGGCTAAACAGGGACAATGATTTTATGTGTCATTATGACATGGATTGAATAGACAAGACTCATCACAAGGTCTGATATTAAACAGACTGTCTGGCCTTTCACACACTTTCTCTCCCCCTCTCATCCTTAGCCCACCATTAATTGTTATACTCCCCCTGATTCTTATCTCACAGTATATGATTTTACAACTTAGCTATTTTTCATGTGTGTCAGTGTAAAAACAATTGTCATTCCTTTGTAGTGTTTTGTATAAATGTGTGTCTAAGTTACAGATCTGTATTATGCCTGAAGAAGAAGCTTGAACAGCTTCGAAAGCTTGCATTTTATTGAGTTAGCCAATAAATGGTACTACCTTAACCTTGGATTTCCTGCTTACATCGATGGCTAACACGGTACAACAACTTACTGACTCTCTGCACATATGAAACCCCGTCCTCCTCCCTCGACTCAGTGTACTTACATCACATTGCTGTTGCCATGCCTCATTTTTTCACTGCATATCTAATGCTCTAATACTTTTACTAATAACTTAGGAACTACAGGCTTATTTTTAAAAAGCATTGAAGTGTGGTATAGTACAACGTGTAGTGCTTACCTTTAGTGTATCTTTAATGGATAACATTATATCCATTATACATCATTTGAAACCTCTGCAAATGTTCTGTTCTTTTATTATAGACCTTAGAAAAAGAAACATTTAATCAATATACTGTATTTAAAAAATATATTTTCTTCTGCACTTTTTCCCACTTGAAAAGCATGAAACTTGAAGAGTCAGCAGAAATCACTATTGGCACTTATGATGGGTGAGGAATTGTGATGTGTGTGTCTAAAGATACAGCACTGTCCTTAAAATCTTTGTGAGCAGACACTTACTGAGCACAATTCCCTTGTCAAGCATGGAAGGCCTGATACTTTCTGTAAATTAAAAAAGTGCCAGACCTGTCATGCCTGACAGAAGCAGTGTGTGCAGTAAGCTTCTGCTCACTAAGATTTCAACCCCTTTGCTGTATCTTTAGACACACACAAATCACAATCCCTCACCTGTCATAAGTGCATACCATATATAGTGGTTTTGTGACTTTCAAGTGGGGAAAACGTACAGAAGGAAACATTTTTTTTAAATAAAACACATTGAAAAATAAGACAATACAATACAATTTTCAGAGATTTCAAATGATAATTGTCCTTTAGAGTGGTCCCACAACCACTTTCTAATGAAAACCGTGACAAGCTCGGGGGGGCATCAAGATTGCTGGAACCAACTGGGACAACACCCCGAAATCCTAACCTTTACTTAGATCCTTGGCTGAAAGGCTGTCCTTTGATAGATCGGTGGCGGTCACATGGGCCGGCTTTGACCGACGGCTGGGCCCCCTCTTTCACTGCAGTGAAGGGGGGAAGTGTCAGGTTTTGATAAATGTTAAAAAGGGATCATATAAAAGTATAGCTTATTCATGTTCATGCCTGGACAACCACTTTAAGGGCTTTTTAAGATTTGTTTGATGTTCACTGTGCATATATGTTTGTGGGTTTTTGTCATTATGTCTGATGAAATTAACTATGTATTCTCAGAGGTGTAAATATACTCGTTAGCCTAAAGCCTGCCCATGCCTTTAAGGATGTACTTCCGGTGATTGTTGAGTCAGCCATTGCCTGGTTGTGGTAAAGAAAAAAAATTTAAGTAACTGGCTCTAAATCTCATGTTCTATGGGCTTCCTTAGTTCAGCTCTGATCCACAGAAGCAAAGGAAATCATAGACACAGCACAGTGGAAATCACAAATTTAAAAAAGCATAACGATTTGGGAAGCAGGATGATGTCGCTATATTACAGCATGATGTGCCAGGCTCAGGTGCGGAATATCTCTGTATCCAGCATAATTATATGCTATAATGGTTCAGACATTGGATATTACAAGAGCTGTTTGATTTGCAAAGCCTGGGAGATTGGCAGGAAGGTGTTGGAGTGCTTTGACATTCAAAAACCATTAAGAGAATTCTGAAGAGAAAGAAAGGAAGAAAAGGTGGAGGCTGCTACTCTGCAGCAGCGTGTCATAACAAATGAGGCAGAATGGTGAAGGTGTGAAGAGCGAAGCAGCAGAATAAATAAGGGTCTGAGCTCAGTCCCCCAAGGCACAAGGTATATTTAGCCGTTCACTCTATCAACTCACGGCCTGGTTTACCTCATCGCCGCAGGACAACATACACGAAGTATGATCTCAAGGTATTTGGCCTGCACAGCATCAAATCAGACAGCCTAATAGCATTTGTGCTTCACAATCACCAGTGATTAGGCAGCTTTGATGTGCGCTGGCACAATCCTCAGACGGTAATGATGTCATTGGTTCTGCTTCCTTCCCATTCGTGTAATAGCCGTGCAGAGACACATTCTATACAGGACATATTCCGTTCTGCAGCCGCTGCAAAACAGGACCTAACACTGTAACAATTCCTCAATAGCTTGATGCAAGCCATTTTATTTTTATATTATCCAATATTTACAAGAAATCGCTCAGTTTAGGGCTACTTCATTCATATGAATTATGATGTCCCAAAAAGGGCATGTTCAGCTGGATAGTACTTAGTACTCCCCATCTGGAAATTCTTCAGGCTTTGGTAAAACATTAAAACATTTTGCTAGACCTCTGCTACACTTTGGGGATTAAAGTCCAGACACTGTCCACGCATTGTCCAAGTACACACTTCCAGTTGTGTAGGGCTACACATGATAATGTTCTAATTTTTTTCCTTTTTCAAATGGAAAAAAAGTTTCAGCTCACGTTCTTTGTGATAGTAGTGGCATGGTTGAGTGATCTAAGCATGCTGAGTGCATTGCACTGGTAGCTGGGCCTGAGTGACAGTGTGGAAGGCTCTCTCTAGCCTACCACTAACAGAGGGGCTGTCAACCTGGCACGAGCCTCTGAATTTGTGGCCAGGATCAGGGAAGGGGTGCTGGAGGCAGAGAAAGAAGAAATTCCTCTTCCTTTCTGTGACAAGAGAAGAGCAAAAAAACAGCATGGGACTGACACTGCATCAGGTAAGCTAGCAGGCAACTGATTTTAAAGTTTTACATGTCAATCTCTTTTAAGTGGACCTATCACTAGGATACTAACAAATGATCGGGGCGGACTGACCATTGGGCATACTGGGCAAATCCCGGTAGGCCGGCACCAGGGAAGGCCACGACCGATGAGCGACATATGTGGGAGGTTGGGTGGTGGCAGGGTAACTAATTTATGTCTGCCTGCCTGCTGCAGCCATTGATTTTGCCTCTGCCACCACTCACACACATACAAACACACACTCAGCCATTTGTTCCTGCTAGTTCCAGGTGACCTGTGTCTAGTTTTTCATTGGATGCCGGCCATATGGGCCACGGCCACTGGCCACCGGGAACAAGCACAGCAAAAACCGGGAAGTGATGGTAAGTGTGTGTGGCGGTGGCGTGAGGAGCAGCAGGTCTGCCTGTCCACTGCCTTATTATTGTCCAATGCTGGAGGAAAAGAGAGGGGGTTGGATGCCACTCACTGGCTGTAATGAGGGAGGCCCCATTGCCTGTAATGAGGGATGCCCCTCACTGCCTGTAATAGGAGATTCTGCACATTGCCTGTAATGAGTGATGCCCCTCACTACCTGTAATGGGAGATGTTGAACACTCCCTCCAATGTGGGATGCCACACACTGCTTGTAATGAGGAATGCTGCTCACTGGCTATAATAAGGGATGCTACTTACTGGCTGTAATGAGCGATGCTGCACACTACCGATAATGAGGGGTTCCCCTCGCTACCTGTAATGGGAGATGTTGCACACTGCTTCCAATGTGGGATGCCGGTTACTGGTGATTTTACTCACTGGCTGTAATGAGGAATGCCGCTCAATGCCTGTAATGGGGTGATTCTGCACACGTTTTTTCTTATTTTTGTCTCTAAACCCAGGGTGAAATGTGCCCCCAAAAGTCCCAGGCCATTTTTTAACCCCAGTTCGTCCCTGGCTCGGATAGGTCCTTGTCCCTGGGGTATCCCAATCCCAAAGCCCCCCAGATTACTCTCAAAACACACCTTTCCGCCAGTCCCAAGGCATGTGCACAGGCTCTCGTCCAATCAGCGCTGTGTGCCATGTATTTTTAAGTAACTGTCCAGGCATACTTAAAAATATTAAGAAAAAAAAAAGCGCTGCCAAAGTCCAAAGGAAACATTAAATAAAACCTTTTACTAATCTACTTAAAACAACGCATCAAGACAAAAAAAATGAGGATGACAGCTAGTGTTGGTGGGGTTTCATACAACGGGGCATCCCAGGGGAAGTTAATTGGCCAACCCTGGAGTATTTTAGCCAGCAAACAAGCTAATAGGTCCACTTTAAACAACTGTGGCGATGAAATCACAGAAACAACATTTACAGAAGTAAAAACATTTGACTAATATACTTATTTTAGAGAAAAGAACCTTCTCCTCGGCACTTATTCCCTGAAAAAAAGCGACAAGGTTTTCAAGCACAGTGATGTTTTCTAACAAAAACACATCACAGACACTGACTGATCCTAGGTTTCAGTTGTGTTCACAGCTTCACCCTGTGTGTCTTTATAGAACATGAGCTTACCCCAAAAGACTTGGGAGAACAGGCCCGTGAGAGAGTTCCTGTTAAGCTTAATTTTCAAAGTGGAAACATGATGAACACCCTTACAGTAGGTAAAAAGTCTGTTCTAAAAGGCTGCTTGCATCACAGCTAGGCTACAGCAGCTAAGGAGGGGGCTAGTAAAAATGCATACTGCTCAGCCTATTTAAGAAAGCTCTATAAAATACATGAAAAACACAATTCTGTGAGTACTCACCTGTAGAATTGTTTTTTCTGGGGATCCATTCCAGACCCACCTTACACTTGGGATTACCTCCTTGCTCGATAGGATGTGACTGCAAGACAAGAAAAGGCGTGGCCCCTCCCGGCCCCATAAGTAGCAGCTGCCTCCCAATCAAGATCAGTACTTAAAAAGCAGTAAAACATAAATCAGAGGCAGGCCGGGAGGCCCCCTTATAGGAGACAATGTTACTCTCACACCGAACTCTGCTTGAAATTCTCTCAAAATATTATCTCTTCTCTTTTCTTATTTTTTTTCTTTCTTTCTTTTTTAATACCAATGAAATAATAAATGGACTAAACATCATCAAAAAAGCATCAAAAGATAGATCATGACCCAAAACAAAACGGGTGGGCCAGAGGGTATGGAATGGATCCCCAGAAAAAAAACAATTCTACAGGTGAGAACTCACAGAATTGTGTTTTTTCTTCGGATCCATTCCAGACCCTCCTTACACTTGGGATCTCCAAAAGCAGTGCCATCTAAGGGTGGGATCCCCAGCTCAGAACAGCAGGTAGTTTATTTCACTACCGCCTGAAGAATCTTTCGACCAACCACAGCGTCAGCTGAGGCCCTAACATCTACCTTGTAAAATTTGGTAAATGTATGAACCGAAGACCAGGTGGCAGCTTTACAAACCTGCTCCACCGAGGCCTGATGCTGAAAAGCCCAGGAAGCACCAATAGCCCTAGTAGAATGGGCCGTGCCCCGAAAAGTGGGTTCCTTCCCCTTGGCTGAGTAGGCTCTTTCAACTGCCTGCCTAATCCACTTACTGACAGTGGATTTAGCTGGTCGAAAGCCCCTTTCTCGGCCCTTCCGATATAACAAAAAGAAAATCCGACTTCCGGAAGGATTTCGTAGCTGCCATGAAATATCTTATGGCTCTGACTACATCCAAAGAATGAAGCGCCCTTTCCTTAGCATTAGCCGGAACTGGGCATAAAGAAGGTAGAATTACCTCCTCATTAAGGTGAAAAGGAGAGACGACCTTAGGTAAAAAATTAGGCTTAAACCGAAAAACTACCTGGTCTCTGTGTAACTCAAAATAAGGCGACTTCATACATAAGGCGGCTAATTCAGAAACTCGCTGCACAGTGATTGCCACCAAAAATATCACCTTAAGCGTCAAAATGCTCAATGGGGGCAGAACGCACCGGGTCGACGTATCTCGTGGCTCCTGTATAATCAGTTGAGTGCCTTTATAAGATCCCAGAACCTAGCGGATCGGGGCGTTAGGCCTTTAACGCAGCTGGAGCATACGTTGACTCGAGCCCCCCCGGATAAACATGCAGTCGCTGTCCTGTATCGTACGATGCTGGAAATTAGGCATTGCTCACCGCCAGGATTCATTAGAAAATGGGAAAAGGAACTGGGCGTACAGTTAGATGACGAAGACTTAGATAAGATTTATTTATTCACTCATAAACTCTCGACCCCATGTGCAGCACAGGAACGGAATTATAAGGTTTTGACCCGGTGGTATAGATGCCCGGTGGATATTCATAAATACAATAACTCCAGCTCTGATAGGTGTTGGCGGTGCTCGAAAGAGCTTGGCACCATGTTACATATCTGGTGGGGTTGCCCTACTGTTGGGAGCCTCTGGGAGAGGGTCGTGTCAACCTATAACTCCATTATGGGGGAGTCGGTGCAGAACACCCCGCAGTTGGCGTTGTTGTCTCTGCTTCCTGGGTCCATTTCTGGGAACAAAAAGGGGATCTTGCGACACTTCATCACAGCAATGAGAACAGTCATTCCAAGACATTGGAGGTCTGCGGTCTTGCCGACGTTCGTGGAGTGGGCCCAGGAGGTTGAGAACATACGCAGAATGGAGGAGATGATTATGGAGGCCAGGGGCATGCAGGAGGCGCACACGCGGGCATGGGCGGTGTGGATTGACTACAGAGATAATCGCTTACCCTCTGAAGCACCATAGACGGTGATTGGCCACGCGCTCCTGCCTCCCTTACCCTAATCTCCCCCTTCCCCCTTGTTCCTCCCTCCCCTTCCTAGTGTCTCCTTAGTTCTTTATCTAATCTCTTCTTTATCTCTATTTCCTTTTCGTTATTGCTGAAGGTCTGCAGGGGACAAGGTAGGCCGAACCCGCTCCCGCCTGCATCAATCCTGCTCTGATGTGATCGGACGGTCTGCAGCTGAGAGGCCCGCTGGACCCTCAGACTGGCCCCATGGGAGGACTGGAGCTTCCAGCTAAAAGGCTAGGCTGGCGAGATTGTTATTGCCTACGGGATTAGAGTACGGCTTGAGGCACCGCGGTATGGAGCCGGGGTCGGGCGGGAGGCCGTGATGGGCGGGAGGGGGCGGTGGTTGATTTCGTTTGCACGATTACTGTTTTTGATGGTAATAGTTAAACCTGCAGTCCGACATGCTTATGTTAGATTATCATTCTTGTCATTGTTATCTTGCTATGTCTTAATGTACACTGTTAACCCTGAAAACTTGAATAAACTTATATTATACAAAAAAAATGCTCAATGGAGAGTCAATATAGGCTTGAAGGGAGCACCCTGGAGAGCAGTACCAGATTCAAGTCCCACACCGGAAAAATAGGCTTGCGCGGTGGTCGGACATGAGTGACACCCTGAAAAAAAATTTCTAACGAGTCTATTACTAGCGATAGATTCTAGAAAAAAATAGATAAGGCCGATACATGCCCTTTTAGGGTGCCTAATTGTAGGCCCATTTCTAAACCATTCTGCAGAAATTCTAAAATTCTAGAAACCGAATATTTTCTGCATGAAAATTTCCTAGACTCACACCAGGAAATGAATGCTCGGCAGACCCTGTAGTAAATCTTGGCAGATGTCTTTTTCCGGGCCTGAACCATGGTATGAATAATCTTAGCCAATAAACCTCTCTCTGCTAAGATCGAGGTCTCAATAGCCAGGCCGTCAAAGCCAGCATCTGTAAATTCAGATGCCGAAGCGCCCCCTGTGTGAGAAGGTCTGGATCGTCTGGCAGGTGCCAATGATCTACCAACATCCTTGCTATGTCTGAAAACCAGCTTCTCCTTGGCCAGCGAGGAGACCCCAGAATGGTTGGTACCCCCTCCTGAGCTATCTTCCCTAGTACATGACCTAGAAGCGGGAGCGGGGGAAAAACGTACAGAAGCTTGAGCCTTGCCCAAGAGGTTGACAGGGCATCCGTTGCTATGGCCAGATGGTCCCTTGACAGGGACATGAACTTCGGCCGTTTGCGATTGTGTCTAGATGCAAAGAGATCCACCTCCGGACAACCCCAGCAAAGGCAAAGGGCTTGAAAAATCTTCTGACTGAGGGACCATTCTCCCCGACGAGGCAAGCCCCTGCTCAATGCGTCTGCCTCCTGGTTCTCTATCCCCGGGATGTAAACTGCCGAGATGCAGGGAACATTCTCCTCTGCCCAAACCAGAATCCGGCTTACTTCCCTTAGAGCACTCCTGCTCCGAGTATCCCCCTGACAATTGATATAGGCTACCGCCGTCCGATTGTCTGACTGGACTTGGACAGCCTGTCCCTTTAAACTGGGGGTCAGATACTGAAGCACTAGCCAGATTGCTCTTAACTCCAAAATATTTACGGGAAGCTGATTCTCTTTTGGACCCCACTGTCCCTGGATCTTCTGGGTCTGCCAGATGCCCCCCCAGCCTGTAAGAATGGCATCCGTGGAAACGATTTGCCACTGAGTTGTCAGAAAGGACCTGCCTATTGATAGGTGTAGAGGGTCCAACGACCACAGGAGAGATTGCCTGGCTGAGGGAGTCAGAACAAAGGCCTGATCCAGCGACTGCGGGGCTCGATCCCAGCTTGACAACAGATCTAACTGAAGAGGCCTCATGTGAAACTGGGCAAAAGGCAATGCCTCGAAGCAGGCCACCATGAGGCCTACCAGTTTCATCCCTAACCAGATGGTCGGCTGTTGACAGGCCAGTAAGGACTCTATCTGGTTCTGAATTAACCGAGCCTTCTGCTCTGGCAGAAAAACTTTGACCTGGACAGTGTCCAGAGACTTCCCCCAAAAATTCCTTCACTGGCGCAGGGGTGATATGGGACTTCAGATAATTGATCACCCAGCCGAACTCTTCTAGGGTCGATAGAACCGTCTGCGTGTCCTTCTCGATCTCCTGAAGGGACCCAGCAGAAAACAAGAGATCGTCCAAGTATGGGATTATGCATATCCCCTGGCTTCTCAGAATGGCCATGAGACCTGCCAAGACCTTGGTGAATACCCTTGGAGCCGAGGATATGCCGAACGGCAGTGCCATAAACTGGAAATGTTGCCCCTCCAAGGCAAACCTTAGGAATCTCTGATGACCTGGAAAAATCGGGATATGAAGATACGCGTCCCTTATGTCTATTGTGGTCATAAGACCCCCGGGCTGAATCGATCTTACCGCTGACTTCAAAGTCTCCATGCGGTAATGTTTCACCCGGATAAACTTGTTGAGACCCTTTAAGTCTAAAATAGGACGCACTGACCCATCCTTCTTAGGAATTGTGAACAGGTTGGAGTAAAACCCCTGACCTTCCTCCTGAAAGGGTACCTGGCAAACTACCCCTTTTTGAAGAAGATGCCGAACAGCGGCTCTCAGGGCATCTGCCTTTACCTGGTTCCAGGATGCCCCTGACCAAAGGAACCTTGCGGGTGGTCTGGCTGCAAACTCCATCTTGTAGCCTGATGACACCACCTCTTGGATCGGAGAAAAATGCAAGAGCCGTCCCCCCACCCGCTCGGGTGAGTGGGCTTGGCTGGAGGCTTAGGCCTATTTCTCCAGGCACCTCCTGCCCTGTTACGCGCCCTGCCTCTGCCCCAAAAATCCCTACGGTAACATGATATGAAGGAGCCTCTACCGCTCTGAAGGGCGATATGATGCAGGCCTCTGAAAAGGCCGAGCCGACCTCTTTCTCTGAGGAAGCTTGCCATCCTTGACCATAAGGTCGAGCCGCTCCCCAAAGAGTCTGCTCCCTAAAAAAGGTAAATCTGTAAGGGCCTTTTTAGAGGCAGCATCCGTCAACCATTGTCTTAGCCATAAGGAGCGGCGCAAGGCAACCAGAATGGCAGAGGTCCTAGCACCTAACCTGACTGCATCATCCATGGCAGTGATAGCAAAAGCGTTAAAATCCAAGCAAGCTCTAAACTCCTTGGCCTCCTGAGAGTGTCTGCGAGACTTAGCCCTGGCCAAAAGCTTCTTCACCTTCTTCCTCGAAGCCAAGGACACAATAGCCGTGGCACAAACCGGGCGAAGAAACAAACCTACCATAGCAAAAGCATGGCAGGCCAACTGATCCATTCGTCTCTCTGTGGGATCTCTTAAGGATGCATTAGTAGCAGATGGCAAGATAGAATTGGACAAGCCTGATACTGGAGAATCCACTTCGGGTGGAAAAGACCAAAGCTTAATCTTATCAGCCGGAAAGGGATACCTAGCGTCTAGGATCCTAGGAACAGCCGGTAACTTGTTAGGATTTTCCCACTCTTTTAACACCATCCTGGAAAAATGCGGCTGTTCCGGAAATACCGGCCTAAACAGGTCGTTCTTCCCTTTTTTTGCCACCTTGGGGGGGGTAATATTCAAAATTTCAAAAACCGAAGAAAGTAAACATTCTGTTTCGTCTGAGAGAAGGGGATCCTTATCAGAAGAGAATAAAATGGAATTACTGTCCTCCACACCGGAGCGTAACTCACCCTCTGAGAGCTGTTCATCCAAATATTCTTCCTCCTCCTCAGACCCAAAAGAGGCAAATAAATCCTCTTCCTCATAAACAGGCTCCAAATGCCTCCTCTTATAGGTGGCTTTTTTAGGGACGACCAAGGATAACGGTCTCTCTAATTTATCCAACCTAAGTGCCATATCTGCCTGTGCCTCGCTGCCTTCCCCTTCCCCGGGGATATTAGAGCAGGCTGAGCTATGGCGCTCCCCAAAGCAATTGCTGGGCTAGAGACAGGGGCAACCAATCAATTATGGTCTAAACCAATTCTTATGGCGCAAGCGGAACATACAGTGCTGAAACTACCCAGGGAATCCTCCTTACATAAGGGGCAGAGCCTGCCCTGCTCAAGCGGGATGCCCGAATCACTATCCCCTGATGCCTCCTTCATGGTGTTTTTTTTTTTTTAATTTTTGCAAAAAAGACCTATAGTCCTAAGCCTATACCAATCCCAAAGGGACTGGGAGGAACCACAACCCCGTTTATCCTTCTTCCAATCTAAAAATAAACAGGAGAAAAACCCTATTAAAAAATGTCATTAGAACAGTACAATACAATACAATACAATACAATATAATACAATCGACGTCCACTTACCCCAGCAACCCTTCTCACACAATAGCCTAGACAGGAAAAAAAAAATAAATAAATAATATATAGCAGGAAACTCTATTGGGACCCAAACGGGAGCATGCGCCCCATAGCCGCTAATGGCGGTCACCCGGATCACCAGTGACCCCCCAGGACCGAACACACAGTGGCCCAATGAGCACCACTAAGCACCATTAAGCATCGGGGCCCCCAGCGAGGACAGCCGCCTTGTGCTTCCGCATTCGACTCCGCCCCCTGCGTGACATCAAACCATGCCCCTTAAAGGAGAAAGCGCGAATTTTAAAATGTAACCCTTCTAGTTCCAGCTACGTGAGTCTCACATAGCTGCCTCTACTCCACTTAAGTGCCAGCTACATGAGACTCACGTAGCTGACTTTAAACCCCCACAGTAAAACAAATATAAAAGTAAAATACTCACTTGACCCCTCATTGGATCCGGCCGGGTCTCCTCTTTAGTTTGGTGCCATCCGATCCCCTGTGGGGGCTTGGATGCCTCCAGGAGAGTCCCCGGAATAGCGCCCCCCCCGCTTCCTGGATCGGGTCTGCTAGCCCCGCCCCCTGGGGGCCAGCAGCCGGCCTCTTAATACCGGCACCCGAGAATCAGTCTGATCGGGTGCTTGGAGCAGACAGGTGGGGAGGGGGAGAGGGCTGTGATCACCCTCTCTCCCCAGGCTCTCTCCTCCAAACACCTGAGCAGACTGACAGCTGTCATCGCAGATCGCCGGGGGAAACAGGATCGGAGGTGAGTAAAGTAAAAAAAAATAAAGATGATTTTTTTCTCTTTGTGTCTGTCTTTTTTTTTTTTTTACATTTAACCCCTTGTGAACTGGTAAGGGGTCCATGAGACCCCTTATACCAGTTCACAAGGCTGTGGGATGGCAAGTCACCTGCGGCTAGCCGGTGACTTGCCATTAACCCCCAGCACCCCCATTACCTGCCTCCCCAAAGCCCGGGGGGCCAGGGGCCACAAAAGCTGGCCCCTGTGCCCTGTTTCTACAAGCCCTGCATAGCTGGTCCCGGGCTGGTTACTTCGGGTAAGGGGGACCCCATGGGAGGGGGGACCCTATGTCATTTTATTTTTAATTAACCCCTTATGCTCTGTCGCTCAGCAGCTATAAAAGGCTTCCAGCAGGTGAGCACAAGCCAGTGATTGCCGAGGGACACAGTGCTCCAGGATGGATGGGAGGTAAGTATTAAAAAAAAATATATATATATATATATATATATATATATATATATATATATATATTTTTTTTTTTTTTTCTCTGCGTGTGTGGTGTGTTTTTTTTTACACTTGACCCCTTGTGAACTGGTAAGGGGTCCAAGAGATCCCTATACCAGTTCACAAGGCTGGGGGCTGGCAAGTCACCTACGGCTAGCGGGTGAATTGCTATTAACCCCCGGCACCCCCATTACCTGCCTCCCCAAAGCCCAGTGGGGGGCAGAAGAGCCCGTGGCCATGGGATATGCCGGCTTGTAGCCTGCAAAGCCAGGGGCCACAAAAGCTGGCCCCTGCGCCCTGTTCCTACAAGCACTGCATAGCTGGTCCCGGGCTGGTTACTTCGGGTAAGGGGGACCACATGTCATTTTTTTGGATTTTTAAGCCTTAAAAATGCCCCCAAAAAATGCCCCCCCCCCCCCCCCCCCCGGGATTTTTTCTCTCGATTTAACCCATTGTAGTGTGGATGGTAGTTGTATTTTATTTGTAAATGTTATAAAGTACTTGTTTCAGTTTGGGGGGTCTCCTGGGCAGGAACGGGGGGCTACTGATAAATATGTGGTACCATTCTAATTGGGGGCTCTCTCGTGCAATATGGTTTTCTTTAATAAAATATATTTTTTATTTAAAATAAAGGAGACAATTTTTTAAAAAAATGTGTAATTTATTTATTTTTTTTACTTAATAATATTGTAAAAAACAGAATTAAATTTACAAACAAGAACAAGACATTTCATGTTAAAGCCTAAACTAAAAAAATATATATATATGGGGAAAAATGACCTGTCAACAGAGGGTGACAAAATCTCAAGTAGGCTGGCAATTAAAAGGGTTAAAAGTAGCTATGCATGTTGGGTGTTGTTCTGTCCAGGGGACCTTGCGCTTTCAGACTTATACATTTTTTTAGGGAAACCCTGCGCAACCAAAGAATTATTTGAGGGATTAATTCCAGAAAGATGAGCCCACTACAACAAGCTGGGTACGCTTAGAAAGCTAAATATGTGTACTTTCAGGGAATATATGGTTTATGGGGGATATTCCAAATGTAAAGGGTTGTTTTGGTTTAAAAATCGCAAGGTGCGCAATTTGTCTGCAGAGCTGAAATTTTCAAGTAAAATTGCCATTACGCACATGCTTTAGTTTGGGGTGTTTGGCAATTCTCCCCTTGACAGTAGCTATGCATGTTGGATATCGTTCTGTTTGGGGACCTTGTTTTTTCTTGTTTGTATATAGTTTTTTTAGGAAAATGTGGCTTTGATTCTGCTTTTTTATCCGTTTTTTAGGGAAACTCATTGCAACCAAAGATTACATTGAGGGATTACTTCCAGAAAACTGTGCCCACATCAACAAGCCTGGTCCACCTACAAAGCTTGAGGTGTGTACTTCCAGAGAATATATAGTTTGTTGGGGGTATTTCAAATGTAAAGCGTTGTTTTTCTGGAAAAAGGTGCGCATAGCGCATATTGCAGTTGTATTTTATCTGAAAATCCCCAAGCGATGTTTCAGTTTGGGGGAGTCTCCTGGGCAGGAAAGGGTGTCTACCTATACATATGTGGTATTTTTTATTACAAAAAAACATTACAAATTGTAAAAAATATATATATTTTTTTTTCACATATTTCCCCCAAAAATATTGAGAATACACCTAAAAATGACAATCAAGACATTTCATGTTAAAGCCCAAACTATGCTGAAAAAAACAATATACAATTTTTCTGGGAAATCCCTTCAAAAATCACATTTGAACATGGAGAACATGGGGAGCGCAAAATAGTGCAAAATGGTCTGGCAACAAAGGGTGACAAAAACTCCAGGTAGGCTGGCACTTAAAGGGTTAAAGACAAAAAAATCTTTTTTTTTATTTTTTTTTTTATATACTTTAAATTAACCTAAGACATTTTGGAAGAAGGATGGGTTGGATAAAAATAACATGTTCCTCAGCAGATACACCAGAGAAAAACCTGCGGCTGACTTGCTTTTCAAAAAGCCTGCAGCCCAGAGCATAAACTCTGTAAGCGCTCAAAGACCCCAGCGCTTCCACCTTACCTTCACGAACCCCAGAACAGCCAAAGCTGTAGGAGGCACAATTGGGTCTGGGGGATCCGTGGGAATAAGGCTATGCAGGAAGCCGACAGGGTACAATCCCCCGCTTGCTGCCAATCCTTAAGAGAGAGAGAATCTTCAACAGCCTTCACAGTCACTTCAACTGCAAGAATGAAACTGATCTTGATTGGGAGGCAGCTGCTACTTATGGGGCCGGGAGGGGCCACGCCTTTTTTTGTCTTGCAGTCACATCCTATCGGGCAAGGAGGTAATCCCAAATGTAAGGAGGGTCTGGAATGGATCGGAAGAAAAAACAACAAAATGAAACACAGGTCTTGGTATGAAGGACATAACCCCCATCCTAAAAGCTTTATATTTCACTAAAAAACGACATTATATAAATGTCCGATCTTGAAGGTGGGTTCCAGCCAACACATTTTTTAGACAAACTGAAAGTTGTGTGGCCTATAGTCTACAATTCAGTTCCAAAAAGAAAACCAATCTTCAGGTTGGGGGGCAGCACTAGGCCAAAGCCTCCACCAACCCTTGGTAATCCAAATGGTAAACATCCCAAGGATGTGGTAGAGAACAGTTAATGTTCCAAAGGTATACAGCAAGTAGTCCATAGCGGTATTGAGCCCTACCATGATGCTACTATGCTGATTGATTCTGTCCTGACCTCAGGGAAGAAGAAGCACTAGTTCAGGAATTGGTCAGGAAAAGAATCACTTTTTGCCACCCTTCGCTCCCTTGACTACGACCTTTCAAGCTTTCCAGTCATTGTTAGGCAAAACTCTGGTGACAAAACTCATTTGCCCTTCATTACAGTGGGCTTCTTTATCTTTGAGAAGAACACAGTCATCTAATTGAAGTTACGTTTGGAAGTCTGCCATTTGTGACAACTTTTTAACATGTTGATATTCCAGCGATGCCAAAACACAATGGATAGATGTTGAACCTGCTGCCACTGGTGCCTATGAATGTTGCTGCAGTCAAAGTCACCTGGAGGAACAGCAGCAGTCCCAACTTTTTGAGTAAGAAGTGTAGCTGGGGTGAGGATCATTGGAGAATCAGGATCGGAGGCAACTTGAACTAGCTGCCTTGTGTTGATTATTGCAGACAAGAAAGACAACTAAAATCTCATAAGCTGCAAAGACTGATCCACTAGCATAGAACTGAGAATTCTTTATGAGATTCCAATCATACGTTCCCAGGATCATCCCATGTGGATAAGCTATACCTTTTATTCTGAAAAAGTTCCGATAAATTGCCCTCTAGGACGGCATACGTTTTTAGAATCTTTTCTGGATGGCCACTGGGGCAAATTTTTGCTCAGGTTTTATCATGAAAGCCTTCCTCACAGACCTTAGTACATTAGGCAGTTACTGTTGTAGATCTTGCAGTGTCAGAGGGGAGCAATCTGCAGAGCAGGACTGTGCTGGGATGGGTGCATGATTTTCAATACTGCACTCTATGCACTTGATGGGAATTTTGTAGAAAGGATCAGGTTGACAAGTGGGTGGTGCATTGTATTGGCCTTGAATGTTTGCTGGCAAAGGATCTGTCACCTTATTGCTGTAGAGGAATGTCTTTACTTCCAGAAACATTTGTAGCAGTCAGGGACGCACTATTTTTACTTTTGCGCTCAAGAAGATTCTGTGCTTTCACTTCACTTAAACTTATGATGTCTCTACAAAACACAAACTGGGGCTCTCCAGCCACCTGAGCCAATAAAAGGTATAATAGTGAAATATTTCATCAAAAGATATATAGTATCCAATCCCCTATCTGATGTCTGTTTGCCCAGAGCTGGATCTTCATTGAAAAAATGATTGCAATGTGCAAATAGCAAGCAAACCTAAGGTGGATCTAAACCATTCAAAAGTGTATAAGTGCTAATGCTATTGCCAAATTACCATATGACAAAACCAATAATATAAAGCACATAATAAGTGCAGGGAGCCTGGGGTGCACCTGGGGGGAAAAGTAAAAATCCCCCAGTGCAACCCAGGCACCACAGACTCAATACACAGGTGGACAAATATAGACTCCAGAAGAGCAATTGACAAAACAAATTGCTAAAAACAGTGCAAAAACCCATATTGTAAAAAGTATATGATAAAAAAGGTGAGACACACCCGAGATGTGCTAGGGGTAGGGAATGGTCAGCCATGGGTTTTGGTCCACTTTCAATTCAGGTGGGCCAAAAATGGCCTGACTGGTCTGATGTGGAAATAGCTTACATCTAATCAATTACCCAGTGTTATATCTTGGTGTATTAGGTAATAGGCTCTGTTACAAGTCTAAGAAAAAAAGAAAGAAAATAGAACATATAAGGGTCGATTCAGCATTGTATTTTTTTACTGTTTGAGTTTTTCTGTTGATGCATTTCAGCACCATCTCTAGCTATGTAAATGTTTTAAAACATTGCACAGCTAAATATGGTTCTGAATTGCACAGTGGAAATAATTATGAGAAGGTGTAAATTAAAAAAAACATTCTCTTGGTGCTGAATCATTCCTATATAAAAAAAAAAAAGAACCGACAGGAAAGAGTAAGCGGGTAGCAGGGGGAAGGGAATACCTGTCATATCCACCCTGCAATGTTGTTAAGCATCAGGGGCATACATAGCCCTGCTGAGGCTCCATAGCAGGGTCCCAATCACGCCCCCCTTTTCAGCACAGCCCCCCCATCAGCAGCACACACCCCCACATGGACACTGACCAGCGGGTCTGCTACTTCACCCCCCAACCCTGGGGACACTCACTGGCAAGTTCGCCACACACAGGTGAGAGACATGCACGAGGCACGCGCTTGGTGGCAACAGTGAAGTGGGCCACGTGTGGCATCAGAGTAGCAGGCCACACATGGCATCAGAGAAGTGGGCTGTGTGCGGCAACAGTCGAATCGTAAGTGTGCATGCGGTAAAGGAGACCGGGCCCTGCATCCTGCAGTGCAGCCAGTGGGAAGGCGGCATCATGGGGCGCCATGGTTAGGTAAGTATGTGCAGAATTACCAGGTACATACCACAGTTGTTGGAGGCAGCATATGCCGGGCCCCCTTGTTCCACGGCCCAGGGGCACTGCTCCTATGGCATGTACGCCACTGTTATGCATACTAAAACTGCTAAGTGAGCATGTTGAAAGTGTCCTCAGCTTTTAAGTGCATGCAGCAACAGGCAGCCCCCTGGAGTCAATAGGTTGCACTGATTTTCCCGATAATCTCAGGGTAATATATCAACTGCGCTTAAGAAGGTTGCTGTTTTTTAGAAGGTCAAGTTTGATGGAGAAATATCTGTATTGATAGGAGTAAAAATATTTTGGTTTACTCAAACTAAACTAATATTTTAATATACATCTGAATACACAGCTTCCTCTTCTTCTTTACTACAGGCATATGGTATAAGGCTCTTTCTCCCAAAAGTCAGCTGTACTTCACTGTCCAAATACAGGTGCAGTATTCCTTAACCCTTTAAGTGCCAGCCTACCGGGAGTTTATGTCACCCTTTGTTGCCAGACCATTTTGCACTATTTTGCGCTCCCCGTGTTCAAATGTGATTTTTGAAGGGATTTCCCAGGAAAATTATATAGTTTTTTTTCAGCATAGTCTGGGCTTTAACATGAAATGTCTTGTATGGCCTTTTTTTTACTTTTGTTTCAAATATGTGCAAATACATTTTTAAAAATCTATTTTTTGCAATTTGTAGTTTTTTTTGTAATAAAAAATTAGTTTGTCAATAAAATCTTATTGCGTGTGAAACCCCAATTTCTCCTGGTTACAGCGGTACCACACATGTATAGGTAGACATTCTTTCCTGGCCAGGAGACTCCCCCAAACTGAAACAGTGCTTTAGGAGATTTTCAGATAAAATACAACTGTGCTACGCGCTAAGCGCACCTTGCAGATTTTCCAGAAAAACAACCCTTTACATTTGAAATACCCCCCACAAACTATATATTCTCTGGAAGTACACGTCTCTAGCTTTCTAGGTGTACCAGGCTTGTTTATGTGGGCATAATTTTCTGGAAGTAATCCCTCAATCAATTCTTTGGTTGCACAGAGTTTCCCTAAAAAAGAATAAAAAGGAAGAATCAAGCCACATTTTCCTAAAAAAACTATATGGAAACAAGAAAAAACAAGTAAAATCTGAAAAAGCAACATGCCCCGAACAGAACAATACCCAGCATGCATAGGTACTGTCAAGGGAAGAGTTGCCAAACACCCCAAAGTAAAGCATGCGCATAACAGTAATTTTACTTAAAAATTTCAGGTCTGCAGACAAAGTGCGCACCTTGTAATTTTTCAACCAAAACAAACCTTTACATTTGAAATATCCTCCATAAACCATATATTCTCTGAAAGTACACGCTTTCTAAGTGTACCCAGCTTGTAGTGGGCTCATCTTTCTGGAAGTAATCCTTCGAAGAATCCTTAGGCTGCACAGGGTTTCCCTAAAAAGTGTATAAAAAAGCTGAATAAAAAACATGTTTTCCTAAAATATCAATATGTAAACAAGAATAAACAAGCTAAATCTGAAAGCACAAGAACCCCGAGCAGAACAATACCCCACATGCATAAGTACTATTAACCCTTTTAATTGCCACAAACTTTAAGTCACCCTCTGTTGCCAGGTCATTTTTCCCCATTTTGCCCAATGTTTAACTGTGATTTTTGCCGGAATTTCCAGGAAAGTTTTATATATATATTTTATTTTGCAGCAGAGTTTAGGCTTTAACATGAAATGTCTTGTTTGTAATTTTTCTACTGTTTTTTTAAACATTTTTGCAGAAAAAAAAAATAATATTTAAATTGTCTCCTTTATTTTAAATAAAACATTTGTTTTATTAATGAAAACCATATTGCATGTGAAAGCCCCATTTCTCCAGATTACAACAGTACCACATATGTATCGGTAGCCCCCCCCCATTCTTGCCCAGGAGACCCCCCAAACTAAAAAAGAGCACTTTATAACATTTACAAATAAAATACAACTACTATCCACACTATAAACATAAAGGGTTAATTTAAAAAAAAACAACATGGAGGGGGGGACCCATTTTTTGGGGAATTCTAAGGGTTAAAAAACCTTAAAACCCCCCCAAAAATGATATGGGGTCCCCCTAACCTATCATAACCAGCCCGGGACCAGCTATTGGGGTTTGTAGGAATAGGCTGGATGCTGGCTACAAGCTCCATGGGCTTTGGGGAGGCAGGTAATTGAGGGTGCCGGGGGTTAATGGCAAGTCACCCGTTAGCCACAGGTGACTTGCTCGTCCCCAGCCTTGTGAACTGGTATAGGGGTCTCATAGATAAAGGGGTTAAGTGTAAAAAAAACACAGACACAAAGAGAAAAAATATTTTATTTATATCTTTAGACTTGGCTCTTTACATTGGGAGGACTACTGCCAAGCTTCACCATAGAGAAATATTGTTGGCTCCCCACAGAAAGCTGTGCTTGGAATAAGTGTGCCTTGATAAGTGTTAAAAATGCAGGAGTTCCTGTGGTAAGTTGGTGGTAAATTGTGACCAATCTTTGACAACTTGGTTCCTAGAGCACTGGGCTGACTTTTCATTGCGGTATTCTACAGATAATGTGCACCTGCATGAAATGTGGGATGCTGTGCTGGGTAAGAAGATACTAGAGGGGTTGAAGGAACATTTAAACTAGAAGTGAAGGAGAGGGCAAAAGTGAAAGCAAAAGGGAAGACAGGTTACATAGGGGACAGCAAATGATGGTGGGTGGAGAAATAAGAGGGGGGGAGGAGGATTGCTATGTTGGATAAGGATATCCTTGTGTTACAAACCGGCATTGAAAAAGTAAGTGGACACAACACTGCAAGAGTTAATGGCACTAAAGCTGAATGGATGGCAACTTCAAGTGCATGTTCACAAATGCCAGAAGTCTGGCAAGTATAGTGGGGGATCATAAGGCCCTGGTACTAGAAGAAAACATTGATTGTATTGGTGTGACTGAGACAAGGCTGGACTTAATCTTCAAAGGTTTACCCTCTTTCGGAAATACAGAGCAAATAGGAAAGGGGGTGGAGTGTGTCTTATGTATAACAAGATTTTAAAGCATATATTAATGAGAGGATACTAGCTGAGGATTGTGAAGATGTAGAATCCTTGTGGGTAGAAGTGCAGGCTGATAAAAACAATGTTAAAATACATCTTGGTGTAATCTACAAACTCCCCAACATAACTTAGGAAATAGAGGGTCAACTGCATAAACAGATAGAGAGGGCAGAACAGGCAGGTACAGTGGTGCTAATGGGGGACTTCAACTACCTAGGTATTGACTGGAAGGGGGAGAACATTCCTGAGGTAACAGTGACCACAAGATAGTTGTACTGTAAAAGACATTCATCGGATGGGAAAGGCCAACTTCCCCAGGTTGATGTCTGCACTCAAGGACATAGACTGGGAGCATGTGTTATGGAATAAGGATACAAATGCCAAAAAGGAGTGCTTTAAATCAATTGTGAGTACCAAAATTCCAAACTTTTTTCCTGTAGGTAGCAAGTATAAGTGACTCAAATTAAACCCCTCCTGGCTGACATCTGCAGTTAACCGGTTGGGGTGCCCGAGGGGAAAGGACCCATACACAGGATATTCAAAATCCTGGGTTTTGGTCCACTTTAAGTTATAGTATAGCAATGTCTTAAAGCCTTTCTGTAGACATTCAAAATAATTAACACATATTCCCCCTGACATATGATTCACCAAAGCTGCTTTACCTAAAAGAAGCTTGTTTATCAGTAATCTTCTTGTCTTTCTGGCACATGCTTGCCCTGCCAGCTTAGTTTGCCTCACTAGCAAAGCCTGCTCCCTTGTGATTGCTGGAAGAAGCGTGTGCTGAGTTCACATGAGAGGGTATAGTGTGTAAGCAGATTACAGATAAGGTAGCTGCTTTCTGGTAAAGCATTTATAGTGGGTCAGATATGTGTGTATTGGGGGGGGGGTCAAATATATGTATTTACATTTTAAAAATGCATAGTCAGACTATGTACTCTAGCGGTGCATTTTGTCTTGACTTTGGCTGTGAAGAGAAAAAAGAAGAGATCTCGATATTATGTGTGAACAGGGATTGATTAGCATAAATATGTTTTTTAATCTCCTAATCATTTCTACGGCTAACTCCTTCTCTTCTTCTGTAAATCTAAAATGTATTTCTCCTTAAGGAGCACCATCCCAGATAACATTTAGAATATTTAGAATATTTAGAATATTTATAACAATGAATGTGCATTGCTTCATTTTTTTCTTTTTTAAAAACAAAGGAGGAGAATGAGAGAGAAGAGAGAGATAAAGTGAAGAATACAAAAATAAAAAGGCAGGAAGAGATAGAAACAGGGGGGGAGGGGAGAAATAGAAAGAAACGGAAAAACTAAATAAAAGATGTAGAAATAAAATTAGAAAAAGAAAAGGAGAGAATGGGAAAAAAGGAAGAGAACAAAGGGAACCAACAAGGAAGGCTCTTGTCCAATCAGAGCCAGATGCCATGCATATTACTGCTCTGCAAATGGCTCTATTTAGATGCAGAGCTCTTCAATGGGCAACCGGGGGGAAGTTCACCTTGATATCAATGGAAGCGCCAGACTGAGGCCATGCCCACACGCCGTGCCTGCTTCTCACACCAGTGCTGCAGGTGAGAGATCTGAGTTGCAGAGGCTGGTGGAAGATAGGTGGGATGTCTCATTCAAGAGGGCATCCCTTGGTCTGAGGTTGGTGGGTTAGGTCCATTAAGTCTTTTTTAAGTCTTTCCACATACATTATTAGCTGAAGTCCTTCTATTATTTGAATAATAGAATAATGTATTTTTTAAGGTGGTGAGGTTTACAAAACTGGAAAAAGAAAGTAAAAAAGGAGGTAAGAAAAGGGGGTAGGAAAATGAGAGGAAAAGAAACAGAGAAAAGAGAGGGAAAAAACAACAGAGAAACTGCCAGAGAGACAAAGCAAAAGAGCAAGCAAGAGAAAAAAAAACAAGTGGAAGGATGAAGAGAGCCTAATATGGCCTTCCATTATGCAGTTTGCTTTCTGCAGATGTGATGTGATGAAGGTGAAAGGAAAATGAGGGCAGACATTCTTCTGGAGCCTCATTTCAGGATTATACTGAATTTTTAAAAAATGGAAGACAGCAGGTCGGGAATTGTTAGGGAAAGTGGAATATTTTGGTGGTGGGATGAAAGGCTGCGGCTCCTTCGCCATTATGCACTGTAGAATAGGCTGCCTGTATTGAGTGTTTTCTTGTGTCTGTTTCGCTGCTCTAAGTGCAGGATTTTCGGCTGTGTGTTTCTAGTTGCAGATGTGGAAAAAAAAACTTCTGCCTGAAAGGCAGATTGAACGGCAAACGCAAATGCGCGGCTTAGAGGGAAAACCTAATTGTAAGGCTCAGCTTGAAGTCATCCCCCATAACTTTAGCTGGAGAGCTGACAATAAAGTTACACTGCCGTCGCCAATATAATTGGATGTAGAAATTGTGGCCGCATACTGTATAAAATTTGCAGATTGGGTCTCTATTGGCGACTTTGTACATATACAAAAACACAAGTAATATCATCGCTGACCCCTCTCATAGAGCCAGCCTTTCGCCCCCTCTTCCCAAACCTCTATTGAAGAGCTCATTTGGAATCAGTACTTTTCCAAAAAGCAGAGCCCAACCGTAATTGTCAGCAATAACGGGCTTACATTCTTCCTCGGAGGGAGGAAAGCCACTGCCATTTGGCGGTGTAGTGACTGGTGTAGCGCAATTTTTATTTCAACTTCATTTTCATGTGCTACATGGCACTTTACAACCTGAGACCTGCTAAGTGCTATTTATTAAATGTACAATGACAGAAAAATCACTCGGCACGCTCTGGTGACACAGATGTACTTGATGCAGCTGAAGGAGAATAATTCATACATGCCACATCATGGCCACTATCAGAGAAGCATGGGCATTCCTCAGCTTGGGGGGCCCGAGCAATTTCCTGATATAAATGGGACAATGAAGGCTCCACTGCTAATGGGATACTATGCCACCAGCCAGTTCCAATATGTTAGTATTTGGAGCCTGTTTTGTCTTCTGACATTTTTCTTATGCACATTCAAGGTGCTTCTTTGTACATGTAAAATTGGTTAGAGGGTGTAAGAACCCCCGGTTCGGCTGATGCCGACTGGTGGCTGGCATTATTTATCATCCCATCTGCACTTCCATCAGCCAACAGTGGGTGTCAGCAGAGCCCTGGCTGCTCTCTCTCCCCATCTTCTGCTGCCTCTGGTGTGAGGGCTATTTAAGTGGCTCCACCCTCCACCTGGTGCAGCAGGATTTTGTTTTGTTTGTGCTTTGTTTTTGGCGCTCTGAATCTGAACCCGAGTCTGTACCTGTACCTACCGGAGTCTGGAGACTGCTGGCATCTGTCCTAGGCCCTTGGGCGAGTGTTTTTGTTATTAGTTATTTTGTTAGTTAGCCTTGTTTTTTTGTCCCTTATTTTTGTATCTGAATCAAAGATCTTTTTGTTTCCTTTTCTTTTAATGAAACCCTTGTTAGAACATTTTCTGTTTATATTGGAGAACTCTCCGGCCTGACATAATCCTGCTGCCCACCCAAACTCCACCTGGCCAGAGCATTGCACATGCTAGGACCTGTAGTCCATCTAGCTATTCGCTGTGTCTCCTTTCATAGTCCCCTAAAATGGATTCTTGTGTTATCAAAAAGTTGCTCACTTTGACTGATAGCCATGCTGATGCTGTGCAATCAGTATTTGCAGGATATTCTAAACCTATGTGCCTAGAAATAATAAACTTTATTCATTCTCTGGTTGATCAAAGGGATTTTGATTTCCCTACCGCTCAACCCCTCAACCCCTCATCAAAATCCTGGTAGATGTGGCTTTCAATCGTAATACTCCCTTGCCGCAGGTTAAACAGGCTTATTCCATTGAATCCTGTGTCCCTGATCAGATTCTCCCAGCTCATCTCACTTCAGATAGATCTGTAGTGTCTAAGGGTTACTCTAAGGTGCTGTGTGCTTCGCTAGGGGCCTTGACTCAGGGGTCATCTGTTTCCTCATGGAGCCCACCTGTGCCTGCATCTGGAAGCCAGGACCCAGACTAACGGTTTTATGAGGATCTTCTTTTTGAGGTCGATGCCAGCGAACCAGATGATGATGGTGCGTGGACTGATTGTTCTGATGATGAGGTTTGTGAGGTCGATGCCACCTTGCCTCCAGAGTGTCCCATGGTTGATGTCATCTTGCCTCCAGAACGTTCGATGATCGATGCCATCTTGCCTCCAGAGCGTCCCATGGTTGATGCCATCTTGCCAATTTTTTTGTGTGAAAATTTCAGTTCTCGGCCATTTTTCTCCCTTGTCTGATTCAGTAGAGCCATTTTTTTCTGCAAGAATTTTTGTGTGAAATGTTTTCAATTTTGTTTGATTTTTCATTTGGTAGCAAAACCTCCAAAAAAACATCAAGAAAGGGGCTCTGAATCAACCCTATTATGTGCCGAATGAGCCGAATGCTGGCATCTCCCTCCACTCCATTGTTATTGCTGGTCTATGGGTATGGGTGTCTGTCTGTCTCTCTCTCTCTATATATATATATATATATTCTGTGCCAATTTGGGCCTAGGTGTAGGCAATGTCTGTGTCTCAAACGCTTAACTGTTGTGACCATTGCTTGGTTCCTGACTATGGCATATCTCTGCTCTAGAATTACCCGTGGTGATCTTTCCTAGGATATATTAATTCAAAACAAAAAGAAAAAGTGGCACAGATTTCAACATAAAGGCCCAATTACTACCAGTGGATACACAAACCAAACAAAACAGAGCTGCATTGTAAATCTTTTTTACTACGAGCCAGGAAAGCATGAGATGTCCATTTTCTCTTTAACCTCCTTAGCGGTGATCCCGAGCGTGACTCGGGGTTAATTTGCGCTGTAAGTAGCGGTAACCCCGAGTCACGCTCGGGATCTATTTGGCAGAGGAGCAGGGCGGCGCAGTCTCCTTACCTTCTCCCTGCGATCCAGCGATGTCCCCGCTGCGATCGCAGGTGAGAGCCGCGGCTGCGGCGTCCGCCGCACTTCCGGGTTCCGTCTCTGTGAGCCGCAGAGGCTCATGGGGGCGGAGCCGTGCGTCAGAGACAAATGTAATGGTAACGCTTTCGTTACCATTACATTTGCCTCTATCATAACGCCAGGGGGGTTAAAGACCCGTACTTCAGTCCTGCAAGACCCATTGACAGCATCCAACTCTGTAGTGACATGGAGGAGTTTTTCAGAAAACTAAGGCTGAGGGAATATTTTCATGACAAAGACTCAGGTCACAACAATGACAGTTCAGCATACAATAAGATACACAACCCCACAAAAAAATCAACTTGGACCCCAAGTCTGGATAAATATGATAAATGCTTCAGAAACAAGGTAACCAAAAGAAGCTGAGAAATAACTCACTCACTCTGCATGAATAGGCTATTTAAAGCAGACTAAAATCCTTGCGGCCAGGTCCTGGGGTATCCTACACCGGATGCCCTAGTGTGTAAAACCCCCTAGGAACCCGGGTGATCTTACCTGATCCCCATGTGATCTCCGCTTGCACCACATCCCCGGCTTCTCTTTGACCAAACACGTTCCTGGCCACAGATGCATGCACGCACCCAAACAGGAATGTCGGGGATGTGGGCAGAAAGTTGTACCTCGTCACAGTGCCACTTTTGTGAGAGCCAACCGGCTGGGCCTAAGAAAGGGTTGCCATCTGCTTTAAAGGAAAACCAGGACATAGGGGCCAATTCAGAGTCTGGTGAGGAAACTTTGCCATTTACTTTCATTGTCTACCCTGGGGCTGATTAAGAGCCAGATGAAAATTTACAGGTGAATGGCAGTTTTATCACCAGGCTCTGAATCAACCTCATAGTAAGGCAACCAGCAAATGCCACCTCTATATGCCCCCATGATCCATAACATTGGCAACCCCGACAAGCCTATCATCTCTGGCGTTGCCACACTAACTGAAAACATCTCAGGTTGGGTGGAAAACTTACTCAAACCCTTGGTCAGAGACACGCCAAGTTACATCCAGGACACCAAACTTTTCAATAAACTTAGCGCCATAGGCCCACTATTTGATGGAGCCATTGTGCCCAACATGGACATGGAATCCTTATACACGAACATTCCCCACAATCGGGGGCTGAATGGGGTTAAAAAATGGCCCGGGACTTTTCTGGTTACACCGGCCCTTCTGCAGTGTGCCCGGCCTAGTATATGGGCCCCCCGTATAACCGCTGGGAGGGAAGCCGGGGTGCAGGTTGTCCATCACAGGTAGGAGTGCCAGGGTTCCGGGCTCTCTGCTGTTGGGAGGGGATAAGGGGCTGGCTGCTGGGAGCCGGGGCAGGCCACCTGAGGCTGTGTGCAGCAGTCAATGATGTCCAGGCGGCAACACAGCAACAGCATAAGAGCTTTGGCAGGGGCTGCACGCTGGGCGTCGCCCAGCCATCATAGGGAGGCCACCACTTACCTCGCACTGGCCGTCTGCCCTTTAGTTTAATGTTGGCTCCAGCTTCTAGCCACGGGCCAGGTGAATGGGAGCCGCAGTAGGCCGCCGGATGCTCTGGGTGGCCTGCAGCAGCACCCATTCACACCAACCCACTGCAAAAAGCTGTAGTCAGCATTTAACTACTGTACCAGTGCAGGGGAGCCGGAGCTCCGCCCCTGCCCACAAGGATGGAAGAGCTGCTTGTCAGGTGCATTTGGAAAAACAAAACTTTCCAACAGGAGCAGTAACACAACTTAGACACGTCATTTTTACACGCAATTACTTTAAATTTAAAGATGACCTTCATCTACAGCGAATGGGAATGTCAATGGGTTCAGGGTGTGCTCCACAGTATGCAAACCTTTTCATGGCAGAACTGGAGGGAGCATACTTATTAACATGTACCAGCAAACCTATAATTTATCTTTTCTAGATGATATCTTGATAATCTGGACAGCAGGTGAGGAACTTGGTACATTTCATGATGTCTTGAATAATCTCAAACTCAAGCTATTCAGACAATGAAATCCACTTCCTGGATACAACAATATGAACCATAGAAACAATAGCTTATGCACATCAGATTACCACAAACCAATTGCCAGAAATTCTTACCTGAGAAATGAAAACTTCTGTGCCAAACATACAAAACAATCTATCATTTACACTCAGCCTATACGATATATGTTCCCGGACAAAAAGGTTTGGACAAACATCTAATGGATCTTAGGACTAAATTTATACAACTTAGATAGAATCCAAAAATGAATGAAATGGAAATAAACAAATAAGCAAAGCAGCAGCCATCAACAGGAACATCTTTCTAAACTAGAAAGAAACCAGAAACGAGGATCGTGTGCCCCTAGTGGGCACCTACAACCCACAGAGAGTTCCCACAAAGCAACTCCAACTAGTTGAACACAAGGATAGTCGACTAAAGGAAATATTCTCCCCTTGTTTTGGCAACCGCCTAACCTACAGAAACGTAAAACAGGTGCAAGACTATACATAACATCGACAGTATGTCTATATCACATTCACAGAAGATACACAGGATTAAATGTACATTCTCCAGCAGGTCTTCTAATGTGGTGTACCTGATAATCTGTGTACAATGCCCCACCAAAGGCCTCTATAGGGTTAATTCATCGCCGTCAGCACCAATTTGTTTAAAAAACTGCATAGCTACATATGGTTCTGAATTGCACTTTCTATTTTTCCCACTGTAATATTTGGTCAAAATGTATCCCTTGTCAATGACGCAGTGCTTCTGAATCAGACACACCATAAAGCGAGGACATACAACTTTGGATTAGGTGGGTAGCCTGTCATTCACACTGAGTAATATTTCACGTTTAATCAAAAGGTAAAAATATAAGGTAAAACATATTCCTGTTGACCTATGACCTGCAATCTCTCCCCCCCCCCCCAAGACCATCTACACTGTATCTGGATTTCTCCACTGTTAGAAATTAATTACCAATTACCACAATGAATTAAAAAATACCGTTTTGTGAGTACTCACCTTTAAAACGGATATTATGAGTGTGACATACACTCCGCTTCAACTCTTCAAAGGAGCTCCTCCCAGTCCATAAATACCTGGGACCTCCCACCAATTTCCCAGTGTAAGAAAGCAGTAAGGGGACCAGGAAGAACCAAATATAACAATACTAACGACCAAGAAACAATGGTTCACCACAAAAAGGATCCAAAATACCAAGGGTGGGGTGAAGCGGAGTGTATGTCACACTTATAATATCCGTTTTAAAGGTGAGTACTCACAAAACGGTATTATTCCAAGTGTGACATACACTCTGCTTCAACTCTTCATGACATTTGGGACATCCAATAGCAGTGTCCGTCATGGGTGGGAACCATAAACAGTAAAGAATGCACCAACCACTGCAGCTTGCAGAACCCTGCGGCCAAAAACGGCATCCGCTGAAATGCGCACATCAACCTTGTAAAACTTGGAAAAAGTATGAACGGAAGACCAAGTAGCTGCCTTACAAACTTGTTCAACAGAAGCTTGGTACGGAAAAGCCCAGGATGCACCAACAGCACGAGTAGAATGCCCAGTGACCCTAAAAGGGGGAGTCTTCCCCTTAGCAGAATAGTTCCCAACAATGGCCTGACGAATCCATTTGCTAATGGTAGACTTGGCGGGCGCCAAACCTTTCCTGGGCCCGCAGGGTACCACGAAAAAGGCATCCATCTTGTGGAAAGAAGAAGTAGTCACCAAATAGTACTTAACACAACCATATCCAAATTGTGCAAAACCCTCTCCTTGTCATTGCTAGGCTTAAGACACAAGGGAGGGAGAACAATATCCTGATTGAGATGGAAAGCAGAAACCACCTTAGGAAGGAAATCTGGCTTAAAGCGAAAGACCACCTTGTCCTGGTTTCTTTCAAAGTAAGGGGCTGAATCGACAGAGCCGCCAACTCAGAGACACGCCGAACAGAGGTAATAGCCACCAAGAAGGCAACCTTCTGAGTGAGAACCGAAAGAGCAATATCCTGTAACGGCTCAAAAGGAGGACCCTGGAGAGCCGAAAGAACCAAATTCAAATCCCAAACAGGAACCATAGCCTTCCGAGGAAGTCGAACATGAGTGACCCCCTGGAAAAAAGTCTTAACCAGCAGGTGTAAGGCAAAAGATCTTTGGAAGAAAACAGGCAGAGCAGAGACCTGCCCTTTCAAGGTACTAAGCTGGAACCCAAGATCCAGACCATGCTGAAGAAACTCCAAAATCCTAGGGATCGAAAACAACCTGCAAGACAAAGCCCTAGCCTCACACCAGTCAATATAGGACCGCCAAGCCCTATAGTAAATGCCAGAAGAGGACCGCTTCCTAGCTCTAATCAAGGTCTGAACAACAGCCTCAGACAAACCTTCCTCCTTCAGAATGAAGGTTTCAGCAGCCAAGCCGTCAAAGCCAGCGTTGGTAAATTGGGATAAAGTAGTTGACCCTGAGATAACAGATCCGGAAACATGGGAAGCCGGTACTGATCTACCGCCAACCTTACAACGTCTGCGTACCAAACCCTTCTTGGCCACCTTGGAGCCACCAGAATTGCTGGTGCTCCTTCCAGAGCCAGTTTGCAAACTACCTTGCCCAGCATGGAGAAGGGAGGAAAAAGGTACAGAAACCCCAGATCCTTCCAAGCAAGGGACAAGGTATCCACTGCCAGAGCTAGAGGGTCCTGAGATAGAGACACAAAGGCCGGGAGTTTGTGATTGTGCAGTGAGGCAAAGAAATCCACCTCCGGAGTCCCCCACTTGCGACAAAGAGACCGAAAAACCCTGGGGTTGAGAGACCACTCTTCTTGGCGAGAGGACCCCCTGCTCAGGGAGTCCGCCTCCATGTTCTCCACTCCCGGAATGTAGATTGCGGAAATGCAAGGAACATTGCTCTCCGCCCAATGCAGGATCAAAGAGACTTCCCTGAGGGCACTCCTGCTGCGAGTCCCTCCTTGGTGATTGATGTAGGCTACCGCCGTCCGATTGTTTGATCGAATCTGAACCGGAAGACCCTGTAAGTGCGACGTCAGCCGTGACAGGACAAGCCGGATGGCTCTGAGCTCTAAGACATTGATGGAGTTGTGAGCCTCCTGAGGACCCCACACCCCGCTGAACTGATGACTTTTCCAGAAACCTCCCCAGCCCGACAGGCTGGCATCCATGGTAACCGTCTCCCAGCGAGGAAGTTGAAGAGATCTCATGTGGAACTGCGCAAACGGGACAGCCTCGAAGGAGGCCACCATCAATCCCACCGGTTTCATCCCCTGTCGGATAGAGGGGCAAGGGTTGGCCAGAAGAAGGCGGATAAGATCCTGAATCCTGGTCTGGGGTAGAAACACTCTGGCCTGAATGGTATCCAGATTCATACCCAGGAATGAAATCACCCGTGATGGCAAGAGAGAGGACTTGGGGCGGTTGATCACCCACCCAAACCTCTCCAGGGTCGACACCACCTGGTGGGTGTCCAGCTCCGCCTGACGGAGGGAAGAAGCTGAAATCAATAGGTCGTCCAGATACGGCACAATGCAAATTCCCTGAGCTCTGAATAGGGCCATTATGCCCGCCAGAACCTTGGTGAAGACCCTCGGCGCTGAGGTCAACCCGAAGGGAAGGGCTACAAACTGAAAATGTTGATCGTCCATCGCGAACCTGAGGAATCTCTGATGTGCTGGAAAAATTGGAACATGCAAATACGCATTCTTGATGTCTATGGATGTCATGAAATCCCCTTGGCAAAGGGAATTGATGGCTGAGCGCAGAGTCTCCATGCGGAACTTCTTGGTTCTGATGAACCTGTTGAGGACCTTGAGGTCCAGAATGGGTCTTACAGAACCTTATTTTTTGGGGACCGTGAAAAGATTGGAGGGAGGCCAGAACTCCAGTTTGTACCCGGAGGAGACCACTTCCAAGATCCAATTGTCTGTGACCTCCTGGGCCCAGACCTGGAAGAAGAGCCGCAGCCGCCCCCCCACCCGTGCGGGTGAGGGCGCCCCTTCATTGCTGAGCTGGTTTACCCACAGGCTTGGGCTTGGAACCCCAGGCAGAAGCGGGATGGGCCCGACCTCCTGTTCCAGGAAGAGCCTCTGACACCCGAGAAGGCCAAACCTCTGCCAGCTCTGGCACCTAGAAAGGAAGGATTGAAAGAGCCTGCCCCCCAAAAGGGACGGCGCTGTTTCTTCCGCTGAGGTAACTTACTTCCCTTTGCCACAGCATCCAACTTATCTCCAAACAGCCGCGTACCCAAGAAGGGAAGAGCTGTGAGCGATTTCTTGGCCGCAAAGTCCGCCGTCCACTGACGGAGCCATACCATGGCCACCAATAAGGCTGAAGTCCTACTACACATAACAATAGTGTCTTCCATAGCAGCCAAGAAAAAATCCATGAACAATTCAAATCTTTTAAGCGTAGTGAACTCAGCACTGGCCGGATCAAGGTGAGCGTCATTTAACCAGTCCCTAATCAGAGACCTAGCAGCCACCGACACTAGCGCAGATGTACAAACAGGCCGCAAGGCCGAGCCAACACTGGCAAAGGCATGGCATGCCATCTGATCAAGGCGCCTATCCTCACCATCCTTTAGGGAAGTGGCGTCTGGGGTGTGAAGAACGGAGGAGTTGGTCAACCCCAAAACTGACGCATCGACCTCGGGAGGAGAAGCCCAGCGCTTAACCGCTTCCACCGGGAAAGGATACTTCTTATCCCATCCCTGAGGAACACCCGGAAGCCGACTAGGTTTCTCCCATTCCCTAAGGATCAGTGCATCAAAATGACCCTGGGTAGGGAACTCCAAACGAGGCTTGTGGGCCCTAAAATATTCCCCCTTCTTGAGATGGGGCGCCTCAGGTGGCGCAATATCCAAAACCTCCAAGAGATGTGACCATGGCCATGTCAACAGCATCCCCCAGCGCCTGCTCAACATCAGCCTCACCAAACCGTACATCGTCAGCCTCTGACTCCTCATACAATTCCCCCTCCTCTAACGGGGAATAATCCGACATATCAAATGAATCATCATCAATATCCCAAGTCGCCTGGACCGACGACAAATGTCTCTTTTTAGCCGGGGCCTTTTTGCCCACCGCTCTAACCATAAATTTCTCGATGCTGGCCAACCTAGCACAAACATCGGAATGCGACTCCCCGCTGGCACCAATGTCACTTGGGGTACGGATAAGGCGGGGAGGGGAAGGCGATGAAGCGGGGGGCGCCGACCCAGAAGGCTGGGCACCCGACTGCCACAATATGGCCTTCTGTGCACATGGTATACAAATAAGCACATTCTCACCCGTAAGGGATACCCCACAACCCACACATGGCCCGGGCTTGTCCCAGAGGGACAAAGGAATTTAAGCAATAAGCAACCCGGGATGCCCCTTAAAAGTCCCAGTGGGAGGATTTTAGGTGAGCAATCTAAGCCTAGGGACCCCAGGACCAGGAGGAACCCCTTAAAAAGCCCATACACGAAGCAATCTGAAACACACAAGCAATAATACAATCACACTGAAGAAATAACAAAAAAATACCAATATATTAATATTGATACACAATACAACCATATGCTCAGAATATTCTATAATTAAAAATATCTATATATCCATATGAAAGCACAAAAGCATAAAGAGGAGGCCCCCCGCTCAAGGAGGGCCCCCGCAGAAGCTAAGGAGGTGGCCGCACAGGCGCTTACCGACCGAGGAGTTAATCAGAGCAGCAGCCAGAGTAATCACACAAGATGGCCCCCGGAGAGTCACACGAGCAGAGGAGAGGAAGAAGGGGGGCGGGCCAGCGTCAAACGCGCACTCGTCAGGCCACGCCCCCTCCCAGCAACGCGGATCCCAGACCTGGGCTGGCCCGCATAATCACGCCAAACGAGGGGGCGGGGCTACCGTGGCCGCGCCGATGGCCCGGTCCCGCCCCCCCCACCTAACACAGCCTGAGGGAGAGAAGCTCCCCAGGCTGAGTAAAGAAGGTAAAGAGTGAAGGAGACCACAATCAACCCCAGTCAGCACCAACACACACACAAGTGAAAGACACACACACGCACTCACACAGTGCTTCAGTAATTAAACAACCGTGGGTGAGGCCAGCCCCCCCCCCCTGGAGGGAAGGAAGCAATGGGGTCTGACGGTGGAGCAAGGCTCCTACAACACCCATAAGGTGCTGCCTACCCTCACCAGGACCTGCAGCTAAGGCTGGGAGGCTCAAATAGGGACAATTTAGAAAAGGTCCTGGCAGCAATAGGGACAAAAATGGCCGGGCTGCTCGCCTTCCTGCAGAGAAGGAACTGGGAAATTGGTGGGAGGTCCCAGGTATTTATGGACTGGGAGGAGCTCCTTTTTTTGCATTCATCTCTGCAGAAGTTCGCCCTCTACTGAAGAATAACCCAAATGTCATGAAGAGTTGAAGCGGAGTGTATGTCACACTTGGAATAATATGCTCACCTGGTCCGCACTAGAAATTATTCTAGACCCCCTGTTATTGAATCAGCAACCCCACTACTAAGGTGACACAAATGTGGGGTTAAAATGTGTCTCCTGGCAACACAGCGGCAGCAGATCCTGAATATACAGTGCAGAAAAAATAAAGACTGCTGTCATGGACCAGTTAAGCATATTTTTTAATTCATTGTGGTAATCAGGGAGTGGGGAATGGGGTTGGAGGTTTATGTTTAGCATATATGACCTCTTTACAAGAGATAAAAAGTCAAGACAAGAGTGAAAGCTGTGTAAAACAGAAAAAAGGAGGCAAAAAAAATAAAACAAACGACTGCATACCTGACAAATGTAAATGTAAGTGTAAAGACAAATGATTGCGTACTTGCCATGTAGGTGATTTTTCCTGCCGAGCTGCTAAATAGCTTTGGTTGCTGAAATTCAGCCCTTAGATTTTATTTATACATAACTATCTTTTTTAGCACTGAAGGTTTAACATATGTCCACCCCTCTCGCATTTGTAGGGCACACCAGTGCGTGTGTGTACAGGGGAGGATATCTCCTCCTTGCTTTGTTTGTATCGCTTTCCCCTTCTTTGAATGACACAGATTTATTTCACAACAAAATGGGAAAATTGCTAACACTTGTATCACTCACAGAGTTCCAAAAAAAGTTTATTCATGCACAAGCAGCCATATTTGCTTTGTATATGCATATGGTCCAGCATTTTATGAATTTACTGTACCAATGGTAGTCTTCATGTCCTAGCACATACTTACCTTTGTCCCCCATGCTGGCATCTAGGGCATCCCATGTAGTCTGCATGTCCTAGCACATACTTACCTTCTCCCCCCTGCCCTGCTGGCATCTAGGGCACCCAATGGTAGTCTGCATGTCCTAGCACATACTTACCTTTGTACACTCTGCTGGCATCTATGGCATCCCATGTAGTCTGCATGTCCTATCACATACGTACCTTTGTCACCCCTGCTGACATCTAGGGCATCCCATGTAGTCTGCTTGTCCTTGCACTTACCTTTGTACCTAGGATGCCATGTCGTCTGCTTCTACCTACTGTTAGTCCCCTCCTTCTTTGGCCACATTTTACAGTGCTGTATGCTTTATGTTGTTGCACAGAAAACACGCCACCATGCAGCATATAACTTTTGTTTTGTTAATTTTTTTTCTGGTTTATTAACTTTTTTTAATTTATTTGATCAAAAACATATATTTATTTATTTTTTTCTGGGACCAACATGGTCTGTAGAGGGAAAGAACCTGAGTTAGTATTTAGTGTTGTTTGTCTAATGCTAGGGTATTGTTCTGCTTCACATCCACCCAAGTCTTGTCCGAGTCCGTCTCAGGTGGCCCCATCGACATGTACTCACTCTCTGATGAATATGTAAAGACAGAGAAGCACAATACACTAGCACTTGTGTGTCTACCTATTGGCCTACCAATACCCAAAAGGAGCTGTGCAGGAGCTGTGGGCGACTCCAAGCCCAACACACCCTCCTTTTCAGCTGGCTCCATGGCTGGTGGTGGTGATGCTTCAGAGGACGAAGAGGACGTTGGCAGCGTCCGAGGCCACTGCCTTACACCCACACCCTGTCTTCTTAGCCCCACTGGTTGGCCACCTCGCCTCTGGGTGGGTTTGATTGACAGCCAGAACTCCCCAGCTACAAAAGAAAATATAATTTTGTAAAACATTTTACTCATTAGACTGATACATCACCTTCTCTGTTGTACATCCAGTTACCTGGGAAGTTCTGACTGTAGAACCTCTGCACCCAGGGCCACTTTTGCTGTTTGAGGTCCGACCAGTGCTGCATTATTTGGGTGCATTATTTAAGTGTAAGGCGTCGTCCACTCACATGGGCTGCCACTTCCTCTGTTGGACTTTTGGATGTCTTCTATATGACGCACATCTGGTGCACCCCGGAAGTGTACTTGCATTCATACGCACATGTAGCCTATAGGTTGTTTGCACCTTTGAGGGGCTGTTAAATAACCAAATAGTTTCCAGTACAATTACCCACTCAATTAGGTATAAAAGAACATAGCTGAGGGTCAGATTTGCTTGCCACTGCTGACTTAGGAGCTCACTATGCCATTCCATAGGTGCCACCACAGCCCCCAGAGCCAGGAACACAGGCATGGTTGAGGAACTGGCAGCACCTGGCCCAGGTACTGCAGACCCAGGACCCTCCATACGTCCCCCAGACACTCCCATGCTGATATCCACACTAGCCACTAGCAATTTAAGGCATCAGCAGCCTACCATGGACCAAGCAACAGTCAGGACACCGAAGCACTATGCGGATCCCAGGACAGACCCCAGTGTGGGCCCCACCGTGGAGTCCACAGCTGAGCCCCATGCAGAGCCAACGGTGACACAAAAGCTGAGCAGCTTTGTCTCAACCGGCCTGCTTTTTCCCTTGCCAGTAGCCTGGAATCTGTCTATTCTGGGCATGGCAGTGAGCATAGTGATTTCCTGCAAAAAGGACAACTCGGCCACAAAAACAAGGCTCTGAATCACCCAACACGGAAAACAGACCAAATACGTTCCTTTCACATCTTTCCTGCTGGCGGGAATGCATGCGAGAGAGGCTCTGAATCAGGCTGAATGACTGTATACACATGTGGCACAGGCGTTTAGGTCACAAATACGCAGAATGCCTACAAGAACTACAAAGGAGCATTCTGACAAAGGATCTAACAGTAAGTTCTCCCAGTTACAAAGCTACAAGAGCAAGGAGACGTCCTAAAGTCAGTCAGAATTGAGCTTCAAGACCACTTGACCTAGTTCACAATGATGTATGTACACCTGGAGGCAACAGGTACAGAGTGACTTTCATAGATGACTATTCAAGATAGTTACCTAATGCAATACAAGAGTTTAGTTCCTGACAAATTACAGGACTATGTAGTAAACACGTTTCAGAGGCAACCTCTCATACTTTGGAGTGATGATGGAGGTGAATTCACAAATACAGAGTACAAGAGTACTTAAAGCAGAATGGAATAGAAAGAACCAAACTCTGACTGAAATGTTCAGATGTACACTGACAGACTCTGGACTACCACAAATACTAGGATGAGGCAGCAATGACAGACACTTATTCGCAGTACAGACACTCTTTTCTAGAACAGTCTAGAAAACTTCAAATGAACCATGGCACAATAAGAAGCCAAGTGTAAAACACCTAAGAGTTTTTGGATGCAAAAGCATTCAACTACATTGCAGAGGTAGTTCATCTGCATCTATATTTCTAGGTTAATGCCGTTTACACTTATGACAGTAGATGGCATGTTGTGTTTCCTGTACATTGGGTGATCTCTATTACATTTTTATTCCGGTCTATGTTATCCACTATGATCTTCTCTTACTGCGATCATGTTTCAGTAAAGCCAGCACTTACGCTCCACAACATTGTTTTGGTTGAACGTCTGTGGGAGTCTTCTTTATAATCCTATCCAAGTTTCATTTTCATTTCTCCATTTTGAACAGCAGGCTTTTTCACGGAGACACACAAAAACCTGCAGCAAGGCTGTATATCAGGAGATATGAAATCACCCCAACAAAAGAGAGAGAACTGGGGGCAGGTTCAGAGGCAGCGAGAAATATAGGAAATAAGAGAAGGACAGGAAACATGGCTAGGAAACTCCAGCCTTCAGCTACCTCCAATTATCCCTGCCTCACAGGCCCCCAGTGAAACTGGAAGACCTGACATGACAGGAGGCACACAAATAAGAGCAGAAACAGCCCAACACTAGGAAAGCTGGCACCCACATACACAGCCAGGCTCACCTCTCCTCTCCCTCAATCAGGGCTGCATTGGCAGATAGCAGGGCAGCAATTGCCAAGGTGGATCTCCTATGTCAATGATCAGAACAAGGGTGTGTGTGGAGAGCTCTCCATATGAAACACAATGCAACTAAAATCAAAATATTAGGTGAGAAGAGCAATTAAGCAAAGACCCTAATACTAAACCAAGAAACTTAGTACTGGAAGTACCCATAACAGGCTGAAATACTAAACTGGACTTGGGAGACCCAGGGTACTGTAAAAACTCAGGACCAAATCCCAACAGCCTTTAGTGATAATATCAGAAGCCTATTAGACCAAGAACACAAGAAAAAGCATAGCATCCACCAGGAATTACATAATGTCAAGAGAAGCAATAACAAAATCTGCTGCTCCTAGCTAAGGTAGTGGCCAAGAATACCCTTTAGTCAGGTGCAGCATACAATAAGATCTGATGGCTGGGTCACCCGCTGGTGGCCACTGGAACAGAAACAGCAACCCAGAGCTGCCAGCAGGATGTCGACAAAACTAATATCCGTAACGCCTACTCATCAGTGAAGTAGATAAAAAATACCAATAAGTGCATTACAAATGGGGGTTAAAAGAGAAAATAGTGTAATTGCATGATGCTTATTGGCCAAGAATGACAGAAATACTTATAATTCATACCCAGGGGCCAGAGAGCACAAGACCAGAAGTCCCAGCTGAGCTTTGTACATACACAACCGGCTAAACTGCAACAGGATATAAGGAACCCAGCCAGACACTGGGGCCAGGTAAGCAGAGGAGCCCTGTGATGCAATCCTCGTATGAGGCCAGTTTGAATGCCTATCAAGCTAGACTTTATGTTTAAGGACAAGTACAGGAAAAAGCTGGAGAGCAGTGGAAGGAAATTGCTATTCAGACATGTTGCTTTTTTCTTTTATCGCTACAGGTCCTCTTTCTACTGGAGGACAAGCTATTGGAAGATTTTACAGACAGCAGTCTGAGGGATATCAAGCTTTCTATCCAGCGTTAAAAAAAGTGCTCCATTAAAATCCTGGCACAGGTTCCCCAACTGCTATCACCCTACATTTTGCTTTTTATTAATCGCTGTCCGCCCACCTGTACCGGGTGCGCTACAGAATCTTTAAGTGCCTTGAGATTTCCTCCCGCCAAAGCATCGGCATGTTGCTTGTCAAACTGCATGAGCACAATTGAAATAGTCCTGTCAGAAACATTAAATCAAACTTTAATGCAGTGTCCGTGAGCTGCAGCCAAGAACCGAGCATCGTCTGCTTCTCTAATTCTATTCTCATTCCCGGAGAACGATCGGAAACCAGGCTTGCATAACAAATAGAGGCCGTGGAGCCTGGCACAGTACTGGCGACTAGCAAACCTGCTACAGATACAGGAAAACAGACGGGAGACTTTAAAGAGGCAGCAAACGTGGATTGTGGGATATAGAACTTGATTACTGCACAATAGGAGCCTCACCCCAACCCTTGCCTCATATGTGGATTTCACATATTTTTTTTCTAATATTTAAAAGCATGCATCTAGCAATATACCAATAGAAAGTCAGGTTAAAGCATCTGTAAACACACGCAGGCCACGATCTGCAGCAAGTGTTGGCCGTGGCCCAAAGAATTCTGGGGCATATGCTTGCTGCCCCCTCGTTCTTGGAAACCAGGAGGTCTCCAAGCAGTGGACTTGCCATGACGATTTTTCCTGGGTTTACAGTCCCTTTAAAGCACACCTACACTCTAGAACAGGCGTTCCCAACATGTAGCTGGGTAGCCAAGTGTGTGCTTCATAGACAGCCTCAGGCAGGAGTAGAAGGATGCTGGCTCCTTAGTTTCCTTGTGTAATGTCATGTGATACTTGTGTCACATTACTAGGGTAAACAAAGTAAGGAAGCTGGGTAACCTAGTGCGGTTTTAAAAGCTACATAGACAGATAGGTCAACTTCTTTGCCTGCCCAACTGCATTTAAAGTCCACTGTGACCACTGTGGCCAATTGTGGGACACATCTTGAATATGAAAGAGATTTGAAAGGTAAGATTTTCTGTTTTACTGATCATTACAGCATGGAGTCATTGGCAATCAGGATGCCTCCCTTCGCAGAGATCGGATCAGCGTTCTTTCCCCAATGAGTGAGGGCACTGGCAACAGCTTACAATTTAAAGTGCCCTCACTCATGGGGACGAGCATCTTTCTGAAACCCCAGCCGTGGACATTTTGAAAGAATGCTGATCGACTGATCATGGGGCTCAAGTAAGTTCTACAGCCACTTCCTGCTGTTGCACACTCTGCATGGGGCCATTTTTGAGTGTTCCGAGGGACTGTACACAGTGGGGCATCCCAAATCAGGATGCCCCAAGAAAACGTAAACTTTACCTGCCAGCTCCCGGGCATCTTGCCCCCGCGCCGCCATCTTGCTACACCAGGGAGTATGTATCTCACAGTCCTCCTGGATGCTGCCTGGTGATCTGGCCACTCACAGAAAGCGGGCAGCTTTTCTTACTTGGCGAAGGGCAGTGTGGTGAGTGGGTGGTGCAGGAGCGGGCAACGGCAACACGGTGCAAGTCCCTTGGGAAAAAAGCTGCGGATGTCGGTTGGTAAACTCCAGCTTCTGCGCTCTATGAACCCTTAAGCAGATTTCAGAAGAAGCTGCACAGACAACATCGGCTGTGTGGCTGCAGGGACATCTGGACCTGCACTGGAAAGGTAAGTTCTCTGGACTTTTTTTTATTTTAGGCTGTTGCTCTACTTGAAGTGACCGGGGAATGGAAAGGAAAGGAAAGCAATGACAGTTGGAGGTTTCTGTGCATACTTCCACAACCACAGTGGAGTCTCTAGAGATATAAATCTGTCCTACAATAAAACAATAACTTAACGTATTGCTGACTGCGCAGCTGACACAACCAACAAAAAGGGGGAGGGCGGCACTCCCTCGTGTTTATTACTGCTGGCCTTTTGCAGGGATAAGTGCTCTGCTTCACTGAGCTCAGAATAAATACGTTTTAGCTGACATGTGACACTAATCATGAATCACTGTGACAAGCATCACATCATCCGAGGAAGATGGGAAGATGACAAATCACAGGAGTAACTATGAGAGTGTACAATATGGGTGAAAGTTTAATATTCACTGGGTCTACGGGTCACTTAAGATTCATCTTTAAGCTCACCTCCAAACACCTTTTTGTTTTTGATAATGGGGCCACTTGACTGTGACACAACTAAGGAGATCTAGCTTTCCTTGCTCGGTCACTGCTGAGAAGTTGGTAATTTAACCAAAATAAATGTGGCATCAGGGCTAAAGGTAGTGACCAGGCCACCTGCCCTTTTTTTACTTTACTGGACTGGTAGTGCTAGTATTTCTTTTTCTACTGGTAACTGAGGATGAGAAAAGTATACCCACAATTACAATTAACAGCAAAGTCGCCAGGTGGCAACCCTATTACCAGCACAACTATGTGGTCCTCCTTTGGTCATCACACACCCATAATTGACAAAGCTCTTTTACAAGATTGAAACAACAAACAATGACATTAAATTGTTTACAGTCCTTAATAATTCAAAATGGAAGAAAAACACATTAATTTTAAGCTGGTCTTAAAGTGGACCGATCTCCACTGTCAGCAGCTCTGGCATCTAAAAGGCTCCATGGCTGCCCAACTAGGTGGACCTGGGGCACCCTGATTTGGAAAGGTCCCACTTTATGAACCCCTCATTCTGGGCCGCATATCCGGCACCCTTGCAGCTGTCTACGCTACTGCGCCTAGCCATTCAGATACGGAAACCGGGGATGCGGCTTCTGCTTACTCCAAAACAATGGCTTTATGCTGTGCATTGATGTGCTGAAAGCTTGCTCTTGTGCCGTGGGAATGGCAGAAAGATGAGTTGAGTGGGCGGATCTGGTGGGTTTCACACAGCGAGGCATCCTGTTCTGGGACAAGGGCTGATCACAAGGATTGTGATAATTATGGTTATTGGTCCACATTTTGTGTGGTCATGGAGAAATGGAAGGGGCAAACTTTGGAGACCAGTTACAGTGTCTACAGCAGACTGCTGGAAATGGAGAAGAGGTACATGGGACAGGCTGCAAGTGAGCTGCTTGCTGCCTGAATATTGCTATTTCCTGTCTGTCCTGTATTCCTTTCCTGACTGTCCCTTTAAATTCACCTTTTAGCAGCTGGTAGGAAGCCCTATTTATTTATATAAAATTACTTACCTTTATTAAATGTACATTATCTATTTAGTAGCAGGTAGGACTGCATATTTATTAGGCCTGCGTGTAGTATTTGGTAGGACCTTTCTTTTAATAAATCCACATTTAGTAGCAGATAGAGTCCCACCTTTATCTTATCGACAGGACTCTCCTTTATTTCAATGGCAGGGCCAGGATTGGCAGTGGTGGGGCTCTTCTCGCCAGAGCAAGGTTTCTTTTCTAGCCAGCGAGGAGAAACAAAGATGCTGGTAGTTTCTCCCAACCCCCTCCCCCCTCCCACAGTAGAGGGAGCACTGTCTCTCTTTAGCAAGTGGGAGGAGGCTCAGAACGAGGGGTGGCAAGGATTGGAGCCAAATACAACTTACAACTTCAACATAGTAAATTACAGCAAGTGGCACTGTAGCAAGCATGTTCAGTGTGTGTGTGGGTGGGGGGGGGGGGCAACAATCATTGGTATACACTTGACTTTTATTTAAAAAAAAATAAAAAATGATATATATATATTGTACCAGGGGCCTCCTCCACACTTAGTTCGGCCCTGAAGAAGGAAATCAGAAGGTGGTTCTTTTTCAGAAATTGTTGTCACTATTGCACATAAAGTTGAAAGGAAGACGTCACTTACTGTACCTTAAGTCAACAGCGTGATCAGCCTGACTCAGTTACGGTCCATAAGTTCCAATCCTGCAAAGATAATAGGCAATAAGAGAATAAGCAAAGATCTACTGTATATAGCCTAACAACACAGCACACTGTGTACAACAGAAAAAACTGTCTGCTAATCATTTTCAATATACATTCTGTCTTCTAAAGGGCCAATTAGTTCTGCATAGAAATGTGGTTTCTCCAGTGACATGACACTTTTTTCAGAGGAGGAAGTAAGACTTTTCTTGAATAGCTTAAAAGAAAACTGAAAAGTATACTCGCATACCACATCTGAGCAAGCAAAGTGCTGTCTGCATAGTCAACCTTATGCGGGTGTGCGGCTAGTGACATCCTCTCAATCCTATTCTGTGAGGGCACCAGGAGACACCATTCAGGCACCCCTTCAGAGGTCAAGTAAAGCACCTGACTGGTTCAGCAGATCATTTCCCCCATTTCTTTCTTTTGTACATTGCCTTTGTTATTTTTTTTTCTCTCTCTCTTTTTCTCTGTCCTGGCATTGCCTATTTTATTCCCCAAGTACTTTCCAATTGAGGAGGGTGGGTTGGACTGTCTCTTGCTTATCCTGGTAGTAATAAAATCAAGGGTGACAGGTATTTGAGTGTAACATTCCCCTTTTCAGGGGTGATCTACTCAATTCCAGTGCCTGGCCCCCGCGCCAGCCTGCGGGGAGCAGCAACTTTAACCATTCTAAATATCTGCCCATATCATGATGGGGGAATGCATCTACTCACAACAGAAGAATTGAAATAAGCTGCTATTCCAGCACAGGCTGACTCAGGGCATAGGCCCTAGCAGTTGAGCAGTTCTCCCTTGTAAAAGCAAAATGCTATATTCAAAACCAGTCACACTATTATTCTCTCTTCCACTGAAAGAAACAAACAAGCTTGGCTGGATTTTTTTAAAGCAAGGTTTAAAAGTAACTCTTTGCCTTGCTATCTGGCATAGTATCTATGTGAAATGTTTTTTGTAAAAACACTCCTTTACAATGAGAGGGAATCAGGGAGTATAAATAACCAAATCAAGTTAGTAACAGCAGAATAATTGTTCTGGTAATGAAACCAAGAAGCACTGTACAGGAGGAAGCAGAAGCTAGCTGCTGAGGCAGCCACTCAAAGGAATAGGACCAAGCCAGAAGACAAATCCAGCAGAACCTGTCAAGGCTGTTCCAAAATTGCCACAGGACAGGGCCATCCTAATAAAAGCATGGGCACCAGTGAGTAGAAAGAATCCACTATCCTCCACAGCTTCCAGTTATTTAATTTCGAAAGATAACTGAATCCAATACAATGCCGGTCACCTAAGGGATGGCTTCGTCCATCAAGGTACATAGTTGTTGTGTGTGGCAGGGCAAGTGCCAGTGTGTTTGGTAGTGTGACATGCAGTAAAGTTGGGTAAAGTTGCATGGAAGGCATCTGCATTAACCCTTTAAATGTCAGCTAGGTGAATATTACGTGGCCACAGGGAGTGTAAAAAATTCTGTATTTTTCGCCCTATAAGAAGCAAAAGTGTGTGGGGGAATATCATTGCGTCTTATCGTGCAAATGTAAAAACAAAAATAGTAAACTCACATATACATCGCTCTCGCACTGCTGACCGGGCTGCCACAGCCAAGGAGGAGCGGCAGGCGGGCGGGCGAGCAGGGTAACTGATCTGTGCCCGATGTTCCCTGCCTTCTGTGCTGTCCCTGATCCACACTGACGATGATTCACGCCGCTGCTTATTCTCTGGAGGCAAGTACGCAGAGCAAACACCCTGCGGGTGGGCTTGGTTAACGCTCATCTGCTACACAGAGCCAGGTGCATTTGCTTGCGCTGCCATGGAAGAAGCAGTGGTGGCGGCAACGGGGACAGCAGGCAGGGATCAATTACCCTGCCCGCATACCGCTCCTTCATCTTTTGGCCTCCCGTGGCTATGGAGGCCCGCTCAGCAGTGAGAACAGTGTATATAGGAGTTTTCCTTTTTTTTCAGGAAGGCAGGAAGGGGGAATGCCACACTGCCTATGGGAATGGGAAGAGGGGGAATGCCAAAATGCCCATGGGAATTGGGTGGGGGGAATGCCATACTGCCTTTGGGAAATGGGGAGGATGGCACATGGCCTATGAGGAAAGGGAGGGGGGAATGCCACAAGGCCATGGGGAATGGGAAGGGGGAATGCCACACTGCCGATGGGGAATGGTGGGGAATGCCACGCTGCCTATGGGGAATGGGAGGGGGGAATGCCACACTGCCTAAGGGAATGGGAGGAGGGGGAATGCCAAAATGCCCATGGGAATTGGGCGGGGGGAATGCCATACTGCCTTTGGGAAATGGGGGGGATGCCACATGGCCTATGAGGAAAGGGAGGGGGGAATGCCACAAGGCCATGGGGAATGGGAAGGGGGAATGCCACGCTGCCTATGGGGAATGGTGGGGAATGCCACGCTGCCTATGGGAATGGGATGGGGAAATGCCACACTGCCTATGGGGAATAGGATGGAGAATGCCACACTGCCCATGGGAATGGGGGGGGGGGATGCCACACTGCCTATTGGGAATGGGGGGGATGCCACACTGCCTGTAAGTGGGGGATTGAGCACAACATTTGGTTCAGAATATTTTTTTTTTATTATTATGCTCCTCCAAATCCTAGGGATACCCCGCTGTGTGTAACCCCCCCCACACTTACTTTGTTTCCCAGTCCAACAGCGTTTGCGCGAGCTGTCGCTGCATCCCTGCAATCCCTCTAGCAGGACGCATCGCCGTGCCAGGCATTTATGGTTAGAGAGTAGCAGGGGATGCGGCCGTCAGAGCGCTCAGAGACGCTGGTCTTAGACAAAGCCTTAGACAATGTCACGTCAGCAAGTGCGCTGATCGGACGAGCGGTCGCACATACGCCGTAGGACCAGGAAGAGGTGAGTTGGCTTTGGCAATCTGGGGGGTTTGAGGCACCCCTGATCGGGGTGCCCCAGGGGAAAGGACCAAAACCCAGGACAGTCAAAATCCGGGGTTTTGGTCCACTTTAAAGCATTTTGGCAACCAGGGGTGACAACATCTCTAGGTATGCTCCCACTGAAATCCGCTGAATGCATTACACACATACAATCCTCCCAACTGTCCCTCATTTGGAATGACTCTTTTGAGTCCATGTCCCCCTGCCCTTTATTCTCATTTGTCTATCTGAGGTGTAATATGCAGATCTGCATCAATTAATGAATAATTTGCCTATTCAAAGTGTTAATATTGTTGTACATCTCCTTTCCAACTCTCAATGAGGGGGTGTGGGTTAATTCAACAATTGTCCCTCTAAAACTGAAAAGTTGCAAAGTAGGCAAATAGTGTGTTGGAATTAGATGCATTAACCCTTTATGTGACTAATATGTATAATTACAATCTGCCCCCACCAGCCTGACCTGCAGCTCATTCTGCCCCCACCAGCCTGACCCGCAGCTCTAGCTTGATTTATTTTTTCCAGTCTAATTCATCTGCCCCCACCAGCCTGTCTTCAACCCAGATCACCCGACTCCAGACAGTTTCCCCCAACCTGACTCCAGATCAATTCACCTGCAACCCACCAGCCTGACCCATAGCCGGAATTATCTGCCCCAACCAGTCTGATTTATCGCCTGATTAATCTGCACCCCACCAGTCTGCCTTCCAGCCTGACTCCCAGATTGCTTAGTGAAGCTTATTTATAAGGACTTAGAACTTTTGAAGGGATGTTTTTGGTGTTATGTGGGGAATAGATCGGGCTTGTGATATTGGCATGCAGATGGCAAAGTAATAACTTCCAATTCTTTAAACTATCTCAGAGCTGGGAGGTACTGCATGTATCCATCAAAGCGACTCCTTTTATATATATACACACACACACACACACACACAATAGAGTGGATTCAGAACCGTATTTTTTATTCACATATTTTGTGAGCAAACACCATATTTAGCTGCAAATTTTTTAAACTTTTGCAGAACTAAATATAATGCTGAACTGCACTAAGGAAAAAACTTATGAGAAAAATTGTTTACTTAAAAAAAGGTAGTAAAGAAAATACGATACTGAATTAACCGTAATAAGTTGGCTGCAGATGATGTGCATAGTGGGAGGAAGAGAGAGCAATGTATAGATGAGGTGGCAGGAGGAGCGTAAAAAAAAAAGCCTCAGTGTGCAGGAGCCACGGAAGATATGCAGAGAAAGCTCGTGTCCACTTGTGCAGTGCCTGATATGGTCAGGGGTTGCACAGTAAGTGCCTGGGGCCACATTTTAGGCACATCTACACTAATGAATAATTGCCAATCATTTACTTGTGATGTTCAATCCACTCTAACACATCTGCGATTCAAAACCCGACGTTGCCTTTGGTAAGGCTTAGGCCCCTTCTGCCAGTGATATCCGTCTCTCCGGCTATGCCTTCATTATTTTCTGTCAGATGCTACAAGGAATTTGTGCATAAGCGGCTTGCGCCTATCATATCTAAGAGGTTTACAACAAAATCCAAACAAGCTCAGCGCTGCAGTACATGTGCTACAAAAGGTTTAAGGGAGAAAAAACAGCTGCCAGCAACTAAGCCACAAGCCCAATTGCAACAATGCTACCAAACTGTTAGCCGCTCCTGCAGCCAAGACTGGAGGAAGGACAGAGTGTGTCTGGAACCTTCCCAACTCACGTGGCTGTTCACATTTCCAAAATGGCAGATGGAGGATCAACTAAAACACCAAAAATAATCACCATTTAAATCACAGAGATGCCTCAAATGAGATAAAATAGCTCAACTTCCTCTCCCACAGGCTGGTTGCCAAACATACATTCCAGAGAAAAGGGGCTTTTAAATCAGAAATTATAACATTATAATAGTATTTGAGGATTTAGCATTTCTAATGAGACTGAACAGATTCATGGCGGTAAATAAATACTTTAATCTTACTTCCTTCATCTTAATTACATGTTGATAGAAAAAAACATCCAGGCAGTTGGGAGTTGGAAATACGACTATGTGAAGCCCATCTCCAATAATGTATTCAGAACTCTGCCCCTCCCAGCCTCATAATTGGGTCTGCCATATATATATTCGCATGAACTGTGAGGAGGAGGGGAGGAATGGTGCCTCAGGGTTTGGACCAAAGCACCACTTAAGAGTTAATTTAGCCCTGTGAAAATTTTTGATTTTTTAAAATAGTTTTTCTTGGGAAGATTCAGCACCATATTTGGCAGTACAATTTGTTTAAAATGTGCACAGTTAGATATGGTGCTGAATTGCACCAAGGAAAAAAATGAGAAAAGGCCAAAAAAAGTCTCACTGTGCTTAATCAGACCTTTAGGTGGGTAAAACAAATGCAATGACATTGCATATGCCAGTAATTAAAAAGTTCAGTGGGTAGGTAATTGGTGGAGGGTTGCACCTCTGCAGAGTTCTAGAAGAAGGCTGGTTTCACACCAGGGCAATTACGGAGTGTTTGTGTACGCCTTCAATTGCCAGTGAAATACTGCCCGAAGTACAGTAATCTATGGGCGCATTCACTTAATGGAGCTCTACCGCGAAAAATAGCCCAATAATAAAAATCCATATAAATATGCTGGCTAGTGAGTGAAGGTGTCACTTATACAAATTACAAATACACAAATACAGGAAATATCCAGCCAGACTTATTTTTTTTTATTTTAATGGAAAAAAAGGAGATCACGGGAGCTCTGTCACCCCTCATCCTATCATCCCTGGATTTTATTCCTACCAGGAGAAGAAGACTACAAGCTTAGTGGGAGTTTTATTCAGTTCTGGTGTATAAGTGACCCCACTCCTCATTAGCTGATGTGTTTATATGGATTTGTAATATTACACAATGTTGCAATAGTGCTCCTGTAAGCGTTAGGATCTCTTTGCAAATGCCAATCAATGAATGGGAAGCACAGGGCAGGGGAAGTAAAGCAGGTAAATGCTCGGCCTGTTGACAAATCTTGCAATACCAATAGAGAAAAATTACCCGCAGTTGTTAAGTGATCCTGTACTTCCCTATGTTCTATTACCTTGACAACAAAGGCTGACGGACCTACAACATTCCAACACACACACAATTTTTCTATATTTACAGAATCCAACAAAACTATAAGAACACTTAATGACACATTAGAGTTTTTCGTGTGTATTTGCACCAAAAATTAAATAAACCACCAATGGGGTGTCAATATGTGGAGGACACTCCCTATTCGGGAGGTTCTCCAATCATTTTCCAGAAGTATACATTTCTGCACTTAAAGCTCTACCAGTAGCAATATCCATTCCAAAAACATTAACAATTTATAAGAATTAAAGAATTCCAAGCATTTTTAAACACTCTACCCACCCTCTCCTTCCCTGTGCCAAGCCCAATTGGGAAAATTACATAAAAACAACTCACTGGGGGGGTGGGCACAGAAGCTAGGAGTGACAAGGCAATCACCCAATCCTGTGCAGCAGTGTGACTGTACTGGTCTGTCACTTAAACCGGACCAACACCCTTACAACAAACAGTGCTAATATACATCCCTCCCCAGGGCAATTCAGAGCATGTAGCAAATATCACAGATCCAAGCTGTGGCTTCACACAAGCCAGTCTCCAATAGCAGCGTATCACAGCAGTAACTTCCAATGGCAAAGTCACCATGTCAACTTTCTCAGGCACAGTTCAGTTAATCACAGTAGCCTGGTAGCATGCTCCACCCCACTTTGATGTGAACACTAGCCCTTAGTAAATTAGGAAGGGAATAACGCAGGGAAATGGTTGCTAAGGGAGATCCTCAGCCCCCTAAGGGATATTGATCACAACTTGAATTCAAGGCTTCCAGTAGTCCCACTGGTCTAAGCACCAAATCAACAAATGTCCAGGGACAACACTCCCAATGGGGCTCAACACTTCCCCAGAGCTAAGGGTCTTCAACAGGGACAGCCGCACCTTACCAGAGGTCAGGCTCATCTCTCACTGTCACACAGTCTGCTATGGTGTGATGGGGGATTCTGTCACACAGGCAGCTATGGGGTGATGGGGATTCTGTCACACAGTCTGCTATGGGGGTGATGGGAGCTCTGTCACACAGGCAGCTATGGTGTGATGGGGGATTCTGTCACACAGTCTGCTATGGTGTGATGGGGGATTCTGTCACACAGGCAGCTATGGTGTGATGGGGGATTCTGTCACACAGGCAGCTATGGTGTGATGGGGGATTCTGTCACACAGTCTGCTATGGGGTGATGGGGGGATTCTGTCACACAGCCTGCTATGGGGTGATGGGGGATTCTGTCACACAGCCTGCTATGGGGTGATGGGGGATTCTGTCACACAGTCTGCTATGGGGTGATGGGGGTTCTGTCACACAGTCTGCTATGGGGTGATGGGGGCTCTGTCACACAGGCAGCTATGGTGTGATGGGGGATTCTGTCACACAGTCTGCTATGGGGTGATGGGGGATTCTGTCACACAGTCTGCTATGGGGGTGATGGGGGCTCTGTCACACAGTCTGCTATGGGGTGATGGGGGATTCTGTCACGCAGTCTGCTATGGGGTGATGGGGGATTCTGTCACGCAGTCTGCTATGGGGTGATGGGGTATTCTGTCACACAGTCTGCTATGGGGTGATGGGGTATTCTGTCACACAGTCTGCTATGGGGTGATGGGGTATTCTGTCACACAGGCAGCTATGGTGTGATGGGGGCTCTGTCACACAGTCTGCTATGGGGTGATGGGGGATTCTGTCACACAGCCTGCTATGGGGTGATGGGGCTTCTGTCACACAGTCTGCTATGGGGTGATGGGGGATTCTGTCACACAGGCAGCTATGGTGTGATGGGGGATTCTGTCCCACAGTCTGCTATGGGGGTGATGGGGGGTATTGTCACACAGGCAGCTATGGTGTGATGGGGGATCCTGTCACACAGTCTGCTATGGGGTGATGGGGGGGTTTCTGTCACACAGTCTGCTATGGGGTGATGGTGGGATTCTGTCACACAGTCTGCTATGGGGTGATGGGGTATTCTGTCACACAGGCAGCTATGGTGTGATGGGGGATTCTGTCCCACAGTCTGCTATGGGGGTGATGGGGGGTATTGTCACACAGGCAGCTATGGTGTGATGGGGGATTCTGTCACACAGTCTGCTATGGGGTAATGGGGGATTCTGTCACACAGTCTGCTATGGGGTGATGGGGGATTCTGTCACACAGTCTGCTATGGGGTGATGGGGGATTCTGTCACACAGTCTGCTATGGGGTGATAGGGGATTCTGTCACACAGTCTGCTATGGGGTGATGGGGGATTCTGTCACACAGTCTGCTATAGGGTGATGGGGGATTCTGTCACACAGTCTGCTATGGAGTGATGGGGGATTCTGTCACATAGTCTGCTATAGGGTGATGGGGGCTCGGTCACACAGGCAGCTATGGTGTGATGGGGGATTCTGTCACACAGTCTGCTATGGGGTGATGGGGGATTCTGTCACACATCCTGCTATGGGGCTGATGGGGGATTCTGTCACACAGTCTGCTATGGGGTGATGGGGGCTCTGTCACACAGTCTGCTATGGGGCTGATGGGGGATTCTGTCACACAGTCTGCTATGGGGTGAGGGAGGATTCTGTCACACAGCCTGCTATGGTGTGATGGGGGATTCTGTCACACAGTCTGCTATGGGGTGATGGGAGCTCTGTAACACAGTCTGCAATGGGGTGAGCGGGGGCTCTGTCACACTGTCTGGGGGGCTCTGTCACACTGTCTGATATGGAGTGATGGGGGGATTTTGTCCCCATCTGACTGCCAATAAAGTGAGTACCTCTTTGTATAAGAGACTGTCTCCTGTCCAGCCCTATATCGTTCCTACTAGACCCTTAGATGCCAGCATTAACAAACTCACTCCCCACACATATGAATGTTAACCCATCAGGCCACGTGTGCTACAAAAGATCACGTGAAGTTTGATGGTTGCTGTGTAGAACATGGTCATTAATTAAGGTTGCAGCGCAAATTTTCTGAATTGTCTAAGGGTTTTCTTTGCTATGATATCTGCATGTTTATTTAATGTGAAGTCTAATGAGGTAAGTGTTTACAGAAGCTTGGAGGGGGCAAACCAAACCAGGATCCAGGGGAAGCAGCCTGAGCAGCCATGCAATGTTATAGCACCATTTGTTGTGCAGCACAATGTGAGTGAATGGGAGGATGCTGGGTATTGAGGAAAAAACAACACTGCTTCCAAATTAGGCTTCAAAGAGAATCAGATAAACCCACTGCACTACAGTGGGAAGCCAATGTGCGTCCTGACAGTATATTACAAGTCCACCTTTAAGAACATGTTTACAGTTTTTTCCACAGGTGAGATTAAATGATTCATATTCAAGATTGTGTCAATCGTGAGGTGCTTTAACTCAAAACCATACCCAATAGTCAGCACCAACGAGTGTTTCCCCAGCTCCACACTAGACTAAGCAGCAGCATCAAGTGCCTGGGGTAAGGCTCCGCCGCACACATCTCAGCTCTACTTTGTTCCTGAAGTTGCTCAGTATTCTTTATATCAGCTCCAAAACTTCACTGTTCAACATCAGCCGATGAAAATCACGCCGGTTCGACTGACTGTGCTGGCAGAGAAAGAGCGCGAGAGGCAAAAAACACCCAATTATAGAGCTGTACCTCTCTTTTCTAAGCCCAGGCCTCTGCACGGTAATTGGAAGTCACGGTACATCTTACACTGAGAACGGAGCGTTCCTGAAACAACGCTCTGATTGACTGGAAAATGGGCAGAAGGGCCAGATTGTTGTCGTTTTATACACAATAGAAACCGTAACCACAAGGCCAATTTAATTTAATTCATGGAAGGTCACACAATGCAAGCTTGCCGGCCCGCAGAAGAGATAATCAATGTGCTTGTGTCTGGTGGACGACTGTTGCCAAAAATAAAAAAACAAAAGTAGGTTGAAACTGCAGACACAAACGGCAACAGCACTGAGTGTTAAATCAATAGATGATTTAAGAACAAACCGCTAAATCTCCGCTCTGCAAGGCCAGCCGATACAGCTGTCTCGGAATGAAAGTTATTTGCTCGTTTTACCTAAATAGTCTTTTCTTCGTGTGTGCTGTGTTTGTAGTTACTTTCCTTATTTTACCATCAGTGTAAGAATATTAAATTCACCTGCCACCAGTCCTAGAATAATCCCAAGAGCCATGATTTGGCTATATATGCATACAAGCTAAGGAAAGGGGAAAGTGTGTTAATAGGGCCGAGTTCAGTAAGCAAGACTAAGGGTTCAGAGGAATCAGAATAATTTGTATTGGTCAAGATATCAAGGTTTACAGTTTTACCTCATGATCTATCTCCTGAAGCATGTAGGCATGGCCCTTGGAGCTGTGATGCTGCATACTAATCAGCATAATGAGCAGGGTCTGTAAGAGCCTAAGATCTTGCTTCAGACAACAGGCATTTACAACACACTGGCTCTGCTCCTTTCCTCTCTCCCTGTTGCTAGACAACAATGGACACCTAGACCAGCATCCCCAGAGGCCCCGCACTCTTAGACATGTATGTGCGTGGGCAGGTAGGTGGGCAAGTAGGTTGCTGGGTGGGTAGCTAGCTGGGTCAGTAAGCAGATAATTAACTGGGTCAGCAGGCAGATGGGTCAGTAGGTAGGTGGTCATGTAGGTAGGTGGGTCAGTAGGCAGGTGTATGTGTCATTAGGCAGGTGGGTGGGCAGGTAGGTTGCTGGGTCAGTAGGAAAATGGTGGGCAAGTAGGTAGGTGGGTAGCTGTGTAGGTAGGTGGGAAGGAAAGTAACTGGGTCAGTGTGCAAGATAGTGGGGGGTAGGCAGGCAGGTATAGGGGGCACCTCTGCTCTCCAGCCCAAGTTGCTTTTACCTCCCACAGGGTGGCACTGCACTCACCTCTGCCGCATGCTGCCCAGTTTGCGCTGTTTTGGACTTGCTGCCGGAGGATGCTGCACTCACCTCTGCAACCTGCTGACCAACCCCTCCCTCCCCCAGAGGCCGGAGCACTTTCATAAACGTGGGCTGGGTGGATAAGAGCAGCGGAGGGGTGTGGTATTGGTGGCCTGCATCAGCGGGGGTTGTCCGGAGCTGCAAATGATGAAGTGTATTTCCCCATTCACAACACTGGAGGGATGTTTGGTAAAGTAGGCTGCTGTTTTGGTTCTTTTTTATCTTTTTTTATAATAAATTCCCCTTAAGACTTGGGACTAGAACATAAGTAACAGAGAAAACTGTACAAATTCCAGCAAGATCTACTCCAATGACAGATAACTTTTACTAAATTATCATAGTGCTAAAACCATTCATTAGTGGCGTGCTTACGTACATGGATGCCCTCCACAATCCCAACAGCGCAGTTGGGATAGGGGAGGGCATCCATGCCTGTTAGTAAAAGTTATGTTTTTCTATCATTGGAGTGGATCTTGCTGGAATTTGTATATTTTGGACTTTGAATTGGGGCTGAACAGCCAGCCTGTCCATGGATTGATCTGTCTCCTTTTGCTATTGCTGGTGGAGCTGCACAACATCTTGTCTCTTTAGATTTTTCAGAGAAAGAGGGAGGAACATCGAATTCTCAGGTGTCAAGAACTGAGAACTTAAAAAGTGGGAAGGAACTTGGACACAAGACAGTATATTATATGTCCAAACAGAACGAACAGTCACTTGTTCAGTATTATGAAGGCCATAGAAGCTTTTCTGGAATCTGTTAGTCCTAAATCATGGTACCCTGAACTGCCGGCCACGTGTAAGTAGTCAGAAAATGGAATTACCAGGTTTATGGCAGACCAACAGTCAAAAATGAATTAAATCAGACTAACTCAACAAACAGTCCTCATGCAACCCTCTCCAGGGCAATTTAGATAAATGTAAATAGATTTAGATTGCAAGATGGCTCATGGGCTTGCAGGCCACATGCACACAGGAAGTCATTCTGGGCTTCCTGTTTCTGTGCATTTCAGTTATGCCAGTTGGGAGAGGAAGCTCCAAAATGGCCGTTACCTTTCTTTTCCAAATGTGCCAGGCTGTCCGATTTAATAGATCATTAACGATCCTTACTGCTCAAGCTTTCATCCCCATCTCAAACAGTTCCTGGATGGCAGGCAGTGAATGACCAATTTTTTTCCCACCATATTGATGGTACTGTGAAGAAGCACCCCGGTAAAAAGCTGTAAAATAAGAGCTAGCCCAACAGCTTAAGCAGTCCAAATTCTTAAAGGGACATTCCAGGCACATTACACTGCTTTCTCCATGCTCGCTGTCATGGGCAGCATCTTTCATTCACCAACACTTTGCATTCCCTGATAACCCCTATTCAACTTGTTCCTATCAGCTGTCTCATATTTCCCACTCTCCAAAAAGAATTTTCTTCTGAGGGGTTGGTCAGATTAGGGTTGATTCAGCACCATTATTTATTTACTCATGTTTTTGAGAGAACACACTTTTTCTTTCCTCTGTGCTTTTCAGCACCTTATTTAGCTGTGCAATTTTTAAAGTACCAGTTAGTTGCCATTTTTGCCCTGTATCTGATGTTTTCTTGTTTTCCTCTGTCATTTTTGGTCATGCCGATTTGCTGTCTGACCCTGCTTCTCTTGACTGCCTCCTTGTGTATGACCTTGGGGCCTACTCCGGCCATGAATCTTTGCTTCCACAGTTTTGTATCCTTACCAACTTAGGCATAAAGTCATCCTGAATAAAAGACTCACTGAACTTCTGCAGAACACATGGGGATCGGGTTTACTCTCCTGCTCTTTTCCACACCTGGGTCTGTAATGTAACGCAATTTCCTTAATAGGGAACAAAGGAGTGTGCAGCAGCTGAGCGCGTGGAGCGGTGGCGTTTGATACTGGCCCCAGCCGGGGCTACAGAAATATGGCCGCCATGAGTGAGGACACTTCTAGTGCTAGTGATAGAGGAGGATCGTGGGTAGAAGTGAGTTACAGCTGCTTTTTGCTGCTGCAACCTTAGGTGAAGCTTGGCAGCTGAGCAACCCATCAACCAGCTTTTCTATGTTTGAGCCAGACGTCGAACGTGAACCTGAAAATTGCGGTTCGGCTTCGCCCATCTCTAGTCATGAGCCCTTAATTGGATTTCAGATAGCTTAAATTGCAATGTGATGTGTGCATTGCACTTTGGGATGGGAAAACCTTCCTAAAGATTGCCTACCCTTTATATATTTGGGATGGATTAATATTAGAGATAGGTAAGGTGATTTTCATTACTTTCTATCAGGGGTGTCAAAGAGAGCCACTGAGGGCCACATTAGCATTCTGGTTGCTTTCAAAGGGCTGGTTAATGATAAACACAAAACAAAATTCAAACCTAACCATTGAAATATTTTGTTACAGAGATTTTTTTTCCCAGGACAGATGCAACAGGCACTGAAATATTTCCCCAGGACAGACGTAGAGTAGACACTAAATAATTTTACACATTATATTCAGTATAGTCCAAGCAAGATGCAGAATGCATTTTTCCAGGACAGATGCATACATGGACACTGAATAATTTTGCCTAGGACAGATGTAGATGCTGAATTATTTTGTCCAGGATATCCACAGAAGTATTTTGCCTAGGAGAAGTGCAGACACTGAATTATTTGCCTAGGAGAGATGCAGACACTGAATTATTTTGCTCATGGCTTGGCACACCCCTCCTAGCGATACCCCTGCAGTATATTTAGAACCCTCTGCTGTGGCAGTAAGCTGGGTGGGTTATGCGGGCCCCCCTTGTGTGGTGAGAGCTAGTTTCACAAAGAATAGTTGCTGTTTACTGTTTGCTCCCTCAGAACGTTAGGTCATCTAGAAGGGTTGCTGACCAGCCACTGCCATCTGTCAGAGGGCCACATAAAAAGGCTAGGAGGGCCAAAGCTGGCCCCCAGGCATTGAATTCGACATATGTGCTTTATATTATATTTGCACAGTATTGGCGCTTAGATGTAACTTTCTTTGTTGATACATTTAGTATAAGATATTCATTCATATACTTAAGATAGCGTGTAATTTATATAATTTTCACAATTTTTATACAGAACTGACATGATATGTGTCAATTTGTGCATAGGGAGATGGATCATAACATGTTTTTCTATTTGTGTTTTTAACATATGTTTTGCCTTGTAATAACAACAATGATTTGATCCAAAGATTTCATTAGTTGTTGTGTCTATTTTGATTAAGTTGTACAGTACTCATGGTCAATGTTTGATCCCAACTATTTGTGAAAGAGCTGTATTAATAAAACTGTAATATTCCTTGTACAATGTTTTTATAGAAAAATACTGTTGGCATACAGTGACAGTAAAAATATAAGCATGCTGATCATAGAGTAAACATAACTTGCATAAGGAAAATCTTCCATCCTGACACAAACATTCCCCACGCCACTTGCTGAATTCTGGTCCAAGTTAAGTGTAAGTAATCTCCCTGAATAAGGAGCCAACAGCCCAGACAGCCATGCAAAGCTGTAACTGGTCTGGGAGGTGTATTGTAGGTTGTTGGGTCAGGATTGAGGGGTTGGAAAGAGTGAGGGTTCCAGTTGAGAGATTGATAGGATATAATTTGATGAGCCTCCTAGAAACAAAAGCACCCTGCCAAGCCAGTGATTCTAAGGCTTCATTAGTACAGCAGGTACCAAGGGTAGCTACTGTACCACTTATCTGTTGGGGGTTAAAAAGTAATGGCCCAATTAGACAGAGCGATTATCAAGCAAGAAATTGCTAAAGCGTCCGCAATTTAGAGATAATCGCTCCATGGAAACGACCGCTGCAATCAATCGATGAAGAGAATTGGTTAATTGGTCTGCCATTGTATTGTTTTGGCTTGTTCGTCACTGGATGGTTGGAGTGTGTAAACAGAGGTTGCCCTCCAAAAAATGTGTTTTGCTATGGGAACGAGTGACACGATCGATGGCATTAGTGTTCAATCTAGTGGCCTATTGATCAACAAATCTTCGGCATCTGAACACAGTCGATCAATTGCATTTATATGGTTGCTCACTCGTTGAGTGAACAGCCAATTTATCTGTTTGTGTAAACCCAGCATTAGACTGTATGTGTGTATGTAGTTTTCCCATAGACAAGTTCCCCATACCTGGAGATGCACCTAGCTAACCTACACATGCCAACACCAAAACACAGGGACAGGATAGGTAAAATAAAGCCAAGGAAGATCTGACCAAGTAGATAATCTAAAGGTTCAAAACAGCTCAAGATTAATGACAGGTTTATTCAGGTGTTCTGCAACTAGAATTTAAATCAATCAACAAAGAACTTGAAAGTGAAGCACGATCATGTACACGACCAAACAGAGCCAAGAAATAAGAGGCCTGCCACACTCTATTCTTTCTTTGTGTCTCCCTGTCTTTCATTCTCCTCTTTCTTCCTCTCTCTCTTTTTATGTTAAGTCTCCTCTGAGGCACATGCTTTAGGCACATAACTGCATTAAGTTGGTATAGTGGTTTCTTTATAGCGTGGTGTATAATTGATCCAGTTTACAGATTTGGGGTGGGTTAATATGAGGGTTGGGGAATGTTGCCATAGCAAATGTGTATTACGTATATATGATTTTTGTCATTGCAAATCATCTGTAATGGTGCTGTTCGCTGTATTTCTGTGTTGTCATGTGCACCTTTGTGGTAATACTTTCAATAAAAATGATTGGAAACAGAGAGTCAAGAAATAATGTGGAGGAAGGTGATAACAGGTAATGATGTCCCTCTAAGGAACTTGGGAAGAATTTTTGCCTTCTACACACACACTTTAAGACTGTTGTAGACAGGGATTCCTGGATGGCTCAACTACTCGTGATGCCCGACAGCATAAACAAAGCCTAACACAAACTGATGACTCAAGTATTATGGCCTGCTAAATTGATTATTGCCATTTTTTGGAGGCTAAATGGAATTTTAATAAATGAAAAATGAACAAGCTTACTAAAGGATTCTATATATATATATATAAATATATATATATATATTTATGAGAATGTGGGTTCCATGTGTGGAATATGCTTTCTCTAAACAAGCAGCCAACAATTCCATTCTTCCCCTTCTCCCTCTTTTCTCCCTTCTCCCTCCCTCTACACTATCATCTTTTTCACCTGATCCCATATCTTTTCCTCTTTTTATTCTTCACCTGAGTCAAGGTCACTGTTAGTGGTGAAAGCCATAAGACAGACACCTAACTACCCTAATATTGGGCTCAGTTATGGGGAGGGATCACTGCGTATTGATATAGTAGAGACACAGCATGACACATACATGTGGGGTAGCAGCAGCACCATCAGAGGGGTGAGTAGATTGCTTAAAGTAATGCTCCAGGAGCGGCTGTGTGAATGAATGATCTATGGTTTGTTGTATATTTAGCAATTATGCCATTCCATGTTCAAGGTGGAGGTGATCCAAGGGTTTAAGGAGTCATTGGGTCACAGCTCTGGGTAATGTTGCTGCTGTACTTTTTTGTTGCTTCCATCCAGTTCTAGAAGAGAAAACCATTCTTTAGCAATAGCCTTTGTGATGGCAGTGGAATCTGGAGTCTGGGGTCTGTCTGTGCAACATGCATCAGCCATAATAAATCCGTTGGCATTTTGCATTGTTCATATGTATAAGCAGCAACTACTGTATAAGGGATTGAATGGGAAGTACAGTATAAGGCAGTGCCTTGCACAATGTGAGTGGAGAAACCACCATTTGGGGGACTGTTGAAGACCAGTGGTTCCTGACAGACCCCAGGACATAGTAAAATTAATATAGGAAAAACATAGAAAGGTTAATTTTTGAAATTAAGTAGCTTTCCCCTGTTCCTAGGGTCACTGGTGCAGCATCCCTGAGGGATGGAAGCCCTCTAGGTGTCAATCATCTATAGAGTCTGCCCCCCCTCTTGATGACAGTGGCAGGGCGAGCCTAGGGGCAGCATTTCAGAGTCACAGTGTGGCATGCCCCTTCCGATTTCACTGGGTTCACCACCCCCTTTTTTGATGACAGCAGCCGAGTCATGGTGGGGGCGGGGCCTGGGTTACCCAGCGGTATGCGTCCACAGCTTTGCAGGCTTAAAGCGGACCTTCACTCTGAATAAGAGTCTATCTTATATGTTTCCCACACCCTGTACATACAGATTGCTCACATTAAAAATCATCCTACCTGCATCTACTGCATGTTTTGAGCCTTTAAACATCCAAGATGGCAGCTTATGGAAGCCGCCATCTTATCAGGCAGCCTGCAAACAGGAAGTGCCTCCTGACTGTGCTGCTCTGCATTCTGGGACTGCTGACCTTTACCTGACCCCAGCTCTGCTCTGTCTGAGCAAAGCACAGCTATAACCCACCCCCCTGTACCTTATCCCACTCTCCTCTCCTCAGTAAGTGTAAGATGGCGGCGCCCATTTCCTAAATTCCTGAACAGAGTTGCAGCCCAGTGGGGGAAAGAATAATAAGTTAGTGACTAAAAACATAAAATATATTAATTTTAGATGCTGGGGAACCGTTTTTTAAGAGTTTGGGCTTTTCATTAAATCACGCTGAAGGTCCGGTTTAATACACTAGCTGGTGAATATAATAAGGGGAAAGCCGGGGAAGCAGCATATCTCTTGTAAGTTGTCGGCAGCCACGATGGAACACGCAGGAGCACTAGCCCCTGGCTAACCTTCCTCCTTTTTGATACATTACTAAGAATGCTATAGATTACTATTATTCATTTATTTATATCTATATATCTTTATCTAAATGTATATAATACTATCATAAACACTTTTGTTTTTAGGGATGGTTTCTAATATAAATATAGATAATATTTACTGTGAAAACTGTTAGATTATCTATAGCACTTGAAGTGGATTTTGAATATCCTGGGTTTTGGTCCTTTCCCCCAGGGTACCCAGATCAGGGCTGCCCCACTGCGTGAAACTCCCCAGATCGCCAAAGAGAACTCACCTCTTCCCAGCCCTATGGCGCATGCGTGGCCGCGCGTCCAATCAGCACGCTCGGATCTGCTGATGTCACACCATCTAAGCCGCCACCTAAGGCCTGCGGCTCCGAGTGCGCTGGTCCTGCTAGAGGGATAGTGGGGATGCAGGCGCGGCTCATGAATGCGCCGTCGGACCAGGAAGCAAGGTAAGTGAACGGGGCGACCTGGGTTTTGGTGCACTTTAATGCGGATGGAAACCCATTTTTGGGTCCACCACATCTTCAGGGCCTCCCTGCCTGAGCTGCTGGGCTTTGCTGTTGGCTCAGCGGTGGCCCAATTGTCAAAAAAACGCAGTCATTGAGAAGTGCTGGGCTCATGGGACTGCACAGGAGCCAGGGATGTGGCCGCAGGCAGAAATCACATTGCGGGACCTGCTAGGATTAGGTAAGATCACCAGGGATTTCACACAGCAAGGCATCCAGTATAGGATGCCCTGGGGGTAGGTAGGCTCTTTTAGATTCCAGGGCCTGGCTTTAAGCTCTTTAATATTAATGTTCACTTTCAAGCCCTACAGACCTTTTTGCACCATTCAGATATAAATATAAATGTTTGAGATAGGAGTAGTAGCCCGTCGGTTTGTTTTTAGCAGTGTTTGTGCATGGTGTTTGTTCTTGTGCTTCTCTAACACAAAATCAGTGTTTTTGATATAGTTTGGGTTACACTTCCAAGTCTATGAGGGTTATTTAAGAATGGATAGTGCCAGGTAATGCCTCGTAGCGGCAGGCAGCGTCTGGTAAACGCTGGGCCACCGTAGGCAAAACCACATTTATGTAAGCGAATCTGGTGAGCGACTCTAACAGCGCCATGTAGGGTCCAATGTATTATTACAGGCGGCTCAGTGTATAGCGCCGGCACTCTAGCTTCCACAGCGCCAGGTATTACCTTTCGCTCACTGTCGTCTCCCATACATTTCAATAACCATTCATTTGCTTGTGTTTAAACAGCGTTTTTGACATTTTTATTTTTTTTTTCTTAAATCATTGTGTGACCTCTCCTGGCTGCAAACAAACATTTTTAGAAGCTTTTTTGACTTTTTTTATTTTTATGCAGAATTGTAATTACAAATCTGGCACTAAAGTGTTAATGTCACAGTGTTAAAACAATGTCATTCCATGTGTTTTCTCTTTGTTACAGTTGTATATGTGTTCAAAACAGACTTTAATCACACAGTGTCTGGCACTCTATGCTATAGCGACCAGATTTAGAGCGCCAACGCTGTGTGTGCCCTTTTTTGGTGTGGAGCGCTGAGAGTCAGTCGCACTGACGCTACCTTTCGCTCCCTGCAGTGCTGTACTGTTGTTACAGCGCCCAACATACATCACATTCATAAAAGTGGGGCAGGTTACTAGAGCGACTGAGGTGCTCTGTTACAGTGTCCAATACCCGCTTACTGTATCTACTAGCGGTCGCTCTAAGCGCCGCTATACAGACCATTACCTGGCATGCTATACAAGCTTCCTTTCTTTTTTATTTTTGCTGTTTATTATAATAAATCACTCATTATAAGTATGTGATTATAACTGCTTCAGTTTTGACAGATATCCAACAACTCATTTATTTTCCTTATATAGAAATCTTTTAAGCCCATATTCAATACTTTTCTTTTTTAAACTTCAGACCAAAGAGAGACGAGAAGAGTGACATGAGATGCAATGAGTGGAAATTGATTTTTCGAACAAACAATGTAATAAAAAAAAAATCAGAAGCCAATTTCAAGGAATTAAAACTGTATTAATACAAGCTTTTGAATTGGGTCCTTTGTGGTTGAATAAAAACGCCTGTATGCATATCCCCCAATCACAGAAAGTGCCTGAAAACCATTTGTGAATTCGTCGGGCATCAATCACAGGCAGCATTATGCTTAGAATGAACACTTCCTACACATACGCGGGATAACAATTGCCAGAGAACTACAAATGCTGGCAACTGCACAATCGCACTACAATAGCAACACTCTGACAATGACAATGCAACACAAACAGGTCTTACAAAGCTTTGAAGAAGCCTGAGCACCTAATACAATACTAAAAGGACACAACAAATACAACTGGCGAGTAACATTACTGAAGGCCAATGAGGACTAGGAGACTGCGGAGACTGCGGATACGTACAGGAAGGTACTTGTGTTTTAGTGTGTACTGATGTGTTTCTATGTGCTGCAGTTTTCATTTCGCTATAACTGAGTAGGATAAAAATGCAGAGTGCATCCTGCTGGACATATTAGTTTAATTATTGCTGAAACAAATGAATAAGCACAACTGGCAAATTGAAAAATGCATACGTACAAATTAATAATGTTTCAGGATAAAATAATGCAAAGGACATAAGGAAGGGATTTGTCAAATGGCAGCACTTCCCTATTCACCACTCCCAGGCTGCTCCTTGGCTGGTGCTGTAATTGAAAGAGGTGCGGCCTGGCAACTGCCAGTAGCCTTGTCCAAATGAAGTACTTTCTTCCTTGTGATCATGACCCACCATGTCATCTCCAGCCCTGCAGCATCCCATTGCCTAGCAGACATGAGTCTAACTCTAAAGCAGCCTCCATGAACAGCATAGCACTGATTATATTGTCAGGTTGCCAGCCACGTCATGGGGGTTTCATATAGCGGGTATCCTGATTCCGGATGCCCCTAGGGAGGGAATCTAGTGGCCTTGGTATCTTATAGAGTCCAGGACTGTTGGGGCGTGGGTTTAGTTCGACTTAAAAAAAAAAATTAAAAAATCGGGAGTATGAATTACTGATATCATAATGAAAAATGTATTGCAAAGGAAAGTGGTCCTCAACCTTTTTATGCCAAATACCCCCTTATCAACAAGCAGTTACAATCAAGTATTCCCAAGGAGGAGATCAATTATTAATGTTACCAAAATAAGCAGGTCACGGGCCTTGAAGAACATTTTAAAGCAAGAAAGAATAATGTATTACTGTTAAAATAAAAAAAACAGACCCATAATATCACCCCTGTTGGTGCACCCCTAAACATTGCTGCGTAACCTTGGGGTATATGTACCTCAGACTGAGAAACAGTGACATAGAACACCTACCTAAATGTTGATAAATATATGTACGCAAGAACCCTGCACCCCAAAAGACAGCGCCATGTATGGTGACTCCCTGCACCCGAGCAAGTGGCAAATGTTTTCAATGAAAATAAAAAGTAAAAAGTAAAAGTGGTCCTAGCACCTCTAAACTACCGCTGGACTGGTTAGATTGCTGAAGAAGCAGGAGGCACCCCTCCAGCACCCACTCCAGCACACACCAATGGATGGTCAACCCATATGATGCCAGCAACAGGGCAATACATGTGCAGTGTGGTATTAAAAATTGGGATGCCACCATTTGGGGAGGTAGAAGTAGTGTTTAGGTGCAGAGGTCCACTTGGGGCAAGGCGCACTCCAGCGATAGGCTGGGGGCAGTGGGAGTGTGCCTCAGAACAGAGGGAAGCTGGAAATGTGGACAGCAGGTTTCTCATGACAGCCACCAGATTTTATCTCAAATCGGTCAGGTAGGCATCCATATGGTAGTAAAAAAAAAAAGCGGCACCGTCCCAGGTACTCGGAGGGGTGGGGGGGGACTGTTAAGGGATGGGGGACATGGGTGGTTTAGAGGGTTTTGGCCTGCTTATATCCGACAAGAAGGAAAAATTACCTTAACTGTAGACATTTTTTGGGCGTGCAAGTTTTTAATTTTGGCCCACTAAGGATTGGAGTTTGACACCTCTGCCCTATAAGACAGAATTTGATGGATTGAAAACACAAGGGAGTGGAGAGTGGAAAGACCCAGAGTTTGGTCACACAAGAAGAACACACAATACCTAAAGGGCTGATTGATGCTAGAGAATGGCGACTCTATAGAGTCACAGTGCTTACAATGTGCTTAATAGATGCAAGGTCATCACTAGTGCAAAGATCCAATCTACGGAGAATAAACTATTACAAGGTGCAGAGTTTGCAAAAATTATTACATAATGCTGGAAGATATTGAGGCGACCTACACCGGCAAGTTGTGGAAGAATGCTGAGCCTATGCTGATGCATAGATGGCAGAAAAGAGGCCCCATATCTATGTTGGATTATTTCAAAAACACACTAAGGCCTTTATACAATAAACGGAAGTAAAAAAATATGGGTGTTCAGGCAATTCTAATCCTCTAATATGGAAGTGGCACTATCAGTGTCTTATCAAGCAGCTAATCAGCCTCACACAGTTTAAAGTGAATTTCATCCTCCCTCTGTGCCCTATTCCTGCTGTCCAGTGTCAAAAAATATCCTATTCATCCTGCATACCTGATTTGGGAGTAAAGGCCTTCTCTAGGTGGGGTCAAATGTATTCCAATGTCGTTTAGGCATTTTCCACTAATTAGTAAGTAAGGGAGAGCTCTATTTGAGGACAATTTTCCTTATAAAGCAGCAAGCTTTGCCATAATGTAGAGCATTTACCCAATTTCATTGAATTCACAGGGAATGCACTCTAAATAGTCCTACAATACAAAACAAACACTTTCTCTAAAAGTGGCATTGCATAACTGGTCGGAATGAGTCCCGACTACAGCAGCAAAGAATCCTGTGGCCTGACAGTATTCCATCGGATAATCCAGGCTGTGAATGGTTTGAGGGTGGGCATAAAACTGCAGAGTTTAGAAGCACACCGGGGTCCATAAGGTCAGGAGTCCCCATTACTGTTGTTCCTCTGCCTTATTTACCATGTATTTGCTCTCATATTATCATTCACAGAAAAAAAGAAGCATTGTTTGCATTGGCTGTTTCAGACCTTAGTTTTCTAGTTGTACCCAGTTTAGTTAAGATGACAGTAAAAAGTTACTATACGAGCTTTGACAGGGGGCCCATTCAATGTTCGCACCAGGGCCCAGTCACGCTTAGAGGCCGATTCATTAATAGCGCCAGGTAGCGACAGATGAGCGCCAGTAGCGTGATTTTCACAGCGCCAGCTAGTATTCGCTGTGCTTGGCCGTTGCTTGGCCGACAGCGACTCAGTCGGTGTGCGGTAATGTTGAATACGGGGTTAGGAGTCGCTGTTTGACAGGTTCCGCGCTGTATGGGAGCGCATGACAGCGAACGGCCATAGCGAACGGCTCCCAGCATATTCATTAACAAATCATGCTCAAAAAATTCTCGTGCTGTGAAATGCTTGTTTAAACCCCAGAGCGCTGGCGGCGATGGGTTAAAAGTCGTTTTTTAACCCCCAAACAACCATATTTTTAGAAGAAAAAAAAAACATGTTTTTCAAAACATTTTGCAATATGAATACATTAATATCAGACCTGTAATATCAATTCTGCACAAATTTATTTTTTTTTTTTACCTTAAAAAAAAGAACTAACAATGCAGAAGTGGTCACAGAATTTTTGACCGTTAAAAAAAAAAAAAAAAAAATTAATAGCAATTAATTAAGAATATTTAAAGATTGCTCCATTGAAATGCATTGGAGAGCGCCAGGTAGCGAGAGGTCATACCTGTCGCTGTTCAAGGTCACTCCCTGGCGCTATGGGGTGAGGCTGGAATAATGATGAATGATTCGCTATCTGGCGCTCTGTCAGTCGCTAAGCAGGATCGGCTTGATAAATGTGTGATTGCGGAGGGGAGCCTTTTTGAGTAGCTAAACCTAATTTAGACAAGGGTGCAGCTTTGCTCAGAGTTCGGGAATACATATGCACCTCAAAAAACAAACTGCTTCCAAGAAGAGGGAGACTTCATATGAAGCTTGGTTTGCCAGTGACAGGTCTTTCCACATCTGGCATTCTAGGCACTCAGAGTTAGTCGCTTTTAGAAATGCTGATGAACCTTCTTATATGAGGCAACAAAGGACCAACAATATAGAGAGTGATTTCCATCTGAGCACAATGACTTGCACTTAGGCTTCTGTGTAAATCTACTCAATGTATCTCATTCATACTAGCTAGGGAGAGGGGAACAGAATAAAAGCCCCGTACTGATCCTCCATACAGTGGGAATGACAAAGTGTATCTGAGATGCCAGCGGTTAATTCAGAGCTATTAGTAGAGCAGAAAAGCCCCTGATCCTTAGGACCAGCTCTAAAAATAACAAGTTGCAAATAAAGTGGCCCATCATTGTCTGATCCATTAGCAAAAGTTAATTGTTGTGTTTGTAAATTGGGCTAGAAATATTGACATGCTGCCTGTGGCAACAGCACTTTTGACAAATCCCCTTGATGCTCTCTGATGTATCATATAAGGGCCCTAGTACTGTACATTCATGTGCTGTGATATGTGAACTCAGCGTGGAGAGTGCACTGCTCACTGGCCTTCTTTGCTTGCAATGAAACAGCTAGGAACCAGATTGTTTCTATCCCATTTTTCAATAAATGTCTCTGAGAAATATGGAATGGCATTTTGAAACTTCCAGGTAACAATCCTGTATGCCCAGCTTTTAACCACTGCAGGTTACCTTTAATGCAACAGGTTTTCTGTGTAAGAGAAGCGGGTGCCTTACAATTAAGTTGGATAAAAAGTGCAGCTCAATGACACCAAGTGGGAGGGTGTTAGAGCGAATGTTCCCGGCGAGTGTGTGGTGCAAGTAAATGTGTAAATAATTAGAGCATTTTTCTAAAGACTATAATAGATAGAATAGATAATAGGAAGGAAATTATTCAGCTGCTTCTCCTGAAGGGATTACGTCCTTCACCCAACAAATATAAACTAATTTCTCTAGTGTAAGTTGTTTCAGTGAAACCTAAGGTATTATAAGATTCACCTCAGGTGCACTTTAACAACTACACACTGAAGAGCTACTTTTTAAGACTTACTTTGATTTCAACAGCCAAAAAAAGGCTCTCTTGTTTTGTAGGGGATCTGGCATCTGTCCAGCCCGCTTGCGCATCCTTGGCATCCCTGTAGCTGTAACGTGCTCTCCCATGCACAGCCATTCATATAGGCAGGTGCAGGAGCACTCCCTTGTCTACAGGAAAACTGGAAAGTAGCCAGCAAGCTGGTCACATGTACCAGCTTTCTTGAGAGCATCTAAATGTCGGGCTCAAAGATTCTGTGTGGGTGTGACCTTGGGGGGTGGAAAAAAACATAATTTTTTCGGGGGGGATGAGGAAAGTGTTTTGTGCTACTATAGACGAGGTTTAAACTTACCACCGTGACCCAGGGGCTGCTACTGTAGTTAAATAGCCCAGTGGGGACCCAGAAAACTTCTCAGTCCCACCAGGTGCCAGGGTGGGTTGTGAGGTGCAAGAGCCTGGAACCAAGATAAAGGATGTCTGCAGTGTCTCCTTTAACAAGCACAGCCTGTCCCCTCCAAGCTGCGAACAACAGCTGAGGACACTGTGGAGATGAGAGCAGCTGTCTCAGGCGGCGGGAGGAGCATTGTCCTCAGACACAGGCATGGGCAGCCCAAACTTTCTGCTGATGGGACCTGTCCCAAGGCCTTGGAAGCACAAGATGTCCTTCTGTGCCAAATCCCTATGGGGGAGGGGAAGCCAGCTTCATGAAGTGTCAGCTCCCAGCCATGCTCCAGCCTGGGTTCAACAAGTGGTGGAGAAAGTTCAGGAGCCTGGATCATACACTCCTACGATGTCTAAGTACTGGGTAGTGGGACAGCATATCATCACAGGTACATAGGACATGGGGCAGAGACCAGTTACATCCACTTCGGGCAAAAATGTATCCTGATCATCACATCTATAAGCTATATTCCCACTTTTTGCCTTTGTCAATATATTCCTCCCTTATTATTCTATAATTCCCCTTTATTTTCTTTATCCCTCTATATCACTCCTCCATCTATATCTAGTTTCTCATTATTGTTTATATTTGGTTTTCTTTTCTTCCTCTATATCCCTTCTTCACCTCTGTATATACCTTTCTTTCCTTTATATCTATTTCCCCTTCTTCACCTATATAATCTTTCCACAGAGGTATAACACACAGGTTTTTTGTTCCGTTCCACCTGACCAGGGTATACCAATTTGGAATACGCTGCTACGAGAAACTCATGAATTTGCTGGCTATACTAACCAAGTTGGTGAACCGAGGGGTTTCACAAAGCAGGACATGTCGAATTGAGTTTTGCTCTGCTTTCATCAACTTTTGACTGGCAGACTTTAAGCTTCCAAAGTCTAAAGATGCTTAAGCTCTGCCTCTTGAAGTTAACCTGTCACATGGGCAGGTTGCACTACACTATAATAACAAACAATGATATTTAGTCCCCAAAACATCTAAAGAGAAAAACAGCTCAACGAGGTAAGAAATTGCCCCTGTAACCTGGCTCTAGAGTCTAAAAGACCCCAGAGCTGGGTTACAGCTTGCCCTCAGGACATGCTGATTTGGAATGTCCGATGTGTGAAACCCTCCTGGTTTCTTCATGCGCTGACTTTCAACAGCATCCATGGCACTCCTCTAGCCATGCATGCTTCCGACAGCATGTGCAGGCTTCCAAAAGCATCCCTGGTACTCCTCTAGCTAGCTAAGATGCATGGCCACCACCAGCTTATCTGAATGGCTGGTGGCAACTGCATGCTACAGAGGGGAGTGGTCATTAGGAGGTCCCCAGCAAGCGGTTCCACTCAGAATTCAAAGCCAGGTTTAATTATGTAAGCACATGTGCTGTGGAAGCATGGTTCGAGGTGAGTAAACAGGTGATCCCTGTGGTTTTCCACTCAGGGGCATCACCAATCGGGGCCCCAGCCTCTAATAAGGATCAAAACCCAAATAAGTGAAAAACATGATAATCTTGCAACACAAGAATACATATACACTAAATATGCCTAAAGTGCCTATGTGCAATATTAAAGTGCTATGAATAAATAAAGGCAAGAAATATTGTGAACAATCAAAAAGTCACCTCAGTGAGAAATACATAAAAACCTCCTGCTGAGCGAGATAATCAGCCACCCACGCATTCCGTGACGGACTGTCACTTTTTCAAGGTGCCACTCACGGATGGCCAGACGCGGCTTCACAGGGCACCGGGCACCGCCATCTCCTCTCCACAGTTTAGTCATCGAGGCTTTCCTCCTCATAAGTAACCCGAAGCAGCGTCGCCGACTGGCAGCCAATCAGGAGTGAGCTTACAGCAGATGCTAGAAAAAGGCTGTGAATGTAGAGGGGATTGGAGGCCGGGCTGCGCGCCGCCCCTCCCCGGCCCCCGCTCTTACTTCCTTTTGTAGAGCCAAAGCACCGCACTGGCAGGGCAGCAGGCAGGAGGAGAAAGCAGGCCCTGCCTCTGGATCCGCCCCCACACTCATCACAGTGCCCGGGACACGGAATAGCGGCCCGGGGCGGCGGGACAAGGAGCGCGAAAATCGGGACAGTTGGGGGGTATGCAGAAGGAGGGAATCTGAAGGTATGTCACCCGTGCACCCGGCGTATAAGACGACCCACTTCGAAGCATGTTTTTCAGGGGCAAAAAGTCGTCTTATACGCCGGCAAATACGGTTTTCCCCAGCATCTAAAATTAATATATTTTAAGTTTTTAGTCACTAATTTATTCTTTCCTCCACTGGGCTGCAACTCTGTCCAGGACCCTAGTATACGGTCGCCGCCATCTTTCCTCAGAAGCATCACATACTGAGGAGAGGATATCGCTATAAAGTGCAGGGGGGCGGGTTATAGCTGTGCTTTGCACAGACAGAGCAGAGCTGGGGTCAGGGAAAGGACAGTAATCCCAGAATGCAGAGTGATACAGTAAGAAGGCACTTCCTGTTTGCAGGCTGCCTGATGACCAATGAGCCGCCATCTTTAAAGTTTAAAGGTTCATATCATGCAGTAGATGCAGGTAGGATGAATTTTAATGTGGGCAATCTGTATGTACAGGGTGTGGGAAACAAATAAGATGGGATAAGGCTCTTATGCACGGTGAAGGTCCGATTTAAGTTTAACATCCATTATGGGAAAATTGCTTGAAGTGCCTTTAAGGGACTACATACAGGATTATTTGACTATGCAAAACATAACTGATAACCAGCACAGTTGTACTAGGGACAGAAGCTGCCAGACTAACCTGACTGACTACTATGAATAGATCAGTAGAAGCCTGGACAGAGGGAAGGCTGTAGATATAGTTTTTTGGATTTTGTGAAAGCATTTGACATGGTCCCTCATAGAAGTTTCTTGGGGAATTTCAGGTCTATGGGGTTAGAAAATACAGTTTGTACCTGGATTGAAAACTGGATTCAGCACACAGAGAAAAACAGAGTTTTGGATGGAAAATCAGATAACATATGAAAAAGTATGCAACTTCCTAAAGTTAAATAGGCCTGTAAATGCATGCATGTGAAAATAGCTTTAGTAAGCGAAAAGTCCTGCTTTTATTATCCCAGAAACATTCCAAAATCCTCTTACATCTAGCACAGGGAGAGCAAAAAGCAGGCTAATTTAAGCTTTTTGCCTGGAATGTCCCTTCAAGTGGTCCTTACTCTCTAAAGGGGGCTGTAGTTGCTTTAACTAGAACCTGTGAGAATCTGGCCAAGGAGAGAAGTTAACATGGCTGGGCACCACCATGACTATGCAAGTGCCAGACTTGAAGTAACCTTCAAAAGTGTATATTTTTATTTATGACAGGTTTCTTCTGCTAGAATGGTAAGGAGATGTAATATGCATGTCTCGTAAACCTGGATAGGTTTACCTACAGTGGTGCTGTCACACCCTCAAGCAAAGAATGTAAATGCAAAGAAAGTAAATGTAACCAGTTGCTGTGGGAAAGTTTTTATTTGACTTGGTTTTGGTTTAGTATTTTCAGCCTTATACATCATATGAAAGCTTATTGCACTGACAAACCGAGTCGCAGTCACAGTCTTCCATATTGTACTGGCTCGGCAGGGATGTGGAACATAAGGCATGACTGGTCTGCAAAACATAATTTCAGGCTGGAGTCATTTACGTTTGTATAAAGTGCCTATCCATTTGTGCCAGTTTTCACAACTGTCTCTGGTGCAGCATCATCCCTCTTATGATTTACACAGATGCTTAACGTGTTCCGTCTGCCAAAGTCTGCTAATGTGCACATGACAGCTTCCAGGTTTGTGCTTTTGAGGCCATGCAAATAGCAAGGATGATACAAAAATGCACTGATCCATAGCAACTATTCTACTCCGAAATGTGGACCGTTGCTATGGAGAATGGCAGTTTACAGTCCATAGGAATTTTCAGCAGGAAAAAGGTAGTGGAGCAACACACTAAACAGGAAATCAAATGTGTGTCTGTAAAATTTTGAGACCCACGCTGAAGTCCACCGTAGTGCCACCTTAGTAACAGAGCAAATTGCAATTGTATGAATGTAAATGTGCCTGTACACCAAGAGGAACTATGGTCACATCTAAGAACTTCAGGGACTACCCAGGATCTATAAGTTTTCCACTGGAGGCACAAACGGTAGAGAATCAGGAGTTAAAAAGGTTCTAAATTGAAGAAACAAGCTAAAGTAGTGCTCTTCCAGTGAAGATTCTTTAAAGAGGAGACAAGCAGCGAATGCTCAGGCCAAGAGTCAAGTCAGGGTCAAACCATCAAACAAATAGAGAACATGCTGGGAAGATGTGTTGTAGTGCAGTTGCGTTTCCAAGAATACAGTAGCAAGTAGGCTTAACAGACTGCAAAATGCCATAGCTGTGAAGCTTTATACTGTACATCACTGCAAGCTCCAATTAGCAATCATTGGTTGTGTATGTGTGCTATAAAAGATCTGAAAGCACTTCATTGTACATCCTTTAATCTGTAATCTTGCAAGAGCAGGGCATCTGCAAATGTACCATACTCATGTATCAATGTGTATCTGATCTATAATACCCTGCGTATAGCCCCACAGAAGATAATTTAGCTCTATAAATAAACTATATTAATAATATACGATAAGGCCTGGTGCCTGATCACCCTAAGCTCTAGAATGATGATCAGGAACTGTGATCCTTGAATGCTAATGGCCCAGAACACCTCCCTTCTGCTTTCCATGGCATTTTTAAAAGTTTCCATTACTGTGTGCCAAAATGATGTGCTCAATGTGCTCATCTGTTAATTTTTTTCTAATTTATCAGTTTGCAACTCAGTTTTATAAAAGAAAACAGTTTTCTGTATTTATATTAGCAATGTACACCAAAGTGGTCTCTTAGGGTAACTTTGGATTACTAATCATCTGATTGGCTAAGGCACAGACCACAGGTTTAACCCCATGTGCTCCAATTCAAATTCTGGGATGGTAATAGCTGCTGTGCGATTAGCTAAAGCTGCTAATTAGCTCACCTGTTACAGTGGAGGGATGTTGGGACTTGTAGCCCTTAGTTTTTACTCAAGGCCAGCAAACTTTAGGATCACAGACACACAGGAATTTAAGAAATGTGGACATTGCATTCCGCTAATTTAATCAAAGGTCTGGGGGCACAAGCCTAACACAAAATGTTCATTTTACTTTGCATAAAAGGAAAACAATAAGGCAAAACACCAAAAACCTTACAAAAAGGGAGTTTTCCTTTAAATGGTTACAAAATAAGCCCTCCATCACTGTCCGGTACCACATGCGTTTCTGTGTCCGCAGCAGACGCAGTGGCAACGCAAAAAAAATACATCCATCAATGGCACCTCTATGGTCCCTTTCACATCTCTGATGCGGCAGAGAGGAGAAAAACGCGTCTGCAAAAAGCCCTGCCTGCTGCGTCCTGGCAACAAACGCACCACATGAAAAAGGGATTGTTTTAGGCTACATTCACCTGTCTGGTCGCGGCCTGTATTTTGCAGCAGGAATTACATTTGGCTTTTGCTTTTTTATCTACATTTAAATTTGTGACACAGGATGTTAGCGGGTGGCACTGAACCTAAAAAAGGATATGTATGATGGGTGCGCTGCCCAGAGTAAAACCCTATTGCTTCTGCATACTGAATGTGTAGATGTTGGAGTGTCCTCCTAATCACTCCTCCCTGGGCCCCTGGGTACTGACACTCGCACTCCACAAATATCTATTAATACTACCAAATTGTAAATATAATAATATTTATTAATTCAAAAACCGATCATAAAAACATGATTAAGAACAATAGTTCATGGTGCAATACCGTTAATAACCACATGGGGGAACCTGTCGGCCGAATTATACAGTGTCCAATTAATTACAATGTGGTAAACTCTAAACTAATCTCCTAATAAAGTGCTAAGTGCTAATAACTGTGCTATAGGTATTCAACATAGCAGGACCCTGACAAAAACGGGCCCAGCAAGAGACAAAAGTGCAAAGTGCAACATGAAGCAATATACAAAAAATCATCAAACACATCAACAATAAATCTTACTGTGCTGGTGGCCAGACAGGGACCCCACGGCAAAGCCCACGCGTTTCGAGCATCTGGGGCTCTTTATCAAAGCTCAATGGTGATGATTTTTTGTATATTGCTTCATGTTGCACTTTGCACTTTTGTCTCTTGCTGGGCCCGTTTTTGTCAGGGTCCTGCTATGTTGAATACCTATAGCACAGTTATTAGCACTTAGCACTTTATTAGGAGATTAGTTTAGAGTTTACCACATTGTAATTAATTGGACACTGTATAATTCGGCCGACAGGTTCCCCCATGTGGTTATTAACGGTATTGCACCATGAACTATTGTTGTTCTTAATCATGTTTTTATGATCGGTTTTTGAATTAATAAATATTATTATATTTACAATTTGGTAGTATTAATAGATATTTGTGGAGTGCGAGTGTCAGTACCCAGGGGCCCAGGGAGGAGTGATTAGGAGGACACTCCAACATCTACACATACATTTAAATTTGTGTTCATGATTGTGCCTGTGTGTTATAATATCTCTGTTTCAAGGGATGCGTTTGCAGCCAGGACACAGCAGGCAGGACTTTTTGCTGGCCCTCTGCCACACCAGCGAGGTGTGAAAGGGGCCATAGAGGTGCCATTGATGGATATTTTTTGCGGTACCGCTGGTTCTGCCACGAGCGCAGAAATGCCTGTGGTACTCCACAGGTGTGAACGAGGGCTTAGAACGTGTGAATGCAAACACAAACAAAATGCGAACGCAAAACAGAATTCCTTCCGCAAAATGCATGTCGCAAACATGACCAAACAGGTGTGAACATAGCATTATACTGTTCTTTACTTATTCTAATATTACAATTAAATATTGCAACTGTTTACACCTGATTTACGACAATCATGGATTTCCATGAGTTCTGTCTTCCCTCTGTGCACCATGTGTGCCGTAACTGGGGAACATAGTGGCTTACTGATCTATAAATGTATCAGCGAATGCAGAGACAACTGACTATTTGTTGGCATTTTGCTGTGTTTTTGCTACACTAAGCCCGGGATAAATTAGTGGTATTTACTTAATAACTTAATCAAAATGGTTTGCCGAAAGCTGGAAAACTTCTGTGGCAGATTTGGTTTGAATTTATGTGTGTTGTCTCAGGCGTGTCTTGGCTGTTTGAAAAGCATTATGGGGGTAATTTACAAAACGAATTTGCCAGCATCCGCCGTGTTTGCTTTACCAAGCAAAATGTTGCATGTTTGGCTGGCGATGTCCATGTTTTCCGGATTCACATCAACATCAGTTTAGCTTGGCGACTGCTGGTGAATAACTTCTCAGTTCGCCAGCTTTTAGTGGCGAACCCCATAGGTAGCAATGTCACTTTAGGTCTTTCTAGCATATGTAACTTTTTTTGGAGCGTGAACGTCAGATAGGTAACCAGTATGTGAAGAACAACGAATGGTTTTCACATTACTTTTATTTTTGTCACTAATCAATAAAAATAATCAATAAAATCTTTTTAAACAATCAAGACACTTCCGGTACATCCCAAATATATTCTGGGACCCCTCCGATGTCGACATATGCTTTAGAAGTGTAGACACAATCTGTGTAATCAAAATATGTAAATGCCACTATTTTTCACCAGCAAATTGCAGCGAAAAATACAATTCTGTGAAGTACTCACCTGTAGAATTGGTATTATACGCATACAGAACGTCCTGCTCCAGATGTAGTAATAACATGTGGGTAATCCTCCGCCTGAGGCGCCGTGCACTGCAGACATGTAGAAAACAAGCTCCTCCTGGCCCTACATATACCGAGGGACCTCCCACAAATCCCCAGCATTGAAAAGCAGTGAGAAGGAGAAGCCAGGAGAAAACCAACCACCCAGAGACTGGCAATAATATCAAAGATAATAACCACCATACAGGGGATCCAGAACAAAGTGAAACCAGGGTGGGGTGGAGCAGGACGTGCTGTATGCGTATAATATCAATTCTACTGGTGAGTACTTCACAGAATTGTATTATTCTAAGCATACAGCACGTCCTGCTCCAGATGTAGTAATAACATGTGGGACATCCAATAGCAGTGTCCATAAAGTAGGGTGGGATCCCGATGAGAAAAGGCACAGCCAACAGTAATAGCGCTGTCACCTGCAAACTTGCTACCAGGAGCAACGTGAGCAAATGCTCTAACTCAAACTTATGAAACCTTACAAGGCTGAGTGAAACACAAGCAGCGAACTAGTCAGCTTGCTCAACAGAACCGAGTGCTGAAAGGCCCGAGCCAAGCACAAGTAGAAAGAGAACAAAAACCAAGAGAGAAGAATGAATCTCCCCTAAACGAGTAGGCCAGATTTACGCCTAACCATGCTACTGCAAAGAAAGGATAGCCATGGCAACCTTAGAACCCTCCCCGTCGGGGAATATGAACCCTGGTCTCAGGTGAGACCGGTGGGAATACTGAAAAACAACGCTAACAAGCTCAGCAAGAGCCGAAACGTTTATTTTAGGCTCAGAAGGACAAAACCAACCGAGCAAGACCAATCCAAAGGGCTCCTACACCCATGGAAGCAATCAAATCCTGTTACATAAGGATGGAGATGCCTATAAGCCCCAAGGGGCATAATCCCAACCAGGGAACAGTCCAGGAATCTCCAACTCCTGTAGAGGGATACAGATCCCTTAAGCTCAGAGTAAGCAAGACACTAGCCCAGAGGCCGGAGGGTCTGGAATAAAGGAGAATAAAAACTCCGCCTGGATCCAAACTCGGTGTAAGGCGAAACACCCTCACCTAATGGTGTACAGATATATAAACATATATATATATAGATAATGACTAGGACTGCTAACAGAGCCATCCCCTATGGCACTCTTCTGACTGAAGCAACCGCCCCAGAAGAGGGATGTGAGGGAAGGAACAGTTCAGACAAGAACCTGAATAAGACCCAAGGAACCCTTAGCAGGGCATCAGGATAAGTAACCCCCCAAAAGGGAGCTTAGAAAGTCCCTGGGGAATGCACCTGGGCAACCCATGAGGAATGCTCCACACAGAAGATTGAACTAGACTTCTACAGTAGGCGAACAGGGCGAGCCCTGACAACCCTCAGAGAACTGAGTTGGGGAGCCAACTCAAACCGTGCTGTAATAACTCTAGGACCCAGGGATCAGGCAACATCCCACAGGAGAGAGAGCCAGTCCCAGCAAGGCAAACTAGAACGACATCTCCCAACATGGCCGGCAGAGAAGGGAGAAGAAGAAGAGGAGGGAGCTAGGCCTAGTCCTCCAATAGAGAAAGGACACCCGAGATAACCATCTCCAATGGGGTGAAGAGCAAACCATCCAATCGCCCAAAAAGGCCTGTCGATAGGGGCGACGTAGTAAGGAGCCTGAATAGGCAGAACAGCCCTCGTGAGAGGGCATACAGTACGACTGTCTTCAGCAGAATCAGCGAACCACGCCCCACTGGGCCACCCAGGGCCCCCAGCGTAACGGTTCACCCTTGCTACAGCAAACTTGTGCAGAACCCCACCTAGCAGGGTGAAAAAAGTTAAGACCTATAGAGTATAATGTCCTGACAGAAAGAAATACTAGGCCCCCATGACCCAGACCAGCGAGGTTTGGGACAATAACCCAGGACAGAGTCCCTGTAATAGCAACGGGGCCCCACAGGGCCACACCAGTAGGGGCTCAGTGAGACACTAGAATAGACCCTCCTAGCACAGTAGGACAGCCAACAAGCCAATAACAATGAAGTGCAAGGAATGTAAACCCCCACTTAGAACAGAACCAGACCCTTCCTGAAGGGTCAACCTGTTCCGAGACCTTCACAGATAGAAAATGACAGGCCACCATCGTCAGACTGACCGAGAGTCCCCAAAAAAGACAAGTCGTGAAGAGGAGTAGTCCAGCAATTGTGATAACTGAAAAACAGTATGAAAACGGACCCCCTAAAGGGGACCCCCTTAGGAACCACGGGGTATTTCAGAAGAAATAAAAAAACCCTAGACAACCTGCCAGACTTGGTCCCCATGGTGACCATTTACTGGGAAAAGCAAAAAGAAAGGGATGGTCCCTGACACCTTCCTTGAATTTACAAACTCCAAAAAGGAACCCTCGTAACAAGGGGGAGCGTACTGACTTAAGGTGTCGCATTCTCAGGGCATCTGAGAATAAAGGACAGCATCTGGGCCGCCACCAACAGGCCCACCAGCTGCAAGGTTAAGGTAGAGTGACAAAAAGGAGGGCAAGGCCCCTACCATACTAAGGCCACACATATCCGAAGGGAAGGTTTAAACATGAACCCGTCTAAATGCCACCCCGTAGGGAGATATCGAACCGGGGTAAACTAAGTAAGAGATGTGCCTGAGCACCAATCCAAAGGACTCCCAAGGAGCCCCAAGTCAATAGCCAACACGGCCTGATGCAAAAATTGGAAAAGAATGACAATCAAGTAGAACCTAGCGCGGACGTCACAGGGGCACGTCCAAGACAACACTCCCATACTCGCCTTGGTGAGCCATCTGGGAGCAGGAGAGGGACCCAAGACAAGACCCCAATTCGCAGAGTTGGTCCTGCAATACTGTCTGGAAATGGCCTAGGTGTCCTTAAGACACAGGGGACTAAAAAGGAATATAGATCCTCACAGGCATCAAGAGGTCCACTGGACAAGAGCTCCTGCGGCCCAACAGGTAAATACCATGTAGGAGCTGCCTGTGAAAATGTAAATGGTAGGTCCAGAATGCTCGCCCAGGTCAGACTTCTTCATCCCAGAGGGAAAAGGTAATGTGGATACAATCACAAGTCAAGGGCCAACCTGTAAGAGAGCCCAGGCCCTGCACGCCGGACTCGGCCTGCCTCAACTCCCGAAGGGAAAGCAGGGACTAGAAGAACCCTGACAACCTCAGAAAGGGACCGACCAGCAAACTCCATTCTGCATCCAGGGGGACTATCTCCTGTAACAGCCTTAACGAAGCATGGCGCCCTGCGATAGGAGCCAAGTGCTGCGGCAGCCCCCTCGCCCAACAGGGCGAGGGCGTCCCTTCATGCTTGCGTGGTTTTGGCAGACTTGGACTTCGCCCTGCCGGAGGTCCCAGGGCATTGCCTGCCCCCCTGGGGCGGGCCTCCACTCCAAAAAGTTGGAAGCACACTTCCGGTTCTCGCTTGACACTAACGTAGGGAGGGGGAGTGGTATCCCTGCCCCTGGGCGGCTGGGACGGCCTTCTGTGCGAGGGTGCCTTACCCTTTCTTCCAAAAAGGTCCAACCGGGCCCCGAATAAGCGTCTTCCTCTAAAAGGAAGACCAGTAAGAGCCTTTTTAGTATCATTGTCAGCCCCCCACTGTCGCAGCCAAGGCGAATAGCCACCACAAGAACCGAGGTTCTAGCACACATTATAATAGTGTCATCCATCGCTGAGAGAATAAACCTCACAAAAACATCACAATCAGACAGTGCATTAAAGACCTCCCAAGGGAGATCCTCCGGCTGTTGGTCAAGTATCTTCCTGAGAAGGGTTCTGGCGGCCACTGCGGTGACGGCCGCAGCACAGACCGGGCGCAGAGCCGTCCCTGCACACGAAAAGGCGTGGGAAGCCAATCTGTCAATGCGCCGGTCCTCAGCATCCCGAAGGGTACGATGAGTAGAAGCTGCCATGAAGGGAGGGTTAGCAACCCCAATAATAGGTGCATCCACCTCGGGAGGGACTGACCATCGATCAACCAAATCAGGGGGAAAAGGGTACTTCCAGTCCCAGACCCCCGGAACCCCTGTAAGTTTACAAGGTGATTCCCATTCCTTAGATATGAGAGTCTGGAAATGATCCTGTTCCAGAAATTCCAGGCGCAGCATCGCCGTGTGGAAACTCTCCCTCTTGGGCTTGGGAGACTCTCCCGGAGGAGAGATGGACAGTGCTTCAAAGATCTTTATAAGTAACTCATCAGTGTCACACAGGCCCCAATAACCAGGGCCAGAACTGTCACGGCTCCAAGACATCTCATCTGAGGAACTGGAACCTGAGAACAGTTCACCTTCATCAGAAGGATCAAGGTCCTGCATAGCAGCAGACTCCTCAGTTTCAGTGGGAAACCTAGAACCAGGGGGCGTCAGGGACCGCTTCTTTCCAGCGCCAAAGCGCTCTGCCAAACCAGACATCACCTGCTCCGCCGTGGGTAACCTGCGCGGCACCACCTGCTGGTTATCCCCGCTCGAGTGCGACTCATCTGGAGTGAGATCTAAGCACGGGGAGACAGGAGTATTGAAGCGAGGTGCAGCTACTGGTAAACCTGATTGCCGGGCCAGCACTTGTTCAGCACACGGTCCGCAGACCCGTGCTCTGTCAGCATCAGCGTGGGGTTGTCCACACGCAGTACACAGCCGGTCTTGTCCCCGCGGGACCCCGGACACATAATTCTGAGATGCCTCCATATGGTGATTAATCTAAGTAATATGCCAGTAGGGATTTATGCTGTAAGCAACCCTGGATGCCCCAAGACCCGCTAGGAATGTGGGAGAATTTAGATATAAACCCGTTAAGATATATATATCAGGCCGGGAGAAGCCACTGGAATCTTGGCGTCTGAAAGACATAAGGAGAAGAGAGGGTGTCAGAGCCATGCACTACAGGAAGACAAAATAACCGAAAACGCCCGTGAGGGCACTTACAGTAACCAAGGAAGAGGAGGATCGTGACCACGCGTGCGCGGGAAGACAGACAAAATGGCGCCAAGCGAACCTCGAAGGGCGGGCCAGAGCTGCAGATGACGCGGAACGCGCCAAACCAGACCACGCCCCCCCGGAGAGCGCGAAGCTCTAAGCGCGTAACAAGACAGAATAGGAGACAGTAATAAACGCCATAGCGTCGCGAAACAGAGCCGCCGTACGCGCCAAGTCAAAGTACATTAAAGGCGCTGCGGCCAACGTTAACATAATGTTTGAAGTGCGGCTCTGACCCCCGGTAACCATTAAAGGCTATAAGCATACAGTGTAATAGGGCAAGGTTAGGCCAACGTACACACAACCCCCCCCCTCTTTTTCCCCCCACTAACGGGGGGAACTGGGGAAGAAGGTGACCCAGCACTCGGGGTTCACCGCTACACGGGGCGTGGGGCAATGATGCGGGAGGGGCATCCACTGAAGGCTCACCATTAGCCTTGACCGCCTACCCTATGGTGGGGGATTGCGGTGGAGTCTAGCTCCGTAAGCACACTAGGTGCTGCCTACCTTCACCTGACCAACGCAGCCCAGGCTGGGAGGCATATTCTTCACAAGAGGACGGGTGGAAATAGTCCCGCAGGGCCTCGGGCTGTAAAGCCCCGCTCGCCTGCGAGAGCGTGATACTTCATGTCTTCGCAGTTCCAGCACTGCAGAGAAATCTGGGGATTTGTGGGAGGTCCCTCGGTATATGTAGGGCCGGGAGGAGCTTGTTTTCTACATGTCTGCAGTGCACGGCGCCTCAGGCGGAGGATTGCCCACATGTTATTACCACATCAGGAGCAGGACGTGCTGTATGCTTAGAATATAGGAGGTCACCTTCTGTCCTCACCTTCTATCCCCAGCCCAGTGCCCCAACACAATCTGCGTTTCTTTTTTTTTTTTTTTTTACGAAAGCCTTTGCCCAATATTCATAAAAGCACTAACAAGGAGCAGTATGATGTCAAATGGGATGCCATATGCTAATTCATTCAGTTCCAAGCTAATGGCAGTTGACCTTGTAACGATTTCATATTTATTGCAGTTTTTATAACCGATAGGACTGACCCCCAATGCTGAGCTATGTGTTACTGAATGTATCATCGCTGAAAAGCACCAGAAAGCAATATTGTCGACCATTCAAGGAGCAGACTGAATCCGGTTTGTGTTTTTATAAATATTGGTCAAAGGCTTTAGTAAAAAAAAAAAAAAAAAAGAAACACAGGCTGTTTTGGGGCACTGGGCTGGGAATAGAAGGTGACGTGGAGGCTAATTCATTACTAGCGCCAGGTATCGGCAGATGAGCGTCTGTATAGCGACTCTTAGAGCGACTGCTAATAGACACTGTAAGCGGGTATCGGGTGCTGTAACAGAGCGCCTCAGTCGCTGTAGTAACCTGGCCTGCATTAATGAATGTAATGTATGTTGGGCGCTCTAACACCAATACAGAGCTGCAGGGAGCGAAAGGTAGCGCCAGCGACCGACTCTCAGGGCTCCACTCTAAATCTGGTGGCTATAGCATAGAGTGGCAGGTGCTGTGTGATTAAAGTTTGTTTTTGAACACATATCCACCTGTAACAAAGCGAATACACATGGAATTACATTGTTTTAACACTGTGACAATACTTTAGTGCCAGACCTGTAATGACAATTCTGCATTAAAATATAAAAAGTCAAAAAAGTTTCTAAAAGTGTTTGCTTTCAGCCAGGAGAGGTCACACAATGATTTGAGCAAAAAAACTAAAATAACTAAAAGTGAGCAAAAACACTTAAACTCAAGCAAATGAACACCCATTTAATTGTATGGGAGAGCAACAGTGAGCGAAAGGTAATACCTGGTGCGCTGGAAGCTGGAGCGCCAGCGCAACACACTGAGCCGCCTGTAATAATACATCGGACTCTACATGGCGCTGTTAGAGTCGCTCACCAGATTCGCTTTCACAAATGTGGTCTTGTGTACAGTGCTCGGCGTTCACCAGACACTACCTGGCGCTACAAGGCACTACCTGGCGCTATCCCTTCTTAAATAACTCCCATAGACATAAACATAAACTTCCTTTCTGGGTATAGGATTTCTTACAGTCTTAATGTCAGGAAGGGACATTTCCAGCCCTGTGAAAATTAGTAAGAAACAGAGAAAAACACCTTCTGTACTGCATTGTGTACAGTTGAACGTTTTGGAGCCAAGAACAGATGAGCTAATTCCCACTGGAAGATGTTAACAATGTTGAGTTGCTATTTAAAGCTTTAGGATCATTTTTCAACCTAACTGGCTGGAAATGACAGTCAGAGGTCTGTAGTTTGTTTGCAAGCAGGTTTATTATGTTGTAGGTAAACTCTGTGTTTAAAGGGATGCATTAGGTTAAAATAAAACATTCTCTACACCTATAACCTCAGAGGCAGTTCCTGAAAATGCCGTAAGACAGCATATGGTAGGTCCTTCTGTTTCTGCATGTCTTTAAAAAGCATGCTGCCATGAGGATATGCAGATTTAACCCTTCTAATGGCAACTACGTAAAATATACGTAGCTGCCTCTCCTACCGTTAACTGCCATCTACGTAAAGTTTACATACCTGGTTTTCCCCCCTGCTAGTGGTCAAAAAGAAAAAGAAAAAAGACACTCACCTGACCCCTCGATCAATCTGGCCGAGGCTCTTCTTCACATTGGGGGGGGGGGGGGCCTCCGTTCCCCCACGGGCTTTTTCGGTTTCAGGAGAGGGCCTGGAATGCCCCCCCCGTTTTGGACGTCGCGGGCATTTACTGTAAAAAAAAAAAAATCCCCCTCGCCGGGTCTCCTCTTCTCCGCCAGGCTCCGCGGTGAGGAGAGGGCCTGAAAGAGGCCCCATCCTCTGCCTCCATCGCAGCTAGCCAAACCTCATGTGGGCGGGTTGGATGATGTCACCCCGTGAGGTAATCCCATTTTGGTGCTGGGCTGTCAGATGGTGATCACTGGATGGAGGTTGGGGGGTAGGGGGCCGTGATCCCCTGCCTCCTCCCAGTTATCACCCCCGGCAGCTGTCATCGGATGGCGGGGGGCCATAGGATTGGAGGGGTAAAATAAGTAAATAAATAAAATAATTTTTTCTGTGAGGCACAGTTGGAAGGGGCAGAAGAGCCCAAGGTCATTTAGGCTGTGCGGGCTTGTAGCCTGCAGGGCGGGGGGCACCAAGGCTGGCCTCTGCGCCCTGTTCTACAAGCCCCCCCATAGCTGGTCCCCGGGCTGGTTATGCTGGGTACCGGGGCCTTCACACCATTTGTTTTTATATTTTTAAGGGGTTTTAACCCCTAGTTTCCCCAAAAATGGGTATCCCCCCAGGAGAGGGACCCTATGTCATTTTTTAAAAAATTAACCCTTTGTTACCTGTCACTCAACAGGTATAAAAGACTTCCAGCAACAGCAGGAGCGCAGAAGCCAAAATGATCAGCGTGGAACACAGTGCTCCGGGATGCATGGGAGGTAAGTATTAAAGTAAATAAAATAATAAAATATGTTTTTCTCTGTCTCCATGTGTTTACATTTAACCCTCTGTGAACTGGTAATGGATCTATGAGACACCTATACCAGTTCACAAGGCGGGCTGGCAAGTCACCTGCAGCTAGCGACCCCCTGGCCCCCTCATTACCCCCCATGCCTCCCCAAAGCCTGAGGGGGCAGAAGAATCACACCCTTTTTTAATTATTAAAATTCTAAAAATGGGGTCCACTGCACCATTTTTTTATTTAACCCTTTGTAGTGTGCATAGTTGTATTAGTTTAGTTGTAAATGTTATAAAGTGCTTAGTTTGGGGGGGGGGGGGGGAGTCTCCTGGGCAGGAATGGCGGGTACTGTTGAAATCAGGAGAAACGGGGCTTTCTCGTGCAATATGGTTTTCTTTAATGAAATGTTTTTTTTTTAATAAATGAGACATTTTTTTAAAAAATACTTTTTAAAAGTTTTTTTACTCAGTGGAAAAATACCAAACAAGATATTTCATGTTAAAGCATAAACTCTGAAACTCTGAATAAAGGTAGTTTCCTGCTAATACCAGAGAGCAAAATGGTGAAAAATGACCTGTCAACAAAAAGTGACAAAATCTCAAGTAGGCTGGCAGTTAAAAGGGTTAAAAGTTCTTTTCAGGAGACTTGTGCTTTCAGATTTTGCTTGTTCTTTCTTGTTTGCATATTGATATTTTAGGAAAATGTGTTTTTTATTCTGCTTTTAGGGAAACCCTGAGCAATCAAAGGGCTTACTTTCAGAAAGATGAGCCCGCTACAACAAGCTATGCATGTTGCGTATTGTTCTGTTTGGGGAATGTTCCTTTTCCAGATTTAACTTGCTTTTTCTTGTTTGCATATTGTCTTTCAAGAAAGATGTGGCTTTGATTCTGCCTTTTTATTCTTTTTGTTAGGGAAACCCTGTGCAATCAAAGAAGTGTTCAAGGGATTATTTCCAGAAAGATGAGCCCACTACAAGCCAGCACTCCTAGAAAGCTTAACATGTGCACTTTCAGAGAATATATAGTTTGTGTGGCTATTCCAAATGTAAAGGGTTGTTTTGGTTGAAAAATTGCAAGGTGCGCACTTTGTCTGCAGAACTGAAATTTTCAAGTAAAATTACCTATCCGCGCATGCTTTATGTTTGGCAATTTTTCCCTTGACAGTATCTATGCATGTTGGGTTGTTCTGTTCGGGGGACCTTGCTTTACGGAGGTCATGAAGTCGCCCGGACGCAGAGAATTGACCGCAGAGCGTAGGGTTTCCATGCGAAAATGCTTGAATCTGACAAACTTGTTGAGACGCTTTAAATCCAGTATGGGCCTGAGGGACCCGTCCTTTTTGGGGACAGTGAAAAGATTGGAATAGAAGCCTCTGCCCCTTTCCCTAAAAGGCACCGGGCAGATGACTCCCAACTCCAGAAGGTTTTGGACAGCAATACACAGACCCTGTACTGACAAGGGGTTTTGAGCCATCCGGGATTTGACAAATCTTGGGGGTGGCCAGGCTGCCAACTCTATCTTGTAACCGGAGGATACTACCTCCTGAATCCACCGGTCTGAGACATGAAGCCTCCAGACGTGAGCATAGAGCCGAAGCCGTCCCCCCACCCGGATGGGTGAGGGCGCCCCTTCATGCCTGAGGGGGCTTGGGGGAGGACTTTGGCTTGGGACCCCAGGAGGGGCTGGGGCGGCCACGTCCCCTGCCCCAACAGTCGACGCGAGCCCCAGCAAGGGAGACTCCTCGACCAATTCTGGAACCACCGAAGGAAGGGAAAAAGGCACCTGTCCCCGGAAAGGACCGTGACGGCCTCCTACGTTGAGGTAGTCTGCCACCCCTGGCAAACAAGTCCAAGCGTTCACCAAAGAGGCGCAGCCCCTTAAAGGGAAAGCCAGTGAGAGCCTTCTTAGCAGCATTATCAGCTACCCACTGACGCAGGGGAGGTAGGCAAAGCCAGAGGCGCAGGCCCAGCAACAGGTAACCCAGACTGCAGCGCAAGTACATGCTTGGCGCAGGATACACATACCCCGACATCATCACCGATTGGGGATACCCCACACGCAACACATAGCCGGGCTTGTCCCGAAGGAACCCCAGGCCCATTATTCCCAGAAGCCTCCATATGGTGATTAGAATGCCACAACCGGCTAGAAAGGGTTAACGCAATTAAAAGCTACCCGTGATGCCCCAATGACCCGCTAGGGAAGTGGGAGGTAATGAGGGGAGATGGCCGGGAGAAACCACTGATACCACTGAGTCTGAGTTGTAACCCGCCTGAAAGACATAATAAACATTCCCATGAGAAACCGCATGAAGAATATGGAATATCACCCCACCGGGGTTACTCACGGACTGCGGGAGCAGCTGCGCACACACAGCAAGATAATCAAAATGGCGGGCGAAGACCTCAAGGCGCGGGCCTCCGATGAGATATGATGTAAAAAACATAATTCCCAGAGCCCGCCCCCCCCCCCCCCAAAGAGCGCCATAGCACCCACGTGATCTTGCCGGCCAATCACGGGCCGCACCTCTGAGGAGAATGAACGTCTGCGGAGTGCAGTACAAGCGCGCGGCAGCGTTTTACAATGAAACATACACATAATAATGAGTAAAAAACACAGGCATTTTCTGCGCCCCCCGAGAGATCACCCAGAGGGAGAACGAGAGGATTCCCGGGGAGCCAGGCTCCCATGGGACAATGGGAGAAGAGGGAGTAGGAAAACCTATGGGAAGGATTAAGGCACATGTGGAGCCTGGCCAACCCGAGAAGTAGTGGGGGCATCCCAAAAGGCTCACCATCGGCCTAAACCGCCTACCCTGTTGGAGCAGGGACTGCGGTAGGAGCATAGCTCCTCAGCACCTTTTATACTGGTGCTTGCTAACCTACCTTCACTCGAACCTTGTCAGCCAAGGCTGGGAGGCAGTATATATTACGGAACGGGTGGGAATAGTCCTGCAGGGCCACAGGCCATAAGCCCCGCTCACCTGCGCCACAAGAGAGCTATCTTCTATCTTCTCAACGCAGACTGCAGAAATGAACTGGGGAATTTGTGGGAAGTCCCTGACTTATATAGGGATGGGAGGAGCCACAAGCTGTTTTCTGCAATCCAGCGCCATCTTGTGGATGTATAACCCATGTGTAAGGAATCTTCTGGAACAGGACGTGCTGTATACTTGGAATATAAAATGTGTTTCATGAAACTATATGGGACATGATGGAGGAAAAGTCATTGGCCAGGCAGTTCTATTACATTGCCCCCCCCCCCCTCAAGTTCATTGTTATTCAGAGCGCCTGTGTTATCTGCATGTTGGTGAGTTGCAAGCCGGCCCATATGCTAATACAATGCCAGAGGAACAACAGCAGCTAGACAATAAATGGGTGTTCACAGCCAGAGGTCACGCTGACAGGGAGGAAGGGTGGAACTGTAGGGGAGGAAAAATACTACACTGAAATGTACTGAATGGGGGTCCATCCCATGAGACAAAGGACAGGATTGGGAGACGATTCAAAGGGTGTGGGAGTGGAGATGGAGGAATGGCCAAGGGATACTTGGAGAAGTAATATAATGGGCAAAAGTGATTGTGAAACCACAGGCCTTACTTTAGGAATCTAAAGTCCCTCAACTTCCTCACCCCCACCAATACACTTTATGAGGCCCTTATCAGATATGTGCAGATATGGTATTATACAGATTCCCTCCTTATAAAGGAAATCTATCACTGTTTCCAGGACCTTGGTTAAAATCTGTGAGAAAAAACAGTTCCCTGGGTGTGGGGAAATGGTCCTAATTTCACAGATGGTCTGCTAGTTGCAGGTCGGTAAACAGAGGTAGCCTACTGGCCCCAGGAATTCTAATCATGTAATTCTTACAAAAAAAAAAATACCGTTTTGTGAGTACTCACCTTTAAAACGGGTATTATGAGTGTGCCATACACTCCACTTCGATCTTCATGACATGTGGGTAATCTCCAGTAGAGGGTGAACTTCTGCAGAGATGAATATGCAAAAAAGAAAGCCCCTCCCGGTCCATATATACCTGGGACCTCCCACCAAATTCCCAGTGTAAAAAAGCCGTAAGGGGACCAGGAAGAACCAATTATAACCTAACAATCAAAACCAATGATTCACCATATAAAAGCCCCAGAATACCTGAAAAAAAGGGGTGGGGCGAAGTGGAGTGTATGGCACACTCATAATACCGGTTTTAAAGTGAGTACTCACAAAACGGTATTATTCTAAGTGTGCCATACACTCCACTTCGATCTTCATGACATGTGGGACATCCAATAGCAGTGTCCGTCATGGGTGGGAACCAGAAACAGTAAAGAATGTACCAAGTCAAACCACTGCAGCTTGCAGAACCTTGCGGCCAAAAACAGCATCCGCTGAAGCCCGCACATCAACCTTGTAAAACTTGGAAAAAGTATGAACAGAAGACCAAGTAGCAGCCTTACAAACTTGTTCAACAGAAGCCTGGTGCTGAAAAGCCCAGGACGCACCAACCGCACGAGTAGAGTGCGTAGTGACCCTAAAAGGAGTCGTCCTCCCCTTAGCAGAATAGGCTCCAACAATGGCCTGATGAATCCATTTGCTAATCGTAGAATTAGCAGGTGCCAAATAGTACTTCACACAGCGAACAACATCCAAATTGTGCAGAACCCTCTCCTTGTCATTGTTAGGCTTAGGACACAAGGAAGGGAGAACAATATCCTGATTGAGGTGGAAAGCAGACACCACCTTAGGAAGGAAATACAGCTTAAAACGAAAAACCACCGTATCCTGGTGTCTCTCAAAGTAAGGGGCCTGAACCGCCAACAGAGGTGATAGCCACCAAGAAAGCAACCTTCTGAGTGAGAACCGAAAGAGCAATATCCTGTAACGGCTCAAAAGGAGGACCCTGCAGAGCCGAAAGAACCAAATTCAAATCCCAAACAGGAACCACAGCCTTCCGAGGGGGCCGCACATGCGCGACCCCTTGGAAAAAGGTCTTAACCAGCGGGTGTAAGGGAAGAAAACCGACAGAGCAGAAACCTGTCCTTTCAAAGTACTAAGCTGGAACCCAAGATCCAGATTATGCTGAAGAAACTCCAAAATCCTGGGTATCGAAAACACCCTGCAAGGCAAGGCCCTAGCCTCACACCAATCAATATTGGACCTCCAAGTCCTATAGTAAATGCCAGAAGAGGACCGCTTCCTAGCCCTAATCAAGGTCTGAACAACAGCCTCAGACAAACCTTCCTCTTTCAAGATGAAGGTTTCAGCAGCCAAGTTGTCAAAGCCAGCGTTTGTAAATTGGGGTAAAGTAGACGACCCTGAGATAGCAGATCCGGCAACAAGGGAAACCGGTACTGATCTACGCCAATCCTTACGTCTGCGTACCAAACCCTTCTTGGCCACCTTGGAGCCACCAGAATCGCTGGTGCCCCTTCTAGAACCAGTTTGCGAACCACCTTGCCCAGCATGGAGATGGGTGGAAACAGGTACAGAAAACCCAACTCCTTCCAAGCCAGTGACAAGGCATCCACTGCCAGAGACAGAGGATCCTGAGAAAGAGACACAAAGGCCGGAAGTTTGTGATTGTGCCTCGAGGCAAAGAGATCCACCTCCGGAGTCCCCCACTTGCGGCAAAGATCCAGAAAAACCTCGGGGTTGAGAGACCACTCTCCTTGGTGAGAGGATCCCCTGCTCAGGGAATCCGCCTCCGCGTTCTCCACTCCCGGAATGTAGACTGCCGAAATGCAAGGAACATTGCTCTCCGCCCAGTGCAGGATCAGAGAGACTTCCCTGAGGGCACTCCTGCTGCGAGTCCCTCCCTGGTGATTGATGTAAGCTACCGCCGTTCGGTTGTCTGAACGAACCTGAACCGGTAGACCCCGTAAATCTGAGGTCAGCAGAGCCAGAACCAGTTGGCTGACTCTGAGCTCCAAGACATTGATGGGGGTGTGAGCCTCCTGGGGACCCACACCCCGCTGAACTGATGACTCTTCCAATAACCTCCCCAGCCCGACAGGCTGGCATCCATGGTAACTGTCTCCCAACAAGGGACCAGAAAGGATCTGCCCTTCAACAGGTTGCTCGATTCCAGCCACCACCGAAGGGACTGCCGAACCCTGGGAGACATCCTGAAAGGTTGATCCAAAGACTGCGGACACCTGTCCCAATGCGTCAATAGGTGAAGTTGAAGAGATCTCATGTGAAACTGTGCCAACGGTACCACCTCAAAGGAGGATACCATCAAGCCCACCAGTTTCACCCCCTGTCGGATAGAGGGACAAGGATTGGCCAGAAGAAAGGGCAGAAACACTCTGGCCAGAATGGTATCCAGATTCATGCCCAGAAATGAAATCACACAAGATGGGGAGAGAGAAGACCCACCCAAACCTCTCCAGGGTCGACACCACCTGGTGGGTGTTAGAATCTTACCTGTTCCCCGTCCTCTGTCCCGCGGTGTGTCATCCAGGGGATCTCAGCCTCCAGTCTTCCGGCGGCCCCGTCGGCCGGCTGTCTCCGTGCGCCGCTCCGAGGCGCTGGGCGCGGCGGCGGCTGGGCTCTGCGGCCTCTCTGGGGGTCTCTCGGTGGGGACGGGCGGCCCCTCGGTCTCCTCAGCCGGCGCGTGCTGTTTCCCTCCCGGCAGGGAGCGCGCCCGGCCAGCCACGTGCTCGCGCGCGCGAGCACGCTCTGTTTATGCCCCTCGGCGACGCTGCTCCCAGCGCATCCGCCGGGGGTAAGTTTAAAAGGGCCTATCACCTTGTCCTGGGTGGGGGATAGACGCAGGGACTGGACAGTTCGTCTGGCCTGGGCGGTCCAGTCCCTGGGACTACTCCTATTGGAAATTTGATCACAGTGGCACCAATCAGCACATTTACCCCCCGATCACCAATCACCAGGTTCCCCTTCCCATTGGCCAGTATTCCCTTAAATACTGTTCGGCCCCATCCTCCAGTGCCCGTTATAGCCTCTGGTTTATAGGGTGTGCTTTCTGAACCGTGCTTATAGTTATTATCCGGCTTGTTTTCTGACCATCCATGTCTGCTGCCTGCCCTGACCATTCGCCTGTCTGACTACGTCTCTGCCTGGTCCTTTTGACCTCGGCTTGTTTTGACCCTTCTACGTTTAACCCCTCGGATACTGCGCTCTGTGATCACACAGCTTTGACCCCTGCTTGTTTTGGACTTTTCTTGTCTGGTTTCCACGCTCAAACCTGTATCCACTCCAGCATCCAGCTTTGGGATACCCTGCTGTTCATCCATCTCCACCTTAAGCCAGTAATCTTTGCGCCAAATAAGACCTGGGGGTAACCGAGTCTGGAGAGGCATAATCCGCGTCTCCAGCGAGCGGGGGCTTGTCTAAAGGCAGAAGAGGCGGTGGAGATTGGGGATTACCTGGCTTAAGAGAGAAGGGTGTCCGGCATTCCCTTAAAGTGGGTGTCCAGCTCCGCCTGACGGAGGGAAGAAGCTGAGATCAACAGGTCGTCCAGATAAGGCACAATGCAAATGCCTTGAGCTCTGAGCAGAGCCATTATTCCAGCCAAGACCCTGGTGAAGACCCTCTGCGCCGAGGTCAGACCGAAGGGAAGAGCTACAAACCGATAATGTTGATCCTCCACCGCAAACTGGAGGAATCTCTGATGTGCCTGAAAAATCGGAACATGCAGATACGCATCCTTGATGTCTATGGATGTCATAAAATCCCCTTGGCGAAGGGAATTGATAGCCGAGCGCAGAGTCTCCATGCGGAACTTTTTGGCTCTGATAAACCTGTTGAGAACCTTGAGATCTAGAATGGGTCTCACCGAACCCTCCTTTTTGGGAACCGTGAAAAGGTTGGAGTAGTAACCCCTGCCTCTCTCCGACGGAGGCACCGGGCATATAACCCCCATGTCCAGAAGGTTTTTCACTGCTAACAGGAGCCCCTGTGCAGCCTGAGGGTCCGAGGGCACCTGAGACCTTAAGATTCTTGGGGGCGGCCAGTACTCGAACTCCAGTTTGTACCCGGAGGAGACCACTTCCAAGATCCAATTGTCTGTGACCTCCCGGGCCCAGACCTGGAAGAAGAGCCGCAGCCGTCCCCCCACCCTTGCGGGTGAGGGCGCCCCTTCATTGCTGAGCCGGTTTAACGGCAGGCTTGGGCTTGGAACCCCAGGTAGCCGCGGGACGTGCCTGACCTCTGCCTCTGTTCCAGGACGAGCCCCTGACACCCGAGAAGGCCAAACCCCTAGCCGTTCTGGCCCCTCGAAAGGAAGGAGTGAACGAGCCAGCCCCCCGAAAGGGGCGGCGCTGTTTCCTCCGCTGAGGTAACTTACCTCCTTTAGCAACAGCGTCCAATTTATCTCCAAACAGCCGTGAACCCAAGAAGGGAAGAGCTGTGAGCGACTTCTTGGCCCCAACGTCCGCTGTCCACTGGCGGAGCCAGACCAATCTGCGCATAGCCACCAGTAAGGCTGAAGTCCTACTACACACGACAATAGAATCTTCCGTCAAAGCCATGACAAAATCCATGAACAATTCGCATCTCTTAAGGATAGCGAACTCAGCGCAAGCTGGATCAAACCGAGCGTCAGCCAGTCCCTGATAAGAGACCTGGTAGCAAGCGACACCAGGGCAGATGCACTAACAGGCCACAGGGCCGAGCCCACGCTGGCAAATGCGTGGCACGCCATCTGATCAAGGCGCTTATCCTCACCATCCTTAAGGGAAGTGGCATCAGGGGTGTTCAGCACAGAAGAGTTGGTCAAACCTAAAACTAGCGCGTCGACCAGCGCTTAACCGCCTCCGCCGGAAAAGGATACTTCTTATCCCATCCCTGAGGAACACCAGGAAGCCGACTGGGCCTCTCCCGTTCTCTAAGGTTCAGCGCATCAAAGTGACCCTGGGTAGGGAATTCCAGACGGGACTTGCGGGCCCCAAAAAATTCCCCCTTCTTGAGAGGGGGCGCCTCAGGCGGTTCAATATCCAACACCTCCAATAAATGTGACAAAACAGTGGCCGTATCTACGGCATCCCCCAGCGCCTGCCCGACATCGGCATCCCCAGACTGAACATAGTCAGCCTCTGTTTCCTGATACAATTCCCCCTCCTCTAACGGGGAATAATCTGACAAATCAACAGAATCGTCGTCAACATCCCACAAGGTCTGGGCCGACGAGAAATGTCTCTTTTTAGCCTGGGCCTTCTTGCCCACCGTGCTAGCAATAATTTTCTCGATGCTGGCCAACCTAGCCCAAACATCAGAGAGCGACTCCCCGCTGGCACCAATGTCACTTGGGGTACGGATAAGGTGGGGAGGGGAAGGCGATGAAGCGGGAGGAGCCCACCCAGAAGGCTGGGTACCAGACTGCTGCGTTATGGCTTTTTGTGCGCATGGTATACAGATCAGCACATTCTCCCCCGTAAGGGATACCCCACACCCCACACATGGCCTGGATTGTCCCAGAGGGAGCCCGAGCCCAGTATCCTGCGGAGCCTCCATATGGTGAATTTTTGTGGTCATTCGCAAGACCGCATGGAATTTACGCCTAAGCAACCCGTGATGCCCCTTAAAAGTCCCGGTAGGAGGATTTGAGGTGAACAAATTTACTCTAGGGACCTCAGGACCAGGAGGAACCCCTTAATATGCACATATACAATGCAATCTGTAACACACAAAACAGGCAACATAAGTGCAATCCTACATATATAAGGCAATAACACATACCTAATTGTATATGTATATAAATATGTATATATATATATATATATATATATATATCTGTATCCCAGCCAGACATGCGTAACCAACACAAAAAAACACACACACACGCCCGCAATCAGTGGGGGCCCCCCGCTAGAGAGGGGCCCCCACATAAGCTAAGGAAGTGGCCATCCGGCCCTTACAACTCGGATCGCAGCTCAGAACCAGCATCAAAATGGCCCCCGAGAAGTGCCTCATGCAGGAAGAAGGGGGAGGGCGGGCCAGCGAAGAACGCGCGCTCGCCAGGCCACGCCCCCCTCCCAGCAACGCGGATCCCCTAGAAACGAGCCACAGAATCGCGCCAAAGAAGGGGGCGGGGCTACCGCGGCCGCGCCAAGAGCCCGGCCCCCTCCCTGAACACAGCCTGAGGGGGAGAAGCTCCCCCAGGCTATCACAGCACCAGACATGGTCCAGAAGTAAAACACACACTGTCAGTCACACACACGCACAGTGAAATCACACACCCACATGGGAGAACGAAAAACGAATTAACGGCCAGGCCAGGCAACCCCCCCCCCCTGGAGGGGAGTAAGGGACCCAGAAGGGGGGGAACCCTGCCAGAATCCGGCCATAAGCATAGAGGGACGAGGCATCCCACACCAGGATCACCAAAAACCTGGATAACCGCCTACCCCATAGTGAGGTCTCACGGTGGAGCAGTGCTCCTTCCGCACCCATAGCCTACCTTCACCAGGACCCGCAGCCTAAGCTGGGAGGCTCAAATAGGGGCAATTTAGAAAGGGTCCTGGCAGTAATAGGGACAATAGACGGCCGGGTGCGGGCCCGGCTTACCTGTAAGTAAAGAAGTCTTTATCTTCTATCTTGTTGCCTTCCCTGCAGAGAAGGAACTGGGAATTTGGTGGGAGGTCCCAGGTATATATGGACCGGGAGGGGCTTTCTTTTTTGCATATTCATCTCTGCAGAAGTTTGCCCTCTACTGGAGATTACCCACATGTCATGAAGATCGAAGTGGAGTGTATGGCACACTTAGAATAAAAATATATATATATATATATATTTATTTATTTATATTTATACATACATTTCATCCACCTTAGCCTTTATTGTCGGAAGGTTAAAATTGCCAGTGGATAAAGATAGATACAATTATGATCACTAAGGTGTTTCTGCTGTCAAAATCTGTGGAATGGTGGCCTATAGTTCCTGACCTAAATAAAAGATATTACAGTTCTGGGGGGTACATGAAATAATTATATTACAGCATTTTAATGTATTTGTTATTTGCGATAGCAGTAGAAAGGCAAAGGGAAGAACAAAAGCCCCTGCCTTGTTCTATATAAAAAGAGGCCCTCATTTCTAGGTGCACTCAGGCAAGGACAGCACGTACTGGCAGATTTATATCTCCTCATAAGGCCACCCATGCGCAGCCCAGCAGATGTAGGAGAAGCTCCATTTACTCCATCAGTGGCAGCCTGGCAGTGTCATTTCACCGACATTCCCTCTTTATTTCCAAAGCTGTTCTTGTGTGCAACAGGCTGTGCTGGCAAATGACAAAGAACACAATACGCCATCACAAATAAAGAAATGTCATACTCCCATTTAGCAGTGCGTCGGTCCTACGCCAGGTTATAAAAAATTACTGGGTGCTGAAATGAGTCCTGCAACATCAACAAATTCCACTGCTCCTTCATTGGCCACCCTCACTCCATGCACTTAAAATTGATATGCTTTATTGCAAAATTGTATTCATACTAGAAATTCACATACACATGCTGGGAAGTGGAGAGTGGCAACGGATAGGTATTAAATCAGGGGTGGTAGGTTTTTGAGTGTGAGGAAAACTGCCTGCCTCCTGAGCCAGCTTCTGATGAAATCTATCATTAACCACTTCTGCCAAAAGCATTGCATGATGGGTAAAAACATCTACAAGGGACAGGCACTGTTTCTCTAGCCTTTCCTCAAATACCCCAAACAGGTTGTCTTTTGTGGCTCTCCACACAGACAGCTATGTAGTGTAGCTGAAGCTTTAATTACTTCACCTGTGTATCTAATACATTGAAAACATGTCTGGGGTTCTTGAGGGCAGGATTGAGGTACACTGATCAGTCAGTTACAGAAATGTGTGCAGAAGTTTTTGCCCCCTCTCCAATCAGAGGCCAACTCACATGAATCAGTAATATTCTCTGTTCTGGGGAGGAAATTAAGACAGTGGGCAACTATAATTAGAATGTCTCTTGGGTAGTGGTTGCAAAGCAGGCCTTTAGTAATACCTAAAGAGGAAGTAATGTCTAAAATAATTAGGACATCCCAAATTGGGGATGCAAGCCTCATACTTACCACTTCCACATTCTAGTGGCCGGAGACAATCGCATGAGCATTCAAGTTCACTGGGTGGGCTCATCACTATGTGCCTGCCAGCAAACCTGATCAATCTTCGGCAGTCACATGCTCACTGGAACATGGAAGAGGTATCCACATGGCTAATATCTAGCTGTCCCGGGCAGCTGTGCACATTGTGGCATTCCAAAACGTGGGCCTGAACCCACTACGCTTTTGAAATAAATTTGGCCAAAGCCCCTGCCAGTAATCTCTTCTTAGGGTGTAGAACTGGAAGTGGATATTTTTGAGTACCAAACTGTCCTGGAACACTGATTTTCTGTGTGATGGCAGACGATCAGTAATTGCACAGACAATGGCATCACTGTTACTCACAATAGCAGCAATGACTCAAGGAGGCCGAAAATTGCAAAAAGGTGCTCTTCATTGAGGGAGCAGTTCAGGGGATGCTAGGTAAAAATGTCAGTTTTGGTCCGCTTTGAGATTCCCCCATGCTGTGGGTATTAGGAATAGTATAAGGATAGTAAAGTCTCCTAAATTTTCTTTTCTTTTCCAGTTTTCTGGAAGGTTGCCGAGCATGCTATGGATATTGCTGTGCCTGCAAATACTACTGCAAATCATAAGTTATTAACTGTCACCCAAGGACAGAACCTTTTCATTTACATTTTTTCGTTGCTTTAGGAAAATGTCCCCCTTTGCAACCGTGATCACGTAAGGACACAATAGCATTGTGCTGAACATGGGAAAGACACAGCAGTGCACATACCATGACATCTGAGACGGATAAGATCCCTCCAGCACATATTACCCTTCCTTTATGACATCTGCTAATTCTCCCCTTCAAACCAGAGCACCTGCCCCCACTCCTGTGGGCATATACTGTATTCCACATATGAAACAGAATCCTATGATGGCCAGGGGCCTATCATACATTATGCCCTCTCCATAGACAAAGGCTCATTACTTAGGCCTCAGTCAAGAGCATGTCCAAATTATCATAGCTTTTACCTGGAGGGCTATTTGTCATGTAGCCTCTGGAATAGGTTAAATGGGCCTGATTAGCTGGTGGATAATTTATTCCACTACGCCTGGAGAAGGAACTGCTCTTAGTGGACCTCTAGAAACCTAAGGCCTTGGGACTTACAGTCAATTAGTTTACTGTTCTCATTCTTAAAGTGATATTAAAGGGAAAGTCCACTTAGGATGGAATTTTTGAAAATGTATATTTTTTTTGTGCCAATACTAAAGTGTTCAGGGTGCTGAGCTGATCTAGTATTGTTTTTTTATTTAAAACTGTTGCTATTGGCAACGTACAAGAAGAAAGAAGTCCTGCACACACAGAACACCGCTTCCATAAAACGCACATTTGCTAACATCATAAATAATTTTAAAAAATACTAGGTTAACGCTGCACCTTTAAGACATAATTTTGCCACACAAAAATATACACCTTCAAAAAAAAGGCAGATGGGTTGGGGGGGTTTGACCGATGGGGTGGCCAGAATCTGGACAAAAGGGGCTGCCCCAAAGGACACCATCTGCACATTCCTGCTGAAGAGAGGGAGCCCAGATTAGAAGATCATCCTAATATGGTGCAATGCAAATCCACCATGATTGCTACCAGCACCATGGTGAAGGCTCTGGGTCTCTGTCGATCCCAAACAGGTGTGCCACAAACAGATAATGGTGCGGACCCTGCACAAGCAAAGATACTGTTGATGCCCTCAGGAAGATCAGGATGTGTAAGTACGCATCCTTGATGTTGATTATCACTAGGTAATTCACTGTTGGAGAGCAACAGCAGCAGTGGTAAGCTGCAAATGGAGGACAGTCAACCTGTGGAGATCGTGGATGGCTTGTGGGGTATGATGGCAAGCAGGCATCTGCTGAAGCCTCTCTAGCACGGAGGAGAATCACCAGTCACAAAGCAGTTCAGCAGTAAGTGAAGAAGCCTTTCTCCCAGCTGCAAGCCCCGTTCAAATAAGCCAACACCCTAGAATGAGTACACTAGAGAGAAGTGAAAAAACACACACTGCACAATAAAACCTTGCTGAAGGAGAGGGGGCATGAGGGGAAATAAGGCAACCCCAAGGTTTGCAGCACCCCCCTGTTTATGCAAAATAAAAGCTGGCCCCCTTAATCCTCCTAGTGCCTTTTTAAAAATAAAATGGACTACCTCCCATGCCCAGGTATCACCCAGGTCAAGGCATCTGAATTTTTAAAAACATCAACAGCATAAATCAGCTCTAGAACACACAAAAAAGGAAAAAAACGTATCTGATACCCTTTCCCGATGAAAACTAAAGCAGCATCGGAATCCTACCGGCTGGCCGTGTCTTCCAGGGATTTCAGCTAACTTCCTGCTCTAATCCCACTTTTCGGCTACTAGATTAATCCATTCATGATTGCTCGCAGTGTCCCAGTATCGACAACCTGGCAGGGAAATTAAAAACTTATGTGACTAAATATATCATTGGACGGGAGGTTTATTAAGCGGGCGTTCCTCCGGTATCTCCCTACAAGTGAGGTAAAAGACACATGGGGACTCTGCTTCTGTAGTATAAAAGCTCAGTTTCTCTGACTCCTGTCCTTACCCTTGGCTGGATGACAAGGCAGAAGAGGGGCGACCTGTGCCTCCGTTCATTCCAGATGTGAGTGGGACATCTTAGATGCATGCCACAATGGCACTATTCAAAGGTATCTGGCAAATACACAATAGGGTCATCCCCACTAATAAAAAGAGGTCCCCGGTTAAAGAAGTGCCTGTCCACCATTTCCATGGCTTGGATGCAATGTAAAGCTTTGCAGCACATTTACAAATGTAACGATGTATTTTCGGTCAGGATCAATGGGTTTCATCTTGGTGGCCCTGTTATGAAGTTAATTAAGAAGGTATCAGAGAAAAGGCTGAGCTTTTGAGGCTGTGCAATGTCCTGTTATTCATCACAGCGTAATGGCTTCCCTTCCATAATAAAATGCCACTGCTTGAAGTCAATGAGCCCTGGCCCTGCATGCTGTGTATCACCGCACAGTCGTCATACATCACACCACCTTGTATTATCACGCACAATCTGCTTTATCTGAAGAAAAACTCAGGCTTTTAGTGTTTCTTAGCAATTCTAAGTCCCAAATGGCAACACTGTAGCTGCTGGCAAAAAAATATCTTACACGTTCATGGGCTTAATGCTGACCGTACAAGTGACGATCTGAATGTTGGATCAGTAGGAAATTACACTAAATGTTCGCTTTGAAATTGAATAATTCTTCAGTAGACTTTGGGATCAGTTTAAAAATATTGAAACATTGACTTTAATCAGTAGGACAATTTTTGAGCTTCCCAATCGTCACTACATTGACTCTCCAGGGGAATCACGCAAAGATGCTTAAATTCATATAGACATGTGATTTAGACGTGCAGCAAACAAAGCTCTCCTTCTCCCAATGTTGTTTGTACATCAAGGAGCAGAAAAAAACAACTTTTCCCGCTAATCACCATAATTTAAGATTGTATCATTCTAAATACTGCCATCAAGTAATCATTGAGAAGCTGAAGTATAATGAAAGTGGATTTCTGTCTGGATCTAGAAAGAACATTTTAGTGGTGGTAATGGTATGGCACATCTAAGAGATGTTTGCAGAAGGGGATTCTATCTTCAGCTCATTTTGGAAGAGTTGTTAAGAGTATTGACACTTTGTCATGGCCAATTTGTTTGTTTCTCTTTATGTATGTATACTTTGAAAGCATCCTGTGTTTTCAGGATTGGCACACTGTACAATGGAGGAGAATACTTTAGTTACCTGGTAACTTATTTTCTAAACATCCGAAAGGGATGCATACCACTGAGTTATTAAGGCTCCGCCCCAAGGTAGGAACACATGACCACCAGAATACACAAAAGCTTTAGCTCCTCCTCCAGACACCAGTAGTTTCAGACATCTGAAAAACAAAGACAGACAGAGCACCAACTGGTAAATCAGTAAGATAACAAAAGATTATAAAATAACATAGCTTGAAGGAGGGAAGTCTGTATGCTACCCTTTTGGATTTTTAGAAAATAAGTTAGCAGGTAACTAACTTAAGTTTTCTCAAAACATCCTTAGAGCAGCATACCACTGAGAGGATAAGCGAGATACTATCTCTACTGGGTATGAAAGGCTGCCTGCAACACACTCCTGCCGAAAGAATTGATCTTGAAAGGTAACAGATCCAGGCGGTAATGATTTATAAACTTCTTAGCTGAAGACCACGTTGCTGTAATCTGACCTGGAGAAGGAGATCCATTGTAAGTAAAACTGATTGTGCTCTTCATCCATCGGGTCAATGTTGCCTTAGAAAACCCTTCCTGTGACCCTACAAGAAAACTAATAAGCCATCAGCCTTCCTCCAATCCTTTGTTTGTCAAAGGTATTCCAGCAAACAGGCTCTGACCAAAGACTTATCTACACAACCCTTGGAGAGATCACTGTCCTAAGCGGATGAAAAAATAATCTCTTAGGTCCGATGACAGTCGGAAGGGATCTTAGGAAGGTAAAAAAGTTTGGTTGGGGGCTAGGCTCACCCCCATATAGGAGAAGAAACACCTTTGAGACCAACCACGCCTGTTTTATCCAGTATTACAAATGTTCATTAAGTGTTAATCGTTCATAACTAATTTTATTAAACAGATATAACACACATTTGTTGAAATGCCTTTAAGTGTGGCCACCTGCCACAAGTTTACAATCAATTGTTATTTTATAAAAGACTACACATTTGTACAACAATAATCACATATAAAACACTTATACAAAGTTAAAAACTAATAACAATATGCAGCATAGGCAGTTCATAGTGGCACCCATTTAGGGGACCAAGAGCTATAGATTAACTAGTTTCGCCCACTTCAGGGCTTTTTCAACATCAGATGCCCATTTGGTTCCTTAGTCACAGCGTGCAATTTGCCTATAAAGACTGTTTTCTGTTCAGAAAAAAAAAACAAAAAAAAACCCATGTGCCCATCACCAAGAGAAAAAACATCCATTATATATATTATATAAAAGTAATTAAACATTTTGTGTATATATCCTACTTCTACATATATCAAAAAATGGTTTACCTGGAGATCTTATACAGAGAGGAACACCAGAAGAGACAATCTTATAGACTATTTACATTCTCCTTCTCAGTGCAAAATCAGGCAACATGTGCTGAATGGCTGCATAACCCACGTATCTGTAATGTGAGTAATTATAAAGCTATAATACAGCTGACTCCCTGTTAGGGTCACCTACAATCCTATACATTGGGCCTAAGATAAGCCTGTTAAAAACACATATTACTCACAGATTCTGCTGGCAGGGGCTCTTGTGATAGATAGCTGCTCCCTCCTTGTGGGTCACTGGTTGTAACTATGAAGGATCCTGATGAAACACAGACACGTGGAGCTAGGGGGGACTGTCTAAAATAGACGTCCCCCCGCCCACCACACCTCTGATCTAATAAACCATCTCATTATAGGGATATGCCTCTCACTTCCGGCGACAGGAAGTGAGATCCCGCCCCTCCTTCCTGTGGGGGGAGAGGGGAGAGCACAAAAGAGGAAGGGGAGGGACAAACACCCCACCGACGCAGGGAAAGCGTCCCAACATGGATGCGCGCCCATCCCTCTCGACGTGCGCGTGCCACAAACGTCCCCGGCCAAACTATGGGCAGGGTCCCTGCCCAGAAGCTTGGGAGGCATGTGCGCATATGCGCACAACAAAGGAGAAAGGCCTCTCCTTGCGGGACACGCCTCCCCGCTCTGTCCGAGGGCGGGAACCATCCGCTGTAAACAAACCGGTGGCTCCGCTCCTCGACCCTGCAAACCGGCGAGGCACATCGCCCCCCCCATCCCTGCGCTCGCCCCCCCCCCACACTCACCCCATGTCCCCAAAATACGGGGACGGGCACGGTACCCACAGTGGTACCCTAGGGGCAGAAATATCCCCCGCTCAGCCCTTAATAATGTCCCATGTCATCCCTATATTATAACATGTTGGTCCTAAAAATCATGACCAATGAGTCAACCATTAGTCTGATCCCCACCTATTGGGACCCAATATTGCACATAAAAGATCAGAAGCTCATCCATGATCCCTATCGGGCTTATTGTTACCCCACACCAGAATTTGAGGGAGATAAAGAATGTACATAGTATATACTACAAAAATGCATACAAATATTTGAACGTACCTTTAATTAAACTACAACGCCATATTATGGATCAATACCTATTCTACATACTGGGTACACTTAATTCCATTAAGTTACCATAGATAGCCAATCAGTATTTTTATTTTTTATACTGTACTCATAAGGAAAAAAAAAAAAAAAGAGAAAACCCTATAGAAAAGAGAGAAAACTTATGGACTCATTAAGGCCTGGGGCCGTATCAGCTTTTAGTCGGGAAATCCAACGGGTCTCTCGTTGTAAAGTGAACGCGGCACGGGCGGCCGCGTACATAGGTGTCCCCTCTGCTAGTCCCCTGCTCCTCACTACACGTGATTAACCCAGCATTTGGTTTGTTGACCAGTTCACTTTTATGTCTTTGTATTTTCAGCTCTTGTTGGCTGGTTTGATTTTCATGCCAATGGTTTTGCTTACTCACAGGTGTCCATGACCATTTAGTTTAGGACACGTTTTTTCACCTGCACATAGTCACTTTTTTTTTTTTCCCCATTTTTGCACTTTTTTAGATAGTAGTTGTAATAGATATTATTTATTTATTATATTTGTTTATATACTTGAATATGTTTTTCATAGATGTTATTATTGATGCACTGTCACTTTAATATTTGTATATTTAGATTAGGCATTTATATTATGGTATTTTGTGCCGGCACAAAAGAGATTTTTTCTAGAGGGTTTTTTACACGTGTTGATACCAAGGAGTTTTTCCCAGTAATTACTTGCTGTGGATTTACAGCACTGGATGAATTATGGGGTGTCGCAGTGTTTTTAACTTGTTAGTCTTGTAAATTGTATGTCATGTCTTGTGTGTTTTGATCTTTAATAAATGGTATACTAATTTTGATATTCAGTTTGGTGCTCCTGTTCTTTAGGCCTATGGGCTGTGTCCCATGAGCCTAACGTTGGTCTGGTATATTTAATTGTTTACAGCACAGCACAGTTTAATTGCATTACGCGGTGCACCACTTTTGTTGATATTTAACAGACTTCAAGTACCAAGTTTATTGATTCCTTCTGCCTTTTACTTAATACATTCTATTCAATGTAAAACTTTCCATCCAAATTTTGAATTGGGGGGGCAGGGTCAGTGACGCAGTACCCAACGTCACTTCTGGTTTCGGCAGTGAGACCGAAAAACGGAAACGAAAGGTAGCATGTTTTCCTCTCCCGGTGTTCGGAACGCATCGGGAAAGGAGAGCTCTGTACCTTGGGCCAGTGGAGCTGTGTAGCCGGCACACCAGGTAACTGTGCAGGATCAAGGCAGCCGGGGAGAAAGCAGAGGCAGAAGCACAGCACAGAAAGAGGTGGATTCGGTGACATTACTATGGAAAATCCATAGTATGAGGCAGGAGTTAGCCTCTATGCGGGATGCCCAAAAAGATTTTGTCACTCAATCTCAATGGTCTCTTGCTTCCGCACCTATACCCACTTCAGTTACTGATGATCAGTTACTGATGATCAGCCTGTTAGCACAGTACCCAGTGCCTTGCCTTCCACTCCAGTACAAATTGATGTCACTTCTGAGTCGGGAGAATTAATGGAAGAACAGGGTTCCTCGCAGGATTCCATGGACGTGGGTTTCCAGAAAGAAAGGGAACAGGAATGTTCCCATTAGCTTTCAGAGGAACTTGTTGCAGAATACATATGATACTTGGCGGATTCAACAGGAAGATAAACCTCTTTCACAACAAGATGAAATGTATAAGGAAGTCAAAAAAAATCGGAAAAAGCTTTTCCGATCCATTCAGTGCTAAAGGATATGGTTAAGACTGAATGGGACTTTTCAAAGAAACTCTTTATGCCTAAATCCTTAAAAAGAATATTTCCCTTCTATGATCCAGCGATGGACCACTTAAGCAAATGTCCAAAGTTGGATGCTCCCTTAAGTCAACTGTCTAGATCAGCAGATTTAAGTTTTGAGGATATGAGGGATTTATGTGATCCAATGGATTGCAGAGGATAACACATATTAAGAAGAGCTTGGGATGCAGTAGCCTTTATGTTTAGACCAGCAATGGCCCCTGATGTGGTCCTTAGAAGCATGGCTAAGTGGGTGGATACCCCTAAGGATCACATGGACAGTAAGATTCCCTCGCAGGACCTGGAAGCTACCTTACCAACCCTTAATAGAGCAATTGCCTTAGCTACTAATGCTTCTGTCACGCTCGGGGTAACTCCAGCCCTCCAGTTAAGCCCTCAACCCCCAATCTTCGCAGCCAGCTTCACCTGTAGGAGCCCCTGCTTGCCGGGACGCAGTATACGCCTGCCCGGGATCGGTTGCCCCCAGGACTTCAATGGCTCAAAGGATGGGGGCTTACTAGTTGGAGGTCTGAAGAACCAATAGCTGAGAGCGAGTATCGGAAGTTCGGAGATAGGCCAGAGGTCGACACCGGGAAGTCAAAGATCACAGCGGTACAGAGGGATGAGGCAGCTCGAGGTCAGGGTACAAAGCAGAGGTTGGCAACAGAGATCAGGCAGAGAGTAGTCGATTCAGGCAGGGGTCGGCAACAGGGTTCAGACGAGAGATTGGTCAATTCAGGCAGAGGTCGGCAATGGAGATCAGACAAGGATGGTCGGTTCAGGCAGGGGTCGGCAACGAGGATCAATCACGGAAATTAGCTCAAGACAAACAAGGTACAAGGCGCTATCACAGGCACTGAGAGAATGCTGGACTACAGCTTTATAGGGACAGACATGATTGGGGAAGGAGAGACGGGGACGTGATTGGTGCAACATAGGATACAAGCCAGGATTGGCCAGAACCAATAGGGGAGTGCAACTAACCCAACCTGGGCTCATTGACCCAAAGTACAGCACCTTGGGCTCATTGGCCCACTAACAGAGGAGGGGGAGGAGTTCCTCCCCTAGCTGAGCCTGCAGGCTCTAACACATCTGAAGAACGTGCTCGCGCTCGAGCACGAACCAAGGAGACGCGGGGACGAGGAGGGAGGACGGCCATGCTCGAGACCGCACCAGCCGCCGGCGCGGCCGCCGAGCGGGAGCTGCTGCTGCGGCCGGCCGCCCAGAGACGGTGCTGGAACGGGGCCCAGGTAAGCGATTTCTGAGAGCTTCACAGGTCGCCAGGGCCTCAGCAAAAGCCTCCACTTTGATTTATGTGCTCTTAGAGCAGTCTGGTTAAAAACCTGACTGGCCGTGGCTCGACATGGCCTGGGAACATACGGCGGGAGCTCTGCGCGCTACTGACAATTAAGAGCGACCCAGACGGATGGCAGAAGAGAGAGACGGATGGCAGAAGAGAGAGACGGATGCCCAGATGAGGGAAGCAACGTGGAGTGGCGCGGAAGGGAAGAGAAGGTGCCAGCCCTGCCTTCTTCATGACAGGAGAGAAGAAGATCCCGGCTGCAGAGCCCCAGATGGCGACAGCGAGGCCGCGGAGCAACAGAGCAGGAGGCGGGCTGGTGAGCGTCGGGTGGCGTGTGCCCAGAGTGGATGAGAGAGCCCAGGCTGAAGAAAGGGAAGTGGCAGGTTGGGCTGCCCAAAACAGCGGAGCGGGCGGCAGAATACAGAGGGAGCAGGAGCGCATGTGCACAGTCACGGCTCTAGTGCACAGCGAGACGGACTGGAGCGGAGGAGCACCCAGCGGAACCCAGGTTAGTCATCTGTCCATTACTGCCAGGGGATGCCCTATGGGGAACCACAAAGAGTCCCCTCCATGTGAAATCTGCCAGAGGGCCCACGGCAAGTACAGGCTCCATGCAGGTATTCCATGCAGCCCAGACTCCCCAAAACAGAAACAAGCAGCCGCCTGGCCAACTGATTTACTCCAGGGAGGGAGCCGCTCCCCCCCGGGATCCTGCCGGGCTCCCCGAGATGCAGCACCTTCTCAGGCACCCCGTCACCCCCCCCCCACAAGCCCGGGGCTGAGCTGGCGGAACGGGGTGGGGATGTCCCCTAGCAGTCCAAATGCCATCGGGGAGGTGTCACCGTTAATATTCTGGGAAGCGCATAAGAGCTTGATCAGGGGCCTACTGGTTAATCATGCTAGGAGAATAAAAAAGGAAAAGTTGGTCCAGATGCAAGGCTCATGGAAAAGGTCAGGCGCCTGGGGTTGTCCCACAAACAATCAGAGGCTGTGTGATGCTTGGCGAGCTGACGCAGACGAGGGAAGCCCTGAATGCGCTACTTTTTAGCGAGGCAAAATTTATGATTAAACGATGTAGGTGCGCATACTATGAATATGGAAATAAGAGCAGCTCGCTGCTCGCTCGGGCGTTGCTGTATCAGTGCTCCCAAAACTTCATAGCAGAAATTCTGGATAGATTCCAACAGAGGCAGCATGCCCTGGAAAAGATAGCAGACACCTTTAGATCATACTACGCCATCCATACAACCTGCCGACGGGCTCCAATGCCGGGATTCAAGGCAAGCTGAAGGAGTACATAAAGAATTCTGGTATGCCAATGATTCCCAAAGAAGTGGCGGAGTGACTGCAGGCCCCCATCAGTATGGAGGAGCTAGCAGAAGCAGTCCCCAGCAGGAAAGTCCCTGGGGCCAGATGGCTATACCAAGTACTATAAGACCTTATAAGACCTTTCTGTAATGGGACCCCAATGTAATTAGTGCATGGAACACAATCGTGGATCTGAAAGTGCAGGGCTCCTTTTCTCACAGAGGCATAGAGGCCCACATTGTGCTCCTCCATAAGCCGGGTAAAGATCCCCTAGCTTGCCAGAGTTACCGGCCAATTTCCCTCCTTAATACGGACCTGAAGTTATATGCTAAAATCTTGGCCAACAGATTGGCACCAGTGGTGGCACAAGTGGTACACTTAGATCAGATGGGGTTTGTCTTGGTAAGAGAGGCTAGGGATAATGTGGTGAGGGCCATTAACGTGATCTACAAGGCTAAGTCATCTGGGACCCCTGCAATGCTCCTCTATACTAATGCGGAGAAGGCCTTTGATAGGGTGAGATGGTCGTTCTGTACCCTGAACTTTCTACCTCTTGTGCAGAGGATTTAATCAGACTTGGAAAAATGGGACCTGCCCACCTTTTCCTGGATGGGTAGGGTCAACATTATCAAGATGTCGTGGTTGCCTATGTTGCTGTTCTTCCAGTCCCTCCCAAGCTGACTCCTGATGCATTTCTTTAGGGATCTGAACAGAGCATTTGCAAGGTTTGTCTGGCAGAAAAAAACGGCTAGGCTAAAGTGGCAGGTCCTATGCAGGCCTAAATATCAGGGAGGGATGGCGATGCCGGATGTTAAACTATACTGGGTTGCATCCCACCTGCAGAGGTTATGCAAATGGAAACTGTGTCAGGGAATGAAGAGGTTGGTTCAGCTGGGAAGAGAAATAGCAAAGATGCCCTTAGATATCGTTCCATGGAATAGAAAAACTCCTTTTTAAGATATCAGTGACCATAGGCTCTTTCTAGAGCTATAGAGAACAGGGGGAAATATCACCCTGGCCGTCCCCTGTAACATCACTATTGAACAAACCTCTCTGGTGCCCCTGAGCTGCTCTAGGGCTGGCCTCAGGGGATGGGGAGACATACCCTCCCTGACTAGTGGGTGTGACCAAACCAGTAATTAATGTGTCTGTGTGTGTGTATATGTATATATATATATGTGTATGTATATGTGTATGTATATGGACCTTGGCTGCTTGGTGTAAACCACTCATTTATTGTCCCCCCTCCCACTTGGGTTTCGCCTTTATTTTTACATTAAATCAACAATTGATTTGATTGGACTGCAGACAGACTCTTAAGTATATTTTTCACCTTTTCTTATTTTGTATTGCTATTTATTTTATTTACTGTGTTTTATAGCTAATTCTGTTTTTATCACCTTGCATTGTTTTTTCTTGTTGTTTTTGTGTTTTCTGTTTGTTTAAATAAATTCTAAAAATACAGCAGAGGGTCACTGATGCTCTGAATTAAGGAACTAAAAAGCTCACGCTATTTCTGAAGAGCCTGGCTACCTTACTTGCCTAGGACGCTCGATCGCCCCCGTCTGGAAGTGGTTGTGGGTCGATCGATCCGTTCGATCTGATTGTGTTGTGTGTGACTTATGTAGAGGTGAACACTGTGAGTGTTCTGGTGGCAGCAGTTTATGGCCACGCGTGTTGCCAATTGAATTGCAGTGGAGTACGATTGGCTGGTTTGGTTGGATGAAGGATCTAGAGGTCGGATCAACCCGTGCAATTGTCACAGTGGGGACCTGATAACTGTGAATGGATGGACTCCCCTGGGGAATTTGAGAGCTAGATGGCCCAACAGCAACCTAGACCCATGGAATTTGATACATTTTCAACTTTTCCTTTCTCATATGGGAGTCGGAGGGAAAGGTGCAGGGGTCCAACGGAGTTTGAGAAGATCTGCTGTGGCGGCCAGGACCCCTTCCACCTGATCTACTCACTTCTCTCAGGGAAACAGGTGGTACCTCCAGCTTTCTGGGGGGACTTGGAGGCCGACCTGGGCAGGTGACTAAAATACAGGAGGCTAATTATAAGCTGTTAACAAGATGGTACTATACGCCAGACAGACGTAAGATGTTCTCAATGGCCGACCCTCATTGTTGGAGATGTGGTAGGGAGAGGGAACACTTTCATATTTTCCGGAGGTGCCCTAAAATTCAGGTATATTGGGGGAAGGTCATCCCTGTAATCGCAAAACTTACGGGATCTCAAATTCAGTGACCCAGCACTGATCTTACTACACCAAGTAGACCACACAGTAGGGAAATATAAGAAAACTTTACTGGTTCATCTACTGAATGCAACCAACAGGTAATGCCCTGGTTTTGGAAGCAGAAAAAAGCCCAGTTGATGAGGGACTGGATTTGTGAGGTCCTATCCATTAAGGAAATGGAAGACATGACGCTGTCCGTTGAGGACCACTTGGCTACCGTGGTTGATTTACCAGGAGTTGGAGGAGTGTCAAGACTTAGTGGACTCATAGGTACCTGGAAAGAGTAATAGCCCGAGCTAGGGTGCTGGCTAGAGGAGAAGTCGAATTTAGGTGAAGAGCCAAACTCATGACACGGCTATGGATGGAGAGCCTAGGAAAGGGGGTCCCCGCTTTAATGTGTTCCCCATACCCCCTAACGCCCTTCCCTGTTCCCCTTGCCACTTCTTAGCAATAGGCAATTTACACCCTAAGAAACGCAATGGAACTGGGCGGCCAGTCAGGCGGCAGAGTGCAATACAATTTGTATGAAATGATGCCCTGATAAAGATTATACACCCATTATTATTTACTGTCTGCAAAACATCAGGCCTTCGGTAGAAGGGTACTACTTGCAGCTTCCCACCCCTAAGGTATAATTACTTGCCTTATCCTCTCCATGTGCTCAAGCTGAAGGATGACTTGGAAAACCGTGGAAAAATCGCAATGCTTCTAAAAACCACCATTAAACTTACCGGTAACAGATTTTTCAAGAATCCTTCAGCTTGACCGCTTAATACTCGCCCATAGTCCAAGGGTGGTTTTATTAGGTTACTTTTCAAATACTGAGGTGGGGAGGAAGGGGTGGGGCTTTTAATCTCTTTCCTTGTTTGTGTTTCCTCCCAGGGGGTGGAGCATAATCTCTACATGTGGTCAAGCTGAAAGATTCCTAAAAAATCCATTACTCGTAAGTCTAACAGTGTTTTTCAAGAGCATTGCAAACTCAGGGTCCAAAGCGTCACACGCCATATCTGCGGATCCTGACAAAGCACTGGACCCTGGGATAGAAGATCTGGTCTCACAAGGAGCTCTTGGTCAGAAAGCATCTTCAGAGTTTAAAACCATGGTCTCTTCGGCCACCATGGGGCCAGCAACAGAATAATGGCTAGCTGGCAGGATATTTTGTCTAGAACCTGAGGGAGGATCTGAATTCGAGGAAAAGTGTAAGCCAGACTGAAATGCCACTAGTGAGCCAAGGCGTCTGTTCCTAGAGCTTGATCGGAGGGCTCAAAGGAGAAGAACTTTTCAGCTTGTTGTCTCGTCTTGAGGTGAAAAGTTCCACCTCCGGAGTTTCCCTCAAAATACAAATCTTATTCAATACCTCCTGGTCCAGTGACTATTGCTTCTGATAGCGGAGACTAACTCAAAAAATCTACCACCTGATTTCGGCAACCTTTCAGGTGGATGGCTGATAGCGATAATGTTCAGTTCTGCCAAGATCAGCATTTCCTTTGTTGTTTGTTGCATAAGAGATGACCTCTACCCTCCCTAGCGTTTCAGATATGCCATAGTAGTGGCATTGTCTGTTCTGATTTGTACGTGATGCCCCTTCAGGTGGGGAGAGAATGCTTGCAGAGGCATCTGTCATCACTACCATGTCCTTGGGGTCCAACCAGGATAGGCTACTGACAAACCTGTGCTTGCCTTGACACCAGCTCAGAGATTCCTTCACTAAATCTGGGACTTCAATTATCTTGTCTATGGACTCCTGAGACCTGTCCCAAGAGTTTAATCCTCAAAGGTAAAATGAGAGGGAGGCCAGTAAAAGACACTTAAGATTAGCAGAGGAGCCTTTAAGCCAGGAACAGGTGCACTAGCTGGGTCTCGCAGCGGCAGCATCCGCTGAGGCCCGCACATCAACCTTATAAAACTTTGATAAAGTATGAACGGAAGACCAAGTAGCAGCCTTACCAACTTGTTCAACAGAAGCCTGGTGCTGAAAGGCCCAGGAAGCCCCAACAGCACGAGTAGAATGAGCAGTGATCTTAAAAGGAGGAACCCTCCCCTTAGCGGAATAGGCCCCAACAATGGCCTGACGTATCCATTTACTAATGGTAGACTTGGCAGGCGCCAAACCTTTCCTGGGCCCGGAGGGCACCACAAACAAGGCGTCCATCTTACGAAAAGGAGAAGTAGCGACCAAATAGTACTTCACACAACGAACCACATCCAAAGAGTGCAAAACCCTCTCCTTGTCATTGCTAGGCTTAGGACACAAGGAAGGGAGAACTACATCCTGATTGAGGTGGAAAGCAGAAACCACCTTAGGAAGGAAATCTGGTTTAAAGCGAAAAACCACCTTGTCCTGGTGTCTCTCAAAGTAAGGGGCCTGAATAGACAGAGCCGCCAACTCAGAGACACGCCGAACAGAGGTAATAGCCACCAAAAAGGCAACCATTTGAGTGAGCACAGAAAGTGCCACATCCTGCACCGGCTCAAAAGGAGGCCCGTGGAGGGCCGAGAGAACCAAATTTAGGTCCCAAACTGGAACCAAAGGCTTTCTAGGGGGGCGACCATGAGTGACCCCTTGGAAAAAAGTCTTGCCCAGATGATGCAAAGCAAAAGACCTTTGAAAAAAGACAGCCAGGGCAGAAACCTGACCCTTCAAAGTACTGAGCTGGAACCCCAGATCCAGGCCGTGTTGTAGAAACCAAAATCCTAGGAATCGAAAACACCCTGCAAGGTAAGGCCCTAGCCTCACACCAGTCAATATAGGACCGCCAAGTCCTATAGTAAATGATAGAGGAAGACCTCTTCCTAGCTCTCATCAAGGTCTGAATAACCGCCTCAGACAAACCTTCCTCCCTCAGGATGAAGGTTTCAGCAGCCATGCCTTCAAAGCAAGCGTTTGTAAATTGGGGTAACGTAGTTGACCCTGAGAGATCAGATCCGGAAACAGGGGCAGCCTGTACTGATCTACCGCCAGTCTTACGATGTCTGCGAACCAAACCTGTCTTGGCCACCTTGGAGCCACCAGAATTGCTGGTGCCCCCTCTAGAGCCAGCTTGCGCACTACCTTGCCTACCATGGAGAAAGGAGGAAACAGGTACAGAAACCCCAGATCCCTCCAGGCAAGGGACAAGGCATCCACTGCCAGGGCCAGAGGCAGAGACAGAGATACACAGGAAGGAAGCTTGTGATTGTGCCGAGAGGCAAAGAGATCCACCTCCGGAGTCCCCCACTTGTGACACAGGCCCCGAAGTACCCTGTGGTTGAGATGGTTGAGAGACCATTCCCCTCGGCGAGAAAACCCCCTGCTCAGGGAGTCCGCCTCCGTGTTCTCCACTCCCGGAATGTACACTGCCGAGATGCAAGGAACATTGCTCTCCGCCCATGTTAGAATCAGAGAGACTTCCCTGAGGGCACTCCTGCTGCAAGTCCCTCCCTGGTGATTGATGTAAGCTACCGCAGTTCGATTGTCTGATCGAACCTGAACCGGTAAGCCCTGGAAGTGAAGTGTCAGACGTGACAGAACCAAACAGATAGCTCTGTGCTCCAAGACATTGATGGGGGTGTGAGCCTCCTGAGGACCCCACAACGCCTTGAACTGATGATCCTTCCAGAAACCTCCCCAGCCCGGCAGGCTGGCATCCGTGGTAACCGTCTCCCAACAGGGGGCCAGAAAATATCTGCCCCTCATCAGATTGCTTGGTTCCAGCCACCACTGAAGGGACTGCCGAGCCCTGGGAGACATCAGAAAGGACTGATCCAAGGACTGTGGACATCTGTCCCAGTTCAGCAATAGATGGAGTTGGAGTGACCTCATGTGGAACTGAGCAAAGGGGACTGCCTCGAAGGAAGCCACCATCAATCCCACCAGTGTCATCCCTAGCCGGATAGAGGGGCGAGGATTGGCCAGGAGAATACGTATCAGATCTTGAACCCTCTGCACCTTTGGGTGAGGTAGGAACACTCTGGCCTGACTGGTATCCAGATTCATGCCCAGGAATGAGATCTCCCTTGACGGGGAGAGAGAAGAATTGGGGTGGTTGATCACCCATCCGAACCTTTCCAGCGTCGTCACCACAATCCTGGTGTCCAGCTCCGCCAGACATAGGGAAAAAGCTGTAAGGAGTAGGTCGTCCAAATACGGCACAATGCGAATGCCCTGTGCTCTGAGCAGGGCCATTATGCCCGCCAGAACCTTGGTGAACACCCTCGGTGCCGAGGTCAGCCCGAACGGGAGGGCCACAAACTGAAAATGCTGATCTCCCACCGCAAACCTGAGAAACCCCTGGTGTGCTGGGAAGATTGGTACATGTAGGTAGGCATCCTTGATGTCTATGGACGTCATGTAGTTCCCTTGACGAAGGGAACCGATGGCAGAGCGCAGAGTCTCCATGCGGAACTTCTGATAAACCTGTTGAGAAGCTTCAAATCCAGAATGGGCCTTATGGAACTATCCCTTTTTGGAACCGTGAAAAGGTTGGAATAGTAGCCCCGGCCTCTCTCTGAGAAAGGCACTGGGCATATGACCTCCATGTCCAGGAGATTCTTCACAGCCAACAGGAGCCCCTGCGCAGCCCGGGGATCCGAGGGCACCCGAGACCTTAGAGATCTGGGAGGAGGCGGTACTCGAACTCAAGTTTGTACCCGGATGATACCACTTCCAAAATCCACTTGTCTGTGACCTCCTGGGCCCAGACCTGGAAGAAGAGCAGCATCCATCCCCCCACCCGTAAGGGTGAGGGCGCCTCCTCATTGCTGAGCTGGCTTGGCAGCGGGCTTGGGCTTGGAACCCCAGGTAGAGACTGGACGGGCACGTCCTCTGCCTCTATTCCAGGAATCACCCCTGAAGCTAGAGTAGGCAAGACCTCTGCCCGCTCTGGCAACGCTAAAGGAAGGATTGAAGGAGCTTGCCCCCCCAAAGGAGCGACGCTGCTTCTTACGCTGAGGTAGCCTTCCACCTTTCGCCACAGAATCCAATTGGTCTCCAAATAGCCGCGTACCCAGGAAGGGCAGAGCTGTAAGTGATTTCTTGGTCGCAATGTCAGCCGCCCACTGGCGTAGCCAGGCCAATCGGCGCATGGCCACCAGCAGAGCCGAAGTTCTACTACACATGGTAATAGTGTCGTCCATAGCTGACAAAACAAAATTCATGAACAATTAACACCTCTGAAAGGCTGTGAATTCAACGCTGGCCGGGTTGAGCTGGGACCCATTTAACATGTCCCTAATCTCAGACCTGGTAGCCACAGCCACGAGTGCCGATGCACAGACAGGCCGCAAGGCTGAACCCACACTGGCAAAGGCATGACATGCCATCTGATCAATGCGCTTGTCCTTGCCATCCTTAAGGGTAGTGGCGTCAGGAGTATGTACAACGGAGGTGTTGGACAATCCTAAAATGGACGCATCAACCTCGGGAGGGGAAGACCAGCGCTTCACCGCGTCAACCGGAAAGGGATACTTCCTATCCCATCCCTGAGGAGCACCGTGAAGCCGACTCGGCTTCTTCCATTCTCTAAGAATCAAGCTGTCAAAATGATCCTGATTTGGGAACTCCAAGCGGGGCTTAGAGAACCCAAAGAATTCCCCCTTCTTCGGAGGGGCCTCCGCTGGTGGGGAAATATCCAGAACCTCTAAGAGATGGGCCAGGACCTTGGGAGTATCCACAGCATCCCCCAGCGCCTGCCCGGCATCAGAATCAAAGAACTGCAGTTCCTCAGTCTCAGATTCCTCAAACAATTCCCCCTCCTCAAGCAGGGAATAATCAGCCCAGTCAGGGGAGTTATAATCATCAAAATCAATTACCGATGTAGCCGGTGACAGATGCCTTTTCTTAGCAGGGGCCTTTCTGCCCACTGAGCTGGAAATAATTTTCTCAAGATTGGCCAGCCTAGCACATACATCCGAGTGCGACTCCCCACTAATGACAGTGTCACATGGGGTACAGACAATGCGGGGTGTGGTAGGAGATGAGATGGACGGCACTGACCCAGACGCCTGGGATCCCGACTGCCGCGTTATGGCCTGTTGCGCACATGGTATGCAAATTAGTACATTCTCCCCCGTAAGGGGTACCCCACACATAGCCGGGATTGTCCCGAAGGGAGCCCGAGCCCGGTATCCTGTGGAGCCTCCATATGGTGATTTTAAGGTAGTCACAGTGACCACAGGGAATTACGCTGATAAGCAACCCGGGATGCCCCTTTAAGTCCCACGTGAGAGGATTTGTAGGTGCCCAATTTACTGCTAGGGACCCTAGGACCGGGAGAACCCCCTTTTTAGCAAGGCACAGGGAGTCCTCCTGAAAGACACAAGAGAAGTGGGCCCAGAAGCATATGCACACACAAAATAAACACCTATAATAAATATATATTTTATATATATATATATATATATATATATATATATATATACAACAGTGAAGGAGACCACCCCTGCCCCATGCGGAGAAGGGGCGCTTGGCTAAGTCACAAGTAACAAGGGTGGCCCAGGAGGGCACTCACTCAACAGCAAAATGGCGTCCGGCCCAGCCAGCATCCAGAGAGAGAGAGAGAGAGAGGGAGAAGAAGGAGGGGCGGGCCAGCGCGGACCACACATTCACACTACAAACGAGTGAAAAGGAAGAGGGATAAAGGCAGTCCCCCCCCCCCCCCGCTGGAGGGTTAACAGAGGGACCCGGAAGGGAGAGAATCCCACACCATGGGTATAAGGGATATATACATATAAGGGACAGGGCATCCCAAACCGGGATCACCAACCCGGATACCGCCTACCCCCTTGTATGGGGTCTCACGGGGGAGCATGGCTCCCTAAACACCTAATAAGGTGATGCCTACCCTCACCCGGACCTGCAGCCAAGGCTGGGAGGCTGATATTGGGCTTAATGTAAAAGGTCCGGGCAGAAATAGGGCAAACATGGCCGGGTGTAAGCCCGTCTTACCTGCAAGGAAGAGCAGCATACATCTTCTGACTTGCTCGCCGTCCTGCAGAGAAGGAACTGGGGAATGTGTGGGAGGTCCCAGGTATTTATGGACCGGGAGAGGCTTCTTTTTTGCTTTCATCTCTGCAGAAGTTCGCCCTCTACTGGACCATAACCCATATGTAATGAATAGTGGAAGCGGGGTGTGTGACATACTTGGAATATCCCCCCTGACAATTTCCACAATGCCTCAGACCATTAGCATACTTGGTCTTAGGCTAGTGCTGCCAAGCCCCCCCCCCCCCCCGGTTGCTATGAGTCAGGGCTAGGGGAATATGGCCAGTCCCCTGGGTCCCTGGCAGGCTGCCTCCGGAGCCAGGGAATGGGTCAACCCCGTCAGACCCACAGCGACCCAATCTACTTACCGAAACCTGTGGTTCAGGAGTTGGTGGTCTGGCTCCTGTCCAATGTAGGAACACAAAAAAAATGGTGTCTGGAGGAGGAGCTAATGCTTTTGTGTATTCTGGTGGTCATGTCTTCTTATCTTGGGGCAGAGGCTTAATCTCTCAGTGGTATGTTGCCCTAAGGATGTTTTGAGAAAAAAAAGATCACAGACATGCCACTGAGTGCTGCCATGGGGTCACCAGTTTGAGGTACGTATGACGGGGGAGTTACAAACTCGGCCATCCCAAACCAGGCTTCCTTTTTAAAGAGGACCAAAGCACAGGGGAGGGGGTATGGGTATGGTAAGGCTGGGATTTGGTCTGCTTTAAAAGGGGGAATGCTGCTTTTAGATGCCCCACATTTTTAAAACAACTGATAGCGTCTCTTACCTTATGATGCTAAATGATATTACTTTTAAAGAAAAACACATTTTTATCTGTTGTAATTTGTGTATAAATGTTTGTGTATAAAGCCTGTAAATGAAAATCTGTATTGACCTGTAATGGTTTTTACTGATTATAGTTATAACAGGTTTTCTTTCAATGAATATAGATAGTATTTATTTTTTTCTGGTTGGAGCTAGTTACGCAGCATTTCCAAGATGACATCAAATAACATGAGAGTAGTGGAGTAATGAATCCAGAGAGAGTGTGAAACACATTGGAGCAAATTGCTATAGTGCATCTGAGTGCCATTAGTGTTCGGACAGGTGATACGATCAAAGCACAGCATCCCGGAAAGCAGAAAGCCCTGCGTGTTCCTAATGGCCCTGCTTGCACTTAACTTCATCTTTGTCCCAATCTGGTGCTTTGAGTGCATATGGCCAGAAACCCAACAGAGCAAGAACCAAAGAGCTTTCTAAGTCTAGCCAATAAAAACTGTGAGTGTCCAGTGAGCGCTACAAAGGAAGAGAAGCTCAGGTCATGATTCATCTCCATTATTGCACTCTAGATAGCACCGGACACATGCAAGCGTGCATTTATTTCTGCAACAATTGTGATGGAAAATTTAGGGAAAGCTGAAAGATCAGAGAAAGGATACATTTAAAAATCCTCCATCCTCCACATGAAACATAAGACATACATGCAAGCAGGCACTCAAGTTTGATCAGTGAGTCAATTTCAAAGATCTAGCCTCACTTCCTGTTTAGTTGCTGAAGTTAAGACAGAAAATCTATAGGTAGCTTTAGGATCGAAAGGTGGTGATAAGTACAAATTGTGACATCTCTGACTGTTATGACGTTTTTTCATCGCATACCGGAAAACAGAAAAAAATCTTCCATGGTCTACAGAAGAGAATAAAATGGCCAGCACACTAATACAAGTCACATGTCTAAAGTGGTATCCCCCACCCCTAGTGTCTTTTGCAGCTTCCCCTAAATCAACTAAACACAAAAGACAAAGAGTGGCATGTCACATGCAGTCTGAGCTCAAGGCCTCAAACTGGAACAAAACCCATTTTTAACTAAATGGGTGTTTTTCTCTGCACAGGGGGCATTCCTTGTCAGCATGGACCCCCCCCCCCCCCCCGTTGTTCTGTAATGGCCATTAAAACAAATTAAAACAGATAACCTTACCTTTCAAATATTTCCCCCAGTGAAATCGACCCCCAAAGTCATGTGGTCCACAGGTCTTCCCTGGGTATTATGCCAGTTGCGGGGCATGATTTAGTTAAGTATGATTTTTGGAAAGGTAGAAAGGTAAGATTATTTGTTATTACCAGCAATTGAGATACCCCCCACAGAGGGAAAAACACACATTTCGTTAACAATAGGTGGTTTTCTGGTTTAAAGAGTTCCGCTGAATACCCCTGCCCGATAAGCCCATGGATCAGGCAGCCCATACTCACTGGCTTCCTAATCTCTCAATAGCTTTTGTGACCACCAGCAGCCATATTGACAGGTTGCCGTACCATTCCTGTTCTGACCCTCACTGTCTGCTTCTTTCATCCAAATCCTTTGCTGCAAGACCTGCCATGCCTGGTCACCTGTCCTTGCTGATGATCCAATCATTTCTAACCACGCATGAATACCTGTACCTGCTGCTGACCGTACCCCATCTCACCACATATGAATACCTGTCCTCATTGCCAACCCTGCCACATCTGAGTACCTGCTCTTGTTACTGACCATATGCCACGTCAGAAGTTAACTGGTTGTCAAGCACTTGCCCAACTGATTGTGTCCAGAGCAGTTATCCAGGAGCAATCCATGACTCTGATCACCACCACCCCTCCAGCACTTGGCTGCTTCTGCTCCAGTGAAACTATGGCTGCAAATCATGCATTATGTATAAATGACTATAGTTAATTGCTACAGGCAGTAATTATGTCTTACGTATTGCTAGATTAACTATTGGCATTAATTTTTATGTTTTTTCTTTTTATATTTATAGGTTTAGTTTATGTATTTATACACTGTTAATGATGAAGAAAGGATGCACAATGTATGTATGTATATATTATGGGGTGGTTTTATATTAGAGCAAAAATGACGCAATAGCATATTCCTTGGCTCCACTTATTCATTACTAAATTTATTGTATACTTTACTGCAACAACTACTAAAGTTTGTTTTTCTAATGTTTGGTATATATTTATTTTTTATAATTGCGTGTTGGTAGTGATTACATGGTAAAGGGCAGTTTTCAGGGTCTCCAAAAGGAATTGCCACCTGAAGGGACCCTCATACTGAAACATACATGTATGAGTCATCATTTGCTGCTGAGGACACCCTGCAGAGGTGACAGAATTTTGGCCAATACTGAGTAATATAAAGAAGGCTGGATGGAAGATGCAGCTCCTGACAGCCAGCATGGGAAGAGCAGAAAGCAGGATAAATTAACCTTTTGCCTGGAACGTTCCTTTAACAATAGAAACGCGCAGCAGGATCATACATTTTCAGGAGTCATTTACGTTCCTTGTCACTACCTTGCCTAACACCGGCACCATCACTTCCTGGTCACACCTTTTATGTACCTCGCTGCTGCTATTCATGATGCAGAATCCATCTCCGCTCACAAATTACCTTTCTGAATATCATGTGTGGAATGAACTTCACACATACGACTTGTTAAATTCAGGAGTTAATTTGAGAAGAGCGGTAAAAATCCTCCCATCATTTTCCATCTACTCTGTATGCAGAACACTCATTTAAATACGGCTGTATAATATCACCTCCTCCAAGGCCTCATTTTGTCTGTAACGTTAGAAAAGCAGCAATTTAACTGTAAAGTCAATTTACTACTAACAGTCCTTGCTAACTGTGTTTAATCTGGTAGTTTAAGGCAGAGGAAACATTGTACATTATTCTAGATGTGATAGTTCACAAATCTGCACTGCGTTACGCAACGCATTGAAAAAGCTTTACAGACACCTTTTTAAGTGCAGCCTTGTAACAGCGCCAGCCAATATAAGTCTATGGCAATGCAAGCACAATGCACGTATAATGCAGTGTAACTGCGTTGCCATAGACTTTACCATTTACTTGTAACGCAAAAGAAGTTTTTCTTTTTAAAAACATAATTCAAAAGCAAAGCAAACGTATTTTCAAGGCATCAAAAGCGCAGTGTTTGTTTAGATACAATGGCAGATCCTTAATCTAAACTACAGACCCACAAACTGAATATGCAGAAAAAATAAGGATAATGTAAAGTGCTTATTACCAAACTGACTTACTGGGTGCATAGTGCAGTGGCAGAACAAAACTACAAACCAAAGCCCCAAAGCCAAGGTAAAGGAGCCAGAGTATACAATGTAGTTATATATATATATATTTATATTACACAAAGTTGGGCCTGACAAAGATGCAGTAAATACACATTGATATAGGAGTACATTAGGAGTAAATGTCCTGAATCTGTGGGCTTACAATCCAAAGCATAGGGGGTTGGAGATGAGAGGTTCGGTCACAAGTAGTACATATTAAGAATGGTGGAAAGTGCTTTAAAAAGGGTGATACGACTGAAATAGGAGATTCCAGGGCAGGCATACTGCCTACCCCCGTGGCACCCAGACTCGGGATGCCCCACTTTGTGATACTCCCCAGGTCGGCCAGAAACTCACCTTCTTTTCCCCGGTGCAACGGTGCATGCGCGACCAGCGGCCGCCTCCCTGCTATCATGCTAAGGCACGTGCTTGCGTCAGGCATTTGTGATTGCCCGGTGCGGGTAGGCTCCCTGTTAGAAGGTAGCTGGGGGATGCTGCTGGCAGCGCGCTCGGATCCGCTCGGCTTAGACGACGGGCGGCAGCGGATACGAGCGCGCCGATTGGATGAGTTACCACGCATGCGCCATCGGACCGGAAGGAGGAGAGTTCATTCAGGCGACCTGGTGGGTTTCACATAGGTACCCCCAATCGGGGTGCCCTGGAGGCAAGGACCAAAACCCAGGATAATCAAAATCCTAGGTTTTGGTCAACTTTATGTCAAATGGCAGGATTGCCTAAAAACAGGAGTTTTAAAGTGAGTAAGCAGTAGTCACTATTTGCAATGGCCATCTTAAAGGCAAATAAGCAATACGTGAAACAAACTAGTAACATAGTAACATAGTATGTAAGGCTGAATAAAGACTTTAGTCCATCCAGTTCAGGCTGTTTAACTCCTTCCAGTGGTCTAGTAGCCATAGCCGGAAATGTTATTACATGCCAGGAAGGCATCAAGGCCACTCTTGAACATTTTTAATGTATCCCTCATTACTACCTCCTCTGGCAGCGAGTTCCATAGTCTCACTGCTCTTACAGAGAAGAATCCCCTCCTATGTCGGTGGAGAAAGCACCTTTCCTCTAACCTTAGTGGATGCCCCCGGGTTATGGTTACACTCCGGGGTATAAATAGATTGTGGGACAGATCCTTGTATTGACCCTGAATATAATATAACTAGCAAAAATAAAAAGAAGAAACTGCTATGGTTTAGTAGGGAAGTCAGCACTATAGTAAAAGAAAAGAAGTCTGCATGTAAGAGGTATAAAAACGCAAGTGTAGCTGACAGAGAGATGTATACAATTAAAAAGAAGAAAGCAAAACATATTATAAATGCATATTATAAAAAGGGCTAAGGGAGGATGGAATGGCCAAATTCATGAAGATGGGGAAGAAAAACGTTTTCCGATATATTGGTGAAAGATATGTCAGATAAAAGAACAGTGCAGTCTCAAAAATTAGAAATAGGGAGGATAATTATATTGACAGAGATAAGGATGTGGCTGACCATCTGAATAACTATTTTTGTTCAGTATTTTCGGATGGAAGCTTTCAAACCCAAAGCATATCTGTACATAGCATTGCATCCAGCTGAAGGGCTCAGCTCCAGAGTTTCTGAAGAATGTCTTAGCTGAGCTGGCACATTTGAAGATAAATAAGGCAATGGGTCCAGATGGCATCCCCCCCAGAGTTCTTAGGGAACTTGGATTTGTGATTGCTGCACATCTCAGTTATTTACCTAATCAATCCTTTTTTAATAACGAGGTTCCAGATGATGACCAATGTTATTCCTATCCATAAGAAGGGCAGTATGGAAGAAACCAGTAACCAGTTACAGTAGCTTAAAGATGAACTTTGGAGGCCCTGGAGTCTTAAAGACTCCAGGGCTGCCCGAGTCCCATTTCTTGGGGCATCCTGAACTGTAATGCCCCACTATGTGAAATCCCCTGGTTGCCCTATCTCCTTACCTCTTCCTGGGCCCTTGCCGTGTCTCAGAGCCGCAGGCGCATCCACAGCAAACAATGTGCGCATACTAGTGCCATGCCTTTCTGAATGGGCAGCGTGGGCACCCCCACAGCTAAAGAGGTGAGGATGCTGCCGGCGGCGTGATCATCTGCATTAGGCCCTGCTAACCGCATAGTCAATGTGTGGTTAGCAGAACCGAATGGAGATGATTGCGCTGATTAGCTGAGCGTCCCACACCAGTTGCACCGTCTGTGCCATGGGAAGGTGAGTTTCCTAGCCGATCTGTGGTGATAAACGTAATGAGGCATCTCAAATTGGGATGTCAGCTGCCGAGCCAGCTCTCAGCTAAGACAGGGCCCACTGGTAGACCGGACTCAGTGCCCTATGCTGCACTGCAGCTGGTTGGAGGATTCAAATCCTCCATTCCACACTGGGCTCCCACCAACTCGCTCCCCACCGCAAGGAGGGGCTATATATATGCAAAGATCAAGGTGGCTGATAAAGCTCTTCACCCCTCTGTCACCCCTTGCATATAAAAATGGTTACTCCCAGTGCCAGGGATTGAGGTGGCTGGAGCCCAGTGTTGGGAGGAGGGTTCCTGTCCTCCCATCCCACTGAAGACCCTGAAGCACCTGGGACAATCGGTCAAACGAGGACGACCGTTCAAACTCAAATTTCTTGAGAAAGTTCAGTGAATTGTCTAAATCAGATTTTAGAGGATGGCTAAAAGATTGGAGCAGTGTTTAAACTAAGCCCCGGGGGGAGGGGGTATAAGTGGTTATAAAGGGGAAGTTAGGAAAGTAACAGTAGGTGTAGACATGAAACTGGGGGTGGAGAGGGGGAGGGGGAGCACAGAGGAATGAGGAGAAAGCACATTTACTAAACATTTTCTTTGCTTCCATATTCACAAATGAATGTGGCATGCCAGGTGAAATGCAAAGCAATAACCCTAACGCTCTATTAATTGTCACTTGTCTAACCAAGGAAGAAGTACAGCCCTGTCTTAAGCAGATAAACCAATAAATCCCCGGGGCCAGATGGCATACACAGTAATAGACAAGCCATTATTTCTATTATTTGTAGATTCAATAATTAGGAGGGCTGTTCCGAGGGATTGACGCTTAGCAAATGTGGTGCCAATATTCAAAAAGGGGTTTAAGTGGGAACTTGGGAACTACAGACTGGTAAGTTTAAGGGATATTATCCTGGAATATCTATGTGAAAATGACCTTATTACTCAATATCAGCATGGGTTTATGAGGAATCGCTCCTGCCAGAGAAACCTAATCCACTTTTATGGGGAGGTGAATTCAAGATTGGATCAGGGGGAGTCATTAGATATATCTTGACTTTTATAAAGCATTTGATGCTATGCCACATAAAAGACTGGTACGAAATATGAGAATTCTTGGACTGGGGGAAAACGTGCACATGGGTGAGAAATTGGCTTAATGATCGGAATCAGAGGGTAGTTATCAATGGTACACACTCAGATTGGGTCAATGTAACTAGCGGAGTATCGCAAGGGTCAGTTTTGGGCCCAATTCTCTTTAATAAATATTAATGACATAGGGTACGGATAAATAGTAACAGTAAAGTCTCGATCTTTGCATATGATACTAAGCTGTGTAACAGCTGTGTAAGTAACACAAAAAGGAAACCAGCCAGCTACAAACAGATTTAGAAACATTTGCAGTATCGGCAGTTAAATGGAAAATGAAGTTTAACACAAGGAGAAATTTGTGCCAAGATTACACACTAAATAAAGAAGTGCTTGCTAAAACTACAATGGAAAAGGACCTTTAGCTAACAATAAATGTAACTCTAGTAATCAATGCTAGGCAGCAGCTGCCAAAGCAAACAGGATAATGGGGTGCATCAAGAGGGGCATAGGTGCTCGTGACCAGAGCATCATTTTACCCCTGTACAAGTCACTGGTCAGACACCATATGGAATATTGTGTATAGTACTGGACACCAGTACGTAAGGAGGACATTAACAGGCTTATTTCGTTTGGAAAAGAGACGCCTGAGGGGTGTATAATAGTTATTATATATATATATATATATATATATATATATATATATATATATATTATAACTATGTGTAAATATGTTTGGGGTCAATATAAAGATCTGTCCCACAGACAAGGTTAGAGGAAAGGCAATTCCTCCACCAACATAGTAGGGGATTATTCTCTCTAGGAGCAGTGAGACTATGGAACTCATTGCCAGAGGAGGTAGCTATGAAGAACACACTAAACGCGTTCAAACGTGGCCTTGCATGTAATAACATTTCCAGCTATGGCTACTAGACCACTGAAAGGAGATAAATAGGCGGAATTGGATGGACTAAAGTCTTTATTCAGCCTTACATACTATGTTGCTCATCTCTAACTGACAAATAGGGAAAGCAAGCAGGATGCTCGGCTGCATAGCTCGAGGCATCATCAGTAGGAAGAAGAAGGTTGTGATGCCACTGTATAGAGCGGGGGTGCCCCGCTATGTGAAACCCCCCAGATTTCCCGAATAAACTCACCTCACCGCAGTCCTACGGCGCATGCGCAGCCTCTCGTCCAATCGGACGAGAGCTCGGCTCGGAGCTGCTGAGCTATGCACGTCTAAGAGACGTCTTAGCTCAGCAGCTCCAAGCGCGCTGGTGGCCTCATCTCGCGCTTCCCTCTAAAAATTTGTGAATGGCCGGCGCGGGCATGCACCCTGCTAGAGGGACAGTGGGGATGCGGCTGCGGCCCACACATGCGCTGTTGGATCGGAATTCAGGTAAGTGTAGCCGGCGACCTGGGGGGTTTCACACAGCGGGGGAATCCCGATTTTGGATGCCCCACAGGGAGGAGATGGATCGGCCCGGGAATCTTATAGATTTCAGTCCACTTTAAGGGCAGACTAGATGGACCATATGGACTTCTGCCATCAACCTGTTTATATTTCTATGATAAATGTGTGTTAAATACGAGAGAGAAAAGTGGGGGGAGGGGATGAAATGTCTATCACATTAACATATTGTGCTTGGAGAGCTGTGATGGTTGTAAGATCATTGACAGATATTGTTATATTGGAGACTGTAACAGAAATGGACGGTGGGAAAACAAGCAGCTCTGCTTTTTAGTTTGAGGGAACACATGAATGCAGCTGAGAGGGGAGAAATCTTTGGGCCTGAGAGGTATGTTTGAGTGCGGCTAAAGAAGGGATACAGGGGATGAATAACAAGAAATAGAGGGCAACACAAGGACCCAAGAATAAAATGTGCGAGAGAAAGGGATAACAATGAGAATGAAGAGTGAACATCACAACGACAGGACACAGGTCACCTATAGCCCCTTGCACTACCTGATTCTTTTTAAACCAGACCAACAGCTTGGAATATTTGGAAAAGAAAGGTAGCGGCCATTTGGAGCTTCCTTTCCAAGCATCTTAGCCATGCTGCTGCCTGGATTCAACTGACATAACTGACAATTCACAGTAACAGGAAGCCCAGCAGCACTTCCTGCTTGCAGGTGGCCTGCAAATGCATGAACTGCCATTTTGTTTCTAGAATTCACTACAGCAGGAGTTGGAAAAAGTTAAATGAATTTTTATGTGCAGCAATCTAAATTGCCCTGGGGAGGGATTCATATGAACACAGTTTTTTGTGTTGGTCTGGTCATTTTTAACTGTTGGTCCACTTTAATTGTACAACCATTTCTATACTTTCAGTACCCACTGGAGGGTAATAACTGGGGATTCTCGGCGTCAGGCAAAACATATGTGAAATGTCTCTTCTTTGATAGTGGGATTGGAGTCACATTTATTAGCCCCAATATTTTTTTTTCTGTTACATGCATATTGTATATATATTGAAACTTGTGGACCTTTAAATTGTATTAAATGACATACAACTATGTCTACTTATTTATTATTCAAGTGTTTGTGTGTTACAGACCTGGACATCACTCATGCAGATAATATAGGCTGAGCACAGCTACAGGACACACTATTCAGTGTTTGTTTTTCTAATATCTTTATTCATCGTTTGGAAGGTAATACAATAGATGTGACAAATTGTGCAGAGTGTTGCCTATAATACTTACATTTCAGTACCAGCTTTTATTTGCTACTTCCAGAAGTATAATTGTCAGAGCTGCCCATGTGGTAGAGGCATGGTGCCATCCCTGAACAGTAATAAACATGATAAATATGCTGATGCACAATGAAGATTCACAATCTTGTTTTTTTTAATCTCGTTTTCAGACAAATACAATATTTGGGGGCCTCCTTGGACCTAGGTAAGCTGACAAAGATGCCCAGTGTTGCCCGAAATGCAGTATTTGTCTGTGAATGGAATAGAAAAGCTATTTATTTAATTCATTCACATAGAGTGAAGTGTATTCAGATTCAGGCTTTTATCTGATAGGTGTATTGCTAATTCGATTAAAGCAATACATATGAATATAATTCACCCGTGTGGGTGCTGGCACTGCCACCATAAAACAGGCACCTTGTTCAGCCACCCGGCACTCATGTGGGTAGTGAGCATAGCCTGCACATGTGAGTGCCGGTGGGCAATCACAGCACTGTATTCCCGATGGAGGATCGTGGCAAAGGTAAGAATTATTGGCTTTCTGGGGAGTTATGTGCTGAGGGAGCGCCAGCATTCTGAATGCCCCTTCTCTGAGACTGTCTTATAGCAGCAGTGGCAACACCCATTCCCGCACGGTGTTGGTCTGCATCCAAATTTATATAACCAGTTGCAAAGCCCTGTTCAGTAAAGCTAAGAGTTTCGTAAACTGAAGAGTTGTTTGCACTGTGCTTACATCGCCCACAGATGAGGCTATAATTGGCTATGGTTTTATACACCCAAAATATTATGTACGGATGAGACTACAAACAGTGACTGTTTAGAGCTCAGCAGGTGAACAAAACCACTAAACATTTCCCGGTTCAGGTATGATTAAGGAGGTTACGGCCTGAAACGCGTAACCTACAGAGGGGGCGTGATTTGGCACATTCTTCAGCACGGGATTCGTATGTTTTTAGTTTTTACAGTAAAAGTTGTTTTATGGGACCTGGTAGAGCTGGATGTGTTGTATAGAGACTAAACCTTGGAGAGCCAGACAAAACAAAATGTTTTCCATTTTGTGATTTCACAAGTTAATCCTTACCTATTTATTAAATGGGTCATTCTCATCAGTTAATGTTTTAAGAGTATCACAAGGGGGCATTTCTCATACCTGGCATTTGACCGCATACTATAATCTTTACGTCTGTGTAAGTGTAAACCCATCTAAATCTGGCAATACTTTGGTAGCTATAACCCCAGCAATCTATTTATGATAATGTGAATATGTACTTAGGGACTGGATTTCCCGGATCAAGGAGGTTCTGTACACAGTGGTAAAATGGAAACAAATACACTGCTGCTTTTGTCTGAAAATGCCAAACACTCCAACGTGTTCATCAATCACCAGGAACTACGATCAATAAGAAACAGAAAAGCGGCACCTTTATTTTTACCATTATAATTTATGTCATACATAGTGAACAATGAAGAAAATTGTATATATTTATACTGACATATTTTATCAGGGAAGCCGGGCTCCTTATTCAGAAATATAAACACCCCCCTTATGGTAAATCCCTCAGCCTATAAATGAGTAAGGAGGGATTTTTGTTTTGATTTGTGAATTCATTTAACCCCTGTCACCGCAGTTTTACAGTAGGAAGGGAAACGCAATTATACAAGTTTCCTTTCTGTTAACACACAATCCCCCAGATGCTGTTCTATTTGGTGTCAGCAGCCGAGGTCGCCAGCTTTGTTTTAATGGAAAATTCGTCTGTCAATATTTTTCACCGGGCAGATTTTTAACAAGCTTATTACAGGGCTCAAGATTTACCCGAGGAGCAACAATGACATCCACGTCAGGCTCCGATCTATGAGCTCGCTCAAATTAAATTGGACTCTCTTTGGGAGCGGGTCTTTAAAGAGCCCAATATAGCCAGTGTAACTAGGTCTTCTAATAACGGATGGGGCTATTGATGGCCATTTAGGTACAACAAGAAGGTTGACTATTTTTACTATAGGGTGTTACTGTTCTCTGTTAAACAGTTACAATTATTTGAATGTATTCATGAGGCTGGGTGCTTAGTCATGTCCTGGCCTCCTAGGTTATACCCTGATCCTAGTCTTTATTTCATGTCGGAAGGGAAGATAAGATAAGGTAAGGGGCAATGATGGCAATTGAATGAGAAAAACTGCTGGCAAAGGCATTATTCCTTAGAATTATACACCACTTCGAGGAAAAGTCATTACGGGGGTTATTTAAGAATGGATAGCGCCAGGTAATGCTTCACAGTGGTAGGCAGCGCCTGGTGAACACTGGGCGCTGTACACAAAACCATGCCGAATTGTATTTACAGGTCTGGTACAAAATTGTTAAAAAAATGTCATTCCATGTGTTTTCGCTTTGTTATTGGTGTATATGTGTTAAAAAGAGACTTTGATCACATAGCATCTGCAACTCTATTCTACAGCGCCCAGCTTTAGAGCGCCGACGTGTGTGTAGTGTGTGTGTAGTTTTTTGTTAAATATGCTGTGGAGGGCCAAGTGCCGGAGGCACTGAGCTGGTGCTACCTGTCGCTCGCTGCAGCGCTGTACTGTTAGAGCGCCCACACATATCATATTCATCAATGCCAACCAGGTTACTAGAGCGACTGAGATGCTAGGTTACAGCGCCCGATAACCACTTACAGTGTCTACTAGCAGTTGCTCTAAGCACCGCTATACAGATGCTCATCTGCCAATACGTGGCGCTAGTAGTGAATCAGCCTCTAGGTTTCCTTTTCTTTGTTTTTCCTGATAATCTCAGTTAGTGCTCCCTCTGTTGGACAAAATCAGGCCACGGTTTATAGCTCTCTTCTGCAGTGTTGTCCAGATTTGTTCATATGGATTCATTCATATAGATTACCCCTGAACTGCCTTCTGCAGATGCAGTTACTGAGTTTTAGCCACTGTTCTACAGCCATTTCTATTGAATTCTGCACCCATGCTCCTCCACTGCCACACAGAGGCTAGAGAAAACAGACAAAGAGCACAGAACATACTCCCCACATGACTTTTTGGCAACAAATAGACATGTATGGTTAATGTATAAAAATCCACCCAACATGCTACCTACTGTCATATGGCCCAATGAGTGAGGAGAGGCACACACTTGTCTTGAATGCTTTTTATAGAAGCACTATTTGTTATAGCCTATATTCCAGTACATTGGGAAAATCCCAATGTGCTCTGATATGCACATTGTATTCAAGTTCTATCACCACAAACAATAGCACCTCTCTGTGGATACTTTCCCACAGGAGACAACAAGCTCACCACTTCAGATGAATCGCTCTCTCTCTCATAAGGTGGAGAGCTCACTTTATTTTAGTGAATTATCACCTGATGCCAGATTTAAGAAGGATATCTATCGTATATTATATATATAGAAGGAGAGCAGCAGTTTGTTCTTTCTGAAAAAAATATTGTCTTATTTAGCATAATTTGATTGACCCAACCATATGCTAATGCAATTTGATTCGGACACAAACAGCAGGCTGCCGTTTGCTGGTATGGCCAGCTAACAGCTGGCAGGAAGGCAAAGAAAAAAAAAAAGTCTACGAAATAATACAAAACTACCCATTGGCCAGCTTTATCCTCAGGTTTGTGATGAGGTAACAAAAAACTTGTATTGGAGTATGCCACCCCCCCATTAGGCATACTCACCATATCTAGCACTGGTCCTCTAGTTAGTACACCATTTCTTATACTGCAGTGTTCAGGGGCACACAACAACAAGGGGTGTCTGATTGGTCTGGTATATTATTTTAACAGTGAAACATTATCCCTTCTAGCTTTAAAACTACTACAACTATTTTGGTACTATTTATAGTTTATCACGACCTTGGGGGTCCGTAGTTTGACCTTTTTCGCTAAGGGATACATTGTGTAAAAAGGTTGAGAATCACTGGTCTATTACATGTGAAAAAAGCAATGCTTGTTATCTATTTGAGCATATACTGTAGGTGTTAATACATAACCAAGTCGGAGGGGAATTAAAATCATGGCAGTTCCTTGTAATAACCGGACCTCCTAAAAGCATCTCAGAACAGGGCAACCACGTATAGCAACTGCCTACATTATAAATGACAGAAACCTGTCCTAGAGTTCAAAAGACTATAGGACCTGGGTAAACCTCAATTTGGGTTTTGGGCCTGCATTGCTGCAGCATCCCCACTCCCATCAGCAGAAAAGTAGGTCTACCAGGAGTACAGAGAGCACAGAGCATGGATGCTGCTGCAGGGTTGTGCCTGCGACTTGGGATTCTAGAACAAAGCAAATATACACCGAGAGGCATCCAAAATCAGGATGCTTCTTAGGGTAGGGCTTCTGAAAATGGGGTTTTAGTCCATTTTAAAACATCCCAAAATGCCTGCAGCATGGCTCCAGCCTGCATATCGCTGCACAAGGTAAGGATTACAGGAAGGTAAGATGAGTAATAGACTTATAATAAGCAGAATCAGAATAATGCAGCAAGTACAAACTGATACAGGAGAACATTAGATGTGAGGGCCACAATATAAAAGTTGATGGTGGAGATGAGAGGTTGGATCACAAGTATGAACTAAGCATGGTGGCTCCAACGGGAGACATGGTACTGAAACTGGAGCATCCTTATTTTTCAACAAAATGGAGGTGGTCCCCTGTGCAGGGGGGGATCCCATTTGCTGGTGTCTCTCCTGCTAACTGTAATGCCCACTAACTAGTAATCTTATGTTTCAAATCGCTCACTTGAGCAAATTTGATCCCCACGACTGGCCGCTGCAGTCACGTGGTCCACAGGACTCCTCTGGGTATCCACATGACCATGGCACTTGTGGGGCTTGATTTACATGGGGAAGTGATTTAAAGGGTAAGATTATTAGATTATTTGCTTAAGAGGGTGTTACACTGTTTGTGTGTGTGTGTGTGTGGGGGGGGGGGTGCAGAAATCAGGCTGCTCCCCTGTGCAGGGAAAAACCCATTTTGTTAGGACCTCTAGTGAAATCTGCCTGGAAGTCTCAAGATCTGACATCACAGCCCAAGCCTGTCCCGGCAGCCCAAGATACAGCAGCGCAATACTTACCTTTTCCACTTTGTTTTCTGCAGCTGTCGTTTACGTGACAGTCGGTAGCCAATTAAGTTTGCTTGGCCAGCAAGCACACTCTGCTGAATCAAATATCCCCAGATGTACAGTACAATATTCCTTTCTGTTTTACCATGCTGTTTGATTCATTTATAATCACTTGGTTACGCTGTCCATTATGTATGATGGACCATTTTTGGGACATTTACAGGGACTGACCAGCCAATAAAAATAACAAGAGGGTACACATTTGTTATGCGCCACGCATCCATCGATCCGAGCTGCTGATTGCGGGACTAGGGTAGATGAACAGCAGTGAAGCAAAGGTGGGGGGTGGAACCTTGAACACACGGGGGTTCCCTGTGCTAATAGAGGCAAATATTGAATTTGTATTTTTTTTTGTTAAAGCAACCATGTCACCAGTAGAAGTACTGTAGGTTTCCGTTTAATGTAGTTTATGAACTCACCAAGAATTGCCAAAGCTGGGCATGAGGTTTTGAGATGTGATTTACTCTAAGAGGCCTCCTTTTTAGCAGCTATTCCTTCTGCTGATACAAGACTGCAGTGCACTAATCTTTGTGACCCAGTGGCACCTTCCCAGCTAAAAGTCTACAGGTGTGTCAACCCCCAATCTCCATCATTGCTTCATCTATACAACCTACAGTTTTACACAGGACATACAAACTCAAAGGATGTAAACTGATGCTGCAAAACTGGGGCAAAACTGAGGCTGTGATAGCATGGGAAAGGTCTAAGCAATATGGGTCTGCAACAAAATGTTAGCGGACCTTCACCCTCAATAAGAGCCCACACCCTGCACATACAAATTGCTCACATTAAAAATCCTCCTATCTGCACCTACTGCATGTTATGAGCCTTTAAACATCCAAGATGGCGGCTCATGGAACATCAGGCAGCCTGCAAACAGGAAGTGCCTTCTGGCTGTGCTGCTCTGCATTCTGGGATTGCTGACCTTTTCCTGACCCCAGCTCTGCTCTGTCTGAGCAAACCACAGCTATAACCCACTCCCCTGTACTTTATCCCACTCTCCTCAGTAAGTGTGATGCTGAACAGAGTTGCAGCCCAGTAGGGGAAAGAATAAGAAGCAAGTGACTAAAAACTTAAAATATATTCATTTTAGATGCTGGGGAATAGTTTTTTAAGGGTTTGGGCTTTTCAAAAAATCATGGTGAAGGTCCGGTTTAATAAGATGGAAGAGCAACAATTATGGGGTCCCTCTTCTGGCCCCTGATGTGGTTGCAGCCCCTCAATTTATGTCCCTGCTATGGTATAACAAATTACCTGTTCTTTAAAGAGGTTACACTGTGCCTGTGCCTCTCTGGACAGCTATGGAACCCCACCCTGCTTCCTTCTGGCCTGTAACATCTCTCACACCCTTTTTTTGGTCGCACTATGTGCTGGCAGTAATAGAGGCACAACAATGCATTTATATTTTTTCCATGATATATGTAAAGTCACATCACATCACTTTTACCACTTCCACTGTTTCTCCTCATTTTTTCTCTGCATCTCCAATGCTCTAATACTTTCACAAATAGATCAGGAACTACAGGGTCTTTTTGAAAGTGGATTGAAGTTCGGGACAGTGCAACAAATTGGGCTTGCCTTTAGTATAACTTTAACCCAGCCAGTCGTGGAGGGGGGGGGGGGCTGAGAGGTAGAGAGGGGCGGAAGTGGGCAGGAGTTTTGGCTCCAGCCCTTGCAGCCACTTTAACAACCTTCTAAACCCATGTTGCTTCCCCCAGTACATACCATTTGTGGCCCGACTTCTCATTTCCACCTCTTATCCTATGGATTATCAACTTGCAAAAGCAGCATATCTGGTAATCAGTGTTATTGTTGCATTTCTGTCACATCTGATGTAATATTCTCTTGAATTAAAATAGCATAATTTGTTTTACCCTGTTGGTAATTATCTTGGACAGTGCCATAGATGATGATAAAACTTTATAAATAAACAATAATACATAATAATGCAAAAAATGTAATTCAGCTTCAGCTACTTAGATTGCCAGTTTGTAACATTTACATTTGGTGACAGGTGCACTTGGTGTTGTCAGGTGAACAAGGTTAAAATGTGCCTACAATTAATATAATACGATTAATCAAACCCCAGCACCAATAGCAAGAGACAAATAGCATTGCAACATTCACCTAGACCCAGACATTTAACATTTGTATCACTTTCAGCAATTGTCATTTTCTTTATGTGCGCAGAAAGTGGTGCCCCCACCCCTCAGCATGCCATTTACAAAATCTTATTGCTGTGGAAATGTCAGCAGCCTGCGGATTGCACACTGTTTGGTCACTTAGAAAGGAGGCGTTACACTAAATGTGTCTGAAACCCGTTGAATTCACCGCTCTCTAAAAACAGCGCATTAACCTCCGCTCACCCAATATAAAAATCCTGCAAACCGGCCATTCAACATAATCACCATAATATCATGGTAAGTGTACAGAGGAAAATATTCTAAGACTTCTCCAAAAAAGGTTAAAGGGCCCCTCCAGTCAAATAATATACATTGGCAGTGGGGGGGAGGGCATCCAAAAAAGGATGCCCCGCACCACATACCAGCCGAAGAAGCACAATGCCCAGCCCCTATACTTACATTCTTTAACAATCCCTTCATAGGACACTTAAATCTTGACCTATATGATTGCTGGCAGCCTGTGGTGCAAAAATGCAGCACTGACTGTGAAAGCCCACAACACAAATGTTGCCGTCTGTCCGTCATCATGTGGGGCCATGGTGCACCGTGGGAGCGCAGAAGCAGATGAGTATTGGTGCCTGAGATTGTGCTTTGAGTACTGGTATGCAATGTACAGCATTACTCTTTCAGATCCCCCCCTTCTGTATTTAAAGTTGAAGTGATTTAACACCTATTTAATACAAAAATGTGTGTTGACTGCAGTTGACTGCAACACATTCATTTCCCTGCAAGCCTGATTTTGGGCACCAGCCTTTTACCTGAACGTCCTCACTACGACTGGGCCCCACAATTAGCTGCTGGCAGTCATATGGTCTGGAGAGCTGTTCTAGGCTACTGGCCAGCCCCTTAGGTCCCCCAGTCCAGAGAGCTTAAATCCATAGAAACATGCTAGATAGAGGATGAGTCACTTATACACCTCCACCTAGAGGGTTATTTTCATCTGCTGGAGGGATCACCATCTGGCAAAAGCAGGTTTTTGTGATTATCATTATCATCACTATTTTTATAGGGATAAACTGCTCTCCTCTTGCTTGTCCCCTCAGCTAACCTTTACAGAGTAGCAACATTTACCACTGTAATATCTGCCCAAACCATTGCACGATGGGCGAAAGCATTTACAAACATCCAAAGAATTGCTATAACAATAAGTCATTTTTCAACATAGGCTGGCTTAGGGGGCAGTTTGTTAGAGTTTAACTGTTCTCCTATCTGTAAAAGCAGAATGCCAAGTTTACACCTGTCAGGCGACAGTAACAATAACAAAAGGCTACACACATTTGTTATGCACCATGCATCCAGTGATCCGGGTTGCCGATTGTGGGACTAGGACCGATCAAGCTATGTGAGAGAAAAGGTGAGTACCATTTTGTTATTTAAGTCAGGTGGTCAATCACAGTGAAGGTCCAGTCCCAGGTAAGCCCCCACCCAGCCACCTTCCCCTGGTGCCGAGGCAGGATGGGGGGGGGGGGTTACAACAAAAAAAATACTCCTTTCCTTGCCCCTGATCCAATGTGATCACCTGTGCTCCTGCGACAGCTGCACAGACAGTGCAAAGAGCTGCAAACAGGAGGCAAAACAGCACTTGAGCTGATCTATTAAAAAATTGCTTTCAATTTGGCTTTTATGCCCCCCCCCCCCTCAAATGCCACAGTTTGGAGCATTGTGCATTTAGTGGAAAGTGCATATAAATGGCCCATACAAAAAATATGGGGAAATTCTATTCCATGTAAAATCACCTCAAAAGACAGAGGAGCACTACTTCCCCCTTGAGGAAAAAAAGTTCAGTATCCAAAGGCATCAATCTTTCTTTACCATAAGGACTATAAATATGTGTCAGGAACCGATCGCAGCAGCAACAATAGACAATAAATAAAAAAGGATTCAATGATTTTTTTAGACGATTAAAAAATTAACTGTTAGCTGTTAATGGCTGTTCAGCCGTACTAACTAACGCACAGTAACTTACAATCGTCAAGGCCCATCATCAACAGGTTGTACTTTTGGGTATCATCGTGGTATTATCAGGTAGCCTACATCTGTGTAAATATCCGCCAAAGATGACCTGTTGCCGAGCCCTGCTCAGAAACTACTATAATGTGTCTGTGGGGACCTTTATCTGGAAGATGTGGAGTGTTGAGGATGGCTGTGTTTCATGCGTATGCAAATCATCAGGGTCCCTTATCTCAGTGACAGACTATTAATATCTCAAGGCCAAACCTGTACAAGATGCTCAAGAGCGTCCTTTATGTATTTTTTTAATCTCTTGTACGATCTACAATTTATACAGCTGTTATACAAGCAAGTGTAATATAATATCCACTTACCGTGTCGATTAACAAACTCTGTGCACTGTAAAATGTTTTATTAGTGCGACTAAGCATTTCAGTTATTGTAATATTTAATGGCTGCTCTTTGTTAAGTTCTCCTCCATGATCTTGTGTTACTGAGCATAGAGAAGCTGGTGTTTTACTATATAGCCACACAATTTTCCTACAGGGGGCAGCCACCAAATCAACATACCTTCTCCTTTACTTAGCGAGAATCCACAAAAAAAATTTTGCATATACTATATACTGTGGGGGAATATCTTATTTTTTTGTTAACCATTCCTAGTACTATCAGTACAAATAAATCAAAGCATCTGCACTTGCCCTCTTATAATTATTGAAGACATTTGCACGTCAAGAAAGAAGTATCTCCAATCCATATTCTCTGTTTAACATAAAAAGTATAAAGTTGAGGTGTTGATTGCATTAGCATGATTGGAACTCTGAGGTGTTATTAAGATACCTTGGGATAGCTGTTACTACAGCACTGCGTGTGGCAATACACTTTTCAGTGCCCACCTTTAGCTTTGCTTTTCCATTTTAACATAAATGGCTAATTGTTTGGTGCAGCTAGTGTGACTTGCAGTGTGCATTGCGGTGTGGATTTTAACCCGTATCCTGGTAAGCTTTTTAGTGATTAGACACAAAAAAAATCCCCAAAAATGTATTTTTTCAACCTTTTTTCCCCCAAAATGAGCTGTATCTGTGATGGGGCATTATTACATGTGCGGTACATAATTTGTCCAATAACGTTAGGATTTTTTTTGTTTAAGTTTGGAAACAACAGCACCCTATGGGCCATGTAGACAAAATTGGCAAATTCTTTAATTAAGCATAGCCCATAGGGTGCTGTTATTTCCAAACTTAAAAAAAAAAAATGTTACCTCATACGAAAAAAAAGTACCTAACCCGTAAACATGCCCCATTCATCCAGGTCATTTTCGGGGGAAAGAAAGGTTGAAAAAATACCATTTTGTGATTACTCACCTGTAAAACGGTTATTATAAGTATGTCGCACACTCCGCTTCCACCATTCATGACATATGGGTTATGGTCCAGTAGAGGGCGAACTTTGCAGAGATGAAAGCAAAAAAGAAGCCCCTCCCGGTCCATAAATACCTGGGACCTCCCACACATTCCCCAGTATATGACAGCAGTAAGGGGACCAGGAAGAACTAATAAAACATTCTTAACCATAAAAAGGTTCACCATATAAAGGATCCAGAATACTAAAGGGCGGGATGAAGCGGGGTGTGTGACATACTTATAATACCCATTTTACAGGTGAGTAATCACAAAATGGTATTATTCCAAGTATGTCATACACCCTGCTTCCACCATTCATGACATATGGGACATCCAATAGCAGTGTCCGTCATGGGCGAGGATCCAAATACAGCAAAAAATGCACCAATTTAAACCACTGCAGCTTGCAGAACCTTGCAGCCAAAAACAGCATCTGCTGAGGCCCGCACATCAACCTTATAAAACCTTAAAAAACTATGAACGGAAGACCAAGTAGCAGCCTTACAAACTTGTTCAACAGAAGCCTGGTGCTGAAAAGCCCAGGAAGCCCCAACAGCACGAGTAGAATGAGCAGTTAAAAGGAGGAACTCTCCCCTTAGCAGAATAGGCCCCAACAATGGCCTGGCGTATCCATTTACTAATGGTAGACTTGGCGGGCGCTGGAAGGCCCAGAACGCACCACGAACAAGGCGTCCATCTTACGAAAAGGAGAAGTAGCAACCAAATAGTACTTCACACAACTAACCACATCCAAAGAGTGCAAAACCCTCTCCTTGTCATTGCTAGTCCTAGGACACAAGGAAGGGAGAACTACATCCTGATTGAGATGGAAGGCAGAAACCACCTTAGGAAGGAAATCTGGTTTAAAGTGAAAAACCACCTTATCCTGGTGTCTCTCAAAGTAAGGGGCCTGAATAGACAAAGCCACCAGAGGTAATAGCCACCAAAAAGGCAACCTTTTGAGTGAGCACAGAAAGAGCCACATCCTGCATCGGTTTAAAAAGAGGCCCCTGGAGGGCCAAAAGAACCAAACTTAGGTCCCAAACGGGAACCAAAGGCTTTCTAGGGGGCCGAACATGAGTGACCCCTTGGAAAAAAGTCTTGACCAAATGATGCAAAGCAAAAGACCTTTGAAAAAAGACAGCCAGGGGAGAAACCTGACCCTTCAAAGTACTGAGCTGGAACCCCAGATCCAGACCGTGTTGTAGAAACTCCAAAATCCTAGGCAACAAAAACACCCTGCAAGGTAAGGCCCTAGCCTCACACCAGTCAATATAGGACCGCCAAGTCCTATAGTAAATGATATAGGAAGACCTCTTCCTAGCTCTAATCAAGGTTTGATTAACCGCCTCAGACAAACCTTCCTCCCTCAGGAGGAAGGTTTCAGCAGCCACGCCGTCAAAGCAAGCGTTTGTAAATTGGGGTAACGTAGTTGACCCTGAGAGATCAGATCCGGAGACAGGGGCAGCCTGTACTGATCTACCGCCAATCTTACGACGTCTGCGAACCAAACCTGTCTTGGCCACCTTGGTGCCACCAGAATTGCTGGTGCCCCCTCTAGAGCCAGCTTGCGCACTACCTTGCCCACCATAGAGAAGGGGGGAAACAGGTACAGAAACCCCAGATCCCTCCAGGCAAGGGACAAGGCATCCACTGCCAGGGCCAGAGGATCCTGAGACAGAGATACAAAGGTTGGGAGCTTGTGATTGTGCAAAGAGGCAAAGAGATCCACCTCCGGAGTCCCCCACTTGTGACACAGGGCCCGAAACACCCTGTGGTTGAGAGACCATTCCCCTCGGCGAGAGAATCCCCTGCTCAGGGAGTACGCCTCCGTGTTCTCCACTCCCGGAATGTATACTGCCAAGATGCAAGGAACATTGCTCTCCGCCCATTTCAGAATCAGAGAGACTTCCCTGAGGGCACTCCTGCTGCGAGTCCCTCCTTGGTGATTGATGTAAGCTACCACCGTACGACTGTCTGATCGAACCTGAACCAGTAAACCCTGTAGGTGAAGCGTCAAACGTGACAGAACCAAGCGGATAGCTCTGAGCTCCAAGACATTGATGGGGTCCTGAGAACCCCACAACCCCTGGAACTGATGATCTTTCCAGAAACCTCACCAGCCCGACAGGCTGGCATCCGTGGTAACTGTCTCCCAACGAGGGGCAAGGAACAATCTGCCCCTCATCAGATTGCTTGATTCCAGCCACCATTGAAGGGACTGTCGAACCCTGGGAGACATCAGAAATGACTGATCCAAGGACTGAGGACATCTGTCCCATTTCAGCAATAGATGGAGTTGTAGCAACCTCATGTGGAATTGAGCAAAGGGGACTGCCTCGAAGGAGGCCATCATCAAACCCACCAGAGTCATCCCTAGCTGAATGGAAGGGCGAGGGTTGGTCAGGAGAACACGTATCAGATCCTGAACCCTCTGCACCTTTGGCTGAGGTAGGAACACTCTGGCCTGACTGGTATCCAGATTCATGCCCAGAAAGGAGATCTCCCTTGATGGGGAGAGAGAAGACTTGGGGTGGTTGATCACTCATCCAAACCTTTCCAGTGTCGCCACCACCGTCCTGGTGTCCAACTCCGCCTGGCAGAGGGAAGAAGCTGTAATGAGTAGGTCATCCAAATACAGCACAATGCGAATGCCCTGGGCTCTGAGCAAGGCCATTATGCCCGCCAGAACCTTGGTAAACACCCTCGGTGCCGAGGTCAGCCCGAACGGGAGGGCCACAAACTGAATATGCTGATCTCCCACCACGAACCTGAGAAATCTCTGGTGTGCGGGGAAAAATTGGTACATGAAGGTAAGCATCCTTGATGTCGATGGACGTCATGAAATCCCCCTGACGAAGGGAACCGATGGCTGAACGCAGAGTCTCCATGCGGAACTTCTTGGTTCTGATGAACCTGTTGAGAAGCTTCAAATCCAGGATGGGTCTTATGGAGCCATCCTTTTGGGGAACCGTGAAGAGGTTGGAATAATAACCCCGGCCTCTCTCTGAAAGAGGCACCGGGCATATGACCGCCATATCCAGGAGATTCTTTACAGCCAACAGGAGCCCCTGCGCCGCTCGAGGATCCGATGGCACCCGAGACCTTAGGAATCTGGAAGGAGGCCGGGACTCGAACTCCAGTTTGTACCCAGACGAGACCACTTCCAATATCCACTTGTCTGTGACCTCCTGGGCCCAGACCTGGAAGAAGAGCCGCAGTCGTCCCCCCACCCGCAAGGGTGAGGGCAGCTCCTCATGGTTGAGCTGGCTCGGCAGCGGGCTTTGGCCTGGAACCCCAGGTAGAGGCTGTATCTGCACATCCTCTACCTCTGTTCCAGGAATCACCTCTGAAGCCAGAGTAGGCAAGACCTCTGCCCCCTCTGGCACCACGAAAGGAAAAGGAAGGATTAAAGGAGCTTGCCCCCCGAAAGGAGCGACGCAGCTTCTTACGCTGAGGTAGCTTCCCACCCTTCGCCACAGAATCCAATTTGTCTCCAAACAGCCGCGTTCCCAAGAAGGGCAAAGCTGTAAGTGACTTCTTGGCCGCAATGTCAGCCGCCCACTGGCGCAGCCAGACCGATCGGCGCATGGCCACCAACAGGGCCGAAGTCCTACTACACATGGTAATAGTGTCGTCCATAGCCGACAAAACAAAATTCATGAACAATTCACACCTCTTAAGGGTTGTGAATTCAACGCTGTCCGGGCTGAGCTGGGACCCATTTAACATGTCCCTAATCTCAGACCTGGTGGCCACAGCCACGAATGCAGATGCACAGACAGGCCGCAAGGCAGAACCCACACTGGCAAAGGCATGACATGCCATCTGATCAATGCGCTTGTCCTCGCCATCCTTAACCCTTTAAGTGCCAGCCTACCTGGAGTTTTTGTCACACTCTGTTGCCAGACCATTTTGCACTATTTTGCACTCCCCATGTTCAAATGTGATTTTTGAAGGGATTTCCAGGGATTTCCCAGGACAATTATATATTGTTTTTTTCAGCAGAGTCTGAGCTTTAACATGAAATGTCTTGTTTGTAATTTTTAGGTGTATTCTCAATATTTTTTGGCGAAATATGTGCAAAAAATCTATTTTTTACAATTTGTAGTGTTTTTTTTTGTAATAAAAAATGTAAGTTTGTCAATAAAATCTTATTGTGTGTGAAATCCCAATTTCTCACGGTTACAGCAGTACCACATATGTATTGGTAGACACCCTTTCCAGCCCAGGAGACTCCCCCAAACTGAAACAGAGCTTTAGGGGATTTTCAGAAAAAATACAACTGTAATATGCGCTATGCGCACCTTGCAGTTTTTCCAGAAAAACAACCCTTTACATTTGAAATACCCCCCACAAACTATATATTCTCTGGAAGTACACACTCAGGCTTTCTATTTGTACCAGGCTTGTTGATGTGGCCACAGTTTTCTGGAAGTAATCCCTCAATGTATTCTTTGGTTGCAAAGGGTTTCCCTAAAAAAAGGATAAAAAAGCAGAATCAAAGCCACATTTTCCTAAAAAAACTATATACAAACAAGAAAAAACAAGGTCCCCTGAACAGCAAAGTAAAGCATGAGCATAACGGTAATTTTTCTTGAAAATTTCAGCTCTGCAGACAAAGTGCGCACCTTGCGATTTTTCAACCAAAACAACCCTTTACATTTGGAATATCCCCCATAAAGCATATATTCCCTGAAAGTGCACATGTTAAGCTTTCTAAGCGTACCCAGCTTGTTGTAGTGGGCTCATCTTTCTGGAATTGATCCCTCAAAGAATTCTTTGGTTGCGCAGGGTTTCCCTAAAAAATTTATGAAAAAGCAGAATAAAAAACACCTTTTCCTAAAATATAAATATGCAAACAAGAAAAAACAAGCTAAGTCTGAAAGCGCAAGGTCCCCCGAACAGAACAATACCCAACATGCAGAGGTACTATTAACCCTTTTAATTGCCAGCCTACTTGAGATTTTGTCACCCTCTGTTGACAGGTAATTTTTCCCCATTTTGCGCCATGTTTTGCAACATTTTTGCTGGAATTTTCAGGAAAATGATATATATATTTTTTTTGCAGCAGAGTTTAGGCTTTAACATGAAATGTCTTGTTTGTAAATTTTATGTATTATTAATTTTATTTATTATTAAGTAAAAAAAATAAATAAATAAACATTTTTTTTAGAAAATTGCCTCCTTTATTTTAAATAAAAAATGTATTTTATTAGGGAAAACCATATTGCATGTGAGAGCCCCATTTCTACCGATTAGAGCGGTAACACATATTTATCGGTAGCCCCCTGTTCCTGCCCAGGAGACCCCCCTAACTGAAACAAGTAATTTTTAACATTTACAAATAAAATACAACTACCATCCACACTACAAAGGGTTAAATCGAGAAAAAAAAATGACATAGGGTCCCCCCTCCCGAAGTAACCAGCCCGGGACCAGCTATGCAGGGCTTGTAGGAACAGGCTACAAGTCCGCATAGCCTGTGGCCACGGGCTCTTCTGCCCCCCCCTGGCCTTTGGGGAGGCAGGTAATGGGGGTGCCGGGGGTTAATGGCAAGTCACCGGCTAGCGCAGGTGACTTGCCATCCCCCCAGCCTTGAGAACTGGTATAGGGGTCTCATGGACCCCTTACCAGTTCACAAGGGGTTAAATGTAAAAAAAACACACCACACAGAGAATAAATATTTTATTATTATTATTTTTTTTTTAATACTTACCTCCCATCCATACTGGAGCACTCTGTCCCTCCGCGATCACTTGCTTCTGCTCACTTGCTAGAAGCCTTTTATAGCTGCTGGATGACAGAACACAAAAGGGTTAATTAAAAAAAAAAATGACATAGGGTCCCCCCTCCCGGGAAGGGGGGGGGGTGCATTTTTTGGGGGATTTTAAGGGTTAAAAACCCTTAAAAATCCCCCCCAAAAAAATGACGTAGGGTCCCCTCTACCCAGCATTACCGACCCGGGCCAGCTATGGGGGCTTGTAGAACAGGGAGCAGGGGCCAGCGTTGGCCCTGCAGGCTACTAGCCCACATAGCCACTAAGTGGCCCGGGCCCTTCTGCCCCCCCCCCGGCCGTTGGGGAGGCAGGTAATGGGGGGCTGGGGGTTAATGGCAAGTCACCCACTAGCCGCAGGTGACTTGCCAGACCCAGAGCCTTGTGAGCTGGTATAAGGGGTCTCATGGACCCCTTACCAGCTCACAAAGGGTTAACTGTGGAAAAAAAACACCACACAAGTAATAAAAGTATTTTATTAAAAAATTTTTTTTTACTGTACTTACCTCCGATTGTAAGCTCTTGTCCCTCGCCGCTCTGATGACAGATGCTGGTGATCGGCATCCAGAGAAGGGGGAGGCAGGAGATCAGAGGATCTCCTGCCACCTCCTTCCCCGGGCACCGATCACCGGCATCTGACAACTGAGAAGGCTGAAGCCGGAGATCGGGGGCCGGGATGACGTCATTAGCCCCACCCCCGAGGCCCCTTAGCGGCAAGATGGCAGCCGCCATCGAGGAGGAAAGAGGAGAGAGCCTCCCGGGCTCTCTCCTGAAGATCCGTAAGTCCTGGGGGGGATCGGAGGCCCCCCAGGTGAAGAGGAGGGACAGCGGGAGCCAGCGCACACGGAGGTAAGTGAATGTCATTTTTTTTTTTTTTACAGTTAGCAGCTGCTGCTGCAGAAGCGGGGGGGGGCGGCCTATTCCGGGAGCTCTCCTGGAGCCATCCGAGCCCCCACGGGGGAACGGATGGCACCAAATTAAAGAGGAGACCCGGCCGGATCCAACGAGGGGTCAGGTGAGTATTTTTTTTTTTTTTTGCCCGCTAGCAGGGGTAAATGCCAGGCACGTAAATTTTACGTGGCTGGCACTTAAGTGACGGAGAGGCAACCACGTAAATTTTACGTGGCTGGCATTTAAAGGGTTAAGGGTAGTGGCGTCAGGAGTATGTACAACGGAGGTGTTGGACAATCCTAGAATGGGCACATCAACCTCGGGAGGGGAAGACCAGCGCTTCACCGCGTCCATCGGAAAGGGATACTTCCTATCCCATCCCTGAGGAACACCGTGAAGGCGACACGGCTTCTCCCATTCTCTAAGAATCATGCTGTCAAAATGATCCTGATTTGGGAACTCCAAGCAGGGCTTAGAGAACCCAAAGAATTCCCCCTTCTTCGGAGGGGCCTCCGCTGGTGGGGAAATATCCAGAACCTCTAACAGATAGGCCAGGACCCTGGGGGTATCAACAGCATCCCCCAGCGCCTGCCCGGCATCAGAATCAGAGACCTGCAATTCCTCAGTCTCAGATTCCTCAAACAATTCCCCTTCCTCAAGCGGGGAATAATCAGCCCAATCAGGTGAGTCATAATCATCAAAATTAATTACCGGCGTAGCCGGTGACAGATGTCTTTTCTTAGCAGTGGCCTCTCTGCCCACTGAGCTAAAAATAATTTTCTCGAGGTTGGCCAGCCTGGCACATACCTCCGAGTGTGACTCCCCACTAATGACAGTGTCACTTGGGGTACGGATGATGCGGGGTAGGAGAGGCGGGCGGCACTGACCCAGACGCCTGGGGTCCGACTGCCGAGTTATGGCCTGTTACGCACATGGTATGCAAATAAGCACATTCTCCCCGTAAGGGATACCCCACAACCCACACATAGCCGGGATTGTCCCAAGGGGAGCCCGAGCCCGGTATCCTGTGGAGCCTCCATATGGTGATTTTAAGGTAGTCGCAATGACCCGAGGGAATTACGCTGGTAAGCAACCCGAGATGCCCCTTAAGTCCCAAGTGGGAGGATTTTTTTAAGTGCCCCAAATTTTTGCTAGGGACCTAGGACCGGGAGAACCCCCTTTTAAGCAAGGCACAGGGAGTCCTCCTGAAAGACACAAAGGAGTGGCCATAAGCACATGCACGCACACTATATATATATATATATATATATATATATATATATATATATACACACATATTAACTATATCATCATAATCAAGGAAAAAGGTGACAAAGACTAGCGCTGTCCCCTGACAGAACAGGGCACAAGGCTAAGTAAGGTAAATAAAAGGGGAGAGCCCGGGAGGGCACTCATGTGCTCTGTACGATGGCTGCCACCACTCATCAGCTCAGAGGAAGAAGGGGAGGGCCAGCGCGGATAGCGCCGCGCCTGGCCCCGCTCCCCTACTAACACAACCAGCAGCGCGGTTCCCAGCCGTGGGCTGGGCTCCACAATTGGCTCCAAACCAGAAGGGGGGGTGGGCCGTGGCAACGCGCGAGCGCCCGGCCTGCCCCCTTAACACCGCAGCCTGAGGGGAAGAAGCTCCCCTCAGCAGAAGTGAAAAATGGCGACCAGCCAGTAAAGTGCAGCACCAAACACACACACACATTCACACTAGAAATAAAGAGGAAAAGACCGCCCCCCCCCCCCCCACTGGAGGGTTAACAGAGGGACCCGGAAGGGGGATAATCCCGTACCAAATATGGACAGGGCATCCCAAACCGGGATCACCAACCCGGATTCCGCCTACCCCTCTATATGGGGTCTCACGGGGGAGCATGGCTCCCTGAACACCTATTAAGGTGATTCCTACCCTCACCCGGACCTGCAGCCAAGGCTGGGAGGCTAATATTGGGCTTAATGTATAAAGGTCCGGGCAGAAATAGGGCAAAAAATGGCCGGGTGTAAGCCCAGCTTACCTGCAAGGAAGAGAAGCAGACATCTTCTGACTTCCTCGCCGTCCTGCAGAGAAGGAACTGGGGAATGTGCGGGAGGTCCCAGGTATTTATGGACCGGGAGGGGCTTCTTTTTTGCTTTCATCTCTGCAGAAGTTCGCCCTCTACTGGACCATAACCCAAATGTCATGAATGGTGGAAGCGGGGTGTGTGACATACTTGGAATACATTGTTTTGCACCCCGGGATGCAGATTGCAATCCAAATTGCAATGCACACTGCATGTCACACTGGCTGCACCAAATAATTAGCATGACCCCCACTGTGTATGCAGTCACGATCAGCACGCAGTGTCTGGACAAGTTTGTTAGGGAAATAAACAGCAGTTACATAAGAAAATGACAAAGAAGACTCCTATGATCAAGACAAAGCTGCGTACCTACATCTGGACACAGGACACCCATTTGACAGTAGGGTTTTCATCTTGGATACAGAGGAAGATTGGTTCAAAAATGTGAAAAGAAGCAATTTACAAAATATGTTAAAATGAAAAAGCCAAGCTTGAACAGAGATAGGGCCTAGAACACCTACTGACTGCCACATACAATGTTGTGTTAACACCTCTCCATAGGCAGCTTAAAAATAATGTGACTCCTACAGATGTACCTGGGTGAATAAGGACCTTCATAGACACAGTCCGTGGTGGGAGAAGAGGCACTTATGTTCTTTGAACTCTCAAGCACTCTGTGGGGCAGATAAGTATTGGAAATTGTAAATGGTAATGGTAAATGGGGGAAAATAAGGATTGGGAGAACAAAAATAAATTGTGGACTTGGATTTAAAGTATTACAGCAATATACACTTAACAACTTTACAACTGAGTAATTATGAAACTGCAACACAAGGAAATAAAAAAAAAAAACTCTAAAGGTAGGCAATTCCACTGCTGGCAATGATGTCATCCACCTACTAACTCCACCCAGTTAGCATGGGGTTGCAGCAATCTTGATGCCCCCTGCACATAGAAGATTGGTGGCAACGCATTTATTTTTTCTCAAAACTGGGTGTTGGCCTGCTTTGATGTTGTCCAAAAGCCTACTCAATCCCAAAAATGTACACAAGTTTGGATGAAATGCTCTTGAATCGAAATGGAACATGCTTGAGCAACACCACATACAAAACAAGTTGGTCCTGGGAAACACATCCGAAGAAAAATGTATTGCAGATCTTCTTAATATGCAGAATCAATCAGAGGCACGGGTTGCTTCTCTCAATCTTTCTCTGCCTCTTCCCCGACTTTCGTCTCCTTCTTTTCAAGCCAACCTTTACATATATTCACATCTTGCTTCTCCTTTTCTTGAGCATCCTCTGTTTTTATAGTAATACCAGTGGTATGCATTTGTATTTCTTGTTAAATTATATGGTTTAGATGGGTTACTCACCTTCCCATCTTTTTTTGATCTTTGTATTGATATTTTTGCTTTCCTTAGACTTTGATGTATTTCTTGTAAATTCTCAATACAATCTGATTAAAGTTAAAAAAACTGTATTCCAGTCTGCACCCTATTCAATCAATTATCCCAAAGTGACTTTCAAGTTGATAGCCTGAACATCATTATCTCTGAAGTCTTGAGGATCAGGGCCATATCTGTTTTGTTTCCGAAGGTGGAAATTATGAATTTGGCCAACAAAAGTCTTTCCCTGGGGAACCCTGAAGGGAAGAAACTCAGAGGAAAAGAAGGAAAATAAGAAGCTGGTCCTAAGGAAACAAATGACCAGGTGGCAGGTTGGGCTGTTTGGAAGAAATAGCTTCTTTTCTTAGCTGCATGATTTGAAATTTCTTTGGTGTTTTAAAAAATGGATGAGAAAGACAAGGATTAATTATACAATATTGTGATTAATTAAAAAGATGTGTCATGTAATAGCAAAGGCAACAGTAGCCCCAAAAACATGAAAGGTCAAAATTGGAAGGGGAACTAGGTATAACCTAAAGTGGATTCAAACAGCTTCCTACAACAAAGTGAGCAAACGAGGTGAACCTGGTGTTTCACACAGCATCCCTAATTAGCATCTCCAATTGAGATACTTTGGGGCTATTTACAAAACTCAGGATAGGTTAAAATCCTGTAATTTTTATATACAGAAAAAAATGCTGGTTCTTTAGAATGACTTGTCCTAATGTCATGTGGCAATTAGGAATAACAAAAGGGCACAGCTGAGTTCTTCTTCAATAACAATTCCATTCCACCCGAGGGGCTGTATGGAACAATTCACCAGATTCTGTCAGAATTGGATGCAGCTTTTAAGCAGAGGATTTATTCAGCTATTTTTTCTTTTTGCACTCAGTAAAAGGAAAAGGAAGAGAGTTGTGAGGTTTTTAGTATCTGGGACGTTAAGATGGAATTACTTATTCTTGACCTGGTTCGGTTATGACATAGCTCATATAATGACTCTGGCTGTATTTCCTGATAATCCATTTATAACATCCGTGTACTGAAGGGAAGAAGAGAGGAGGATACGTTTCATCCATCATGGTATGGATATCAGCGCATATCATTTAACATCACAAGGCCTGGAGGTAAACTGCCCTAATGTGCTGAAAAATGTGCCCGATTCATTATTAATGAGCACCGCAGAAAACTGCATCACTGGTTCGGCCTTCAGACCTCTGCACTACCAGCGCCCAGCTTGAATATTACTTCTCTGGTGGCCATGCTACTAGTTATTTTTTTTGATATGCAAAGTAAACCATTAAACAAATGTAAATTAAAGTGAACCTGTGGCAAATTCTACATTGATACATACAGTGTTCAGATTGTCCCATGAGGACAGCATTTACAATGTGAAAATTGTCAATTCAATCCAAATGTAAATGTTGAAATTCACATCTCATGCAGTTTACTGCGGAACAAAACCATGAGCGACTCCAGAATCCAAAAGAAAAAGCAAATACATTCTTAATATATTATAACAGAACATTTACTGTTTATATTTGTATGTTTGTCACCTTCCATCAGAATCTGCAATGTAACACTAACCAGGTCCAGAGATCGACACCTGCGATGTCCACCCCCCGACCACTGCTTACCAGTGATCTCAGGACCCAGTAGGTTTTATACTAACAGATTGAAGAATTGCTGGGAACAAAATGGGAGACTGTGTTTTGTTTTTCGCCTGGACTTTCCCTTTAATTTTGCTAAAAGGGGCTTTGTCTCACTTCCTCCTATAGAGGACTAGGTTCTTAATAAGTTTATATAGTAAATAACATTAAAGTCCCTGTCCAGGCACACACTAACTTCCACCCACCTTATACCTCATGAAAGCTGTGTAAAACGATGTCACTTTTTTATTGACCATCATCCCTGTATTCAGTGAATAGACATGCTCGCTTAGATGGGTTGAGTATTGGGAATAAGGTTACAATTTGGAACTGATGGGGGGAGGGTTATAGACATGGGATCCATATATTTAGAGAGGTAAGGCAATTAGTATGTGTATTACTAGCATGTGGGGTTTGCTAAATTAAAAGGTGGTAATGGGGTGGTTTTAAAACACCAAAGAGGTGCATCGATTCCCAGGGTGGCCTATATGTATCCATATGCCAGTGGTGGCCCTTTAAATAGTATAGCACTCCAGCAAGATGTCAGGAGCCGTCAGGGAGTCAGCAGGTCCTGCTGACTCCCTGGCGGCTCCTGACATTGCGGCCATCTTTTTGGTGTCTGCGCTCACATCCGGACTCTGTACCTCACTTCCGGCGGCTTCCAGCATTGTGGCCATTGTCTCGGTTGATCCGACACTACAGCACTTCCTGTCTCCGACTAGGATGCGGCCATACTTTTGGTTATCTTCTGCCTCCGCAATTGCATCTGTTTATTGGTAGTGCCAAAACGTGCAAGATAGCACCCATCTTGCTGGAGTGCTATACTATTTAAAGGGCCACCACTGGGATATGGATACAGCTCTCCCTCCTGACGAAGGTGTCCTACCGAAACGTTGAGGGTCCAGACTGTCATCCCTATTAGGTATACTGCATCTGGCTATTCTTATTAGCTGCATTTACTTACTATATTGCTGACTTTTATGCATTGGTGACTGTTGATCAATTGCCTGGGTGTCCTGTGTCAAAGTATGATTTAGAAACCTACCATCACCACTTGGTGAGAATTGAACCTTTCTGTCTTTGCATCTCCCTTTATATGACACAGGCCCCCTTTGTATATGCACACTGCATTTATCTCCTTTGTAAACTTCTTCCTCTATATGTATATATTCCTTTAGAATTTTTGTATAATTGTGCTATCACACGTGTTTGTCACTTATTCTGCATATAGTTTTGGGAGTTTATTCATTATAGCACCTTTCCTATTTAGTACATGTTCTGTAGTGCAATGAGCAGGCACTGTTTGCTATATTTTGAACCCTGTCTTTATGCTCTAGTTATGTCTTGTTAGTATTTTTTTATTCTCCTATGGTGTGCAATCACAACCAAATTAACCATTATCTGCCATTTTTTGAATTCTAATGTTTTTTTTTTAGATTTTTTAATGCCACCCCCTCCTCTGCATATTCTGCCTGTTCTAGGCCAGTGGGGTGCCTAATTGGGATTGACCTTGCAATAGGGAGATAAATAAGGGTGTAATTGCTGCCTTACAATGCCTTTCCTTTGTATCATTCTAAAAAACTAACCGTGCATGATTTGCAAGCATGATTATGCACCTGAAAATGTACAATCCTTCTATGATTAAGGTATAAAATAATGTTGCTGTATTATTTTTAGAGTATGCAACAAACACTGCCCCTGCTGGGCTCAGTAGCACATCTTCTATTTGTTCTATACTCTTGCCCTAGTTTACATAAGATATCCTTATTTTCACTTCTCCATCTATCTATCCTTCATTGCCCTTAGGATACATGGAAGGGTTTTAGCTTCCGTTATCTAAAATCAATGTGGGGGGCAGGGGACAGGCAGAGATGACAGGATGTTGACAGCATCAGATAATAAGGTGTGAGCGATGTGTAAAATCTTTAATAGAAGATTTATGTAAAGTCGGCATACCTTCTAAATAAGTGCTAATTATTATTACGTGGGGGGCCCTGACTATGCTATTTTTGTGTGTTTGACAGGGAATGCTCATTTTTAGAGTAGCGTGAATTATCTATTCCAGTGCCAGGAATAAAAATAATCTGGGAAAGCAAACAATTGAAAACCTGGCGAGATTTGAAGCCCTCATTCCAGTGCTGAGCCCGGAAAACGTCATTCACTGACACTACTTGCTAAGTTGACAGAACTGAGCATATTGCCTGGGGTCACCATAGCAACCACAGGGATGAGCAGTGGAATGAAAGTTAACAGCCCATGTGCTAAGTATCGTTCCCAGTATTATCTGTGGCTCTAACAAGGGGTTGAGGGGACAAAACAAGCCATGGGAGCCAGACGAATTACAGGACTGCAAAACCAAATAAAATATCACTATATATATATATATATATATATATATAGTCACTATATCTGACCACTAAAACCACAGCATATACATAAACATCCTCTCAACTGCCATGATTCCATATACAGTTAGGTCCATAAATATTTGGACACTGACACTAGTTTGTTTTTTTTACCTGTTTCCTGAAACATATTCAAGTTATACTCAGACTTTTAGTTTTCATTTGAGGGTATCCACATTAAAATTGGATGAAGGGTTCTGTAGTTTCAGCTCCTTAACATGTACCACCCTGTAGCGTGGGGTAGTCTGAATAATGGAATAAAATACACCACACCAGATAAATAAGAACCAATTTAGAATTTAACGGTTGAATATTAGGCAAAGTATTGAACACATTAGTTGTATATAGCCACTGGATTAAGGCAATAAATGACTGTATAATTTCTACTTGAAGAATATGGGGGGGATATCTCAAACAAAGGATAAACTTGTGTCTAGGTCACTTTATCATATATGGCTATTTGGATAACTTTAAAGCCACTGTATGATCTGTGTACTTCAAACAATCTATCAATACACACACAATCTATTTACAATGTAAGATTGACTCTATATAATATACTATATAATAAACTTCAGGTAGATGATGCTCTAAATTTGTAACTATGCTGTAAATAGTGAGGAGAACTGAGAAAAGTTCACTTATCCTTAGACCAAATGATCTTGGTGGAAAATGTCCTGTTATTGCTGACTAAAATGATGCTGTTTCTTTCTTCAAGTGGTCAGTGCCTCAAAAACTCTCATAAAATTACCAAGGGCGTCCTCCAACCGAGTTGAGTCCCTTTCTTTGCGCTCCGTGGGAGGCTTCACACAGTGAATAACACACAAAAAAATAAGCCTTTACACCCCTCACACAGTTCAGCAGTGAGGTAAATAAGGAGATTGTTAATTTCAACCAAAAACATCACTGTGGCCCTATAATTTATATGCGCTCAGAAACACATACAAACACAGAAGTGCTCCCTTTGACCCACCTCACGGACTCTGCTCCCTCAGAGCTGTGCTGTGCCTTTTATAGCCTGCAGGAATGAGTGCACCAGCCTCTCTCTCATGGCTGGCCCCGCCCACCCACACACAGAAAAGTTTTCCAGAACCCTCCTAGCAGAGGTTTGTTATATGTCGGTTACACACCAAAGAAGTCCCCCCCCCCCCACCCTCACTGTACTTTGAGTTTTCATTTGAGGGTATCCACATTAAAATTGGATGAAGGGTTTTGTAGTTTCAGCTCCTTAACATGTACCACCCTGTATTTAAAGGGAACAAAAGTAATTGGACAATTCCTTCATAATGCCCAGAGTTGATTTGAGGTGTGGTGCTTGCGTTAGGAAGATTTTGCTGTGAAGAAAACATGTGGCAAAGGAGTTCCCCATGCAGATGAAACGTGCCTTCCTTAGGCTGCGAAAACAGAGAAAAACCCATCAAAGAAATTGTTACAATATTAGGAGTAGCAAAATCTACAGTTTGGCACATCCAAAAGACAGACCCACAGAAGAACAGTGGTGGATGATCACAGAATAATTTCCATAGTGAAGAGAAACCCCTTCATAACAGGCAACCAAGTGAACAACACTCTTTAGCAAGACTGCATGAAAGTATATACAGAGGGTTCACAGTACAAGTCACTCATAAGCCACAAGAATAAAATGGGTAGATTGAACTTTGATGAAAAATCATCTAAAAAAGCCAGCACAGGTCTGGGAGAACATTCTTGGACAGATGAAACTAAGATCAACCTCTGCTAGAATAATGGTGTGGTACGGCTCATGAGCCAAAGCATACCGCATCATCTGTAAAACAAGGCGGGCCGGTATGATGGCTGGGGCATGCATGGCTGCCAATGGCACTGGGTTGCTAGTGTTTATTGATGATGTGACACAGGACAGAAGCAGCCGGATGAATTCTGAGGTATTCAGAGACATACTGTGTGCTCAAATCCAGGCATATGTAGCCAAACTGATTATATACATACAATACAGATGGACAATGACCCAAAACGTTAAGCCAAAGCTACCCAGGAGTGTATTAAAGCAAAGAAGTGGAATATTCTTGAATGACCAAGTCAGTCACCTGATCTCAACCCATTGAGCGTGCATTTCACTTGTTGAAGACTAAACGTCACAGACAGAAAGTCCTATAGACAAACAGCAACTAAAACTGCTACAGTAAAGGCCTGGCAGAGCACTATAAAGGAGAAAACACAGTGTCTGGTGTTGTCCATGAGCTCAAGACTTCAGCCAGTCATTGTTAACAAGGAGTTTCCAACCAAGTATTAGAAATTAACATTTTTTTTTACAATTATTTATTTTGTCCAATTACTTTTGAGCCCTTGAAATTAAGGGATTGCGTTTAAAAAAGCTTTACATTTTTATGCAATCTTTTTGTTCAACTCACTGAATTAAAGTCTAGACTTCAACTGCAACTAAATTGTTCTGTTCAAAATTCATTGTGGTAATGTACAGAACAAAAATGAGAAAAGCTGTCTCTGTCCAAATATTTATGGACCTAACTGTATGATCTGACCTTTCCTGAGTCATAGTATCCAGTTATTGTTTATGGGGGCCTTACTGACAGCACACCCACTGGCTGGCTAAAAGGAGATTTAATGGCTCTATACATGCCCCCTACCTAATAACAAGCAGTGCTGTATTTTTTCAGTAGCCCCCTTTTATAATGTCTTGTCAATATCGTTACTGCTGGGAGTGACAGGTTAATCTGCTTCACCCCCGATACACCTGTAGCATACACACTTTGTTGGATTATTTTATTGTTATACATTGTAAGGAAAAAATAGATCCAGTAATATAATAAAAAGCTCAGATCGAAATCTAATGGCGTAGTTATTCTGGACCACCCCTTGACATAATGTATGGAAAATATCTATAAGCCTACCCAGCCCTTTATTATATAAGGCCAGAGGTAGATCTTTGATTTTGGAGAAAAGGGGTCACACTGCTGTATGGGACAGGCACAGGGGGCTACCTTCCAACACCTAACACTCGCCCTGGAGACCAGAATCTGGTCTCCACTAGAGGCCCCCAACAGAGAGAATAGGTGGGACGCAGAAAGGCCCCAGGTCATGCAACCAGGGAACCCCAGGTTGACCACAATGGAACAGAGGGCCTGGACTGAAAGACAGTGATAACCTAACTAATGCCAAATTGAATGTCAGGGAGCTAAGAAGGCAGATAGCATAGGAGATAGGTCAACTCTATAAGAAGGCTACTATGATTGACTGTAACCATACCAAAGGTCAGGGGAAGGCGGAAAGATTCATGGTCAAGGGTCAAATGCTCAGGTCAAAAGGCAGACAGTGAGGTTCATGATCTTTTACACATACAGAAGCTGGCATGGGTCAACCAACTAGAAGCTAAAGTTTTCCAAGAATTCAGGAACAAAATACAAAAGGAATACAATCTAGTGTCAATTTGGTGCCTTTGCTACCTATATACAAGACTTCATGAATGCACATTGCAACTGGTACCTGGAAGAGCCCACTGCGACCATTTCTCGCTGTCAATCCCCGTTATCTGACTGAACGGCAGATCGCACATATTATGGAGTTCAATACTAGTGTGACAGCTCAGTAGGATCTGACTTGGATTGATCACCTCTATATTACCTCACCTGTAACAGCTGAACAAAGACTGGTCAGTAATTACATTTAAATTCGTAACATGTTAATGAATAAGGGTCACCGAGGTCAGCAAAACCAACTGCAGTAAATGTTTTTTGGGCTAGTTACCACTGTATGGACTCACTTTTCTATTCTTGGTGCACAGACTTTGGGGTCGATTCAGAGCCAGGTGAAAATTCGTACTCCTTTTTAGGAGAGAAAACGGCCATCTGCTTTCACTTTCTACCGGGTGTAAATTTTCACCTGGCTCAGAGCCATCAACCCCTTTCTGTACATTGCCGATAGCAACAGATTGCATATTGCTTCCATAAAACACACATTTACTGACGGAGGAAAAAAATACTAAGCAGCTCAGCACCTTAACCACATCCTTTTGGCACAAAAAAATACACTTTAAAAAATTCCATCGAAAGTGGAGGACTATAGCGAAAAAAATTATAAAAAAATCCATATAAATATGCTGAATGGCGTGAGGAGGGGTCACTTATACACCCGGTATCAAGAAATATCCAGCCAGGCTTGTTTCATGTTTTTGAATGGAAGTAAGAGGAAACCATGGGGTCTGGTTATGGATCCCTTGATTCAATTAGGGGAGCCTGATCGAGGGGGGGGGGGGGGCTGGCAACCAGGATACCCCCACCCCTCTGGAGCAGACCAACACCAAGTTTTTATAACATGGGTGTTTCTCCTGGTTTATCCAGGCTAATTTCTCCTCAGAAGCTTATTTAGGTGCGTTTGCCCAAGGCACCAATCAAGGTCTGGAAATTAAAAATAAATAAATAAAAGCACCATAAACTTCCCTTCTGTGCTCCTCTTATGTCCCAAAAGCCATGGCTGAAATTTTATGTAAAACAAAAAACGGTAAAATAACATGCAGAATTAATTTCCTATTATATCCTATGGAAGTATCAAGCTATGTGCCAGACACAGTGAAATTACTGAGTTTATGTGCGTTCATGGATTAGTGAATGCCTGTTTTACACTTGCACTGACATGTGCTGATGTGCCAAAACTTTGATAAATGCATGTTGCACACCAAACCGGTGCACCATGTGCTCAAACTGGTATGAAACTGGCTCGATGCTTTGATGAATCAGGCCCCAGGTGCCTCCTCTCTAAGAATCCCTAACTCAGTGAGAGTCACCACATTCTGAGGTAGGTCAGTCTCTTTTTGTAGGCTTCCTGGCCTGAATTTTGCTGCTATGCCAGCAGGACCCCCCCCCCCACCCCCAGTTCCCCTTTGCTGTCCAAAGCCCATGTTCCTACAGTTTCTAGTGACTTACCAGTAGTCTTTTAAAGAACCACATAACAAACGCAAGCTTTTTAATCACAATACAGTACTCTGTCTACATGAAATTCTTATTTTCTGTTGAACCTACTATATATATATATATATATATATATATATAAAATAAAGATGTCCCCATCGATTTATTTTTGGTTCTGTTAAAGTGCACCAGGGAAGTATATGTAGTCACCTTCTATCCCCAGCCCAGTGTCCTAAAACAGCCTGTGTTTCTTTTCTAAAGCATTTGATACTGTTCCACATAAAAGGCTGGTACAAAAGATGAGAATGCTTGGACTGGGGGAAAACGTGTGCAGATGGGTGAGAAATTGGCTTAATGATCGGAAGCAGAGGGTAGTTATCAATGGTACACACTCACATTGGGTCACTGTTACTAGCGGAGTACCACAAGGGTCAGTTCTGGGACCAATTCTCTTCTATATATATATATATATATATATATAAATGACATTGGGTACGGATTAAACAGTAAAGTTTCAATCTTTGCAGATGATACTAAGCTGTGTAAAGTAATTAAAACAAAAGAGGACAACAGGCAGCTACAAACAGATTTAGATAAATTGGAAGCATGGGCAGTTAAATGGCAAATGAAGTTTAACACAGATAAATGTAAGGTTATGCACATGGGAAGGAGAAAATACAATTTTGTGAGTACTCACCTGTAGAATTGGTATTATAAGTATACAGCACGTCCTGTTCCAGAATATTCCTTACACATGGGTAATACATCCACAATATGGCGCTGGACTGCAGAAAAAGACTTGTGGCCACTCTCGGCCCCTTAAATAGCCAGGAACCTCCCACTAATTCCCAGTGTTGACAAGCAGTTATACAAGAAGCCGGGAGAATCAATAAACATAAACTGAACAATCATCATACAACAGTAACCAAGAATAATGATAACAAGGGCGGGATGGAACAGGACGTGCTGTATACTTATAATACCAATTCTACAGGTGAGTACTCACAGAATTGTATTATTCCAAGTATACAGCATGTCCTGTTCCAGAATATTCCTTACACATGGTACATCCAATAGCAGTGTCCGTAAGGTAGGGTGGGATCCCCAAAAGTAACAGCGGGCAGTTTAAACCACTGCCGCCTGCAGAACTTTGCAGCCAAAAGCAGCAAAAGAGCTGAGGCCCTAACATCAACCTTGTAAAACTTAGAAAAGGTATGAACAGAAGACCAAGTAGCGGCCTTGCAAACTTGTTCAACAGAAGCTTGGTGCTGAAAAGCCCAAGAGGCCCCAATAGCACAAGAAGAATGAGCAGTAAGGCAGAAGGGAGGCTCCTTCCCCTTAGCAGAATAGGCTTGCACCACAGCTTGATGGATCCACTTTCTGATAGTGGACTTAGCCGGAGGCAGACCCTTCCTAAGTCCAGAAGGGATAACAAAAAGAGCACCAGTCTTCCTACAAGACTCAGTAGCTACCCAATAGAACTTCAAGGTCCTGACAACATCCAAAGAGTGTAAGACCCGCTCCTTAGAGTTACTAGGATTAGGACACAGAGAAGGCAAAACAATGTCTTGATTGAGATGAAAAGCAGACACAACCTTAGGCAAGAAATCTGGCTTGAACTGAAACCACACCTTGTCCTGGTGTCTCTCAAAGTAAAAAAAGACAAAAAAAAGACACTGACACACACAGAGAAAAAAATATTTTATTAATTTTTATTTTTTTTTATACTTACCTCCCATCCATCCTGGAGCACTCTGTCCCTCGGCGATCACTGGCTTCTGCTCACCTGCTAGAAGCCTTTTATAGCTACTGGGTAACAGAACACAAAGGGTTAATCAAAAAAAAAAATGACATAGGGTCCCCCCTCCCAGGGGAGGGGGACCCCATTTTTTTTTTGATTGTTAAGGGTTAAAAACCCTTAAAAATAAAAAAAAAAATTGACGTGGGGCCCCCCTTACCCAAAGTAACCAGCCCGGGACCAGCTATGCAGGGCTTGTAGGAACAGGGCGCAGGGGCCAGCTTTTGTGGCCCCTGGCCCTGCAGGCTACAAGCCCGCATAGCCCGTGGGCCCAGGCTCTTCTGCCCCCCCCCCTGGCCTTTGGGGAGGCAGGTAATGGGGGTGCCGGGGGTTAATGGCAAGCCACCCGCTAGCGCAGGTGACTTGCCATCCCCCCAGCCTTGTGAACTGGTATAGGGGGTCGTGGACCCCTTACCAGTTCACAAGGGGTTAAAAGTAAAAAATAAGACACTGACACAGAGAAAAAAATCTTTATTTTTTTTTTTTTACTGTACTCACCTCCGATCCGGCGTCCCTCGCCGCTGTCCTGCGCCGCTGTCACTTCACTGACAGATGCCGGTGGTGATCGGCGCAGGGCGGGTGACAGGCGAGGGAGCTCCGATCGGAGCCTCCTCGCCTGACATCCGCCCTGCTCTGACAGATGCCGGAGCTCGGAGGGGGTATAGGAGGAGCGGGATGACGTCATCCCGCTCCTCCCACAATGGGCGGGGCTAAGAGGCGGCGGCCATCGCCGCCATTTCAAGAGGTGAGGACCCAGGAGAGGGTCCTCACCTGAAGCCTGCGCAGCCCAGGGGGGGGGATCGGACCCCCCCCTGGTGAAGAGGAGACCCAAGCTTCACAGGGATACCAGAGGTAAGTTTTTTTTTTTTTCTATCTTTTAACTGTTTGGGGGAAATGCCAGGCACGTAGTTTCTACGTGCTTGGCACTTAAGGGTAGGAGAAGCAACCACGTAGAAACTACGTGCTTGGCATTTAAAGGGTTAATGGAAAGCGCCGCCAACTCAGAAACACGCCTAACAGAAGTGATATCCACCAAAAAGGCTACCTTAAGAGTCAAGGCAGCCTCATGGATAGGCTCAAAAGGAAAAGCCTGCATGGCAGATAAAACCAAATTCAAATCCCAGACTGGTAACAAAGGCTTAAGTGGTGGGCGCACGTGAGTAACCCCCTGGAAAAGAGTCTTAACCAAACGGGGGTTGGCAAAAGACCTTTGGAAGAAAATAGCCAAGGCTGAAACATGGCCCTTGAGGGTACCAAGTTGAAGGCCCAAATTCAAACCATGCTGCAAGAAGTCCAGAATCCTGGGAATAGAAAACACCCTACAGGGAAAAGACTTAGACTCACACCAGGCAATGTAAGCATGCCAGACCCTGTAATAGATAAAGGACGAGGACTTCTTCCTAGCCCTAATCATGGTATCAACAACAGAGGCAGGCAACCCCTTTTCCATCAAGATGGAGGTTTCAGCAGCCAAGCCGTCAAAGCCAGCGTTTGTAAATTGGGATGGCACAGCTGCCCCTGAGTGAGCAGATCTGGGTCCTTGGGCAGGACGTACTGATCTACTGCCAACTGCACAATGTCTATGATCCCCACCCTTCTTGGCCAACAGGGGGCCACCAGGATGGCTGGCACCCCCTCCTGGGCTATCTTGCGCAGCACCCTGCCCAGCAGAGGAAACGGAGGGAACACATAGAGGAGCTGAATGCTCTTCAAAGACAATGCTAGTGCATCCATGGCCAAGGCCAGAGGATCCTGGGACAGAGCGACAAAGACTGGAAGCTTGTGATTGTGACGGGATGCAAACAGATCCACATCCGGCTGACCCCAGCGGTGACACAGAGAGTGAAACACCCTGCTGCTGAGGGACTATTCTCCCAGACGAGAAGTCCCCCTGCTCAGGGAGTCTGCCTCCAGATTTTCCACCCCCGGGATATACACTGCCGAGATACAGGGAACATTCTCCTCCTCCCAGGACAGAATCAGAGACACTTACTTGAGGGCCCTCCTTGATGATTGATGTAGGCAACCGCCGTCTGGTTGTCCGAGCGGATCTGAACAGCCCGACCCTGAAGGTGTGGGGTCAGTTGTGTGAGAACCAACCTCACCGCCCTCAGTTCCAGAATGTTGATAGCGGTATGGGCCTCCTGAGGGCCCCACTGACCCTGGAATTTCAAGGACTTCCAGAAGCCCCCCCAACCTGTCAGACTGGCATCTGTAGTGACAGTCTCCCAGCAAGGTGACAGAAAGGTCCTGCCCACCAAGAGATTCCTTGAGCCCAGCCACCACAAGAGGGACCACCTGGTCAGGGGGGACAGAACAAACTCCTGATCCAGGGACACAGGGTCCTGATCCCATACTGACAGTAGGTGAAGTTTAAGAGGTCTCATGTGAAACTGAGTATGGGGAACCGCTTCGAAACTGGACACCATCAGTCCCCCCAGCTGCAATTGGGCCTGAGCCTGAAGATTCTCCACCTTCTGCTGAGGAAGAAACACCTTGACCTGAGATGTATCCAGCGTCAGGCCCAGAAAGGACCTCACGAGAGACGGGAACAGAGAAGACTTGGGATGGTTGATCACCCAGCCGAATGGCTCTAGTGTGGTCACCACCACCTGGGTATCCAGCTCGGCCCGATGGAAGGACTGAGATGTGATGAGAATGTAGTCCAGATAAGGAAGGATGCGTATGCCCTGAGCTCTCAGCAGAGCCATCACGCCCGCCAGCACCTTGGTGAATACCCTGGGAGCCGAGGTGATACCGAAAGGCAGTGCCACAAATTGATCATGCTGATCTCCCAGAGCAAACCTGAGGAATTTCTGATGACCTGGAAAGATTGGTACATGAAGGTAAGCGTCCTTGATGTCTACGGAGGTCATGAAGTCGCCTGGGCGCAGTGAATTGACTGCTGAGTGCAGCGTCTCCATGCATGAATCTGACAAACTTGTTGAGACACTTTTAATCCAAGGTGTGCCTGAGGGACCCATCCTTTTTGGGGACCGTGAAGAGATTGGAATAGAAGCCTCTGCCTGTAAGGAATTTACCTCTGCCAGGGGGCCGGCGGCGAGCGTCCGCGGAGCGACGCAGCACTCCTGCTGCTGGGAGCGCGGTGCGTCACTCTGGCAGCCTCCCTTGCCCCTCTCTAGCTGTGCAGGCGCGCGTCCCGCAGTCTGTAAATTTTGCCACTAGGAGGCGCTGTGCTGTAAGTGGCAGGCAGCGCAGAGTGCTCCACATCTGATGGGAATCAGGGGCTGATCAGCCCTGCAGCCAGGACTGACCAGCCCCTGGATAGTGTGTCCAATCACTCACAGTGTTGTAAGTTACACCAATCAGCACATACACTCCCCCCCAGGGTGGCCATTGGTCGATTCCCAAATAAATATGGAGTCAGCCCAGCACTCAGTGCCCGTGATAGTCTCTTGTGATTAGGGTGTGATTCTGTTAGCTGTTATCTGATCCTGACCCGGCTTGATCGACCATCCCTGTCTGCTGCCTGTACCGACCTCTGCTTTGTCTGACTGCGAACCTGCCTGCCCCTCTGGATGCCCTGCGATCTCTGACCTCCTGGCTTGACCCATTGGCTACCCCTGACTACGCACCTGTCTCATCCCTGTACTCTGACGCACCCTCCGGATTGACTACCTGTGAACGACCTCGGCTTCGGGATACCCTCGTGGTTCATCGGCCTTCACCGTAAGCAGCCATCCTTTGCGCCTATTAAGACCTGGGGGCAACCGTGTCCGGTGAGGCGTGCCTAGCGTCCCGGCAAGCGGGGGCTTGACTATAGGCAGAAGCGGCGGTGGAGATTGGGGGTTGCCTGCTTACAGAAGGCTGGTGTCCCGCTGGGCATCACACTGCCCCTTTCCCTGAAAGGTACAGGGCAGATGAACCCCAACTCCAGAAGGTTTCGGACCGCAAGGCGCAGGCCCTGAGCTGACCGGGGGTTTTGAGCCATCCGGGATCAGAGGAATCTTGGGGGTGGCCAGGCTGCAAACTATCTTGTAACCGGAGGAAACCACCTCCTGGATCCATTTGTCTGCTACACGTCGCCTCCAGACGTGAGCAAAGAGCCGATGCCGTCCCCCCCCACTCAGATGGGTGAGGGCGCCTCCTCATGCCTGAGGGGGCTTAGGGGAGGATTTGGGCTTGGGACCCTAGGAGAGGCCGGGGCGGCCACGTCCTCTGCCCCTGCCCCAATAATTTCCAAGTGCTCCAGCAAAGGAAGCTCCTCGACCAGCCCTGGAAGCACGGAAGGAGGGGAGAGAGGCACCAGTCCCCCGAAAGGGCCGAGACGGCCTCCTACATTGAGGTAACCTGCCACCCCTGGCAAACAAGTCCAAGCATTCACCAAAGAGGCGCAGCCCCTTAAAGGGAAAACCAGTGAGACCCTTCTTAGCAGTGTTATCAGCTACCCACTGACGCAGCCAGACAGAGCGACGTATAGCCACCAACAGAACAGACGTCCTCCCACACATTCTAATGGCATCATCCATAGCAGATAGAATATATGTAACAAATTCATAGCAAAGCAGGAGAGATCTATACTCCTCTCCTCCCGCAACATCAGAGGCCCCATCTAAGAGACTCTTAAGCAGCCCTTAATTAGCAATAGCTGCAATGGCAGAGGGACATGCGCGGGTCCTCACCATCCCGCAGGGTAGTGTCAGGACAGTGCATGACAAATATCATGATGTATTTGACAACCCCAGAAGGGGCGTGTCCACCTCGGGAGGACATGACCAACGCTTAATCACATCAGCAGGAAAGGGATACCTCTTGGGCACCCCAGGTAGCTTGCTAGGCCGTTCCCATTCCTTGAGCACCAGATTATTAAAGTGAGTCTGCTCAGGGAACTCCAAGCGTGGCTTCACTGTATGAAAAGGCTCACCCTGCTGCTGCAGAGCCACTGCAGGAGGGGAAATACAAAGCACTTCAAAAATGTGAGACAACAACCTATCAGTGTCATCTGAGGACCATTGGTCTTCTCCAAAAGGAGACCCGGTATCACCCTACACCCTAGGTTATTCCTCAGATGATTCTGAATCAGAGAATAGTTACACGGGCCCGACCCAGCAATATGCTTTTCAATGCTGGCCACCCGTGCAGCCAAATCCGATTGAGACTCACCGCTAGTATGCCCCTCGCTGGGGGTCAAATGCAAGCGTGGGGGGGTAGGTGAAGCTAGAGGGGGTGCCGCACCAGGGCCCGTAGCAGGCAACCCAGACTGCAGCGCAAGCACCTGCTGGGCGCAGGTTACACATACCCTAACATCGTCACTCACAGGGGAAACCCCACACGCAACACACAGCCGAGCTTGTCCAGAAGGAACTCCAAGCACATTATCCCCAGAAGCCTCCATATGGTGATTTTTACAAAAAGTATGCACAATAGTCAGAACAGGGACACAGTTAAACAGCCACTCTATTTGGGATGCCCCCCGAAACTCGCTAGGGGAAGTGGAAGATTGGCAATAGGCAGGGCCGAGAGAACCACAGTCAAGAAACCCGCCTGCAAGACACAATAATGTACACCATAAGCATCCCTAGGCATACAATAATAAACAAAGATAAAAAAAACCCCGTAAGGGACTCACGGACCAAGCCGGCAAGCGCACAGATAAGCCGATCACCAACCGCGTCGCAGCACCGCAATGGAAGGGCCACAAAATGGCGCCGACAGCAGTACCTAGAGGGGCGGGTGCATGACGCGGAACACGTCAAACCACAGTACCCGCCCCCCGAAGAGCGCGAAAACAAGATCACGTAAAGCGCCGGCGCCATGACAGTTAAATAAAAAAACACAGTAAAAGCGCCAACCACCGCGGAGCGCCGTACAATGCCCTCCACACACACCAAACACAAGTGACAAAAAACACAGTAGTAAACACACAAGAGTGCACTCCCCGGGCGTCCCCTGCCGATCACGCGGAATGCAATGAGGGGGTCCTTCACAACCAACATTGTGAAAAGGGAGGGAGGGAGGGGGGGGAAGGAGGGATAAATATCCCGAGATAAAGGGCTGGGGGCATGCCAATGAGGCTCACCATAAAAAGCCTGTCGCTGACTACCCTTTGGTACAGGGTCTTGCGGCCCGGAGCAACGCTCCTTCAGCACCTGACCCTAATGCTGTCCTACCTTCACCCGAACCGTCAGCCGTTGCTGGGAGGCAGTGGGTCCAGAACGGGTGGAAATAAGCCTGCAGGGCCCTAGGCAAAGCCCACTCCCTGCGCAGAAGAGAGCCATCTTCATCTTCGCAGTCCAGACTGCAGAAAGACTCTGGGAATTAGTGGGAGGTTCCTGGCTATTTAAGGGGCCGGGAGTGGCCACAAGTCTTTTTCTGCAGTCCAGCGCCATCTTGTGGATGTATTACCCATGTAATATTCTGGAACAGGACGTGCTGTATACTTGGAATATCTGTGTCATGATTACACACTAAATAAAGAAACACTTGGTAAAACAACAATGGAAAAGGACCTAGGGGTTTTAGTTAACAATAAGTTCAACTGTAGTAATCAATGCCAGTCAGCTGCTGCCAAAGCAAATAGGATCATGGGGTGCATCAGGGGGGGCATAGGTGCTCATCACCAGAGCATCATTTTACCCCTGTATAGACCCCATATGAAGTACTGTGTACAGTTCTGGGCACCTGTGCTTAAAAAGGGCATATCAGAACCGGAGCGCGTTCAAAGAAGGGCAACAAAGTTAATAAAAGGAGTGCGGGGGCTAGAGTGCCCTGAAAGATAGTTAGGTTTATTTAGTTTAGAAAAAAGATGCTTGAGGAGTGATCTAATAACTATGTATAAATATATTCGGGGTCAATACAAAGATCTGTCCCACAATCTATTTATACCCCACAGTGTAACCTTAACCTGAGGGCATCCACTAAGGTTAGAGGAAAGGTGCTTTTTCCACCGACATAGGAGGGGATTCTTCTCTGTAAGAGCAGTGAGACTATGGAACTCGCTGCCAGAGGAGGTAGTAATGATGGATACAATAAAAACGTTCAAAAGTGGCCCTGATGCCTTCCTGTCACGTAATAACATTTCCAGCTATGGCTACTAGACCACTGGAAGGAGACAAGCAGGCTGAACTGGATGGACTAAAGTCTTTATTCAGCCTTACATACTATGTTACTATGTTATTCATAACAAGACAAACTGGATGCAGTCAGCCATATTGCTCTCTTGCTGAGCAGCCCCATCCCCAGTGATAATACAATCACTTATTAGTTAGTACACACAGCTCAGCAATAGTGAGCACTTCAACCTAACTGTCATTATGTGACAGTTTGTTTGTAACTGAATTGATTAGCATATGGAAGGCCAGTCACATAATACTACTTCATGTTGTTTTCATGAATATTGGGCAAAGGCTGAAATAAAAAAAAAAAAACAGGCTGTTTTGGGGCACAGGGCTTGGGATGGAAGATGACCACATAAACTTCCTTTCTGATTACTAGGAGCACTTTAAACCCCAGTGGGAATGCTTTTACTGTATATAAAGCGCTACAATGTATGTTAGCACCATAAGATGTTGTTCCAGGTAGGGATCTATTCCACAATGTAGTGATGCCGAAGGGCCGCTTAGACAGCTGTCATGTACTGTACATAAAAGAGAAATTCTGAATAAGCTTTTCTCTCTGATCATTATTCGCATAGAAGACATGACTATTTCCCAGCATTCCTGTTTATCTTGTCCCCTGTTCATTGTGCTCTTGTCATAGCCCATCCCCTCCTTTCTCTTCTATCTGCCCCAGTTGTGACCTCTCGGGCTGCGTTGCACCGACCATGCCAAATGCATTTTCTGTTTCTAGCGTCCTTTTGCAGGCAGCAACGTTGAGCCATAAATCTTGTCAGGGAAGATTGCCTGGCTGCCACTTCCAGCAGATCATAGCTCACCTGAATGCAGTTTATCTTTGTTTTTCAGCTTAAATCCCCGAGCACGAGGTTAATCACTGTGTATCCATGTGCGGGAAAGGCCAGGATACATAACCGCCAGCACGCACCATCCATTCTCTCCCTCTCTGTCGCTTGCTTTTTAATAGCTTGGCTTTTGCTCCGGCAAAAAATATATATTTGAAAGGAGAATTCCTTTACGCTCCATCATTTATTACTAGCAATACACTACACTGGCCCATTCCTGTCACTCTCTGCCCCAGAGGAGCTTACACTCTAAGGTCAGCTCCACACTCACAATACTATTAAAGCCCCCACCCCCCCGGGCTTCCTCGAACAGGGCGCCTGTCTGCTTTAAACCTAGTAGAAATGTCCAGGATACTCACCTCCTTGGCTTTCCTGCTATACCTATGATGGCCGTTGAATAGAGTTTGCTGTAGTCTTGGAGGATTAGTGCATATAAGAAATGGTTAGGTATTCTTCATGAATATATATATACCTTGAATGTGGCTGACAGGCAATTGCCATGTACGTGCCATGTTCAGGACTGGGGGGTGGCACAGGTAGAATTCAGCCTGTTGTAATGGGAACAGGAAGAATTTGTGATTGTGGAGCTGTTCATTTGCCTCTAAACATGCCTCTGCAGCACAAGGGCTGGCAGCATGTGACTGGTCAGACTGCTTTCACCATCTTTCATTCTTTAATTCTCTCTCTATCTATATTCCACTTTCTTCTCATAACTCCTTTCCCACATTCACCCCACATTTTTTTTCATAGTGCTCCTTATTTTAACCATATGTTTTACTTTACTTTCAGCGTCCCTCCCATCTCTCTATACTGCCTCCCCTATCCTACATTTTTCCTCCTCTTTCACAATCCTCTTTCCAGCTTATGTTTTTCCATTCCCCTTTCTCCTACTTTCTTTCTTTCTGCCCCATCACTTTATCCTCCTGGGTAGGGATGGTGGGGTAGGATTAGTGTTTCATTCTGTTTGAAATGCAGGCATACCCTCTGCCTGGTAAGTTAGTCTCAGGGAGGGTGTAGGCCCACAGTGATGGTACCTCTTTCATGCTACCACCCAGCCTCTTAGTAGGCAGATGCTTATTCTTGTAGGCCTTCCTCTGATCAGAGGCTGGCAAACACTGCGCTGAGTACCATAGGAAGAAGCCCTGTGGAAATTAGTTTATGGTGGGGCTTAGGGGGCAGGTAGGGGGGCACTCTACCTGTTAATCTGAGTCTTATCCACTTTTAGTGAATTATTTTCAGTTATGGGGGTGCAGAAAAACTGAGGGGAAAGATAGATACATGGATATATAGATCATGGTATAGACTAGCCCCCTTTTATTTGCAAATCAGTGAAGTTTGGTCAGCAGAGCCATACAGTCAGAGCTAGTTGCCTGTCCTCTCAGGTCCCAGGCAGTGCCTTTTTGTCCTACTTTACCCATATATACAGGTAATTTACTATTTCATATGGGAGGGCTTTTTGATAGTTCACCCACCTCAAGCACTGGGAAGCTAGGTTTAACTCTGAAAAATCAGAATGCACTGGCCAGACAGGTATGAATAGTACTCACAGTAAAGGTTTTTTCCTCTGGGCATGTGGAGGATGCAGCATTTCTTTATTCTATATGTATGGGTTAAGGGGGTCTGTAGGAGATAGTGGACACTAAATAAAGTTGATTCACACTTGGGTATAACACTGCTGCCCCCAGCAACTATAGCCAGTTCATAAGCCTCAGTAACAGAGGAGGATTAACCATGAAAGAATGAATTCACTTGGAAAGAAGAATAAAGTAATTCCATCTGAGGCAGCCAAGACTCTAAAGGAGGGAGTTGCATTCTCCACATGCCCAGAGGAAAAGACCTTTATGGTAAGTACTAAAACTCTTTTGTGTTTATAAAAAAACATAAAAAGGTATGGACTGAGGAATAAGTGCTGTGTAGACCAATCTACAGTACAGAGACTTGATGGCGAAAGACACAAGAGGGCAACGGATCTGGTGAAATGCGCCAACCTCTGAAGGTGACTTCTCGTCTTTGGCCATGTCAGACTCGACAAGAACATTCAGATCTTTTTGGTGGCGTATTTTGGAGGAGCCGATTCCCCTCTTTTAGGACATCCACAGAGCATAAATCTTATTATTTGCTTAGAGGTTGGTGTGACATAAAGTGTAGTGGCATTGGACACCTTGTGGTTGATTCAGAGCTAGGTGAGAATTCTCACTCTTTTTAGGACAGAAAACTGCCATTCACTTTCTATCTTTGAGATGATTCAGAGCCAGGTGAAAATTTACACCTGGTAGACAATGAAAGTGAATGTCAGTATTCTTTCCTAAAAAAGAAGTGAGAATTCTCACCTGGTTTTGATTCAACCCCCTTGTGTTTTTTAGGTATTTGTGTAGTTGCGTTTGTGCCCACACACGTCTGCACACCTCTGTTAACCTTTACAGATTTCCAGATTGTGTAGCTATTGCACTATTGAAATAAAATAATGTGTTATAGAGAAGAGGGGAAATGCCTAAAAAATCTATACAGCTTTTTTAATATACTGCTGAATTATGACAGGCTAATGCAACACAGATGTGCAAACATACACATAGATAACACTATATTAAACCGGATCGACAGTCTGGCACAGTTGGAAAAGTAAGGTAGCGGCCATTTTGGAGCTTCCTCTCCCAACATCTCAGCCATGCTGCTGCCCGGATTCAACTGACATAACTGACAATGCACAGTAACAGGAAGCCCAGTAGCACTTCCTGTTTGCAGGTGGTCTGCAAATGCATGATCCGCCATTTTGTTTCTGGAATTAGCTACAGCAGGAGTTAGAAAAAGGTAAATTCATTTTTATATGCAGCAATCTAAATTGCCCTGGGTAGAGATGCATATGAATACTGTTGTGTTGGTCTGGTTTTAGTCATTTTTGACTGTTGGTCCACTTTAACTTCAACAATTTATCAACAGCAATGTCATACCAATATGCCTCATTTGTTTACTAATAGGCAATCAAACATAACTAGTAACTAGAAGGGAATCATGCATTGCAAAAATAATAAAAACAATATTAAAATCAGATTTTAATTTTGGAAGACAGATGACAATCCTAGGAAAATCTTGTGTGTGTAGTAAGGGGAATCTGCTGTAAATCAGTCAGCTGAGTTTGAGGTGTCATCTAGCAACCCAGAGAAACAGTACAGCACAATGAAACAGTGCTCCATTATTAAAAACTAATGCTATGACTGGTTTCTTTACCTCATACATTCACAATAGAGGGCCTTTGAGATAATGGCATTTTATTTATAAATATATCTATATATATATGGCCAGATAAGACATTTCATTTTTTAACCTCTGTACAGAGAATTCCCTAGTTTAACACTGCATACAGCCCCAATAGAGCAGGCACTATGAACTTTATATATGCATTTACCTCAGATGACCAAACCACATTAAGACTACTCCACGAGCTGCACAATGAGGTGTTTGGGAGCTGCTTTGGCAGTCAGCCAATCTACTTCATTCTCACCTCCATGGCCTCACCTCACGCCATGGCCAATGAAGAGCTGAGCTGCTCCAGCAAACCTGGAATCAGCTGCTGAAGCTCAAACGGCAGAGCCCCCACACATTAATATAAGAATAATTAACATAAACACAACATACTCAATACAACTGGCATATAATCAGGACACATACACATAAACATTATAACAGTATTCTCTCAGGGTCAGATTGAGTCTGCACACTCACCAACCCTTTAAAAATGTGGCCCCAATCCCTGAGTCTGACAATGGACCAGTTTGTGGAAACCATCACTCTAGTGTAGAAACTAGGTGGATAATGGAATTATGAAAAATAGTAAATACATTAATTAAAAGAATGTCTTCCTTTAATCTTTAGAACTGGCTACAGTTGCTGAGGTTCACTGGGCAGAGTTACACCAAGGTTTGTATCAAATGTATTTATAAAGTGTCTGCAAGTGCATAGTAAAATGACCTTGGTTACTCATTCATAACATGAAGGTGTGTTTCCAAGCCAGTCTAGGCTCCATTCATAACTACTTTATCAATGCTCTTCTGTTTTATCTTGATTAATCTTGATATTTCCTCTCCTTGTGATTAGGGACGTGGTCAGATACAATTTATTATGCACATTATACTACTTAAATTGGACCAAAACCCACAGCGATTATATAGATTCCCGGGCCGAACGACTCCCTCCCCCGGGACATACAAAATCGATATGCCCCGCTGTGTGAAGCCCCCAGGTCATCCCATACACTTACCTTGTTTCCCGGTCCAACTATGCATATGGACCAGAGGCTGCACATGCACCATAGGACCAGGGAAAGGTGAGTTTGTATTGGTGATCTGGGCACATAACAGAACATGGGATAGTCAAAGTCTGCTTTAAGTGATTTTTCTTCTGTGATTCTTGCTATTTTCATTTGCCTCCTTAGACATGTAGCTTGCATTGTATGAGGAATTGGGCCTAGTTAGTCAGGTGTCATATATAACCTGCTAATACAGTTGCAATTAATTTTTGTTGCATTCTTGTGCATGTCACTGTGCCTGACGGAGCAGCGCAGAAGATTCCTTTGTTGCTGACACCAGGGAGAGCTCAACTTAAAGTGGAGGAAAACCTATATTTCGGTCCCCCGCCCCCTACTGACCCTGCGAAAGTGGCCTGGTTTTCAAATAAAACTAGGCTTTTCCACTGCCTAAGCCATACCCTGCGGCACTTTTGAGATCGCTGATTGGCTGATCTCAAAGGTGCTGTTTTGACAAGGCACAGCCGGCTGCCCGCATCCCGGCACGCTTTTCGGGCACACGTGCGCTCTCGGGCTCAGCCATTCAAAAAGGTTGGGCAGGGGAATGCACACACAGCCACAGGGAAGCCAGGGATGCAGCGCTGGATATCGCAACATCACAGAAGCAGCTTGGTAAAGGTGAGCTTATCAGCGACCTGGGGGAGTTCACACAGTGGGGTTATAAATTGCACCACAAGCAGGCTAGCGGACGACCCTGGAATCTTTTAAATTCTAGGGCATGGCTTCATGGGTTTTAATCTACTTTAAAGCCTGGAAGCCAGGTGAGAGACTTGCAGAGCCAAGCCAGACTAGCCTAGCCTAGCCAGGCGTTGTGTTAAGAGGCTGAGCACAGAGCTTAAAGTGGACCAAAATTCTAGATTTTGGTCCATCCCTCTGGGGAAGCGCATTTTGTTGTGCCCTGCTGTGTGAAACCCCAGCCAAGCTCACTTACCTCTGCTTGAGCCCACGCTGCGGCTAGAGCAGCCTGCTGGAATCCTAGCTGCACTTGCGAGCAGCGCGTGGCATCACTTAGCTCCCTTTGGCGGGGCACGGCTCCACACAGCCATTTAGTTGCGGCAGACATGGCCGCTCATAAACGAGAAGGAAAGCAAGTAATGCCGGTGCTGATCACGCATGCGCTGCAGGCTTGAGGAAAAGTTAAGAATATCGGGCCATTCTGGGTGTTTCACAGAACGGGGGGGGGGGGGGTCTTCTAAAACTCCGGGGTGGATTTTGGTCCGCTTTGATAAAAATACAATTCTGTGATTACTCACCTGTAGAATTGGTATTATGAGTATACAGTACGTCCTGCTCCAAATCTAATACTTACAGTTGGGATATACTCCGCCAGATGGCGCTGGACTGCAGAGACATCAAAAATAGGCTCCTCCCGGCCCCTCAAATACCCAGGGACCTCCCACAAATCCCCAGCATTGAAAAGCAGTTAAGGAGAAGCCGGGAGCATTAAACAATCCAAACTATCAATTCTAACAATGATAACAATCACCATACAGGGGATCTGAGAAAATGCAAACCAAGGGTGGGTTGGAGCAGGACGTACTGTATACTTATACCAATTCTACAGGTGAGTAATCACAGAATTGTATTATTCTTAGTATACAGTACGTCCTGCTCCAAATCTAATACTTACAGTTGGGACATCCAATAGCAGTGTCCATAAAGTAGGGTGGGATCCCCAAGAAAAATCAGCAGCAGGCAGTTTAAACCACTGCCACCTGCAGAACCTTTCGGCCAAAAACAGCATCAGCTGAGGCCCTAACATCAACCTTGTAAAACTTTGAAAAGGTATGAACAGAAGACCGCAACAGAAGTAGCAGCCTTGCAAACTTGCTCAACAGAAGCCTGGTGCTGAAAAGCCCAAGAGGCACCAATAGCACAAGTGGAATGAGCAGTAAGGCGGAAGGGAGGATTCTTCCCCTTAGCAGAGTAGGCCTGAATCACAGCCTGACGGATCCATTTGCTGATAGTAGACTTGGCAGGAGCCAAACCCTTCCTAGGACCAGAAGGGACCACAAAAGGAGCATCAGTTTTCCTGAAAGGTGCAGTAGCCACCAGATAGTACTTCAGACACCTAACCACATCCAAAGAGTGCAAAACTCTCTCCTTAGCATTGCTAGGATTAGGGCACAAAGAAGGAAGAACAATATCCTGATTCAAATGAAAGGCAGACACTACCTTAGGCAGAAAATCAGGTTTGAAACGAAACACCATCTTGTCCTGGTGTCTCTCATAGTAGGGGGGCTGAATGGACAGCGCCGCCAACTCAGACACACGCCTGACCGAAGTGATAGCCACCAGAAGTACAACCTTGAGCGTAAGAATGGCCAAGGCAGCATCCTGCACAGGTTCAAAGGGAGCACCTTGCAAGGCTGACAGAACCAAGTTCAGATCCCAAACAGGCACCATAGGTTTACGTGGGGGACGCACATAAGTGACCCCCTGGAAAAAAGTCCTGATCAGAGGGTGCTGAGCAAAGGACTTCTGGAAAAAAATAGCCAGGGCAGAAACCTGACCCTTCAGAGTACTGAGTTGGAGCCCCATCTCCAACCCATGCTGCAGGAACTCCAGAATCCTGGGAATAGAGAACACACGACAGGGAAGAGACTTAGACTCACACCAGTCAATGTAGGCACGCCAAACCCTGTAATAAATGGAAGAGGAAGTTCTTCCTAGCTTTAATCAAAGTATCCACAACTGAGGAAGACAGCCCCTTCTCCATCAAGATGGAGGTTTCAGCAGCCAAGCCGTCAAAGCCAGAGTTTGTAAATTGGGATGGAGTAGTGAGCCCTGAGTGACCAGATCTGGCACCAAGGGCAGAGCGTACTGATCTACTGCCAGCTGCACCACGTCTGCGAACCACACTCTTCTTGGCCACCTGGGGGCCACCAGAATTGCTGGCACCCCTTCCAGAGCAATCTTGCGCAGAACCCTGCCCAGCAGGGGAATTGGGGGGGAAGACATACAGGAACTGAAAGTCCTTCCATGACATTGCTAGCGCATCCGAGGTCAGGGCCAGAGGATCCCTGGACAGAGAGACAAAAGCTAGAAGTTTGTGATTGTGACGGGACGCAAACAGATCCACATCTGGTTGGCCCCAACGGTAACACAGAGATTGAAACACCCTGCTGCATAGGGACCATTCTCCCTGGCGAGAGGTCTCCCTACTCAGAGAGTCCGCCAGGTGATTTTCCACCCCCGGGATGTACACAGCTGAAATGCAGGGGACATTGGCCTCCGCCCAAGTCAGGATCAGAGACGCTTCCTGGAGGGCCCCCTTGCTCCGAGTCCCTCCCTGATGATTGATGTAGGCAACTGCCGTCTGGTTGTCCGAGCGCACCTGAACGGGCAGGCCCTGAAGATGAGTAGTCAAGCGAGCCAGAACTAACCTGATCGCTCACAGCTCCAAGACATTGATAGGTGTGTGGGCCTCCTGAGGGCCCCACCTCCCCTGGAACCGCAGGGACTTCCAGAAACCCCCCTAACCTGACTGGCATCCGTGGTGACCATCTCCCAGGAAGGGGCAAGAAAGGATCTGCCCCCCAACAGGTTCCTGGAGTCCATCTACCACAAGAGGGACCTCCTGACCAGGGGGGAGAGCACACAGACCCTGTCCAGGGATGCTGGGTCCTTGCCCCATACAGACAATAGGTGAAGTTGCAAAGGCCTCAAGTGGAACTGAGCATAAGGGACCGCTTCGAAGCACGCCACCATCAGGCCCACCAGCTGCATCCCCTGCCTGATGGAGGGAGGGGGGACAAGCTAGGAGGGACTGAGCCTGTGCAATCAGACTGTCCACCTTCTGCTGAGGAAGGAAGATCCTTGCCTGAACTGTATCCAGATTCATTCCTAGGAATGGAGTTACCAAGGAAGGGGACAGTGAGGACTTGGGGTGGTTGATCACCCATCCAAAGATACAGATACGCCCTGTATCTCGGCGGCGTACATTCCGGGAGTGGAGAATCTGGAAGCAGACTCTCTGAGCAGGGGGGCCTCCTGCATGGGAGAATGGTCCCTCAGCAACGGGGTGTTTCATTCTCTGTGTCTCCGCTGGGGTCAGCCGGATGTGGATCTCTTTGCGTCACATCACAATCACAAGCTTCCAGCCTTTGTATCCCTGTCACAGGATCCCCTGGCCCTGTCAGTGGATGCTCTGACAATGTCTTGGAGGAGCTTTCAGCTCCTTTATGTTTTTTCTCCGTTTCCTCTGCTGGGCAAGGCACTGTGCAAAATAGCCCAGGAGGGAGTGCCAGCCATTCTGGTGGCCCCGTGTTGGCCAAGAAGAATTTGGTTCGCCGAAATCTTACAGTTGGCGGTAGATCAGTTCGTACTGCCCCTGGTCCCGGACCTGCTCACTTAAGGGCGGCTCTGCAACCCCAATTTACAAACGCTGGCTTTGACGGCCTGGCTGGTGAAACCTCCATCTTGATGGATAAGGGGTTGCCGGCCTCTGTAGTTAATACCATGATCAGAGCTAGGAAAAAGTCTTCTTCCACCATTTACTACCGGGTTTGGCGTGCTTACATTGACTGGTGTGAGTCCAGATCACTTTCATGTCGGGTGTTCTCAATTCCCAGGATTTTGGAGTTCTTACAAAATGGTTTGGATATGGGTTTTCAGCTTAGTACGCTGAAGGGCCATGTCTCTGCTCTTGCTGTGTTTTTCCAAAGGTCTTTTGCTCAGCATCATCTGGTTAAGACCTTCTTTCAAGGTGTTACTCATGTGCGACCTCCACGCAAGCCCATGTTACCTTTTTGGGATTTGAACTTGGTTTTGTCTGCCATGCAAGGGTCTTTGAACCTTTGCAGGAGGCGGCTTTATCCACTCTCACGGTCAAGGTAGCCTTTTTGGTGGCTATTACCTCAGTCAGGCATGTTTCTGAATTGGCCCTCTTGCGAGCCCTCTTGCTCCTGGTTCCTCCCTGATGATTGATGTAAGCCATCTGAACTGCCAGACCCCGAAGGTGCAAGGTCAGCTGGTAAAGCACTAATCTTACTGCCCTCAGTTCCAGAATGTTGATTGGGGCATGGGCCTCTTGAGGACCCCACTGCCCCTGGAATTTCAGGGACCTCCAAAAACCCCCCCAACCTGTCAGGCTGGCATCCGTGGTGACCACCTCCCAGCAGGGAGTCAGAAAAGATCTGCCCAGAAGCAGATTCCTTGGGTCCCGCCACCATGAAAGCAACCATCTGACTCTGACCAGAGGCGCCAGAACAAAAACCTGGTCCAAAGATCCTGGGTCCCGATCCCACACAGACAAGAGATGAACCTGGAGAGGCTTCATGTGAGACTGAGCGTATGGAAAAGCCTCGAAGCTGGACACCATGAGACCCACCAGCTGCATAGCCTGTCTGATGGACGGATGAGGACAAGACAGAAGAAGCTGTGTTTGCGCCTGAAGATCCTCTATCTTCAGCTGAGGGAGAAATACCTTGACTTGAGAGGTATCCAGAGTCATTCCCAGAAAAGTCATTATCCTGGAAGGAGACAGGGAAGATATGGGAAGATTGATCACCCATCCAAACTTTTCCAAAGTGGAGATGACCGTCCGAACATCCAACTCTGCTTGTTGTAAAGTCTGGGAAGCTACAAGAATGTCGTCCAGATAAGAAAGAATGCGACCCGCCAACACCTTGGTGAACACCCTGGGAGCCGAAGTAAGGCTGAATGGCAGAGCCACAAACTGGTAATGCTGATCTTCCCCTGCGAACCTGAGAAATTTTTGATGGGCTGCAAAAATTGGCACGTGAATGTGAGCATCCTAGATGTCTATAGAGGCCAAGAAGTCCCCTGGGCGAAGAGAATTTATGGCAGAACGCAGAGTCTCCGTGCGAAAGTGCGTGAACCTGAAAAATTTGTTGAGGAGCTTTAAATCCAGGATAGGCCTGACTGATCCGTCCTTTTTTGGAACAGTGAAAAGATTGGAATAATAGCCCATGTCCCTTTCCCACAGAGGGACAGGGCAAATGACCCCCAAATCCAGTAGATTTTGGACAGCCAAGCACAGACACTGAGCTGACAGGGGGTCCTGAGCCATCCGTGATTTTGTGAATCTTGGGGGCGGCCAGGCGATAAACTCTATCTTGTAACCAGAGGAGACTACCTCCTGAATCCACCGGTCTGAGACAAGACGTCTCCAGATGTGAGCAAAAAACCGAAGCCGTCCCCCCACCCGGATGGGTGAGGGTGCCCCTTCATGCCTGCGTTGGTTTGGGAGAGGATTTTGGCTTAGAACCCCAGGAAAGACCAGGCCTGCCACGTCCTCTGCCTTTGCCCCATGACTCACCATTGCCTCCCGCGGGGGGAGCTCCCCTTCCTCTTCTGGGGAATAAAAGGGTGAGAGAGAGACTCTGGCACCCCAAAAGGGACTGAGTGGCATCTTGCGTTGAGGCAGCTTACCTTCCCGCCAGGGCACTTACAGACCGCACACGGGAGCGTCATTCACGCAGCACCGCCGAGACAAAATGGCGCCGAGACATACACCTCGAGGGGCGGGCCGCGGGGGAGCGACGCAAAATGCGTCACTCGCCCCGTCCACCTCCCTCCGAAGAGCGCGAAGGAACGCTCACATGACTTGGAGAGCCAATGGCTGCACCGTTAGAATTCTGAGGTAAATGTTGCCGCCCTCGGCCCCGGCGGGGTACAGAAGCACAAAAATAGATACAGTTCTATCAAATTAAACGCGGAACACTGCCTATGCACTCCAAATAAAAACAGAACATAAAACCCAAAGGTGCCACACAATATTGCATGTAATAAATAAACACCTTCCCCCCTCTTCCCCAAGGAGATTAAGAGGAACGAGGGGAGACAACGGTAATGGAACCACTATAGATGGAAAGGGGGACAGGTACACAAAAGCAGGCAGGGCATCCCATAAGGCTCACCATAGCCTAAACCGTCTACACTTTGGTGGGGGAGTTGTGGCGGAGCATAGCTCCTTGGCACCTAAAATAGTGCTGTCTACCATCACCCAAACGCTACAGCCAAGGCTGGGAGGCATTATAGTAATACAGAACGGGTGGGGAATAGCTCAACAGGTCCATAGGGCCAATGACCCCACTCACCTGCCTGAAAAGAAACTTTCTCGTCCTAGCAGTCCGAGACTGCAGAGAAAAAACTGGGGTCTTGTGGGAGGAGCCTTGGAATATATAGTCCGATAGGGGCCACTTTTTCTGCTCTGCAGTCACGTGACATCTGAAGATGAATAACCCATGAGTAAGGATATCTTCCGGAACGGGATGGGATATACACAAAGAATAGCCTTTGACCTCTGCATTTTAAACTCAGGGGCTGCTGGCTTAACGAACAGGTCAGCCTAGATGCAAATACTGGGATAACACTGAATGACACTGTTCTGAAAGTAAATGGGCAGAACTGATTCCCGATGTAAGAGTGTGTGTGTAGGGACATCTGTGGGAAGAATGTGAGGTCTAGGGGGTACAATCGAGGCAAGTTACCTTTCCCGATCGCTCATCTCTTCCATGTTCTTGACAGGACAACATCCCCCAGCCATCAGTGACTGTAGCAACGGTGCAACCCCTTTATTCACTTTAATATAAGAGGTGTGCCAGGTCTTGACACACCCTCCCATTGGAGTGAGTGGATGGCCATGCCAGAACTATGGTGACTGATAGTGGGCGGCAGCTCCTGTGTGAAAACCTGGTTCCAGTGATCAGGTAAGAACCGGAGCTGTGGACTAGGAATGATCTTCTGCGTGGGCAAAAGGTGAGTACAGCTTGCTTTTTTTGCCTGGGCAATGCCTTTAATGTGCACCTATCCTATACTTTTTTTTTACTAAAGTCTTTGCCAAATATACATAACAACACAAACTAGATGCAGTCGAACATATTTCCTGGCTCATCGCCAGACTCCAGTGACGATACATTCAGTTACAGTACCCACAGCACAGCAATAGAGAGCACTTCAACCTAACTGCCATCATGTGTGACAGTTTAGTTGTAACTGAATGAATTAGCATACGACTGCCATTGATCATAATACTACTCCCTGCTAGTGTTTGTGTGGTATGTGTCAGCAATTGGGATGCCCCCTGCACTGTAAGCAAATGCTATCCATACCCATTATTTAATAAAATGAGCGGTAAATAGCTGTAACTGATGAATGTAAGGGGGGTTCAAGTGTATGTCCAAATGCCCGCTACCCAGGCCTGGTAAATTGTGGGGTCTGGGTAGACCTGCCGCGTACACCACTGACAGCAAGACTAGGAAAGTTTTGGCTCACTCTTGCTTATGTAAAGGTAAAAAAAAAAGATTCTCTGATTTCTCTGAGTACAAATTACTCTGTGTGCAAGTCCTCACTCATTCTGGTCAAAGTAAGAAGTCAAGACAGCTGAAGTTTTTCTTGAAGCTGTTTTGCTAGATGTCCTGAAACGGTATTGTGATCAGTTGTGGGACTTTACTCAATAACTTTGGAAAAGGCTGGGTGTTAAGTGTTGTAGATAGCTGGGAATTTTGGAGTGATTAGGGGTGTGGCTAGGGGTGGGGTTTAATAGTGAAATGTTTCACCCGACGCCTGAGGCTTCCCATATTCTAAAGTTGGGCGGTATGCTGTACACTAGAAAACATAGGGCCTTATTTATCAAGGGATAGCACCAGGTAGTGTCTCACTAGCGCCAGGTAGCGCCAGCTATCGGCGGCTACCGACTCCAGAACGCCAGGCTGCGAACACAATCACGCATTTATAACGCTAAATGAGGCTAGCGTCGGCGAGAGCATCAGCTAGCGCTGGATTCATCATGTAGCAGACTTCAACGAACAGCGCCGCTGCTAATCCCATCACAGCGCCAGGTATGACCTCTCGCTACCTGGCGCTCTCCAATGCATTTCAATGGAGCAATCTTTAAATATTCATAATTAATTGATATTAATGTTTTTTTTTTTTTTAAATGTCAAAAATTCTGTGACCACTTCTGCAATGTTAGATATTTTTTTTTAAGGTAAAAAAAAAAAAAAAAAATTGTGCAGAATTGACATTACAGGTCTGATATTAAAGTATTACAAAATGTTTATAAAAACTTTATTTTTTTTTCCAAAAAATAAGGTTGTTTGGGGGTTAAAAAACTACTTTTAACCCATCGCCACCAGCGCTCTGGGGTTTAAACAAGCATTTCACAGCGCGAGAATTTTTTGAGCGTGATTTGTTAATGAATATGCTGGGAGCCGTTCGCTATGGCCGTTCGCTGTCATGCGCTCCCATACAGCGCGGAACCTGTCAAACAGCGACTCCTAACCCCGTATTCAACATTACCGCACACCGACTGAGTCGCTGTCAACAGCCGAACAACGCCCAAGCACAGCGAATACTAGCGGGCACTGTGAAAATAACGCTACTGCCGCTCATCTGTCGCTACCTGGCGCTATTAATAAATCGGCCTCATAGTTATTGTTATAAGTCTTTAAACCCCATGAGCTTATACTCAGGTGTACTCACCACACTCATGTATTTTTTGCATATTGTCACATATCCCAGGGTAATAAATCCTGTCATCATATCAGCTCTTGGTAGCCAAGGCCTCCTTCACAGGTTTTCCCCCCTGCATGCCATTGGGTAAGCTGCTGACGCCAGCACACACCGGCAATAAATCCAAATCGGTCCATGAAAACCCAGCAATGTCCATACAGCATGCTTGCAAGCTCCACACCACATCCTCGGACCCATGCTATAGTCTTCCCCTCCTATCCTTACAGCCATCTTTACCAAACAAGCAATAGATTACAAGATGACAAGCCAGCCTTTATGAGTCTTTAGGAAAGAGTTAAACAATATTCATAATTCCTGATCCCAGCATGAGCTAGGGCCTCATCTGCTACATTATATTTCAATATGGGTATTTGTTTGCAGAGCGTGGGCCGGGCCGCATATGTCTGCTTGCAGTAGACGAAGACTTTCATTTAATTAAGGTGGCAGCACCAGCAATCAAACACAGAAAGAATTGGAAAGTTTATGTCTGCCTTATACCAGGGTTTGAAAAATTAATTTGCAGAAAAGAAAAAGAAGTGAAATCTCAACTGAAATAAATGTAAACTGTCACGAAAAGTAATTAAAATTTCTTCCAACCAGATTCACCTTCCTCTCAGCATAGAGCAAAGCAAGAGGAAATGAACCTTAAATTCTCTGTTAACTGGGCCCTAAGCCCCCTAAATGTGAATCCTGTTCCTAAATAAATGTGGGCCTGGCGGTCATACTTCTCCCCAAGTAAAAAGAGGAACATTAAGCAGTCCTAGAATTTAAAAGAAAAATGACCTTGCCAGGGATCCCATGGCAGCATTCCCAACTTGCCTCCGTCTGTTGTGCGCACTGCGTGTAAAGCTGAGCCAAGTTTGCTCCAGGGTCGGCACACATAGACGAAGGAGAGTGACCAGCGTTTCATCCAGCTTTACGAAACCACTATGGCATCAGAGCGGCATAGTAAAGCTGAATGCAGCACTAGCTGCTGACTGGCGGAGGGGCCCAACATGTGCCATAGGATCACAGTCAAGGTAAGTGAGGCGATTTAGGTAATTTCACACATCAGGGCATCCCAAATCAGGATGTCACGCTCTAGCAGAACAAAACCCAGTTTGATTGTGAAAATCCTGTGTATTGTTCCTCTTTATGAACAATGGGTTTTCATTTACAGTTACAATCTGCAATAACACAAGATAGCTGATACATGCTATAAAGAATGTTAAATCACAATCTTTTCAAGGTCGTGACCCCATTGTGGGTATTTAGCATTATAACTTGCTTGTTTACCAGACAAGAAGAATTTGAAGCAGTTCGCAACTATCCCTCGAGTGTGTAAGGATATAAGCAGAGGAGGCCATTTGGTCATACTCACCTCTGCCTACTATCTGTCCCTGCAATGCTATATAGCCTCTGCTTTAGAGCACACTGTCTGGCCAGGGAGTACAATTAATGGGGGCTCAATAAGGATAACACCGGCTGGTCACTGAAATACAGGCCTGATTTTTTGCCCCAGTCCTTCAATAAATATATGAATAATATTGCTTATCACAGTGTGATATTTATCCCCATAACAAGCAGTGTGCAGAATCTGACCCCCCCAAAATACCATAACAATGAGCAGACCCCTCTCCCCAAGAACCCATAGCAGGCAGAGTGCCGAGTCCCCCCCCCAAGAACGTAATAACAGGCCATGTGCAGAGCCCCCCTCCCACAGGAACCCCATAACAGTTAAGCAAGTGGACTTTTACTTTATGAGACCCATTTTTTTTGGGGGGGGGGGTGAATTGCATCTTATGGAGTGAAAAAACAGCTACAGTATGTTCCATAATTTCGTCAGGAAGTCGGTTTATAGGGGCAGGATTATTTCTGTAGTCATTTTGTTGTCTAGATTGTCATGCACCTGCGCCTGTCCTTTCTGAATGGGCAAAGCAGGCACGCAACAGCTAGGAGGTGAGCGGGGAATGCGGATGTTTGTGCACTTCGTCCCTGCTCAACTGCTAAGTCGTTGGCGACGCCGAGTAAAAGCGAGCGCACCGATTGGTTGGCTCGTACTCATCCGATTCTGCACTGTGGGAGCGACAGGAAGGTGAGTGAATTGGTCGACCTTCAGGGTACACACAGCAGGGCATCCCAATTTTAGATGCCCCCCCCATGCTCCTCTTAGTGCTTTGCAATGGGGGCAGAACAGACACAAGTGTGTGAGCAAGGGTGAGGGGAATTTGATAATTCCTCATCTACATATTTGCGCTGTCGTATACATTCAGAATTTATTTATTTAAGCCTTAAAGTTCATATTATGTTTGGCTTTCGCCTCACATATTTGCAGCCATGTGCTCAAGTTAGCATTTTAGCAACACCTGTATCTGCACACGGGTGTCATCACTGGAAAGCTCTTGGGACTACCATTAAAGCAGAATAAAACCCAAGGCTGCTGGCCTTCCCCGGGGGTATCCTGAACTGGGATTCCCCGCAGTGTGAAAGCCCCAGATCTCCAGTATTGGCTTACCTTTCTCCAGAGCAACAACACATTCACAGACTCTCGTCCAGTCAGAGCAGTTAGCCATGCCTATGTAATTTGGCAAACAGCTCTGATTGTTTACAATGGAGAGCGAAAGCTGTCACATCCCCTGCATCTTCAGGCTGTGCGAGTGCGCCCGCCCTAGCCAATCGCCCTAGACAGCGACAGGAGCATGCGTCGCCGAGGTTGCAGGGGATGCAATTGCTTGTGCTCCCCATTAAAGTCCATCAGAGCCGTTTGCCGAATGACATAGTCATGGCAAATGGCTCTGATTGGACGAGAGCCTGCACATGTGCCACTGGACCTGAAAGAGGTGCGTTTATCCAGGAGTTCTCGGGGGTTTCACACAGAGGGGCATCCCAATTTGGGCTCCCCCTTGGGCACGGAGCAAAACCCATAGTCAAAATCCCATGTTTGCCATAGGATTGCCAGGGAGGAGAGTATACAGCCATTTAGTTGCAGTGGGCGGGGCCGCACACTGTCAAGGGGGAAAGTGAGCGATGCACACAGTTAACTCACCTTTGGAGTCTCAGACTCCAGGGTGGGATATGGTCCATTTTAAGTGCTGATTGGCCAAGAGCCTGCACAAGCACTGTGGGAACAGTATAGAGGTGAGTTCTGGGGTGATATAGGGGGGTTTCATACAGTGGGACATCCCAAATTGGGATGCCCTAATTAAACAGACGAGAATCCCAGTGGTATGTATTAGAATCCCAGTGGTATGTCCACTTTATACATTTGGGGGGGGGGGGGGGGGCATGACCAAAATGTGCCTAGGGCAGCTCCAATTCTAAATACGGCCCTGCATACATATGGAGAGTGTGAACAGTCCCCAGACAATTAAATATTAATAAGCAAGGTGAAAACCTCCCAAACAGCTGCACATCGCACCATTGCATGCCTATTACTGGAGGAGGTACACCTGCTGCATATGCTTGCAACTTATTCTCGAACGTACAAGGAATGGAGCTAGGAATATGCGAGTATCTCTCTAAAGCAGAGCTCAAAGATGGCATGGGGATAGGGTTTGGTCTACTTTAAAATACATAGTGGCCCCCAAATATAATATTAGGAGTGTGGCTAAGAAATATGCAGACCAGGCTTCTCAGCATCTACTGCAGTACTGGCTTCTCCAATTCAAGCTCCCCAACTATAAGCCATCTTAAACTTTCCCACACTATCCCCTCGACCTGATCCCATACCCATGTGAGCGCCAACAATTCGTGTGATTCACACCCAGCTGCAGGGGTTGGCCAGCCACTGAGCTATTCTTTTTATCATTGGCCTGACAGGGACCTAAATATCCATGCCATTTCTTTGGGTCACCCGTAGGAGTTCTATGTAAAGCAGGGCACACACTGTCAGCATTCTATTAAAGTGCCATATCTTGGCTGTGAGAAGGGAAGTCATATTCTGAGCTGCAAACATTATTTGTGCAATCAATTGACACATTTACAATTTACTGTCAAGGAGCATCTGTTCATTCTGTTAGATCTGCACCGACAGTTTATCATGCTGGAAACACACAGCAATGATTTATTAATATTGTTTACTGTGCATAGCTGACACAAGCTGGGGAGAGAATCAAATGCACTAGAGCTCACAATCTACAGCACATATATTTAATACGGGTGTGTGGTATGTTACACAGAAATAGAAATCTATATTTTTATAAATCAACCGGAAGTGAATTTAAACATGTCTGGGATAAACACAGATCTATTCTAAGATAAAAAAGAATGGGGAACTGATTGAGGATGTACTTCTTTTCCATGCTGACACCTACCCAGCATTAAACTAGAATGGCTCCAGCCAGTCTGAAGTCTGTGACTGGCCATGCAGAACTGTCAAGGCAGACAGCTTGTATTGAGTGCCCCATACGCACTCAATTTTCCTTTTGGCTGCAAGAGAGGAAGTCAAGACTGACTTCCTGTCTATCAAATAAATAAGCCCTGTTCACCAGTTAGATGTAAAGGGGACTTCCACTCCTTAATGCCGAAGCCCTGTCTAACTACTGCCGTCTAGCACGAGTCAGGCAACAGCTCTCACAACTAGTACCTGGGACCAGAGAATGTGAGGACCTGGGTGCAGATGCTGCAGTAACATAACTGCCAACCCATCAAAAAATGAGTAAAATAAACAGTACAGATCTTAGAGAAGATACTCATTCAATCCTATCCCGAAGGGAAACTAGAGCAGAACTGGGAAAGCTACCATCCTGCTAGATCTTATGCCTGCACAAGATGGAGTAGTCACAGCTCTCTTACTGCTCTAATCCCACCTTCGGCTCCAAGCAATACCCAAACATACCCAAACGTAATGAAGAGGTGTCCATGTGTAAACAGCTTGACAGGAAATGTTAATAGCACCTACGCAAATAAAATTGGTGATTGTTTTCTGCATAGCCCTTAATGTGTGTTTTCCAAACTTTTAAACAAAATTCTTACCTCAGTGGAAAAATGATGTAACTCTTCAAGTGCAGGTGATTTTTAGATAAATTAAAACACTGCACTTTCTTGTGTGTTACAGCTAAAACACTTACCGAGATGCGGGTTGCAAATCAAACCTCCAAGCACACTAAAAGTAAAACTTCCTTCACCAAATAATTAGCATGAGCCCCCAATGAAAGTGCACATTTTGCACCATGGTGGTTAACCACCTATTCAATTTAGCACCAGGTGCAAAAAGAGTCCTACTTTTCCATAGAGTAGAAAGTGCTATTAGGATCCTTATTTAAGAAGCAACAGCGCCAAACAGACGCTTTTTTTGGCCTGAACATGAGATTTAATAAAGAAAAAAATAGCAATGCTTATGCAGCAACTGGCTAGCATTTTATATAACACTAGTGCTGAAAATGATGCAGTGCAGGGCGCTCTGGTTGGAGAAGCGCTAGATGAAACCTGGCGCTGTAGCTCAAGATCCCATAGAGCACAATGGGCAGAACTGCATTGTAGTGATTAAAGTGGACCAAAACCCAGGATTTTGACTATCCTTGGTTTTGGTCCACTTCCCCGGGGCACGCCGATCGAAACCCCCCAGAACGGCCAGATCAACTGACCCTGCTCCTACGGCGCATATGCGGCCGTTTGTCCAATCAGCGCGCTCGGAGCCGCGGAGTTATGCACGTCTTAGCGGCGCCTAAGCTCAGCCGCTTCGAGTACGCTGGCGGCCACATCTCGCGCTTCCCTCTTACAGGGGGCACGCCCGTGCTGGCCATTCACAAATGGCCGACACGGGCCTTACGATTCAGGTAAGGTTTGCGGCAGTCCTGGGGGGTTTTACACAGCGGGGCATCCCCATTTTTGGATGCCCCGTGGGAAGGGAATGGATCGGCCCCAAAATATGATAGATTCCCGGGCCGGTCCTGCTGGGTTTTGGTCCACTTTAATGCTTATAATTAAGCCAGCACCCTTGTATGTATCTAATTTTTGTTTATTCAATTTAAGCAATATATGTCTGGTTAGACTGTGCGTACTCCTCAAAACTTTGTATATAATTAAAAATACACACATTTTTTTGTACAGAACTTGCATTCAGACTTGTCAATAATTGAAACGCAAAGCCTAGTTGTTTTATGCTAAAGGTGCACATCATAAATAAGGCCCCAAGTTTCACTGCCTATCTAGAGAACAATTCAGCACCAGAACAACATCATTTTTTTGTTTAAAGTTTACTTTGTATTCCAAACTGCAATTTTTGCACCTGGTGCTGAACCATCCCACTTGTATCTCTAGTGCAGATGAATAGACTTTTCTACCTCAGTTGGATGCAGAATGCAGGGCAGCAGAGCAGGTAAAGAACTAGCAAAAGCCTTCCTGTGAAGGAGGAAGTTAGAATTCGGCAAAGGAGTACAGATATATCTGCTATCATACAGCCACACAAGGAGAAAGAAAACATTAATGAGGATTTAAGGAAATAAATCAGCAGTAGCATGGCACATGCATTTGTGAATTGAAGTTTCTATATCCAGTGGACATTTGAAGCTAGATCTTGAAAATTGACATAGAAAGAGAGAACTATACAAGCAATAAAGCATTAGCTGCCATCAGCATTTCAGTCAGATTCGTGGCTGATCTCCACATGGATCATTTTCCTTTTCTGACTTTAAAAACTCAAGTGACTCTGAACAGGGTTTAATGGCCTGACCCGATCTCAAGCTGCTTAAGATGGCAAAGTGAAGCTCTAACACCACAGCAATGGCATTAAAGCCTAAGCTCACACTGGGGAGGTTCACTCGTTCACTTTTCCTGCGCGCTGCAGACGGTTTTATGAACATTTATTTGTTTTTATTTGCAGTGCTCCCTGCCAGGACGTTCCAAGAAAATAAGAGTCAGTGAGCACAACGTTTTCATTGGGTTTGTGGGATGTAAAGCTTTCTGTCAATCACCACCCAGGCACAGCACTGGCTCAGGGGCAGCAATACTGAACTATGAGCGGTTAGAGTACAGTACAGAACTTTAATTGCCCATAATTCATAACTGCTGTCCCCTGGCCACTGTAGTGTCTGGCCAATGACTAGCAGAAAGATATTTTCTTATGTGGGTGATGCAATAACTTGGCTGTTGTAAAAGAGAAGCAAGTCTTATTAGAGAGAGACCCATGTTAGGCCTAAAGAGGAACAAATCCTATGATCTTCACTCTTCCAGGTTTTGTTCCTCCTCCTTTCCTCATCCAAGTGTTTCATCCCTAAATACCACCTCTGGAGGCTGAAGCTCTTTGTTTGATGTAAAAAGAAAAATGCTGTGAGACAAGTATGGTTCACAAAAGCACTAGACTGTTTGATTATATTGTGGCTAGAGTGAAACAACTTAGTACAGGATCTATTATAATAAACAGGCTAAGACCATATGTTGCAGACCAGTTATCAGATATCTAGATAAACGCCACAATATCAGATATGCGGCACTCAGAGAAGAAATTTGTGGAGGATTCATATCAGATAATACTACCATGAAATCCCCTTTTAATGTGCTTCCTTTACATTTTGTAGGGCAGAATACAGCACAGCAATTTTCAGCTGCTGAAGGTGAGAAGAGAGAGACAATATAGAGAAAATTTGTAATGCATTGGCCAAGGAGGTTTGCAAAGTAAAAGCTCAAGTGCGAGACCTGATGTAACTTCCGAAGATCAATGTACTGATATAAGCTTGAAAAATGGGGAGCTTTAGTATATATGGGGAATTGGAGGAGGGTGGAAATGCCACACTGTCTATATAGGGAATGGGAGGGGGGTGGAATGCCACACTGCCTATGGAGAATAGGAAGGGGGGGGGATGCAACACTGCCTATGGGATGGGGGCATCCCACACTGCCTATGGGAATGGGATCAGAAAACTATAAGTCAATATTTAACTTTATTCTTAGTTGACTTTCACAGGAATATATTGCAGCCGGATTTTATTGACATTGTGCCCTACCGTGTTTCCCCGAAAGTAAGACAGTGTCTTACTTTCTTTTTATCCCCAAAAGCCCCACTATGTCTTACTTTCGGGGTATGTCTTATATATCTGCCCCCCGCAGCAGCGCTCACCTCGGAGCCGGACTCTCAGCTGCAACGAAACAAGCTCCGGCAAACACAGCCGTAAAGCGCAACGCCGGCTGTCACGAGCTCCGGCAAACACAGCCGTAAAGCGCAACGCCGGCTGTCACGAGCTCCGGCAAACACAGCCGTAAAGCGCAACGCCGGCTGTCACGAGCTCCGGCAAACACAGCCTTAAAGCGCAACGCCGGCCGTCACGAGCTCCGGCAAACACAGCCGTAAAGCGCAACGCCGGCTGTCGCGAGCTCCCCGAACGAGGGCGACGCAGCGAGTCACGTGATCGAGAGCCCCCGGCCGCCATCATTGTTGAGGGCAAGTGGGTGTATCCGAGCTTCGATCAGAGGGAAATGGCAGACGCGACGACGTATGGAGAGGGGGACGGTGCGGACGTGGGCAGGAGGCGGCGCGCAGCTACCGGTAGATGAGAGGGAGGCGGCAATACCCCCGTGTTTCCCCGAAAGTAAGACATATGTCTTACTTTCGGGGTACGGCTTATATTAGCCGCCCCCTCTGAAACTCCCGATACGTCTTACAATCGGGGGTGTCATACTATCGGGGAAACACGGTAAAAGGCCCAGATAAACAAATATCTGCTTTTTCTGAAACATGTGGCCGACACTTAATTGTATTAATCACTTCTGGGTTGTAGGGGTATCTGCAGAGGATGGTCTGCCTTGTCAATAAAGTTGATTGAAAGACGTATATCCTAGCAACCCCAGCACAGGAGATTGGGCGCAAGCAGAGCTAGCTCTACTCTACATTTGTTATTAATATTGTTTTTTACAAAATGTATTCATATATTTATGTTTATTCAGCTATTTCTACCACAGTTCCTGAAGATTCCACTGACATCCCCCCCCCCCCACAAAAGGCTCCCATTTGTGGGCAACTAATGGGTCATTGAGTACACATTTCAAAAATGTTTTTCTAGATATTTACACCTTAAAATCGAACCAAACGTTAAGCAGACTACATATTGCAACAATTGATGTATATTCAGCATTATTTCCCTTTGCTGAAATTTTAAGGTGCTGTATTTTCGCCCTATAAGACGCACTTACTTTTCCCAAAAAATGGGGGCGAAATGTCAGTGCGTCTTATCGGCGAACGCTGGCAAATTTTTTTTTTTTTAAAAAAAAAGCAAAAAGTTAACTCACCTCTCCATCATCAGTCCCGCTCATGCTGTCCCAGAAGTGGCGGAGGCCTTCTCCGGGGCGCCAGACATCCAGCCTGTTACAGTGGTGGGCGTGGCCATTGCTCAAGCATCGGCCACGCCCACCGCTATACCAAGACGTGTGTAAGTGCAGGCGCTGCGGAGAAGGTGGCAGATACAGCTGCCCCCATCGCCTCCTCTCTGCGGTGCCAGCACACAGAGTGAACACCTGTCTTAGTATAGCGGTGGGCGCCCTACGCTGTTTGAGTCCGAGTGTCTCTGTCCTGCTGGCGCCATGGAGAAGTGGCAGGGACAGTTCAAGCAGCGGAGGCAGCTGTATCTGCCACTCAACTGTCCCTGCCACTTCTGCAGGTCCCCCCCGTTTGAGCGAGCATTGGCCATGCCCACCGCTATACCAAGCCGAGTGTGTCTATGTGTGAAGACGGCGGGTACAGCAAGGGAGGACAAAAGTTTACATTTTTAATGCTTTTTGGGGAATGGGCGGGGGGGGGGGGTTGGAAATGCCACACTACCTATATGGGAATGCGGGGGGGGGGATACCACACTGCCTATATGGGAATGGGGGGATGTCACACTGCCTGTGTGGGAATGAGGGGGAATGATCCACTGCCTATATGGGGAATGGGAGGGGGGTGGAATGCCACACTGCCTATGGAGAATAGGAAGGGGGGGGAATGCCACACTGCCTATGGGATGGGGGCATCCCACACTGCCTATGGGAATGGGAAGGGGCATGCCACACTGCCTATGGGAATGGGATGGGGGCATCCCACACTGCCTATGGGAATGGGATGGGGCATCCCAAATACTCCCTATGGGAATGGGAGGGGAGGATGCCACACTGTCCATTAGGAATGGGGGGACGCCACACTGCCCATAGGGAATGGGATGGGGGAATGCCACACTGCCTGTAATGGGGTGTTTTAGCACAACATTTGGCTTAGAATATTTTTTTATTTTCCTCCTCCAAATCCTAGGTGCGTCTTATGGGCATGTGCGTCTTATAGGGCAACACTACTGTATATATGTGTGGTTCTGTAGGGACAGCAATGTTTTTTTTATCATCCTATCTGTTCAGAGGCTGATTACACTTCATGTTTTTTATTTAACAGCCGCTGCTGTTAAATAAGGCGTGTGGTGCTGAAAGCAGAGATGCCGTTTTTTTTTTTTTTTTTTTTATTATTAATGTCTGTGGTTTTTGCTGCTTAGTAACAATGCAGTTTGTTTATTAATGGTGGCATTGTTTTTTTTTTTTGCACTCCGCCATGGCATAGTGCTGCAGGCTGCGCTACTGTGTTCATTGGACAGTCTACATGAGGTATGAAGCGTCACTATTGGTTCTCTCATTCACTTCAGGGAGCTCCCTCTGAGAGTGTGATGGACTTATTGCTTACTGCAGCTATAGCCAGCGATCCCAGTCTAATACATAAGAAAATTAACCAATGTATGGTGGTATGAATAACATTGAATAATGGGGATTAATTTAATGCTGAGGTAGAGAGTGAAGTTGTTTTGCATGGTGATTTTTTGTTACAGTCATACTTTAGGCAGGGCAAAAGACAAAGCTGAGCATAGTAAACTTAGCAATCAATGAAGTTCGCTGGGTTTCGCTTTTCTCTTCTGCTCCAAACGTCCTTTCTGACAGCTTCTTCTCCCACACTTCTGGTTTCACTTTCAGCTCGTTGTCCCTCAGTCTGCGTCTGGCCAGCTCTGCTCCCAGACGCGTCGGTCACGCTGGCAGAGAAGGGAGGGAGTTGGGAATGGCTGGAGCTTGCTGGGGAGGAGCAGAAATGGCCAGAAGCACAGTGAGGGGAAGGGACATCGTTTGAGACAAGGGACCAGAGCTGAGGGATGACCGGAAACCGGAAGTGCAGGGGAAGAAGTTGTCAGAAAGGACGTTTGGAGCAGAAGAGAAAAGTGAAACCCAGCGGACTTCATTGATTGGTAAGTCTACTAAGCTCTGCTTTGTCTTTTGCCTTACCTAAAATATGACTTTAAAGCATAATGCCTTTAGACAGTCTGCTGTACCTTTCGTATCCAAGGTCACTATTCCTTATGAAAAATTTCTGTCAAAAAATTTGTAACACATTTTATTTTTATTTTATTAAACAAATGTGGAAAAGAGGGACTTGTTTTGTCTAAAGGTAGTACATAAGAAAGTACCTCTAGATCCAAGAAATCTGATGCTATTAGAGCCAGTGCCCTTGTTGTAAACAGTTGTTTGTAGTCACTGGGGATGAGGCTTGTGTGATGTCGCAGCCAGGATGATACTATTAAACCTTCCATAAGTACGGCAACTAATGTACCCTTACAGGATATGTCTTAGCACTCTCTCTGGACATTTGTGATGGTAAAACTAAAAATGTCTTGTCTGTCTGTCAGAATAATTCTTATTGAATTTACCTAAGTACATATGCATACTTACACTTCTACTTTGGGTGGACGGGTCAGGCCACAGTATCTGGTAGCTGTAATTCCCGTTTAAACTAAGGGTACTAGTCAGGCAAATAAAAAGATTAGATACAGAAACTATAACCGATATCTGACCCAGAAGACGACGAAGATGATATGAATGGTCAAAAATCATGGGATGCCTGTTTTTTTAAGAGGTTTTTTACAAGAAATGGTGTGAGATCACCCAATGACTGTTCTGTCAAAAGGTTCTTCCTGAAACGTGGTGAATATGCCACTCTTTTAAGATTCTGCCAACAGGAGCGTTGAGTCCTTCTTGAGACATCAAACAATTGTTGTTGGAGTAGTTGCTAGCCCCATTGTGCCTTGGCACGATTGCAAAGGGAGGATTAATAGATCTTGAAAAAAAAAAAAAGATATACATAATAGCGCTTCCATCGAAACAATCCTTCACCGATTAAAGCTTTAAGTGGACCAAAACACACAGTGCATGAGACTACAGAGCAGGTCTATTCCCGTGGGGGCATCCCGGACAGGGATACCCCGCTTTGTGACACCCCCTGAGTCGTCCGATATTCTTATCTTTTCCTCAAGCCCATGGTGCGACCTGCTCCGTCATCACACGCTCCCCTCACAGACCAAAACCGGGATGGTGAAAATCCTAGGTTTGGTCTGCTTTAACTATTGGCAATGGCAATTTCTTCTTAATTGTTCAAAGCTCATTTTAAGAATGATGGCAAGAACTAGGTCTTTAAGCTTCACATCACAAAGAATTTTATGGCTCCAAAGCTTATTCAGGCACCTTGGTAGTATTAATGATAGAAGTTACAGGCGATAAATGTTTTTTTATTGGTGGACTTTTAATACCTTGCAAATGAACCTAAACAACTGGACTTTTTTCGTTTCAATAGAAAAACAAGGGTCTAAAGCGACAATATTCTTCTTCCAAATGAACTTTGTGGGAAGAGTAAGAGATCCTTTTGCGCTAAGAGTGGATGCTCTAGTAAAACCTCAGTCTCAGTTTAACATGGTGTACCGAACTTTTCCTCCTCTTACGCTGATGCATCGCTTTCTATGTCATCTGTGGTCAGAGTAGATAACTATAATTCTAATTGATCTAAATTGATTGAGGAGAGCCTGGTATGCAGATATGGTAAATTTGTCAATAGAGGTTCCAGTAACACTCCCTCTTAGGCAAGACCTACCGTCATAGGGACCTCTACATCCCATCGTGAAGGCATCAAGCACCACCGAATCAGCCGTAACACAACAGAGGGGCAAGTGTGGTGCCCTGGAATGGAAGAGGACGAGAAAAGAAATTTACAGGTGAGTACACAAATGTCCTTTTTCTCATCTCTTACATTCTGGGGCACTACCAGTAGCAACACGTGGAAAAATACCATTTTGTGAGTACTCACCTGAAAAATGGATATTGTTGGTGTGCCACACACCCCGCTTCACTTCTTAAATATTCATTACTTCATGGGTTAATCCACCGCAGGTGACGTAGTGCAGAGAGGAAGTCTTGTAACGAGCCCCCTTCCGGCCCATATATACCTGGTACCTCCCTTCAATCACCAGTATAATCAAAAAGCAGTAATACAAGGTACCAGTATTCCACCAGTAACCTCAAAATCAAATTTGATATAAAAAGGCTTCACCATATAAAGGCTTCGGTAATACCGAAAAGGGCGGGTGTGAAGCGGGGTGTGTGGCACACCAACAATATCCATTTTTCAGGTGAGTACTCACAAAATGGTATTATTCTTGGTGTGCCACACACCCCGCTTCACTTCTTAAATATTCATTACTTCATGGGACATCCAAAAGCAGTGTCCACAAGGGAAGGGCATCTCAAGGCCAGGTGAAGCATAACTTAAATGACTGCAGTCTGCAGAACTCTGCGGCCAAAACCAGCATCCGCTGAGGCCCGCACATCAACTTTGTAAAACTTAGAAAAAGTGTGAACAGAAGACCAGGTGGCGGCCTTACAAACCTGTTCAACAGAAGCTTGGTGCTGAAAAGCCCAAGACGCCCCAACAGCGCGAGTGGAATGAGCAGTAATACGAAAAGGGGGAACTCTTCCCTTAGCAGAATAGGCCGCAGTAACGGCCTGACGTATCCACTTGCTAATGGCAGATTTGGCTGGTGCCAAACCTTTCTTAGGCCCATGGGGCACAACAAAAAAGGAATCCGTCCTACGGAAAGGAGACGTGATAATCAAGTAGTACTTAACACAGCGTACTACATCCAAACAATGCAAAACCCTCTCTTTGCCATTCTTAGGATTAGGACACAAGGAGGGAAGAACAACATCTTGGTTCAAATGAGAAGCAGAAACCACCTTAGGAAGAAAGTCTGGCTTGAACCGAAAAACCACTTTATCCTGATGTCTCTCGAAGTAAGGCGCCTGGATAGACAAGGCCGCCAATTCCGAGACACGCCGGATCGAAGTGATCGCTACCAAGAAGACCATCTTCTGAGTCAGGGTAGATAAAGCAATATCTTGCAAAGGCTCAAAAGGAGGAGCCTGAAGAGCAGAAAGAACCAAATTCAAATCCCAAACCGGGAGTAATGGTTTCCTGGGAGGCCGCACATGCGTAACCCCCTGGAAAAAAGTTTTAACTAAAGGCTTAAGCGCAACACGCTTCTGAAAAAAGATAGATAAGGCAGAAACTTGCCCTTTCAACGTACTTAGCTGAAGACCAGAGTCCAGCCCAGATTGTAAAAACTCCAGAATCCTGGAGACCGAAAATACCCTACAAGGAAAAGATCTCATCTCGCACCAAGCGATATAGGCTTTCCAGGTCCTATAGTAGATGATAGAAGAAGACCTCTTCCGGGCACTGATCAGAGTCTTAACGACTGAATCAGAAAGACCCTCCTCCTTTAGGATGGAGGTCTCAGCAGCCAGGCCGTCAAAGCTAGCGCTGGTAAATTGGGGTAACACAATCGACCCTGAGTGAGCAGATCGGGCCGAAGAGGCAGAACGACCTGGTCCACTGCCAGCCGAACGATGTCTGCGAACCACACTCGCCTCGGCCAACTTGGGGCCACGAGAACGGCGGACACCCCTTCCAGAGCCAACTTCCGAAGCACTCTGCCTAGCATGGGTATCGGAGGAAACAGGTACAGAAACCCCAGATCCCCCCAGCTCAGGGACATGGCGTCCACTGCCAGAGCCAGAGGATCCTGGGAGAGCGACACGAAGTTCGGGAGCCTGTGATTGTGACGAGAGGCAAACAGGTCCACCTCTGGTGTCCCCCATCGGCGACACAGTGAGCGAAATACCCGAGGATGGAGGGCCCATTCTCCCCGACGGGGAGAGCCCCTGCTCAAGCGGTCCGCTTCCAGGTTCTCCACTCCTGGGATGTATACCGCCGAGAGACAAGGAACATGGGCCTCTGCCCAGGTCAGGATCAGGGACACCTCTCTGAGAGCACTCAGGCTGCGAGTCCCTCCCTGATGATTGATGTAAGCAACCGCTGTTCGATTGTCTGAACGCACCTGGACCGGAAGGCCCAGAACGTGCTGAGTCAGGAGAGCAAGCACCCGACGGATGGCTCTCAGTTCCAGAATATTGATGGGTAAGTGGGCCTCTTGAGGTCCCCACTGCCCCTGGAACTGCAGCTCCTTCCAGAATCCGCCCCATCCCGACAGACTGGCATCCGTGGTGACAATTTCCCAAAGGGGGGCCAGGAAAGACCTGCCCTTCACGAGATTGGTCGAGACCAACCACCACTGGAGGGACTGCCGGACCCGGGAGGACAACTGGAAGGGCTGATCCAGCGACCGAGGCTGCCGGTCCCAAGACGCCAACAGATAAAGCTGAAGCGTCCTCGTGTGGAATTGAGCAAAAGGAACTGCCTCGAAGGAGGCAACCATCAACCCTACCAGCCTCATCCCCAGACGGATGGACGGCCGAGGATTGGAGAGTAGGACCCGAGCCAACTCCTGAATCAGAAGAATTTTGGACTGAGGGAGAAACACTCTGTGTTGATGAGAGTCTAACTGCATCCCCAGAAAGGACACCACCCTGGCCGGAGCGAGGGAGGACTTGGAGAGGTTGATCACCCAACCGAAACTTTCCAGCGTGGAGAGCACCACCCTGGTGTCTTTCTCCGATTGATCGAGTGACGGAGCCATGATAAGAAGGTCGTCCAAATAAGGTACGACACGAATGCCCCGAGCTCTGAAAATGGCCATGACCCCTGCCAGCACCTTGGTGAACACTCTTGGAGCTGAGGTAAGGCCAAACGGAAGTGCCACGAATTGATAATGCCGATCCTTCATCATGAAATCGAAGAAAACGTTGATGAGGGTGGCAGATGGGAACATGCAGATAAGCATCCTTGATGTCTATGGACGTCATGAAGTCCCCTTGCCGAAGAGAGCCGACGGCAGTGCGCAAGGTTTCCATGTGAAACTTCCGAAAACGGATGAACCTGTTGAGTAACTTCAAGTCCAGGACGGGACGAACTGACCCATCCTTCTTGGGGACTGCGAACAGATTGGAGTAGAAACCGAGGCCCATCTCCAAACGCGGTACCGGCCGGATGACCGCCATCTCTAACAGATTCTCTACCGACGCCAGGAGCCCCTGTGCGGCCAAAGGATCGATGGGCACCCGAGACCGAAAGAACCGTGAAGGAGGGCGAGACTCGAATTCCAGCTTGTAACCGGACGACACTATCTCCTGAATCCATCTGTCCGGAACCTCCCGGTTCCAAACCTGGGAGAAGTGTCGCAATCGTCCCCCCACCCGCACGGGTGAGGGCAGCCCCTCATTGCTGAGCGGGCTTACCAGCAGGTTTGGGCTTGGAGCCCCAGGACTGGGCGGGACGGCCACGGCCCCTCCCCCGCGTCCAACCTGTACGACTGGTAGAGGGAAGGGAAGCCCCCCTACCCGCTCTGTATCCTCGAAAGGACGGCCTACCAGAAGCTGCCCCTCTAAAGGGGCGTCGAGGCCTCTTGCGTTGTGGCATCTTACCACCCTTTGCGACTGAATCAATTTTCTCCCCAAACAGACGCAACCCCAAAAAGGGGAGAGCTGTGAGCACCTTTTTAGAAGCTGAGTCCGCCGACCACTGTCGCAGCCATACTGACCGACGAATAGCGACCAGCATTGCCGCTGTCTTGCTACTCATAGCCAGCGCATCGTCCTGAGCGGATAGAACGTAAGACACAAAAGAATCGCACTGCTTAAGCGCAGCGAACTCATCACAAGCGGGATTGAGATCCTCGCATAGCCCCTGGATTACAGATCTTACTGCTAAAAGAAGAAGGGCCGAAGCGCACAGGGGGCGCATCGTTGACCCAGCATAAACAAAGCCATGGCGAGCATACTGGTCAATCCTACGATCCTCCCCATCTTTAGGGACAGAGGTCTCAGCAGACTGTACCATAGCGGAGCTAGATAGCCCTAGCACAGGGGTATCGACTTCAGGAGGGACGGACCAAAGCTTCAGCAATTCTGGCGGAAAAGGATAACGCTTTTCCCAACTGGAAGGGATTCCAGATAACCGCGTGGGATGTTCCCATTCTTTAAGGACCACCCTCTCAGTGGTGGTGCTGTCTGGGAAAAACCAAACGCGGCTGAGGCTCTTTAAACAACTGACCCTTTGGCAGGGTGACAGCCTCAGGCGGATCTAAATTCAGAATTTCAAACATTTGAGCCAGAATGGAGGGGGTGTCAAGGGCAACCCCCGCCGACCAATCGCCAATCGTATCAGCCTCAAGCTGATCTGCCGGCTCATCTGACTCCAAGAGGAATTCACCCTCATCCGGGGAGCCATCGGACCATTCCACAGGCTCACACAATTCGTCCTGAGGAGCCGAAGATACCGGAGTCAGGCGCTTCCGTTTTGCAGGGGCCTTCAGCCCCGCTTTAACGGGCAATACTTCCCGAAGACTGGCCGATTTTACCACCACCTCGGATTGCGAATCCCCACCCTTGACAGTGTCATGCGGGGTCCGGAACAGGGAGGGAGAGGCAGGAGATGATGAAGGTTGCGACGGGTCAGCAGCCGGATCAACAGACTGACGCGCAATAATCTGCCTTGCACAAGAAATGCAAATAAAGATATCATCAGCAGGGAGCGCAGCCCCACATTTTACACACCCCCTGGACGGCTCTGACGAGTCGTTTCCGGTAGTAACAGAAGCCTCCATATTGGTGATTTATGGTATCGCAAATACTGGGACTTTTAAGGCATAAGCCAACCCGGGATGCCCCCTTATAAAGAATGTCCCGGAAGGGAGGGTTTTTGTAAATACACTTTTTTTTTTTTTTTTTTTAAGAGAAAAGGTCCCCCTTAACAGTCTCAAAATAAATATATATATATATATGTATATATATATCTAAAATGTGCAATTTCATATATAAAGAATGACTAGCCAGGCAATATAGAGCCGGAGGGCCGCAATAAAAGAGGGATCCCAGGATCTGAAAGGAAAGAAAAACAAACCATCAGATCCCTTGTGAGTGTAACATATGCAGCATGTTCACAATAGTATGATAAGAGTGCATCCTTAAAAGCTTGCCCCATAAGAAATCTCACTCTCGGCCCCACAAAAGCGGGGCCGCTTACCTGACAGCAAGACCGGAGGGACATGTAGCAGCCGCAGCAGTAGAACACAAAACCCATGTGTTGCTGCAGCGCGCGCCCCCCCCACGTGACCTCTCTTAGCAGAGACAGGAAGGAAGTGAGGCTGGGGCCGCCGAGCGCCGCTTCCGCCGGCGCCACGCCCCCCCCCCCCCGCGTCACAGGGAGCCGCCCCGTTCCATTCATTGAGGGATTGCCACCAGCTGCCCTGGCTGACACACAGCCAGGCGGCGGAGGAGGGGGAAGGAGACATAAGCGCAGCCACACAGGCTGCCGCACGGAGCAGCGGGGAAGGGAGGGAGGCGGGAGGGGACGCATCTGAAGTGAAAGCACAGCAGCTGAGCGCGGTCCGCTGCCCCGCCCCCATAAAGCTGACCAACACACTGGCCATCTCTAAAAAGTATCTGCCCGGAGCTCCAGCATAACAGACAAAGCGCACCATGCTGCTGCGCAGTCTGCTTCTATGCACAAAGTGAACACACAGAAAAAGACAGCAATACAGTGAAAACACTATACAAGATACACAACCCTCTATACCCCCCCCCCCCCCCCCATAGTGAAGGGAGAAGGGACCGAAACGGGAGAGTAAGGGGCTACGGGGACCCTCGGGACAGGGGCATCCCATTTCCGGATCACCATGCCGGATTGCCGCATTGCCCCCAAAAGAGGGGGACGAGCGGAGGAGATAAGCTCCTAGGCACCAATAGTGCCGTCTACCAATTACCCGGTGAGCAGCCTAGGCTGGGAGGCTTCCTATCCACCATAAAGGTATACAAACTCAAACCGGGCAGAAATAGACCAAAAGGGGGGTGGCGGGGTAAGAATACCCCGACCTACCTGTAAGCAGGAAACTTCCAACCTCTGTTTGTCAAGCAGAGAGAAAAATACTGGTGATTGAAGGGAGGTACCAGGTATATATGGGCCGGAAGGGGGCTCGTTACAAGACTTCCTCTCTGCACTACGTCACCTGCGGTGGATTAACCCATGAAGTAATGAATATTTAAGAAGTGAAGCGGGGTGTGTGGCACACCAAGAATATCCCAAAGCAGTACCCTCAATAAGGATGGGACTGTGCAAGAACAGCCGACTGTATCAACCTAACCAAGAACAATGGCACCGACTCCTCAAGAATAGACCTCCTAAGAGGGGTTCACCACTGCGCCTTGCAGAAGCATCGGCAGATGTCCTGACATCAAGTCTGTATAACTTGGTGAAGGTGTGAAGAGACGACCAGGTCGCCACCTTGCAGTCCTGTTCCGCCAACGCTTTGTGTTGGAAAGCCCAAGACATGGCAATCGTCCTGGTGCAAAGAGCGGTGACCCGGAAGCGTGCCTCTTTCCCCTTGCAGGCATGGGCTTGTATGATCCATCTGCTAAGAGTGGAACTGGCAGCGACCAGGACCCTCCCTAGTCCTTCTCTGATCACAAGACATCCGTCTTATGTACCTTTCGAGTAGTGGACAAGAAATACTTTAATTCCCTGACCACATTAAGGGAATGCAGGAGTCGGTTCTTATGGCAAGTGGGGCATGAGCACAAGGAGGCTAGCACTATCTCCTGTTTAAGATGGAAGGGAAGATGGAAGGGAGACCACCTTGGGCAAAAAATCCTGCTTCACATGAAACACAGCTTTGTCATGCAGCACCCAAAAAGGGTGATCTGATTGAAACCGCTGCCAGCGGTTGGAGGTGATCGCCACAAGAAAAGCCACCTTCAACTTGAGCGTCATCAGGGAAGCATTCACCATGGGTTCAAAGGGGGGCCCCTGAAGTGCTGATAGGATCAGGTTGAGATCCTGGGATAGGACTATTGGCCACCATGGAGGCCGAACATTGCATAAAAGTGTGGATTAACCTATGCTCTGCGATCAAAGGCAGAGACCTGGCCCTTAAGGATGCTGCGCTGTAGGCCAGCGTCCAGGCCTTCCTGAAGGAAATGCTAAATTTTGTGTACTGAGAACCTCCTACAGGAGTGGCCCCTAAATTCACACACACTAAGGCCCTCCAAGTCCTGTAGTAAATTCTTGAGGATGACCGTTTCCGTGCTCGAATCAAGGTCCGAATTACATTGGCCCCTCTCTTCCAATATGCTGGTGTCAAACCGCTAAAGCCAGCACTGGAGAATTGGGGTGCTGCTGAGGACCCTGTCGCAGAAGGTCTGGGCGGTTGGGGAGTCGCCACAGAGGATGCACCACCAGGCTGACCAGATCCGTGAAGCACACCCTTCTGGGCCAGTGTGGAGCGATCACACGCAACCCAGAAGTGGCAGTATGTGTAGAGCAGACCAGGGATGACCAGCATGTCGACCGCCACACACACAGGGGATCTCGCACCCTGGACATGAAACTCTGGACCTTCCGATTGTGCCGAGATGCGAAGAGGTCCACCTATGACACTCCCCACTGGTCACAGAGGGCTTGAAACACAGTTGGTGAATTTCCACCCACCTCATAATGCAACTCACTTCCTGGAATGTCTGCCAGCTCCTGGTAACCCCCTGATGGTTTATGTAGGCCACAGGCATGGAATTGTCCGACTGTACCCTGACCAGAAGGCCCCAGAGCTGGGCAGACCAATGCCTGAGAACCAGCAGAATCTCCCTCTGTTGCAACACTTTGATTGGAAGACTGGGCTCCCGCTGGTCCCAGAGACCCTGAATCGTCTGGTTGTCTAGAACACCACCCCAACCCATCAGATTCAAGCGTGGACAGGATCATACGAACATCCTGCATTGCCTCTGCCAGAGATGGTGCTTGGATGAGCAAGTCGTCCAGGTATGGGTTGATGTGCACACCCTGCCACTGCCAAGACTTTCGTGAACACTCGTGGGGCAGTGGACAGTCTGAACGGGCACCCACCGCAAAGCGCAGGTATTGTTGGTGAACAGGGAAGATCAGGCCATGCAGATCAGCATCCTTTATGTCCATTGTGATGAGAAAATCCCCCTGTTGCAGCGTTGTCGTGAGTTCTGCAACCGAACGTAACGTTTAGATTTTGGAGATCAAGGACCTCCACCACTTGCACTGCAAAGGGGGCCTCCACCAACCTTTGGGTTATGGTTTGGTCCAGGATGCTTTTCAGTCTTTGGTCTGACGGGCCCAGCTACAAAGTCGGCACATAGGCAAGCCTTGCACATAGGCAAGCATTTTTTTTTTTTTTTGGGTGGGAGCAGAGCTGTCAATTGGCAGCCACTCACTGCAGATAAGCCGCAATGTGCAGCTGCTGGCAGCTCAATGCAGGGAACTGTTTTCTGCTGGACAAGCTGGGCGACTACACTACCCCCCCCGCCCAGAATGGCAAAGCCGGAGCACGCACCCACACAAGGATGGCATAAGAGAATCGATCTGACATTCCAGTAAGTAGGTGGGTGCCAGACAACCACCAATCAGTTACTTGGCAGGACTATTATTTTGAAGGAAAAAAAATACTATATCTGGGGCATCCACCAGATTTTGTGCCCAGGGGCCTCCACCACACTTAATTCGGCCCTGAGCACAGGTACTACACTTCCCTGGTCCAGCCATTGCTCTTTGCGAGCTGCCATCCTTTCCATGACACTGGAAGCTTTGGAAGCCACAAACAACCTCCCAGACCCAGGCATTGTATATATCCGTTCCCTCTACACTGGCACATGTGGCAAAGCCACCCCCCCACCGGGTGAGGGCGCCCCATCAACCCAGAGAGGGCTTGGTCCGCCTGAGTACGGTGGAGGCATGGATCTCGCAAATGCGGTCATCCCGTTCTCTCCTCCCGTCCTTTACTGTAAAGCCCAAGCGGGCCGAAGCTACTCCCCCCTCCGATGTTGCATTCACGGCTGGCCCATCCACTTCCTGAGTTAGCCAATAGGCTATGATGAGGCCGCCTCCCCCTCCAATAGCTGAATGAGCTCTGACCAGCATATCTGCCAGAAGTAGTAATCGCAAACACACTAGGGAGCCTGGCCAGCTAACTCAGGCCCCACCTAGCAGCCATGGGGAAGGCAGACTCTGTCTTTCGCAGAGTGTCATGAAATCATGCGGGTATATGACCCAGGGGTTAGAGGGACCAAAGCTCAGTGGGAGACACACAGCAAGGCCACTATGCAAGGCCGAGAGATCAGATAGCCTACTGCAGCGGGGTCCTGATCCTTAGGACTCAGACAAGCCCAAGCTATTGGCTTAGGAACCGATTTCAGGCATTTAACGGGGGTCCCCAGGAAAGCTGCAGCTGGTGAGGGGCTGGGAGACAGACAGAATCAAAGCCCTCGCTCCCGGTCAGTACTGTAAAAAAAAATCTTCACAGTCCCTTGCGACTGCAAGGAAAGAGCTGAGGAGATCCTGCCTGAGGTAGAACTCAGGTTTATTGTTTATTTCCAGACAAGAAGTATCTAGTGTTTTCCATTTTTAAACTTGATTACCGCTTTTTAAAAACTGACTAACTGTGCTGGGGGTTGCTATGATTTACAGACTTTCAATCAAGGTGAGTTCCAGAAGAAAATACTTTTTTGGTGAGCACTAAAACACCTTTTTCAAGCTTATAGCCGGGTCCAACTGCCAGATTAAAGCAGACCAACGCTCTTTAGATCTGGCCCTGTATTCTAAAAAGATCTCAGGACCGATTTCACCTGGATCTATAGATGCCAGGTCCATTCTTCACACAAGGCAATCCAACCATGGTCAACAGCATACAGTAGCTGTGGCCAGACCCCATCCCTCAGCTGTGGTCACAGTTTGGAAGGCAAACTAGGGTGTGCATGTGGAATGTGCCAGCATTCTGCACATTAAAGGACAAGTATCATTTGAAACTTCTGAAAATGTTATGTTCTTATATAATAGAATTTGGAAAAAGAAGCATTTTACTAATATACTTTTTTTAAAAAAATCATCCCCTCTCTTTTCTCCCACTTGAATGTCAGGGAAATTGCTGAGTCAGGTAAGGGATTGTGACTATGTCTGAAGATACAGCACTGTGCCTGAAATCTTCATGAGCAGATACTGCCCATGCTGCTTCTGTCAGGTATGACAGGTCCGACACTTTTTGTACATTAAAAAAGTGCCAGGCCTGTCACTCACGGCAAAAGCAGTGTGGGCAGGGTCTGCTCACAAGGATTTTATGCACAGTGCTGTATCCTCAGACACACAAATCACAATCCCTCACCCTTCATAAGTGGCAGTTTTGTGCACACCATTTAACGTGATTTCTGCTGACTCTGACTTTTTTTTTAAATAAAGTATATTGGTGAACTGTTTCTATTTCTAAGGTCTATAATATAAGAACATAACATTTTCAAAGGTTTTAAATGATAATTGTCCTTTAAGAGATATAGTAGATACGTAGCAAATCTCGCTTAAAATGTCCTGTTGTATTTATACTACAGTGTAGGTAACGGCAACTCTATTTTCAGCAGTGAAGAGAGTATGTCAGGCTCGGGACTCAATCGTGAGAGGCAGTAAGTTTTATACTGTTGTGTAAAAATAAAAAACATCCAAGTATTTGGCCTTTACACCAAGCAAGACAAATTCAGGGTGATGGGTTTCTGAACTTACCACTCTGCTTTTACAGGAGCCAGCGGATCCCACGAGAGAGACACAAATGGCGAAAGCTTGTGATTGTGACGAGAGGCAAAGAGGTCCACCTCCGGAGTCCCCCACCGGTGACAAAGCGACCGAAACACCTTGGGGCAGAGCCACCATTCCCCCCGGCGAGATGACCCCCTGCTCAGTGTACACTGCCGAGATGCATGGGACATTGCCCTCTGCCCAATCCAGGATCAAAGACACTTCCCTGAGGGCACGCCTGCTGCGAGTCCCTCCCTGGTGATTGATGTAGGCGACCACCGTCCGTTTGTCCGACCGAACTTGAACCGGCAGTCCCCGTAATTGATGAGTCAAGTGAGCCAGAACCAACCTGATGGCTCTCAGCTCCAGAACATTGATGGGATCGTGAGCCTCCTGAGGCCCCCACAGTCCCTGAAACTGAAGATCCTTCAAAAATCCCCCCCAACCTGGCAGGCTGGCATCCGTGGTGACCGTCTCCCAGCGAGGGGTCAGAAAGGACCTGCCCCTCGTCAGATTGCTCGGTTTCAGCCACCACCGAAGGGAACGCCGCACCCGGGGGGACATCAGAAAGGACTGATCCAATGACAGCGGGGACCCGTCCCAGACCGCCAAGAGATGGAGCTGGAGCGTCCTTGTGTGAAACTGGGCAAAGGGAACCGCCTCGAACGACGCCACCATCAATCCCACCAGTCGCATCCCTAGCCGGATGGACGGGCGGGGGATGGATAGGAGACGCTGAGTTAATTCCTGAATCAGAAGAGCCTTGGCTCGGGGGAGAAACACCCTGGCCTGAGAAGTATCCAGAGACATGCCCAGGAACTCCACCACCCTTGAGGGGGTGAGGCAGGACTTGGGATAGTTGATCACCCAACCGAAACTCTCCAGAGTGGGCACCACGTTCCCGGTATCCAGTTGCGCCTGACTGAGGGAAGACGCCATGATGAGAAGATCGTCCAGATAGGGCGCAATGCGGATACCCCTGGCTCTGAGGATGGCCATCACTCCTGCCAACAAAAACCCTTGGAGCCGAGGTAAGACCAAACGGAAGAGCCACAAACTGAAAATGTCGATTGTCCACGACAAACCTGAGGAATCTCTGGTGTGCCGGAAATATTGGAATATGCAGGTAAGCATCCTTGATGTCTATGGACGTCATGAAGTCCCCCAGACGAAGTGAGTGAATGGCTGAGCGCAGAGTTTCCATACGGAACTGCCGGGGACGAACGAACCCGTTGAGCAACTTCAGATCCAGAATGGGACGAACGGATCCGTCCTTCTTGGGCACCGTGAAATTGGAATAGAAGCCCAGACCCCGGTCTCAGTGAGGCACCGGACAGATGACAGCCATGTCCAAGAGACCTGCTACTGCCGCCCGCAGCCCCTGGGCGGCCAGAGGATCTGACGGCACCCGAGAACTGAAGAATCTGGGAGCGGGCCGGAACTCGAACTCCAGCTTGTAACCGGAAGACACCGCTTCCTGAATCCACCTGTTCGAGACCTCCTGGACCCAGACCCCAGAGAAGAGTTGCAGCCGCCCCCCCACCCGCAAGGGTGAGGGCGCCCCCTCATTGCTGAGCCGGCTTGGCAGCGGCTCTAGGCTTGGAGCCCCAACTGTGTCCTGGACGGGCCCGACCCCTGCCCCTAGGCCAGGAATCACCTCTGGACGAAGGGAAGGCCGAACCCCTGCCAACTCTAGCCCCACGAAAGTACTGAGAGAAGGGGCGACGCTGCTTCTTGCGCTGAGGTAACTTACCTCCCTTTGCCACCAAATCCAATTTTTCTCCAAAGAGCCACAACCTCACAAAGGGAAGGGCCTTAAGCAACTTTTTGGACACAAAATCAGCCGCCCACTGGCGTAACCAAAACGACCGCCGGATAGCCACAAACAAGACCGAAGCTCTGCTATACATCACCAATGTGTCATCCAGGTCGGCAAACTCCTCACTAGCAAAAGTCCTCTAACAACCGACCTGGCAGCTACCAATAAAAGCGCTGAAGCACAAACCGGCCGCAAGGCCGACCCAACACTGGCAAAACCATGACAAGCCATCTGGTCAATGCGTTTATCCTCACCATCCTAGAGAGTAGTGCACTCTGGAGAATGCAGGATTGAGGAACTGGACAACCCCAAAACAGGAGCATCCACCTCTGGGGGGAACGACCACCACGTCTGCCGGAAAGGGATATCTTTTTGTCCCAACCTGGGGGGACACCCGGAAGCCTAGTCGGCCTCTCCCATTCCTTGAGAATGATACCATCAAAATGCTTTTGATAAGGAAATTCCAAGCGTGGCTTGGTCACCTCAAAGAACTCCCCCTTCAGAGGAGGAGCCGCCTCAGGGGGAGAAATTGCCAGGACCTCAAACATATGAGCCAGGACCCTAGAGGTATCCAAGGAATCCCCCTGGCCCTGCTCAGTATCAGCACCCACAAACTGCTGGTCATCGGAGCCCTCAGACTCCTCATACAGCTCCCCTTCCTCAGACCAATCCAGGGCATCAAACTCCTCCGTATCAAAGGCCTGCGTGGCTGTATACAAATGTTTTCGCTTTGCCATGGCCTTTTTAGCAACGGCACTGGAAAACAATTTTTCAAGATTGGCCAATCTGGCACACACCTCAGATTGCGACTCCCCGCCAATGACCACATCACATGGGGTATATGTCAAGCGAGGGGGAGACGGAGAGGAGACTGGCGGAGCAGAACCAGACGCCTGAGATCCGGTCTGCCGCGTAATGGACCGTTGCGCACAGGGTACACAAAGAAATACATCATCCCCCAAAAGGGATACCCCACACCCCAAACACAGCCTGGATTGCCCCGAGGGGGGTACAAGCCCAGTATCCGGGGAATATATATATAGATATATATATACGTGTACAGTGCTCCGAGGGAATTACGCAGTTATGCAACCCGGGATGCCCCTTTAAGTCCCGAGTGGGAGGAATTTTAAGCCAACTTAATTTAGCCAGGGACCCTAGGACCGGGAGAATCCCCCTTTAATAGGATCAATGGTCCACCTGGAACACACAAACAAAATACACAATCAGACCATGCTAGCAAATGACCTTAAAGAGTTAATAACAGCATTGCCCAGCAACCCCAGTGAGGGGCATAATCAATAAATAAAAATGATGGGCCACAGACCACTCACCCGACCTTCACCCCTCCGGTGCCTGCTGGCAGCAGGGGACAGGAGACGCGTAGTGTGCAGAGGAATAGGGAGGGCGGGCCGGCGCGGTTCGCGCGTCGCGCCCGGCCCCGCCCCTCCCGTCACTCCCGGCCAGAAGCCGGGACCTGAAAACGGTGCCCAGAGCACGGGGGCGGGCCGTAGGCGCGCGCGAGCGCCCGGCCCGCCCTGAGGGGAAAGACTCCTCCGCCATTTTTGCTTAATAAAAACGCCGGAGGCAGGCGCTGAGGGACCGCCGGCGCCAGACCAAGTAAAAACATGCACACACACACCAAATAATAAACAGATGAATCCATAAGTACGCGGTCCCCCCCCCAAGGGTATCCGGGAGAGGGGGAATCCATGCTAGGGTAGGGGCCAGGGGACGGGGCATCCCAAACCGGGGTCACCAACCCGGTTAGCTGTCTACCCCTTGTTATGGGGTCTCACGGCTCCTGAGCACCTAGGGTGCCATCTACCATTGCTCGTACCAGCAGCCTAGGCTGGGATGCAAGTAATGTAACAAGGGATCCGGGCAGGAATAGAAGAATAGAAGGCCGGGAGTCATCCCGGCTACCTGCAAGGAGGAGACATCATCTTCTGACTTGCTCGCCTCTGCAGAAATGAAAGAATGGGGAATGAGTGGGAGGTCCCAGGTATTTATGGGCCGGGAGGGTCTAACTTTTTTTATTGACATCTCTGCAAGATCGCCATCTACAGGTCAGTATACCCACATATAATGAATGTCTTGAAGCGGGGTGTGTGACATACTTAGAATAACCTTGTTGCTGAGGGACCATTCTCCCAGCCGAGACATCCCCCTGCTCAGGGAGTCTGCCTCCTGGTTCTCCACCCCCGGAATGTAAACCGCTGAGATGCAAGGGACATTCTCTTTTGCCCAAGACAGTATCAGAGACACTTCCTTGAGGGCTCGCTTGCTCCGAGTCCCTCTCTGATGATTGATATAGGCAACCGCCGTCTGGTTGTCCGAGCGGATCTGAACAGCCTGACCCCGAAGGTGTGAGGTCAGCTGAGAAAGAACCAACCTGATCGCCCTCAGTTCCAGGACATTGATGGGAGCATGGGCCTCCTGGGGGCCCCACTGACCCTGGAACTGCAGAGACTTCCAAAAGCCCCCCCAACCGGTCAGACTGGCATCAGTGGTGACAGTCTCCCAACACTGGGGCAGAAATGTCCTGCCCACCAGGAGGTTCCTTGAGTCCAGCCACCACGAGAGGGACTGTCTGTCCAGGGGGGACAGAGCAAATTCCTGATCCAGGGACACAGGGTCCCGATCCCAAACTGACAAGAGGTGCAACTGAAGAGGTCTCATGTGAAACTGAGCAAAGGGCACCGCCTCAAAGCAGGACACCATCAGGCCCACCAACTGCATCCCTTGCCGGATGGAGGGATGCGGACACAAGAGCAGAGCCCATGCCTGCTGCTGAAGGCCCTCCACCTTCTGCTGAGGCAGGAATACCTTGACCTGAGAGGTATCCAGAGTCATGCCCAGAAAAGACCTCACCAGAGATAGTGAAGACTTGGGGTATTTGATCACCCAGCCGAAGGACTCGAGAGTGGAGGTCACCACCTGAGTATCCCTCTCGGCCTGATGAAGAGACTGAGCCGCAATCAGAATGTCGTCCAGGTAAGGAAGGATGCGAATGCCCTGATGCCGCAGCAGAGCCATCATGCCTGCCAGCACCTTGGTGAACACCCGAGACGCCGAGGTGATACCGAACGGTAAGGCCACGAACTGGTAATGCTGATCCTCCAGAGCAAACCTGAGAATCCCTGATGACCTGGGAAGATTGGTATGTGAAGATAAGCATCCTTGACGTCTACGGAGGTCATGAAGCCGCCCGGACGAAGGGTACTGACAGCCGAGCGAAGGGTCTCCATGCGAAAGTGCTTGAACCTGACAAACCTGTTGAGACCCTTCAGGTCCAGGATGGGCCTCAAGGACCCGTCCTTTTTGGGGACCGTGAACAGATTGGAGTAGAAACCCTGACCCCGTTCCTGGGGAGGCACCAGGCAAATGACTCCTGACTCCAACAGACGTTGAACCGCAAGGCGCAACCCCTGAGCTGACAGAGGGTTGTGAGACATCCGGGATCTGATGAATCTGGGGGGCGGCAAGGCTGCAAACTCTGTCTTGTAACTGGAGGACACCACCACCTGAATCCACCGTTCTGAGACATGGAGCCTCCAGACATGAGCAAAGAGCCGCCCCCCCCCCCCCCCACCCGGATGGGTGAGGGTGCCTCCTCATGCCTGAGGGGGCTTGGGGTCCCATGAGAGCCCGGGATGACCACAGGATCTGCCACGGCCCCAAGAACCCCTGCGGATACCTGAAAAGAGGGGACCTCGACCTCCTCTGGGGGCACGAAAGGAGGAGAAGGAAGCGGAGGGCCCCGAAAAGGCGGAGGCTGCCTCCTACGCTGAAGCAGACTACCATCCTTGGCTAAAACATCCAGACGCTCACCGAAGAGCCGCAGCCCCGCAAATGGGGAGCCCACTGAGAGCCTTCTTAGCAGCAGTGTCAGCTGCCCACTGACGCAACCAGAGCGGCACATAGTCACCAAAAGGGCAGAGGCCATACTACTCAGCCGTACCACATCATCCATAGCAGTAAGGATAAAGGCAACAAATTCAGAGCAAGGCAATAGGGCCCTATACTCCTCCCTACCAGCTGTAGCGCCATGAAGGAGACAAATGATCTGTCTCTTAAGAGCAATAGCTGTTATGGCAGAGGCACAGGCCGGACGCAGCCCAGACCCCACAAATGTAAAAGCATGGCAGGCCAGCTGATCCATACGCCGGTCCTCGCTGTCTCGCAGTGTAGTAGTGTCAGGGGAAGGCATGACTGAGGTGTTGGACAGCCCTAAAACGGGAGCATCCACCTCGGTGGGACCCGACCATCGCTTAACCAGGTCAGCAGGAAAATATCGTTTTGTGAGTACTCACCTTTAAAACGGGTATTATGAGTGTGCCATACACTCCACTTCGGTCTTCATGACATCTGGGTAATCTCCACTAGAGGGCGAACTTCTGCAGAGATGAATATGCAAAAAAAGAAAGCCCCTCCCGGTCCATATATACCTGGGACCTCGCACCAATTCCCCAGTGTATAAAAGCAGTAAGAGGACCAGGAAGAACCAACTATAACTCAACAATCAAAACCAATGGTTCACCATATAATAGCCCCAGAATACCTGAAAAAAGGGGTGGGGCGAAGTGGAGTGTATGGCACACTCATAATACCCGTTTTAAAGGTGAGTACTCACAAAACGGTATTATTCTAAGTGTGCCATACACTCCACTTCGGTCTTCATGACATCTGGGACATCCAATTGCAGTGTCCGTCATGGGTGGGAACCAGAAACAGTAAAGAATGTACCAACTCAAACCACTGCAGCTTGCAGAACCTTGCGGCCAAAAACAGCATCCGCTGAAGCCCGCACATCAACCTTGTAAAACTTGGAAAAAGTATGAACGGAAGACCAAGTAGCAGCCTTACAAACTTGTTCAACCGAAGCCTGGTGCTGAAAAGCCCAGGACGCACCAACCACACAAGTAGAGTGCGCAGTGACCCTAAAAGGAGGAGTCCTCCCCTTAGCAGAATAGGCCCCAACAATGGCCTGACGAATCCATTTGCTAATCGTAGACTTAGCAGGTGCCAAACCTTTCCTGGGCCCGCAGGGCACCACGAAAAAAGCATCCGTCCTGCGGAAGGAAGAAGTAGTCACCAAATAGTACTTCACACAGCGAACAACGTCCAAATTGTGCAGAACCCTCTCCTTGACATTGTTAGGCTTAGGACACAAGGAAGGGAGAACAATATCCTGATTGAGGTGGAAAGCAGACACCACCTTAGGAAGGAAATCCGGCTTAAAACGAAAAACCACCTTATCCTGGTGTCTCTCAAAGTAAGGGGCCTGAATCGACAGGGCCACCAACTCAGAGACAAGCCGTACAGAGGTAATAGCCACCAAGAAAGCAACCTTCTGAGTGAGAACCGAAAGAGCAATATCCTGTAGCGGCTCAAAAGGAGGACCCTGCAGAGCCGAAAGAACCAAATTCAAATCCCAAACAGGCACTACAGCCTTCCGAGGGGGCCGCCCTTGGAAAAAAGTCTTAACCAGCGGGTGTAAAGCAAAAGACCTCTGGAAGAAAACCGACAGAGCAGAAACCTGTGCTTTCAAAGTACTATTAAGAGCAGAAGCCAAATGGATTCTACTATTGGGCACATGATTCCCACAGGGTTTAAATGACAGATTAGATATTTCCCTGTTCACTAATTACCAATAGCTAGATGCCTCTGTCAGAAGATCAACCAATTACTTAGGGTTGATACAATCATAATTTTTCCTTTCCAATATAGTTTTTGTATATGTTTTTAGAGTTTAGTGTTTTTAATTGTAGTGTGGTTTTTTCTCTACAATATTTTTAAAAATAAATTTTGGTATCAGGGTCATAGAAGCAGGCAGCTATAAATTTCAGAATACTTTCAAAAAACTTTTAGGATAGCAGTGCAATTTTTATAACATGTTTAGGATAGCAGTATAATTTTTATAGTATGTCTATTGATTATGTTTCTTTGATCATGGGATTTATCTGATGGTGCAGATTTTTGATATGCTGCTATGGGGGTTAGTGCAATATTTATATATTTATATCTATATTTAAATTCACATTTATATAATTAATTAGAAGCTGCTATTTTGGATATGGTTAGTTAAATTTTGGTAGACAAAGCACTATAGAAAATTTTAGTGTGATTGTCACCATTTGTGTTCATTATACTTAATACCCCCCTTTAAAAGCAGGCACATATGTCTACTTTGCCCGCAGAGCGTTGCTCTCATATGCTCTCATAAGCTCCAGGATTCGTCAAATCTATTTGAACTGATACGGGCGGCGACCTGGTGGGTGGGCATTTCTTATTGTACTTTTACTTTTATTGTACTTTTCTAGTACTCTTCACAGCTCCCCCCGTCTTTGGATCAATACAATATGATTTATATAGGATTCGTGCAATGCTGCTATTTCCAATAAATTAATATAAGGATTGGGGCAACATCCATTATGTTTTATGTTTTATAAAGATCGTTTGGAGGTGGTTATTTTCTGATAGAGTATAATAATAATATATATTTCTTGGTGGACATATGGTGCTGTGCCATCAGTTATTATCCCATAATCAGTTATACCTAAGCGCTGCTCCAATACGTCACTTTATTTAATCTTTGTAATTTTATAGTATGCCTTTTTTCTATGATAACTTTTTCAATGCCACCACCCGTGTTGAGCGCACCCGTTTGTTTTTATGAAATGTTATCATTGGTACATGTGGCTCCGTGCACCTGTCATATCACTGCGGCGCATATGCTGTTTACTCCGAGTGCGCTCTGATCAGCCTGTTGTATTGAAGGGGGATAGGCCCATCTTAATTTACATTGGTGGAGGCTTGGCTCTGACATCATTGAATGGGAGGGGCCCAAACTCTCCCTGTGTCTGCTGCGAGCGTCGGCCGCCGGAGTGACGTCATATGACGGTGCCGAACGGCTCGCGCTCTCGGGCGGGACGGGTAAGTGTGTGGCTTCCCTATATAAACTATCTTTATAGACATATACAATTGTATGACTAAGGACTCTTGAAGCCTGAAACGCATCACGGTGTTGATGAGGGACGGGGGTGACATTGGTTTGCTGGACACTTTGGTTGCTTTGAATTTTTTCTCATGGACTTTATTTTACACTTCAATAGTAAAAGTTAAGTTTTATCCCTGGAGCTGGATTCATCCTTCTGTTTTTGTCATTGGAAATCCTCAAGAGTTTTTTCCCTGAATCCATGCTGGAGGGATTTCTTTCACCACTGGGTGAGCTGGTTATTTGCTATCAATCTTTCAAAGTACTAAGCTGGAACCCAAGATCCAGATTATGCTGAAGAAACTCCAAAAACCTGGGTATAGAAAAAACCCTGCAAGGCAAGGCCCTATCCTCACACCAATCAATATAGGACCTCCAAGTCCTATAGTAAATGCCAGAAGAGGACCGCTTCCTATCCCTAATCAGGGTCTGAACAACAGCCTCAGACAAACCTTCCTCCTTCAAGATGAAGGTTTCAGCAGCCAAGCCGTCAAAGCCAGCGTTTGTAAATTGGGGTAAAGTAGATGACCCTGAGATAGCAGGTCCAGCAACTAGGGAAGCCGGTACTGATCTACGGCCATCCTTACGACGTCTGCGTACCAAACCCTTCTTGGCCACCTTGGAGCCACCAGAATCGCCGGTGCCCCTTCTAGAACCAGTTTGCGAACTACCTTGCCCAGCATGGAGACGGGTGGAAACAGGTACAGAAAACCCAACTCCTTCCAAGCCAGTGACAAGGCATCCACTGCCAGAGACAGAGGATCCTGAGAAAGAAACACAAAGGCCGGAAGTTTGTGATTGTGCCTCGAGGCAAAGAGATCCACCTCCGGAGTCCCCCACTTGCAGCAAAGATCCAGAAAAACCTCGGGGTTGAGAGACCACTCTCCGTGGCGAGAGGATCCCCTGCTCAGGGAATCCGCCTTTGTGTTCTCCACTCCCAGAATGTAGACTGCCGAAAAGCAAGGAACATTGCTCTCCGCCCAGTGCAGGATCAGAGAGACTTCCCTGACGGCACTCCTGCTGCGAGTCCCTCCTTGGTGATTGATGTAAGCTACCGCCGTTCGGTTGTCCGAACGAACCTGAACCGGTAGACCCCATAAATGTGAGGTCAGCCGAGCCAGAACCAGTCGGATGTCTCTGAGCTCCAAGACATTGATGGGGGTGTGAGCCTCCTGGGGACCCCACACCCCGTTGAACTGATGACTTTTCCAATAACCTCCCCAGCCCGACGGGCAGGCATCCGTGGTAACCATCTCCCAACAAGGGACAAGAAAGGATCTGCCCTTCACCAGATTGCTCGAACCCAGCCACCACCGAAAGGACTGCCGAACCCTGGGAGACATCCTGAAAGGTTGATCCAATGACCGCGGGCACCTGTCCCAATGCGTCAATAGGTGAAGTTGAAGAGATCTCATGTGAAACTGTGCAAACTGTACCGCCTCGAAGGAGGATACCATCAACCCCACCATTTTCATCCCCCGTCGGATAGATGGACAAGGACTGGCCAGAAGAAGGCGGATCAGGCCCTGAATCCCCTGCACCTTGGTCTGGGGCAGAAACACTCTGGCTCGAATGGTATCCAGATTCATGCCCAGAAATGAAATCACACGAGATGGGGAGAGAGAAGACTTGGTGCGGTCACCCACCCGAACCTCTCCAGGGTCGACACCACCTGGTGGGTGTCCAGCTCCGCCTGATGGAGGGAAGAAGCTGAGATCAACAGGTCATCCAGATAAGGCACAATGCGAATGCCGTGAGCTCTGAGCAGAGCCATTATGCCCGCCAAGACCTTGGTGAAGACCCTCGGCGCAGAGGTCAGACCGAAGGGAAGAGCTACAAACTGATGATGATCCTCCACCGCAAACCGGAGGAATCTCTGATGTGCCTGAAAAATCAGAACATGCAGATACGCATTCTTGATGTCTATGGATGTCATAAAATCCCCTTGGCGAAGGGAATTGATAGCCGAGCGCAGAGTCTCCATGCGGAACTTTTTGGCTCCGATAAACCTGTTGAGAACCTTGAGATCTAGAATGGGTCTCACCGAACCCCGATTTTTGGGAACCGTGAAAAGGTTAGAATAGTAACCCCTGCATCTCTCTGGCGGAAGCACCGGGCATATAACCCCCATGTCCAGAAGGTTTTTCACTGCTAACAGGAGCCCCTGTGCAGCCTGAGGGTCCGAGGGCACCCGAGACCTTAAGAATCTTGGGGGCGGCCAGTACTCGAACTCCAGTTTGTACCCGGAGGAGACCACTTCCAAGATCCAATTGTCTGTGACCTCCCGGGCCCAGACCTGGAAGAAGAGCCGCAGCCGTCCCCCCACCCGGCGGGTGAGGGCGCCCCTTCATTGCTGAGCTGGTTTAACGGCGGGCTTGGGCTTGGAACCCCAGGCAGCCGCGGGACGTGCCCGACCTCTGCCCCTGTTCCAGGACGAGCCCCTAACACCTGAGAAGGCCAAACTCCTCGAAAGGGACAGCGCTGTTTCTTCCGCTGAGGTAAATTACCTCCCTTAGCAACAGCATCCAATTTATCTCCAAACAGCCGCGTACCCAAGAAGGGAAGAGCTGTGAGCGACTTCTTGTCCCCAAAGTCCGCCGTCCACTGGCGGAGCCAGAACGATCTGCACATAGCCACCCATAAGGCTGAAGTCCTACCACATCTCTTAAGGGTAGCGAACTCAGTGCTAGCTGGATCAAACTGAGCGTCATTCAGCCAATCCCTGATAAGAGACCTGGTAGCAAGCGACACCAGGGCAGATGCACAACCAGGCCGCAGGGCTGAGCCCACGCTGGCAAATGCGTGGCACGCCATCTGATCAAGGCGCTTATCCTCGCCATCCTTAAGGGAAGTGGCGTCAGGGGTGTTCAGCGCAGAAGAGTTGGTCACACCTAAAACAGGCGTGTCAACCTCGGGAGGAGAAGACCAGCGCTTAACCGCCTCCACCAGGAAAGGATAAATCTTATCCCATCCCTGAGGAGCACCAGGAAGCCGACTTGGCTTCTCCCATTCTCTAAGGATCAGTGCATCAAAATGACCCTGGGTAGGGAATTCCAGACGGGGCTTGCGGACCCCAAAAAATTCCCCCTTCTTGAGAGGGGGCGCCTCAGGTGGTTCAATATCCAACACCTCCAACAGATGAGACAAAACAGTGGCCATTCACGGCATCCCCCAGCGCCTGCCCGACATCGGCATCACCAGACTGAACATAGTCCGCCTTTGTTTCCTCATACAATTCTCCTAACTGGGATTAATCTTACAAAACAACAGAATCGTCGTCAACATCCCGCAAGGGCTGGGCGGACGACAAATGTCTCTTTTTAGCCTGGGCTTCTTGCCCACCGTGCTAGCAATACATTTCTCGATACTGGCCAACCTAGCACAAACATCAGAGTGCGATGAAGCGGGAGGAGCCGACCCAGAAGGCTGGGTAACAGACTGCCGCGTTATGGCTTTTTGTGCGCATGGTATACAGATCAGAACATTCTCCCCCGTAAGGGATACCCCACACATGGCCCGGATTGTCCCAGAGGGAGCCCGAGCCCAGTATCCTGGGAAGCCTCCATAAGGTGATTTTAATGGTAGTCGCAATGACCAGAGGGAATTACGCTGGTAAGCAACCCAGGATGCCCCTTGAAGTCCTGCGTGGGAGGATTTGAATGATACCCAATTTGGACCTAAGGGACCCTAGGAACGGGAGAATCCCCCTTAATACAAGTGAAAGGGATCCATCTGAAGGACACAACCAAGGGGGGCCGTGAACTCCAAATAGTACATAAAACATACATTCAAATATCAAGCGCCCAGCCAATTTAACAGACAGGGCGCACACAGTAGAATAATAAGGAAGGGCCCGCAGGGGCACTCACGGCACAGCAATGGCATCCCCCTGTAAAGCTGGAGAACAAGCCTGGGAAGAAGAGGGGCAGGCCAGCACAGAACGCGGGACACGCCCGGCCCCGCCCCCCGTTACCATGGACACTCGCTCCCAGCCCGTGGCTGGGCTCCATTCAGGCGCCCGGGAGCGGGCCGCGCGAGAATGCCAAGCGCCCGGCCCTGCCCCCCCCTCATAAGAGAATCCATGCCTGAGGGGGAGAAGCTCACCCGGGTGTGCAACCAAATTCATGAGGGAATCCGCACCACCAAGTGGAGGGAATAATGGCCAGGGACAGGGCATCCCAAACCGGGATCACCAACCCGGAACCGCCTACCCCAAATGTGGTCTCACAGGGGAGCATGGCTCCCTAACACACCACGGAGGTGTATCCTACCTTCGCCTGGACCAGAGCAGCCAAGGCTGGGAGGCATGATATAGGTTAAGGTAAAGAGGTCCAGACAGTAATAGGAAAATATGCCGGGGTAACCCGGCTACCTTTCTACAAGCAGACTGCAAGGAGGAGATATCCATCTTCTGACTTGCTCGACGTCCTGCAGAGAAGGAACTGGGGAATTGGTGGGAGGTCCCAGGTATATATGGACCGGGAGGGGCTTTCTTTTTTGCATATTCATCTCTGCAGAAGTTCGCCCTCTAGTGGAGATTACCCAGATGTCATGAAGACCGAAGTGGAGTGTATGGCACACTTAGAATAGGGGTATTTCTTATCCAACCCTTTGGGCACCGCGGGCAATCTACTAGGATGTTCCCACTCCTTGAGCACCAAATTAGTGAAATGACTCTGTTTAGGGAACTCCAGACGCTGCTTAACAGGACGAAAAAGCTCACCCTGTTTCCTCTTAGCCACCTCAGGGGGGACAATGTGCAAGATTTCAAAAATGTGAGACAACAGATTCGCAGTGTCCTCAGGGAACCAGGTAGCCTCAGACTCAGACCCAGGATCACTGTCGCAGCCCACCTGCTGGTCCCCAGAGGAATCAGAAAAGCTCCCCCTGCTCTAGGAAGTAACGGTCATCAAAAAGATCAATTTCCTCATGCTTCTCAGCAACCCAGGTAGGCGTAGGAGCCAGGTGTCGCTTATTGCTAGAGGCCTTACATGGAACAGGCCTAGCAAGCTGCCTTTCAATGCTGGCCACACGAAGTGCCAGATCAGACTGTGACCCCCTGCTAGTATCCCCCTCACTGGGGTCTAAATGTAGGCGCGGGGGGGTAGGCAATGCCGAGGGGGGCGCAGAGCTGGGAAGCGAAGCGGGCAGCCCAGACTGGAGCGCAAGGATACCTTGGGCACACGGCACGCACACCGTGACATCGTTACTGATAGGGGATTTCCTGCACAAGGAACACAGCCGGGACTGCCCCGAAGGACCCCCGGGCAAACTATCCCTAGAAGCCTCCATATGGTGATTAATACAGGCGCAATATGTCAGCACAGGGTAATGGCTAATAAAAGCCACCCGAGATGGCCCCCCAAGGGATGCCCCCAGAATAGTAAGGGGAGATGAAGGGGGGAGTAAGGAGCAGGACCGGGAGAAACCACAACCCACTGGTGTCCCGCCTGAAAGACATAAGCAAAAAAACATTAGTATCCCGCAGCCATGCCCCAAGGACAACAAAAAACCCCAGAGGGGACTCACGGACCAAGCAGGACAAGGATTGCCAGCCGCCAGACCACCGGAGGAAGTGACACAGACAGAAATCACTGACGCAGCTCAGGGATGAAGAGGGCCCAAGACACGCAGCAGAAGCAAGATGGCGCCGGCAGAGGAACCTTGAGGGGCGGGCCACAGGAGAACAACGCGATACGCGTCATCTGCTGGCCCCGCCCCCCCGAAGAGCGCAAAAAATTGCGCTCACGTGACCTCGCCAACGTCATCCACACAGTAAAAAACGCCTCACAGATATAGCGCTGCCCGCCGCGGAGCATAGTACAAAGCGGCGGCAAAATTTAAACAAAAGTCTAAAAACAGCAAAAAAAGCATTCCACCGAAACCCGCCCCCATCCCCCCCCCGAACACCCGTTGGAGGGGTGGGAGAAGAGAGCGAGCAGGCAGCGGCCAAGCCCAGGCCAGTGGGGGGGGGACCCCGAACGCCAGAACAAGTCACAAACCCCAAAACACTCACCCCCTCAGAAGCTAGTACAGGAACTCCGCATCCCTAGTAGGCTCACCATAAAGCCTATGGCCGGCTACCCTTTGTGGTACAGGGTCTGCGGCTTGGAGCAGCGCTCCTTGAGCACTTGACCCTAGTGCTCCGCTACCCTCACCCGATCCGACAGCCGAGGCTGGGAGGCACAGAGGGTCCGGCAATGGATGGAAATAGCCATGCAGGGCCGCAGGCTTGGTTGCGCATAGAGAGAGCCATCTTCGATCTTCGCAGATATCACTGCAGAGGAAAAACTGGAAAAAATCTATGGTAATTTTGTTTTTATTTGGAACCGGGAGGAGCCACAACTCTTCTGCAGTACACTGCTCCACCTTGTGGCGGAATAATCCAGATGTAATGACTTCGTGAAGCAGGCCGTGCCATGCATTGGGTAAACATTATTTTTTATTTATCCATTAACAATTAGGCTATTCATGGTGGGCCTGTTATTTCAGCTGTTATTTATACTTATCTAATTTGCTTAATTTTTAATAACTGCACTATTTTGTTATTAATCTTAAGTGCTATATGAAAACAAGAGTGAAGAAAAAAATTCCCATAGAAATTATCCCAACATGATTGTAATGATTGCTATTGTGATTTACCATTACTCATTAATTATCATTCATAAAATAATTATTAATTACAACCAGTCTGGTTTCTGGTAGCCCACAGAGGAGTGTGTTGCAGTAGTCTAGCTGGAATATGATCATGACATACAGTAGAATTTCAGTGGTTTCAGGTGTGAGGAAGGTACAGTTGCAAGGGATGTTCTTAAGTTGGAGACGAAAGCAGGTGGCTTGTGGTGCTCTTCTACTAGTAGGAACAACAACCAGGGATGACAAGTTTTTAAGACATATGGGCATTGATTCACTAAGAGTTGAAAACAAGTTTCATGGTAGTAAAAAATTCAATTCATGAGAAAAAAACTGAGAATTTCACTGTTAGTGAATCACTAGATAGGGAGACAATGAAAGTCGATGGCACTTTTTTTACTACATGTAAAAGGGGGTAAAAAAGTTCAATACTTTTCTCAGGAGTAAAAAAGTGCCATTGACTTTCATTGTCTTCCTATCTGGTGATTCACTAGCAGTGATATTCTCAGGCTTTTTTTCTCATGAATTGAATTTTTTACTACCATAAAAAATTGTTTCTACTCTTAGTGAATCAAGGCCATATGGTCTGATGAGACGAAGGTTGAATTTTTTGGGCATAATTCAAAAAGGTATGTTTGGTGTAAGGCCAACACTGCGCATCACCAAAAGAACACCATAGCCACAGTGAAGGATAGTGGAGGCTGGATTATGGTTCGGGACTATCTATCTGCAGCTGGAACTAGGGCTTTAATAAAGGTGAAGAAAATTATGAACACTTTAAAAAATTTGTCAATTTTGGTACAGAATCTTCTTGGTCTTATTTCTGTTACATGATAAAGCAATAAAAATGTGTTCACTTTGCCAGGTTTTGTTTTCCGTTCCCCAGGGCTTCCTAATCAGGGATGCCCCGCTGTGTAAAACCCCCCAGAAAACCCTAAACAACTCACCTTCTTCGTGTTCCAATGGCGCATGTGTGGGCGCTCAGCCAATGAGAGACGTTTGCTGTGTTTACCTCTTTTAACAAATGGCTCTCACTGACATTAATGGGGAGCCCGCACTGCCACATCCCCCCGTATCTCCGACCTGGTGCACACTCCTGCCTCAGACTTTCTGAATGGCTGGGGTGGGAGCGCATGCATGGTGCCAGGGATGCGGCAGCGCACGATACCCATTCAAAACAATGAGAGCTGCCTGCCGGCTCTCATTGGACCAGAGCCAACACATGAGCGTTTGGAACGGGAAAATGTAAGAGAATACGGGCAGCCTGGGGGGTTCCACACAGCAGAGCATCCAGATTTAGAATGCCTCGGGGGTAAAGCCAACTGCTGCTGGGTTTTGTTCCACTTTAAGTTTGTGTAGAATTTTTATATCCACTTTAGGTGAAGCCGGTCAAAGTAGTCATGGGTGAGGCTCTTTGAAATATAAACATATTTGTTGTGCATTTTTTAAATCTCCAAATCAAAATGGATCTCTCTTGAAGAATTTTTTTTCAAGCAAGATAAATATGACTGGAAAACTGTGCCAATATGTAGGTTCTTGATCACAACCCACCTTACCTTTTCATTTGTGCGCTATCCACCCCATGCACATGTCATTTTGTGATGTTTTATTACATAAATGTAAAAATTACTTTACTCAATGTAGCAAACCAAAATAGTCACTAACACTACATTTTAGAGCACTTACATTTCTCAGGACCTAAAGCAGTACAAACATACAAACATTGTGGTATGGAACAGGAGGGTACTTTAAGGGGTGCGACTGCACTGGGGCCCAGGGTGCCCTGAGGGGCCCCATCATTATGATTAGCGATTTAGATTACATTAATTGTGTAGGAATGTTTCAATGATAGCTTTTTGGTTTTATGCAATATATATTGTTTCTTGTTGGTTTGCAGGATTACATTATGTTGGTTGCCATCCCACCAACTGGGATAACTGTCGCAGTACGCACGTCACTGACCAGAGTCTCTCTTCAAACAGGTCCCAGGTATCTTCCTGGGGGTTTAGAATTTCTCCTCTTGTGACATAGGCTGGCTTATTCCCTATTGGGTGGAATATTCAGCTTGACCTCACGCTGTCTCTGAAATGAGGTTAATTGAACGTTCACTTCCTGTTTACCATACCCGGATGCTTGGAGGGACAGGAAACATGCGTATATGCAGTGGTACACCTTATAATCCGGTAGGTAATCATAATTAATTGTATGACTAAAAGCCTGACAAGGGCAGATATGCCTGGTAAAAGTCACAGTGTGGAGGTTTGTTACAGAACCCCATAGTGCATCTCAGCTCTGGTGAGTGAAGTAGCATTTTCTTATTGTTATTGCATCATCTGCACTGAGATCTATAGCTTATGGACTGTGCTGTTTATATACCTACATGTAGTGACCATCTTGCCTATATATTGTAAAAAGGAGTATGTTTATACTCCATGTATTCAGCCTTCCTAACTGCAGCCTCCTCCTCTATTCTGGATATCTCCACCATTGTTGATTTAGTTGAAGGATCAGTGTACAGTGCAGGATAATTGCAAGGAAGGTGATTGAAGGCCCATAGGGAGATAAGAGGTCCGGTTGCATGTCAGATAAGAACTGTACTAGGGATCAAGTAGCAGAGTAGATAGGGTGATCCGGAGTTCTAGCATCACATCATAGCATGTTCTACCAGAATCCTGCATGTCAAGCTGATCCATGTTCTGTTTGGAGGATCCCCCTATCACCACTTACTTATCTTGTTCTTCAGTTTCTTCACCTCTACAAACAATCTCAGTGCCCACCGCCACTGGACCATACAACTCCACCAATCTGAAAGTTCTGACTAAATAACTCGGGTATATCTGCACAAATCTACCAAAGCCCCTGCTGTAACTATCCTGAAAATATACTGTATATTGCCTGTATATATCCTGTTTTACTTATTTATTAGACAGGGTTCATCAGTATCATCTTAATCTCCGTTGCATCATGCAATACGTGTTGCAGTTAATGCTTGCTGGAGGCAGTAATTCTTCTGCTCCTTGCATAGAGTACTAGTTAAGTTCCTAAAAAGATGATTCCTCATTACTGATGTGGGTCCTATTCTGAATGGAGGCACTGATAAATTTAATACAACACCCACTTTTCCACTTGACACCAAAGCCTGTCTTGAGTGGGACATGTATCATAGCCCACTCCAAACAGGGTTACATTTGTTTAGCATTTTACATAGTGTGATATAAAAAGCACTATACACACTAGAGGAATACAAAGATTTGAAAAGTTGGCCGTGGCCATCACAACTGTTTGAAAAAAAAGGCATTTCTTTCTGTTAACATGTACCTCTGAAAGCGCTGCACTTTGGAGGACTCGGAACGAGTATTCATTCTCATTATGGCTGAATGTTTGTTTACACACTAATCCTGAACACAACTGCTACTTTAAACATCCAGCTAAACAAAAACACACAGTGGAAGCAAGCCAAGCGCTTGCTCCATTTATTTTTTCTATAATTATTCCACATAACCTCTAACAAACAAACAAAACAAAAATCACAGCATGCTAGCAGCTCTGCTGAAGAATAAAATGGCAGAACATGTGACATCAGGAGCAGGTTGCAATCACATAAAGTGGACCTAAATCCCTAATTATACCCAAACCAAACAGCACTTGGGCGGAACCCTCTGTAACCAACCTGCACCCCCCCCCCCGATGCGGGCAGTCACGCCTACTGATATGTGTGCGTAGTAATAGTTTACTTAGGATGAGGCTCCACTTTCTCGATGGGGTAGAACAAACACTTAGCCAGCGGCCGCCTTGGCACATGCTTAAACATTTCCATTAATCCAGCAGAAAACAATTCCTTGACATAACCGTTCAGTAAAGACAACAGGGGCTTAAGGCTCGGAACAGTACCTTGTTTAATGGTCTTTTTATTTCTTTCCCAGGGTTCCCCGCTTTTCCTTGAGGATTCCTTCTCCTCAAGGTCCTCAGCCAGGTGAGCCCCTTCTCGTTCCGGCTGCACCTCCACTAATACAGTAGTGCTAGGCGACAGGTTTCCAGCTCCGAGGGCCCTTTTCTCCAAGGAAAACTCATGTCCCAGGGAGGGCTTAAGCTACTTTTTCTTGTTCCCAGCCCATAGGTCCTCCAGACGACCTTCCCCACTCTATGCTCCAAAACCAGACTGACTTCTCTCTCACAGCAAGCCAGCTAAGGTCCCTCCCATCACATCACTGCCGCCTAGTGATGCCCACCTACCTCTACTGGGGTCTCTACATCTGCAAGAAAATGGTGTCTCTTGAGTGTTGGTAAGGGGGTGGAATTGCTTTTGTTCTTGCATGGCACGGCCCGCTTCGGTATTCATAGCAGTTGGGTTATTCCGCCACAAGGTGGCGCAGTGGTACTGCAGAAAGCTGTGGCATCTCCCGGCCCCCTATAAAAATGGGATTAACCATAGAGTTCCCAGCGTAGACAAGCAGTGAGACAAGAAGCCGGGAGAGAATAAAGTAAAAAATGTGAAAAAGGTAAAAAAAAAACCAAATCACTTGGAACAATAACCATAAAGAGGCAACCAAGAATAACGATAACAAGGGTGGGGGTGAAGCGGGCCGTGCCATGCAAGAACAAAAACAATTCTACAGGTGAGTACTCATAGAATTGCGTTTTTCTTTATTGCATGGCATGACCCGCTTCGGTATTCATAACAGTTGGGACACCCAAAAGCAGTGTCCAAAGTAGGGTGGGATCCCCAAAGAGTAACAGCCAGTAGTCAAGTCATTATGGCCTGAAGCACCTTGCGGCCAAAAGCAGCATCCGCTGAGGCCTTAACATCAACCTTGTAAAACTTTGAAAAAGTATGAACAGAAGACCAAGTGGCGACCTTGCAAACTTGTTCAACAGAAGCTTGGTGCTGAAAAGCCCAAAAGGCACCAAAAGCACGAGTGAAATGAGCAGTAATCCTAAAAGGAGGATCCTTTCCCTTAGCAGAATAGGCTTGTACCACAGCCTGACGGATCCAATTGCTGATAGTGGATTTAGCCGGAGGCAAACCCTTTCTAGGTCCAGAAGTGGGAACAAAAAGAGCATCAGACTTCCTGAAAGGCTCAGTAGCGACCAAATAAAACTTCAGAGCCTTGACCACATACAGAGAAAGCAGAGTCCGCTCCTTGGAATTGGCAGGATTAGGACACAATGAAGGTAAGACAATAGGGTTGATTCAGAGCCCCTTTCTCACCTTTTTTTGCGTGAATATTTCCATTCTCGTTCATTTTTTCCCCTCGTCTGATTCAGCAAAGCCTTTTTTCTGCGAGAACTTTAGTATGAAATGTTTTAGTTTTTGCATGATTTTTCGTTTGGTAGCAAGACCTCCATAAAAATAATGAGAAAGGGGCTCTGAATCAACCCTAATGTCCTGATTGAGATGAAAGGCAGACACAACCTTTGGCAAGAAATCCGGCTTAAGCCGGAAAACCACCTTATCCTGATGCATCTCAAAATAAGGAGGTTTGATGGAAAGCGCCGCTAGCTCAGAAACTCGCCTTACAGAAGTGATAGCCACCATAAAGGCTACCTTAAGAGTCAAAATAGACAAGGCAGCCTCTCGGATAGGCTCAAAGGGAGGCCCTTGCAGAGCAGACAACACCAGATTCAAATCCCAGACTGGTAGCAAAGGCTTACAGGGTGGCCGCACATGAGAAAGACCCTGGAAAAAGGTTTTAACCAACCGGTGATTGGCAAAATATCTTTGGAAAAAAAATTGCCAGAGCTGAAACATGGCCTTTTAGGGTACTAAGTTGAAGGCCCAGATCCAAACCATGTTGCAAGAATTCCAGAATCCTGGGAATAGAAAACACCCGACAGGGAAGAGACTTGGACTCCCACCAAGCAATGTAAGCATGCCAGACCCTGTAATAGATAAAGGACGAGGACTTCTTCCTAGCCCGAATCATGGTAACAACAACAGAGGCAGGCAACCCCTTTTCCATCAATATGGAGGTTTCAGCAGCCAAGCCGTTAAAGCCAGAGTTTGTAAATTGGGATGGCATAGCTGCCCCTGAGTGAGAAGATCTGGATCCTTGGGCAAGACGTGCCAGTCTACTGCCAACTGCACAACGTCTGAGAACCAAATATTTCTTGGCCAACAAGGGGCCACCATGATGGCTGGTACCCGCTCCTGGGCTATCTTGCGCATGACCCTGCCCAGGAGAGGAAATGGAGGGAACACATAGAAAAGCTGAAACTTCGTCCAGGGTATTTCCAGGGCATCCGTGGCGAAGGCCAGAGGATCCTGAAACAGAGAGACAAATCTGGGAAGTTTGTGATTGTGACGGGACGCAAACAGGTCCACATCCGGCTTACCCCAGCGGTGACCGAGGGAGAGAAACACCCGGTTGTTGAGGGACCACTCCCCCAGACGAGACGTCCCCCTGCTCAGGGAGTCCGCCACCTGGTTCTCCACCCCTGGGATGTAGACCGCTGAGATGCAGGGAACATGCTGTTTCGCCCAAGACAGAATCAGGGACACTTCCTTGAAGGCTCGCTTGCTCCGAGTCCCTCCCTGATGATTGAGGTAGGCCACCACCGTCTGGTTGTCTGAGCGAATCTGAACAGCCCGACCCGAAGGTGAGTGGATAGGCGAGAAAGAACCAACCTGATCGCCCTCAGTTCCAGGAAGTTGATGGAAGCATGGGCCTCTTGTGGGCCCCACCGACCCTGGAACCTCAGGGAGTTCCAGAAGCCTCCCCAGCCCGTCAGACTGGCATCCGTGGTGACCGTTTCCCAGCACAGGTTCCTTGAAGTTTCCACAAGGTCCCTTGAGTCCAGCCACCATGAGAGAGACTGTCTGGCCAGGGGAGACAGAACAAATTCCTGATCCAGGGACACAGGGTCCTGATCCCAAACTGACAAGAGGTGCAACTGAAGAGGTCTCATGTGAAACTGAGCAAAGGGGACTGCCTCAAAGCAGGACACCATCAGGCCCACAAACTGCATCCCCTGACGAATGGAGGGATGAGGACACGACAGCAGAGCCCAAGCCTGCAGCTGAAGACCCTTCACCTTCTGCTGAGGAAGGAACACCTTGACCTGAGAGGTATCCAGAGTCATGCCCAGAAAGGACCTCACCAAGGACGGAGACAGAGAAGACTTGGGATAGTTGATCACCCAGCTGAAAGACTCTAGAGGGGATGTCACCATTTGAGTGTCCTGCTCGGCCTGAGGAAAAGACTCGGCCACAATCAGGATGTCGTCCAGATAAGGAATGATGCGGATGCCCTGGTTCCTTAGCAGAGCCATCACTCCCGCCAGCACCTTGGTGAACACCCGAGGTGATACCGAAGGGTAGAGCCACAAACTGGTAATGCTGATCCTGCATCTCGAACCTTAGAAATCTCTGATGACCTGGGAAAATAGGCACATGAAGATAAGCATCCTTGATGTCCACAGTGGTCATGAAGTCGCCCGGGAGAAGGGTACTGAGCGCAGAGCGCAGCGTCTCCATGCGAAAATGTTTGAATCTGACAATTTTGTTGAGGCCCTTCAGATCCAGAATGGGCCTCAGAGAGCCGTCCTTTTTGGGAACCGTGAAAAGATTGGAATAGTACCCCTGACCCCTTTCTTGATGGGGCACCAAACAAATGACTCCTGACTCTAACAGGCAATGAACCGCCAGAAGCAAAACCTGAGCAGACAGGGGGTTTAAAGACATCCGGGATCTGATGAATCTTGGGGGGGCCAGGCTGTAAACTCTATCTTGTAACCGGAGAACACTACCTCCTGAATCCACCGGTCTGAGACATGAAGCCTCCAGACGTGAGCAAAGAGCCGAAGCCGTCCCCCCACCCGGATGGGTGAGGGCGCCCCTTCATGCCTGAGGGGGCCTGGGAGAGGGTTTAGGCTTAGGATTTTTGAATAAGGGATCTTGCTGTACCTGGGCATGTTTTGTGTAAAGCCAATTACATATAATTGGCTTTTACTATTTGTATTGCCTAAGTGTTTATTAGGATATGTAACAAGACTCTTCTTACTGTACTTCTACTCCCCGCATTGTATCATTTTTGAATGCACCGGTGCATAAGTAAAAAACATTTTTTCAATATATACTTACTTGGTGTGCACTTTCTTTGCCTGTTTCAATAATAGGGAGGGGGTGAGAGATTACCTTGATATCAGTTCCAAACTGATCACTATTGATTTTTGAAGAGTTTGCTCTCAACTGAATTGTATCTACCATAAGCATGCATTTATTTAAAAGAATTTCAGTGAGTGTCAGAGCTGATAGGCAGTGACCAGCAAAAAAGACATTTCTAACTGGTTATGTGCTTTCCTTGTAGGCTCCATGATGTACTCCAACAATATCAAGTTCCAAGAGAAGCAATTATAATAATACCAATGTGTAGATACATTATTAATTGACTATTCTAGTCAGGGCAGTTTCTAGGGCAGGGCAAGCAGGGCGGTCGCCCTGGGTGCCAACGCCTTTATCCCAGCCATCCTGGTTTCTGCAGATAAGTCAGAACCACTTGTAGTGTGCTGGCTAGGCCCCTCATTACCCCGCTTTGGGCTCAGTCATGGGACGGGGGCACTGCCTGCTGCTAAGGAAGAGGTACAGCATGACACATACCCGTCTAAGACAGCAGCAGTACCATTAGATGGGTAATGAGAGGGCAGAATTTTTTCCTTCCTGCACTGAGAACAATTTTGCCCTACTGTCCTACTTATTTGTGTCAATTCCGCCTGGTCTGGAAAACTGGTTACAATTAACTGGTTCTACAGGACTGGGGAATCCTACCCATGGTTACATCCATTGCATTTTTGTTCTGTATGAACTTCCTTTTTTATTCCTCAGAGGCAGGATTAGCATACACATTCCTCCCCTGAAGGCTCATGCACTGGGATTCTATTGCACATAAGTGCCCCAATACACTGAAAACAATGAGTCTTTACCCTGAACTGCCCTTTCGTCACTTTTCTTGTATGAGATGTATCCCGGGACAAAATATATTGTTATTATTTATATTATATATAATTTGTTTTAATATGTACGTTGCCATGGAAGACCATAGTGCTACATTAAACCAATAATAAAAAAATATTATACGAGCAAAGTATCCTAAGAAATTAATTTATTGACTGAAAAGAACTAAATGCAAAAACAACAGGAGGAATCTCGGGTTTATGTGCAGGAAAGACTTGCCTAGCACGATCTCCCTGCTGAAAGCTGCCAGCCCATGACACTTTCTTTTCACGGGGCATCAAAGCTGACATTAGCATGGCTGGAAAATAAGGCAGGGAAAAAAGGCTTTCTGCTTATGCAGATCGCAGTTTTGAAACAGCATGACACGAGAGACGCAGCCATCCTGGTTCCCAGAAAAAAAAGAAGGCAGCCCACACACGACAACCCTGGTTCACTTGCTGCAATCACAAATTAAGGCAAACAAAGGTGGTAATTATGCCACAAATAGTAAAATCACTGTGCCAGCCTCAGGGCCTGCTTGTGTTATGTCGCCTTTGAACAGCTTTATGATGCAAAGTACAACATTCAATTATATTAGGAGGGAGGATGGACTCAGCAGTCAAAAGATGCGGCAAGGTATCAGCTCTGATTCTGGGCCAAGTATCCAATTATTTCTAATATGGCAGATCTATGAGAGAGATCACAGTGGCCCCCTTAAATGCTGCTTTGTGCAAATATACGAATGAGATGGCTCAACTAGAATGAGTTCATTAGGCTTTAAGAAAGGGCAGCAGGAAACCACAAACAAAAAAGGACTAACATCTTTAATGTACCAGACTAGGCAGGCAGGCTGCCAGGATCATATAATGATGTGCAGCACTTCATAAGGTATATTTTCTGTGTAGATATTGAGGGCAGTGATGAAACCTAGGCTCATGGGGAAGCCTTTGCTTGTCCTGGTGGATCAATTTTAATGGATTAAAAGCTACGTTTTAAACTTTTCTCACTGTGCTGCTGCAGCATTGGATTACCTTTCACAAAGGACATGAAGCCAGATTTTTCCCTAGTAGAGATACAGGCCGCAAAATTAGTTAAGATTTAAATAATATTGGAGAGCTCTTCATTCACTGTTACTACAGAATTCCTGTCACAGATCTGCTCTTGACAGACTCTTGCCCGATTCAAGCAGCCAGAGGGTTAGGAAGACTAAAGTTCTCAAGACGTTCAAGTATTGAAAATTCACACACCCACTGTGGAAAAGCGGAGGTAAGTATTCCTTCTTTTTAAAATTTTTGCTCACAGGTGCATGCTCTGTTTGTTTTAGGTCTTAGCTTATTTATCCATTGTGAGCATTTTTTGCCTCTTTTCAGTTTAACAAAGCCCAAAACAACAGACAAACAAACTTTGTATGGGGCCTAAAATACACTAAGATTTCAGAGCCCTGTATTTCAAAATAATTGTTCCTGTGGATATTATGGTTTCTCTATGTCAAAATGTGGACAATGAAAATACCATGTAGAGACCTGAGGTTGTACTTGCAAAGTTGCTTAGTTTCCCAAACTGCAGTATGTTTGCTTTACGTTTGGATGAGCACTGATTTTCCCTACAACCAGGCCAAGCTTTGGTGACGTTAGTTAAGGCACACAGCAGAAAATACAATTCTGTGAGTACTCACCTGTAGAATTGATTTTATAGTATACAGCATGTCCTGTTCCACTTTATTCCTTACTCCTGGGTTATCCGCCACAAGGTGGCGCAGTGGACTGCAGAAAGACTTGTGGCCACTCCCGGCCCCATAAATAGCCAGGAACCTCCCACAAATTCCCAGTGTTGAAAAGCAGTTATACAAGAAGCCGGGAGAATCAATAATGGACAAGATCCCCCCAAAAAAACATTTGCACAATCACCATACAGAGATAACCAAGAACAATGATAACAAGGGAGGGATGGAACAGGACGTGCTGTATACTATAAAATCAATTCTACAGGTGAGTACTCACAGAATTGTATTTTTCCAAGTATACAGCACGTCCTGTTCCACTTTATTCCTTACTCCTGGGACATCCAAAAGCAGTGTCCGTAAGGGTGGGTTCCCCAAAAAGCAACAGCAGGCAGTTTAAACCACTGCCGCCTGCAGAACTTTGCGGCCAAAAGCAGCGTCAGCTGAGGCCCTAACATCAACCTTGTAAAACTTGGAAAAAGTATGAACAGAAGACCAAGTAGCTGCCTTGGAAACTTGTTCAACAGAAGTTTGATGCTGAAAAGCCCAAGAAGCACCAATAACACGAGTGGAATGAGCAGTAAGGCGGAGAGGAGGATCCTTCCCCTTAGCAGAATAGGCTTGCACCGCCGCCTGACGGATCCACTTACTGATGGTGGATTTAGCCGGAGGCAAACCCTTCCTAGGTCCAGAAGGCAGAACAAAAAGAGCATCAGTTTTCCTGAAAGATTCAGTAGCTACCAAATAGAACTTCAAGGTCCTGACCACATCAAGAAAATGTAAGACACGCTCCTTAGAGTTACTAGGATTAGGACACAGAGAAGGCAAAACAATGTCCTGGTTGAGATGAAAGGCAGACACAACCTTAGGCAGGAAATCTGGCATTAAACCAAAAGACCACCTTGTCCTGAAGTCGCTCAAAGTAAGGAGGTTTAATGGAAAGCGCCGCCAACTCAGAAACACGCCTAACAGAAGTGATAGCCACCAAAAAGGCTACCTTCAGATATAAAATAGGCAAGACAGCCTCACGTAGAGGCTCAAAAGGAGGACCCTGCATGGCAGATAAAACCAAATTCAAATCCCAGACCGGTAAAATAGGCTTACGTGGAGGGTGCACGTGAGTAACCCCCTGGAAAAAAAGTCTTAACCAAACGGTGGTTGGCAAAGGATCTTTGGAAGAAAATTGCCAGAGCTGAAACATGTCCTTTGAGGGTACTAAGTTGAAGGCCAAAATCCAAACCATGTTGCAAGAATTCCAGGATCCTGGGAATAGAAAACACCCAACAGGGAAGAGACTTAGACTCACACCAGGCAATGTAAGCATGCCATACCCTATAGTAGATAAAGGGCGAGGACTTCTTCCTAGCCCGAATCATGGTATCAACAACAGATGCAGGCAGCCCCTTTTCCATCAAGATGGAGGTTTCAGCAGCCAGGCCGTTAAAGCCAGCGTTTGTAAATTGGGATGGTGTAGCTGTCCCTGAGTGAGCAGGTCTGGATCCTTGAGCAGAGCCCATTGATCTACTGCCAACTGCATGATGTCTGCAAACCACACCTTTCTTGGCCAGCAGGGGGCCACCAGAATGGAAATGGAGGGAAGCAGAGGAAATGGAGGGAAGACATAGAGGAGCCGAAAACTCCTCCAAGACATTGCTAGTGCATCCATGGCAAAAGCCAGAGGGTCCTGGGACAGAGAGACAAAGACTGCAAGCTTGAAATTGTGACGGGACGCAAACAGATTCACATCCGGCTGACCCCAGCGATGGCACGGGGAGCGAAACACCCTGCTACTGAGGGACCCTTCTCCCAGACGAGAAGTCTCCCTGCTCAAGGAGTCCGCCTCCAGGTTTTCCACCCCCGGGATGTACACTGCCGAGATGCAGGGAACATTCTCCTCCGCCCAGGACAATATCAGAGACACTTACTTGAGGGCCCTCTTGCTCTGGGTCCCTCCCTGATGATTGATGTAGGCAACCGCCGTCTGGTTGTCCGATCGGATCTGAACAGCCCGACCCCGAAGGTGTGAGGTCATTTGGGCGGGAACCAACCTTACCACCCTCAGTTCCAGAATGTTGATAGGAGTATGGGCCTCCTGGGGGCCCCACTGACCCTGGAATTTCAATTACTTCCAGAAGCCCTCCCAACCTGTCAGACCGGCATCTGTGGTGACAGACTCCCAGCAAGGGGACAGAAAGGTTCTGCCCACCAAGAGGTTCCTGGAGTCCAGCCACCACGAGAGAGACCGTCTGGCCAGGGGGGACAGAGCAAACTCCTGATTCAGGGACACAGGGTCCCGATCCCACACTGATAAGAGGTGTAGCTGAAGGGGTCTCATGTGAAACTGAGCATAGGGTACTGCTTGAAAGCAAGACACCATCAGACCAACCAGCTGCATCCCCTGCCGGATGGAGGGATGAGGACAAGAAGGAAGAAGCTGGGCCTGGGCTTGAAGACTCTCCACCTTCTGCTGAGGGAGATCGGCCTGATGGAAGGACTGTGACGTGATCAGAATGTCGTCCAGATAAGGAAGGATGCGTATGCCCTGAGATCTCAACAGAGCCATCACTCCCACCAGCACCTTGGTGAAAACCCTGGGAGCCGAGGTGAGACCGAATGGTAAGGCCACATATTGGTAATGCTGATCCTCCAGAGCGAACCTGAGAAATCTCTGATGACCTGGGAAGATTGGAAAATGAAGGTAAGCATCCTTGATGTCTACAGAAGTCATGAGGTCACCCTGGCGCAGGGTACTGACCGCCGAGTGTAGGGTCTCCATGCGAAAATGCTTGAGTTTGACAAACTTGTTGAGGCACTTCAAATCCAGGATGGGCCTGAGGGACCCATCTTTTTTGGGGACCGTGAATAGATTGGAGTAGAAACCTCTGCCCCTTTCCCTGAGAGGCACCGGGCAGATGACACCCAACTCCAGAAGATTTTGGGCCGCAAGACGCAAACCCTGAGCTAACAGGGGTTTTGAGCCATCCGGGATCTGATGAATCCTGGGGGTGGCCAGGCTGCCAACTCTATCTTGTAACCGGAGGAAACCACCTCCTGTATCCACCTGTCTGCTACACATAGCCTCCAGACGCGAGCAAAGAGCCAAAGCCGTCCCCCCACCCGGATGGGTGAGGGCGCCTCCTCATGCCTGAGGGGGCTTGGGGGAGGATTTGGGCTTGGGACCCCATGAGAGACCGGGACGGCCACGTCCTCTACGCCTGCCCCAATAGTCTCCACATGCCCCAGCAAATGAAACACCTCGACCTGCCCTGGAAGCACGGAAGGAGGGGAAGGAAGCACCAATCCCCCGAAAAGGCCATGGCGGCCTCCTGCGTTGAGGCAGCCTACCGCCCCTGGCCAAGCGCTCACCAAAGAGCCGCAGCCCCTTAAAAGGAAATCCAGTGAGGGCCTTCTTAGCAGCATTATCAGCCACCCGCTGACGCAGCCAGACAGAGCGTCGTATAGCCACCAAAAGGGCAGAAGTCCTACCATACATCCTCATAGCATCATCCATAGCAGAAAGAATATATGCAACAAATTCATAGCAAAGCAGGAGAGATCTATAATCCTCTCCTCCCGCGTCATCCGAGGCCCCATCCAAGAGACACTTGAGCAGCCCTTTAATAGCAATAGCCATAATGGCAGAGGCACAAACCGGGCGCAGCGCAGTCCCCACACATGCAAAGGCATGACAGGACAATTGGTCCATGCACCGGTCCCCACCATCGCTCAGGGTAGTAGTATCAGGTGAGTGCATAACGGATGGGAGCATCCACCTCGGGAGGACATGACCAACACTTAATCACATCAGCAGGAAAGGGATACCTCCTGTCCCAACTCTTGGGCACCCCAGGCAGCTTACTAGGCCGTTCCCACTCCTTGAGCACCAAAATATTAAAGTGATTCTGCTGAGGGAACTCCAAGCGTGGTTTAACAGTATGGAAAAGCTCACCCTGCTGCTGCGGAGCCACTGCAGGAGGGGAAATACAGAGCACTTCAAAAATGTGAGTCAATAACCTGTCAGTGTCCTCTGAAGACCATGGATCTTCTCCAAAGGGAGACCCAGTACCACCATATAACTTAGCCTGCTCCTCAGAGGATCCTGAATCAGAGAACAATTCCCCCCTCCTCAAGGGGGTAAAGGCCAGAAAAAGAGTAAAGTTCCTCATCCTCTACAGGAAAAAGGGAAGCAGCGGGAGATAAATGCCGCTTCTTGGCAGAAGCCTTATGCGGGGCCAACCCAGCAATATGCTTTTCGATGCTGGCCACCCGTGAAGCCAAGTCATATTGTGACTCCCCGCTAGTGTGCCCCTCACTAGGGGTCAGATGCAAGTGTGGGGGGGTAGTCGATGCCGAAGGGAACGCAGCCGGGAACCGTAGCAGACGACTTAGGCTGCAGCGCAAGTACATGTTGGGCGCAGGGCACACATACCCTGACACCGTCACTAACTGGGGATACCCCACACACAACACACAGCTGGGCTTGTCCTGAAGGAACCCCAAGGACATTATCCCCGGAAGCCTCCATATGGTGATTGATAGTGGTGCAACGGCCAGTACAGGGACACGGCTAGTAAAGCCACCCGGAATTCCCCTTGAAGCCCGCTAGGGAAGGTGGGAGATTGGTAAGGAGCAGGGCCGGGAGAACCACCGTCAGAGGTGACCCGCCTGCAAGACACAATAAGGCACAAATAAGCATCCCCAGCGCATACATATAACAGCAAGAGAAACCCCATAAGGGACTCACGGACCAAGTGGACAAATTGCATAGGAAAGCAGACCACAGCGAGACCGCGTCGCAGCACCGCATGGACGAGGGCCACAAAATGGCGCCGGCAGCGATACCTAGAGGGGTGTGCCGCGGCCGCAGAGCCCCTAGAGGGGCGGAACGCATCTAGAGCGCGAAACAGCAACCACGTGACGCGCCAGCGCCATGACAGAAAGCGAAAAACACCTAATACAACGCACCAAACCACCGCGGAGTGCCGTACAAGCGGCCCGCATAACACCAAAGTAAAGGCAAAGTAAAGAAAACACTAGCGCGCACATAGAAAGGACCCCCTGGGCGCTCCCTGCCATCAGCGCGGGCCAAGCAAGGAAAACTTACGCATACCAAGAAGGAGAGGGGGGTAGAGGGGAGGAGAGGGGGGTAGAGGGGAGGAGAGGGTGGTAGAGGGGAGGGAGGGGGAGGCATTAAATCGCCACAACAATTATGGGCTAGGGCATCCTGTCGAGGGTCCCCATACAAGCCTGTAGCCGGCTACCCTTTGGTACAGGGTCTTGCGGCTTGGAGCAACGCTGCTCCAGCACCTGACCCCAGTGCTGTCCTACCTTCACCCGAACCGTCAGCTGGGGTTGGGAGGCAGTGGGTCCAGAACAGGTGGAAATAGGTCTGCAGGGCCGTAGACTTGAAAAGCCCCGCTCCCTGCACAGTAGAGACCATCTTCTATCTTCGCAGTCCAGATTGCAAAGAAACACAGGAATTTGTGGGAGGTTCATGGCTATTTATGGGGCCGAGAGTGGCCACAAGTCTTTCTGCAGTCCACTGCGCCACCTTGTGGCGGATAACCCAGGAGTAAGGAATAAAGTGGAACAGGACGTGCTGTATACTTGGAAAAACCTGTCTCTATGGCTAGAAACAAAGTGGAGCAACAGTCAAAAATGAATTAAATCAGACCAGCACAACAAACAGTGCTCATATGCATCCCTCCCCAGGGCAATTTAGATTGCTGCACATAAAAATTACCTTTTTCGAACGCCTACTAGAATACATTTTATAAACAAGATGGCCACTCATGGGCTTGCAGGCTTCCTGCAAACAGGAAGTTGTGCTGGGCTTCCTCTTACTGTGTACCTCAGTTATATCAGTTGGGAGAGGAAGCTCCAAATTGACTGCTACCTTTCTTTTCTGTTGGTCCGGTTTAATGGGTCTTATCTAACGGCTAAATTGGACTTTGCACAATTCCACACTTTCCAATTTCAATGACTACAGCAACCAAGCCATACCCATTGCAGTGTTTGGATAAAGAAACACTCCTGATTCGAAGGGCTTGCCAGCTTCTGAAGCTCAAGATACAATGCCCTACTTTTGGGATGGGACCAAGGTGAGTGGGTCGGTGATAAATGTATAAACCAATAATGCTGCTTTAAAGGACTGTCTGTGATTAAAAAAAGGCTTTATTCAACATGTAGCAGCCCGGACAGTCTCTGTGGCTCCTCCACCATTCACAAGCAAACTGGTGGACCAACCTTCAGTTCCTGCCCTTAAAGAGGAACTTTGGAGGCTTCTTAAAGACTCCAGGGATGTCTGTGCAACTCCTAGTGGGTGGAAGGGCAGGGTAAATTAACGCTGTCCGTTGTCCCCGCTCTGCCACTGCCGGAAACCAGACCGGGGACAACGGACAGCATTCAATTACCCTGCGCACACTGCCACTGCCTCTCGGATGTCAGCACACGCTGACACAAACAATCGGGTGTCAGCGCGCACCAGCCGAGAGGTGGTGAAGGCGCCGGAAGCCAGAGCAGGGACAGCAGACAGCATTTATTTACCTTGCTGGCCCCCTGGTGGCCGCGGCACAGGTGCGAGGCTCATGTAAGTATACTTTTTTCCGGTGGGTTGGGGTGATTCTGCCACATTGCTTATGGGAATGGGAGGGGGCAATGCCACACCGAATAAGGGGATGGGGGGGGATGCCATACTGCCTATATGGAGAAGCAGAGGCGGGGGTGCCACACTGCCTTTGGGAATGGGATGGGGGAATGCTACATTGCCTATGGGGAATGTGAGGGAGGATGCCACACAGCATATGTAAATGGGATGGGGGAATACCACACTGCCTATAGGGAATGGGAGGGGGAAAGCCACACTGCTTATGATATGGGGGGAAAAGACACACTGCCTTTAGGGAATGGGAAGGGGGGGATGCCACACTGCCCACGTGGAATGGGATGGGGGAATACCACACTCTCCATAGGAAACTGGGTTGGGGGATGCCCCACTGCCTGTAACGGGGTGTTTTAGCACAACATTTGGTTTAGAATATTTTTATATATCCAAATCCTAGGTGCGTCTTATGGGCCGAAAATATGGTAGGTAAGAAAAGAGAAAAGAAAAATACGGGTATATTCAGTAAGAAAGCATATTAGTAAAAGACACATAGGTTGGTCCAGATGCATAGGCAGAGCAGTATACATAAAAAGTATGCTATTTGCTTCATGTAACAAACAAGGTTGTGGACATACAAGTATCAAATTGAGAAGAGGCATATACCTTAAAGAGGAACGACTGGCCTCTATTTGAACAGGTCCTATTACAACCCTTGCCCAGTTCTGCATATCTTTTGGATATTACTAGAGTCCAGATCGCTGACGTTTTGCTGCTTTTTCCAAGGCCCTGGTGTCTAGGACTGACAACGCAGGGTTTAGCCGTACCACTCCATCGTGCCCCCCCCCCCCCCCCGGCCTCCAAAGCTGCTCTGCAAGTCTTGCGTCTTTTCCACAACCACCCTGGCCCGAGATAAGCGGCGCAGACAATACACTGCACAGGCGCGAGATCCCGGGGGAGGCACAGTGCATCCTGGGAAGGCAATATGGCGCTGCCCTATGCTGGCACCTGGAGTACAACGGATGAGTGCAGAAGGAAGGGGGGAAGACAGGTACATTTTATTTTCCATTTGTTAGGTAGGAGGTCTAAAGGTAATGAAAGGCGACGTTTGGGGAATTTTTGAGCACTTTCTAGACTGTCCAACGTTCCTCTTTAATGGCAACAAAGTAGCCGAAGTGGTTCAGGGCTGGAATGACCTTCCATCAGAGAGCATGCAATGAACAGCATGGATGACATGCATGTCGGCATGGACAGGGCAACAGGCTTTTAAATAAAAAAAGAATGGCGCAAAACAGACCCCCCCGACACCAGCCCATAACATTAACAGCATACAATCCGCTGATCATGTGCTGCTGAATCATCCCTGGGTGTGTGTCCCAGCCTGCCTTCATCCAACGTGTGTATGGACGCCTGTTGTCACACACAGAAATACCATTTTGTGAGTACTCACCTGTAAAAAGGTTATTACGAGTATGTCACACACCCCATTTCCAAATATTCATGACACTTGGGAACCCAGCCTGTAGAGGGCGATCTTGCAGAGATGACATGGAAAAAGGAGCCCCTCCTGGTCCACAAGTACTGGGTTCCTCCCACTATTCCTCAGCCTTTTTAAAAAGCAGTGAAGAACCAGGAAGAGCAAATTATATTCGATAATTGAAAAATAGTTTGAAAATAATAATCACCATATAAAGGATCCCTTAGAACAAAAAAGGGCGGGGGAAGTGGGGTGTGTGACATACTCGTAATAACCATTGTACAGGTGAGTACTCACAAAATGGTATTATTCCTAGTATGTCACACACCCCACTTCCAAATATTCATGACACCTGGGACATCCAATAGCAGTGTCTATAATGGGTGGGGATCCCCAAGGAATAATGCATAACTTAAATTACTGCAGCTTGCAGAATTTTGCGGCCAAAAGCAGCATCCGCTGAGGCCCGCACATCAACCTTGTAAAACTTAGAAAAAGTATGCACAGAAGACCAAGTCGCAGCCTTGCAAACCTGTTCAACAGAAGCCTGGTGCTGAAAAGCCCAGGAAGCTCCAATAGCACGAGTAGAATGAGCGGTGACACGAAAAGGGGGAACCTTCCCCTTAGCCATATAGGCCCCAATGATGGCCTGACGTATACACTTACTAAGGGAAGATTTGGCAGGAGCAAAAACCCTTCTTGGGCCAAGAAGGCACAACAAAAAAGGCATCCGTCTTGCGGAAGCCCGAAGTAGTAACTAAATAATACTTAAAGTGGACCAACACCCAGGATTTTGACTATCCTGGGTTTTGGTCCACTTCGGCGGGGCACCCCGATCGGGGGTGCCCCGCTGTGTGAAACCCCCCAGAAACCCCAAAAAACTCACCTCTCCCCGCTCCCACGTGAACGCCGCAGCCAATCCCCGCCAACGTCCAGGCGGGGATCAGGAACGTCCAAGCCGCTTCCGCCGCCGCCGCCTCCCGCGCGTCACTCTCGGCGCGCGCGCGCCCCCGCCGGCCATTCACAGAGGGCCGGCGCGGGCGCGCGCACGTCTGGAGGGGCGCGCGGGAGGCGGCGGCGGCGGATCAGGTAAGATGTTTTTGGGGTTTCTGCGGGGTTTCACCGCGCGGGACATCCCGATCTCGGATGTCCCGCGGGGTGGGAGGTGATCGGCCCGGGAATCTTATAGATTTCCGGGCCGATCACCCCTGGGTGTTGGTCCACTTTAACACAAGAAAATACATCCAAAGAATGTAAGACCCTTTCCTTGTCGTTACTAGGTTTAGGACACAAGGAAGGAAGAACTATATCCTGATTTAGGTGGAAAGCAGACACCACCTTAGGAAGGAAATCCAGTTTAAAACGGAAAACAACCTTATCTTGATGCCTCTCAAAATAAGGGGCTAGAATAGACAAAGCCACCAGTTCAGAAACTCGGCGGACAGAAGTAATAGCAACCAAAAAGGCAACCTTCTGAGTAAGAATAGGAAGAGGAATATCCTGCAAAGGCTCAAAGGGAGCGGCCTGCATAGCTGAAAGCACTAGGTTAAGGTCCCAAACAGGAAGTATAGGCTTTCTGGGAGGCCGCACATGCGCGACTCCATGGAAAAAAGTCTTAACCAAAGGATGAAGAGCAAAGGACCTTTGAAAGAAAATATCCAAGGCAGGGACTTGCCCTTTCAAAGTACTAACCTGGAATCCCACATCCAGACCTCGTTGCAGATATTCCAGAATTCTAGGTATAGAAAATACTCTACAGGGCAAAGCCCTGGATTCACATCAATCAATATAGGACCTCCAAGTCCTATAATAAATGACAGAGGAAGACTTCTTCCTAGCTCTAATAAGAGTCTGAATAACTACATCAGAAAGACCTTCTTCTTTCAAGATGGAGACTTCAGCAGCCGTGCCGTCAAAGCCAGCGTTTGTAAATTGGGGTAACAAAGTTGACCCTGAGTGATGAGATCTGGAAGAAGAGGCAGATGGAACCGATCCACTGCCAGCCTTATGACGTCTGCGTACCACAGACGTCTTGGCCACCTTGGTGCAACCAGAATTGCTGGCGCCACCACCTTGCTGATCATGGAGAATGGGGGAAACAGATACAGGAACCCCAGATCCTTCCAGGCCAGAGACATGGCATCCGCTGCCACTGCCAGAGGATCCTGGGATAGAGACACAAAAGCAGCCAGCTTGTGATTGTGACGAGAAGCAAACAGGTCCAACCGTGGAGTCCCCCACTTGTGACAGAGGAACTGAAAGACCCTTGGATTGAGAGACCATTCTCCCTGGCGAGAACATCCCCTGCTCAGGGAGTCTGCCTCCACATTCTCTATCCCCGGAATGTAAACTGCTGATATGCAGGGAACATTGATCTCTGCCCACTGAAGGATCAGAGACACTTCCCGAAGGGCACCCCAACTGCGAGTCCCTCCCTGGTGATTGATGTATGCAACAGCTGTTCGGTTGTCTGACCGAATCTGAACTGGCAGACCCTGTAAGAAATGGGTCAGTCGAAGTAGAACAAGACGTATGGCCCAAAGCTCTAATACATTGATTGGAGAATGAGCCTCCTGAGGCCCCCACAATCCTTGGAACTGATGCTTCTTCCAGAAGCCTCCCCAGCCCACCAGGATGGCATCCGTGGTAACCAGTTCCCAACGCGGAGTCAGAAATGACTTGCCCTTCTGGAGGTTGAGCGATATTAACCACCACTGAAGGGACTGCAAAACGTGGGGAGACAATTGACAAGTCTGATTCAATGATAGTGGGCACCTGTCCCACTTTGCCAAGAGGAAGAGCTGAAGTGTCCCTATGTGAAACTGGGCAAACGTGACTGCCTCGAATGCAGCTACCATCAATCCCACTAGTCTCATCCCTAGACGGATAGACTGACGAGGGTTGGACAAGAATAGACAAATCAAGTCCTGAATCAGAACCATTTTGGACTGAGGAAGAAAAAACTTGGCCTGAAATGTATCCAGAATCAGGCCCAGGAAGGGAATTTCCCTGGACAGACAGAGAGAGGATTTGGGGTAACCTATTACCCATCCGAACCTCTCTAGCGTAGAGACCACCGTCCTGATGTCCAACTCTGATTGTTCGAGGGAGGAGGCCGCGATAAGAAGAACGTCCAGAAAAGGCACAATGCGGATGCCCTGGACCCTGAATATAGCCATCACTCCCGCCAGCATCTTGGTAAAAACTCTTGGGGCCGAGGTAAGGCCGAATGGCAGGGCCACAAATTGATAATGCTGGTCTTCTATTGAGAACCTGAGAAATCTCTGGTGACCCGGAAAAATAGGAATGTGCAAATAAGCATCCTTGATGTCTATGGATGTCATAAAGTCCCCCTGACGGGGAGCATCGATCGTTGATCGCAGAGACTCCATGCGGAATTTTCTGAAACTGATTAATTGATTGAGTCTCCTTAGGTCTAGGATAGGCCGAACAGAGCCGTCCTTTTTGGGTACCGTGAATAGGTTGGAGTAAAACCCCAAACCCCTTTCCGCTGGAGGCACTAGGCAGATGACAGCCATGTTTAACAGATTCGCTACTGCTGCCCGCAGTCCCTGTGCAATTGCCGGATCTGACGGCATCTGGGACATGAAAAATCTGGGAGGAGGCCGGAACTCGAATTCCAGTTTGTAACTGGAAGAGACTACTTCCAGAACCCAATTGTCTGATACCTCCTGACCCCAGACCTGGAAGAAGAACCGCAGCCATCCCCCCACCCGTAAGGGTGAGGGTGTCCCCTCATTGTTGAGCAGGCTTAGTGGCAGATTTGGTTTTGGACCCCCAATTCTGACTTGGACGGCCACGTCCCTTTCCTCTATTCCATGCATTCCCTCTAGGGGCTGAAAAGGCCGATCCTCTACCGGATCTAGGCCCCCGAAAGGAATGGTTAAAAGAGGCCACTCCGCGAAAGGAATGACGTTGTTTCTTATGCTGAGGTAATTTACCTCCTTTAGTGACAGAATCCAATTTTTCTCCAAAGAGGCGCAATCCCACAAAAGGAAGCGCTGTAAGCGATTTCTTGGCTACAATATCAGCTGCCCACTGCCGCAACCATACCGACCGCCGAATGGCGATTAACAAGGCAGAGGTTCTTCTGCACATGAGCAGAGTATCATCTAAGGCAGAAAGTACAAAAGATGCAAACATCTCACATCGCTTAAGAGCGGCGTACTCATCAGAGGCCGGATCAAGCCCTGAGTAATTAATTAGGTCTCTCACAACAGACCTAATAGCCACTGTCATAAGTGCAGAAGCACCAACAGGCAGCAAGGCCGAGCCCACACTGGAAAAAGCGTGGCACGCCATTTGATCAATACGCTTATCCTCTCCATCTTTAAGTGTAGTGGAGTCAGGAGAATGCAACACAGAAGAATTGGATAAATAAAGCACAGGGGCATCCACCTACAGTGTCAGCTGGGAAGGGATATTTCTTGTCCCAGCCCAAGGGAATGCCAGGAAGCCGCGCAGGCTTCTCCCATTCTTTAAGAATAATTTCATCAAAATGCTTTTGATTTGGAAATTCTAAACGAGGTTTAGAGACTCCAAAGAATTCCCCTTTTTGAGGAGGGACTACTTCAGGAGGAGTGATAACCAAAACCTCAAATAACTGAGCAAGAGCCTTAGGGGTATCCACAACACTAGCTTCACCCTGCTCAATCACAGTACCAACAAATTGCTGTTCATCAGAAACATCTGAATCCTCATAGAATTCTCCTTCTTCTAACTGAGAAGGATCAGACCAATAAAGCATTTCACAATTATTCAACTCACTTACCGGAACGGCCTGACATTAATTTTTCAAGATGAGCCAATCTGGCACATAAATCAGAATGCGACTAGCCACCCATGACAATATCACTGGGGGTACGAACAAGACATGGCGGAGTAGGAGATAAGGCAGAAGCCGCAGACGCCGAAGCCTGGGCTCCAGTTAGCTGCATAATAGTTAATTGAGCACAAGAGACGCAAAGAATTGCGTTATCCCCAACAAGGGATGCCCGACATCCAAAACATTGCCGAGTCTGTGCAGAGGGAACTGCATGCCCGTTGTCCTGAGATGCCTCCATATGGTGTTTAGTATTATACTATAATTGATTATAGTCGCCAAGTATATATGGGATTTACGCAATTGCTACCCGGGATGCCCCTTTAAATAGTCCCAAGTGGGAGGATATTAACACAAATGGACCCCCAAATAAGGCTTTAAGGGCTAAAGACCAGGAGAAACCCCTTTAAAATAAAGAGTTTCCACCTACAAAGAAAACAAACAGTCACCAATGCACACAATACAATAAATGACAAAGCATGAAAAAAATGGCAGAAACTCCCTTCAGCAAGCTGAGGGGTACTCACAGCACCTTTAAATATGGAACGCTTCACGAATTTGCGTGTCATCCTTGCGCAGGGGCCATGCTAATCTTCTCTGTATAGTTCCAATTTTAGTATATGTGCTGCCGAAGCAAGCACAATGAGGGAAGACCATAGGGAAGTAGCAGGAGCCAGGCAGACAAAGAGAGCACACCAGGGTGCTCTGAGAATGAAATGATACTGTATGCCTAAGCCCCGCCCACCCCCAGAATCACATGACCAAGAATGGAGGGAAATTCAAATCTGAACATAGCAGAAACAAAAGCTTTAAAAGGTAAGCAAAAGAATGCTGCCTAGACAGAAATAGGAAAATCTAAATAAAACATATCCTATTAAACAGTATAGTAAACATACATAATAATATATATGTAATAAGGATTTTTTTTTTTTTCATTATTTGTGTGCATGGTGACAAATAAGCCCAGATAACACCCCCCCCCCCCTCCTTTTTACCCCAGCAGGGTAAAGGAGAACTAAAAGGGGAGAGGATAGAAATGCACCCATAAGGCACAAGGGGATTATAAAGGGACAGGGGTATCCCATGCCGAGAACACCAACCCGGAAACCGCCTACCCACATTTGGGTCTCACGGAGGAGTAAAACTCCTGTATACACCAGAAGGTGTATGTATCTACCTTTGCCTGAACCATACAGCCAGGGCTGGGAGGCATACAATATAACCAAACAGGTTTAAAGAGTATCAGACAGAAATAGAGAAAAAAAGTGGCCGGGAGCAAACCCGGCTACCTGCAGCTTGAAGGAGAGTCATCTTCTGAATGCTTCGCCGACTGCAGAGACGAAAAGACTGAGGAATAGTGGGAGGAACCCAGTACTTGTGGACCGGGAGGGGCTCCTTTTTCCATGTCATCTCTGCAAGATCGCCCTCTACAGGCCGGGTTCCCAAGTGTCATGAATATTTGGAAGTGGGGTGTGTGACATACTAGGAATATAGCAGCATGCAGGTGAACAGGGAACACATGCACTCAGTCATCAGCATTAGTGGTACATTATTTAGCACACAACAAGCTTTATTGATGCTTGACAAGGACATCAAAAGCAGCATCTCCGGTAGATTAGTATGAATGTTTCGGAAAAATATGCAGGGGTCATCACGCATATCCAGTGCCCTTGAATACAAGAAACCAGTTTTTACGGATTCAGTCCCTGCATTGCCACACTGCCATACATTGTCTTGGTGCAATCCCACAGTAGGAGGCAGTGGAGATGCATCAGCTCTTCAAAGGTCTCTGGTAAGTTTCAGCTCACTGCAGACTGCACACATTGAAAGGTACACAGACAGGGACTTTAAATAGACTTTTGGTCCACTGACAACATTCTTTTAGATGGGGGCACTTCGATTTAGAATGCCCCACAGTGGGGATTGCTACTGAAAAGTTTTTAAAATGAAATATCTATGCAATAATTTCGGCCCTCACCTGTTGAACTGTCCCATTGCATGTTCAGGGGATTGATATTTTTAAATAATAGAATATTTTTATGGTGCTTTATTATGTAATTGAGAAAGGCTCTCACAGGTACTTCGCTTCTGAAAAATCCCAAATCATTTGGATAAACCCCAGATCTGGTGTCTTGCGTGGTAATGATGCTTTTTACATATAATAATGGCATCAGTAATATATATCAATATAGGTTTAAACACAAGGCACTTGTGGTTTAAATGAGATTGATGAAATTGGAAACCAATGAATGTATATATACTGACCTATAGAAGATTAGTCGACTATCCCTGACTATAGGTTTGGATTTTAAAAAAATCAATGTATGCCCAGTTACATCAGTCCTCTGGATCATTAGGAGCATGGCCATCCATTAACAGCAGGTTAAGGGCTTATTTACGCCTTTACATTTGCAGTCTGCATGCACTCTACAGAAGGTTTATGTGTGCTTTATGTCCCCTTTAGCACAGTTTTTGACAGTGGTTGTGCGTTTTTTCAGCGTTTTTTCGTTTAATCAGCTGCACCAGAAATCTCAATCCCATAGAGCCCTGCAGGCTGCCCTCAAGTTTCAGTGCTGGCAGTTCCGGTGCCAGCCTTGGTCTCAATCCCGGTTGCCAGTCAAATGGAAGCATCACATGACTTTTTAAAAGTAGCCTTTTTCTAAAATTCAAAGTTGGATGCTGTGGGCTGCAGGGGAAGCGCGCTGTCGGCACCGGAGCAGGAGTATCCACAAACCACACAATAAGCATAGAAAATGGGCTATAACAAATGGACCTGGCCCTAGCAGAAAAGGAATCTCCAGAAAATGCCATCCTGTGCATGTATCGCTCTCCTGTCACCCCAGCGCCCCAGGGGCTGAGATATTGAAAACTCTGGTCGGAAGCCAGGTAGGAAGGAGAGATCAAGGTCCACCACAGGGGTAAGAGGGAATGATCAGCTAGGAGTTTGAATGTATGAGGTAGGGAGACGCGAATTGTCTCTTCCTGGGAGAGGTCACGCTGTCAAGAACAAGGACCACGAACCCCACGCACCTCTCTGTGGCTTCCTAGCACAGCTAACAGTAACTGACATGGTTTTTATATATTTTTATATATATATATATATTATTATATCTATTATTATAATATTATATCTATTATTTATTATATGTGCATTGCTTGTCTAGTCTGCCCTTAAGGTTAGTGAAAGGGTCCCTCAGCCATCAGGATTGTGAGAGTGTGTTTTACCCCGCCATAGGACGTGTGGACCACATTCTTTCATGGACCGAAGGGGGGGGGGGGGGGGGGTATCTGTGTACATCTGTGCCAAGCTGACCTCCCTTACCCTCTAGGGGCTGTGGAACATTAGATTTTGATAAAGACTATTAAACTATACCATGGAATCCCTGTATCAAAGTGAAGTCAGACAGGACAGCAAGGTACGATTCTCCACAATACCTGTAGGTCATTAGGGTGTGGACCCACGTTTATGTCTAGATTCCATACTTTTTACATTATAATAAAATTAACAAAAAGGAGCATAAGAATCATGGAGGTAAACTAATAGCCAATGTACCCATATCTTCTGGTGCTACTCATGGTTGTCCAGTAGGGGATTGAGAAATTCCAGGACAGCTGACATTTTTATTGTAAGAGAGGCTGTTGTACAGCATCATGTTTGATTTATTTATACATTTGTATCATTATTGTTCATTTACAAAGCACCAGCATATTCCATAGCTCTGTACAAAGTAGGAATTACAGCAGGGTAGGATGAGTAACAAATAAAATACAGAGCATTATTAAGCTGCCCTTGCGAGTTTACAGTCTAAAGGATTAGGGTGCATTGGGTCACAAATGGTATCTACATGGTAGCAGATTTACCTGCCAGACTTCCTTTTGGCTGTCTAAATCCCCCACCACTGTCCTCCATCACAAAAGATCTCCCACCTTCCTGCACACACACGCACTATATTCAGGCTATGTCCTGTTACAGGCTCAACATAGCTTTCGGGTCACACAAGACTACTAGACAAAGCCAGCATTCCTGGATCCAGAGATTCCTGGGAAATCAGACTAGAAGAAGTTCACCTGCATAAGAGGTAAGGTGCAAATCTTTTCTGAAATAATACTGAACGGTCCTCCTGAAGAGCCCATCTTGGGGCATCACAACTTAAAATATAAACCTGAAAACAGGCTGAAATACTTACCACTTTGGGTTCTAGCACAGCTGCCAGGTGCTGCAGAGAAGCACATTCCGCATTTCCCCTTTTCCAGAGGGAGGCATTTCGCTGGTCCTAAAATCTTTTCAGACAGGGGGATTTGAAAAATTACAAGCTACAATAAGTGGAAGGTACAAGGTGCATAAAGGTAATACCCTAATAGATCAAAAGGCTGAAATCCTATTTATTTTCATTTGTGCCTGGTGGCTTTTCCATTCTCACCAGCAGCACAAGGGTGAATTTGCAGAGTCAGAGTTTGTTAAATGTCTGAAGAATAGACGTTGTCATCTGTCATTTTTACTGGGTAACAGGGAGTCTCAGGGCTACCAAGGTGTGAGTTTTATAGCAAAGGGAGTACAAAGGGCATCGTAAAAAGCCATAATGACTTTCAGCATCCGATCTTGGTATTGCGGTGTGGCAGGAAAGCACCTTGCTCAGGGACATGCCAACGCTCTGCGTCTAGCGAACCAGTGGTGCTGCAGCTTCTCAGTCAGGAAGCCCCTCTCTAAACATGCCCCATTGGCTTTGTTTATCTAAATTTAACTTAAAAGCCTGCACAAATGAATGTCACATACATAATGGAGTTGCTAATTCTTTGAAACATTTACTAAATGATGCCGAAATAATTGCTGCAAAGTAAATTGGGGCTATATGGTCAAAAGTTCATGATATGATTTCAGCTATAGGCAGCAGCCTAAAGTCTACGTAGACAGGAAATCTTAAAGACATAACGTTTCTACTAAGGATATCACATACATCCCTTAACCCTTTCGCTGCCAGCCTACCTGCAGCATTTGCCACTCCCTGTTGCCAGACGATGTTTCACCATTTTGCGCTACACATATTCAACTGTCATTTTTGAAGGGATTTCCAGGGATTTCCCAGGAAAATTATATATTGTTTTTTTCAACAGAGTCTGGGCTTTAACATGAAATGTCTTGTTTGTATTTTTTAGGTGTATTCTCAATTTTTTTGGGTGAAATGTGTGAAAAAAAACAAAAAAAAAACATTTTTTTACAATTTGTAGAGTTTTTTTGTAATAAAAAATGTAAGTTTGTCAATAAAATCTTATTGCGTGAGAAACCCCAATTTCTCCCGGTTACAGCGATACCACATATGTATAGGTAGACACCCTTTCCTGCCCAGAAGCCTTTTATAGCTGCTGGATGACAAATGGTTAATTACAAAAAAAAATGACATAGGGTCCCCCTTCCCGGGGAGGGGGACCCCATTTTTTTTGGGATTTTGAAGGGTTAAAAACCCTTCAAAATCCAAAAAAAAAAATGACGTGGGGTCCCCCTTACCCAAAGTAACCAGCCCGGGACCAGCTATGGGGGCTTGTAGGCACAGAGTGGGGGGGCCAGCTTTGGTGGCCCCCCCACCCTGCAGCCTACGAGCCCACATAGCCTATGTGGGCCCGGGCTCTTCTGCCCCCCCCTGGCCTTTGGGGAGGCAGGTAATGGGGGTGCGGGGGTTAATGGCAAGCCACCCGCTAGGGCAGGTGACTTGCCACCCCCCCAGCCTTGTGAACTGGTATAAGGGGTCTCATGGACCCCTTACCAGCTCACAAAGGGTTAATGTGAAAAAAAAACACCACACAATAATAAAAAGTATTTTATTAGAAAAAAAAAAAATTTTTTTTTACTGTACTTACCTTCGATTGCAAGCTCTTGTCCCTCGCCGCTCAGCTGACAGATGCCGGTGATCGGCATCCAGAGAAGGAGAAGGCAGGAGATCAGAGGATCTCCTGCCACCTCCTTCCAGGGCACCGATCACCGGCATCTGAGAAGCTGAGAAGGCTGAAGCCTGAGATCGGGGCCGGGATGACTTCATAAGCCCCGCCCCCAAGGGGGCGGGGCTTAGAGGCATGATGGCGGCCGCCATCGTGCAGAAGAGAGGAGAGAGCCTCCCAGGCTCTCTCCTGAAGATCGGTAAGTCCTGGGGGGGGATCGGAGGCCCCCCAGGTGAAGAGGAGGGACAGCGGGAGCCAGCGCACACACAGGTAAGTGAATGTCATTTTTATTTTTTTTTTTTTTTTACAGTTAGAAGCTGCTGCTGCAGAAGCGGGGGGGGGGGCGGCCTATTCCGGGGGCTCTCCTGGAGCCATCCGACCCCCCACGGGGGATCGGATGGCACCAAATTAAAGAGGAGACCCGGCCGGATCCAACAAGGGGTCAGGTGAGTATTTGTTGTTTTTACTTTTTAAACTACAAGCGAGGAAAGTCAAGCACGTAACACCTACGTGCTTGGCACTTAAGGCCCAGCCAAGCCAGCACGTAGGTGTTACGTGCTTGGCAACAAAAGGGTTAAAGCGGACCAACACCCAGGGGTATAAGATTCCCGGGCCGATCAGATCCCTCCCCGGGGGCATCCAATATTGGGATGTCCCGCGGGGTGAAACCCCCCAGGAAGCCCTCAATCCTATCCTTTTCCACGTTCAAGCAGGGCATGCGCTTCTGCCGCCTCCCGCGCGTCCCTCTGTAAGAGGGAGGCGGCGACGGACGCGCTCTGCTTGTCCGATGCTGCCTCTCGCTTGTCCGGCGGCGGGGATTGGCTGCAGCGGTCACATGGGAGCGGGGTGAGGTGAGTTTTCAGGGCTTTCTGGGGGGTTTCACACAGAAGTGGACCAAAACCCAGGATAGTCAAAATCCTGGGTGTTGGTCCACTTTAAAGTTTTACAATAAAGGAAAGTTGAACAATTTACAGGAAACCTGGTTGTACAGAAGCAACGAAGATAATGCACTCACCTCCAACCAGATAAGACGGTTGACCAAGTTATCAAGCAGCAGACATAATGACCTAGATATCAGTATCTACATAGTGAAGACTGGAAACCTCACTGAAAATGCTACATATCCCTTTCACTAGAGGCTGATGAGAATGTTGAGCATCCATGTATTATAGCACGATTCCCCCCAACACTTGGGAAGACCTAGAAACACAGTAAAACTGTAATCCCACTTTTGACGGCCCTTTTAAAAGTTTCCATTATTGTGTGCCAAAATGATATCCTCAGTGTGCTGAGTTTTTGTCTGTTATTTCTTTAAATTTGTTTTCTGTAGCAGAAACGTGTTCATATTAGCAACCTACACCAAAGTGGTGTTTTTGAGTACATATCAGAGACTGAATCCTGAATCTGGCTCGTTAATCCTCTGATTGGCTAAGGCAGAGACAACAGGTTGAACCCCAAATGCTGCCAATAAGGAGATCACCGCCTTGCGTTCCAGTAGCTAAAGGGTTACTAGCAGTGTCCCCTTCTAGGGTGGTCATTACTGCCGCATGATTTTGCCAAAGCTTTGAAAGGATTCTAAGACATGTAGTCAGTAATTTTTAATCTATATCAGGAAAGCCGCTCCCACTTTACAGACACACAGGAATATAAGGAACTTGGAAACAGCATGCTGATACAAGTATGGGGGGCACAATCCTAACACAAATGATTATTTTACATTCCAGGAGAGGAAAACTATAAGGCAGAACACCAAAAAACCTGTGAAAAAAGGGAGTTTTCCTTTAAGGCTGGAGGAGGGGGTTACATAGTTAGGCAGGTGTAAAAGGTTAATTAATTTGGAGCGTGGTCATGGAATAATGAATATACATTGATTAAGGACTGGTAAAAGCATTATTAATAATCTATCTACTAGAAATCAGTGGCATCACTGAGGCACCAGCCTGTTTACGCCGGTTATTATTAAGTGTGGACTGTCATTTGGAAAATGGGATCAATCTTTTTCATGGAGGATTACAAAACTCACACTAACGTATTTCTTTTGATACACTAATTAGACTGAACTACATTTCTTGATCTGGGGAATACACTGAAATAAACAAGAAGCACTCAATTAATTTAACGGATTTATTAAACCTATTTAAATTTGTTCTGGACTTGCGTAGGAACCTATTTAAAAGTCGACAGAATGTTGATTCCTTTGGAGCATTAGTTATTCTGGGCTGCCCACAATAAAGCATCCATGACAGAAACAGAGACTACTTCAAATAACATCTACTCATCCACATTTATCTATAGTCCAAGTTTAAACTCTCTGTAGATTATTATTTCAACAATAGGCAGCTCTGGATGACTTTAAGCCAATTTCCATTAATGGTAGATGCTCAGGGGACAACAAAAACATGCTGCACCATGGATGATATCAAAAGCCAATGAAGCCACACATGGGTATGCTGCACAATATTAACTCTTTAACTGCCAGCCACGTGCCAATGCATCTACAACCGTTAACTGTTAGCCATATGAATTTTAACAGGCTGCAAATAAATGAAAAAAAGCTTCACCTACATCCAGGTTACAGCTCCAGGGGTCTCCTCATCCCTTGGGGAGCCTCCGTTCCCCCGCCGATTTCTTCAGTGGGTCAGAGAACACCAATTTTCTATCCCAAGCGTCAGGCTCCTGCCAGGTCGCTCCTTGCCACAGGGAAGGGCTTTCACTTATACTGTCGGTATAAAAGGCTCCTAACTGCAGCAGAAGTGAGTGACGGAAGCCAAGAGCGCAGCAGAGGACATCGATCCTGCGCCCTGCCCCTGGCTTCTGCCGTTCACATAAGACAGCTGGGATCAGTGTGGTACAGCACCTGGTGATGGAAGGGGGTGGGGCAAGTATTAAAAAAAATAAAAAATATTAAAGGACTTTAAGAGTGTGTGATTTTATACTTACCCATGTGTGAGCTGGAAAGGGGTCATTGAGCCCCCTAAAGCAATTCAAAGGACTTTGACTGGTAGTCTTCAAGGTTGGCCGTTTGACCTCTGATCCCTGGGATACCGGCCCACATAGCTGGTGCCCGGGTTGGTTTTGCTGAAGAGGAGGGACCCCTAAAATGTTCAAATTTTTAAGGGTTTACCCCTTAACAGAAATCACAGTTAGACATAATAGTGCAAAATTCTTTAAAAATTTGCTTGGCAACAAGGGGTGACAAAACCTCTAGGTAGTCCAGCAGAGTTATATACCCATGAAAAGTAACCACATATGTTCCAAATGTTGCTCACTCAGGCCTCTGAGGTACAGTACTGGTCAGCTGGGCACTCTTCATAGGTGACAGAAGTCCACCAAGGACACCATGACCAAAAAGTCAGAAGTATTTGACAACTCAACCGCTGATAGGGTTGGAGCATGGCTCCCAACCTTTTCAGGAATGCAGAAGACATGGCAGCAATAAGAAAAATCCAATTCTCCTGTAGAATTGTTTTTTTCTCCAGGGCGGCAGGAAATCAAAAACGAATGGATTATCTCTCATTGGAAAGGCGGGGATTGCAAGACAAAAGACCTGCTCTACGCAATCCAGTAATTGAAAAGCAGTAGACCCAGCTGTCTGGGAATATAAGGCACCCTAAGAAGCCTTACATCTTGTTGGAGACTAGGAGAGATTAGAAAAGCTCCTCTCTTCCTCTCTCCCTCTATTTACCTCTTTTTTATGCTGCTCAACTATTTACATATTAACATATACAAGCTCCACTAGGACTATGGCATCCGAGAAGCTAGTAGTCTAGCAGATAGCCTGCCACCCTGGAGTGGAAACAGAGGGAAAACAATTCTACAGGTGAGAATCATAGAATTGTATTTTCTCTCATATTCCATTCCAGGGCGCCAGGAAATCAGAAACAAATGGGACCTTCAAAAGCAGTGCCCTTAACCGTATTCCATATTAAATGAGGAGTAAGCCATTCCAAGAATCAACCTTAGCTTAAGAGCTTACTACGGTCTGTAATACCTTCCTACCAAAGGCAGCACCTGCCGAGGCTCTAACATCTACCTTATAAAATGTGGTAAAGGTATGAAATGAAGACAAGGTAGCACCTTTTTTTATGTAGTACACAGAGCTCCAAGTCGACAACCAGGATAAAGTCTTTTTACTCTCAGTTTAAGATATTCCCGCGGTGCCGAAGAATATTCACACTGTGTATAATCCGCCACCGTTTATGCAAAATTCTTACCAAAGCCTATGGTCAGAAGGGCATATACATTATCAAGATGTTTTCCAGAATGATGTTAAACCTAAAGAAGCATAAGCGTCCAAAATGCATCCAAATTGGTCTCCACACAATAGTATTTCAACACAGAGGAGTATCCATTGGTGGTAGCATGTAAACAAAATAAAAAGATATCTAGTGCAATACCTTCTAATGTTCACAGAGAATGTATTGGTATAATATGCACTTACAAGATATAACATTTGATGAGCTTAAAAACAAGGCAAAGATGATTCAGCAAGTCACATCACTTTTCACTTTAAATCCTCCACCTGAGTATCATATAGCGATGTCTGCATAGATGAGATCTCTAGAGTGGCCGAAATCCTATGCATTTTGTCCCTGGAGGGGACTTGAACTCGGGGACGAAACGCCAGGGACAAAATGCGTAGGATTTTGGCCACTCTAGAGATCTCATCTATGCGGACATTGCTCTGGTTGTCGACTTGGAGCTCTGTGTACTACATAAATTTTTTTTGCATCTAGATTACTGAGAATAAGGTCGAGCTCTGTATATAATATATAATAAGGTATATAATACGTCGAGCTCTGAACTTTCTATCTATACAGTGTCGCGCGGTTATCTTACATTAATCCTAAAGGTAGCACCCTTACATACCATAAAATATGATAAATAATGAGTCTGTCCTATGAAAGGTCTGCCTATCAGAGGTATAATGTTTCAGCGCTACCACTACGTCCAGGGAGTTAAGGACTTAACGGAGCAGCACATAAGGAGGGCAAAACCAACACTTCATTAAGATGAAAGGGGGAAACCGCCTTAGGAAGAAAGTCCTGTTTAAAATGAAAGACAGCCTTGTTCTTGTGCAAAGCTAAATAAGGAGGACTAACCAATAAGGTTGCTAACTCAGAAACCAGTCGCACCGAGGTAATTGCCACTAGGAAGATGATCTTAAGCGCCATCAAACTTAGTGACGTCTCTGCCAATGGTTTAAAGCCAGAACTCATAAATTGGGGTGCTTTAGAGGCCCTTTTGTGAGAAGATCTGGATCGTTGGGCAACTGCCAATGGTTACCTTCCGACATCCTTACTATGTCTGAAAACCAGCTTCTCCTTGGCCAATGTGGAGCCACCAGAATGGTTGGGATTCTCCCGTGGGCTATCTTTTTGAGTACTCAACCCAGGAGTGGAAACGGAGGGAAAACATAGCGAAGCCTGAACACTGACCAAGGAAGGGTCAGTGTATCTGTTGCTATAGCTAGAGGGTCCCTGAACCATTTTGGAACATTTTGGAACTTTCTGATTGTGACGGGAGGCAAAGAGATTTACGTCTGGGAGCCATTCCCAGGAAAGAGATAACTCTTGAAGGCATGACTTTGGATAGTTGACTATTCAGCCGAACTTTTCTAGAGTCAATAAGACAGTCTCTGTAACTTTCTGGGCCTCCTGAAAGGATGGGGCTTTGATCAACAGATCACCTAGGTAAGGGATTATTTGTATCCTCTGGTTTCTTAGAGCCATGGGATTGACCAGACCCTTGGTAAACATCCTTGGCTAAAGACAGGCCAAAGAGCAGAGCCACAAACTGAATTTGTAGGCTGCCTACTGCAAAGAGCAAATATATTTGATGACCTGGGAAGATAGGGATATGTAGGTATGCATCCTTTATATCCACTGCGGTCATAAAATCCCCTGGCTGAAGTGCTGCCATTGTGGATCTTAAAGATTCCATGCAAAATCTTCTCAGATGGACCAAACCGTTGAGGGCATTGGGGGTCTAATATTGGGTGCACGAACCGTCCTTCTTGCCAATTCCAAACAAATTGGAGAAAAATCTATGACATCTGTCTAAAAGGGGAACATGATGGACTACTCCAAACTGCAACAAGTGGGCTACAGTGGATCTCAATACCCCTGACCAAAAGAACCTCCAAGGAGGTCTGGCCCCAATTCTTGTTATCTTGTAACCTGAAGAAATAATCTCCTGGAGAATCCCGAAACAGATGCCCCCCCCCACAGGAGTCCCATCAGGTTTTCTCTTGGAAGTTGTGTCTGCCGACCATTGCTTAAGCCATAATGAATGTCTCTGAGCCACTAGCAGAGCTAAACCTCTAGCGTTTAGCCTGACCATATCATCCATAGAAGACATGATGTATCTTTTGATATCCATACTAGTATTAACCAACTGGGAGCATACACTTCATGAATGACAAGAACAAGTCTGAGAATTAAATTGCTTTAACAAAATTCTGCCTGCCATGTCTGCGGCGCAGGCTGGCTGCAAGGCCAATACTACTATAGATAAAGCATGCTGTCAGAAGTAGGAATAATAGTGTTACTAAAGTCCTGAAACTGGATCATCCACTTTGAGAGGGGGGGGGGGGAAGGACCTAATCACGCCTGAGGGAAAAGGGTATTTAGTATCCAGAACGCTAGGAATGGAGGGGAGCCCGTCTGGTATTTCCCATTCCTTTTGGAAGGATGACTGCCCAGAAAACAGCTGCCTCTGTTTTTCTGGCTTGTACCTTTTTTTCATAGGAACTTTAGGAACTGGGATATCCAACATTTCTAAAATAGAGAATATCAGACTCTCCATCTGCTCTCTAAACAGAGAGTCCCCCCCCATTCCGATGACCCTACTGATATGATTTCCCTCTCTGACAAATCTTCGTTGGATTCTTTTTTTTTTTTTTTAAGTTTTTATTTTGCAATAAAACAGACAAGACAATACAAGTCATCTTGTAATGCAATGCAAAATTTGCCATCTTCAACAATGGCATACTGACTGACAACATTGACAACTTTTCACACATCTTTCATACCGGACCCCGGGGTCATATTCCTGGTAGAGGATTGGGAGGCTGATTCCCAATAGTTCTCCCTCCCTCCCACTTCACATCGGTCGGGTTCTAACACTTGGCCCTATCTCCTTAAATTATATAACAGACTTGACCCAAGAGACCTTTTGCCGACCCTTACGCCCTGGCTCACTCATCTTCAGACGCAGACTCCTGACATGTAGCCATGGGTCCCAAACCTTCTCAAACGTAGCCGGTACTCCCCTCGTGGTATATGTCAATTTATACATGGTGAGTTTCTGAGCAGCAGACGCAGCAAGGACTTCAGTGCTCTGAGCTCCGACAGCGGGTCGACCACCCCCAGGAGACACAACGAGATCGATCCCCTAATCCGAATTCCCACAACTCTACTGATCAGGCCCATTACAACCTCCCAGTAGTCCGTCACGGCCTCACATGACCAAACCACGTGCACCTAAGTGCCGCTGCCTCTTTCACATCTAGGGCATATATCCGTGTCTATTAGGCCCATTCTGTGCAGACAGACCAGGGTGATTTACGCCTGATGAATCCACTTGGTTTGGATTAGTCTATCTCTGGCTTCCACTACCGACGTGTGTAAGTTGTCCATTATCTCTTCCCAGTCATCCTGATCCAAGTTTTGGTCTAAGGCCTGCCATTTAGCCTCAATCTTACTTCTAGGGGATTCCAGCTCTCCCATCAAGTACTTATACAGGGTGGAAACGGGTTTTGTAAGGCCAGCATCTCTAACTGCGTTCTCCATGCTAGACCCCGTTATTCTCGGGCCCTCTCTGCGGAATTGGGCATGCAGTGCATGTCTGAGTTGCAGGTAGTGGAAAAAATCTCAATGGGATAGATGGAACCCCTCCCTAATCTGATCAAAGGACACAAGCACTCCCCCTCTATATAATTGCCCCACATGATAAATGCCTTTTCTTATCCAGAACTGTGGGTCCTGCATAGCACCCAGTTCTGGTAATCTAGGGTTATTCTATAAGGGGGTATGAGGGGGCCAAGCCGGAGTCTCACCTGACTTCATCCCCAGCTTGGTTACTCTTTCCCAGATGTTGCTGGTTGCCCTCATACATGTGGTCACCTTTCGGACTCCTCTCGTACCTCTATATACCAGGGAGCCCAACCACTCGGGAGAGCCCAACAATGCCACCTCTAGACGTACTACCGGATTATCCCTCGGCTGGCAAAGCCACCAATGAGTAAACAAAAGTTGTGTGGCGTAAAAGTATATTTGCATGTGTGGCACCGCCAGTCCCCCCACATCCGTTTGCGCCTTCATTATTTGTCTATTTAGCCTGGGTGGAGACTGCCCCCATATGAAGCTAAAGATAATTGTCTCCAGTGCTTTAAAATGGGAGATAGGAAGTACCATCGGGGGGGAGGGGGGGGGCTGGTATATGTACAGAAACTTTGGAAGAAAAATCATCTTAAATATATTGACCGATAGCGGGAGACTCGCCCACTGAGTGACTCTTTGCTTCAGTTTCGCCACCACCGGAGAGATATTGAGGGGAATAAACTCATTCGGCTGCTTACTAATCATGATCCCCAGATACTTAAATTGTCGGACCACCCTCAGCTGGGATCTCGGGGTAATATCCCGAGGGTCGGGCGCATCTACTTGCATCAGGCTGGACTTATCCTAGTTAACTTTCAGGCTGGAAAACCTCCCAAATGCTTCGATAGTGTCTAGTGCAGCCTCCAAGGACCCACTGCTGTCCGCTAGGTATAGCAGGGTGTCATCTGCGTAGAGTGAGATCTTCTCCTCGACCTCCCTCAGCCTCCATCCACTGATGGTTGGAGAGTTCCTAACAATAATCGGCAACGGTTCAATGGCCAATGCGAAAAGTAAAGGCGAGAGTGGGCAACCCTGTCTGGTCCCTTTGCTTATAGTGGACCAACACCCAGGATTTTCACTATCCTGGGTGTTGGTCCACTTCTGCGGGGCCCCCCCGATCGGGGGTGTGTGAAACCCCCCAGAAAGCCCCAAAGAACTTACCTCACCGCCGACGGACAAGCTGAGGCTGCCGCCTCTCGCACGTCCCTGTTACAGGGAGCGCGCCCGCGCCGGCCATTCACAAACGGCAGGCGCACGCTCTGCTAGAGGGACACGCGGCGGCGGCCCGCGCATGCGCTGTTGGAACGGGAGAAGGTAAGGTTTGTGGGCATCCGGGGGGGTTTCACTCAGTGGGGCATCCCGATTTCGGATGCCCCGCGGGGAGGGAGCTGATCGGCCCGGGAATCTTATAGATTCCCGGGCCAATCAGCCATGGGTGTTGGTCCACTTTAACACAAACGGGACAGAGTAGCATCCATTGACCCACACTCTGGCCGTCGGGCGGCCGTATAGCAGCCTAACATGTTATGAAGCCAGCAGGGAGCCCGAATCTGGACAGCACTGCCCAGAGATAGATCCATTCGATCGAATCAATGGCCTTCTCATTGTCCAATGAAGCAATCGCCTGACTACCATAGTTGTCATGTACAATCTCAAGGTTTGATATCAATCTACGCAGATTTATCCCTGTGGTGCGCCCCGACATAAAGCCAGATGGTCCGGCCCAATCAATTGTAATATGACCCTATTCAGTCTAATGACTAGGATTTTGGCCAGTATTTTGGCATCTTGGTTTAATAAAGAGATGGGTCTGTATGATGCACAGGCATCAGGGGGTTTTCCCTCTTTGTGAATAAGGACCCCATGCGCTTCATGGAAGGAGGCCAGGAGGCTCTCATCTTCCAGCGCCTGTTTCAGCACCTCCCAGAGTCTAGGGGCGATCTGCTCCATTTCCTGCTTGTACCACTCATCCGGCAATCCGTCAGGCCCCGGTGCCTTCCTACCAGGAAGTGTTCTTATAGCAGTCAAGACTTCCTCAACAGTAAAGGGAGAATCAAGAGTTTCCTGATCATCCGGAGTCCGTTCCGGGAAATTAATCTGATCTAGATATTTCTCTAGATCTTCCTTCCCGTAGTTGGTCTTAGAGGAGTACAAGGCCGAGTAGTACCTGAGAAACTGCTGGGCTATTTTATCTCCCTCTGTTATTGTCTTCCCCGCATCTGATATCCCGGCAATACTATTTGACTTATTCTCAGCCCTTGCTAAGTAAGCTAGGGTCTTACCGTTTTTGCCCCCCTTGTCAAAGATCGTCGCCTGTTTGTGTAGCAATAGTTTCCTGGTTGAGTCGGTCAATAGCAGGTTATACTCCCACTTAAGAGTCATCAGTGTCGAGTGGTCCCTATCATCAGTCGAGGCAATGAATTTCTCTTCCGCAGCCGCTAGTTTACACTCGAGGTCTGCCCTTTCTTTCCCTCTCTTCTCCCTGACCGCCGCTATGGCGCTTATAGCACATCCCCTGGTAACCGCTTTAAAGGCATCCCATCTCACCCCTAGCAGACATCTCGTCCACGTTGCACAGAAAACCTCCGCAGCAGAGGATAGGCTACCTTTGACTTCAGGGGTCTCTAGCCATAGGGGATTTAGGGTCCATCCAACCCGGCTTGCCTGCGTGCGTAATAGCCCAACTTCTATTAGCAAAGGCGAGTGATCCGAGATGCCTCTTGGGAGATAGTTACAGGTCGCCACCCTTGCCAATAGGTCAGGTGATGAAAACGTGAGGTCTATCCTGGACAAGGATCTGTGCGTAGCCGAGTGGCAGGAGTATGCCTTGTCAGCTGGGTGCTTCCACCTCTATAGCTCATGTAGGCCCAGTGCCTCTGCCCAGGACGCCAATTGCGTCTTAGGGCCCGGACTCCTGTCCAGTCTATCCAACGCTGAGTCCAATACCATATTAAAATCTCCCATCAGCAGTATCGGGGCCGGGGGGTAATTAATTACTTTCTCCATGATCCGGTGCAACACCTGAACATTGAAAGGTGGAGGAATATGAACGCCTACAATAATTACGTCAGTATCCATAAGCTTGGCGTGGAGGATCACATAACAACCCTCCCGGTCCGTCTGCACAGAGTACAACACAAATGGGGTTCCCTTGGAGATCAGCATGGAGACCCCCCTAGAGTAGGCCGAGAAGAGAGCATGATATGAGTCCTGAATCCAGGGTCTCCTCAACGCCAGTCCCCTCTGCCCCACCAGGTGAGTCTCCTGGAGGATCACCACATTGGGTCTATATCTCTTGATAAATTGGAGGACTGTAGTCGGTTTAATTTTGTCATTTAGCCCCCGGACATTCCAGAAGAGAATCTTACAATCACCCATTCTCATAAATCAGAATACAATCCACATGGTCAAATCTCAGTCTCCACTGATAGGCCCTCCCCTCCACCCATGACCGTTCGGCCTTTAGGGTCCAGCTTCCATTCATCACATTCATACCAACACAACAACATATATTGTTAAACTCTATGTTATAGATACAAATCTCATTCCCAACCACCCCTACCCCGCTCCACCATTTCCCAAATTTGGTGAGCTTCATACCCCCCCCAACAATAATACAATACAACAATGGTGTAACTAGTTGCACTCCGGGTGCAGAGACCTATCGCCTGTGGGCCCGCAACATAAATTTCCACAGCCATATACAGGTTGGCGGCTTAGGGTGCCCAGAGTCGCTTGGAGATAATCAGAACGAAGAAGGAGTGACCAGGGAGGGGGGGAATGAGGGCGGGGGGGAGGTAGGTTAGACAGGGAAGGTGAACAAGAGCAACAGGATAGTGGGGGGAGGTTCAGGAGAGGGGGGACCCATCACACCATGGGAATCCAGAGCCACAGCTCTCCTGTATTGATCAGATCAGGATACATTTGTAACTAGAGCAGCCAGAACAGTTTCAACAACCATCAAATAGACAAAACGGAGTGAACTCTGCTTTTGGGCGGCATCTAGACACCTGGCCCCAGCCTTAGCAGGCCCGCAGCGGGAGGAGGAGCCCCCCGTCAAGGGACATAGGCATCAATGCAAATACTGGTGTATTCAGAGAGTGGCCCTCTCCAGGTATTAGCCTCCTCAGCCGAAGTGAAAAATCTGGTCGCCTCTCCATCTTGCACGCGCAAATGCGCCAGGAACATCATGGCATATTATATTTTCTTCTTTCTGAGCCTCTCTCTTACACCATTGAAGGAGCGCCTCAGTGTTTGGACCTCCGAGGTAAAATCTGGGGAGAAGGATAGCCGGGTGTTATCGAAGGTCACCACCCCCTTCACTCTGGCTGCAGACAGGATAGCGTCCCTGTCCCTATAATGGAGGACTTTGAATATAAAGGGTCTTGGCGGGGCCCCTGGTGGGAGGGGTCTCGTGGGGATCCTGTGCGCTCTCTCCACTGTAAAGAACTTGGTTAGGTTCACCGGTGACAGAGTCTCCTTTATGAGATTTTCCACAAACTGCTCTGGGGAGGTTCCCTCTGCTTTTTCGGGCAGACGTTATTGCTTTGATTTCTATTTTCGGCGTCCTCAGCTCTCCCCATCAGAGTGGTCACCTGCCTCCTCAAGGTGGCGATCTCCCCAGCATGGGTGGAAAGCCGGTCCTCCGCATCTCCAATCCTCCTCTCTGCCTCCCCAGCGCGGTCTTGGATTTTATCCAGATCATGGCGGAAGTAATTAAACTGCTCCTGGAGGGTATCAAATTTAGCTGTGAGAGTGTTCTGACATGAGCCAAAAGCCACCATTATAGCTGCAGTATCAGGGTTGGAAACCAACAACAAGAGGGGTGTCCGCACTCTGGTCAGTCAATAGGGTGCACGATCCGGGGCAGTTCAAAACCCCACAGTTAGCAGCAAAAAAGAGGTGGTGGATCCGCACTTCCTTAAAAACACAATCTTTATTGTATAAAAGTTAAAATCATCTCCATCCAAGTGGTGCAAATAACAGCAGCAGCAAAAGATAAAATCCAGTATAGACTCAGGCACAATAAGGTGTGTGGTCCTCTGATGCGTTTCGGGTCTTTAGAGGCCCTTAGTCATAGATGAGGGGACCACAGCACCACACACATTTTATAGGAAAAAAAGGGGAGAAAACTTACCCCATGCAGCAGGGGCATCCGGGAAGCGATGACGTCAGCGGCAGAGGAGGGCGCATCAACCAATCACAGGTGGCACCCGCGGGCCAATCAGAGGGAGAAACCCTCTCACATGACACCGCAGGGCCAGCCAATGAAAGGGCGCGACACACCCCTGGCTGTGACGTCAGGGAGACAAGCCGTTGCCTGGAGACAAGTCCACAGCCTGAAGCCAGATCGTGCAAGGCAGGCAGGGACTGTGCCACAGGAACTTCTCAGGGCACCCGGGGGGAACCGCGTAGCGCGGTGCGTCCAAGCTGGGCTAGCTCAGCACCATGGGCTGAAATTATCATTAAAATCTCGCATGACAGTTGATAATTGTTGAACATAAATGATATACATGCAAAATAGAGACATCTCTCGTCCACTAAGGGTATAAGCATTAATAGGTTAAAGAAGATTATACACAGAAAAAGAGCACCATTTCTGTTTTGACATATAAATGTATATGCATACATACAGATAAACAAATAAATAAACAATATGGTCTCGACCAATAAGATGCCAGTATAGTATATATGAAAATATACAAATAGATAATTAATATGGTCTGACACAATTCAGTAGCCAATAAAACTAAAATCCATAAAGAACAATGGAGACACAGTAGATATATTGGAGAGAATAATTAAATCATTAAGGCCTAAAGTATTATCAATGTGAATAAAATTCCTATCACCACAGTAACTATAACAGTATCTATCAGTGATCAATGAAACATCCCATCTATGATTCATGCCCTGAGGAAATATGGTAGCCAGAGTGAAAATCCAATATGCCTCTCTGGCAAGTAACTTTCTGTGTATATCAGACACCGCCTCAGAGGACGATTAGGAAGGGTTTAGATCCACTTAAAGGGCAAGGCTGCTCACCCAAGGTAGCTTGAGGTATTGTGCGAGTAAAAGTGGCATTAAGGAGATGAGAGTAGCATCCTGGAGAAGGGCTCCCCCGACTGGCCCTCCCATCCCGGTGAATAGTCAATTAGATATTCGAGTCCAGAAGTGTGTGTATGTGTTGAGTGAATGGTGTCGTGTCTATATGTTAATTGAAACTATGCTACTGAGCTGGGTGCCTGCGGCACCTCCATGTGATATGTGACTTGTATTTGTATCTCATGTTTGTTCAACTGCAATAAAAAGAAACTTAAAAAAAAAAAAACTTTCTGTGAATATCACCCCCTCTCGGACCCAGAGAAACTCTTTCGATGGCGCTGATTTTAAAACTGGCCATTTGATCATGGTAATATACATTATGGTGACGTGCCACGTTAAGAGTTCCTAGGGTTATCCATCTTATGGATACCAGACAGATGTACTGCAAGGCGGATTTTTAGTTTCCGGGACGTACATCCAACATATTGCTTATTACATATGTTGCAAGTGATGAGATAAATCACTGAGCATGAATTACAATTCAAAATCGTTTTAATAGTATAATTCATACCAGTGACAGTAGAAGTAAAATATTTGCCCTTATCCACCTTGTTGCACATGCCGCAACGGTTGCCACCACATAGAAAGCAACCCGTGGTGGATAGCCATGTCTGTTTTTGTACATTGCGTGATTGGAATAGGCTGGGAGACAATAAATTGCCCAGACTAGGTGATCGTCGACTAACAATTTGTATCCCTTGGTCAATAATGGTTTGTAGCAGAGGGTCTGCCCTAAGCATGGGGAGACTTTTTCTAATAATGCCAGCCACCTGTTGGAATTCTGTGGCGTAGGGTGTGCTGAACACCACCCTCCCTTGTTGAGTAGTTTTTATGCTGGTTGTCCTTTGAATTAACATGGACGCCCGATCCTTATATCGGGCAATGGTTTTGGCCCTAGTGAGCATCCATGGGGGATATCCCCTAGCTCTTAACCTAGATTGAATCAAAGACGCTTCTTCCTCAAATGACTCTACCCTGGTACAATTTCTTCTATTCCTTATCTCTCCCACAGGTATAGATCTAATAGTGTGTGGAGGATGGCAACTCGTAGCTTGTAAAATGCTATTGCCTGCAGTGAGCTTCCGAAAAGTACATGTGTACAGGGTGTTGTCCTGCATGTCAACAAGGATTTTCAAATCCAAGAATTCCATCATTGATTGGCTCGATTGTGCTGTAAAACCCAAGTTTAAGTCATTCGTGTTGCAATATGCTATAAATTGGTCCAAATCCGTAGTACTGCCAGTCCAGATTAGGATCAGGTCGTCTATGTAGCGATAGAAAAGGGCTGTATTTGACCTCCAAGAGTTGCTACAACCATAGATGTTATGGTGCTCCCACCATCCCATATACAAATTCGCCATGGAAGGAGAAAAAGGAGCACCCATAGAGGCACCGCACTGTTGTATGTAAAATGATGAATCAAACATAAAATAATTATGGGTGAGAAGGAACTCTGTAACCATGATAATAAAGTTACAAAGATCATCACTGTATTCAGCATAATGGCACAAATGAAATTGGAGGGCTCGGATGGCCAACTCATGTGGAATGCTAGAATACAGGGAGGCCACATCCATGGTACAGATGGTGGACCCTGTTGTTAGCTCATGTGCGGACAGAATAGTATTGAGATGGCCGGAATCACATAGAAAACTCGGAAGGCGAAGGACCAAAGGTTGTAATGTGGAGTCGAGCCACTGTCCAAGTGGCTCATTTAACCCACCAATCCCTGCCACTATAGGCCTTCCCCTCGGGGGGTATTCATTCTTATGGATCTTGGGCAAGTGGTGGAAAAGGGGGATAACTGGATCCTTAACTTTCAAGTGGTCAGCCATCTTCAGTGTAAGTACACCAAGGGCGACACCTTCATCTACCAATCTATACAATTTAGTTTGAAAAATCTTAGTGGGATCCCCCTTTAACTCTTTATATGTTGTAGTATCACTAAGTTGGTGTAATGCCTCATTCCTGTAGGCTATTTTATCCAGAATAACCACCTTCCCACCCTTGTCCGCCTGTCTTATCACTATTTGTGTATTCTTTCTTAGCTGCTGTAAGGCCCTAGACTCGTCCTGGGATATATTTTTCACTTGTTTGAAATTTGTACGGGACTGAAGATCCCGTAAATCACGCTCAACCGCCTCTTGAAATAATCCCAGAACATCCCCACGTGACTGCACTGGGTAAAAGTCAGGATTGCTAATGCGGGATGCCCCTGGAGGGTATATGGATGTAAAGGTTGACTTTTGGCCTAGTTCAAATTGCAATTGCTCTATGTCAGTGATTCTACAGAGCTCTTTAAAGTCGCCACCCCTCAAACTATCCAACTCATTCTCTGGATTGGAAGGAGGGTCAGCCGACTGCAAAGAGGAATCACTGATCTGATTAGAAAAATGTCTCCTGAGGGTAAGAGATCGGACCATTTTATTAACATCTAAGATTGTTCTAAACAAATCAAAATGGTTATCAGGCACAAAAGACAGACCTTTAGAGAGAATCAAAGTCTCTTCCGTTAGAACCTTGTTCCAACATTCTTTAAAGGAATCAGGGAGCTCAAACGTAGGAAACTTTTTTATACGCAGCCCCCTGGGTATCATCTTGTCATCTATGTATTTCGAGATTGTGGACATATCCCACCAAATGCGGGCCTCCTTGCTCAGGAGTTCACCATGCAGCTTAAAGAGTGAATGTAAATCCACCTGTGATTCCATGGATTCAGTGGGTTTTGTGGAAAAAGTGTCCAGCTGAGCTAAGCGTTTCCTCTTATCGGTAAACATTAAATCCATGTCTGGAAGGAAGCCCGAGTCTGGTTCGGCTGTTGCTGGGATAGAAGTGGCCATATTTTATGGATCCCTAGATGTCAGAGTGCCAGGTGCTGGAAATCAGGACAGCAGTAGAAACAAACAACAAGAGGGGTGTCCGAACTCTGGTCAGTCAATAGGGTGCACGATCCGGGGCAGTCCAAAACCCCACCGTTAGCAGCAAAAAAGAGGCGGTGGATCCGCACTTCCTTAAAAACACGATCTTTATTGTATAAAAGTTAAAATCATCTCCATCCAAGTGGTGCAAATAACAGCAGCAAAATATAAAATCCAGTATAGCCTCAGGCACAATAAGGTGTGTGGTCCTCTGACGCGTTTCGGGTCTTTAGAGGCCCTTAGTCATAGATGAGGGGACCACAGCACCACACACATTTTATAGGAAAAAAAAGGGGAGAAAACTTACCCCATGCAGCAGCGCAGCTTGCAGCAGCGGGGAGCCCAGGACAACCGGGAAGCAATGACATCAGCGGCAGAGGAGGGTGCATTAACCAATCACAGGTGGCACCCGCGGGCCAATCAGAGGGAGAAACCCTCTCACATGACACCGCAGGGCCAGTTTAGAACAATCTTAGATGTTAATAAAATGGTCAGATCTCTTACCCTCAGGAGACATTTTTCTAATCAGATCAGTGATTCCTCTTTGTAGTCGGCTGACCCTCCTTCCAATCCAGAGAATGAGTTGGATAGTTTGAGGGGTGGCGACTTTAAAGAGCTCTGTAGAATCACTGACATAGAGCAATTGCAATTTGAACTAGGCCAAACATCAGCCTTTACATCCATATACCCTCCAGGGGCATCCCGCATTAGCAGTCCTGACTTTTACCCAGTGCAGTCACGTGGGGATGTTCTAGGATTATTTCAAGAGGCGGTTGAGCACGATTTACGGGATCTTCAGTCCCGTACAAATTTCAAACAAGTGAAAAAATACAATTCTGTGATTACTCACCTGTAGAATTGGTATTATGAGTATATAGTACGTCCTGCTCCAGATAGAATACTTAAACTCGTGTATTACTCCGCCAGATGGCGCTGGACTGCAGAGACATCGAAAATAGGCTCCTCCCGGCCCCTCAAATACCCAGGGACCTCCCACAATCCCCAGCATTGAAAAACAGTTAACGAGAAGCCGGGAGAATTAAAACAACCCAAACTGGTAACTATAACAATGATAACAATCACCATACAGGGGATCCAAGATAATGAAAAACCAAGGGTGGGGTGGAGCAGGACGTACTGTATACTCATAATACCAATTCTACAGGTGAGTAATCACAGAATTGTATTATTCTTAGTATACAGTACGTCCTGCTCCAGATAGAATACTTACACTCGGGACATCCAATAGCAGTGTCCATAAAGTAGGGTGAGATCCCCAAAGGTAACAGCAGACAGTTTAAAGTGGACCAACACCCAGGGGTGATCGGCCCGGGAATCTATAAGATTCCCGGGCCTATCACCTCCCTCACCGCGGGGCATTCGAGATCGGGATGTCCCGCGGGGTGAAACCCCCCCCCAAAAGCCCCAAAAAACCTTACCTTATCGGCGACGGATCAGCCGCCGGCGCCTCTCGCGCGCCCCTCTAGCACAAACAGTCGGCGCGGGCACTGCTAGAGGGGCACGCGAGAGGCGCCGGCGGCTGATCCGTCGCCGATAAGGTAAGGTAAGGTAAGAGGGACGCGCAGGAGGCGGCAGCTTGTCCGTCGCCGAAAAGTGCAACCACAGCAGTGCATTCTGACAAAACAGGGCTGTCCTCTTCCAGAGGACTGCTAACATACCAGACCCGGGGGTCCCAGATGCATCAGTCATGGTGAAAATATCCTTGAGGGCCTAAGACCAAAGTACATGAGGAATCTCGATAGTCACAAGTAACTACTCTAAGACCCTAGGGGTGAACCTAATATCCTTCCCACAATCTAAAAAACAACAGATAACTTAAAAATAGAATACAGCAGAAAAATAAGCACCATAGAGAATAAGAAAAGACCTACCTGGTCCCTGAAGTGGAAAAGGTAATGAAGAGGCTAGGCAGAGGTGCAGGCGTGGCTCCTGAGAAGCTGCCCTCTATGCGAATAAGGGCCCTAGCAGCACCCATTAGAAGAGGCCCTGCTATGCGGGCAGCGATCCACAGCAGGGACTTGAGACGCGGCAGGGACTGTGCAGGAACCCAGATTTGAAAATAAGGAAATTATTTGCCCCAGTAATTGTAAATAGTGCATAAAGCATCCTCAAGAATCATGAAAAATCATTGGGGGGGGGCAGGATATACAGTATTGCATACAACATTTGTTTATATCTTCGATAACCCCAGTTGTGGATGGTATGGCATAAAATACGTAATGAGTGGGTAATAGAGAAGTACAGTAGATGGGGGAGCATGGTTTAGATTGAGCGTGTTAGGACTGCACAGTGGGTCCCAGGACATTGGGAGCAATAGTTGATAGAGGACATCGTATGAAAAAAAGCCAGAGAACAGTTTCCACAGATGGCATATGACCTACAGACCTATATGAGAATGGGCCACAAGGTCCTACCATACGTGTAAGACAAAGATTGGGACAACACCCTCGACTATACTTCTGCCATCTTCATCCAGTGTCGGGCTCTCTCACTATCTGACGACTCTGGGGTCTCCTTGTTGGCTCCTCTTCTTCCACGTATAGGGTTTAGAATGACCACCCTGTCAGTGTTTGAAAGGAAGTAGGACAAAGCTTCCCTCTTCTCTCCAGGCTAGCACTCTCTCCTCACCGACCCCAGAAGCATCAGACAGTGAGAGGACATTGCTCGGTGCTGGATGAGGTTGGCAGAAGTAAAGTGTAAAGTTAGAACAGTAAAATATTTTTGTGGTATTTTTTTTTACTGTATACTTTGAACTAGTAGGGGGTCCAGGAGATATATGTTGGCCTGACATACCATCACCCCCAATTGGCAGGTGGGTACAGAAAAGCCCAATGCCCATAAATGCGGGCCCGGTATTCATTCCTGGGGGAGCACCAGACACGCCCCAAAGAGTATAGGGGCTAGTGTCCTAGCAAGGCCAGAGGACAGCCATTTGGCCTCATAACCATGGGCAACCCAGACCCTATGTCTAGTGTGCCGGCTGGTAGCCTCCCGTTTTTTTTAATGCATATAACCAGGGCGATTTTCAAATAGCCCTGATTATGATCATTCTCAACGGCCTTTTTTCTTTGTAAATTGAGGCTGTCAATCTCGGAAACAGGGGGTGTATCCCTCTCCTTTCATGATATTTGCAATCAAACCTGACAGCAGTGAACAAAGTGAATTACATTTGAATAAGGGGGCAACAGTCCTGACATACCCAGGGGGCTCTGGGTTTACTGTGGAAGTGCCAGAGGCACATGAAGCAGAAGCACAGGGATTGATTAAGCAACACCTGGACAGCATTGTTTTTTTGTGGTTTGCAGTTTTTGTGTCATCGCTTTTGCAGCAGGAGACGTTCCTTCACCTTCCAAGGCTGCCCCGTCCAAAACGTGTCACTTATCAACAGATATCTGAGGAAGGAGGCTACTCCAATTCACAGGTACTGTGTCTGAAAACAAATTTTTTCAAAGAACTATACAAGACCCTTGAAAGGATTTCACACAAACAAGGAACACACCTAAATGGTTTACAGGATAAAGAATTCTGCAATAAAGATGCTACTCAGTAATCTACTGGCCCCACCACTAGTAACTATGACCTGCATCAACTGATGTATGCTAAAGCCACATCCAGGCCAACTGTTGGGGGGAGGGGGCAAACAAGGAAACTGCTCAAGGCCCCCATCCATAAGAAGCCCCCCCCCATGCCTTCAATGTTGCCATGCTATCATTGCTGTTCAACTGCCTATCCATGGAAGAGTGTGAACATTATGGTAGCTAAAGACAAAACACAGAAAGATGCGTCTGTTTTTGTTATATTATGTCCTAGTGCCTAGCTGCCATATTATGTACAAGTGTAGTCCAGTTGTTGCCAGCAGATTACCCCATTCTGGGCTGCAGCTACAGTATGTCATAATCTGGTAATATACAGAGGAAAAAATACCTGATGCCTGATATACATGAGAACATTAGTAGTAGTGATAGTCCTCAAATCAGAGTAAAGAAGAATCACTTAAGGATATTTTCTACCTATAGGCTCTATTTACACCTCTCCGCTTGCACTGCATTGGCACAACACAAAGGAAAATGCTGCCCATTAGTTTCAATGGGCCAGTTCACATATGTACGCTGCATATAAATGTGAACTGGCCCATAAAAAAAAAAATTGGCAGTATTTATACTTGCGTTGTGACTGCGTTGACCAACACAGCTCAAGCGGAGAGGTGTGAATAGGGCCTTAGGCTCTGTTTACATGTCTCCATAGCGTTAAAAGCAAACGTTTTATAAATATTCTAGAGGGGCATTGTATCAAAACAAACGCTGTACTTTTGATGCATTAGCAATGCATCTGCATTGCATTTTTTAAAAAACATTTCTTGCATAATAAGTAAATGATAAAGTCTATGGCAACGCAAACACAATGCAAACACTATGCAGGTAAACTTCTAATGACCTGGGCTGTTACAACGTTGCAATAAAAAAGGTGCCTGCAGCGCTTTTTTTAATTCGTTGTGAAATGCAGCGCAGATCTGTGACCTACCCCATCTAGAATAATGTATAGTGTTTCCTCTGCGTTGCTACGCAGATATGTAAACAGAGCCTTAATGTCACCTATAATTTGTTTTTGTAAAACAAACTTCTAAGATGAAAAAGTAAAAATATTACACTTATGCGCCTGGGGTCATTTCTGCTTACCAGTGACTATAAACTGACCATCTACCATATGTTCCTATCTGACATAATGTAAACTGATTTACTGTAAAAATCAGGTATGTCCTCCCCCCTCCCCATTTTTTATTGGGACGGGAGGGGGGGGGTTGTATTTTTATATATTTTTTGCTCATTTCTTATGTATCGCTTGATTTGGCAACTGTCTACCTTGAGGCTAATCAAGGCCTTCTTTCTTTTTCATTATGCTTACTAGTTTATTCATTTATTGGAGAGACCTTATTTTAAGACCTCTTATTTTTATACTTGACAAAATTACTTGCACACTTTTGTTGTATTATGTGAATTATCTTAAAATAAAAATGATTAAAATAGAAATCAGGTATGGCCTTTACATGTCATGCCTTTGGTATTTGCACTAAAATCATGGCAGGAAAAATATATATATATGTATACCCACTTTCCACTTCCTGGATGGAGTGCATTTAAATTTGTATTTGTTGGTACCTTGCACAGGGAGTGCATCACGCAAGCTAGCAAAGCAGATTTGCAGTCTGTTAGGTTCAAATGTGTATGCGAGGCAATTTGGGCTTGCTTGCCCCTTTCTGAGCTCTTACCTCTCAAACAGGTCCACTGCATCTCACAGTAATAAATAGGATTGAGTTTGTAAACTGGCAGGTAATTTAAGCCTATGGACTGTGTGTAAAAATATTACGTATTAGACTTACTTTTGTGGGAACCTTCTGATCTCTGCTGCTTTAAACATGTCTTCTAGGAAAGCTTCCAGTCTGTGCAGTATTTGCTTCTTACAGCCAGTTTCAGTCAAGCCCAATAGAAGTGTAAATGGCTTATTTTGCCCACCCTGGAACGAGAAGGATATGGTTAGCAAGTGAGCAGGCAGGTAAAAGAGCAATACTATCAGAAAACCTGGTAAAGAGGAATCATATCATATCTACAGATTTAACCTTTTTTTCTCCAGACAGAGGGAGCACCCCCTTGTCGTTTGAGAGTATTTTACTTGAAATTGCTTTTCACCATATGTTTTGCATTCGCCATTTATACATTTATGAGAGTTAATTATGTACTCCATTAGGCATCTCCTTTCAAGACTAAATTATCAGTTTGGACCCTTTCAAAAAATAAGTGCATCCTTTAGTTTAACTAGTACCCAGAAATGAGCTGCATATTCCAGGCCACACCGGTGTCTTGTAAAGAGTCAAATTTTTTAATGACAATATTTCGGTGTCCTTGGAAGCAGCTTGTTGACACTGATTACTATTATTTAGCCTATAGTTTTGCGATAAAACTCCTTTAATTTATCAGGGCTCCCTACAGGCGGGTCAAGTCTCACAAATAGCAGGTATGAGGCAAGCATCAATCAGCCAGTTCAAGGATAAATTACAACTTTGTTATCCGATATGCACAGGATCCAAAAGGTCCAGACACTAAAGTGGCAGGTGCTCCAAAGGGTATCAAGATACAAAGAGGTCCTGGGCGAAGCAGAGGCTGCGCTTGAAGATTGGGCAAAGCTAGCTTTGTAGGTTAAGTCCTAATTGGCAGCCAATGAGGAGACAAAAAGTACCATTTTGTGAGTACTCACCTGAAAAATGGATATTGTCAGTGTGCCACACACCCTGCTTCCCCTTTAATTCTTACGATCGGGTTACTCCACCAGCAGGTGGCGACGTTGCAGAGAGAAGTCTTGAAAACGAGCCCCCTTCCGGCCTATATATACCTGGGACCTCCCACTTAACACCAGTGATTTAAAAAGCAGAAAAGACAAGGTAACAGGAAATCCAATGGTAACCTCAAAATAAAGAAAAGCTTCACCATATAAAGGATCCAGGATACCAAAAAGGGCGGGTGAAGCGGGGTGTGTGGCACACTGACAATATCCATTTTTCAGGTGAGTACTCACAAAATGGTACTATTCTCAGTGTGCCACACACCCCGCTTCCCCTTTAATTCTTACGATCGAGACATCCAAAAGCAGTGTCCACAAGTGATGGGTATCCGACGGCAAAATGAAGCATAACTTAAATGACTGCAGTCTGCAGAACTTTGCGGCCAAACACAGCATCCGCTGAGGCCCGCACATCAACCTTGTAAAACTTAGAAAAAGTATGAACAGAAGACCAAGTAGCAGCCTTACAAACTTGTTCAACAGAAGCTTGGTGCTGAAAAGCCCAAGACGCTCCAACGGCGCAAGTAGAATGAGCAGTGATACGGAAAGGGGGAACTTTCCCCTTAGCAGAATAGGCCGCAATAACGGCCTGACGTATCCATTTGCTAATGGAAGATTTGGCCAGCGCCAAACCCTTCCTAGGCCCACAGTGCACAACAAAAAAGGCATCAGTTTTACGAAAAGGAGAAGTAATAATCAAATAGTACTTAACACAGCGTACTACATCCAAACAATGCAAAACCCTCTCCTTGTCATTCTTAGGCTTAGGACACAAGGAGGGAAGAACAATATCCTGATTCAAATGAAAAGCAGAAACAACCTTAGGAAGAAAGTCCGGCTTGAACCGAAAGACCACTTTATCCTGATGCCTCTCAAAGTAGGGCGCCTGAATAGACAAGGCCGCCAACTCCGAGACACGCCGAACCGAAGTGATAGCTACCAAGAAGACAATCTTCTGAGTCAGGGTAGACAAAGCAATATCTTGCAAAGGCTCAAAGGGAGGAGCCTGAAGAGCAGAAAGAACCAAATTCAAGTCCCAAACAGGGAGTAATGGTTTCCTGGGAGGCCGCACATGCGTAACCCCCTGGAAAAAAGATTTAACTAAAGGATGAAGCGCACAGCGCTTCTGAAAAAAGATAGATAAGGCAGAAACTTGCCCTTTCAAAGTACTCAGCTGAAGACCAGAGTCCAGGCCAGATTGCAAAAACTCCAGAATCCTGGAGACCGAAAAGACCCTACAAGGTAAAGATCTAATCTCACACCAAGCGATATAGGCTTTCCAAGTCCTATAGTAGATGATAGAAGAAGACCTCTTCCGGGCACTGATCAGAGTCTTAACGACCGAGTCAGAAAGACCCTCCTCCTTCAAGATGGAGGTTTCAGCAGCCAAGCCGTCAAACCCAGCGTTGGTAAATTGGGGTAACACAGCCGACCCTGAGTGAGCAGATGGGGCCGAAGAGGCAGAACGAACTGGTCCACTGCCAGCCAAACGATGTCTGCGAACCATACTCGCCTTGGCCACCTTGGGGCCACGAGAATGGCGAACACCTTTTTCAGAGCCAGCTTCCGTACCACCCTGCTCAGCATGGGTATCGGAGGAAACAGGTACAGAAACCCCAGATCCCCCCAGCTCAGGGACATGGCGTCCACTGCCAGAGCCAGAGGATCCTGGGAGAGCGACACGAAGTTCGGGAGCCTGCAATTGTGACGAGAGGCAAACAGGTCCACCTCCGGCGTCCCCCACCGGAGACACAGTGACCAGAGACACAGTGACCGAAAATCCTGCTGAGGATGGAGAGCCCATTCTCCAAGACGGGAAGAGCCCCTGCTCAACAGGTCCGCTTCCTGGTTTTCCACCCCTGGGATGTAAACCGCCGAGAGACAAGGAACATGGGCCTCCGCCCAGGTCAGGATCAGGGACACCTCTGTGAGGGCACCCAGACTGCGAGTCCCTCCCTGATGATTGATGTAAGCAACCGCTGTTCGATTGTCCGAACGAACCTGGACCGGAAGGCCCAGAACATGTTGAGTCAGAAGAGCAAGAACCAGACGGATGGCTCTCAGTTCCAGAATATTGATGGGTAAGTGGGCCTCTTGAGGTCCCCACTGCGCCTGGAACTGAAGATCCTTCCAGAATCCCCCCCATCCCAAAAGACTGGCGTCCGTGGTGACAATTTCCCAAAGAGGAGTCAGGAAAGACCTGCCCCTCGAGAGATTGGTCGAGACCAATCACCATTGGAGGGACTGCCGGACCCGGGAGGACAACTGGAAGGGCCGATCCAACGACCATGGTCGCCGGTCCCAGGACGCCAACAGATGAAGCTGCAGCGTCCTCGTGTGAAATTGAGCAAAAGGAACTGCCTCGACCGAGGCAACCATCAACCCTACCAGCCTCATCCCCAGACGGATGGACGGCCGAGGATTGGAAAGAAGGACCCGAGCCAACTCCTGAAGCAGATAAATTTTGGACTGAGGGAGAAACACCCTGTGTTGACAAGAGTCCAACTGCATTCCCAGAAAGGACACCACCCTGGCCGGAGCAAGGGAGGACTTGGGAAAGTTGATCACGCAACCGAAGCTTTCCAGCGTGGAGACCACCATCCTGGTGTCTGTCTCTGATTGATTGAGGGACGGAGCCATGATGAGAAGGTCGTCCAAATAAGGTACGACACGAATGCCCCGAGATCTGAGAATGGCCATCACCCCTGCCAGCACCTTGGTGAACACTCTTGGAGCCGAGGTCAGGCCAAACGGAAGTGCCACGAATTGAAAATGCTGATCCTTCATCACGAACCGAAGAAAACGCTGATGAGCCCGGCAGATGGGAACATGAAGGTAAGCATCCTTGATGTCTATGGACGTCATGAAGTCCCCCTGCCGAAGAGCACCGATGGCCGAACGCAAAGTTTCCATGCGAAACTTCCGAGTACAGATGAACCTGTTGAGCAATTTCAGGTCCAGGACGGGACGAACCGACCCGTCCTTCTTGGGGACTGTGAAAAGATTGGAGTAGAAACCAAGGCCCACCTCTAAGCGCGGCACCGGCCAGATGACCGCCATTTCCAAAAGATTCCTTACCGACGCCAGGAGCCCCTGCGCGGCCAAAGGATCGGTGGGCACCCGAGACCGAAAGAACCGTGAAGGAGGGCGAGACTCGAACTCCAGTTTGTAACCGGACGACACCACCTCCTGGATCCATCTGTCCGGAACCTCCTGGTCCCAGACCAGGGAGAAGTGTCGCAATCGTCCCCCCACCCGCACGGGTGAGGGCAGCCCCTCATTGCTGAGCGAACTTACCAACAGGTTTGGGCTTGGTGCCCCAGGACTGACCGGGACGGCCACGGCCCCTCCCCCGGGTCCAACCTGCACCTCTGGTAGCGGGAAAGGAAGCCCCCCTACCCACTCTGATTCCCCGAAAGGAAGGATTAAAGGCACTCGCACCCCGAAAGGGGCGACAAGGCCTCTTGCGTTGAGGCAATTTACCACCTTTGGCAACTGAATCTATTTTATCACCAAACAGGCGCAAACCCAAAAAAGGGATCGCTGTGAGCACCTTTTTAGAGATAAAGTCCGCCGTCCACTGGCGCAGCCACACTGACCGACGAATTGCCACCAGCAGTGCCGCTGTCCTGCTACTCATCGCCAGAGCATCGTCCTGAGCGGTCAAGACAAAGGAAATAAACGACTCACACTGTTTGAGAGAACTAAACTCATCACAAGCGGGATCAAGACCTACGCACAGATCTCTAATAATGGACCTAACTGCCAACAGAAGAAGCGCCGAAGCACACACTGGCCGCAGTGTCGATCCGGCACTGATAAAACCATGGCGAGCAAATTGATCAATCCGACGATCCTCACTATCCTTAATGGCAGTGGTGTCAGAAGAGTGTACCACAGCCGCGCTAGACAGCTCTAACACAGGGGTATCGACGTCAGGGGGAACTGACCAAAGCTTCACCAAATCCTCCGAAAAGGGATAGCGTTTATCCCAACTAGGAGGGATTCCAGCCTGTCGTGTGGGTTGTTCCCATTCCTTAAGGACAACCCTCACAAAGTGTTGTTGCCTGGGAAACACCAAACGCGGCTGGGGGACATCAAATAACTCACCCTTTGGCAGGGCGACCGCCTCAGATCCAAATTCAAAATTTCAAACATTTGAGCCAAAATGGAAGGGGTGTCAAAGGACACCCCCGTAGCCTGATCGCCAGCAGCGTCAATCCCTGGTCTGCAGGCTCATCCGACTCCTCAAGGAGTTCCCCCTCCTCATCAGGGGGACAATCGGACCAATCCACTATTTCACACATCTCATCCTCCGAAGCAGGTGCTGCCGGAGAAAGGTGTTTCCGCTTCGCTGTAGCCTTCTGAGCTACTTTGGCGGAAATTATTTTCTCGAGGTTGGCCAATCGTGCACACACCTCGGATTGCGAATCCCCACCCTTGACAATGTCACATGGGGTCCGGAATAAGGGAGGGGGGGTAGGAGATGACGGAAGTTGCAAGGAGCCAGAAGCCGGAGCGATGGACTGGCGCGCAATGTTCTGCTTTGCACATGGAATGCATAATATGACATCATCGCCTGGGAGCGGATCCCCACAACCCCGACACAGCCTGGATAGCCCCGAAGAGCCGTTTCCGGTAATGTCGGAAGCCTCCATATGGTGAAATTATGGTATTCGCAAAAACCCAGGGTTTTACGCATTAAGCCACCCGGGATGCCCCTTTATAATTAATGTCCCGGGAAAGGGAGGATTTAAAAAAAAATGTTTTCTTTTTTTTTAAATTTTAGGAAAAAAAACCCAATTTAGAGTACTAAGACTAGCCAGGTATAACAGAACCGGAAGAGCCACTGCAATGAGGGGATCCCAGGATCTGTAGGGGAAAAGAGACAACAGTCAGACCCCTAGAAAAAAAGGCAGCATGCAGGACATTCATTCATAACAGAATAAAAGGTACCTAGCAGCATATATATCAATAGCAAAGACCTAAGTGCTTTAAGAGTTAAACTGAAGCCACAAACACACAAGCTTTACACATGCTGAAGCAACTTATAGCAAAAAAAAAAAGACGGCCCCACACGCGAGTTGGGGACCGTTTACCTGAAAGGCCATGAAAGAGCAGCAGCAGCAAGCCCGGCACACAGCTTCCTCCAGCCGAGTCCCCCGCACCTGACTCCTTGATTAGAAGGAGGAAGTGCGGCGGGGCCAAGCTGCGAGATAACGCGCTCAAGCCACGCCCCCGCCATCGCGTCACGCGGGCCGCGGCCCCGCCCCCTCAAATGGCGGTGCCGCATGCAGAGAGGGTGCCCCGACGCCCTCAGAGTCAGTGGGGGGAACACATGTAAAACACAACACAGAGCCCTAGCAGTTCAGGCCAATGTTATAGCTGCCCTTATCACATTAGTTTTAGAACTTTCTCGAGTTCTGTCCACATGAAGTCCTCAGCAGGGTCTGAAATACCTGACAGACATGGAACTTCACGACAACATAGTAAGCAATAAAACATAACATACACACAGTACAAGCACTCCCCAACACCCCCCCCCCCCCCCCCAAGTGAAGGGAGAAGGGACCGTAGCGGGGGAGAATGGCCAAAGGGGAACCTCTGGACAGGGGCATCCCAAATCCGTATCACCATGCCGGATAGCCGCATTGCCCCACGCATGGGGTCGAGCGGAGGAGATAAGCTCCTAGGCACCTAAAGTGCCATCTACCGTTGCCCAGTGAGCAGCCTGGGCTGGGAGGCTTCCATTAACCATCTAGGTATGCAAACAATCCAAACTGGGCAGAAATGGGGTGCCGGGGTTTGACCCCGGCTACCTGCAAGCAGGAGACTTCTTTCTTCTTGTCGCCTCATGCAGAAAGAAAACACTGGTGTTAAGTGGGAGGTCCCAGGTATATATAGGCCGGAAGGGGGCTCGTTTTCAAGACTTCTCTCTGCAACGTCGCCACCTGCTGGTGGAGTAACCCGATCGTAAGAATTAAAGGGGAAGCGGGGTGTGTGGCACACTGAGAATATGAAGCAGCACTAGAGCCAGCAAGAGCAGAGATTTTCCTTCTAGTGTCTGCAAAAGTAGATACTCTCTGGACCATTAGTTGGCTCACTCACTAGGCCCAGTGACCTGTGAATCCACCATTGATTTGTGCATTCTAGCCATAGTAGAAGTGAGAGATCTTTTAGCGCTGTAGGACACAAAGTACTTTACAGTAAAACAGAAGACTTATAGCGCACGGGCCAATGCTGAAGATGTAGATTACATTTCCTTGCAATAAATTCAGCCGAACAAAAGTAAACTTCAATCACAAAAACTTCAAATCTTTTGTAAAGACAGGTTATTGTTTTTATTAAAATGGACATAGTGAAAAAGTAAAGGTTTATGATTTAAAGTAAACCTGTGCTTGTGCCATCCTTAAAAATTTAACAACTTTCTGATGTCCATTCAATAAGCACCTCTCACAATTCAGGATAAAAGGTGGCATGGCTCTACTGTAAATAAAACTCCCTCTTACTTAGTCAAATTTAAGCAAAACTACTCTCTGTGGCTGCCATTAGGTATTCTATAGGTGGCCATTCCCTCATAGCAGCAACATTATGGACAATGGTAGGTAACAATTAAAAATGCATTTACAAAGTCTCACCTCCAACCCTGTTATAGCTCAGTAATAAAATGTATTTTCTTTTTTTTTTACCTACCATGTTTTTGCCATATAAAACACACAATGTATTGTTAAATAAAAAAAATAATATTTTGAACTCAATTTTGTGAACAAACAATAGGCAAGGTGCAGAATCCCTAAATTAAAGGCATAGTGGCAATCCCCCCTCCCAATCCCCATAGGCAGTGTGGCATCCCCCTCCCAATCCCCATAGGCAGTGTGGCATCCCCCTCCCAATCCCCATAGGCAGTGTGGCATTTCCCCCTCCCATTCCCCATAGGCAGTGTGGCATTCCTACCTCCCATTCCCCATAAGCAGTGTGTCATTCCCCCCTCCCATTCCCTATATGCAATGTGTCATTCCCCCTTCCATTCGTATAGGCAGTGTGGCATTCCCCATAGGCATTGTGGCATCCCCATTCCCATAGGAAGTGTGGCATCCCACCCTCCCATTTCTCATAGGCAGTATGGCATTCGCCCCTCCCATTCCCATATGAATTGTGGCACCCCCTCCCATAACCTATAAGCATTGTGGCATACCCCCCTCCTATTCCTATAGGCAGTGTGGCATTCTTCCCTCCCATTCCCCATAGGCAGTGTGGCATTCCACACATCCCATTCCTATAGACATTGTGGCATCCCCCCTCCCATTCCCAGAGACAGAGTGGCATCCCCCCTCCCATTCTCATTGGCAGTGTGGCATCCTCCTCCCATTTCCCGGCGGCAGAAGAAAAAAAAAGTCAACTCACATGTGCCAGTGCTCCTGCTTTGCTGGCTGGGCTGCCACACTGCAGGAGGCCAGAAAAAGATGGAGGAGTGGCGGATGCTGTCACTGCTGCCGCTGCTTATTACCGGCTGGAAAACGCAGACACCTGGCTCCTTACAGTGGGTGGGTGTGGCCTGCACCAACTGGGGAGCCGATAATGTGGGAGTGTTGGCACATGTGAGTTGACTTTTTTTCCATTTTCCCCATAAGTTGCTGCACATTTCCAAATTTTGTGCAGCTTATGGGGCAAAAAATATGGGATTCATTTTGCAGTTTCAGCTACTACAGTGACATCGAATAAAATGCAGCTTCTTTTTTAACAGTGACTTTAGAGTGAATGTAGCAGCATATTCTTTAGGTAGAGACTGATGACATAGATGACACAGAGAATACTGACTCTTCCTTCACTAAAGATAGATTACAGCATGGAGACTGCTGTCTATCCATTTACCAGAGCTCACTAACATTAGTGAGAATGTTGGCTATGAAAAACAATGCTTTATACCAGATAACTCTGAAAATTACAACAAATGAACAATCCACAATAGAAAAGTACAAACTAATTTGGATTTTTTTTTTGTCTTGGGGAGAATACAGAATGGCAGGATCATTAGACTAAAAACAAGATATTTCTTATATTCTTTGTTCATAAAAACAATAAAGGGGGGTCTATTTCTGAATTGCTAACCGATTTCCAGCTCTTAGGAAACTATAATTGTTTAATTTGTTTATTAATGACCTTGATGATAGCAGGGAGAACAACGTCTCTCAGAGTTTGCAAAGGAAGAAAGATAATTGAAGATAATGAGTACAGGCGGATTTCTTTCTTCTCACAAGGGCTCCAATGAATGAGCAGCTTTACCCGCCAGACTGGGAAGCGCGGTTTAGACAAGAGTCCTTGAAAAACTTGCCTCAGTGCTGAGACCAGGTAAATGTTAGAACACGCAATAACACATAAAGAGTGATTTGGCAGTGTTTTTATCTCATCCTTACTAAGTACAAAATAAAATCTTTTTTTTTTGTCATGCTTCACTTGAATGCTACTGTAGATGATCCTTTTTTTAATAGGAGTAAGAATTAAGACTAAAAGAAATACAGCTTAACACATGAGAAAGGCTGCACAGAAAGAAAAAAACTGATACAGCCATCTCCAGTTCACTTTTTCACCACTGAACTCTGGACCATCATTCACCCTGGATTCTCTGGCCAATTTTGCCTACACTGTTACTTTAACTTAATAGCCGATTAAACAATTCAACCGTGGCATTAAAGAAGCTGTTCAGGCCTAAAATAAAAAAAATGCTGTATACTCTCCTTTTGCCTCCCTGGTCATATTTCAGGGCTGTCTTGCTTACCTGATCGTCTGATTTATAGCCCGTGCCAATCATCTGATACTTCCTGCTTCTCGGTGGGCACCTCTCCAGCTGTCAGTCATAGTAATGCAAGCCTGCAGCCTATTGCAGTCAATAGAGGGGGCGAGGCAGGTATTGACAAGTCCCCTTTATTTATGGCAGTCAAGGGAGGAGACATGCAGACATTACTATGACTAACAGCAGGGGTGGAGTCAAGTCGAGAAGCGCCTGTCGATTGGGTCTGGTGGCACGGGACATGGATAAGGCAATGAGGTAAGGCAGCCAGCACCTGACTAGGTACAATCTGCAGCGGACTGTACACAACACTCTTCCAACATGCAGGGACATCGGCTGTTAATTCATAAACATAAACAGGATACATCAGCAACATATCTCAACATGGAGCAATGGAAATAACCCCTGTTAGCAGGTAAAATACACTATGCATACAGGCACATGGTCTTTCTATTTTTTTCTTTTAAACTAACTTTATCAAGCATAACAATCAGACAGTCACACACAGGATGTAGTTATTGCATTAAAACTATTGCAACAAATTGCATTGCTTGAACTTATGAACGCAATGGGAGGTAATTTGTCATTAGCAGCCTGAAGGGGCAATAACCTTGCCTATGTCTTACTGTACCGATGACCAGATGGATAGATCTTGAATGTGTGGTACCCTGGATGAGTGGGGTCAGCAATTATTTATGCTACTATGGTCTATAAACACAGTGATACTTACCTCTTCTTCCCAGCAGCTGCTCTGGCACTATGTAAAACTTACCCATGCATTCCCTACATCACGTCCCACCATGTCCTACATCACAACACCATCCAGTCCATTCATTGCAATGGAGGAGACGTGCCGAGACAGTATTTGGTAGTGAATAAAATGGGTGGTGGTGAAAATACCGTTTTGTGAGTACTCACCTTTAAAATGGGAATTTTGAGTGTGCCATACACTCCACTTCGATCTTCATGACATCTGGGTAATCTCCAGTAGAGGGCGAACTTCTGCAGAGATGAATATGCAAAAAAAGAAAGCACCTCCCGCACCATATATACCTGGGACCTCCCACCAATTCCCCAGTGTAAAAAAGCAGTAAAGGGACCAGGAAGAACCAAATATAACCTTAACAATCAAAACCAATGGTTCAGCATATAAAAGCCCCAGAATACCTGAAAAAAGGGGTGGGGCGAAGTGGAGTGTATGGCACACTCATAATACCCGTTTTAAAGGTGAGTACTCACAAAACGGTATTATTCTAAGTGTGCTATACACTCCACTTTGGTCTTCATGACATCTGGGACATACAATAGCAGTGTCCGTCATAGGTGGGAACCAGAAACAGTAAAGAATGTACTAACTCAAACCACTGCAGCTTGCAGAACCTTGCGGCCAAAAACAGCATCCGCTGAAGCCCGCACATCAACCTTGTAAAACTTGGAAAAAGTATGAACGGAAGACCAAGTAGCAGCCTTACAAACTTGTTCAACAGAAGCCTGGTGCTGAAAAGCCCAGGATGCACCAACAGCACGAGTAGAGTGCGCAGTGACCCTAAAAGGGGGAGTCCTCCCCTTAGCAGAATAGGCCCCAACAATGGCCTGACGAATCCATTTGCAAATCGTAGACTTAGCAGGCACCAAACCTTTCCTGGGCCCACAGGGCACCACGAAAAAAGCATCCGTCTTGCGGAACGAAGAAGTAGTCACCAAATAGTACTTCACACAGCGAACAACATCCAAATAGTGCAGAACCCTCTCCTTGTCATTGTTAGGCTTAGGACACAAGGAAGGGAGAACAATATCCTGATTCAGGTGGAAAGCAGACACCACCTTAGGAAGGAAATCCGGCTTAAAACGAAAAACCACCTTATCCTGGTGTCTCTCAAAGTAAGGCGCCTGGATCGACAGAGCTGCCAACACAGAGACACGCCGAACAAAGGTAATAGCCACCAAGAAAGCAACCTTCTGAGAACCGAAAGAGCAATATCCTGTAGCGGCTCAAAAGGAGGACCTGCAGAGCCGAAAGAAACAAATTCAAATCCCAAACAGGAACCACAGCCTTCCGAGGGGGCTGCACATGCGCGACCCCTTGGAAAAAAGTCTTAACCAGCGGGTGTAAAGCAAAAGACCTCTGGAAGAAAACCGACAGAGCAGAAACCTGTCTTTTCAAAGTACTAAGCTGGGACCCAAGATCCAGATTACGCTGAAGAAACTCCAAAATCCTGGGTATAGACAAAACCCTGCAAGGCAAGGCCTTAGCCTCACACCAATCAATATAGGACCTCCAAGTCCTATAGTAAATGCCAGAAGAGGACCGCTTCCTAGCCCTAATCAGGGTCTGAAAACAGCCTCAGACAAACCTTCCTCTTTCAAGATGAAGGTTTCAGCAGCCAAGCCGTCAAAGTCAGCGTTTGTAAATTGGGGTAAAGTAGTTGACCCTGAGATAGCAGGTCCGGTAACAAGGGAAGCCGGTACTGGTCTACGGCCATCCTTACGACGTCTGCGTACCAAACCCTTCTTGGCCACCTTGGAGCCACCAGAATCGCTGGTGCCCCTTCTAGAACCAGTTTGTGAACCACCTTGCCCAGCATGGAGACGGGTGGAAACAGGTACAGAAACCCCAACTTCTTCCAAGCCAGTGACAAGGCATCCAATGCCAGAGACAGAGGATCCTGAGAAAGAGACACAAAGGCCGGAAGTTTGTGATTGTGCCTCGAGGCAAAGAGATCCACCTCCGGAGTCCCCCACTTGCAGCAAAGATCCAGAAAAACCTTGGGATTGAGTGACCACTCTCCGTGCTCAGGGAATCCGCCTCCGTGTTCTCCACTCCCGGAATGTAGACTGCCGAAAGGCAAGGAACATTGCTCTCCGCCCAGTGCAGGATCAGAGAGACTTCCCTGAGGGCACTCCTGCTGCGAGTCCCTCCTTGGTGATTTATGTAAGCTACTGCCATTCGGTTGTCCGAACGAACCTGAACCGGAAGACCCCATAAATGTGGGGTCAGCCGAGCCAGAACCAGTCGAATGGCTCTGAGCTCCAAGACATTGATGGGGGTGTGAGCCTCCTGGGGACCCCACACCCCGCTGAACAGATGACTCTTCCAATAACCTCCCCAGCCCGACAGGCTGGCATCCGTGGTAACCGTCTCCCAACAAGAGATCAGAAAGGATCTGCCCTTCACCAGATTGCTCGAGTCCAGCCACCACCGAAAGGACTGCTGAACCCTGGGAGACATCCTGAAAGGTTGATCCAATGACTGTGGGCACCTGTCCCAATACGTCAATAGGTGAAGTTGAAGAGATCTCATGTGAAACTGTGCAAACGGCACTGCCTCGAAGGAGGATACCATCAAACCCACCAGTTTCATCCCCTGTCGGATAGAGGGACAAGGACTGTCCAGAAGAAAGCGGATCAGGCCCTGAATCCCCTGCACCTTGGTCTGAGGCAGAAACACTCTGGCCCGAATGGTATCCATATTCATGCCCAGAAATGAAATCACACGAGACGTGGAGAGAGAAGACTTGAGGTGCGGTTGATCACCTACCCGAACCTTTCCAGGGTCGACACCACCTGGTGGGTATCCAGCTCCGCCTGATGGAGGGGAGAAGCTGATATCAACAGGTCGTCCAGATAAGGCACAATGCGAATGCCCTGAGATCTGAGCAGAGCCATTATGCCCGCCAAGACCTTGGTGAAGACCCTCAGCATCGAGGTCAGACCGAAGGGAAGAGCTACAAACTGATAATGTTGATCCTCCACTGCAAACCGGAGGAATCTCTGATGTGCCTGAAAAATCGGAACATGCAGATATGCATCCTTGATGTCCATGGATGTCATAAAATCCCCTTGGCGAAGGGAATTGATAGCCGAGCGCAGAGTCTCCATGCGGAACTTTTTGGCTCCGATAAACCTGTTGAGAACCTTGAGATCTAGAATGGGTCTCACCGAACCCTCCATTTTTGGAATCGTGAAAAGGTTGGAGTAGTAACCCCTGCCTCTCTCCGACAGAGGCACCGGACATACCACCCCCATGTCCAGAAGGTTTCTGACTGCTAACAGGAGCCCCTGTGCAGCCTGAGGGTCCGAGGGCATTCGAGACCTTACGAATCTTGGGGGCGGCCAGTACTCGAACTCCAGTTTGTACCCGGAGGAGACCACTTCCAAGATCCAATTGTCTGTGACCTCCCGGGCCCAGACCTGGAAGAAGAGCCACAGCCGTCCCCCCACCCTTGCGGGTGAGGGCGCCCCTCCATTGCTGAGCCGGTTTAACGGCCTGCTTGGGCTTGGAACCCCAGGCAGGCACGGTACGAGCCAGACCTCTGCCTCTGTTCCAGGATGAGCCCCTGACACCCGAGAAGGCCAAACCCCTAACCGCTCTGGCCCCTCGAAAGGAAGGAGTGAATGAGCCCGCCCGCCGAAAGGGGCAGCGCTGTTTCCTCCGCTGAGGCAACCTACCTCCTTTAGCAATAGCATCCAATTTATCTCCAAAAAGCCACGAACACAAGAAGGAAAGAGCGGTGAGCGACTTCTTGGCCCCAACATCCGCTGTCCACTGGCGGAGCCAGACCAATCTGCGTATAGCCACCAATAAGGCTGAAGTCCTACTACACACGACAATAGAATCTTCCATCGCAGCCATGACAAAATCCATGAACAATTCGCATTTTTTAAGGATAGCGAACTCAGCGCCAGCTGGATCAAACTGAGCGTTATTCAGCCAGTCCCTGATAAGAGACCTAGTAGCAAGCGACACCAGGGCAGATGCACTAACAGGCCTCAGGGCCGAGCCCACGTTGGCAAATGAGTGGCACGCCATCTGATCAAGGCGCTTATCCTCGCCATCCTTAAGGGAAGTGGCGTCAGGGGTATTCAGCACAGAAGAGTTGGTCAAGCCTAAAACTGGCGAGTCAACTTCGGGAGAAGAAGACCAGCGCTTAACCGCCTCCACCGGAAAAGGATACTTCTTATCCCAACCCAGAGGCACACCAGGAAGCCGACTGGGCATCTCCCATTCTCTAAGGATCAGCGCATCAAAATGACCCTGGGTAGGGAATTCCAGACGGGGCTTGCAGGCCCCAAAAAATTCCCCCTTCTTGAGAGGGGGCGCCTCAGGCGGTTCAATATCCAACCCCTCCAATAAATGTGACAAAACAGTGGCCGTATCTACGGCATCCCCCAGCGCCTGCCCGACATCGGCATCCCCAGACTGAACATAGTCAGCCTCTGTTTCCTGATACAGTTCCCCCTCCTCTAACGGGGAATAATCTGACAAATCAGCGGAATCGTCGTCAACATCCCACACGTGCTGGGCCGACGACAAATGTCTCTTTTTAGCCTGGGCCTTCTTGCCCACAGTGCTAGCAATAAATTTCTCGATGCTGGCCAAACATCAGAAAGCGACTCCCCACTGGTACCAATGTCACTTGGGGTACGGATAAGGTGGGGAGGGGAAGGCGATAAAGCGGGAGGAGCCGACCCAGAAAGGGGGTACCAGATTGCCGCGCTATGGCCTTTTGTGCGCATGGTACACAGATCAGCACATTCTCCCCCGTAAGGAATACCCCACACACGGCCCGGATTGTCCCAGAGGGATCCCGAGCCCAGTATCCTGCGGAGCCTCCATATGGTGAATCTTTGTGGTCAGTCGCAAGACCGCAGGGAATTACGCATAAGCAACCCGGGATGCCCCTTAAAAGTCCCAGTGGGAGGATTTTAGGTGGACAATTTTACACTAGGGACCCAGGACCAGGAGGGACCCCTTAATATGCACATATACAGGGCAATCTGTAACACACAAAACAGGCAACATAAGTGCAGTGCTGAGTAAAAATGGCCATAAACTTACAGTATAAAAGACCACAGCATTTGATCTTGCAGCCACAATATATATATATATATATATATATATATATATATATATATATATATATACATATCCCAGCCAGACAGTGTGAATAACACACACACGCTCTAGACCAGTGGGGGCCCCCGCTAGAGAGGGGCCCCCACACACAAGCTAAGGAAGTGGCCATCGGGCCCTTACCACACCGATCTGCTATGCGGCCTGCTTATAGAAGATGGCCCCCACGAAGCCTCATGCCTGAAGAGGGAGAGCAGGGGGAGGGCGGGCCAGCGCAGAACACGCGCTTGCCGAGGCCACGCCCCCTTCCCAGCAACGCGGACCCCTAGAAACGAGCAGAGCAATTGCGCCAAAGAAGCTTCCCGAACGCAGCTGAGAGGGAGAAGCTCCCCCAGGCTGCCACTAGCCCTGTTATGCCAGTAAAGGCACTCTGTCACTCACACACACACAGTAAAACACACTAACCACATAGGGACATAAGCTGGGAAAATGAAAAAACGGCCAGGCCAGGCAACCCCCCCCCCCCCCGGAGGGGAATAAGGGACCCGGAAGGGGGGAAACCCTGACAGAATCCGGCCATAAGCCTAGAGGGACGGGGCATCCCACACCAGGATCACCAAGAAACCTGGATAACCGCCTACCCCATAGTGAGGTCTCACGGTGGAGCAGTGCTCCTGCCTTCACCAGGACCCGCAGCCTAAGCTGGGAGGCTCAATATAGGGGCAATTTAAAAGGGTCCTGGCAGTAATAGGGACAATAGAAGGCCGGGCGCGAGCCCGGCTTACCTGTAAGTAAAAAGTCTTCATCTTCTGTCTTGTCGCCTTCCCTGCAGAGAAGGAACTGGGAATTGGTGGGTCCGGGAGGGGCTTTCTTTTTTTGCATATTCATCTCTGCAGAAGTTCGCCCTCTACTGGAGATTACCCAGATGTCATGAAGACCGAAGTGGAGTGTATGGCACACTTAGAATATGTACAAGGCTATGGGTCGTACATGGACAGCACAAGACAACAGTACTCCAAATCAGAGTATATGTTTACATCTAATCCTGGACCAGGATCCAATTGCTTTTACCCTATCTGTATTTCAAAGTAGAGTCTCTGATAACAGTCCTGCCCATCTAACACAGGCAGAGAAACACTTTTTTTTTCCATTTCTTCAGAAGAAGGTCAGTTCAGAAGAAGGTCAGTATTAGGGCTATTGGGTTAGTGCACATGCAATGAGAAGCACCACATTGACATTGAAGCATTGGAGCTTGCCAGTGCTTGCTAGCATGTGCAATAGTTTGCACCTACCAACATGCATGCACTCATATTCAAGGTGCTCATTGGCTATGGTTCAAAGATCTTTTGTCAGCTCATTCTTGTGCCTGGAATCTGCTGTAATGTCTACCCTGCCACAGACATGGCTTATATTGACTGCTCTTGCTTTTACCTTTAGTCCACGACCCTTGCTACGTCTTGGAATATGCCCCTGACCACTGCCTGTCCACAGGCACTTGAATCTTTGACAGCCTTGACCATGCCTTACCTAAATACCCTTATGTAGCTATGTGTTTTTACTGTCCCCCTCCTGAAGCTCTCTAAATCCCATTGTTATATGGCCGTTGACTTTCCAAGTTTATCCTCACCATAAGGGGCTTAGGATAAAAATCAGGACTATCAATAAACTCTCAGCCCTGTGGGTTGGAAGGTGCATCCTAGGCTGGCCGCACCACAGATGATGATTAGACATTTTCTAGAGTCCTGAGCCCTGATGTTGCATCTTACCCGCAGCTTGACTCCTGCTACATAATGGCTGATTTGTTTTGGTAAATTTCTTTTCACCTTTAAAACCACTGCAGTTCAACACTGGGAAGGGAAAGACAAACTCTATGCTGAAATTACTGTGCAGCAGTTCATCTGTCAGCATGATAAAAAAAGAGGACCTGAGGTGATGAAGTAGGTATTTTTCTGATGGAGGCTTGGTAAGGGAAATATTTTTGACCACAGATGGCTTTTACAACACTAAAATCAAGCCCACAAATTGTTACAATTTTTATAAAGCTTCTCTCATTACTACTACTCCAGTTTTAAGGAACATTCCACTTAAAAAAGCATGCAGTTTTGTTTCCCGATTCTCCACTTTTTTGTTGCTTTGAAGGTCTCTAAAAAGCCACATGCTCCATTTTCACTTAGTCTGGACCGCAAAACTCAGTAGAAATGCTGCCTGTTATCAGTGATGTTTCTTTTTGTCAACAAACGCGTGCCACTGTAATGCTCTTCACTTTTTGTTCACCGCTTTCAAGCTTCACCGGGTTTGTATATGCAGCATTACAAAGGGAATTAAAAAAAGGCGCCCGTTAAATTAAAGGTGAGAAAAAAAAAAGCGTAACTCAAAGTAGCATCTGCAAGTTCCTTATAAATACTGTAAGCCTGCAAGTATTTACCCAAAGCTTTTGTCTGACCTTTCTGGATATTATTCTTCAATTTACAGATCTTCTGATGCTTTTCAGATTGGCAAAATGTTTTCCAGGACTGAAATCTTCTGTTTCTTCAAGTTGGTTTGTATTTTTGTACGTATAATTAAGAGTAGTAAAATACAAAGAACCTGAATTTGTATTCAATCCCCTCGATTCAAAGAGCAAAAGTTAATTGATTTCAGATCGAGAATCGTAAGTTTGGGTGGGTGTTAGTCATTTTTTCCTGTTTTTTTGGCCATTTCCGACTCGCACGAGCCTACGTACGAATGCGTATATGCTCTTACGATCATCGCAAGTTCGTTCCTAAATTTTAGGATCAAAACGTAAAACTTAGGATCAAATCCTAAAACTTAGGATCAAAACGTAAAACTTAGGATAATCGGATGTGTTTAGGTGTGATTCAGAGAACAGTTTTCAAACCTCTAAATACGTTTTAAAAGAAAGCCACTGCCGACACCTTTTAGCAGTCGGATTGCTGTTCTTGAACAGGTTTTTTGGCTATGTGGAGGAGTCTGCGCGTCTTGAGCTCCAATGAACTGCATGTATCAGCATGGCCGAGGCCATAAATTGTATGGCAATGCATACCTGATTCATGTATGCCTTATAAAAGCATTTTAATGTGGACCTTAATTAGTCCTTTGCATGTAAACCTTTATTTTGCAATATATTTGCGTTAATTAAAGAAACTTATGTCCTTTGTTATTTATTTTTAAATTGATGTACTAGAATAATATTTTTAGATTGCATTTATTGGTGTAGTTGTTTACCTTTGCTTTGTTTAATTATTTAAGCACATCTTTGGTCAGATGCATCACACTTACTGAGGAGAGGAGAGCGGGATAAAGTGCAGGATGTGGGTTACTGCTGTACTGCAGAGCTGGGGGCACGGAAAGGTCAGAAATCAAAGAATGCAGAGCAACACAGTCACAAGGCCCTTTCTGTTTGCAGGCTGCCCGAGAATACCTGAGCCGCCATCTTGGCTGTTTCTAGACTCATAACATGCAGAAGTTGCTGGGTGTTTTTTTATATTTGAGAGCAATCTGTATGTAGAGGGTGTGGGTAACCACACCCAAAATTTTAAGTTGTACCATTTGAAGCCAAAATATTAAAATTAAATCCACAAGTAAAAAATGCAAGTTAACTAAAAATTAAACAAAGTAAGATTTACTTATGCAAATGCATTCATTAATGGTTGGTTACTACAAAATGAAAGAAATAAAGAAAAATAAAAGACCAAATATTTAGAATGCACTTTAATGAGGTAAGTTTGTAGTGCGCAGCCGCAAGATCAGAAGGATTTACGTCCAGACAAAAAAGGAAAAAGGGCCAAACCAATGTTGCAACCTGAGAAATGAAACGGAAAATTCAGGATGGAAACTGACATAGGTCTGATTCCCGAACTGCCATACGAACGGACGGACATTTTAGGATAGAAACGTATTTGCTTATAGAATCACTCGCAAGTTCATACGAACGCACGAGCGTACGGGAAAAATAGGATGATCGGCACCAAAATCAAAGCTGTTACATGTTTCTTTGAATCGACCCTAATATGCTGCCGGTGGCAGGGCTGTATTTAGAGTTCCTGCTGCCCTAGGCACTATTTGTGCTTACGCCCCCCCATAGCTAAGTGCACCAGGGGCATCCCTTTTAGGAATGCCTAATGTGTGAACGCCCACATCCCTGCAGCTGAGGGGATTCAGATATGCTGGGCATGGCAGCACACCTTACACTGTAGAGAAACCCGCAATGTGACCGTTCCCTATGGTGATGCTCAGTCCAAAACAATGCTTTATGCAGTGCATTAGTATGTACACCATAACGCAATGATTGGACAAGAGCCTGCACATACGCCATGGGAACAGCAGAAAGGTAAGTTAAGTTGTGGGTGATCTGGGGGTTTCACACAGTGGGGCATCTAAAATCAGGATGTCACAGGGGAAAAAACCCCATCAACGGCCAACCTAGAATCTAAAAGATTGCAGGGCCAGCCGTTGGCTTTTTCCCGGGGCAACCCGAAATGGGTTGGCCCGCTGTGTAAAACCGCCCAGGGCACTAGTAAAACTTACCCTTTCCCCAGGTCAACGAAGCATGCACAAGCTTGTCTCCAAATGGCTCTGATTGTTTTCTATGGGGAGCTGCACTGCCCCATTCCCAGTTACACCTAGTGGCGCGTGCTCCCGTCCCAAGCCTATCCCCATAGAAGTTAATGGGAACCTTCCCCGCATCGCCGGGGGGCACCACTGCATGCAAGTTTTTTTTTTTTTATTAAATTGTTGCTGGCCTCCGCCCCGTACCCGCGCCTGTCTGTAGCTCCGCCCTAGGCACGTGCCTTCCTTTGCCTAGTGGCAAATACGGCCCTGGCCGGTGTCACTGCTAGTCTGAACATTAGTTGTAAAAACCAGACTTCTCTCCAGGGCCAAATCATCACTGATGCAGTGGTGCAGCACCTTCATTGGACACCTGCAGTTTAGCCCCCCCCCCCAGCACCATTATCATCCAGGGGCATGCTGCACATGTTTTATGATTGTAGACTGGGATGGGGCTCCAAGCCGGGGGAACAGGGGAGACGCACACAAAAGAGACAATGAGAAAGACAGGAGACACAAGCGGAAGGGAAACAGGAGATCAACACGAGAGTGAGAGTAACAGAAATTAAAGGGCGCATAAGACTGGGGATGTATATAAAGAGACAAAGAGGGGAAGAGAGAGGCAAAAGAGACACAGATACAAGAAAGAGAATAAAACAGATACAGATAAAACAAGAGAGTGACAGGAAAAATACAGGGGACACCAGAGACAGACGTAAGGGTCCATGATTCATGGCTGAGTGTGCATGCCAACACACGTGCGAAGCGCACCAAATGGCAGGCTCTTAACAGCTAAGCTCGTAACAGCTCCCGATGGTTCCCCATGTTCCTCTCCTTTCCTTTACTATCTCTTCATAGTGATTTGCTATCGCTTCTCTACAGCTTCTGTGTTTTCTGCTAAGCCCTATTCGCCATTTTGGAGTGTATTCTCTGGAAAACCTGTGTTCTCCATATTTTGGGTGGTGTTATTTTGGGGGGGGGGGGGGGGGGGGATATTCTGAGTCCAGTTAACCCTTTAACTGCCAGCCTACCCTGGTGCTGCCACTGCAGCTTACTCTGTCATTATATATATACAGTTTACACTCACCGACATGGCCCGGGGAACCGTGCATCTGAAAGAAAATGCCAAAGGAGTCTCTCAATGAAGAGTGGCACACCACCACGATCATGAAGAAGAGGCCCAATGGAGAATACCGAGGGAGGAGGCAGAAGCAGACAGAGAACATCAAACTACCCAGCAGGAGACGAGAATATTCGAAATCCGGCAACTGAGAGTGGCACTGTATTTACACAACAGTTTCTTCTGACGGCTCCTGGTTGCACAGTTCTCCAGCCCACGGCGATGAATGTAAGCCACATACATACTGACTGTCTGACCTTGGGATAATCTATGCTGTTGAAGACAGACAGCCCCACACAGAGTAATAAAGTGTATCTGCCCCCGGGGAAGGGAATCGATCGGCCCGGAAATCTTATAGATTCCTGGGCTGACCGCAGTGGGTTTTGGTCCACTTTAAGCCCTCCCAAATAGTATATGTCACTGACTGCTTTAGGGAAGCAATTAACTAAGCTCTAACTATTTAGTTAATATAATATAATTATATATTATATGCCACCCCAAAATTAATATGCAGGGAGGAGACAGACTCCACTAGAGTCTGCAATTACTATGAAATTAGATGGCAAGTGGATATCCCTCCAGGCCTAAAATTCTTAGCCAGAGTGCAAACAAATTCACATTCAGCACCCACAATTATTAAGATGAGTGCATGCAGAACCTCTATAACATCTATAATCTATAACACTCATAATTTTTAGGCAGAGTGTGAGCAGACAAGTCCTCGTCCAGAGGAGAAAGAAGTTACACTGCTGCTATGCACTGCAACTTTTACCAAGATTGTGCATGAGCAGGAGTAAACACAGATTAAAATAGTAGAAGAGAAATCAAAGAATAAACAATATTAAGAGATATTGCAGGGGATCATTTTACAAAAGTCACAAACCAATCTGCATTGTTTTTTTCAGCTGGGCTGACATTACAAAAAATTCTAGTCTGGCTTTCCGGGCCCCCTTCACCCCTTCAGCAACTGTCCAGACAACTAGCAGACCTCAATAATGGCAGCATGCTCATCTCCCTTCTTGCTGGACAGGGTTGTAAAAAAACGACTCTTGCCTATCTTTGAGAGGTATCTCACACAAATCTCACACAGATCAGTGGATGAGACAGTCAGCCAATCAGTGCAGCAGCAATGCGGTTGCTGCGCAGTTATTGGTTGATTAAGCAAGTCATGATCCTGTGACAGCAAACACGGGATGCCCTGCTGTGTGATTTGGGATTTTCTGCTGTGTGAAATCCCTAAGAAAACCATTAAAACTGTCCTTCAATCAGTGGCTCATGCTTCAGCATTATTAAGATGCAAAGACGTCAGAGCGACTTAGTGATGCTAAATGGAGCACAAGCCGTTGACTGCATCCCTGTGTAAGCCCTTCAGAATGGTCTTTGGTGGGTAGCCACATCAGCCAGAGGGTGCCAGGGATGCAGCCATGGGTTCAGTAATTCTGCCCAGCCATGTGAAAATATAGGTACAGAGGCTAAGAGAGCTTTCTAAGAACATAGTTACCGGCTCAGTCTGCAGATCACTTTGCTAGGGTGTGAGGAGCTGGCTACCCCCCACCCAAAAAAGGTTGCTTGCCTGCTTCAACTCAATAAAATGCTCCCTTTCACTGGGACGTGAACAAGTCCACAGTATGAATAACCTGCTGGGAGACATCATTTTATTACCTGATCCACCTTCTTCTTGCTCAGATGATCTTACGATCCTACTGCATATTGTCCTCACAGGTACTTGAACCATGAGATGTAACGAACTGGACTCCCACCAATGGATTCAATTTAGCTCCCAAAGTGTCATCCTACTCCTGGTGCCACTCTGGGGGTTAAATTGGCACCCTTGTGTTTGAAACAGGCCACAATGCCACATTGTCTGACTGAATTCTGACCAGGTTTCACACCAGGGCCTGAGTCCAGTTGTCAGAACAATGCACTAAACTGGAAGAAATGAACGAACAATGCCAGGAAGTGGTACCTAAGCTACCAATATAGTAACTGCCTCACAGATGGAAAAGACAGTCCAAGAACATAACAGCAAAGTCAGTTGTAGAGACCTAGTGTGAAACTGGACAAAGAGTACCTCCTCTATGTAAGACCGCATTAGCATTAAAAGGTGCATTCCCTGCCATATGGCTGGCCTCTCGGTCGCCAACAAGAATGTAGCCAAGTTTCCCTCAATGTCCCAATGCCTAATCAAAGGCAAGCTGTCAAAAAAAGAAGAAAACGGAGGGTGTTGCATATGACCAGGGCATGCACTGACATTTTAGTGGTGTCAGGTAAGATACAGAGAAGGATGGTACCTTTCTTTTAGCTGAGAGGCTGATCATGGACCCTCATATTTTTATTTAGTTTCCATGCAAGTAGAGATAAGTGTGACCTGGAGATAATTTTTTATTTCACAGTTTTTCTCACACATGGTTCTCCAGATAATCTAAGCATTAGTGACATGTAGCGAATACACAATACCGGGGAATGGAGGCAATGGCTCTCGGTTATTTGTGTGTGTGAAGCATATTCTTCTTCAATTGCAGGTCAGGAAAAGCAACAAAAGGAGAAAATAGGAGCAATCAGATGTGACTAGTATGTGCTGAACTGCAACGGTACAGCTAAAGAGTCTGCTGAGAGTCCCGGGTGTGACCTGAATAATCGGTAGCAGCTCTAATCTGTAATTTCAATCAAGAGGCCTTCAATTATTAAAAACATTCAGCTTCAGGCCAGCAAAACAAACAAATAACCAGCAATCAAGCACAAGGACTACTCAGAAAAAATGGGGGAGAGGAGGGGAAATTACAGTCAAATGAGCAAATTAGCCACATAGTTGACAGATTAAATGTGAAAAGAAAATCTGGCAGGATTACTTTTGTGTCCATAAGTGACCCAGACATTTATACCAGAGGTACAGTAACGTTCAGACCAAGTTATCATCAGGTTCAGTCCCAACCAGCAGCAATGTGTGTATACAAGTACTTCTGCGGAGCCTTCAGTGCCTCTGGGCTTGACCAAAAGTTGACTACAAGTCAAGCTTGACCACAAGTTTTAATACTTACCTAAAGGTCTTTTCTTCGGAACCTGTGGAGTACGCAGCCTTAGATTATTCCTGACTTCTGGAGTTGTTGGGGTATCCATAGGAGAGGGACAAAAAGTGTCAATAAAGCTGTTTAAAGGCTAGTATATCCCATCAACCCCCAGCACTGCTGATCAGTTAGTAAAAAGCAGTAACTGCAGGATTAACAAAACGTGGCAAAGGCAAAAAAAGTCCATCTGAACAATAAATTCATCAACCATGTGGTAGGCAGGATTACACAAGAAGGGAGGGTGACGCGTACTCCAGCTTCTGTTTCTAATCTGGAATTTCCCTGAATTAGAAGGTCGTCCAGAAATATAGTAATAAAATAAATCAAAATAATGTCATTATTGTAAACAGAATTTTGGTAAACACTCTGGGAGCAGTGGCTAGACAGCATGGCAGGGCGACAAATCGGAAATGTGCTTCTTGAATAGCAAAACAAAGACATTTCTGGTGAGCTGGACAGATTGGTATGTGTAAATAAGCCTCCTTGATGTCTATAGTGGCTAAGACTTGTCCATGAGTTATAGAGGAAAGACTTGATCTGAACGATTCCACAAGAAAAAGTTTGTAAACAACATATTTGATCAATTGCTTGAGTTCCAGTATCGGTCTGAATGACCCATCTTTTTGGGGGACTATGAATAAGTTGGAGTGAAAGCCGATCCCACATTCCGATTGAGGAACCTGGGACAATTACTGCTGAATGAAGTAGACCTTGTACTACCTGAGATAGTGAAGACGGAAGAGGTCTTGTGGTAGATTTGACACAAGAAACCTGACTGGAGAAAAAGATAGAAACTCTTTTTTGTAACTAGTTTCAATCACTTCTCTCACCCAAGCTTCTAATACGTGGTCCAACTAGGTCTGGACAAATCGGGTGAAGTCGCCCCCTCATGCTGAATTTAGTTTTGAGCCAGGTCTTGATCTAGATCTCCAAGGATGACCTCCTCTATATGGGGCTTTATCTTTGCTCCTAAATGAGGGGACTTGTCTTTGTGATCCCCTGCTACTGTTTCTACTTTTTTGAACGATTTTGAATGATGAACTCATTTTTTGAGGTGTCAAAATCCCGATGTTGAGGCAGATGTGTACTTCTACCTACAGTAACCTTTTTTATAAGGGCTTCCAAGTTGTGGATCTAAATAATGTCCATGGCGGATTTCAAATCTCAAATGTTAGAGACAATAGAATCAACCGAAGTTTCGCCTTGAATGTTATTCTCAAGATCTTTGAGCTACTCCTCAGCCACTCTAGCGATTAAAGCTAGCACGCAGCTGTGTCCAGCAGCCGCTCCAAGAATCACTTCTATCTCTGGAATCTTCTATCTGCTGAATCCTTGAGAGCCGTTGGTTCATCCATAGGCAAGGAAGAACCTTTAGAAATAATTGCCACAGGATAATCCACTTTAGTGATCTCACTCCATTGTTTAGAAAATTCGTCAGGAAAAGGATACCATATATCCCAAGATTTTGGTACCTTCGACATTCTTCATATTCATAAATTGCCTTCACTCATTCATAAATGATTAGGAAACATTTTGTTGAAACTTTTTGGATAATTCAGGCTTGTCTGAAGGAGTTTCTTCCTTAGTTTTCGGCTCTGGGAATTTCAAGACATTCATTACCCAGGAAATAGCTATCTACATATCAAAGCTATAATTCTGAGATGAATTCTGATCCTCTGAATCAGATAATAACTTGGTATCAAAATAATCGGTTTATTTAGAGAAGGAAGACTCTGTTCTACGGGACTCCTCCTCATCTAAAACGTCAGAAGAAAAAGAACCTCTGTTGCGTTTTCTAGATACCTTACCATGACCCTGATTGGAAACATGTGACAAGTTACCAGACATATTGGCCTGACCAGCACCACTCATAGGGGGAGCGGATAACTGTGATTGTATGTTAAGGAATGGATTAGTCGTTAACGGGTTAGCCATCTGAGCCTAGGCTAGTACCGCGAATGGCCAGAACTGCTGGATGGTAAGGGTGGTCATGGATGATCTGCTAGTTTCATCCTGGTCATGACAAGTAATAAACAAAACATCCTTTGAAGTGCTTGTGCTGTTTACATCTTAAGCACGAAGGCTGAATAGTATCAGACTTGCATGTCAGGTGCAGCTTTATGAATCTTAAACATGTTCTGCTTTGGTCAGAGTAAGATTTCTGTGCCCGCTTAAGTTGAAAGCATAAAGGGACAGACATTTTTTTGTGTGGTCCTGAAGAAATTGAATTTAAAAAACTGCAAACGTTGGAGCCCTGCTAGGCTGGTGGAAATGGAGGACAGGCATATGAGACAGGCATCAGGTCAGCTGCTTGCTATCTAATTATTGCTGTTGGGTTTAGAGCCCCTTCAATGTTTGGTTTAGAGAGCAAGTTCGCTTAACCGGCTGCAGAGAACAGGATCATACCAAAAATAAGAGATCACTCTGTAAAAAAAGCACATCTCTGATGGAACTGTTGTAAATCCTAGTTGAGCACAAGGCTTGGAAAAGCAGTTGGAGCATATGGGGCCCAGGCAGGTAACAAAAATACCATTTTGTGATTACTCACCTGTAAAATGGGTATTATAAATATGTCTCACACCCTGCTTCGGAAGTAGTAATTACACGTGGGTTATGGCCCAGTAGAGGGCGAACTTCTGCAGAGATGACTAGAAAAAGAAGCCCCTCCCGGTCCATAAATACCTGGGACCTCCCACACATTCCCCAGTATAAGAAAGCAGTAAGGGGACCAGGAAGAGCCAATAAAATCTATGAGAAAAAAGTGTCACCATATAGAGGATCCAAGATACAACTCAGGGTGGGACGAAGCAGGGTGTGAGACATACTTCTAATACCCATTTTACAGGTGAGTAGTCAAAAAATGGTATTATTCCAAGTATGTCTCACACCCTGCTTCGGAAGTAGTAATTACACGTGGGACATCCAATAGCAGTGTCCAAAAAGGGTGGGGATCCCAACAGGCAATAGTGCACAAATTAAACCACTGCAGCTTGCAGAACTTTGCAGCCAAAAACAGCATCCGCTGAGGCCTGCACATCAACCTTATAAAACTTGGAAAAAGTATGAACAGAAGACCAAGTAGCAGCCTTACAAACTTGTTCAACAGAGGCTTGGTGCTGAAACGCCCAGAAAGCCCCAACAGCACGAGTAGAATGAGCAGTGATCTGGAAAGGGGGATCCCTTCCCCTTAGCAGAATAGGCCCTAATAACAGCCTGACGAATCCATTTACTAGTGGTAGACTTGACGGGCGCCAAACCCTTCTTGGAGCCAGAGGGCACCACAAAAAAGGCGTCCGTCTTCCGGAATGGTGAAGTAGCCACCAGATAGTACTTTACACATCTAACGACGTCCAGAGAGTGCAAGACCCTCTCCTTGTCATTGCTAGGTTTAGGACACAGTGAAGGAAGCACAATGTCCTGATTGAGGTGAAAAGCAGAGACAACCTTTGGCAAGAAGTCTGGTTTAAAACGGAAAACCACCTTGTCCTGATGTCTCTCAAAGTAGGTGGACAGAGCCGCCAACTCAAACACGTCGAACAGAGGTGATAGCCACCAAAAAGGCAACTTTTAAGGTGAAAATGGATAGAGCAGAATCCAGCACTGGTTCAAAAGGAGGACCCTGAAGGGCAGACAGCACCAAATTTAAATCCCAAACAGGTAACATGGGTTTGTGAGGAGGGCGCACATGAGTGACCCCCTGAAAAAAGGTCTTAGCCAAAGGATGAAGAGCGAAAGATCTCTGAAAGAAAACCGCCAGAGCGGACACATGCCCCTTAAGAGTGCTAAGCTGAAACCCCATGTCCAGACCATGCTGAAGAAACTCCAAAATCCGAGGAATGGAAAACTTCCCGACAAGGAAAGGCCCTAGCCTCACACCAATCAATGTAGGTCCACCAGGTCCTGTAGTAGATATAAGAGGAAGATTTCTTCCTAGCCCTGACAAGAGTCTGGACAACGGCTTCAGACAAACCCTTTTCCTTTAAGATGAAGGTTTCAGCAGCCACGCCGTCAAAGCCAGCGTTTGTAAATTGGGGTAACAAAGCTGACCTTGTGTGATCAGATCCGGAAGCAGAGGCAGCCTGAATTGATCGACCGCCAGCCGGACGACGTCTGCGAACCACACCTGTCTTGGCGACCTTGGGGCCACTAGGATTGCTGGCACACCCTCTTGAGCCAGCTTGCGTACAACCTTGCCCACCATGGGAAAGGGAGGAAACAGATACAGGAGACCGAGCTCCCGCCAGGACAGAGACATGGCATCCACAGCCAGAGCCAGAGGGTCCTGGGACAGAGACACAAATGCCGGAAGCTTGTGATTGTGACGAGAGGCAAAGAGATCCACCTCCGGACACCCCCACCTGCGACAGAGGGATAGAAATAACTTGTTGCTGAGGGACCATTCCCCCCGGCCAGAGGTCCCTCTGCTCAGAGAATCCGCTTCAGAGAATCCGCTTCCAGGTTCTCCACCCCTGGAATGTAGACTGCTCTCGGCCCAAGCAAGAGTCATAGACACCTCCCGGAGGGCACTCCGGCTGCGAGTCCCTCCTTGGACCGCTGTCCGATTGTCGGAGCGAACCTGAACTGGTAAACCCCGAAGGTGATGTGTCAGATGCAACAGCACCAACCGAACCACCCTCAGCTCCAGAATGTTGATGGGGATATGGGCCTCCTGAGGACCCCACAGCCCCTGGAACTGACGTTCCCTCCAGAAGCCTCCCCAGCCTGACAGACTGGCATCCGTGGTGACCGTCTCCCAACAGGGTGCAAGAAAGGACCTGCCCCCCAGGAGATTCCTCTGGCCCATCCACCACTGGAAGGACCGCCGGACAAGAGGGGACAGAACACAAGTCTGATCCAGAGACAGAGGACAAAGATGGAGCTGAAGGGGTCTCATGTGAAACTGAGCAAATGGCACTGCCTCGAAGCAAGCCACCATCAAACCTACCATTGCCTGATGGACGGACAAGGGCTGGACAGAAGACAACGAATAAGAGCCTGAAGAATATCCACCTTCGGCTGGGGTAGGAACGTCCTGGTCTGAATGGATTCCAGAGTCATGCCCAGGAACAAAGCCACCCTTGACGGGGATAGAGAGGACTTGGGATAATTGATTACCCACCCGAACCTCTCCAGCGTCGTCACCACCGTTCTGGTGTCCAGCTCCACCTGGTGGAGAGAGGAGGACGTAATGAGAAGGTCGTCCAGGTAAGGCAAGATACGAATGCCCCGGACTCTGAGAAGGGCCATCACGCCGCCAAAACCTTGGTGAACACCCTGGGCGCTGAAGTCAGCCCGAAGGGAAGAGCCACAAACTGGAAGTGCTGGTTGTTTACCTCGAACCTGAGGAACCTTTGGTGTCCCGTGAAGACCGGCACATGAAGGTAAGCGTCCTTGATATCTACTGAGGTCATAAAGTCCCCCGGGCGCAGTGAGCCGACAGCAGAGCGCAGAGTCTCCATGCGAAATGTTTTGCTTCTGATGAACCGGTTGAGAGTTTTCAAGTCCAAAATGGGTCTTATGGAACCATCTTTTTTGGGCACCGTAAAGAGGTTGGAATAGTAACCCAGACCTCTCTCTGTGGGGGGAAACCCGGGACCTGAGGAATCTCAGAAGAGCGGCATGCAAACTCCAGCTTGTACCCGGAGGAAATTACCTCCTGGATCCAGACGTCTGTGACCTCTAGGGTCCAGACCTGAGCAAAGAGCCGCAGCCGTCCCCCCACCCGCAAGGGTGAGGGCGCCTCTTCATTGCTGAGCGGGCTTGGCAACGGATTTGGGTTTAGTACCCCAGGAAGTCCCAGGTTGGGCACGTCCTCTGCCCCTACCCCAGGCATCCCCTCGGAACGCAGTGAAAAAAGTTCCCCTGCTTGACCGAGAGCCACGAAAGGAAGGGTTGAATGAACCCGAACGGGCCGGCGCTGCTTCCTGCGTTGAGGCAACTTACCCCCTCTGGCAACCGAGTCTAAACGATCACCAAACAGGCACAGACCCACGAAGGGAAGCCCTGTGAGCGCCTTCTTAGCAGCGTTATCGGCCGCCCACTGGCGCAACCAGACCGACCGGCGTATAGCAACCTGAAATGCCAAGGTCCTGCTACACATACGGATAGTATCATCCAAGGCTGATAAGACAAAAGCAATGAACATCTCACAATGAGTCAAGGCTGTAAATTCCTCACTGCAGGGATCCAATTGTGAACCATCCAAAAGGCCCCTAATTAGAGCTCTAGTAGCCACGGCCGTGATCGCAGAAGCACAAACCGGGCGCAAGGCCGAACCCACAAAAGCAAAGGCATGTGAAGCCAATTGATCGAGACTTCGGTCCTCACCATCCTTCAAGGTAGTGGAATCCGGGGTATGCACGACTGAAGTATTGGACAATCCCAGGACGGGCGCGTCGAGCTCTGGGGATGTCGACCAAAGTTTCACCACATCCACAGGAAAGGGATACTTCCTAACCCTCCTGTGAGGGATACCAGGGAGCCGACTAGGCTTTTCCCATTCCTTAAGGATCAGATTGTTAAAGTGCTTCTGATCCGGGAACTCCAAACGAGGTTTGGCGGTCCCAAAAAATTCCCCCCGTTGCGGAGGGGCCTCCGCAGGAGGGGAAATGGCAAGTACCTCAAAAATTTGAATAAGGAGCCTATGGGTGTCGACAGTATCCCCGCGCTCTGAGCCGGCATCAGCGCCAGGGTACTGGCGACCCTCAGATAAGTCAGAGTCTGGGAAAAGTTCCCCTTCCTCTAGCAGGGAACAATCAGACAAGTCAAATGGTTCAAAATCAGCATAATCAAAGGCCGGCGCTGCGGGCGCCAAGTGCGGTCTCTTAGCTGGGGCCTTCCTGGCCGCAGAGCTAGCAATCAGTCTCTCAATGTTGGCCAGTCTTGCACATACATCAGATTGCGACTCCCCACTGGTGACAAAGTCACCTGGGGTCATAACCAGGCGTGGGGGTGTAGGGGATGAGACCAGCGGGGCTGCTCCAGCCGCACGGGGCCCGGCTTGCTGTGCAATAGCCCGCTGTGCACATGGTACACAAATTTGCACATCATCACCCACAAGGGATGCCCCACATACCACACACAGCCGGGATTGCCCAGAAGGGACCCCGAGCACAGTATCCTGGGGAGCCTCCATATGGTGATTTTTAGGTAGTCGCAACAACCGATGGGAATTACGCTATAGAGCTACCCGGGATGGCCCTTAAAAGTCCGTTAGTGGGAGGATATGAATAAGGCCAAGGAAACTAATGGTACCCCTAAATTTTGAGAAAAAGGGCCATAGGACCGGGAGAAAACCTCTAATGCTGTTTTTTTTGTCTGAAAGACACAATAGGGAACCCACATAAGAAAGACAGGCACACATACACAGCTGTCATAATTGAGTATATATATATATATATATATATATAAGTATCATAAAAAAAAAATACCATATGCTGCCCAAGGGCTCTACAATTGCACAGCAGCCATATTATGTACATATACAGTTAATCCGTATATATATATTATATATGTAAGCCCGCATGGGGCACTCACACGACCGGAGAAGCTGTCCAGCTCCGTAGCGCCGAAAGGAAGAGAAGGGAGGAAGAGAGGCCCCGCCCCCTCCAAAATGCAGGATCCCAATACAGGCTGCGCCAATAGGGCTGGGAGCCGGCCGAGAGAAGAAGGAAGGGGCGGGCCACTGCGAGCGCGCCGAGCGCCAGGCCCCGCCCCCCCTACGATTCAGAGACCTGACCACAGGCCGCGCTCCCCAGCCAATAGGGCCGCGGAGCCGGCCGTGACGTCACCTGAGAGCCTGAGAGCGCGCGGGCCGGCTGTATAGGAGAGAGGAGGACATAATAAAAAGAAAGGCAGCACACGCTGGCAGTAGCCAGCACGTGAAGTAAAAGCACACTCATACACACACACACAGAAGTGAAGCATAACATTAACCAAGGAAAGGAAGCTACCCCCCCCCCCCCCACTAACCGGGAACAGGGAGGTTAGGGGTAAGCCGATGGCTACATTTAACTATGTAGCGAGGGCTTCAAACGAACAGGGCATCCCAAGTCAGGATCACCAAAAAAATCTCACGACCGCCTACCCTTTGGTAGGGGATTTGCGGTGGAGCATTGCTCCTAGTCAAAAACACCTCTAAAGGTGTCCCCTACCCTCACCCAGACCCTGCAGCCATAGCTGAGAGGCTTAAATGACATTATGAAAAGAGGTCCAGGTGGACAAAGGGGGGCCGGGTGTTACCCGGCTTACCTGCAAAGGAAAGAGATAGCCATCTTCTTGACTTTCTTCGCCGTCTGCAGATACTAAACTGGGGAATGTGTGGGAGGTCCCAGGTATTTATGGACCGGGAGGGGCTTCTTTTTCTAGTCATCTCTGCAGAAGTTCGCCCTCTACTGGACGATAACCCACGTGTAATTACTACTTCCGAAGCAGAGTGTGAGACATACTTGGAATACAAGAGTAAATCCATGGCAGTTGCTGAAGGAGGGTCAGTTTGTGGTTCTTTACAGCAAGATGGCCACCAGTAGGTTGACCAAACTGACTTAGAGCATCCAGGCAAACAAACCATATACTCACCTTCTCTACCCTGGCAGCTCCATTGCAGAGGTCCAGTGGTGTGATACTCACCAGTTCTATGAGACTGGGTCCTGTTGTCCGGTGCGACCTGTTTGCAGGGCCCAGGTTTCGCCATGTTCCCTCTGCAGAAGGCTTTGGGGATGCAAGCTTTCACCAAGGGACCAAATCTCAGAACGGGGTGAGAATCACCCTAAGTCACCCTGTGTTCTATTTGTGTAATTGGGAGGATGTGTTATAAGAAAATGAAAAGGAAGATTAGGAAATACCAAGATGGCTGCTGTCATGCAGACACACAGGCATGACTACTAAAGGAGACAAAGCTGGAAAATGACCGCTCACCCACTTAAGCTATAATAACAATAATGCACCCTTTCTTACTATACCAATAAAAATTTCACAGATGTTACATATGAGGTAAAGACACCAGTACCTGGCAAATACAGGTTAAAATTTATTGTCAACATATTTAAAAAGGACCCAAGACAGGCAATTATTTTAGACTCTAGAACTGGCTGATTGCCTGCTTCCAAAATTGGGATTCCCCGATGCGTGAAACTCCATCGCCAGTTGTCTAAAAGTCTTACCTTTTTCACAATCCTGTGATGCTTGCATGGCTTGCCATGTGCCTGGCAGCATCCCCTGCTTCGTCCACCCTGTGTGCACAGGTGCAGGCAGACATTCAAATTTGCCAGGAGTGGGGGGAGCACACAAGCAGGGGATGTGGCAAAGCTTAGATGCACATCTGGGGCATGAATGTGATGTGGGATTGTAGAAAAGGTAAGACAACAGGCAGCCAGTGGATATCTGTAGGGTACGTTTCAAATGAAAGATTATTAACCTTATGGTCTGCCGTCAGTGCCACCCTACAGCAGAACAGGGGTAGCAGGGATATCTCTTATCTGTCAATTGATGCATAGTACAGCTGCCATGGGAGGCAAGATCTAGGTCACTAATAGTGTGAGGAGGCATTTGAGGTTAGTTTAGGGTCAATGAGAAAAAGGACTCTACCTGGCACAGAGTTGCAAGGGAAATGTACATTGAGGGTCATACAGATATTTCACTAGAGACATCAAAAAGTAATCCTAAAAACTTTTCAGACATTAGGTCTGAGTCCCTGACCAGATCTTGCAAGCAAACATTTCAGGTCACACATTACTCTAACTTACGAGTTTGTACTAAACTCTGGGAGTTCGAGTTCCCAAACCCAAACACTGACTTCAGCCAGAATCCATCCTGAACCCAGTAAAGCTGGTCCTGCTGCTGTAACTCACCTGAGCCCCGATCTGTGGTCCCTTGCCAGTGGCGGCATCATGTTGGACTGGTCCCCTGCCAGGGCCACAGAAAGATGGCCGCCACACCCCATGAGTGTGAGTGTCCTCAATCATGGAGAGAGGCAGCAAACTTCCTGTGGCCCCTACTGGGGACCATTCCGACATAATGTCGTCATTGACAAGAAGGGAATCGCAGAGCTGAGGTAAGTTTTACAGCAGCCCTTCCTGCTGCATACTCTGCACCCCCCTCCCACACACCCGCCCCCAATGTTTGCGTCTCCATTGATTTCAATGCTGACCGGGTTCGGATCCCCAAACTTTTATTCCAAGTTCAGCAGAACTTGCTATACCCAAACTTTGAGGGGTTCCCTCAGTTCTAGTAATAATAGTAGTCATAATATAACATTGAACAAAGATGTGCTGTATGAGGCTACATTCTCTTGTAGCAAGTTTATACATATCGCATATCTTTGCTTTTGTTCCAGGTTTAAATTTTTCCCATAAATTAGCAGTCACTACCATGCTGCACTATATTTATCACAGTTAAACTTCCTTGGTGAAGTACACACAGCAAGATTTTCCACCTTTTATGTGTTTTGTACATCGTTCAGAGGTTCTCCATGGAGTAGGAGGCGGTATTTCATATAAGATCAGCATGCATTATACATTCAGACACAATAGACCACAACATGATCACTTTATTACCTCTTTAAGGTACAGACAACATGCAACCTGCCAGCAGACACTCGGCCTCAGCGGCTTGCAAATTATAGCATTGATTAAAAACATAGAAGGTTGACAGCAGAAGGAGACCATATGGTTCATCTAGTCTGCCCTTATGTGTACACTATATGTTCTCTTTATCTTAGGACAGATTTAGGCCTAACAGATATATGCTTAACCCCAGGCATGTTTACAATCACTTACTGTTGTTTTTTCCACCACCTCTGCTGAAAGTTTCTTCCAAGCATCTACAAACCTTTCGGTAAAATACTTTCTGATGTTGCTCCTAATCTTCCCTACTACTATCTTCAGGTTGTGTCCCCTTGTACTATCATTTTTTTGAGTGATTGGCAAGTCAAAAGTTAAAAAAAATATCAGTAGCTTACCTCTCATTGAGTGACTGGAGCGATGTGATTCCTCCTCTGTCGGTCGCCTTACTGAGGAAATCACTTCCTCATTCAACTTTCAATCCCAATCCCGCTGACCTGGGCCTTTCAATCGACCTTCAGAGGACCATGAAGGGTAACAACCCCCACTCCCTCCACAGACGTTCAGATTAGCTGTCTATCTATGCAGCTATGAAACCCCACCCTTCTCTCTGGTCACACTATGTGCTGGCAAGCTGGAGATGCACTTAGCCTGAAGCATCTCTACCCCTCTTTTTCTGGTCACACTATGTGCTGGCAATAATAATTAGGGGCATAACAATGCACTTATTTTTTTACTATGATATATGTAAAGCACTCAGTGTGCTTACATCACATCACTGTTGCAACACCCACTGTTTCTCCTCATCTTTTCTCTGCATCTCCAATGCTCTAACACTTTTACAAATAACTTAGGAACTACAGGATATTTTTGAAAAAGAATTGAAGTTTAGGACGAAACAATGGGACAACGATCGGGCTTGCCTTTACGATAACTTTAAAAACAATTCCATGGAGACTACATGGGATGCTCTAGATGCCAGCAGCAGGGAGAAGGTAGGTATGTGCAAGGACATGCAAACTACCATGGGATGCCCTAGATGCCAGAAGGCGGAGAAGGTAAGTATGTGCTAGGACATGCAGACTGCCATGGGATGCCCTAGATGCCAGAAGGGGGAGAAGGTAAGCATTTACAAGGGCATACAGACTACATGGGATGCCCTAGATGTCAGAAGGCGGAGAAGGTAGGTATGTGCAAGGACATGCAAACTACCATGGGATGCCCTAGATGCCAGAAGGCGGAGAAGGTAAGTATGTGCTAGGACATGCAGACTGCCATGGGATGCCCTAGATGCCAGAAGGCGGAGAAGGTAAGTATGTGCTAGGACATGCAGACTGCCATGGGATGCCCTAGATGCCAGAAGGGAGAGAAGGTAACCATGTACAAAGGCATGCAGACTACATGGGATGCCCTAGATGTCAGAAGGCGGTGAAGGTAAGTATGTGCTAGGACATGCAGACTACATGTGATTTCCTAGATGCCAGTAGGGGGGACAAAGGTAAGTATGTGCAAGGACATGCAGACTACCATGGGATGCACTAGATGCTAGCAGGTGGGAGAAGGTAAGTATGTGCAAGGACATGCAGACTACTATGGGATGCCCTAGATGCCAGCAGGTGGGAGAAGGTAAGTATGTGCAAGGACATGCCATGGGTACACTGGCGGGGGACTGCGAGAAGCACATTAAAATAGCTGGCTACAACAAAAAAAGGCCTACGCCAGAGAGCCATGCAAGGATACGGCACATCGAGAACAATTGGAGCCACAGCAAATGACATCCGAAAACAGGTAAAATACTGTAAATGCTTGGCTAAACCATATACGTACACAAAGCAAATATGGTCACTTGAACATGCATGAACGAACTTTCCTCAGGATGCAGCGTTCGCAATTTCCTGGTTTCTGAGATCAGTTCTCGAAAAAAAAACAAGCATTCACAGTCAGACTCTGAATCAGGCCAAATTTCTATTTGCAGGGGTGGTCTACAGAACTATACACAGTATTCCAAAGCTCTACACAGTGGCACCACAACCTTCCTCTTCCTACTGGTGATGTCTCAAGCTATGCAGACTAACATCTTGCTTGCTTTCCCCATTGCCTAGCTACATTGCCTACTCATCTTGCAGCATTCAGTAACCAGTATCCTTAAATGCCTCTCTTTTGAAATCCTGGCCCCCTTCACAGTTTTTAAAGTGTTCCCACCTAAACCTGGGCATTATGGTGCTCTCCTGGGCTAGTGAAGGGTTAAACACCCAGTGCCAATTGAGTGTGCAGTTGATTCCTCTCCATCAGATGGACCTCTGCAAGGGAAAGGTGGGCATCTCTCTAATGAAGGTTCACTGATAACATTAGGGGGTGAGGCACGTTTAGTTTAGTGTCCTGTGGACCAGCACTCTCCTTGACAGATTTCACATGGAGCTCCACTAGGAAAAGGTGGGTATGTTTATCTAATGCAGGACTCACTGATGCTGTGAGGGAACTAGGTAAGGTTTAGTGTCAGTGCGGACCAGGAACCTCCCTGGCACGCAATTTCGAGAGGGGAGTTTAGGTCCACTTTGAGGACAAATGCACCTATTGACTTATTTCTTTACATGCCCTTAGAGCTGGTGTTTATATGGGATTTATAACTTCCGCTCACAGTAACTTTGAGAACAAGAGGGCATGTTGGTGGATCCTCTGGCTTGCTGCACATATCACAATACAAGCTGCATGTGTACAAGATCACTTTGGTAGCTTTATGGCTAAATGTAATCTATGCCATTTTTCTCTCCTATCCTATTTATGTAGTAGATAGGCTACATGTAGACAAAACAATGTGGTGGGAGATCTGAAGCTGTAGTGCAAGGTTTTCGGCCCTTCCACCTCATGTGCTGCACTGAAGGTTATAAGGCAGCCTCAGTTAAGCTGCTGCCAAGTTATCTTTTGCATTGTATGTCCCAAAGGGGGCTCTCAGAGATTAGAGTTAGGACTGCACCTCAGAGTCACCGTGGTATTTGGGGGTGTGGCGTTAGCATACTTGTGCAGATGTGTGTGGACCATGACCTCTGTTCTTAACCAGATTACAGGTTTCACTGCAAGCTAACAGGGTTGAGTGTTGTGGCCCCTTTAAGACTTGTGTAGACAAAACAATACTTATTCAACCTTCCATTTGAAGTAGGAATTACATTAAGGTATGAATACTTCAATGTGACAAACCAGGAAGAGAATCCAGCCCAGTGTTCCTGAGAAACACAGCACACAGCATGCAATGCTTGCTTCCCAACATGATCACAATTCAGCCAGTATACATCTATGGGCAGCACAGGGAAAGCTCATGTATTGCACTTACCAGCTTGTGAATTGCTTGTAAGCCATTCTCACCCCCACTGTGCTTTCTAACGCCGATCTTACTGATCCGCTCTCCCTGCTTGCACTGTGACATCTACTGAAGCACCTCAGGTGTATTTCTATGGGCCTGCCTATGCTGCGTCTGGCTCTCGGGTGTCCTGCTGCCTCAATCCAGGTGCCACCGCTTTGGGACAGAAAACAGTGCTGTGTATGGCAGCATATAGAGGCAACAGAATCACAGCACATTATATTATATATCTAATGATGTATTGCATTGCACAATGTGTTTGGAAATGCACAATGTGACCCTTATACTGAGGGAGGAGTGGGAGATGTGCATGGAAAGTTGCTTGCTGCCCCAGTAAATATTCAAAGTGCAGATCTGCCACATGGCATTCTTTTCCTGAAATGTCGCAATTGTGTCGGTACAGATATTACCTTCGTTAAACAGGGAATGTGTTTTCCTTTTCATTATAAACACATTAGCTCCATTCTGTGGCAAACATGGAGTTTTAATGTCTCCTTTCTCTGGCTTGGTGTGCAGACACAATGCAGTCCCAAGGTTACACAAAGGAGCAGCGGTGAAAAGCTACAGGTCTCCAATGATCTAATCAGCAGAACACATCCCTTCTATAACCTTTTGTCCTAAATAAATTACACTGAAGTCGCGGCATTCTTCCGATACACGCTGACCTTTTCCCAACAAGTCGCTGAGGGAAAGCATGCCATGTTCCTACATAACATTAAAGCTGCGGCGGCCCAGCCTAGGCTCAGAATTTCATTTATATTCATTCTGTTTGTTTTTATGGCAACAATGTAAGGTGTGTATATGTTTTATAAGCCTATGGCTGGATTCAAATGCTTAAACAAACAGCCCAGGCAATAGCAATAATAAGGCAGCATGGAGCTCACCTGAAATTGGCACAACTATATAAAACACACATAGATCGTTTAAGCACATTTTGAAGCAGTTTAGTATCTATGGAGCAAATCAGACTTGGGTTAGGTATTGATGGCAACAGATGAGGTTGGTGTACAGGTCAGTCTGCAACCTTGCGGAGTACCACCTGACAGGATCATGAGTACCACCAGCAGCAACTGTACCACTAGTTGGAAACCCCTGGTCTAGATTATCTTTGAGCATTACATTTTCGCAGCATTAAAACTACCTTCATTTTGAAATGGTCTGTGGTCAATTCATTTTAGAAGTTACAGCATATAAAAAGCCGATAGAAAATCCAAACAAATATGGATTAATTTTAAATGTGTTTGAATTGCCTTTAGGCTGCTGTTAATTTGGGGGTTATTTAAAAACCGATAGAGCCAGGTAGTGTCTCATAGCCTCAGGCAGCGTCTGGTGAACACTGGGCGCTGTAGGCAAAACCACATTTATGAAAGCAAATCTGTTGAGCGACTCTAACAGCGTCATGTAGCGTCACATGTTTTACTAGAGGAGGCTCAGCATATAGCACCGACGCTCTAGGTTCCAGAGCGCCAGATATTACCTTTCGCTCAGTGTCGCTCTCCCATACATTTCAATGGGCGTTCATTTGCTTGTGCTTAAAGAGCATGTTTGTCGGTTTTGGTTTTGCTCAAATATTGTGTGACCTTTCCTGGCTGCAAACAAACACTTTTAGAAACATTTTGGACTTTTTATATTTTTATGCAAAATTGTCTGGCACTAAAGTGTTATTGTCCCAGTGTTAAAACAATGTCATTCCATGTGTTTTCGCTTTGTTACTGGTGGATATGTGTTCAAAAACAGACTTTAATCACACAGCGTCTGGCGCTCTATGCTATAGCGACTAGATTTAAAGCACCCATGCTGTGTGTGTGTCCTTTTTTTGATAAATACAGTGTGGAGTGCCGGCTCCCTGCAGACGTATACTGTTGTTAGAGCGCCCAACAAACATCACATTCATCAATGCGGGCCAGGTTACTACAGAGACTGAGGCACTCTGTTACAGCGCCCGATACCCAATTACAGCGTCTACTATCGGTCGCTCTAAGCGCCGCTATACAGACGCTCATCTGCCGATACCTGGCGTTAGTAGTGAATCAGCCTCCATGTAACTTTAGAATTAAAAAACAATATCAACCCCAATAAAAATCCCTATCACATGTACAGATTTGATTTTTAAATATTTTACACTGCTGTATTTCAGTGTTACAGAGAAGCGCACTGCATGCTGTCTGGTTCGCTGGGAATGCTGCCCTGAGACGCAGATAAACCACAGTACTGCAAACTGGAAGTTGTAAGTATTTTAGCCCAGTCCACGCAGCGTGACAACTAAATCAGAATGCCATGAGGGCTTAAAGGGGTTTTAGAATCTATTCCTGCTTTCACTCTTAATAGGCATACATAAATGGTCAAGAAGCACAAAAACCGAGATTCTCTGAAATCACCAAAAGTTACATAAAAACCTCTTTGATCAGAAATAGTTTGGGACAAATAAATAAAGGAAGAGTATAGGAGATTGGACGGTTTTGTTGCATGGAAACCGGTTTACACCCAGGTAATGATTTCACCACTGACTAGAATGAGGATGGTCTAATAAGCATAATTAGATCGTGATGGTGTCTAGAGATAGAAATGAGATATCTCAGAGTACTTAAAAATACAATTCTGTGATTACTCACCTGTAGAATTGGTATTATGAGTATACAGTACGTCCTGCTCCAGATATAATACTTACTGTTGGGTAATACTCCGCCAGATGGCGCTAGACTGCAGAGACATCGAAAACAGGCTCCTCTCGGCCCCTCAAATACCCAGGCACCTCCCACAAATCCCCAGAATTGAAAAGCAGTTAACGAGAAGCCGGGAGAATTAAAAACAACCCAAACTAGTAACTATAACAATAATAACAATCACCATACAGGGGATCCAAGATAATGCAAAAACCAAGGGTGGGGTGGAGCAGGACGTACTGTATACTCATAATACCAATTCTACAGGTGAGTAATCACAGATTTGTATTATTCTTAGTATACAGTACGTCCTGCTCCAGATATACTTACTGTCGGGACATCCAATAGCAGTGTTCATAAAGTAGGGTGGGATCCCCAAAGTCAACAGCAGACAGGTCATACCACTGCCGCCTGCAGAACCTTATGGCCAAAAGCAGCATCAGCTGAGGCCCTAACATCAACCTTGTAAAACTTTGAAAAGGTATGAACAGAAGACCAAGTAGCGGCCTTGCAAACTTGTTCAACAGAAGCCTGGTGCTGAAAAGCCCAAGAAGCACCAATAGCACGAGTAGAATGAGCAGTAAGGCGGAAGGGAAGATTCTTCCCCTTAGAGTAGGCCTGAATCACAGCCTGACGGATCCATTTGCTGATAGTAGACATGGCAGGAGCCAAACCCTTCCTAGGACCAGAAGGGACCACAAAAAGAGCATCAGTGCTCCTGAAAGGTGCAGTAGCCACCAGATAGAACTTCAGACACCTAACCTCATCCAAAGAATGCAAGACCCTCTCCTTAGCATTACTAAGATTAGGGCACAATGAAGGAAGAACAATGTCCTGATTCAAATGAAAGGCAGACACTACCTTAGGCAGAAAATCTGGCTTGAAGCGAAACACCACCTTGTCCTGGTGTCTCTTATTGTAGGGGGGCTGAATGGAAAGCGCCGCCAACTCAGACACACGCCTAACAGAAGTGATAGCCACCAGAAAGACAACTTTGAGAGTAAGAATGGCCAGGGCAGCATCCTGCACAGGTTCAAAGGGAGCACCCTGTAAGGCTGACAAAACCAAGTTCAAATCCCAAACAGGCACTGTAAGCTTACGAGGGGGACGCACATGAGTGACCCCCTGGAAAAAAGTCCTGATCAGAGGATGCTGAGCAAAGGACTTCTGGAAGAAAACAGCCAGGGCAGAGACATGACCCTTCAGAGTACTGAGTTGGAGCCCCATCTCCAACCCATGCTGCAGGAACTCCAGAATCCTGGGAATAGAGAACACATGACAGGGAAGAGACTTAGACTCACATCAGTCAATGTAGGCACGCCAAACCCTGTAATAAATGGAAGAAGAAGACTTCTTCCTAGCCTTTATCATGGTATCGACAACAGAGGCAGACAGCCCCTTCTCCATCAAGATGGAGGTTTCAGCAGCCAGGCCTTCAAAGCCAGAGTTTGTAAATTGGGATGGCGTAAGGAGCCCTGAGTGACCAGATCTGGCACCATAGGCAGAGTGTACTGATCTACTGCCAGCTGCACCACGTCTGCGAACCACACTCTTCTTGGCCACCTGGGGGTCACCAGAATTGCTGGCACCCCTTCCAGAGCAATCTTGCGCAGAACCCTGCCCAGGGAAGACATACAGAAACTGAAAGTCCTGCCATGACATTGCTAGAGCATCCGTGGTCAAGGCCAGGGGATCCTGGGACAGGGAGACAAAGGCCAGTAGCTTGTGATCGTGAGGGGACGCAAACAGATCCACATCTGGTTGGACCCAACGGTGACACAGAGATTGGAACACCCTGTTGCAGAGGGACCATTCTCCCTGGTGAGAGGTCCGCCTGCTCAGAGAGTCTGCCAGGAGATTTTCCACCCCCGGGATGTACACAGCTGATATGCAGGGAACATTGGCCTCCGCCCAGGTCAGCATCAGAGACACTTCCTGGAGGGCCCTCTTGCTCCGGGTCCCTCCCTGATGATTGATGTAGGCAACTGCCGTCTGGTTGTCCGAGCGCACCTGAACAGGCAGGCCCCGGAGGTGAGGGGTCAACTGAGCCAGAACCAACCTGATCGCCCGCAGTTCCAAGACATTGATAGGTGTGTGGGCCTCCTTACGGACCCACCTCCCCTGGAACCGCAGGGACTTCCAGAACCCCCCCCCACCCAACCTGACAGACTGGCATCCGTGGTGACCGTCTCCCAGGAGGGGGTAAGAAAGGATCTGCCCCCCTTCAGGTTCATTGAGTCCATCCACCACGAGGGGAGCCTCCTGACCAGGGGGGAGAGCACACAGACTCTTTCTAGTGACGCTGGATCCTTGTCCCACACTGACAAGAGGTGGAGTTGCAGAGGCCTCAAGTGGAACTGAGCATAAGGGACCGCCTCGAAGCACGCCACCATCAGGCCCACCAGCTGCATCCCCTGCCTGATGGAGGGATGATGACAAGATAGCAGGGACTGGACCTGTGCAATCAGACTGTCCATCTTCTGTAGAGGAAGGAAAATCCTTGCCTGAACCGTATCCAGATTCATTCCTAGGAATGGAGTTACCAAGGAGGGGGACAGTGAGGACTTGGGGTGGTTGATCACCCATCCAAATGACTCCAGGGTGGACACCACCAGCTGAGTATCCAATTCTGCCTGATGTAGAGATTGGGAGGTGATGAGAATGTCGTCCAGATAGCACGCGGACGCCCTGATACCTGAGCAGAGACATCACGCCAGCCAGCACCTTGGTGAACAGCCTGGGAGCCGAGGTGTGACCAAAGGGCAATGCCACAAACTGGTAGTGTTGATCCTCCAGAGCGACACTGAGGAACCTTTGATGACCTGGAAAAACAGGAATATGAAGGTAAGCATCCTTGATGTCCACAGAAGTCATAAAATCCCCTGGGTGCAGGGAACTGATGGCAGAGCGCAGAGTTTCCATGCAAAATCGCTTGCTCCTGACAAATTTGTTGAGGATCTTCAAGTCCAAGATGGGCCTGAGTGACCCATCTTTTTTGGGTACTGTGAATAGGTTGGAATAAAAGCCCTTGCCTTTTTCTCTTAAAGGGACCTTGCAGATGACCCCCAGCTCCAGGAGACCTTGTACTGCCTGCACTAGCTCCTGGGCTAACACAGGGTCCTGAGGAATCCGGGATCTGATGAATCTTGGGGCAGCCAGGCAGCAAACTCTATCTTGTAACCGGAGGACACTACCTCCTGAATCCACCGGTCTGAGACATGAAGCCTCCAGACGTGAGTGAAGTGCTGAAGCCGTCCACCCACCCGGATGGGTGAGGGCACCCCATCATGCCTGAGGGGGCTTGGGAGAGGATTTAGCCTTGGGGCCCCATGAGGAGCCAGGACGTCCACGTCCTTTGCCCCTACCCCAGAAATCCCCTGGGTGCAGGGAACTGATGGCAGAGCGCAGAGTTTCCATGCAAAATCGCTTGCTCCTGACAAATTTGTTGAGGATCTTCAAGTCCAAGATGGGCCTGAGTGACCCATCTTTTTTGGGTACTGTGAATAGGTTGGAATAAAAGCCCTTGCCTTTTTCTCTTAAAGGGACCTTGCAGATGACCCCCAGCTCCAGGAGACCTTGTACTGCCTGCACTAGCTCCTGGGCTAACACAGGGTCCTGAGGAATCCGGGATCTGATGAATCTTGGGGCAGCCAGGCAGCAAACTCTATCTTGTAACCGGAGGACACTACCTCCTGAATCCACCGGTCTGAGACATGAAGCCTCCAGACGTGAGTGAAGTGCTGAAGCCGTCCACCCACCCGGATGGGTGAGGGCACCCCATCATGCCTGAGGGGGCTTGGGAGAGGATTTAGCCTTGGGGCCCCATGAGGAGCCAGGACGTCCACGTCCTTTGCCCCTACCCCAGAAATCTCCCCGGGCCCCAGTAAAGGAACCCCCCCTCCCTTGTCTAGCACCACGGTAGGGGGAGGAGAAGGAGCCCTGACCCCGAAAGGGACGAGACTGCAGCCTGCGCTGGGGTAACCTACCTCCCTTAGCAAAAAGGTCCAGGCGGTCCCCAAACAGGCGTAGTCCTTTGAAGGGAAAACCAGTGAGGGCCTTCTTGGCAGCGTTGTCAGCAGCCCACTGGCGTAGCCGAACCGAGCGGCGTATAGCCACCACAAGGGCAGATGTCTTGGCACACATTTCAATGGTGTCATCCAAGGCAGAGAGGACAAAATTTACAAAAACCTCACAACTGGAGAGTGCATTAAACACCTCACAAGGCAAATCATCAGGGGCAGAAATCTGGGGATTCGTGGGAGGTCCCCGGGTATTTGAGGGGCCGGGAGGAGCCGGGAGGAGCCTATTTTCGATGAGTATTACCCGACAGTAAGTATTATATCTGGAGCAGGACGTACTGTATACTAAGAATATAGACACTAGGAATTTTGGGGCCCCATACAGCCACAGTGTCTGCCCCCCCCCCACCCGCTTTGATCCTACACAAATATATAAAATACAATTTTTTCCCACTTTTCCTTGTTTACAATGAAGTACAATTGCTGGCGCATCCCCTGCATCGTGCGCATGCTCCTGTCCCAGCCATTCAGATAGGCAGGAGCACAAGCAGGGATGGGTATGCATGGAATACAGCATCTCCATTGTAAACAAGAGATTACATGAGAGGCCTCACATGGGTCTTTGGAGCGTGGTGAGGTGAGTTTTTTCTGGCTTCCTGGGAGGTTTCACACAGCGAGGCATCCTGCTTCGGGATGCCCCAGGGGCATGAAACAAAACCTGGGGAAATTCAAATTCCTGGGTTTTGTGTCACTTAAAGATGGGTTTGCAGGGCTATAGTGCCTGTCTGAGACCCCCATAACCTGGAGCCCTTTTGTGCATACATTTTGTGGGCCCCATCCATGTACCATTACGGTGCACCATCAGGTGTGTGCAAGTGGGGCCCCCATCCATGTGCCATTACAAGGGCCCCATGAGGTGTGCTGAAATGGAACCCCCCCCCATCCACATGTCCTTATGGGGGCCATCATCATGTGCAGAAATGGGGCCCCCCATCCATGTGCCCATCCATGTGCCATTACCGGGGTCCCATTGTGTGCAAAAATGCCCCCCATCCATGTGCCATTACGGGGGCCCTGGTGTGAACATTAAATGGGGCCCTTTCAAGTCTCTTACAGTAAACTTTTTTTTTTTGCCTTTTAACTCATTGGATGTAGCAAGACAACTAAAGACTGAAACAGCAGAGACGACTTGTGCTTCCTTTCCCTAAGTGATTTAAAAAGATGGCAGACAGCTCCCATGAATGAGGACACTTCTGGTGCCAGCTGGCAGTGCTGGCACTAGACGCGTCCTCACTCATGGGAGCCGGGGCCATCCATTTGCAGCCCCGTCTGGGGCCAGATATAAGTATCACAGGCTGAGGTAAGTGGCCTAAGCCACTATACACTCTCCGGGCCCAGTTGCTCTCTCCCTAATGGCAGCCCTGTTCTTCGGGCACTAGGTCAATGCCCATAAGCTAGACACCGCTCATGGACCTGCCTCTGCACTAGTCATGATGACTGGGGCACACCCAACTCCATTTATGGCACATGTGGGTGTGGTGTGCTGAGGCATTGCTTGGCACGCTTCTACAATGCAGTCACTGTGACTGATGTGGCGGATTAGTCACCTCATCCTGTGGAGGAAGTGGGGCACTGTAGTGTGATCATGGCTGGTGTATCCTGGGCATTATGAATGAGCCCTCAATCACAGCAGAAGCAGCAGATCTGAAGTAATTGGATACTAAAATGGTCACTTATGATTGCTGGAAGCTCTGCATACCTGGAAGCCGAGACAGCAGAATTTATAGTAATTCCTTGTTTGGAAGTGGCAGAGTGTACGGACGAATAAGGGGGAACGGAGGGGAACAGAGTTCATGGACGGGGGAGCAGGAAGGGCATGTTTTGTCAGCGGCCTTTAGATCTGCTTTAAAGGAACACTAAAGTCAAATAAAATGCTGGTCGGGTGTTTTACTGTATTTTAACCCCTTACAGTGACTGATTACTGTGGTGGAGGGAGCCTTTCACTTTACTTTGATTTCACTTTAACCCATTCTCAGATACAAATGCTGGGTCAGCGTTTGTGCCAACCGCTTTAACTCAGAAAACCATCAATCAGTGTAGAGACTACTTTTCCAATACACATCAAATCTTTCTGTGTCTGATTTATCAGTTCCATTTTCCAGGAAATAACTGGAGGTTTGAAAACAGGTAAATGATAAAACATGCAAATAGTTTACAGTTGATCACTGCAATTGTCTATTAGCTATGAGTTCAAAGCTTATAACAACGATCAAAACATGTAAGTCTCAACCAATGAAGCAAAAAAGTTGTTTGACCCTGCATAGCAAAAACAATTCCAAAGACAATTTAGCATCAGCACAACTAATCAAGACTTTCCTTCCTACCTTAATTAAATATAGATGGTTGCTGCTTCAATAAATAGAGCGAAGCGGCAGATCTCAAAGATAGCGGTGAGTTTTGCAAACGGCGCGGCCGAACCTACAGCAATGTTTCATCTGCTAGAGACTAATTAACAAATATACTGCAATAAAAATGAGATAAATAACATTCTTTGAAGGAGAGTATTCCTTCCAAACACAATTTCTTTTGACTTTGATCCACATAAAAAATTTTAACATTTCTAGATGCCAGAAATCAGCAGAATCCAAGGTCTTAATTCTCTACAGCATGGGAGATACAATCCAAACATATTTTAGCAGAGGTTCAGAATTGTATGGTGACAAAATTAAAAGCAACATAGCACCAAGACCATAAAGAGTAGACACAAACCCCATTCTCCACGTCATACTCAAAGAAAACAAAATGGCATTTTCATGCTCATGAGAAAAGTCAGACATGCATATGCCGGATTATAAGGAGGGCTCAAGGGACGTGAACCCCGGGGCCTAGCACCACTTAACCTGCAAAAGGGGCCTCCACAAACCTTTGGGTTATAGTCTGGTCCAGGAGGCTTTTCAGTCTTCTGTCTGATTAGCAGCTGGGCCAGCAATGAATCGGCAGCATGCCTGGCCAAGCCTTTTTCTTGTTTTTGCAAACCCGTCTAGAGCAGCTAAGCTGCCATCAGAAACACCAAGTAGATGGGTGGGTGCAGAGCTGTTAATCGATGGCCTGTCACTGCACATAAGCCACCAAGCACAGCCACTGGAAGCTCAATGCTAGGAAACTGTTTTCTGCTGGACTAGCTGGGCGACTACACCCCCCCCCCCCCACCACCCAGAATGGCAAAGCAGGAGTTCCCGAGCAGCACGCACCCACACACACAAGGGCGGCACAAGATCTCGATCTGACATTCTAGTAAGTAGCTGGGTGGCAGACAACCACCAATCAGTTACTTGGCTGCATTATTTTAAAGGAAAAAAAATACTGTATCCGGGGCCTCCACCAGATTTTGTGCCCAGAGGCCTCCACCACACTTAATCCGGCCCTACAGGCATGTGTTGGTATGTTCCCCCCTCCAGGAGGACTGGACACTTGGCAGAGGTGTTTTGACTAAGATGGAGATGACCCCTACCACAGAAATTGGCTCTCAATTTTAAACAAGCAGAATAGGACAGTTCTCATGGAACTCCAATCACCTTTTCATATTAATTCTCTAGGAAGCACAGCAGATAAGTCTGGTATATACATGATGTTCCAATGAAGTTAAATCGAGGGTGGTAAGTTCAGGACTAGCAACAGGGCTGTTGCAAGAGCCAAATGAGACTAATTAACAAAGCCAATTACTAGATAGGTACTTAATAAAAATGAGATAAATAACATTCTTTGAAGGAGAGTCTTCCTTCCAAACACAATTTCTTCTGACTTTGATCCACATAAAATTTTTTAACATTTCTAGATGCCAGAAATCAGCAGAATCCAAGGTCTTAATTCTCTACAGCATGGGAGATACAATCCAAACATATTTTAGCAGAGGTTCAGAATTGTATGGTGAGAAAATTAAAAGTAACATAGCACCAAGACCATAAAGAGCAGACACAACCCCCATTCTCCACATCATACTCAAAGAAAACAAAATGGCATTTTCATGCTCATGAGAAAAGTCAGACATGCATAGGCCGCATTTTAAGGAGGGCGCAAGGGGCGTGAACCCCGGGGCCTCCCACCACTTAATCTGCAAAAGGGGCCTCCACCAACCTTTGGGTTATAGTCTGGTCCAGGAGCTAAATGAGACTAAGTAACAAAGCCAATTAATAAATAGGTACTCAGGCTGCTGCCTATTAATTTTTTACTCTGAAACTGGCGGAAGTCAACTGTTAATTTTGTAGCAATTTGGAAGAGGGGCCAGTAAAGAGCATTTCAAATTATTATGTGAATGACATTTTTCTCTGCTGTCCCTAAATGGACAATGTAAATGACAATCTGTATAATTTTAAGTCATCAACAGACATCAAAAGAATTTGATTTATACCGTTGAACAACCCTCACAATAATAACAGTATTTTTTTCCAAATTATGATAATTTGGGGTTTCAGTATATTTTATAGGTTGTAAACATCTAAAAATGTTAATTTGCTGAATTTGCAGAATTAATGGGTCAATATGGTTACTTAGTTATATGACAACATAAGAGCCTTTTTTTTTTACTACCCTAACAGTTCTTGCATCCATTGAACTAGTTTGCACTTGAATTTCTTTGCAGGTTGTCAGAATAGCCCCCCCCAGAGCTGCTGTTTTAATGTGAAATGTCCCTTACCTCAATAGGGTTGAGGCCAGAGTTTTTTCCTTTGTATGCCCATAGCAGCCAATGTCTCAGAGGTTTTTTGTATGAGATGGTGCATTTTCATGCATGAAGAGGATGTTTCTCTGGAAGGCACAGTTCTTTTTTCTGTATTAGGGAAGAAAGTAGTCCGTCAGAAACTCGATATACTTTGCTGATGCAATATTCACATCTTCAGGGACCCTCAAGGGCCCTACCAGCTCTCTCTCCATGATTCCGGACCACAACATGACACCACCTCCTCCTTGCTGTTCCGGGGAGCAGCCCTGCAGGCGGGACCCTCTGTCAGTACAGCCCAGAGTGACTGCGCTGGAGACCTTAACTGCAGGTAAATAAATGCAGGATAACAGAACAAAGATTTAACCAGGCAGGACCAGCAGCCTCCTGGAATAATGGAGGCCTGCTGCAATACAGAGAGGGGATGGGCTCAGCAGCTCAGGGAATGAGAGCCCGCTAGCTCACGAACCACAAGTGGACTAAGCAGCTCTATGATCAGCTTCATGTACCTGTTTGCTGCTTTATAGTGGCATTTTAGCAGCTGCGCTCTTAAGCCGGTAAATTGTACAGAAACCTTCCTCATTATGCCCTTATCAGCACAAAGCCCAGTTAGCCACCATATGAAAATCACAGGTACATTTTCATAAAATAGGTCATGTTTTCATACCTTGTCAAAGACCTTGCATTGACACATTTTTTGGCAACAGTCAGATTCTTTTTCTTTATCATAGTGCTTAAAGCCTGTGGTCTACTTAAAGAGGAACATTGTAGGTCTGGGGAGGTAATAAAAACTCCCAAAACCTGGCTTGCCCAGCCCCCCTGCCCCATTGGTTGAGCATTTGATTAGTAAAAACTTTCCTCTCCTGTCACAGGCGACGACTTGCATAGGACATGCGCCATGTGGGCATCATTACATAGGCTGCAATGACACTGGGTGCAAATGCATGCCAGATATGATGAGCAGTGCACGAACAGTGGCCGGCGAAGTGAGTATGCTCCATCACTGAGGAATGGCTAAGGGACAGCTAAGGTGGGGAGGGGGTAGAAATTGCCCAGGAATTCAGCAGGATGTCAGCGTTTAGGATAACGCATCCAAAAGGCAGTGCGGGAGGAGGGGGGCATAATCTGAGAGGAACATCAAAAAAGGTCTGATGTTCCTTTTTATTAATGTGGAACGTCCTTCTAAGTAGTTATACGTCCATTGGGCTCACCTGGCAAGCATGAGTTGCTTTCAAACATAAAAATTACATCTATATGACACTTAAATCCAATTGCATCCATGTGTTTTCAGTGAAGGCTAAGCCTGTTGAAACACGTGCAGAGGTCAAGCTATACTTTAATGAGAAATAAAAGAAGCTGCTCTGCACCAAATATGCCTTAATCTCCACACACCAGGTCTACTTAACACCAAAAAATGAACACTGAAGAGCCCCTGCAAAAACCCTAAACAGCCACAATGAGAGACTTAGACTTACAACCCCACCCTGTCAAAGAAAAGGGGGTAACAACAATCTTTGCACCTAAATGGAAAGCTAAAACCACCCAGGGGACAAACGCCTATGGAAAGCATTCCACCTAAGTTTTCTGGAGGAGTACAGACTGGGCCAACATCAGCCCCTTTAAAGCAGTTCAGAAAGTGGATCTAAACCCAAAATCAAGAAAAGAGAATTATTGGCATCCAAAAGAAACAATTGTTCACACCAGGAAGTGATAAACTTTACCCAAGGATTTCTTACAAGCCCTGAGCATTTTCTTTAGGATAGAGACCTCAATCTTTGAGAACCTTGGGACCCTGCTAAGGTCAAACCATAAGTAACTATGGTCACCTATTTAGTAGTAATTAAATAGACATACACCCTGGAAGATGAAGCATGTACCCATGGCCAGAAATGATTCTAGCTCCTCCACTGCATTGGAATAGCTCAGTCACACCAACAAGAAGGACTGTCTTGGTAATCAGGGGGAGGGGGAATCAGAAGCATCTACTGTTGTGCCTAACGAAGAGAACTAGGCATTCATGAAATTCACCTTAAAATATAATGCAAAATATACCTACAAAAGGTATCACCTTAATTCTTCACTTTTCTACTATTCGCAATGGCTAACACGGTACAACAAAATATTGCTCTGAGCAGGAAAGAAATGCAGCCATGGCAAAGTCTACCACTATTTACTGACAGAGAAGGCCGCTTCAGCAGCAACACATGACCCTGCACATAGAGAGAGGGATCTGGCTCTTATCATATAGAGCAGTGGTCCCCAACCTTTTTTTCACCGTGGACCGGTTCAGGATTTGGTAATTTTACCGCGGCCCAGTGGGGCACTGGGGGGGGGGGGGCTGACTGGGGGCGGGGCTGGGGGTTTGGCTGGGGGTGGTGCAGCGGCATTGATTGGTAATATTATTTTGATTCAATCATTTTAATGTTAACGTATTTAAACATACCTTCGAAATAAAATACAGTTACAGAAAAAAATAAGTATGGGACAGAGCTCGAAAAGAGCTCTAGGAAAAGAGATGGGATGGGACAGAGCTTGGAAAGAGAGATGGGATGGGACAGAGCTGGGAAAAGAGAGATCGGATGGGATGGGACAGAGCTTGGAAAAGAGAGATGGGATGGGACAGAGCTTGGAAAAGAGAGATGGGATGGGACAGAGCTTGGAAAAGAGAGATGGGATGGGACAGAGCTTGGAAAAGAGAGATGGGATGGGACAGAGCTTGGAAAAGAGAGATGGGATGGGACAGAGCTTGGAAAAAAGAGATGGGATGGGACAGAGCTTGGAAAAGAGAGATGGGATGGGACAGAGCTTGGAAAAGAGAGATGGGATGGGACAGAGCTGGGAAAAATACCATTTTGTGAGTACTCACCTGTAAAATGGATATTGTCAGTGTGTCACACACCCCGCTTCCCCTTTAATTCTTACGATCGGGTTACTCCACCAGCAGGTGGCGACGTTGCAGAGAGAAGTCTTGAAAACGAGCCCCTTCCGGCCTACATATACCTGGGACCTCCCACTTAAAACCCAGTGAATTCAAACAGCAGTAAGACAAGGTACCAGGAAATCCAACGGTAACCTCAAAATAAAACAAAGGAAAAGCTTCACCATATAGAGGATCCAGGATACCAAAAAGGGCGGGTGAAGCGGGGTGTGTGACACACTGACAATATCCATTTTACAGGTGAGTACTCACAAAATGGTATTATTCTCAGTGTGTCATTCACCCCGCTTCCCCTTTAATTCTTACGATCGGGACATCCAAAAGCAATCCACAAGGGATGGGTATCCGAAGGCAAAATGAAGCATAACTTAAATGACTGCAGTCTGCAGAACCTTGCGGCCAAACACAGCATCCGCTGAGGCCCGCACATCAACCTTGTAAAACTCAGAAAAAGTATGAACAGAAGACCAGGTAGCGGCCTTACAAACTTGTTCAACAGAAGCTTGGTGCTGAAAAGCCCAAGACGCTCCAACGGCGCGAGTAGAATGAGCAGTGATACGAAAAGGGGGAACTTCCCCCTTAGCAGAATAGGCCCCAATAATGGCCTGACATATCCATTTGCTAATGGAAGACTTGGCCGGAGCCAAACCCTTCCTAGGCCCACAGGGCACAACAAAAAAGGCATCAGTCTTACGAAAAGGAGAAGTAGTAATCAAATAGTACTTAACACAGCGTACTACATCCAAACAATGCAAAACCCTCTCCTTGTCATTCTTAGGCTTAGGACACAAGGAGGGAAGAAAAATATCCTGATTCAAATGAAAAGAAAGTCCGGTTTGAAATGAAAGACCACCTTGTCCTGATGCCTCTCAAAGTAGAGCGCCTGAATCGACAAGGCCGCCAACTCCGAGACACGCCGAACCGAAGTGATAGCTACCAAGAAGGCAGTCTTCTGAGTCAAGGTAGACAGGGCAATATCCTGCAAGGGCTCAAAGGGAGGAGCCTGAAGAGCAGAAAGAACCAAGTTCAAGTCCCAAACAGGGAGTAATGGTTTCCTGGGAGGCCGCACATGCGTAACCCCCTGGAAAAAGGTTTTAACTAAAGGATGAAGTGCAAAACGCTTCAGAAAAAAGATACAAAAGGCAGAAACTTGCCCTTTCAAAGTACTCAGCTGAAGACCAGAGTCCAGCCCTGATTGCAAAAACTCCAGAATCCTGGAAACCGAAAAGACCCTACAAGGCAAAGATCTAACCTCACACCAAGCAATATAGGCTTTCCAAGTCCTATAGTAGATGATAGAAGAAGACCTCTTCCGGGCACAGATCAGAGTCTTAACAACCGAATCAGAAAGACCCTCCTCCTTCAAGATGAAGGTTTCAGCAGCCAAGCCGTCAAACCCAGCGTTGGTAAATTGGGGTAACACAGCCGACCCTGAGTGAGCAGATGGGGCCGAAGAGGCAGAACGATCTGATCCACCGCCAGCCGAACAATGTCTGCGAACCATACTCGTCTTGGCCATCTTGGAGCCACGAGAATGGCGGACACCCTTTCCAGAGCCAGCTTCCGTACCACCTTGCCCAGCATGGGTATCGGCGGAAAAAGGAACAGGAACCCCAGATCCCCCCAGCTCAGGGACATGGCATCCACCGCCAGAGCCAGAGGATCCTGGGAGAGTGACACGAAGGTCGGAAGCCTGCAATTGTGATGAGAGGCAAACAGGTCCACCTCCGGTGTCCCCCACCGGAGACACAGTGACCGAAAAACTTGAGGATGGAGAGCCCATTCTCCCAGTCGGGAAGAGCCCCTGCTCAACAGATCCGCATCCCTGTTTTCCACACCCGGAATGTAAACTGCCGAGAGACAAGGAACATGGGCCTCCGCCCAAGTCAGGATCAGGGACACCTCTCTGAGGGCACCCAGACTGCGAGTCCCTCCCTGATGATTGGTGTAAGCAACCGCTGTTCGATTGTCCGAGCGAACCTGAACCGGAAGGCCCAGAACATGTTGAGTCAAGAGAACAAGAACCAGACGGATGGCTCTCAGTTCCAGAACATTGATGGGCAAGTGGGCCTCTCGAGGCCCCCACTGCCCCCGAAACTGAAGATCCTTCCAGAATCCCCCCCATCCCAAAAGACTGGCGTCCGTGGGGACAATTTCACAAAGAGGAGTCAGGAAAGACCTGCCCCTCAAGAGATTGGTCGAGACCAACCACCATTGAAGGGACTGCCGGACCCGGAAGGACAACTGGAAGGGCCGATCCAACTACCGTGGTCGCCGGTCCCAAGACGCCAACAGATGAAGCTGAAGCGTCCTCGTGTGAAATTGAGCAAAAGGGATTGAGAGAAGGAGCCATGATGAGAAGGTCGTCCAGATAAGGTACGACGCGAATGCCTTGAGATCTGAGAATGGCCATCACCCCTGCCAGCACCTTGGTGAACACTCTTGGAGCCGAGGTAAGGCCAAACAGAACTGCCACGAATTGAAAATGCCGATCCTTCATCACGAACCGAAGAAAACGTTGATGAGCCTGGCAGATGGGAACACGAAGGTAAGCATCCTTGATGTCTATGGACGTCATGAAGTCCCCCTGCCGAAGAGAACCGATGGCCGATCGCAGAGTTTCCATGCGAAACTTCAGAGTACGGATGAACCTGTTGAGGAACTTTAGATCCAGAACGGGGCGAACCGACGCGTCTTTCTTGGGAACCTTGAAAAGATTGGAGTAAAACCCGAGGCCCACCTCCAAGTGCGGCACCGGCCGGATGACCGCCATTTCCAGAAGATTCTTTACCGACGCCAAGAGCCCCTGCGCGGCCAAAGGATCGGTGGGCACCCGAGACCGGAAAAACCGTGAAGGAGGGTGAGACTCGAACTCCAGCTTGTAACCGGACGACACCACCTCCCGGATCCATCTGTCCGGAACCTCCTGGTCCCAAACCAGGGAGAAGTGTCACAATCGTCCCCCCACCCGCACGGGTGAGGGCACCCCCTCATTGCTGAGCGGGCTTGCCAGCAGGCTTGGGCTTGGCGCCCCAGGACTGACTGGGACAGCCACGACCCCTCCCCCAGGTCCAACCTGCACCCCTGGTAGCGGGAAAGGAGGGCCCTCTGCCCGCTCTGACTCCCCGAGAGGAGGGACTAAAGGAAGTCGCTCCCCGAAAGGAATGACGAGGCCTCTTGCGTTGAGGCAACTTACCACCTTTGGTAACTGAATCCAATTTATCGCCAAACAGGCGCAAACCTACAAACGGAAGAGCTGTAAGCGACTTCTTAGAGTTAAAGTCCGCCGTCCACTGGCACAGCCACACCGACCGACGAATAGCAACCAACAGGGCCGTGGTCCTGCTACACATTGCAAGCGCATCGTCCTGGGCGGACATGACAAAGGAAATAATTCACACTGCTTGAGAGAAGCGAACTCATCACAAGTGGGATCAAGATCTGCGCACAAATCTCTAACAATGGATCTAACTGCCATCAGAAGAAGCGCCGAAGCACACACCGGCCGCAGTTCTGATCCAGCACTGATAAAACCATGGCGAGCCAATTGATCAATCCGACGATCCTCACCATCCTTAATGGTAGTAGTGTCAGGGGAGTGCAACACAGCCGTGTTAGACAGCCCCAACACAGGGGCATCGACGTCAGGGGGAACAGACCAAAGCTTCACCAAATCCTCCGGAAAGGGATAACGCTTATCCCAACTAGGAGGAACTCCAACAAGACGCGTGGGTTGTTCCCATTCCTTAAGGACAACCCTCACAAAGTGTTGTTGTCTGGGAAACACCAAACGTGGCTGGGGCACATCAAACAACTCACCCTTAGGCGGGGGGACCGCCTCAGGTGGATTCAAAGCCAAAATTTCAAACATTTGAGCCAAAATGGAAGGAGTGTCAAGGAACACCCCCGCAGCCTGATCGCCAGTGGCACCAACCAATTGCTGGTCTGCAGGCTCGTCCGACTCCTCAAGGAGTTACCCCTCCTCAGCAGGGGGACAATCGGACCAATCCAATACTTCAAACACCTCATCCTCCAGAACAGGCGATGCTGGGGAAAGGTGCTTCCGCTTAGCCGTAGCCTTCTGAGCCACCGCGGCGGAGGTTGGAGGTTTTTCTCGAGGTTGGCCAATCGTGCACACACCTCGGATTGCGAATCCCCACCCTTGACGTCACGCGGGGTCCGGAATAGGTGAGGGGGGGTAGGAGATGACGGAAGTTGCGAGGAGCCAGGTACCGGAATGCCGGACTGGCGCGCAATATTCTGCTGTGCACATGAAATACATATTATGACATCATCACCTGGGAGCGGAGCCCCACAACCCCCACACAGCCTGGAAAGCCCCGAAGAGCCATTTCCGGTAATGTCGGAAGCCTCCATATGGTGAAATTAAGGTATTCGCAATAACCCAGGGATTTACGCATTAAGCAACCCGGGATGCCCCTTTTATAATTAAAGTCACGGGAGTGGGAGGATTTTTAAAGCCTAGGAGAATCCCAATTTGGAGACTAAGACTAGCCAGGTATATCAGACCGGGGAGACCCACAGCAGGGAGGGGATCCCAGGATCTGTATGGGAAAAGAGACCACAAACAGTCCCAAAGCAAGTTAGCCAGCAAGTCCACACACATACACTAAACAGACAAAAGGCAAAATATATAAACCATACATATATATACATATCCTGGCCCGTAAAAAAAAAATAAATACATGGGGATACCGGCCTGTAGAGGGCGATCTTGCAGAGATGACATGGAAAAAGGAGCCCCTCCTGGTCCATAAGTACCGGGTTCCTCCCACTATTTATCTTTTTAGAAAGCAGTGAGAACCAGGAAGAGCCAATTATATTCAATAAATGAAAAATAATTTGAAAATAATAATCACCATATAAAGGATCCCCAGAACAAAAAAAGGGCGGGGGAAGTGGGGTGTGTGACATACTCGTAATAACCATTTTACAGGTGAGTATTCACAAAATGGTATTATTCCTAGTATGTCACACACCCCACTTTCAAAGATCCATGACGACATCCAATAGCAGTGTCTATAATGGGTGGGGATCCCCAAGGAATAATGCATAACTTAAATTACTGCAGCTTGCAGAATTTTGCGGCCAAAAGCAGCATCCGCTGAGGCCCGCACATCAACCTTGTAAAACTTAGAAAAAGTATGCACAGAAGACCAAGTCGCAGCCTTGCAAACTTGTTCAACAGAAGCCTGGTGCTGAAAAGCCCAAGAAGCTCCAATAGCACGAGTAGAATGAGCGGTGACACAAAAAGGGGGAACCTTCCCCTTAGCCATATAGGCCCCAATGATGGCCTGACGTATCCACTTACTAAGGGAAGATTTGGCAGGAGCAAAACCCTTCTTGGGCCCAGAAGGCACAACAAAAAAGGCATCCGTCTTGCGGATGGACGAGGTAGTAACTAAATAATACTTAACACAACAAACTACATCCAAAGGATGTAAGACCCTTTCCTTGTCGTTACTAGGTTTGGGACACAAGAAAGGAAGAACTATATCCTGATTTAGGTGGAAAGCAGACACCACCCTAGGAAGGAAATCCGGTTTAAAAAAACTTATCTTGATGCCTCTCAAAATAAGGGGCTAGAATAGTCAAAGCCGCCAGTTCAGAAACTCGGCGGACAGAAGTAATAGCAACCAAAAAGGCAACCTTCTGAGTAAGAATAGGAAGAGGAATATCCTGCAAAGGCTCAAAGGGAGCGGCCTGCATAGCTGAAAGCACCAGGTTAAGGTCCCAAACAGGAAGCATAGGCTTTCTGGGAGGCCGCACATGCGCGACTCCTTGGAAAAGGGTCTTAACCAAAGGATGAAGAGCAAACGACCTTTGAAAGAAAATAGTCAAGGCAGAGACTTGCCCTTTCAAAGTACTAATCTGGAATCCCATATCCAGACCTCGTTGCAGATATTCCAGAATTCTAGGAATAGAAAATATTCTACAGGGCAAAGCCCTGGATTCACACCAATCAATATAGGACCTCCAAGTCCTATAATAAATGACAGAGGAAGACTTCTTCCTAGCTCTAATAAGAGTCTGAATAACCGCATCAGAAAGATCTTCTTCTTTCAAGATGGAGACTTCAGCAGCCATGCCGTCAAAGCCAGCGTTTGTAAATTGGGGTGACAAAGTTGACCCTGAGTGATGAGATCAGGAAGAAGAGGCAGATGGAACTGATCCACTGCCAGCCTTACGACGCACCACAGACGTCTTGGCCACCATGGCGCCACCAGAATTGCTGGTGCCTGCTCCAGTGCTAACTTGCGCACCACCTTGCTGATCATGGAGAATGGGGGAAACAGATACAGGAACCCCAGATCCTTCCAGGCCAGAGACATGGCATCCGCTGCCACTGCCAGAGGATCCTGGGATAGAGACACAAAAGCAGGCAGCTTGTGATTGTGACGAGAAGCAAACAGGTCCAACCGTGGAGTCCCCCACTTGTGACAGAGGAACTGAAAGAGCCTGGCGAGAACATCCCCTGCTCAGGGAGTCTGGCTCCACATTCTCTATCCCCGGAATGTAAACTGCTGATATGCAGGGAACATTGATCTCTGCCCACTGAAGGATCAGAGACACTTCCCGGAGGGCACCCAAACTGCGTGTCCCTCCCTGGTGATTGATGTATGCAACAGCTGTTCGGTTGTCTGACCGAATCTGAACTGGCAGACCCTGTAAGAAATGGGTCAGTCGAAGTAGAACAAGACGTATGGCCCGAAGCTCTAAATACATTGATTGGAGAATGAGCCTCCTGAGGCCCCCACAATCCTTGGAACTGATGCCCCCACCCCCCAGCCCACCAGACTGGCATCCGTGGTAACCAGTTCCCAACGCGGAGTCAGAAATGACTTGCCCTTCTGGAGGTTGTGCGATATTAACCACCACTGAAGGGACTGCAAAACGTGGGGAGACAATAGACAAGTCTGATTTAATGATAGTGGGCACCTGTCCCACTTTGCCAAGAGGAAGAGCTGAAGCGTCCTTATGTGAAACTGGGCAAACGGGACTGCCTCAAATGCAGCTACCATCAATCCCACTAGTCTTATCCCTAGACGGATAGACTGACGAGGGTTGGACAAGAATAGACGAATCAAGTCCTGAATCAGAACCATTTTGGACTGAGGAAGAAAAACCTTGGTCTGAATTGTATCCAGAGTCAGGCCCAGGAAGGGAATTTCCCTGGACGGACAGAGAGAGGATTTGGGGTAACTTATTACCCATCCGAACCTCTCTAGCGTAGAGACCACCGTCCTGGTGTCTAACTCTGATTGTTCGAGGGAGGAGGCCGCGATAAGAAGATCGTCCAGAAAAGGCACAATGCGGATGCCCTGGACCCTGAATATAGCCATCACTCCTGCCAGCATCTTGGTAAAGACTCTTGGGGCCGAGGTAAGGCCGAATGGCAGGGCCACAAATTGATAATGCTGGTCTTCTATCGAGAATCTGAGAAATCTCTGGTGTGCCGGGAAGATTGGTACATGCAGATAAGCACCCTTGATGTCTATGGACATCTGACGAAGTGAATCGACGGCTGAACGCAAGGATTCCATGCAAGACTTCTTAAAAGATAAACCGACTGAGGGGCTTCAGATCCAAAATGGGCTGAACTGAGCTATCTTTCTTGGGCACCGATTGGATTGGAATAGAAGCCCAGGCCTCTTTCCGCGGGAGGCACTGGGCAAATGACAGCCATGACCAGTAGATTTCCTACTGCCGCCCGGAGCCCCTGTGCGGCCAGAGGAACCCGAAATCACCCGAGACCTGAAGAATCTGGAGCGGGACTACATTGCTTCTTACGCTGAAGTAACTTCCCTGCTTTCGTGACTCGAAATCAGTCGCCCACTGGCACAACCAAGCAATTCAATGGGAACGGCCGTGAAAGACACAACTCCCTCCCTATTAAGGAGCACCAAGCTATACCAAAATTTATATTCAAAATTTATTATTACATATCAATTAATAAAATACACATACACAAAATAACACATGATCACAAGACAATTAAAAACAATTATAAGGTCCCAAGTCATATACTTATCTCAATATATCTCTCAAACCCCCAAACCTGGGGAATACAATATAAAATTTGATTGTGATGCAGACAAAACTCCAATCCTATATAATTGAAGGTAAATAAATAGCGGGCAATGGATTCCTATAAATAAAATACTGGGGTCTGTGCATGCAGAGGTGTGCTACCTCTGCACTTACCCCAGTATCTGTGCCGGCACTCTAAGGACCCAATACAGGGTCTCTGTTGTATATTACAATCCTATCCCATGTACAAATACAAAAGGTGAAATAAGAAAACAATTATTACCAAATACACTGTGCAATATATGTGAACTAAAGTGCTTAAGTGCTATATTAATATATCAATCAATCCATCCTATATACAACTAATAAGTCTAAATGGAAACAATACCTCAGACTAATAAATACCTAAATGGATAAATAAATGAATAAATAAAGAGAAAATATAATAAGTGATGAAACAACTATATTCGATGAATCAAAATAACAGGTGGTATAGAATACACAAAGAGCTCAAGAGGCACAATAGAATGTGTCTGCACAATGAACCAATGCCATACTACCAGTGCCCAAAGTTAGTCATATGAGAGAAGCATGTCAGCAAAGCATCACAGAAGAGGGACCACAACAAACCCGGCCACCTGCGCCCGCCGCCCCCGTGCGGCTTCAGAAGGGTGAAGGTGAAAGTGCACATTGTCTACTCCCATTTATAAGGACACCCACCTGTCCCATGTCTCGCCGGCGCTCCCGCCAATTCCACACGTCGTCCGGGCGCGCGCGCAGTGTGGAAAGAACGCGCTCCCCGTCCAGGCGTGATGACGTCAGCCACAGGCCGGGGCACATGACCCCAGGCTCTGACAGGCTGAGGCCGTCGGGTGACGCGTCTCCGCCCCCCCGCCCCCAGCAACGCCGGAGTCCTCCTGTAACCAAGGGACTCCTGATGGCAGGGCAGGAGATGACGGGCCCGACTGATGACAGGAGGCCCGCCCTTGCAAAGTGCATGCAGACAGATACCGCCACCCGACGGCAGGGGCGAGTGCGCCGGCGGGGCATGAGGCAGGCAGCGACCCCAGGAAATTTGGAAAAATAAAACCCATCTGTTATTCATATAATGCAATAACAAAATACATCAACACCATGATAAATAACCTAAGCCATAAACTATCCTATGCATAACACCTAAATACCCACTATCACAGCAACCTGTCAACTAATTATTTACATATTTACACCCAATGACATACTATATACGCATAAATACATGTATACCTGTACATATGTCTTTATGCGTATCACGTATCATAAAACATGGAAATACCATCTTAAAGGAGACTAGACACCAGACAGCTAATATTCAGAACAAAAAAAGGGGGGGGGGGAGGGAAGGGGGAAGGGGGGAAGAAGGGGGGGAAAAGCCACAGGGTTATCAGTACATGACCCCAAAATAACACACTTTTAGATCGGCGGCGCCTCATAAGAACTCCACAGAAGCCAGCCTGTATATGCATTAGCATATCCTGTATCCTGTTGCATGCTGGCCTTGAGTGCTTGTGTCCTCCTATTCACAGGTTCCTATCCTCCTGAGACCGCTATTGAGATGTAGTCAGGATATCCCTCTGATCTGGGGTGTGCTTCTGGAAAGGGCTTAATGGGCTGTAATGGAATATCGATCATCAGAACCTGGTTCTCAAAGTCCCACAAAAGGACTGCCTGCAGGGGGCTTATTAGTAACAGCGGACGGCCACCTTCCCCACATTTATAGTGAACCAATATTCAAACCTTGCATACGTGTAATAACTGTGAAAAACAAAACAAGAACAACAAACCAATTAGTGAACACAATGAACAAGTGTATTCCCTACTACAATCAAATCATACTAGTACCAACTCATATTACACCAATTGATAAATGTTTATTTAATAATTAACTCGTCTGAGTGAATATATACTAATAAATGTAATACACCCAACCCAAATGTCAACTCCCCTAATAAAATGGAGTGAAAACCAATAAATCCGTCCCCATCACTGCCCCCACCTCTCAACCCAGAGGCCAACCCCAACTGTAAGATCTAATCGCCCAAAAATAGCCCCACCCCATGGAGGGTGAATCCACCCAATCTCAAAACGCTATGGCCCATCAGGAATAAATATCCCAGATCCATCTCAAAAAGGAGCCAGGGGTATAGACATCTCTACCCATAGTTATCCTAAAAATGGGGAAAACGACCAGTCCTCATTTAAACCTATCGGTGATCTGGTATTCAGTTCAAATATCCATCGTAGCTCCCGCTGTAAAAGTCTGCGTTTTAGATCACCACCTCGAGGTCCCAAGCGAACCCTCTCTATCCCTATCACCTTCAAGGAGGAGGGGTTTCCCCCATGAGCCTCCAAAAAATGTCTGGCCACCGGTGAGACTGGCTTACCTGCCTCCATGTCACGTCTGGCCAGTCTGATGTTGGATAGGTGACCTTGTATCCGGGTCCGTAAGGCATTCTGGGTCTCCCCTACATATCTCTTAGGGCAGTCGCAACAGAGCAAATAAACCACAGAACGAGTCCTGCAATTAATAAAGGAGGAGATCTTGTAACATTTGTTGGTGTGTTCATTCCTAAGCTCCGTAGAACTAACCATATACTGGCAGATGGAACATTTACCACAAGCGTAGGATCCCTTGGTTCCAATGCCCGATAACCAGGTCTTTGTCGCTGATAGATGACTTCTGGAAAGTTTGTCTCTGAGGTTGGGAGCTCGCCGAGCTGTCATCCGTATCTGTTCTCCCACAAAAGGAAAGATCAAGGGGTCCGACCTGAGTGTCGATGTTTAGTCACCAACCGTCTAACCGATTGCCACTGAACATTAAAGTCCGTGATGAACCTTACCTCCTTTCCTGACTCTTCCCTCTTGTTCGTCCTAGTCCTAGGGCACAGCAGTCCTGATCTCTCGGTATCCTTGGCCCTCTTGTAAGCCCTGTGTATCACCCTGGTTGGATATCCGCGTTCCATAAACCTCCTCTTAAGGATGTCAGCTTGTTCCTCAAAATGGATGTCCCGGGTACAGTTACGACGAGCTCTCAAGAACTGTCCATATGGAATGCCGTCTTTTTGATGTCTAATATGTGAGCTACTGTATTCCAAAAGACTGTTCACAGCAGTGGGTTTTCTATACAGGTTTGTTCCAATTGATCCATCAGGCTCCAAGGTAAGTTCTACATCCAAAAAAGTCACCGTGCTGGCACAACCAAACCGCCGAAAAGCCACAAGCAAGGCCGAGGTTACGCATAACCATTGCGTTTTTATTTAAAGGACACAGACCAACAGGGCCTTGAACCCATGACCCGGAGAATAAGGGCATCAAGCAATACACATTGAGCTAGCGTAGCTCTCATCCAGGGCGGCTAGCACAAAAGACATGAATAATTCACACAGCTAAAGAGCGGCAAACTCATCACTGGCCGGGTCAAGCCTAGAAGTACTCAACAGGTCCCTAACAACAGACCTGGTAGCCACCGCTGTAAGCGCTGAAGCACAAACAGGCCGTAAGGCTGAACTGACACTAGTAAAAGCATTTGGCCTCACCATCCATAAGAGTGGTAGAGTCAGGAGAATGCAACGGAAGAACAAAATAACCCAAGCACCAGGGCATCAACCCCGGAAGGGGAAGAAAGTCAGGCTGGTGAGCGCCTCTAATAGCGTCATGTAGAGCCACATGTAGTATCACGGGTGGCTCAGTGTATAGCGCTGGCACACTAGGTTCAGTAGCCTCATGTAGCATGTGTCACTCAGTAGCGCTCTCCCATATATTTCAATTGTGTTTAAATAGCGTGATGCTAAAGTAAACTGAAATATTTTTGGGTCAAATCATTGTGTGTCTGGAAGCCGAGTAGGCCTCCCCATTCCTAAAGAATAATACAAACGAAAATGCTCTTGATTTGGGAATTGCAAGCACGGCTTAGGAGTCCCAAAGAACTTCCCCATCTGCGGAGGAGCCTCCTCTGGGGGAGAAATCGCCCAATATCAGCACCAATAAATTGCTGATCATCGGAACCATGAGATTCCTCAAATAATTCCCCCTCTACTGGCGGGAAATAACCAGACCAATTGAGTAAACCATAAACATCAAACTCAAAAGCCAGTGCGGCTGGAGACAAAAAGTTTTTTCCTTCTTTTTTTTTTTTTTTTTTTGCCTGGCCACAGAGCTAGAAATAACTTTCTGAATATTAGCCATCTGGCACACATATCAGATTGCGACTCCCCAACTGTGACAACATCATCTGGGGTACAGATAAGGCGGGGTGGGCCCTCAACTGCTGCGTTATGGCCTGCTGAGCACAAGGTATGCAAACAAGTACATTATCCCCCACAATCCACTCACTGCCGGGACTGCCCCGAGGGGAGCCTAAGCCCGGTATCCTGGGAAGCCTCTATATGGTGATCTTTAAGGTAGTCACAATGACCAGAGGGAATTACGCTGTTAAAGCTACCCTTAGGACTACTTAAGGGCAGACTAGATGGAGCATAAGGTCTCCTTCTGCCGTCAACCTTCTATGTTTCTATGTTGTTGGTCTTTAACACATAGAGCCAGGTAACATGAATCCAGGTCCACCTTAAAGTGGAACACAAAACCTGAACATAAGGGCAGGAGGACATAAGCCAAACATACACATCACTCAAAACAATACATGTATCCGTGTATCTATAAGACAATTTTCTTCAGTAGTCAAAACCCAGCATATCCAGACTCAAGGCTCCAATGAAGGCTGGACAACAGGCCAGCTGCTCCAGCCACAATTAATGGCTTAGCAGCACACAAGCGTTGGTGAGGCAGCTCAGCACAGGGGAGTGTTTACAAAGAAACACCAGCCTGTGCTAATCCAAGTGTTGTCTCTCTAGACAGAGCTGGAGCTAGCTACTGAAAAATACCATTTTGTGAATCACAGAGTAAATATATACATAAGAATATATAACACAAGTGGCAAAAACTCACGTGTTCTGAACAACAACCCTCACAGAAGTGAGGAAAGACAGGAGGGAGAGACAGGAAGGAGAGGGGCCGGCCAGAAAAAACACCAGTGAAGCCAAAATTGCTGAGCTCCCGGCCCTGCCCTCTCCTTAACCACAGCTGAGGAGCAGCAGCCAGCTGAAAATCAACAATGGCCGAATTTGATGATTTTAACTGTTTCTATTGCTCAAGCCAGCTCCTAACTACTTACATTTCACCATTTATTTTAAAAGCAAAGACTTGCCACAAGCTGAGCTTCCTGCGATACTTGTCCTGTTGAACAGTGCTAAAACACACTTGAAAACACACACAGACACACACACTTTTCCCATGTGATTATTTAGCTTTATTATGGGAGAAAGGCCACCCCCCTCCCCCAAAGGGGCACGGAGATCCACTGCAGGGGGGGGAACCCACACCAATAGGTGAAAGGGTAAGAGGGACAGGGCATCCCAAGCCGGGGATCACCAACCCGGACACCGCCTACCCCTTAGTATGGGGTCTCACGGGGGGAAGCTAGCTCCCTTATGCACCCAGAGGTGCTGCTACCATTGCCCAAACCTGCAGCCTAAGCTGGGAGGCATATTGTTATAGCTTAATTTTTAAAAGAAAAAGAGGTCCGGGCAGAAATAGACAAAAAATGCTGGGAGTTACCCCGGCTACCTGCAAGGAGGAGAGATTCATCTTCTGACTTGCTTCGCCGACTGCAGAGGCGAAAGACTGGCGAATAGTGGGAGGAACCCGGTACTTATGGACCAGGAGGGGCTCCTTTTTCCATGTCATCTCTGCAAGATCGCCCTCTACAGGCCGGTTTCCCAAGTGTCATGGATCTTTGGAAGTGGGGTGTGTGACATACTAGGAATAGAGAGATGAGATGGGACAGAGCTGGGAAAAGAGAGATGGGATGGGACAGAGCTGGGAGAAGAGAGATGGGATGGGACAGAGCTGGGAAAAGAGAGATGGGATGGGACAGAGCTGGGAAAAGAGAGATGGGATGGGACAGAGATGGGAAAAAAGAGATGGGATGGGACAGAGATGGGAAAAAAGAGATGGGATGGGACAGAGCAGGATAAAGAGAGTTGAAGCAGGGAAAGGTGGTTTTACAGGTGCCCTGGGGGGGTTCACACAGTGGGGGCATCCCGATTCAGGATGCCCCAGGGAAAAGCTGGCTGGTGATAAAAGGCACGCTCAGCCATCTGCAACTATCCCAGGAGGCTGAGCGATGCACAATCATAAACGTCCTGCTTCATGCACTGTTTTATATCCGCTGGGCAGCTGCAAACAGAACTATGCAGGGCGAAACTAATGCATAGTCCTGCTTGTTGCAGCCCGGAGGATACTGGAAAGTGCACTGCAGAACTTCTTTTAACTGAGCGCTCCTCCATAAATCACCCACCTGCTGTCTTTCCTACCCGTCGCACATGCCGCCTTTCCTCCTGTCCGTCCGACCCCGCCCGCTGCTTTCCCTCATGGTCTCCGGCCCCGCCCCCTGCCTTCCCTCAGTCTCCGGCCCCGCCCGCTGCCTTCCATTCCGGCCGACGGCCCCCCCATGCTTCCCCTCACGCTCTCTGGCCCCGCCCACTGCCTTCCTTCCCCGTCTCCGGCCCCGATATCCCCCCGACACCCGTCTCTGCACCCACCCTCCTGGCCATGGGGTCCGGAATCCTAGCGGCCGCGGTCCGCGGGTTTGGAGCGTGGGGCGCGATAGCCTTAGGGCACAGTACCATTTGAGCCACGGACCAGTAGCGGTCCGCGGCCCGGGGGTTGGGGACCACGAGGACTTCCTGGTGAAGTAAAAGCTCTGTAAATTGCAGGGCTTCTGAATATAGCAAAGATCAAAGCACTTAGATCAACAACCTGGCTGCTCAGTTGTTGTACTGAACTGACGAATGATGTACACAGCAGTAAGCGGTGTTCACTGTACCATAGGAACCAATAAAAAATCTGAAAATCCAGAATTGCATAAATTCAACTCATGATCAGTATTCCAAGACACTGATGAAAAGATGCGCGCACAAGAAAGGAATAGCCAGGGAGGGGGGGAGGGGTACTTCCACTTGTGATTTAAAGCCATCTCTTCAAGTCTAACCAGCCAGAGTCACCATCAACAATCCGCCCCAAATAAAAAGGACAAAAAGCTGAGGAAGAAACCATATACTTTTTTTTCTAAGAAGGAGTCAAGCACTGGGAATGGAGGTTAGATATTTTAGTAGACAGGGCCGGATTAAGTGTGGTGGGGGCCCCTGGGCACAAATCTGGTGGAGGCCCCAGATACAGTATTTTTCTCACCTTTAAAATAATAGTCTCGCCAAGTAACTGATTGGTGGTTGGCTGGTACCCGCCCACTTACTGGAACGTTAGATCGAGTCTCTTGTGCCAACCTTGTGCGGGCGCATGCAGCTCGGGAAATCTTGCTTTGCCATTCTGTGCGGGGGGGGGGGGGGGAAAGTCGTAGTTGCTCAGCTGGTCAAGCAGGAAACAGTCCCCTGCATTGAGCTGCCAGCGGCTGTGCTTGGTAGCTTATGTGCAGTGAGCGGCCACCGATTGACAGCTCTGCATGCACCCATCACTGTAGCGTTGCTGACGGCAGCTTTGCTCCATCCTGCCTTGTGGTGTCTTTGGCTGCAGGTTTGCAAAAACAAGAACTTTCCCAGGCGTGGGGGCCTCCACTGCCGACGATAGCTCTGTTGCCGTCCCCGTGGCCGATCAGACCAAAGACTGAAAAGCCTCCTGGACCCATAAAGCAAAGGTTGGTGGAGGCCCTCTTTTCAGGACAAGTGGTGAAGGCCCCGGGGCTGGCGCCCCCCTCATAATCCAGCCCTGTTAGTAGGTACTCCTAACCATCATCATAGTAAATAGGCTTTTGTACAGGTAGGTGAGTGGTCTGTTCCTTCAGGGTTTCATCCTATTTCTAAAAGAAAATGCAAACCATAACTTGTATCCATTCAGTACACTTGTCTCCTTCAGGTATTACAACATATAGTTTCTTGGGAACCTCAGATAGGTATCTCACCTACAGACTCCAGTTCAGACCTTTCACCTGCCTTTTCAGGCTGCATTGAGATGCCTGGTGAGTTTATGCTGAAGCAACACCTTACTATCCATTTGGACAAAAATTCAATTCTGTGATTACTCACCTGTAGAATTGGTATTATATGTATACAGCACATCCTGTTCCAGAATATTCCTTACACATGGGTAATACATCCACAAGATGGCGCTGGACTGCAGAAAAAAGTCTTGTGGCTCCTCCCGGCCCTATATAAGTCAGGGACCTCCCACAAATTCCCCAGTATTGACAAGCAGTTAACAAGAAGCAGGGAGAACAATAATAACAAGAATTCAAAAATGAACATATGAACAATCACCATACAGAGGTAACTAAGAATAATGATAACAAGGGCGGGGTGGAACAGGACGTGCTGTATACATATAATACCAATTCTACAGGTGAGTAATCACAGAATTGTATTATTCTAAGTATACAGCACGTCCTGTTCCAGAATATTCCTTACACATGGGACATCGAAAGCAGTGTCCATAAGGTAGGGTGGGATCCCCAAAAAGTAATCGGGCAGTTTAAACCACTGCCGCCTGCAGAACTTTGCGACCAAAAGCAGCATCAGTTGAGGCCCTAACATCAACCTTGTAAAACTTTGAAAAAGTATGAACAGAAGACCAAGTAGCGGCCTTGCAAACTTGTTCAACAGAAGCTTGGTGCTGAAAAGCCCAAGAGGCATCAATAGCACAAGTAGAATGAGCAGTAAGGCGGAAGGGAGGCTCCTTCCCCTTAATAGAATAGGCCTGTACCACAGCCTGACGGATCCACTTGCTGATAGTGGACTTAGCTTGAGCCAAACCCTTCCTAGGTCCAGACGGGAGCACAAAAAGAGCATCAGTCTTCCTGAAGGATTCAGTGGCCACCAAATAGAACTTCAGAGTCCTGACCACATCCAGAGAGTGTAAAATCCGCTCCTTAGGGTTACTAGGATTACGGCACAGAGAAGGCAAAACAATGCCCTGATTGAGATGAAAGGCAGATACAACCTTAGATAGAAAATCTTGCTTAAAGTGAAACACCACCTTGTCCTGGTGTCACTCAAAATAAGGGGGCTTGATGGAAAGCGCCGTCAACTCAGAAACACGCCTAACAGAAGTGATAGCCACCAAAAAGACTACCTTAAGAGTCAAAATGGACAAAGGAGCCTCACGCAAAGGCTCAAAGGGAGACCCCTGCAAGGCAGATAAGACCAAGTCCAAATCCCAGACTGGTAACATAGGCTTACGTGGAGGACGCACATGAGTAACCCCCTGGAAGAAGGTCTTGACCAGACGATGGTGAGCAAAGGATCTTTGGAAGAAAATAGCCAAAGCAGAAACATGACCTTTTGAGGGTACTAAGTTAAAGACCCAAATCCAAACCATGTTGCAGGAATTCCAGAAACCTAGGGATAGAAAACACCCGACAGGGAAGCGACTTAGACTCACACCAGTCAATGTAAGCATGCCATACCCTATAGTAAATGGATGGACTTCTTCCTAGCCCGAATCATGGTATTAACAACAGAGGCAGGCAGCCCCTTTTCCATCAAGATGGAGGTTTCAGCAGCCAGTTCGTTAAAGCCAGCGTTTGTACATTGGGATGGCGTAGCTGCCGCTGCGTGAGCAGGTCTGGATCCTTGGGCAGAGCATACTGATCTACTGCCAACTGCACGACGTCTGCGAACCACACCCTTCTTGGCCAACAGGGGGCCACCAGAATGGTTGGCACCTTTTCCTGGGCAATCTTGCGCAACACCCTGCCCAGCAGAGGAAAAGGAGGGAACACATAGAGAAGCTGAAAGCTCTTCCAAGACATTGCTAGTGCATCCATGGCCAAGGCCAGAGGGTCCTGGGACAGAGAGACAAAGGCTGGAAGCTTGTGATTGTGACGAGACGCAAACAGATCCACATCTGGCTGACCCCAGCGGTGGCACAGGGAGCGAAACCCTTCTGCTGAGGGACCATTCTCCCAGACGAGAAGTCCCCCTGCTGAGGGAGTCTGCCTCCAGATTCTCCACCCCTGGGATGTACATAGCTGAGATGCAGGGAACATTCTCCTTCGCCCAAGACAGTATCAGGGACAGTTCCTTGAGGGCCCTCTTGCTCCGGGTCCCTCCCTGATGATTGATGTAGGCAATCGCCGTCTGGTTGTCCGAGCGGACCTGAACTGCCCAACATCGAAGGTGTGGAGTCAATTGGGCAAGAGGTGACAGAACCAACACCTGATCCAAGGACCGAGGGTCCCGATCCCATACTGACAAGAGGTGAAGTTGAAGAGGTCTCATGTGAAACTGAGAGTATGGAACAGCCTCGAAGCAAGACACCATCAGGCCCACCAGCTGCATCCCCTGCCGGATGGAGGGATGAGGGCAAGACATAAGGAGCCTGGCTTGGGCCTGAAGACTCTCCACCTTCTGCTGAGGGAGAAAAATCTTGACCTGAGATGTATCCAGAGTCATGCCCAGAAAGGACCTCACCATTGACGGTGACAGAAAAGACTTGGGGTGGTTGATCAGGACTCCAGTGTGGACACCACCAGCTGGGTATCTCTCTCGGCCTGCTGGAGGGACTGAGACGTGATGAGAATGTCGTTCAAGTAAGGAAGGATGCGAATGCCCTGAGATCTCAGCAGAGCCATTACGCCCGCCAGCACCTTGGTGAATACCCTGGGAGCCGAGGTGATACCGAAGGGCAAGGCCACAAATTGGTAGTGCTGATCCTCCAGAGCGAACCTGAGGAATCTCTGAAGACCTGGAAAGATTGGTACATGAAGGTAAGCGTCCTTGATGTCTACAGAGGTCATGAAGTCACCCGGGCGTAGTGAATTGACAGCTGAGCGCAGAATCTCCATGCGAAAGTGTTTGAATCTGACAAATTGTTAAGGCACTTAAAATCCAGGATAGGTCTGATGGACCCGTCTTTTTTGGGAACAGTGAAAAGATTGGAATAGTAGCCTCTGCCCCTTTCCCTCAAAGGCACCTGGCAGATGACCCCCAACTCCATAAGGTTTTGGACAGCAAGGCACAGACCCTGAGCTGACAGGGGGTTTTGAGCCATCCGGGATTTGATGAATTTTAGGGGGGGGGGGGGGGGGGTGGGGGTATAGGCTGCAAACTCTATCTTGTAACCGGAGGACACTACCTCCTGAATCCACCGGTCTGAGACGTGAAGCCTCCAGACGTGAGCAAAGAGCCGGAGCTGTCCGCCCACCCGAATGGGTGAGGGCGCCCCTTCATGCCTGAGGGGGCTTGGGTGAGGATTTTGGCTTGGGACCCCAGGAGAGGCCAGGATGGCCACGTCCTCTGACCCTTCCCCAGTGATCTCCGTGGGCCCCAGTAAAGGAGACTCCTCGGCCAGTTCTGGAACCACGGAAGGATGGGAGAAAGGCACCCATCCCCCGAAAGGACCGTGATGGCCTCCTACGTTGAGGTAACCTACCACTCCTGGCAAACAAATCCAAACGTTCACCGAAAAGGTGCAGGCCCTTGAAAGGGAAACCAGTGAGAGCCTTCTTAGCAGCATTATCAGCTACCCACTGACGTAGCCAGACAGAGCAGCGTATGGCCACCAACAGGGCAGAAGTCCTACCACACATTCTAATGGCATCATCCATAGCAGAAAGAATTTATGTAATAAATTCCTCACAAAGCAGGAGAGATCTATACTCTTCTCTACCCGCATCCTCAGATACCCCATCCAAGAGACACTTAATCACTCCTTTAATGGCAATAGCCGTGATAGCAGAGACACAAACCGGGCGCAGCGCCGTCCCCACACAGGCAAAGGCATGACAGGCCAGTTGGTCCAAGCGCCGGTCCTCCCCATCCCACGGGGTAGTAGTATCAGGAGAGTGCATGACAGATGTATTGGACAACCCGAGAACGGGCGCATCCACCTCGGGAGGACATGACTAATGCTTAACATCAGCAGGAAAGGGATACCTCTTGTCCCAACACTTAGGCACCCCTGACAGCTTGCAAGGCCGTTCCCACTCCTTGAGCACTAGATTATTAAAGTGAGACTGCTCAGGGAACTCCCAGCATGGCTTAACCATATGGAAAAGCTCACCCTGCTGCTGCGGAGCCACTGCCGGGGGAGAAATACAAATATGACTCAGCAATCTGTCATTGTCATCAGGGGACCACGGGTCTTCCCCAAGGGAGTCCCAGTACCACCGAAAATCTTAGGTTGTTCCTCAGAGGATTCAGAATCAGAAAATAATTCCCCCTCCTCAAGGGGGTAGGGGCCTGAGAGCGAGAAAGGGCCCTCATCTTCTACAGAGAAGAGGGAAACCGCGGGTGATAAATGCCGCTTCTTAGCAGAAGCCTTACGCGGGGCAGACCCAGCAAGATGTTTTTCAATGCTGGCCACCCGTGCAGCTAAATCAGGTTGAGACTCCCCACTAGTATGCCCCTCAGTGGGGGTCAGATGTAAGCGTGGGGGGATAGGTGAAGCCAGAGGGGGCGCAGCACCAGGCCCAGTAACAGGCAACCCAGACTGCAGCGCAAGCACTTGCTGGGCACAGGGTACACATACCCTGATATCATCACTTAAGGGGGATACCTCACACACAACACATAGCCGGGCTTGTCCTGAAGGAACCCCAAGTACATTATCCCCAGAAGCCTCCATATGGTGATTAGAGTGGCACAACAGGCCAATATAAGGTTAACGCTAATGATAGCTACCCCGGATGCCCCAAAAGCCCGCTAGGGAAGTGGGAGATATAATAGCAATAGCCTTAACAAAAAGGGAAAGGACCGGGAGAAACCACAATGAGGTTTACCCGCCTGAAAGACATAAGAAAACATTCCCATAAGAATATAACAATAAAATATATAAATAAAAGATATATAATAAAGCCACCCCACAGGGGCACTCACGGACCGCGATAGGAAACAGCAGACATGTAGCACAGTAAAAATACAATTCTGTGAAATACTCACCTGTATAATTGGTATTATACGCATACAGCACGTCCTGCTCCATCTATAATAATTACACATGGGTAATACTCCGCCAGAGGGCGCTGTTCACTGCAGACATGCAAAAACAGGCTCTTCCCGGCCCTTCATATACCCAGGGACCTCCCACAAATCCCCAGTATTGAAAAGCAGTGAGAAAAGAAGCCGGGAGAAACCAACCACCAACTGGTACAATAGTAATGAATCATGATAACAATCACCATACAGGGGATCCAGAAAAATGTAAAACCAGGGTGGGGTGGAGCAGGACGTGCTGTATGCGTATAATAATAATTCTACAGGTGAGTATTTCACAGAATTGTATTATTCTAAGCATACAGCACGCCCTGCTCCATCTATAATAATTACACATGGGACATCCAATAGCAGTGTCCATAAAGTAGGGTCGGATCCCCAAAAACAAGGCACAGCAGACAGTAAAGGCGCTGTCACCTGCAAAACTTTGCAACCAGGTATGACATGAGCAGAGGCTCTAACGTCAATCTCATAACAAGACCTTTCAAAGGTATGAACAGAGACAAGCAACAGTCTAGTAACTTATTCAACAGAATAAAACTGGTGCTGAAGGGCCAATGGTACCCAAACACCAATATAACGGAACAAAATGAAAAAGGGAGATTCTTCCCCCTTAAAGGAATAGGCCAGTATAACGGCCCAACCAGCCCACAGGCAACAGAAGCCTCGTGGAAAACTTAGAACTCTCCCAAGGGGAATGAGAACTGGTCACCCGTCAAAAGGCGGGAATACTGACCCCTTCATTAGCAAGAAGCCGAAAGCTTTACTCAGGACCAGAAGGCATCCAAGTAAGATCAATCCAAATGGCGCAGTGGCCCTGGAAGCAAGCGATATCAGGCGCATACATAAGGAGGCGCCCGCAGACCCCAAGATCATCAGTCCCCCTAAGGGACAAGAAACCATCAGGAAAAATTGCAACAACTGTTGAGGGAATGTAGACCCTTAACATTAGCATTATTAAGAATAAGGTCCGAAGTTAGACTAAAAGGACTTAACAATGATCATAAAACACCACTTGGGCACAGAGGTCCGGCATAAGACGGAATACCACCACGTCATGGTGTGCATATAGATATATAAATATATATATATATATACATATATGTTGAGCCAAGGCTAAGTAATCGGATCCACCATCTCAGGCACACGTCCGACTGAGGCAGGAGCCCCCAGAGAAGTGACTTGGACTACAAAGCAGCTCAGACAGCATACAGCATAAGTCCCAAGGGAAAATCCGCAGGGCAAACAGAATGAAAAATGGATCCCAACAGGAACCACAGAAACTACTTGGGAGATGCCCATAAGCAAACCCCAAGAGAATTCCTCCCAAGGAAGACAGAACCAGACTCCTACAGGAAGACAGCCAGGAAAGAACCTGGACCTTCAGAGTACCTAGATGGGGAGCCAACCCTGTAAAGACTCTAGAACCCTGGGAACCAAGAACATCCAACAGGTAAGAGACCAAAACTCATGCCAATCAGTATGGGTACACCATGAACCACAATAGACGGAGGAAGAGGAAGCCAAGGAAGCTTGCTCCTAGCCCCCCATATACCAAGTCACCCAGAAGATAAGCCCGTCTCCAAGGGGTGAATGAATCAGCTGTCAAGCCCCAGACAAGAGTCTGTAGAGTGAGACGACAAAAGAAGGGGCCTGACAAGGGCAGAACCGCACTCCTGAGAGAGCGTACAGGTCAGCAGACCTCAGCAGAAGCATCTGCGAACCACAGTTCACAAGGCCACCCAGGCCATCAATCTCACGGGTCTCTCTATCAGCACAATTGTGCGCAGAACCCCCCATAGTAGGGTGAACGAAGAGAAGGCATATAAAATAGAAAGTCTATGCAAAATTTTACTAAGGCCCCATGACCAGAGTCAGAATATTCTGGGACAGTAAAAACAAGGGTGGAGCCCCTGTGGTATAAGCGAGACCCAACAGAGTCACCCTAGTTGGCTCTCAGAGCGCCACCAGGATAGCATAACCTGCCACTGAAAGGCATCTATTGGAGCGAATACTGCTGAGGAGCAGGGGGCGTAGACCCCCCCCCAGATCGGGATCAGGAACCCTCCAGAGGGATCATCCTGCTTCAAGCTCCAGACCAATAATAAAACAGACTGTTGTCTTCCAACAGAACAAGAGTCCCCAAATAGACAGGACCTAAAAGAGGTGAAGTCCAGTCGTATAGAGTCAACGGAAGGCTCAGTGTTGCAACAACCAGTAGGTAAGATGGACCCTCTAAGGGACCCTACCTAGGAACCACGGGGGGCTTTGGAAGAAAGTCCCCCCCCCGCCTACCTGCGAGACTTGGTACCAAGGTGACCATTCACAGGAGGATGCAAGCAAAGAAGGGGGTGCCCCCTGACAGGGCCCTTGAATATGATCAGCTCAAAACGAACCACCTTACCAAGGGGGAATGAGCACAGATCAAGCCCCAGGGGTGCTGGAACCCCATGTAGGATCAATAACCTACTGTGCCAAAGAGCCCAAGGGCTCGTTATATAAGGGACATCATCTGATACGCCACCAACGGGCCCACCAGCTGCAATCCTGCCTGGTGAAAGTAAGAAGTCAGCAAAGGGGGGCAGAGCCCCCGTAACCAGGAGGCCAAGGAAGAAGGCTCAAGCCTGAACCAAATCCAAGGAATGGAGATAGCAGATAAGGGACCAAGAGGGATTGAGGTGACAGAGCACCCATCCAGTAACTCCCAGGGGACACCGCCGGCCGACCAATCCACTCGGCCTGATGTAGAGACTGGGGAGTAAGGAAAGACGACCCGTTAGGTCCTAATGCGGAAGCCCCCCCCCCCCAGGCATGTCCGGGACATCACCCCCATTCGCGACATGGCGAGGAGTCTGGGAGCGAAAGAGAGGCCAACAATGCCTCAAGCCGCAGGGTTGGTCCTGCCACACCGCCTAGTAACGGTCTTAGTGTCCAGCAGACACAGGGGGAACTAAGAAGATCTAGAACTCCACAGGAGGTCGGAAGCCCCCCTTGCATAGGGCGCCTGTGTCCCAAGACAGAGATGTCATATAGGGACTACCTGTGAGAGTATAATTGCCAGGCCTACCATAGGCCAGCGTGGCCCAGACTGCCTCATACTGTTGAGGGAAGGAGGAAGGTTACTATAGAGGCCATAGCCCCATACTGTTAAGGGCAACCTGTAAGTAAGCCCAAACTCTGTAGGCCCCGTACGGCCTCCACCAATTCCTAAGGGAAAAACGGGCTAGAAGCACCCTGACAACCACTGAGAGGGACCGCCCAGCAAAAGCTATCCTGTGTCCAGGGGAACTACCTCCTGGAACCACCCGAAGGAGAAGGTACATTCCTAGATGGGATACAGCTGCTGCAGCAGAGGCGAGGGCGTCCCTTCATGCTTGAGAGGCATTGGCAGATTTGGACTTAGTCCTGCCAGAGGGCCCCGGGCGTTGCCTGCCCACCCCATGGTGGAAATCCACACCGAACAGTTGGAAGTACACCTCAGGTTCGCGTTTGACACTAACGTAGGGAGGTGGAGGGGTGACCCTGCCCCGGGGAGGCCGGAGCGGCCTTCTGCGCAAGGGTGCCTTACCCTTTTTACCAAAAAGGTCCAAACGGGCCCCAAATAGTCGCCGTCCTCTGAAGGGAAGCAAGTGAGAGCCTTTTTCGTAGCATCGTCAGCACCCCACTGTCGCAGCCAGACCAGGCGGCGAATAGCTACCACAAGGGCAGAGGTTCTAGCACACATCTTAATGGTGTCATCCAGCGCTGAGAGGATAAACTTCACAAACGCATCACAGTCTGATAGCGCATTAAATACCCTCCAAGGAAGGTCCTCAGGACGGTGATCTAGTACTTTTCTGACAAGAGTCCTGGCAGCCACCGCAGTGATGGCCACGGCACAGACCGGGCGCAGAGCCGTCCCTGCACACGAGAAGGCGTGGGAAGCCAGTCTGTCAATGCGCCGGTCCTCAGCATCCCGAAGGGTACGGTAATAAGGAGCCGTCATGAAGGGGGGGTTAGTAACCCCTATAATCGGTGCATCCACCACAAGAGGTGCTGACCAAAAATTAACCACATCAGGAGGGAAAGGGTACTTCCAATCCCAGACCCCTGTGACCCCTTTAAGTTTACAAGGTGATTCCCATTCTTGGGATATAAGATTCTGGAAATGATCCTGTTCCAGGAACTCCAAGCGCGGCGGCGCTGTGTGGAAACTCTCCTTCTTAGGCTTGGGAGCCTCTCCAGGAGGGGAGATTGACAAAACCTCAAAGATCTTAATAAGAATTTCATCTGTGTCCCACAGGCCCCAAGAACCGGGCCTAGAATCATCACAGCTCCCGGGCATCTCATCCGAGGAGCCGGAATCTGAGAATAGCTCACCTTCCTCAGAAGGATCAAGGTCCTGCATATCAGCAGAGTCATCGGTATCGTTAGGAACCGGAGAGCCAGGAGGCGTCAGGGACCGCTTCTTTCCAGGGCCCATATGCTCCGCCAATCCAGACAGCACCTGCTCCGCCGTAGGCAGCACGCGCGGCACGGCTTGCAGGTCATCCCCGCTCGAGTGAGACTCATCAGGAGTGAGGTTTAGGTCCGGGGAAACGGGTGTATTGAAGGGAGGTGCAGCCACTGGTAAACCTGATTGCAGGGTCAGTGCCTGTTCAGCACACGGTCCGCAGACCCGTGCTCTGTCAGCATCAGCATGGGGCTGACCACACACCGCACACAGCCGGTCATGTCCCAGAGGGACCCCGGGTACATAATTCTGAGATGCCTCCATATGGTGATTATCTGAGCAGTATGCCCGCAGGGATTTACGCAATAGGCAACCCTGGATGCCCCAAGACCCACTAGGAAGTGGGAGAATTTGTTATGTGGACCCGCTGTAATATATGTTAGGCCGGGAGAAGCCACCGAAGTCCTGGCGTCTGAAAGACATAATGGGACAAGAGGGATGGTGTCAGTGCCATGCACAGTCGAATAAGCACATAGAACAATGCCGCCCCACAGGGCACTTACATGACCAAGGGAGGAGGCGGACTGTACCACGAGCGAAGATTGACAAAATGGCGCCAAGCGAACCTCGAGGGGCGGGCCAGACCAGGCCGAGTCCCCGCCTCCCCCAAAGAGCACGAAGCTCTAACCAACAGAGATAAGGAGGACAGTAATGGATAGAAAGCGCATGCAAAAAGATGCTGTCACGCTGGAAATGATGCTGCCGTCTGGGCAGTTGTTAATGAAAGAACAAACAGCTCGCAACTGTATAGCAGGAGCGCGACACTGACACCCGATTATAATAAAAACTAAAGGCCTTAACGTGAAATACAGCACTAAGACTGCCACACATACCCCCCCCCCCTTTCTTTTCCCCCGAGTTACGGGAGGAAGCGAGGGAGAAGCGGACCAGCGTCCAGTGGACTAAATCTGTGAGGGGCACGGGCAACAATGCGGGAGGGGCATCCACTAGAGGCTCACCATCGGCCTAACCGCCTACCCTATGGTGGGGGATTGCGGTGGAGCGTGGCTCCGTTCAGCACACAAGGTGCTGCCTACCTTCACCCGACCAACGCAGCCCAGGCTGGGAGGCATGTTCTTCCAAAGAGGAGGGGTGGAAATAGTCCCGCAGGTCCTCGGGCTGTAAAGCCCCGCTCCCCTGCGCGAGAGCGTGATATCTTCATGTCTTCGCAGTTCAGCACTGCAGAGAAATCTGGGGATTTGTGGGAGGTCCCTGCGTATATGAAGGGCGGGAGGAGCCTGTTTTTGCATGTCTGCAGTGAACAGCGCCCTCATGTGTAATTATTATAGATGGAGCAGGACGTGCTGTATGCTTAGAATAATGGCGTCCGCGTATACCTCGAGGGGCGGGCCGCAGAGAAGTGATGTGGAAAACCTCATCCGCAGAGCCCCCCCGAAGAGCGCGAAACGCGCCCACGTGATCCCGCCGTCCAATGACGGCGTGGCAGCGCCTGAGGTAATGTCGCCGTCATCCGCGGAGCACTGCACAAGCGCGCGGCTCACAGTAAAACACATTAAGCACAAGTAAAGTAAGCTATTCAGGCTGCTTGACATACAACACACACACACAACCCCCCCCCATGTGATCTCCCCAGGGAGAGCGAGGCAAGGGAGCAGCAGTCACATAACGCCCAAAGTGAAAAAAAAGGAGAGGAGGGGCAGACGCCTAAAGGGGATAGGGATTAAGGGGGAACCCCGGAGGCGGGAGGGGGCATCCCACAAGGCTCACCACAGGCCTATACCACCTACCCATGTCAAAGCAGGGACTGCGATCGGAGCAGCGCTCCTCAAGCACCTGACCCGGTGCTGTCCTACCTTCATCCGAAGCAGTCAACCGAGGCTGGGAGGCAGTGGGTCCTGAAAGGGTGGAAAAAGTCCTGCAGGGCTGCAGGCTGGTAAGCCCCGCTCGCCTGCATATATAGAGAGCCATCTTCTATCTTCGCAGTCCAGACTGCAGATGAAAATGGGGTATTTGTGGGAGGTCCCTGACTTATATAGGGCCGGGAAAAGCCACAAGACGTTTTTCTGCAGTCCAGTGCCATTTTGTAGATGTATTACCCATGTGTAAGGAATATTCTGGAACAGGACGTGCTGTATACTTAGAATAAAGGTTAGTATGTGGCAAAAAAAACAAATAAAAGAGCACTGCCCAAATCTTTTTTCACCTTTAGGAAATATAGATTTGACATAAATAATGCCTAAAGAACAAGACGTAAGTAAGCATGTTGGTTCATTTATTTGTACCCAAGCCAGAACTCCAAAATGTTCAATCCATTTTAAAGGAGTTAAAATTGCACTGCTTAGGAAAGTGACACTTTCCAACCACCTTAAGTAACCACTTTACAAGCTGTCCTTAATGCTCATTCAGTGAGAGTCAGCAGCTTCACCCCGCTGGCTGAGCAATTAGCAGGATTAGTGAGTCGTGCATTGGACACTATCTGTAACTTTACAGTCTACAGTCATTTATAGGCCAGCATCTCAAATGGCAGACAGGGAATAAAACAAGGAATTTACAAAGTGAGAAAAAATGCTGTTAATAACACGCCTAGTCAGTGAGAGTACATAAAATACTGCAGCATGATGGTACGCTTTTTACTATATGGTATTTAAAGCAAACGTGTCTTATATGGCCAGAAAAAAACTCAAGACAAATTACATCACTTAAAGCAAGGGTACTCAACATATGAAGAGTGTGGTACATTATGCGATTTGAAAACTGTCCGCGGGCCAAAATGAATAGGTTCAGAATTTAGAATTTTTCATTTTAAATAGCATAGGTTTGCTACAACAATCTGGATACCCCCTGCCTCCACAAACTCCATTAGACTGATGTTTTACACTTGTGTGTTCTTCCACCACATCACCCCATTACCACATTCATATGTAATCCCCGCATGCTATCAATACACATGGTGATTGCCTTGCCCTGTAGGTCCTGTATATATACCCCATCCCCCTTCAGTTCTAAATCATTACTGTATTTCCAATACACAACAAATCTAAATGCCTACTAAAAGCAGACTAAAAGGGATCAAGAAGGTAGGAAAAACAGGGCTTGCGGAGGGGGTAAAAAAAACTTGTTTAAAGGTGGGAGGCCTTCTACTAAAAGGGGGAAATACTGCCCTGCACTATACAGGGATAACTATCAACCCAAAGGACCTGCCCCAGCCATTCAGATAGATCAGGATGGAAGTGCGCACGCTGGGAGTGCAGCAGCGAGCACTCTACATTCTGTTCAATTTAGAGTGATCTGCAGAATAATAGTTGTGGCAGACGGCTCTCATTAGAGGAGAGCCTACGCATGCACCATTGTAACCAAGAAGAGGTGAGTTTACTGTGCGATGTGAAATTCTGGCTGTCATGGGGGAAAGGAACAAAGCCCAGGAAAGTCGAATTTCTGGGTTTTGTGCTGCTTTAATTGTCAGCCTACCTAGAAATTTTGTCACCCACCTCTTTCACCATTTTGCTATATATATGTTTGGGCTTTAACATGAAATGTCTGGTTAGTAATTTTTTCAGTGCTTTTTTTACATTTTTGCCAGAAAAAATGTATAATATTTAAAAATTATATTTTTACATTTTATCACGTTTTCTAAATAAAAAAAAATGTACGTTTTTGAAGAAAGCAATATCCCCATTTCTACCAATTGCAACGTTACTACAAATATATATCGGTAGACATCGGTTCCTGCCCTGGAGACTCCCCAGACATCCCAAGAGAACTAAATATTCCAGCCAAGTGTGTGGTTTTTCTATACTGGTAGGAATACTACACAAATGGTCCCCAGAAATGCAGTACTTCCCCCTCTCATCACCTTTTATTCCATATATTACTCTTCCAAGATCTTCTTCTGATTCTGTAAACACTAATGAGAACTGGGGATAGTTACTTCATACATGGGAAAACACATAGGAGTGATGGAATCAGGTTCAAGAGGGTCTTCCAGAATGCTCAATAATCTCTAGATGAAAGTTTGTCCTCTAGTGGCATAGGCCCTTTTTGCAGACCTAATCCTATTAGGTCTGGGTTTTTGGATTTCCAGCAGAGTGTGTTATCCCACATTTTGTAGGCCCCTCATCCTATTATTGAATCACAATTTACCAATCTACCAAGTTACAGCATCTGTCCATATGTATATTATTTATGAGTTATTACTTCAGAGTCTTCTTCACATTGGCCTAAGGGTGCAATGTAAATTGCCACCATCACAATTGAGGAGGCCTCAAACATGTCTCCAACTTTGGTGAATTATTTACCACTTCTGTGTTCGAGTGCTGCAGTTTAGCAATGCAGATAAACGCAACCAGCATATCCCCTTCTTTGTATGTGGTAATTTGATTGATTACTGGTGGTTTAAAGAGTAATTCCAATTTCAATAGCATTTTATAAAGTTTATTGTGTGCCAGAATGATATACTCAAGGTGCCAGACATATGACATGAGAGATGACAGGTTTAACCAATTCCGCTCTCAATCAGCCTCTTCAGATAAGGTGATAACAATCTTGTGTTTCAGAAGCTAAAGGGTTACTGACAGCATTCTCACCTGGGGAGGTCATTACTGCTGCTTGATTTTGCCAAAGCTGGCGATGACCTCACTTGTTACAGTGGAAGGATTCTGGGGTTTGTAGTCAGATGTTTTTACTCAAGGTCAGGAAAGCTGATCCCACTTCAGCAACACAGAGCCATGTGAATACTACAATTCTGTGATTACTCACCTGTAGAATTGGTATTATACATATACAGCACATCCTGTTCCAGAATAATCCTTACTCATGGGTAATACATCCTCTAGATGGTGCTGGACTGCAGAGACAGAAAAATGGCTCCTCCCGGCCCCATATATACCAGGGACCTCCCACAAATTCCCCAGTATTGAAAAGCAGTTAAAATGAAGCCGGGAGAACTATAACCATTAGCAATATTGAACATAAGAACAATCACCATAAAGAGGTAACTAAAAATAATGATAACAAGGGCGGGGTGGAACAGGACGTGCTGTATACGTATAATACCAATTCTACAGGTGAGTAATCACAGAATTGTATTATTCTAAGTATACAGAATAATCCTTACTCATGGGACATCCAATAGCAGTGTCCATAAGGTAGGGTGGGATCCCCAAAAGTAACAGCAGACCATTGCCACCTGCAGAACTTTGCGACCAAAGACAGCATCAGCTGAGGCCTTAACATCAACCTTTTAAAACTTAGAAAAAGTATGAACAGAAGACCAAGTGGCAGCCTTGCAAACTTGTTCAACAGAAGCTTGGTGCTGAAAAGCCCAAGAAGCACCAATAGCACGAGTAGAATGAGCATTAAGGCAGAAGGGAGGCTCCTTTCCCTTAGCAAAATAGGCCTGTACCACAGCCTGACGGATCCACTTGCTGATAGTGGACTTAGCTGGAGCCAGACCCTTCTTAGGTCCAGATGGGAGCACAAAAAGAGCATCAGTCTTCCTGAAGGATTCAGTAGCCACCAAATAGAACTTCAGAGTCCTGACCACATCCAGAGAGTGTAAAACCCTCTCCTTAGAGTTACTAGGATTAGGACACAGAGAAGGCAAAACAATGTCCTGATTGAGATGAAAAGCAGAAACTACCTTAGGCAGAAAGTCTGGCTTAAAACGAAACAACACCTTGTCCTGGTGTCTCTCAAAGTAAGGGGGCTTGATGGAAAGCGCCAACAACTCAGAAACACGCCTAACAGAAGTAATAGCCACCAAAAAGACTACCTTAAGCATAAGAATGGACAAAGGGGCCCCCTGCAAGGGCTCGAAGGGAGACCCCTGCAGGGAAGATAAGAGATAAGTTCAAGTCCCAGACTGGTAACATAGGCTTACGTGGAGGGCGCACGTGGGTAACCCCCTGGAAGAAGGTCTTGACCAGGGGATGCTGAGCAAAGGATCTTTGGAAGAAAATGGCCAAGGCAGAAACATGACCTTTCAGAGTACTGAGCTGAAGACCCAGACCCAAACCATGTTGCAGGAATTCCAGAATCCTAGGAATAGGAAACACATGGCAGGGATGCGACTTAGACTCGCACCAGTCAATGCAATTACACCAAACCCTATAATAGATGGAAGAAGAGGACCTTTTCCTAGCCCTGATCATTGTATTAACAACCGAAGCCGGCAGCCCCTTTTCCATCAAGATGGAGGTTTCAGCAGCCAGGCCGTCAAAACCAGCGTTTGTAAATTGGGGTAGCGTAGGTGCCCCTGAGTGAGCAGATCTGGAACCCGGGGCAGGGCGTACTGATCTACTGCCAGCTGCACGATGTCTGCGAACCACACTCTTCTTGGCCAACAGGGGGCCACCAGGATGGCTGGCACCCCTTCCTGAGCTATCTTGCGCAGCACCCTGCCCAGCAGGGGAAACGGGGGAAACACATACAGGAGCTAAAAACTCTTTCAAGACATTGCTAAGGCATCCATGGCTAAGGCCAGAGGATCCTGGGACAGAGAGACAAGACTGGAAGCTTGTGATTGTGACGGGACGCAAACAGATCCACATCTGGCTGACCCCAGTTGTGGCACAGGGAGAGAAACATCCTGCTGCTGAGGGACCACTCTCCCAGACAAGAGGTCCCCCTGCTCAGAGAGTCTGCCTCCAGATTCTCCACCCCCGGAATGTACACAGCCGAGATGCAGGGAACATTGTCCTCCGCCCAGGACAGAATCATAGACACTTCCCTGAGGGCCCTCCTGCTCCAGGTCCCTCCCTGATGATTGATGTAAGCAACCACCGTCTGGTTGTCCGAGCGGACCTGAACAGCCCGACCCCGAAGGTGTGGGGTTAAGTGGGCGAGAACCAACCTGATCGCCCTCAACTCCAGAATGTTGATAGGGGTGTGGGCCTCCTGAGGGCCCCCCTGACCCTGCAATTTTAGGGATTTCCAAAAGCCCCCCCAACCTGTCAGACTGGCATCTGTGGTGACAGTCTCCCAGCAAAGGGCCAGAAAGGATCTCCTCTAGAGCGAACCTGAGGAATCTCTGATGACCAGGAAAGACTGGAATGTGAAGATAAGCATCCTTGATTTCCACAGAGGTCATGAAGTCCCCTGGGCGTAGAGAATTCACAGCGGAGAGCAGAGTCTCCATGCGAAAGTGTCAGAATCTGACAAATTTGTTGAGGCGCTTTAAATCCAGGATGGGTCTGATGGACGAAGTAGAACAAGACGTATGGCCCGAAGCTCTAATACATTGATTGGAGAATGAGCCTCCTGAGACCCCCACAATCCTTGGAACCGATGCTTCTTCCAGAAGCCCCCCCAGCCCACCAAGCTGGCATCCGTGGTAACCAGTTCCCAACACGGAGTCAGAAATGACTTGCCCTTCTGGAGGTTGTGCGATATTAACCACCACTGAAGGGACTGCAAAACGTAGGGAGACAATAGACAAGTTTGATTTAATGATAGTGGGCACCTGTCCCACTTTGCCAAGAGGAAGAGCTGAAGCGTCCTTATGTGAAACTGGGCAAACGGGACTGCCTTGAATGCAGCTACCATCAATCCCACTAGTTTCATCCCTAGACGGATAGACTGACGAGGGTTGGACAAGAATAGACAAATCAAGTCCTGAATCAGAACCATTTTGGACTGAGGAAGAAAAACCTTGGCCTGAAATGTATCCAGAATCAGGCCCAGGAAGGGAATTTCCCTGGACGGACAGAGAGAGGATTTGGGGTAACTTATTACCCATCCGAACCTCTCTAGCGTAGAGACCACCGTCCTGGTGTCTAACTCTGATTGTTCGAGGGAGGAAGCCTCGATAAGAAGATCGTCCAGAAAAGGCACAATGCAGATGCCCTGGACCCTGAATATAGCCATCACTCCTGCCAGCATCTTGGTAAAGACTCTTGGGGCTGAGGTAAGGCCGAATGGCAGGGCCACAAATTGATAATGCTGGTCTTCTATCGAGAATCTGAGAAATCTCGGGTGACCCGGAAAAACAGGAATGTGCAAATAAGCATCCTTGATGTCTATGGATGTCATGAAGTCCCCCTGACGAAGAGCATTGATCGTTGATCGCAGAGACTCCATGCGGAATTTTCTGAAACTGATAAATTGAGTCTCCTTAGGTCTAGGATAGGCCGAACAGAGCCGTCCTTTTTGGGTACCGTGAATAGGTTGGAGTAAAACCCCAAACCCCTTTCCGCTGGAGGCACTAGGCAGATGACAGCCATGCTTAACAGATTCGCTACTGCTGCCCACAGTCCCTGCGCAATTGCCGGATCTAACGGCATCCAGGACATAAAAAATCTGGGAGGAGGCCGGGACTCGAATTCCAGTTTGTAACCGGAAGAGACTACTTCCAGAACCCAATTGTCTGATACCTCCTGACCCCACACCTGGAAGAAGAACCGCAGCCGTCCCCCCACCCGTATAGGTGAGGGCGTCCCCTCATTGTTGAGCAGGCTTAGGGGCAGATTTGGTTTTGGACCCCCAATTCTGACTTGGACGGCCACATCCTCTTCCTCTATTCCATGCATTCCCTGAAAAGGCTGAAAAGGTCGATCCTCTACCGAATCTGGACTCCCGAAAGGAAGGGCTAAAGGAAGCCACTCCAGGAAAGGAACAACGTTGTCTCTTACGCTGAGGTAATTTACCTCCTTTAGTGACAGAATCCAATTTCATCTAAAGCAGAAAGTACAAAAGATGCAAACATCTCACATCGCTTAAGAGCGGTGTACTCATCAGAGGCCGGATCAAGCCCTGAGTTATTCATTAGGTCTCTCACCATCGACATAAGCGCCGAAGCGCCAACAGGCTGCAAGGCCGAGCCTACACTGGAAAAAGCGTGGCACGCCATTTGATCAATACGTTTGTCCTCTCCATCTTTAAGTGTAGTGGAGTCAGGAGAATGCAACACAGAAGAATTGGATAAATTAAGTACAGGGGCATCCACCTCAGGAGGTGATGACCAACGTTTAACCATATCAGCTGGAAAGGGATATTTTTTGTCCCAGCCCAAGGGAATGCCAGGAAGCCGCGCAGGCTTCTCCCATTCTTTAAGAATAATATCATCAAAATGCTTTTGATTAGGAAATTCTAAACGAGGTTTAGAGGCTCCAAAGAATTCCCCTCTTTTAAGAGGGACTACTTCAGGAGGAGTAATAACCAAAACCTCAAATAACTGGGCAAGAGCTTTTGGGGTATCCACAACACTCTCTTCATCCTGCTCAATTTCAGTACCAACAAATTGCTGTTCGTCAGAAACATCTGAATCCTCATATAATTCCCCTTCTTCTAACTGAGAAGGGTCAGACCAATCAAGCAATTCGCAATGCTTTTTTTTAGCTGAGGCCTTTTTAGCCACAGAGGTAGACATAAATTTTTCAAGATGAGCCAATCTGGCACATAAATCAGAATGCGACTCACCACCCATGACAATATCACTGGGGGTACGGACAAGACACGGCAGAGTAGGAGAAGAAGCAGTAGCCGCAGACCCTGAAGCCTGGGCCCCAGTTTGCTGCATAGTGGTTAATTGTGCACAAGGGACGCAAAGAATTGCGTTATCCCCAACAAGGGATGCCCCACATCCAAAACATTGCCGAGTCTGTGCCGAGGAAATTGCATGCCAATTATCCTGAGATGCCTCCATATTGTGTTAAATATTATACTATAATTGATTATAGTCGCCAAGTATATATGGGTTTTATGCATATGCTACCCGGGATGCCCCTTTAAATAGTCCCAAGTGGGAGGATTGAAACACAGATGGACCCCCAATAAGGCTTAAGGGCTAAGGACCAGGAGAAACCCCCTTTTTAATAAGGAGTTTCCTAAAGAAAACAAACAGTCACCAATGCACAAATACACACTAATAAATTAACAAAACATAAAAAATGGCAGAAACTCCCTTCAGGCAAGCTAAAGGGTACTCACAGGACCAGGCGACCAGCTCACCACACAAGAGAAGACCGCAGGGAAAACAGCCGGAAACGCCAGCTAAGTGAAGGATGCACCGACAAGCCCTGCCCACCTGACGTCAGCAGGAAGCCAGGACGGACATACAGAGCACATCAGCGTGCTCTATGACCAAAATGATGCTGCGTGCCAAAGCCCCACCCACCTGACGTCAGCAGGAAGCCAGGACGGACATACAGAGCACATCAGCAAGCTCTATGACCAAAATGATGCTGCGCGCCGAAGCCCAAGAAAATGGAGGGAAATTTAGATACAAACATTTCCTATTAAATTGTCTTCTTAAAAATACATAATAATATATATCATTCTATATTAAGTGCATGGTGACCCAAATAACGCCCCCCCTCCTTTTTACCCCAGCAGGGTTAAAGGAGAACTAAAGGGGAGAGGATAGAAATGCACCCATCAGGCACAAGGGGATTTTAAAGGGACAGGGGGCATCCCATGCCGGAAAACACCAACCCGGAAGCCGCCTACCCAAAATGTGGGACTCACGGAGGAGTAAAAACTCCTGTATACACCAGAAGGTGTATCTACCCTTGCCTGAAACATACAGCCAGGGCTGGGAGGCATACAATATAACCCGACAGAAATAGAAAAAAAGGCCGGGAGCAACCCGGCTACCTGCAGAGAGTCATCTTCTGAATGCTTCGCCGACTGCAGAGACGAAAAGACTGGGGAATAGTGGGAGGAACACGGAACTTATGGACCAGGAGGGGCTCATCTCTGCAAGATTGCCCTCTACAGGCCAGTTTCCCAAGTGTCATGGATCTTTGGAAGTGGGGTGTGTGACATACTAGGAATAAGATTGGAATAATAGCCTTTGACCCTTTCCCACAAGGGCACCCGGCAGATGACTCCCAATTCCAGAAGGCCTTGGACAGCAAGGGACAGACCCTAAAATGACAGGGGGTTTTGAGCCATCCAGGATTTGATGAATCTTGGGGGTGGCCAGGCTGCAAACTCTATCTTGTAACCGGAGGACACTACCTCCTGAATCCACCGGTCTGAGACATGACGCCTCCAGACGTGAGCAAAGAGCCAAAGCTGTCCCCCCACCCGGATGGGTGAGGGCGCCCCTTCATGCCTGAGGGGGCTTGGGGGAGGACTTAGGCTTGGGACCCCAGGAGGGGCCAGGGCGGCCACGTCCTCTGCCCCTGCCCCAAAAATCTATGCGGGCTCCAGCAAAGGAAGCCCCCCGTCCAATTCTGGAACCCCGGAAGAAAGAAAGGCACCTGAACCCCCAAAAGGACCGGGGCTGCCTTCTATGCTGAGGTAACTTGCCTCCTTTAGCAAACAAGTCCAGACGTTCACCAAAGAGGCAAAGCCCCTTGAAGGGTAAACCAGTGAAAGCCTTCTTCGCAGTGTTGTCAGCTGCCCACTGCCACAGCCAGACCGAGCGACGTATCGCCACCAACAAGGCAGATGCCCTGCCACACATTCTAATGGCATCATCCAAGGCAGAAAGAACATATGCAACAAATTCCTCACAACGCAGAAGAGCTCTATACTCTTCACTACCTGCATCATCAGGGGCCCCATCTAAGAGACTCCTGAGCAGGCTTTTAATAGCAACAGCCGTAATGGCAGAGGCACAGACCGGACCCAACGCGGTCCCCACACAGGTAAAGGCATGGCAAGCCAGCTGATCTATGCACCTGTCCTCCCCATCCTTCAGGGTAGTAGAGTCAGGGGAATGCATGACGGATGTGTTGGACAACCCCAGAACTGGTGCATCCACCTCGGGAGGACATGACCAACGTTTAACCATCTCAGCGGGAAAGGGATACCTCTTATCCCAACTCTTTGGTACCCCGGAAGCCGGCTAGGCCGTTCCCACTCTTTGAGCACCAGATTATTAAAGTGAGTTTGTTCAGGAAACTCCAAGCGTGGCTTAACAGTATGAAACAGCTCCCCCTGCTGCCGCGGAGCCACGGCAGGAGGAGAGATACAGAGTACTTCAAAAATGTGAGCTAAAAGCCTGTCAGTATCATCTGAAGCCCATGGGTCAGATAGATACACCCTAAAATTGTTCCTCAGATGATTCTGAATCAGAAAATAATTCCCCCTCTTCCAGGGGGGTATAACCGGTAACGTCAAAAATCTCCTCAGCCTCCATAGGAAAAAGAGTAACACCAGGTGATAAATGCCGCTTCTTAGCAGAAGCCTTACGCGGGCCAGACCCAGCAATATGTCTCTCAATGCTGGTCAACCGTGCAGGTTAAGACTACCCACTGGTATGCACCTCACTAGGAGTCAGATGTAAGTGTGGGGGGGGGTAGGCGAAGCCAGAGGGGGCGCGGGCCCAGCCACCGGTAACCCAGACTGCAGCGCAAGCGTCTGCTGGGCGCAGGGTGCACACACCCTGACACTTATAGGGGATACCCCACACACCATAAACAGCCGGGCTTGTCCCCAAGGAACCGCAAGCACATTATCCTGAGAAGCCTCCTATTGTGATTATTGTGGCACAATAGGCCAATTGGGATTGACGCCAATAAGGCTACCCGGGATGCTCCAAGAGCCCGCTAGGGAAGTGAGAGATATACAAATAAAATAGCCCTTCAATAAGGAGTTAACGCTAAATAGAGGGGATAGGACCGGGAGAAACCACACAAAAGTTTGACCCGCCTGTAAGACATAAAGCAAAGAACCCGTAAGCATAATACAATTACGGACCGCGATAGGGAGACGCCAGACACGCAGCACAGGAGCTCCAAAATGGAGCCCACATATACCTCGAAGAGCGCAAAAACGCGCCCCCCGTGACAAGGCCAGCCAATGACGACGCAGCAGCGCCTAAGGCGATGTCGCCACCGTCCGCGTAGCAAAGTACAAGCGCGCGGCGGCGATAATCAAAACCAGTGAAATCAAGGCAAAGCGGCATAGTTAATACATACACCCCCCCCCCCCCCCCGAGATCTACCCAGGGAGAGCGAAGGGGAAACAGCGGTCGGCCTAAGAGGAGCCTAACTGAGGGGACAGGGGGCGAAGGGCAAACAACCGCGGGAGGGACATCCCATAAGGCTCACCATGGGCCTGTACCGCCTACCCTTTGGTGGGGGACTGCGGTAGGAGTAGCGCTCCTTAGCACCTGACAGCAGTGCTGCCTACCATCACCCGACCAGCGCAGCCTAAGCTGGGAGGCAGTGAAAAGGAACGGGTAGGAATAGTCCTACAGGGCCGCAGGCTAATAAGCCCCGCTCACCTGCGAGTAAAAAGAGCCATCTTCTAGCCATCGCAGCCCAGACTGCAGAAAAGAACTGGGGAATTTGTCCCAGGTATATATGGGGCCGGGAGGAGCCAATTTTCTGTCTCTGCAGTCCAGCGCCATCTAGAGGATGTATTACCCATGAGTAAGGATTATTCTGGAACAGGACATGCTGTATACTTAGAATATAATTTTTTTGGGGTGTTCTGCCTAATTTTGTACGTCTTCTGGGATGTAAAATAAACATTTGTGTTAGGATTGTTCCCCCATATATGTGATTTCTTTATCTGCATACTGTTTACAAGTTTCTTATATTCCTGCGTGTCTGTGATCCTAAAGTGAGAGTGATTTTCCTGGCCTTGAGTAAGGTGAATTTGTTAGCAGCTTTGGCTAAGTCACACAGCAGTAATGACGCTTCCTTCTGAGAATACTACCGTGACTGTTTTGCGTTACACGTGTTCAACTGTGATTTTTGAAGGGATTCCCAGGAAGATACCCAACATGCATAGGTACTGTCAAGGGAAGAGTTGCCAAACACCCCAAAGTAAAGCATGCACATAACGGTATTTTTACTTGAACATTTCAACTCTGCAAACAAAGTGCGCACTGTGTGCTTTTTTCAACCAAAACAACCCTTTACATTTGGAATCCCCCCCATAAGCAGAACAATACCCAACATGCATAGCTACTTTTAACCAACCTCCGATCACCCGGCATTACTGAGCATCTTGCGGCGGGTGAACAATGACATAATGGGTGATTGCATAGATGATGTCATCTGCTCTGCCCACAAAGGGCAGGGCTAGAGGAAGGCGACCCAGGAAGAGGAGAAGAGGCTATTTCGGGCCCTGTCCTCACCACGGAGACCGGAGGCCCCCTGGTGAAGAGGAGACGCGGTGGGAGGGATAACGACCGCAGGTGAGTAAATTTTTTTTTACAGTTAGCAGCCGCAGCACCCGAACTGGGGGGGCTATTCCGGGTGCCCGCCTGAAAGCAGGAGATCCCGGGGGGGGATGCACCCCCGGGAAGAGAAGACCCGGCCGGATCAACTAAGGGGTCAGATGAGTTTTTAACTTTTATACTTTTTTTTATAGCTACGAGTCTCACGTAGCTGGCACTTAAAGGGTGGAGAGATTGGGGGGGGGCACAGACTGCCCTTACACACAGTTTACCAGCAGGGCTAACAACCAGAAGTGATATTTGGGCCAGTTTCTGGCTAACTATTTAGCATTAACCCTTCTAGTGCCTCTCCTCAGTGAGACTCGCGTAGCTGATTTAAACCCCCACAAAAAAAAATACCATTTTGTGATTACTCACCTGTAAAATGGGTATTATAAGTATGTCACACACCCCGCTTCCAATATTCATGACATGTGGGTTATGGCCAGTAAAGGGCGAACTTCTGCAGAGATGACAGGGAAAAAAGGAAGCCCCTCCCGGTCCATAAATACCTGGGACCTCCCACACATTACCCAGTATAGGAAAGCAGTAAGGGGACCAGGAAGAGCCAATTATAACAAACTTAACAATAAAAGGTTCACCATATAAAGGATCCAGAAAACAAAAAGGGCGGGATGAAGCGGGGTGTGTGACATACTTATAATACCCATTTTACAGGTGAGTAATCACAAAATGGTATTATTCCAAGTATGTCACACACCCCGCTTCCAATATTCATGACATGTGGGACATCCAATAGCAGTGTCCATCATGGGTGGGGATCCCAATACGGCAAAAAAATGCAAATTTTAAACCACTGCAGCTTGCAGAACCTTGCGGCCAAAAACAGCAGCCACTGAGGCCCGCACATCAACCTTATAAAACTTGGAAAAAGTATGAATGGAAGACCAAGTAGCAGCCTTACAAACTTGTTCAACAGAAGCCTGGTGCTGAAAGGCCCAAGAAGCCCCAACAGCACGAGTAGAATGAGCAGTGATCTGAAAAGGGGGAACCTTCCCCTTGGCAGTATAGGCCCCAACAATGGCCTGGCGTATCCATTTACTAATGGTAGACTTGGTGGGCACCAAACCTTTCCTGGGCCCCGGAGGGCACCGCGAACAAGGCGTCCGTCTTACGAAAAAAAGAAGTAGCCACCAAATAGTACTTCACACAACGAACCACATCCAAAGAGTGCAAAACCCTCTCCTTGTCATTGCTAGGCTTAGGACACAAGGAAGGGAGAACTACATCCTGATTGAGGTGGAAAGCAGAAACCACCTTAGGAAGGAAATCTGGCTTAAAGCGAAAAACCACCTTGTCCTGGTGTCTCTCAAAGTAAGGGGCCTGAATGGATAGAGCCGCCAACTCAGAGACACGCCGAACAGAGATAATAGCCACCAAAAAGGCAACCTTTTGAGTCAGCATAGAAAGCGCAACATCCTGCACCGGCTCAAAAGGAGGCCCCTGGAGGGCCAACAGAACCAAATTCAAATCCCAAACGGGCACCAAAGGCTTTCTAGGGGGCCGCACATGAATGACCCCCTGGAAAAAGGTCTTAACCAGAGGATACAGAGCAAAAGACCTTTGAAAGAAGACCGCCAGGGCAGAGACCTGTCCTTTCAAGGTACTAAGCTGGAACCCCAAGTCCAGACCGTGTTGAAGAAACTCCAAAATCCTAGGAATCGAAAACACCCTGCAAGGCAAAGCCCTAGCCTCACACCAGTCAATATAGGACCTCCAAGTCCTGTAGTATATGTTAGAGGAAGATCTCTTCCGAGCTCTAACAAGAGTCTGAATCACAGCCTCAGACAAACCTTCCTCCCTTAAGATGGAAGTTTCAGCAGCCACACCGTCAAAGCCAGCGTTTGTAAATTGGGGTAAAGTAGTGGACCTTGAGAGATCAGATCTGGAAACAGGGGCAGCCTGTACTGATCTACCGCCAGCCTTACGACGTCTGCGAACCAAACCTGTCTTGGCCACCAGAATTGATTGCGCACCCTCTAGAGCCAGCTTGCGCACCACCGTGCCTACCATGGAGAATGGGGGAAACAGGTACAGGAACCCCAGATCCCTCCAGGCAAGAGACATGGTGTCCACTGCCAGGGCCAGAGGATCCTGAGACAGAGACACAAACCTTGGGAACTTGTGATTGTGACGTGAGGCAAAGAGATCTACCCCCGGAAACCCCCACTTGTGACAGAGGGACCTGAATACCCTGTGGTTGAGAGACCATTCCCCTCGGCGAGAGGACCCCCTGCTCAGGGAGTCCGCCTCCGTGTTTTCCACTTCCGGAATGTACACTGCTGAGATGCATGGAACATTGCTCTCCGCCCACGCAAGAATCAGAGAAACTTCCCTGAGGGCACCCCTGCTGCGAGTCCCTCCTTGGTGATTGATGTAAGCTACCGCAGTTCGATTGTCTGATCGAACCTGAACCGGTAAGCCCCGTAGGTGATGCGTCAAGCATGACAGAACCAACCGAATAGCTCTCAGCTCCAAGACATTGATGGGGGTGTGAGCCTCCTGAGGACCCCACAGCCCCTTGAACTGATGTGTCTTCCAAAAACATCCACAGCCCGACAGGCTAGCATCCGCGGTAACCGTCTCCCAACAAGGGGTCAGAAATGATCTGCCCCTCATCAGATTGCTTGGTTCCAGCCACCCCTGAAGGGACTGCTGAACCCGGGGGGAGACATCCGGAATGACTGATCCAATGACTGCGGACATCTGTCCCAGGCCAACAATAGATGGAGCTGGAGCGACCTCATGTGGAACTGAGCAAAGGGAACTGCCTCGAAGGAAGCCACCATCAATCCCACCAGTCTCATCCCTAGCCGGATAGAAGGATGAGGTTTGGACAGGAGAAGACATATCAGATCCTGAACCATCTGCACCTTGGACTGAGGTAGGAACACCCTGGTCCGAATGGTATCCAGATTCATGCCCAGAAACGAGGAGAGAGAAGACTTGGGATGGTTGATCACCCAGCCGAACCTCTCCAGCGTCGCCACCACCTACCTGGTGTCCAGCTCCGCCTGACAGAGAGGATGCCGTAATGAGGAGGTCGTCCAAATATGGCACAATGCGAATGCCCTGGGCTCTGAGAAGGGCCATAATGCCCGCCAGCACCTTGGTGAACACCCTTGGTGCTGAAGTCAACCCGAAAGGGAGGACCACAAACTGAAAGTGCTGATCTCCCACCACAAACCTGAGAAATCTCTGGTGTCCTGGGAAGATTGGTACATGAAGGTAAGCATCCTTGTTGTCTATGGACGTCATGAAATCCCCCTGACAAAGGGAATTGATGGCTGAGCACAGAGTCTCCATGCGGAACTTCCTGGTTCTGATGAACCTGTTGAGAAGCTTTAAATCCAGAATGGGTCTTATGGATCCATCCTTTTTGGGAACCGTGAAGAGGTTGGAATAATAGCCCCGGCCTCTCTCTGAGAAAGGCACCGGGCATATGACATCCATGACCAGAAGATTCTTTACAGCCAACAGGAGCCCCTGCGCAGCCCAGGAATCCGAGGGCACCCGAGACCTTAGGAATCTGGGAGGAGGCCGGTACTCAAACTCCAGTTTGTACCCGGAAGAGACCACTTCCAAGATCCATTTGTCTGTGACCTCCTGGGCCCAGACCTGGAAGAAGTGCCGCAGCCGTCCCCCCACCCGCAAGGGTGAGGGCGTCCCCTCATTGCTGAGCTGTCTTGGCAGCAGGCTTGGGCTTGGAACCCCAGTTAAGGCCTGGACGTGCGCATCCTCTACCCCTGTTCCAAGAATCACCTCTGAAGTTAGAGTAGGCAAAACCTCTGCCTGCTCTAGCACCATGAAAGGAAGAATTGAAGGAGCCTACCCCCCGAAAGGAGCGACGCTGCTTCTTACGCTGAGGTAACTTTCCACCTTTCGCCACTGTATCTAATTTATCTCCGAACAGCCGCGTACCCAGGAAAGGCAGTGCTGTAAGTGATTTCATAGCCGCGATGTCAGCCGCCCACTGGCGCCACCAGACCGACCGGCGAATAGCCACCAGCAATGCCAAGGTTCTACTGCACATACATATTGTGTCGTCCAAAGCGGACAAAACAAAAGACATGAATAATTCACACTTGTTAAGGGCTGCGAATTCATCACTGGCCGAGTCCAGCTGGGAAACACTCAACAGGTCCCTAACAACAGACCTGGCAGCCACAGCCGTGAGCGCAGAAGCACAAACAGGCCGCAAGGCTGAACCCACACTAGCAAAGGCATGGCAAGCCATTTGATCAATGCGCTTGTCCTCACCATCTTTTAGAGTGGTGGCATCTGGAGAATGTACAACCGAAGTGTTGGATAATCCCAGAACGGGCGCATCCACCTCGGGAGGGGACGACCAGCGCTTCACCGCGTCCACCGGAAAGGGATACTTCCTATCCCATCCCTGAGGAACACCGGGAAGCCGGCTAGGTCTCTCCCATTCCTTAAGAATAATACTTTCAAAATGCTTCTGATTTGGGAATTCCAAGCGAGGCTTAGAGGTCCCAAAAAATTCCCCCTTCTGCGGAGGGGACTCTGCCGGAGGAGAAATAGCCAGAACCTCAAACAAGTGGCCCAGTACCTTGGGGGTATCCACGGCATCCCCCTGCCCATATTCAGCATCAGCACCAACAAACTGCTGATCCTCAGATCCATCAGAATCCTCAAACAATTCCCCTTCCTCAAGTGGGGAATAATCAGACCAGTCAAGGATATCACAATCATCAAAATCCAGAACCGGTGCGGCCGATGATAAATGTCTCTTCTTAGCTGGGGCCTTTCTGGCCGCAGAGCTAGAAATCAGTCTCTCGATGTTGGCCAATCTAGCACATACATCAGCGACTCCCCACTAATGACAGCGTCACTTGGGGTACAGATCAGGCGGGGTGGAGTAGGTGATGAGGCCGGCGGCGCGGACCCAGACGCCTGGGACCCCGACTGCCGCGTTATGGCCTGTTGAGCACATGGTATGCAAATCAGTACATTATCCCCCGTAAGGGATACCCCACAACCCACACACTGCCGGGATTGCCCCAAAGGGAGCGCGAGCCCGGTATCCTGGGGAGCCTCCACATGGTGATTTTATGGTAGTAGCAACCAGAGGGAATTACGCTGTGTAAGCAACCCGGGATGCCCCTTTAAGTCCCGAGTGGGAGGATTTTAGTGATACCCCAATTTTAACACCAAGGGACCCTAGGACCGGGAGAACCCCCCCTTTTAAACACTTGCTAGGGAGTCCGCCTGAAAGACACAATTGAAAAGGGGGCCCATAAAGCGCAGTCATCACACACAGACATACATATGTAACAATATATATATATTGTGCAACCAAATATCTGTCTTTCCACATAGCTAGACATGTTTGGTGCTTAATACTTGGATGATGAGAGGGTTAAACTGGGCAGTAAATTGGTTCCCAGGCCCTGAATAATAATGATGATGATTTTGTATAAATAATAGTGATGGAGCTACTCCCACCCCCTTTGCTCATATATATATATACATAAATATCTAAGCAAAATATAAAAGTCCTGGGAAGCTGTCCCAAGCGCTATAATGGTCAAGGCACAGCGCACAAAGAAAACTTAAGGAACAAATAAAGAAATAGCCCATAGGGCACTCACGGAGAGCTGCAATGGCGTCCAGCCAGCAGCACAGCCACAGGGAGAGAGAGAGAGGAAGGGCCAGGCCAGCGCGGATCTCGCGACGCACCCGGCCCAGCCCCCCCTTCCTCAGAACAAGAAGACGCGGCTCCCAGCCAGTGATTGGGCACCGCGACGGCGCCAAAGAGCAGGGGGGGCGGGCCGCGGCGAGCGCGCCAAGCGCTCGGCCCCACCCCCCCTCCGAGTACCTGAGGGGAAGAAGCTCCCCCACCATGAAAAAAAAAACTATACATGTGGCCAGCGTACATCTGCCTTCCAGTTTAGACACAAGTAAAAACGCACACACACCCACGCAGAAAGCACATCCTAACACCAGGAAAAAATGATGGGCAAAGACAGCGCCCCCCCCCCGAGAGGGGCACAGGGAGACCCAGAAGGGGGGAAGTCCACACCATATAAGTGGAAGGACAAGCATCCCAAACCGGGATCACCAACCCGGATACCGCCTACCCCCTAGTATGGGGTCTCATGGGGGAGCATGACTCCCTGTATACACCACAAAGGTGCTGCCTACCATTGCCCGGACCCACAGCCAAGGCTGGGAGGCATAATAAGGGTTTAAATAACAAAGTCCGGGCAGCAATAGAAACAAATTGGCCGGGGGTATCCTGGCTACCTGCAAGGAGGAGACACAGCCATCTTCTGCTTGCTCGCCGTCTGCAGAGACGAAAACTGGGGAATGTGGGGGAGGTCCCAGGTATTTATGGACTGGGAGGGGCTTCCTTTTTTTCCTGTCATCGCTGCAGAAGTTTGCCCTCTACAGGTCATTACCCACATGTCATGAATATTGGAAGCGGGGTGTGTGACATACTTGGACTAGGTTAAACTCACCTGACCCCTTGTGCAATCCAGCTGGATCCTCTCTTTACCTGGAGGCCCCCCCCCCGGGGCACTTCAGGAGAGGGCCCGTAAGAGGCCCCCCACTTCAACCGCCGCTGCTGCTAACTGTAAAAAAAAAAGTACTCACCTGCAGTCGCGATCCCTCCCACCAGGGGGGCCTCTGATCACCTCTCACTGTGGTGAGGAGAGGGTGAAATAGGCCCTCTGCAGCACTTCTGCAATCGTCCAGCCACTAGCCCCGCCCTTTGTTGGTGCGGCAGATTCAAGACACTCAGTAGTGCCTGGTCATTGGAGGTGAGAGGGTTGGAGGGGCGAGGGGCTGTGATCCCCCCTGCCCCCCCTCAACAGATCATCCGGTAGCTGTCATCGGAGCGCCATGGGACATGATCGCTGGGGAAAATTACTAGACATTTCATGTTAAAGCCTAAACTCTGCCGCAAGTCTGCACCTATAGAAGACAGATATTTTCTTAACAATCTCAGATTTAAAATGTGTTATTTTAATATGTGTAACTCGCTAAGTGCATAAAATAATTTGTTTAGGTGAAAAAGAAGAAATACGGTATAGGACACAAAGCCCTACTTTTTAACAATACAATTTTATAAATAGGATATGAAAAAGGGCAGAAAGAAAAAAGGTAACTGGAGTGAAAGTAATTATTACCATTTCAGAATGGAGGCTCAATTAAGAAGGTCATTCATGCTGAGCGCCTGTCAGTTCCGAATCAGAGGCGCTTTTAAAATAAAGTGAATTGTGGGAACACAGCCTGCAAAATGGAACCCAGCCTGGAATATGGATGAGACGCCATTCCCCTGCATAACATGAAAAACGTTGACAATTGTTAAATTTATGCTATTCTGATTCCCAGGATTAAATTTATAGGTAGAAGCAGTAAGGTTCATAAATTCTGGATGATTTAGCATGGCACTTATGCAGTAAAATTATGATATGATTGACTTCATAATGAATTTAATAAGTGCAAAACACTCCATTTAATGCGCAACTGGCAATGGCGAAATGTTAAACTCTGCATACCTATACAATGCCTTGAAAAAGCATTTATACCCCTTGAACTTTTCCACATTTTGAAACGTTACTGCAAACTTAAATTGATTTTATTGAGATTTTATTGAGCAACACAAAGTAACAAATATAAGTGTAATGAAAAGTATAACTGCTTTTTCAAATTTAAAAAAAATGTTATATATATTCAGCTGTACTCTGATACCCCTAAATAAAATACAGTTTAATCAATTGCCTTCAGAAGTCAACCAATTAGTGTACAGATTCCACTTGCAAGTAAATTATTCTCAAGATAACTAAAATTGTTCTGAGAAGGCCTCAAAACATTAGTGAACAAACAGGATCATGAAAACCAAGGAACACACAAGGCAGCCTAAGTTCTGAACATCTCAACGGTCAATTCATCATGCTTAAATAGAGTAGGACACCATTGCAAACCTACCACAACATGGATGTCCACCTAAACTGTCAAGGCAAGGAAAACACTAGAGAAACAGAGTAGGGCCACTCTGGGGAAGCTGCAAAGATCCACGGTTAAGGTGGGGGAATCTGTCCACATGACAACTATTAGTCGTGTACTCAAAATGGATTTTATGTCAAGAAAGAAAGACATTTCTGAAATCAAGCCATAAGTTATGCAGGGGATATAACAAGCATGTGGAAGAATGTGTTCTGTTCAGATGAGACCAAATTTTGTCTTTCTGGATGAGAAAAAAGTGTGTGGAAAACACTGCACATTACCCTAAACACATCATCATCAAAACATGGTAATGGCAACATCATGCTGTGGAAATGCTTTTGTTTAGCAGGGACTGGGAAGCTGGTCAGAACTGATGGGAAGATGGATGGAGCTAAATAAGGGGCAATCCTGAGTGAAAACCTGTTAAGAGGCTTGAAAAGACTCGATCCTGAGGTATAAGTTCACTTTCCAGCTGGGCAACAACCCTAGATATACAACCAAAGCTACAATGGAAACGTTTAATCAAAGCATTTTCATGTGTTCAAATGTCCCAGTCACAGTCCAGATGTAAATCTGATGTGAAACTGTGGCATGAAAATTTGCTGTTCACAAGTGCTTTCCATCCAATCTGGTTGAGCTAGAGCTATTTTACAAACAGAAATTGGCAAAAAGGTCAGCCTCTAGATTATAAAAAGCTGGCAGAGACATATCCCAACAGATTTGCAGCTGTAATTATAGCTAAAAGTATTGATTCTGTATTGATTCATATGAAAACATATGACACACATAAGTCACACTTTTCAGTTTTTTATTTTTTTTCACGAATTTGGACAAATCTGATTAGAAAACATGTTCCCGGACGTAAGATTTTAAAATGTGAACATTTAAGTATAAATACTTTTTCAAGGCACAGTATTCAAGCTTTTATACCGATCCTCTATGCAAGTTGAAAATCTGACAAGCATTCCTGGCAATGGCAATAAGGCAGCAAGGAATTCACCTGAAGCCTGTGTCATGGGCCTCTTCTTGATTTCCTGCACAAGCACTGAATGTTGTGATAAGTGGATCCCTTCCTAAAATGAATTATGAAGTCAATCACATAGTAATTTTACTGCAAAAGCGCCATGCTAAATCATCCAACATTTGTGTACTTCAATGCTTCTTCCTACTATATCCATTTTATCCTCAGAACAGCACAAATGGAAATAACAGTAGCCTGCTGGGATGTCAAATAAATTGGGACAGGCTTATTTTTTGTTTGAGTTATATATGGGTACATTTTCATTGTATTTATTAATACAGAGGAGAGGTGTTTTCTGCTGCTAGTTGCAAGGCAAACAAAAAAATACCATTTTGTGAGTACTCACCTGAAAAATGGATATTGTTGGTGTGCCACACACCCCGCTTCACCTTTAATTCTTCACGATTGGGTTACTCACCGCCAGGTGACGCTGTGCAGCCCTTCCGGTCTATATATACCTGGTACCTCCCATTTATCACCAGTGTATTAAAAAGCAGAAAGACAAGGTACCAGTAAAATAACGGTAACCTCAAAATAAATCAATATAAATAAAAGCTTCACCATATAAAGGATTCGGAATATCGAAAAGAGTGGGAGTGAAGCGGGGTGTGTGGCACACCAACAATATCCATTTTTCAGGTGAGTACTCACAAAATGGTATTATTCTTGGTGTGCCACACACCCCGCTTCACCTTTAATTCTTCACGATTGGGACATCCAAAAGCAGTGTCCACAAGGGATGGGCAAATCAAGGCCAGGTGAAGCATAACTTAAATGACTGCAGTCTGCAGAACTTTGCGGCCAAAAACAGCATCCGCTGAGGCTCGCACATCAACCTTGTAAAACTTAGAAAAAGTATGAACAGAAGACCAAGTGGCGGCCTTACAAACTTGATCAACAGAAGCTTGGTGCTGAAAAGCCCAAGACGCCCCAATGGCGCGAGTAGAATGAGCAGTGATACGAAAAGGGGGAACTTTCCCCTTAGCAGAATAGGCAACAGTAACGGCCTGACGTATCCATTTGCTAATGGCAGATTTGGCTGGTGCCAAACCCTTCCTAGGCCCACAGGGCACAACAAAAAAGGCATCGGTCTTACGAAAAGGAGACGTGATAATCAAGTAGTACTTAACACAGCGTACTACATCCAAACAATGCAAAACCCTCTCTTTGTCATTCTTAGGATTAGGACACAAGGAGGGAAGAACAATATCCTGATTCAAATGAAAAGCAGAAACAACCTTAGGAAGAAAGTCTGGCTTGAACCGAAAGACCACTTTATCCTGATGCCTCTCAAAGTAGGGCGCCTGGATAGACAAGGCCGCCAACTCTGAGACGCGCCGGACCGAAGTGATAGCTACCAAGAAGACAATCTTCTGAGTCAGGGTAGACAAAGCAATATCTTGCAGAGGCTCAAAAGCAGGAGCCTGCAGAGCAGAAAGAACCAAATTCAAATCCCAAACCGGGAGTAATGGTTTCCTGGGAGACCGCGCATGCGTAACCCCCTGGAAAAAAGTTTTAACTAAAGAATGAAGCGCAAAACACTTCTGAAAAAAGATAGATAAGGCAGAAACTTGCCCTTTCAAAGTACTTAGCTGAAGACCAGAGTCCAGCCCAGATTGTAAAAACTCCAGAATCCTGGAGACCGAGAAGACCCTACAAGGAAAGGATCTAATCTCACACCAAGCGATATAGGCCTTTCAAGTCCTATAATAGATGATAGAAGAAGACCTCTTCCGGGCACTGATCAAAGTCTTAACGACTGAGTCAGAAAGACCCTCCTCCTTCAAGATGGAGGTTTCAGCAGCCAGGCCATCAAACCCAGCGCTGGTAAATTGGGGTAACACAACCGACCCTGAGTGAGCAGATCGGGCCGAAGAGGCAGAACGAACTGGTCCACTGCCAGCAGAACGATGTCTGCGAACCACACTCGCCTTGGCCACCTTGGGGCCACGAGAACGGCGGACACCCTTTCCAGAGCCAATTTCCGAACCACCCTGCCCAGCATGGGTATCGGAGGAAACAGGTATAGAAATCCCAGATCCCCCCAGCTCAGGGACATGGCGTCCACTGCCAGAGCCAGAGGATCCCGTGAGAGCGACACGAAGTTCGGGAGCCTGTGATTGTGACGAGAGGCAAACAGGTCCACCTCCGGTGTCCCCCATCGGAGACACAGTGAGCGAAAAACCTGGAGGATGGAGAGCCCATTCTCCCCGACGGGGAGAGCCCCTGCTCAACCGGTCCGCTTCCTGGTTCTCCACTCCTGGAATGTATACCGCAGAGAGACAAGGAACATGGGCCTCTGCCCAGGTCAGGATCAGGGACACCTCTCTGAGAGCACTCAGACTGCGAGTCCTTCCCTGATGATTGATGTAAGCAACCGCTGTTCGATTGTCTGAACGCACCTGGACCGGAAGGCCCAGAACGTGTTGAGTCAGGAGAGCAAGAACCCGACGGACGGCTCTCAGTTCCAGAATATTGATGGGTAAGTGGCCTCTTGTGGCCCCCACTGCCCCTGGAACTGCAGCTCCTTCCAGAATCCACCCCATCCCGACAGACTGGCGTCCGTGGTGACAATTTCCCAAAGAGGGGTCAGGAAAGACCTGCCCTTCTTGAGATTGGTCGAGACCAACCACCACTGGAGGGACTGCCGGACCCGGGAGGACAACTGGAAGGGCTGATCCAGAGACCGAGGCTGCCGGTCCCAAGACGCCAACAGATAAAGCTGAAGCGTCCTTGTGTGAAATTGAGCAAAAGGAACTGCCTCGAAGGAGGCAACCATCAACCCTACCAGCCTCATCCCCAGACGGATGGACGGCCGAGGATTGGAAAGTAGGACCCGGGCCAACTCCTGAATCAGATGAATTTTGGACTGGGGGAGAAACACTCTGTGTTGAAAAGAGTCCAACTGCATCCCCAGAAAGGACACCACCCTGGCCGGAGCAAGGGAGGACTTGGGGAAATTGATCACCCAACCAAAGCTTTCCAGCATGGAGACCACCATCTTGGTGTCTGTCTCCGACTGAGTGAGTGACGGAGCCATGATGAGAAGGTCGTCCAAATAAGGAACGACACGGATGCCCCGAGATCTGAAAATGGCCATCACCCCTGCCAGCACCTTGGTGAACACTCTTGGAGCTGAGGTAAGGCCAAACGGAAGTGCCACGAATTGAAAATGCTGATCTTCCATCACGAATCGAAGAAAACGTTGATGAGCATGGCAAATGGGAACATGAAGATAAGCATCCTTGATGTCTATGGACGTCATGAAGTCCCCCTGCCGAAGGGAACCGACGGCCGTTCGCAAAGTTTCCATGCGAAACTTCCGAAAACGGATGAACTTGTTGAGTAATTTCAGGTCCAGGACGGGACGAACTGACCCGTCTTTCTTGAGGACTGCGAAAAGATTGGAGTAGAAACCGAGGCCCATTTCTAAGCGCGGCACCGGCCGGATGACCACCATTTCTAACAGATTCTTTACCGACGCCAGGAACCCCTGTGCGCCAAAGGATCGACGGGCACCCGAGACCGAAAGAACCGTGAAGGAGGGCGAGACTTGAACTCCAGTTTGTAACCGGAAGACACTACCTCCCGGATCCATCTGTCCGGAACCTCCTGGTTCCAAACCTGGGAGAAGTGTCGCAATCGTCCCCCCACCCACACGGGTGAGGGCAGCCCCTCATTGCTAAGCGGGCTTATCAGCATGTTTGGGCTTGGTGCCCCAGGACTGAGTGGGACGGCCACGGCCCTTCCCCCGAGTCCAACCTGCACCTCTGGTAGCGGGAAAGGAAGCCCCCCTACCCGGTCTGAATCCCCGAAAGGAAGGCCTACCAGAACTTGCCCCCTGAAAGGGACGGCGAGGCTTCTTACGTTGGGGCATTTTACCACCTTTGGCAACCGAATCAATTTTATCACCAAACAGCCGCAACCCCAAAAAGGGGAGAGCTGTGAGCACCTTTTTAGAAGCTGCGTCCGCCGACCACTGGCGCAGCCATACTGCCCGACGAATAGCCACCAGCATTGCAGCTGTCTTGCTACTCATAGTCAGCGCATCGTCCTGAGCGGACAGAACATAGGAAGCAAAAGACTCACACTGCCTGAGAGCAATAAGCTCCTTGCAAGTGGGATCAAGATCCACACACAGACCCTGAATTACAGATCTAACCGCCAAAAGAAGAAGCGCTGAAGCACACACCGGGCGCATCGCTGACCCGGCGTAACTAAAACCATGGCGAGCGTACTGGTCAATCCGATGATCCTCACCATCCTTAAGGGCAGTAGTCTCAGCAGACTGCACCATAGCCGTGCTGGAGAGCCCTAGTACAGGGGTATCGGCGTCAGGAGAAACCGACCAAAGCTTCACCAATTCTGGCAGAAAAGGATAACGTTTCTCCCAACTGGAAGGAATTCCAGTTAACCGCGTGGGATGTTCCCATTCCTTGAGCACAATTTTCTCAAAGTGGTGTTGTCTGGGAAAAACCAAAGGCGGCTGAGGGACATTAAACAACTGACCCTTTGGCAGGGTGACAGCCTCAGGTGGATCTAAATTCAAAATTTCAAACATCTGAGCAAGAATGGAGGGGGTGTCACGAAAACCCCCCGCAGACAAATCGCCAACAGCATCAACCTCAAGCTGATCTGCAGGCTCATCTGACTCCACCAAAAATTCTCCCTCCTCGTCCAGGGAGCAATCGGACCAAACCACAGGCTCACATACATCATCCTGTGAAGCCGGAGGTATAGGAGTCAGGTGCTTCCGTTTCCTGCTTTAACGGAAACTATTTTCTCGAGGTTGGCCAACCGAGCCGCCACCTCGGATTGCGAATCCCCAGTCTTGACAATGTCACGCGGCGTCCGGAATAGGGAGGGAGGGGTAGGGGATGATGGGAGTTGCAAAGGGCCAGCAGCTGGAGCAAAAGGACTGACGCGCAATACTCTGCTTTGCACAAGGAATGCAAACAAAAACATCATCAGCTGGGAGCGGAGTCCCACATCCTCCGCATACCCTAGATGGCCCAGAAGAACCATTTCCGGTAATATCGGAAGCCTCCATATGGTGATTTATGGTATTCGCAAAAATTAGGGTTTAAGGCATAAGCCACCCGGGATGCCCCTTTAAGTTAATGTCCCGGGAGGGAGGATTTAATTAATGATAATAAAGGTCCCCCTTAAAGTATAACATTTTTTTTTTTTTAAATATATATACAAGTATATATAAATAAATATATGAATATTTCCCAATTTAGAAGAAAAAGAGACTAGCCAGGCAAATATAGAACCGGGAGGCTACAAATTGAGGGAATCCCAGGATCTGTGGGGAAAAGAGACAAAACCAAAAGTCAGACCCCCAAAAATAAATGGCAACAAGAATACACACAATACAGAGCACAAAAGTGCTCAAATGAGGCAAAGAAAAAAACCATGGCCTCTGATTAACATTTAATCCCTTTTTTTTTATAAACCTAAAAATTCAGACCAAAAATAAAATAGACGGCCTCACACAGGTGCAAAAGCGTCAGCGTGGTGGCAGCGGTGGAGCCGGGCTGCACGGAGCAACAGTAGCAGCAGCAGAAAGACATGCGGCCCCGAGCCCAGCACACAGCCTCCTTAATGAGCCAGGAGGAAGTGCGGCCGGGGCCGGTGAACGACGCGCCGCCGGCCACGCCCCTAACCCATGACGTCATGCGGGCCCCGCCCCCCCCCCCCCCGAATTTGAAAATGCAAGCCGCCGAACAGCGGTGAAAGCAAACGGAGGGCAGAACAAGCCCTCAGTCAAAAGGGGGGAGGGGAAAAAATGAGTCACTAGGCAGCTTGAGCTGCCCCAGAACATCCCACAGCCCGCACAAAAGGACAAGGGGAAGGGGGGGAGGGGAAGCTGCAAAAGGTCAAAAATAAAAACAGCCCAACCCAGTCCCCCTAAAGCTGACCCAAAGCTCTGGCCCAACAGGCCAGCAGCAGCAAATACACAGTGAAATAAAACACACACATACACACAGCAGCCCGCTACCCCCCCCACCTAGTGAAGGGAGAAGGGACCGCAACGGGAGAGCAAGGGGCTAAGGGGACCCTCAGGACAGGGGCATCCCATTTCCGGATCACCATGCCGGATAGCCGCATTGCCCCCAAAAGAGGGGGTCGAGCGGAGGAGATAAGCTCCTAGGCACCTATAGTGCCGTCTACCAATTGCCCAGTGAGCAGCCTAGGCTGGGAGGCTTCCATTCCACCATAAAGGTAACAAACAATCAAAACCGGACAGAAATAGACCAAAAGGGGGTGCCGGGGTAAGACCTCGGCTACCTGTAAGCAGGAGACTTCAATCTTCTGTCTTGTCGTCAAGCAGAGAGAAAAACACTGGTGATAAATGGGAGGTACCAGGTATATATAGGCCGGAAGGGGGCTCGTTACAAGACTTCCTCTCTGCACAGCGTCACCTGGCGGTGAGTAACCCAATCGTGAAGAATTAAAGGTGAAGCGGGGTGTGTGGTACACCAAGAATATCCATAAAGAGGTGGATTTCAAGCATATTGCTGCAATGGCATAGTAAGCAACTTAAGGAGAGTTCAGGTCTGTGGCACACTAAACCACCCTATCCCGCTACCGCAGTTTAAGCAGACAAAGTGAAGCATGATGCTTATTAGGGGAGGTCTTGTTGACACATGTGTGCAAGGATTTCTTGCTCCTCTATTACTCTCTTGTAGTAGTTCTCTTGGCACACACAATGGCATCCACGCTCTCTACCCTGCGTCACATGCCAACAGCCATCTACTTTCTGTTACACAACAGTGTTATTTAAAAAAAACCCAGGCACAACCAATTATTCTGAATTATCTGAATTATAAATATCACATTTCATTAAATGAAAGAGAGGTGGATGGGGGGAGGGACAGAAAGGAAGGCAGCTAAGGAAGACGTCAAAAAGGGTTGTTGGTGCTCTTCCCTAATGCTTTTCCGTACTATGCTTTACCTTTTCTGCCTGGTTTCTGTCTGGTTTGAGGGAGCAACTAAAAGAAACAAGTGTAGACTCAACATTGAAGAAAGAACAACTGGAGCACCTTTACCATCCCTGCAGGAATTGCACAGACTCAGAAAAAAGTCACAGGCAGAAAAGATTCTTTGGGGCCCCTCCTATCCTTGACACGCCCTATTCCAGTATCTACTATCTTGCGGAACCAGCTTGCAGGACTTCTAAATCTAGGAATGGTTTCTTTCCTTTGGCTATCCTCACTCTTAACAAAAGCCAGGCGTCATAGGTCTAGGCTCAAAGGAGTTTGAATTAGTCTGTATCAATTGCACTATGTAAGAGCATCTGTATCTCTCTGTATTCTCTGTGTTCAATGTAGTTTGTATCTCTTGTATTCAATTTCTATGTAAATTGTAATTATCTGTTGCACTGTGTATATGACAAAAAGAATTCCTTGTTCATCTCATGATGTACTTGGAACAATACATTGAACTGAATTGAATAGAAAACAAAGAGCACCAGGTAAAAAATCCCTTTAGCTAAAAAAACACAATTCTGTGATACTCACCTGTAGAATTGTTTTTTCTGTTAATCCATTCCAGGCATCTTTATTCAATACGATTGGGTAATTCTTGCCCGAACGGGGGTGACTGGAAGGCAAAAGCGTGGCTCCGCCTCCTGGCCTATAGCCTCGATTCAGAGACACATTCGTCCGGACTTCCGTAGCTGTCTGTGAAAGTTTTGGTGGGTGTTAGTCTTTTTTTTGCTTTTTTTCGTCCATTTTCTACTCGCACAAACGTTCGGGAAAATGTGTATATGCTCTTTCGATGAACGGAAGCAAATCGGAACATTTCCAAACAAAATCGGAAATTTTCCATTCGTTCAGATAACTTCCGTTGTTGGGATGGTTTCTGTCTGATTCAGAGAGCTGATTTCCGAGGGATCTCCACCCTATAAATCCGTTTCATTTCCGATCCACTTACGAGACCTTTGAGGGCTCGGATTGCTATTGTTGAACATGTTTTGTGGCTATGTGGAGGAGTCTGCGCACCTTTAGCACCAAGGCATTGCATGTATCAGCATGGCCGAGGCCATAAATTGTATAGCAATGCATACCTGAATCAATACATTTCATGTATGCCTTCTAGATGCATTTTAATGCTGACCTAAATTAGTCCTTAGCATGTAAGCATTTATTTTCCCACACATCCATATAATTGCAATATTTTTTTAGACTTATGTCCTTTGTGAATTATATTAGGATTGTTGAACTTGAATCTTAATTTGTTGTAGGAGTTATTGTTTTAGTTGGTTACCTTTGCTTTGTGTAATTATTTTATATTTGGTTGCAGGAACTGCAAGATGTGCCACTTGCCCTTGCTCCTGATGCCCGTTCTTTGCCTGCAGAATGCGGGCCAGGGGTTCTCTAATCGGGCACTATGCAAAACCCGGGCCATGGTGGCAAGGGCCCTCTGGCTTTTGAAGTCCAGATTTAGGTGTTTGGACCATACAGGTGGGGGGGGGGGGGGGGCACTGCAGTATGACCCCAACAAGGTTATACCAAAATTTTAATTTACGTTTTTTAACAGGGACCACACGTGCCAGAGTGGCACAACTGAGTGTCAGGGTCCTTCAGTTGGTGGGCGAGATGCAGGAGCTGTGCAACCCGTTGGGGACCACAGATAAAGAATAATGTTCAGTGGCCTGCCATTGATATGTATTTTGTTTTTTATAGTTGAAAAATTTTACATTTTCAACATTTTTTAAAATTTTATATTTTATGATGGTATAAAATAAAAATGTTACATTGTCATTTCATTTACAAAATACATTAACACAAAACTAATGGGCCCAGAAATATTTAAAGATGAATATTCACATGACCGAGAAGTGATTTGGGTAAGTTTTAGGGGTTTAAAATGGAAGAAGAACCTAACCGAGATGTGGTTTGGGTGAGCTTTAAGGGTCCAAAAGGGAAGATGGAGGAGAGTGCTAAGTGATTTAGCTAAACATTGTAGTAGAAACGAGGGTGGCAAATATGTAGGCGAGCACTTTAATGAGTTAAGTTTGTAGTGCGCAGGCGCTAGATCGTAAAGATTTCCGTCTGGACGAATATTTATTGAAAAAGGGAAACAGAATCTAACGGGAAACGTAAAGGATTCGTTGGAGGATACGATGGGAAAAGGGCAAAAACGAAAGCCTACGTTGTAACATGTGAAAATGAAACGGAAAAGTCTGGATGGAAAATGACATCCTCGTAATTCGCAATCTGCCATACGAACGGACGGAAACTTTACAGAAGGTTTTCAATGCATGCATTGAATCGCTCGAACGCTCATACGAGAACGGAAACATTTCACCAAAAAAACAGATCGGCACGAAAACGGAAGTTTTTTTGTGTCTCTCTGAATCGAGGCTTATATCCTTCTGGCTGACTTGCTAGATTCCAGTTAATTAAAAAGCAGTATAACCAGCCGCCCGGAAGGCATACCTATATCTCTTGGAGACAAAAAAGGCTGGAGACAACTAAGAAGACTCCTCTCTCTGATTATAAATAAGTACTATTTCTTTCTTTTTTTTTTTTTTTTTTATCACTCCACAAGACTAGGCATCCAAGATATGGATATATCAACCTAGCATTCTTTTCAATGCAAAATATTGTTATAAACAAAGAACACCATAAAAAGGGTATCAAGGATAGATCGTAACTTCCTATATTCCCCCCTAAAAAAGGCGTGTCGGACGGTCTGGAATGGATTAACAGAAAAACCAGTTCTACAGGTGAGTATCACAGAATTGTGTTTTTTCTTCCAATCCATTCCAGGCCGTCCTTATTCAATACGACTGGGATATTCAAAAGCAGTGCCAAATATGCGCGGGATCCCCAACGCGGAACAGCAGGTAGTTCCTTTCACTACCGCCTAAATGTATGGTAAATGTATGAACCGAAGACCAGGTGGCAGCTTTACAAACCTGTTCCACCGAGGCCTGATGCTGAAAAGACCAGGAAGCACCAATGGCCCTAGTAGAAAGAGCTGTGACCCAAAACAAGGGGCTCCTTCCCCTTGGCAGAATAGACTCTTACCACTGTCTGTCTAATCCCTCGACTGATGGCAGACTTAGCTGGTGGAAAACCTTTCCATGGACCCTCAGGTATGACATAAGAAGAAGTCCAAACTATGGAAAGATTGTGTAGTAGTGAGATAATACTTTAGTGCTCTCACTACATCCAACAGTGAAGAACACCCCTTCCTTATTAGACACTGGAACAGGACATAAGGAAGGCAAAACCATCTCTTCATTAAACTGAAAAGATACCTTTAGGAAGAAATCCTAAAACACTCAAATAACGAGGCTTACTGATAAGCTGCTAATTCAAAAAACCGCCTGCTGAGGTTATTGCCACAAAGAGATAACTATAAGCGCCCTTAGACTTAATGACGCATCTACCATGGTTCAAAAAGGAGGACCCTGAAAACAAGTTCAGGCCCCAAGCAGGCATAAGTGGATTATGAGGAGGCCGCACCTAAGCGACTCCTTGTAAAACAAGTTCTGATAAAAACATTCTCAGCTATGAGTCTCTGAAAGAAGATAGATAGCAGATATTTGTCCTCAATTGAAGACCATCATCAAGACCTCTGCAAAAAAACACGATATATTCTGTAAACAGAACAGCACTACAAGTGAACCCCTGGATTCACCGATAATTGCTTGCAACACTCAATAATAGATCATTTGATAAAGATTTCTTCCTGGCCTGAATCATAGTCTGGATAACTCTGGCAGAAAAAAACGCTTCTGCCAAGATAAAGGATTCAATAGCCAGGCAGTCCAAGCCATACTGTGAATTGGGATGCCTCAGAGGCCCTTGTGAGAAAAGATCTGGATCGTCGCCTCCAAAGGTTGCCCTCTGACATCCTTACTATGTCTGAGAACCAGCTTCTTGTTGGCCACAAAGGAGTCACCAGAATGGTTGGGACTTCCTTGTGAGCTAAACTTTTTAATACACGACCCAGGAGTACACTGTGGTTATAAAAACTCCAATCTCTAAAAAGGTGAGAACGGCAGATCTTAATGCTTCTGCTTTCTGCAGAATTCGGGATACCCCTGACCAGAGATCTCTGATGGGGTCTGGTTCCTAAAATGATTTTGTAACCTGAGGATACCCTTCCTGTATCCAAATATCGGTTACATGAAGCCTGCAAAAATTAGCCAAATGCAGAAGCTTCCCCCCCCCCACACCTCAAGGGCAGGGGCATCCCTTCCTGCCTGAGCCGGCTTCGAAGGAGATCTGGCTTTGTTCTGCCAGACACCTGTTGCCTTAATTTGGAACTTTGGGATACCAAAGAGAATTTACTTCTTTTTTTTTTTCCTTTTTGGAATAAGACAAAGAGGTCAAACCTCTAGCCGGAACTCCAGAGTATTAGAGGCCCTGCGGAAGCAGAATTAGACTTTGGTTTTAGTAGCAGATTAGATCACTTACCACTAGTAGCATGCTTTACCATGTCAACCAAGCCTTCCAACAGATGCCTCCCTTAAAAAGGAGTCCTTTCATATTCCTTTTAGAGGCTATGTCAGCTGGCCATTGCTTAAGCCATAAAGCACGCCTTAAGGCGACCCCCAGAGCTAGGCCTCTGGCACTTAACCACATCAAATCCTCCATAGCCAGGCCTGTTGGAGTCAAACTGATCTTGAACAACTGGGACCATGGCTTCCAAGAATGACCCAAGAGTCAGAGAGACCAGATGCTCCCAAAATTCTATGAATGTAACACCGGCCGGCCCCAAGGTCGACCTCATGATAGATAAGCATGACATGCCACCTGATCCACGCATTTATCTGCTGGATACTTTGGAGAAGCACTATCAGAGAATAGTAAAACGAAAATCTTAAAGAGACCTGGCACCAGAGTGTCCGCCACAGGAGGGTAAGACCATATTTCAATCTGATCTGGAGGAAAGAGATACATAGTATCTAGTACTTTAGGAATGGTCGCAAGACACCCTGACTTCTGCCACTCCCTATTGATCAGACTATAAAATAATGCTCTGCAACATCCTCTAGAAATGGAGAAAATCAACCATCCATCCAACTTCCCCATGTGTAGAGGACTTTCCAACAGATAACTTCCTGGGAGACTATGGCCGACAATATCCTCTTCCACTCTCTTCTTCAATCTTTTCTTTTAAAATGTATTTTTTTTTTTTTTTTTCCGTAGCCAATACTCCATTATGACACTCTAAAGGTTTAGGACCACTTGAGGGCTGCTGACAGAGATTAAAGACTTAGAAGGAGACTATAGCAGCCACAATATCCTCTTCAAATCAGAGGAAAAATTATTTTCTTTAAAACCTTTTTAGTAGTCAATACTCCATGATGACTCTATAGGTTTAGGACCACTTGAGGGCTGCCGACAGTTTACAGACTCTGAAGGGGCCTATGGCAGCTACAATATCCTTTTCAATATACTCAGAGGATTTCTTTTTTTTTTTTTTCAAAAAACCTTAGTAACCGGTACGATTCACATCACGGTCCGCATGAAAACTGCCAAGGGGTTTCTCAGAAAGCACCGGCGATAGGGGTTAGAGACCCTTCAGGGAGGAGACAACTGTCTCCCTACCCACTACAACCATAGCATAATCCCTGCGCACCGTGCTAACCTTATCCAGTGCCACTACATGCCACTGGATATGGGGTAAATCTGATGAAGACCAGATGACTAGCCCAGATGCCATCGCCATGGTGAAATTAATAATACTAGTCTATGACCCTGCGGGACTGAGACCAAGTATATATAGGTTCTCTACAGTCACTTACTGCGAGTCCTCTGAGGGTAGACCACAATAATTATATATTACAATATAAATTGCCCTTTCCCAATCAATAAAGATAAAAAAATTAATTAAATAAAAAATAACCTACCAAAAGGTTTAGGTCCACTTGAGGGTAGCTGTGCGGCAGCTTAGAGAAGCCCTTTTGCGATCTCTGGTGATGCAAGGCACATTGCCTAGCCAAAAATGTTTGAGCTTGGTCGGCGAGAAAACCGTGCCCCGTCGCGGAGGAAAACCGGCCACTTCAGCGGAGCTGGTGACTTCGCTAAGCCGAAAATCTTCCAGCGTCCCCGGCTAGAGAAAACACGTAGTACCGCTAAAAAGAACCGGAGATCTCAGCGGAGCTAGCTGCTACGCGAAGCTGAAAATCTTTCCACAGAGGCGGACGGAGAAAGCGCTCTGCCCCCGGTACTCGGAACTTTGCCAAGCCGAAAACCTTTCCACAGAGGCGGACGGAGGAAGCGCTCTGTGCCCGGTACTCGGAACTTCGCCAAGCCGAAAACCTTTCCACAGAGGCGGACGGACGAAGCGCTCTGCACCCGGTACTTCGCCAAGCCGAAAATCTTTCCACAGAGGCGGACGGACGAAGCGCTCTGCGCCCGGTACTTGGTACTTCGCCAAGCCGAAAATCTTTCCACAGAGGCGGACAGACGAAGCGCTCTGCACCCAGTACTCGGAACTTCGCCAAGCCGAAAATCTTTCCACCGAGGTGGATGGAGGAAGCGCTCTGCGCCCGGTACTCGGAACTTCGCCAAGCCAAAAATCTTTCCACAGAGGCGGACGGAGGAAGCGCTCTGCACCTGGAACTCCGTACTTCGTCAAGCCAAAAATCTTTCCACAGAGGTGGATGGAGGAAGCACTCTGCGCCCGGTACTCAGTACTTTGCCAAGCCGAAAAATACCGTTTTGTGAGTACTCACCTTTAAAACGGATATTGTAAGTGTGGCATACACTCCGCTTCAACTCTTCATGACATTTGGGTTATTCTCCAGTAGAGGGCGAACTTCTGCAGAGATGAATGCAAAAAAGCAGCTCCTCCCAGTCCATAAATACCTGGGACCTCCCACCAATTCCCCAGTGTAAGATAGCAGTAAGGGGACTAAGAAGAACCAAATAAAACAATACTAACAACCAAGAAACAATGGTTCACCATATAAAGGATCCGGAATACCAAAAAGGGTGGGTGAAGCGGAGTGTATGTCACACTTATAATATCCGTTTTAAAGGTGAGTACTCATAAAACGGTATTATTCCAAGTGTGACATACACTCCGCTTTAACTCTTCATGACATTTGGGACATCCAATAGCAGTGTCCGTCATGGGTGGGAACCATAAACAGTAAAGAATGCACCAACTTAAACCACTGCAGCTTGCAGAACCTTGCGGCCAAAAACGGCATCCGCTTAAGCCCGCACATCAACCTTGTAAAACTTGGAAAAAGTATGAACGGAAGACCAAGTAGCAGCTTGTTCAACAGAAGCCTGGTGCTGAAAAGCCCAGGACGCACCAACAGCACGAGTAGAATGCGCAGTGACCCTAAAAGGGGGAGTCCTCCTCTTAGCAGAATAGGCCCCAACAATGGCCTGACATATACATTTGCTAATGGTAGACTTGGCGGGCGCCAAACCTTTCCTGGGCCCGCAGGGCACCACGAAAAAGGCATCCGTCTTGCGGAAAGAAGAAGTAGTCACCAAATAGTACTTAACACACATCCAAATTGTGCAAAACCCTCTCCTCGTCATTGCTAGGCTTAGGACACAAGGAAGGGAGAACAATATCCTGATTGAGATGGAAAGCAGAAACCACCTTAGGAAGGAAATCTGGCTTAAAGTGAAACACCTTGTCCTGGTGTCTTTCAAAGTAAGGGGCCTGAATCGACAGAGCCGCCAACTCAAGAGACACGCCGAACAGGTAATAGCCACCAAGAAGGCAACCTTCTGAGTGAAAACAGAAAGAGCAATATCCTGTAACGGCTCAAAAGGAGGACCCTGGAGAGCCGAAAGAACCAAATTCAAATCTCAAACAGGAACCATAGCCTTCCCAGGGGGTCGAACATGAGTGACCCCCTGGAAAAAAGTCTTAACCAGCGGGTGTAAGGCAAAAGATCTTTGGAAGAAAACAGACAGAGCAGAGACCTGCCCTTTCAAGGTACTAAGCTGGAACCCAAGATCCAGACCGTGCTGAAGAAACTCCAAAATCCTAGGGATCGAAAACACCCTGCAAGGCAAGGCCCTAGCCTCACACCAGTCAATATAGGACCGCCAAGTCCTATAGTAAACGCCAGAAGAGGACCGCTTCCTAGCTCTAATCAAGGTCTGAACCACAGCCTTCCTCCTTCAGAATGAAGGTTTCAGCAGCCAAGCCGTCAAAGCCAGCGTTGGTAAATTGGGATAAAGTAGTTGACCCTGAGATAACAGATCCGGAAACATGGGAAGCCGGTACTGATCCACCGCCAGCCTTACAACGTCTGCGTACCAAACCCTTCTTGGCCACCTTGGAGCCACCAGAATTGCTGGTGCCCCTTCCAGGGCCAGTTTGCAAACTACCTTGCCCAGCATGGAGAAGGGAGGAAACAGGTACAGAAACCCCAGATCCTTCCAAGCAAGGGACAAGGCATCCACTGCAAGAGCTAGAGGATCCTGAGATAGAGACACAAAGGCCGGGAGTTTGTGATTGTGCCGTGAGGCAAAGAGATCCACCTCCGGAGTCCCCCACTTGCGACAAAGAGACCGAAAAACCCCGGGGTTGAGAGACCACTCTCCTTGGCGAGAGGACCCCCTGCTCAGGGAGTCCGCCTCCGTGTTCTCCACTCCCGGAATGTAGATTGCCGAAATGCAAGGAACATTGCTCTCCGCCCAATACAGGATCAGAGAGACTTCCCTGAGGGCACTCCTGCTGCGAGTCCCTCCTTGGTGATTGATGTAGGCAACCGCCGTCCGATTGATCGAATCTGAACCGGAAGACCCTGTAAGTGCGACGTCAGCCGTGACAGGACAAGCCGGATGGCTCTGAGCTCTAAGACATTGATGGGGTTGTGAGCCTCCTGAGGACCCCACACCCCGTTGAACTGATGACTTTTCCAGAAACCTCCCCAGCCCGACAGGCTGGCATCCGTGGTAACAGTCTCCCAGCGAGGAACCAGAAAGGACCTGCCCCTCAACAGGTTGCTCGACTCCAGCCACCACCAAAGGGACTGCCGAACCCTGGGAGACATCCTGAACGGCTGATCCAATGACAGCGGACACCTGTCCCAATGCGTCAATAGATGAAGTTGAAGAGATCTCACGTGAAACTGCGCAAACGGGACAGCCTCGAAGGAGGCCACCATCAATCCCACCAGTTTCATCCCCTGTCGCATAGAGGGGCAAGGATTGGCCAGAAGAAGGCGGATCAGATCCTGAATCCCCTGCACCTTGGTCTGGGGTAGAAACACTCTGGCCTGAATGGTATCCAGATTCATGCCCAGGAATGAAATCACCCGTGATGGCAAAAGAGAGGACTTGGGGCGGTTGATCACCCACCCGAACCTCTCCAGGGTCGACACCACCTGGTGGGTGTCCAGCTCCGCCTGACGGAGGGAAGAAGCTGAAATCAATAGGTCGTCCAGATACGGCACAATGCGAATTCCCTGAGCTCTGAATAGGGCCATTATGCCCGCCAGAACCTTGGTGAAGACCCTCGGCGCTGAGGTCAACCCGAAGGGAAGGGCTACAAACTGAAAATGTTGATCGTCCACTGTGAACCTGAGGAATCTCTGATGCGCTGGAAAAATTGGAACATGCAAATACGCATCCTTGATGTCTATGGATGTCATGAAATCCCCTTGATGAAGGCAATTGATGGCCGAGCGCAGAGTCTCCATGCGGAACTTCTTGGTTCTGATGAATCTGTTGAGGACCTTGAGGTCCAGAATGGGTCTTACAGAACCTTCTTTTTTGGAGACCGTGAAAAGATTGGAGTAGAAACCCCTGCCTCACTCCGGAGGCACCGGGCATACAACTCCCATGTACAGAAAGTTTTTCACTGCTAACAGGAGCCCCTGTGCAGCCTGAGGGTCCAAGGGCACCCGAGACCTTAAAAATCTTGGAGGCGGCCAGTACTCGAACTCCAGTTTGTACCCGGAGGAGACCACTTCCAAGATCTAATTGTCTGTGACCTCCCGGGCCCAGACCTGGAAGAAGAGCTGCAGCCGTCCCCCCACACGTGCGGGTGAGGGCGCCCCTTCATTGCTGAGCTGGTTTACCCGCAGGCTTGGAACCCCAGGCAGAAGTGGGACGGGCCCGACCTCTGCCCCTGTTCCAGGAAGAGCCTCTGACACTCGAGAAGGCCAAACCTCTGCCAGCTCTGGCACCTCGAAAGGAAGGATTGAAAGAGCCCGCACCCCGAAAGGGACGGCGCTGTTTCTTCCGCTGAGGTAACTTACCTCCCTTTGCCACAGCATCCAACTTATCTCCAAACAGCCGCGTACCCAAGAAGGGAAGATCTGTGAGCGATTTCTTGGCCGCAAAGTCCGCCGTCCACTGACGGAGCCATACCGATCGGCGCATGGCCACCAATAAGGCTGAAGTCCTACTACACATAACAATAGTGTCTTCCATAGCAGCCAAGACAAAATCCATGAACAATTCAAATCTTTTAAGCGTAGTGAACTCAGCGCTGGCCGGATCAAGGTGAGCGTCATTTAACCAGTCCCTAATCAGAGACCTAGCAGCCACCGACACTAGCGCAGATGCACAAACAGGCCGCAAGACCGAGCCAACACTGGCAAAGGCATGGCATGCCATCTGATCAAGGCGCCTATCCTCACCATCCTTTAAGGAAGTGGCGTCTGGGGTGTGAAGCACGGAGGAGTTGGTCAACCCCAAAACTGGCACATCCACCTCGGGAGGAGAAGCCCAGCGCTTAACCGCTTCCACCGGGAAAGGATACTTCTTATCCCATCCCTGAGGAACACCCGGAAGCCGACTAGGTTACTCCCATTCCCTAAGGATAAGTGCATCAAAATGACCCTGGGTAGGGAACTCCAAACGAGGCTTGTGGGCCCCAAAAAATTCCCCCGTCTTGAGAGGGGGCGCCTCAGGCGGCGCAATATCCAAAACCTCCAAGAGATGTGACAAAACCGTGGCCGTGTCAACAGCATCCCCCAGCGCCTGCCCAACATCAGCCTCTGACTCCTCATACAATTCCCCCTCCTCTAACGGGGAATAATCCGACATATCAAATGAATCATCATAAATATCCCAAGTCGCCTGGACCAACGACAAATGTCTCTTTTTAGCCAGGCCTTCTTGCCCACCGCGCTAACCATAAATTTCTCGATGCTGGCCAACCTAGCACAAACATCGGAATGCGACTCCGTGCTGGCACTTGGGGTACGAATAAGGCGGGGAGGGGAAGGCGATGAAGCGGGGGCGCCGACCCAGAAGGCTGGGCACCCGACTGCCGTGATATGGCCTTTTGTGCACATGGTATACAAATAAGCACATTCTCACCCATAAGGGATGCCCCACAACCCACACATGGCCGGGTTTGTCCCAGAGGGAGCCCGAGCCCGGTATCCTGCGGAGCCTCCATATGGTGATTCTTGTGGTCAGTCGCAAGACCGCAGGGAATTTAAGCAATAAGTAACCCGGGATGCCCCTTAAAAGTCCCAGTGGGAGGATTTGTGGTGATCTATTTTAAGACTAGGGACCCCAGGACCAGGAGGATCCCCTTATCATGCACATATACGATAACGTAATCTGTAACACACAATGAAGGCATCATAAGTCACAATCGCCTCAAAATATATATACCACGGCGGCGCCGAGAGCCCGGCCCGGCCCCCTCCCCGAACAAAGCCTGAGGGGGAGAAGCTCCCCAGGCTGAATGAAGGAGGCCAGTACAGTTATGGCCCCATGTACAAGGCAAACACCTGTCAGCACCAACACAAGTGAAAACACTCACACACACACACAGTGTCACACACACATAAGACCAAAAAACCAACCGAGTATAAAGACCAGCCAGACTCCCCAGAGGGAAGTAAGGGACCCAGAAGGGGGTAATCCCAGCTAGAATCTGGCCATAGGAATGAAAGGGACAGGGCATCCCACACCGGGATCAACAAACCCGGGCAACCGCCTACCCCTTGTAATGGGGTCTCACGGTGGAGCAAGGCTCCTTGCACACCCATAAGGTGCTACCTACCCTCACCAGGACCCGCAGCCAAGGATAATTTAGGAAAGCTCTTGGCAGCAATAGGGACAAAAATGGCCGGGCGCGAGCCCGGCTTACCTGCAAGTAAGAGAAGTCTTCATCTTCAGCAATTTTTGAACCAGAGAACAAAGAAACACATGGGAAAGAACAATAAAAAACAATGAGAGGGAAAATCATTCCCTTGGTCACCCCCCAATTAGGCTCACCAGACAAAAACCTGTGGCTGCTTATACTTTTCCATGAAAGCCTTCAGCCAGAGTGCCAAAGCACTACAAAGCGCACACTGGAACCTGCGCTTACCTTACCATCCTGATCCAGATACAGTTTTACGGAACTTCGCCAAGACGAAAACCGAGGAGGCCTAATGGGTCAATCCAGATCAGAGCAGCATAAGGGATCTAGGAAGACAGATAGGGTCTTGCCCCCGCTTTAAAGGTATAATCTGAGGAACAAAAAAAGTAAATGGAAGAGGAGTCTAGAGAGCCATGCAGTCATCCCAACTGCAAGAATGAAACTGGAATCTAGCAAGTCAGCCGGAAGGATATAGGCCGGGAGGCGGAGCCACGCTTTTGTATGGCAGTCACACCCCTTCGGGCAGGGAATTACCCAATCGTATTGAATAAGGACGGCCTGGAATGGATTGGAAGAAAAAATTGCAGCATACTATTTTCACCTGTTGCTGAATCCCCCCACCTAGGTAGACAATAAACCTTTTACAAACAGTGCTAAATCAACCCCAACGTAAGAGAAAGTAAGAGATAAAGACCGCTTTCTCTCAAATGCTTAGGTGCGAGCGAAGTGACAAGCTCCCTTGGCAGGGGGATAAAATAAACAACAACGAAAGATTGGATTTTTAATAAGAAAAAAGGGAATGACCAATCTTCTGCTTGACTCTTCAGTTTACCTGATGCAAAGTCAGTGCCATGCTGTCTCATTGCTCTGGTCACAGAAAGGCGAATTTATACTTCCTCTTTGGTGTATCAAGTACCTCCCTTCTGATCCTGACCACAAATCCAAGCCTGAGGCTAGTGATTGGCTAGAATGGCGCCCTCCACACTGTGACGCAGGCCCAGCTCAATCCAATGCAATGAACCGTGTGCTTGCATCATCTTGCCCTGCCACTTCAATCACAGAGGACAGCACAACATGAAACAGAATTTTATAATTACTCTGGCAATATAGCTATGTTTTTTTTTTAATCAGATAAAGAGGAAATAAATTATACTTGTCCTTGATTAGTGGATTAGAGGCAGTCGTGGTCAAGAGGTAAGAAGCAGCCTTGGGACAGGACAGCCCACCACTCTGGGCATGTGTAGGCTCGCTGCACAGATGGGTTAAATGCGGAGGAAAAATTCCTATGAGTGCACAAGCATATAATGACCATCCAGGTCCCAAAAACGTAAAAAATAAATAATAATCCTGCTGTATTATAAGAAGTATGACCTTTATAATCCAGTGTTGCACTGTCCTGTAGCTCTAGCACATCCTGATACATATGGATCTTGCCTTTTTGATTCAGTTTTTATCACTGTATTACAGCTACAAAGTCTTGACCTTTGTTACATAAACAAAGATGTTAAAATGAAAAAAAAAAAAGATTTCCCCTTATTTGCACATCTAAGGACCCTGCAAAGAGACAGAAATGAGAGAAATGCTGTGCTGATGTTTTCATTTTTTTCTGTGCCACTTGTTTTAACAAAAACGCTTTCACACAGGAATAGAAACTGAAGGAAAATGGGAAATGACAGCCAATTGTTCACCCCCGTTCCGGGGGGGGGGGGGGGGGGGCTGTTTGTAGAAGTAACTACTACAGATAATACGTTTGAATTACTGTAGAAACACATCTGTCATCCAGGGGTGATGGTCTTATTTAAAGACTCCACACCACTTATACAGAACAGAATCCACTTATATAGTCCATTAATTCTATCCCATGACATACAGAATAGACAAAATTAAGCATTTCTCATTTACACAATGTGTAAGGTGTCAGACAAAAATGTGGATTTCAGGCATGCTATATGGGAAGAAAGAAGCAATAAGCAAGATAATATTAAGTGGGTTATTTCTACTTCAGAAGCTAAAGTCCCCTAGTCTTTGAACAAAAATCCTGAAGTGTCTAAGGAACAATCTCTCGCCACATTCTGAACCTGACTAACACCAACTTTCACAAGAAGAAAGTAATCACCCAGGGATACAAACAAAGGACACAACATCTGCCTGCACCAGGGTAAAGCTCTACAGACAGAGCTCTCTGCTGGATAAAGATGGGACCAGAGCAAATTTGTGTTAACTTTATTAGAAAATGGAACAAACACATTAACATAAACTATGACCTTAAACTTAGGCAATATATAGCAAAACACTGGATAGGAATAAACACAGGGCTCAAGTAAATGAAACAAAAAAATGACCTGGACGTGGACATGGACATGTTTGCTGACACCATGGGAAGGCAGAACCAGGAGGACCCCGGCAGCATCCAGGAGCAGGATGGAAGTTCTGCTAGGTAATTGCACTGGATAATCATGACAACCTATCGGCCCTGGAAGAGAGCAGACCCACCAGCTGTGAACAAGGAGGTGAGTCTAGAAGCCTTTAAAAGAACCAGTAAGGGGGAGGCCTATTGGCTTGGCTTAATAGAAATCCAAGTCGAATATCAATATGCCTCAACCAGGTGCTGCTGATGAAGAAGGTTGATGGGCAGGCAGCTTTGGGGAAATTTGATGATGGAAACTGGAACAGTCTGACCGTGACAAAACCTATTAATAAACCAAGATGAAAATATTAGAGGAGAAAGGACAAAGATACACAAAAGATTTGTTTTAGTACTCACCATGATGGATGTTTCTTTCTTCTGGTCATGTGAAGGATGTCAGAAACGGTCAGAAATACGGTTGAAAAAAGACATATGTCCATCAAGTTCAACCAAGGGTGTTGGGGTAGGGGAAGTTATCTTTTATTTTATTTTATAGGGGAAGCTATTTATTTTATTTTTATTTTTTTACTGATAACCGCTAAAAGTAACTGTTAATGTTATTTTCTTCTAAAAAAGCATCTAATCCTTTTTTGAAGCTGTCAGCGGTTGATGCTGTAACAAGCTTCTGTGGGAGGCTATTCCATAGATTTATAGTTCTTATGGTAAAAAATTATTGTCGCCTCCGAAGACTAAATTTCTTTTTTTCCAATCAAAGGGAGTGCCCCCCTTTGAGAGGATTTAACCTGAAATAGTGTTCTCCCAAATTTTTTGTATGGGCCATTTATATATTTATACAAGTTAATCATGTCCCCCCTCAGCCGTCTCCTCTCAAGACTAAATAGATTTAATTCTTGTAATCTTTCCTCATAACTAAGATCCTTCATTATTAGTTTGGTGGCTTTCCTCTGCACTCTTTCCAGAGTCAGAGCGTCCTTTCTATGAATGGGTGCGCCCAGAACTGTACAGCATATTCCAGGTGAGGGCGCACCAGTGCCTTGTAAAGAGGCAAAATGACATCCCTATCTCGTGATTCCAGGCTCTTTTAATGCATGATAGTATCTTGGTGGCTGGAAAGTAATACAGTTTTTTTTTATACCAAGCTCATCACAGTCCCCTTAGGCGACCGAACCAGTTTGTAAAAAACTAAGGAAAGAAACAAACATTTTAATGTCAACCCATAAAGCAGAGGACAAACAGCCATACAACAGCAGGGAGGGTGTGGCGTCCTCCACATGACCAGAGTCACTTTTACATTGAGTACTTAAATGTATTTTTCTTCTGGTACATGTGGGGGATGCAGCATCAAAAACTTCTCTTATTCTGAACAGTGGGATATACCAAAGCAGTAAAAAGTTGGGAGGGAAATTCTTAAAAAAAACTAATAAAAAAAGGCTGCAAGAGCACAAAAGGCTGTAGTGGCAAAAAAGATGGGCATTAATTAATCACACTATGAAAAATGTTTGACCTAAAATGCATGGATGACCAAGTAGTGGCCTTACAAACTTACAATGAGCCTTGATGACGAAAAGCCTAAGACAACCCCCACAGATCTAGTAGAGTGAGTAGTAACTTTTTAGGGAGGCTGTTTTACCTTGGAGGAATAGGCATGATAAATTGTCAATCTGATCCATTTGCTAATGGTTTTTGATATCCTTTGTTCTATGAACCCAAAAAGAGAAGGTGGGTGGGCACCCCAAATAAGGGTGTGCGAGACCGCTATGGCCAGCAACACAATAGTAAACAAGGAGACACAGCTGAAAAGATTACAGCCGCTAAGCACCAAACCAAGAAACCGGACGCAACACTAAATAATAAAATGATTAAATACTCATTTTTTTTAGTTAATCCTTGGACATACTAAAATGGCTAAGATAACAATGACTAAAACAACATAAATACTTTAAGCAAGGGGGATTATACTGCCAGACAAAACAGATGGAAAAGCTCCCAATTAAGAGAATATTAAAGTGACAAAATGCTGTGCAAGTGTACAACCATAAACATGGACACAATTATCAAAATCACAATGATCTCACTAGTGTAAATAAAAGGGTGAAAAAGACAAGCTTTTTAAACAGTGTATTACAAAGATCATACCATATATACCTTGTACCAGCCTAAAGTGTTAAGTGAAAAAAGTACAAAACAAGAACATGGGATACTGGCAGGCTGATTCATTACTAGTGCCAGGTATCGACAGATGAGTGTCTGTACAACGGCGCTAAGAGCGACCGCTAGTGGTCGCTCTGATCAGCCGTGAGTCACTATCACAGAGCTCCTCAGTCGCTGTAGTAACCTGGCCGGCATTGATGAATTTGATATATGTCGGTCGCTCTAACACCAGTACAGAGCTATATGGGAGCAAATGGTAGTGACTGCTCACTGTAAGCGACTCACACCATATTCATCAAGAAAACAGCCTCACTCACCACTCGGAGATGCCCACCAAAAGGTACCAGAGATCTGTTCTTAGCCAGATGGTAAATGCTGCAAAGGCTTGTATTCCCTCGCTCTGGAAGAGCCCAACACCTCTCCCAGCATCTCTCTGTGGCTGAGTAAGGAGGCAGAGATTGAGAGGTTCGAGGGCTTAATTGCAGCTCGCAACGAATCCTCAGAGGACCACCACCTTAAGTGGACCAGCTGGGTGATCTTTACAACCTCACAGGAATATAAGACATTACCAGAGGCCGACCAATAGGGGGTGTAGGTCCACTCTATCTACTCCTTTCCCCTTCGATTCCACACTACCCTCAACCCTCCAGTTTTCTTTCTGTTCTGTAGCAGTAGTTTTGGCGCCAGACCCCCTAACGAGCGATCACTGGTGGGATTCTTGGTTGGACTCAGGGGAATAATCTCCCCGGGTGATCATCCATGGCCTCCTGATGTGTAACGTTAGGCTGGCTCCTCTTGGGGGTCTCTCTACAGCTGTGAACAAGGGTGGGGAGGTGGCACTGCCGCCTCCTCCCCCTTTGTAGAACGAATCAGATGATCAGGTGGGGAGCAATGTTATCTATCGGTTTGCACCGCGATACGGCCCTGTACATGCTTAACAGTAGTATGTATTTTCTACACTTCGGAATGTCCTTTTTCTTCTTTACGGCTGTTTGTAAAACTTTTGAAAATGGAAAATAAAGAATATATATATAAAAAAAAAAAGAAAACACAGCGCCGGCGGTCAAAATTTAGCCCAGAGCGCCAGACGATGTGTAATTAAAAGTTTGAACACATATCCACCAGTAACAAAGCGAAAACACATAGAATGACATTGTTATAATATTGTGACATTGAACATTTTAATGCCAGACCTGGAATGACAATTCTGCATAAAAATATTTAAAATCCAAAAAGTTTTCAAAAATGACTCTTTCTAGGCCAGGAGAGGTGACACAATTATTTGAGAAAAAAATAGAAAAGAAAACCCTGTTTAAAGAGAAGAAAAGGAACATCCATTGAAATGTATGGGAGAGCGACAGGTAGCAACAGGTAATACCAGGCGCTCTGGAAGAGACAGCGCCGCCGGATCTGTAATGATAAAATCGGTCGGTACGTGACGGTGTTAGGGTCGCTCACCAGAATCGCCTTCATAAATGTGGTATTGCGTACAGCGGACGGCGTTCACCCGACGCTGCCTGCCGCTTACAAGGCATTACCTGCCGCTATCCCTTGATGAATAAACCCCCTTAGTCAACATTAGATCGTTTAACTGGCAGAGTCCCCCAGCATCCAAAAGCTCATGTGTTCCGTGGTGTATTGGCACTGCTTTTTGCACTCAAAACCAGTGCAGCTGGGCCCTGGAATGTAAAAGATTCCAGGCCCGCCGCTAGCCTACCCCTGGGGAATCCTACACTGGATGCCCTGCTGTGTGAAACCCCCTGGGGAGCTGGTGATCTTACCTGATGTCACTTGATCTCTGCTGGCGTCGCAGGCCAGCCAGCTGCACCTAGTCACAGCAGCAATTTTGAGAGAGCCAATTTGCGCGGGGGCGTGGTTTTGACGGTGAAAAAGCTTGGTTTTCTTTGAAAAATGCCCAGGAAAGCCTGGAAATCAAAAAGACTACTTTTCTGTGACAATAACAGAAAATAAAAAAATACAAAAACTCAAAGGAGAATGTTGTAAAGCTGAAGGGAGGAGATTTAAATTCCATGGTTCTACAGGTTTTTTTAAAAGCAGGAGTAGCATGAGCCACCCCAAAGTGGTGCATTTCTTCAGTGTGAAGGAACGATCCAGCTTAAAGTGGACCATCACCCTCGGGTGATCGGCCCGGGAATCTATAAGATTCCCGGGCCGATCACCTCCCTCCCCACGGGACATCCGAGATCGGGATGTCCCGCGGGGTGAAACCCCCCCAAAACCCCCTCACCTCAGTTTCGGCGGCGGCCGGCCGCCGCCGCCTCCCTCGCGCCCCTCTAGGCGTGCGCGCCCCTGCGCCGGCCGTCTGTGAATGGCCGGCGCGGGGGCGCGCGCGTCAAGAGGGACGCGCGGGAGGCGGCGGCGGAGGAGCCACGGACAAGCGGCTGTCAAATCGCTTGTCCGTCAGCGCTGGGAGAGGTGAGTTTTCCGGGTGTTTGGGGGGGTTTCACACAGCGGGGCACCCCGATCGGGGGTGCCCCACCAAAGTGGACCAAGACCCAGGATAGTCAAAATCCTGGGTGTTGGTCCACTTTAAGTGCAGAAAACTCACATATACAAGTCTAGAGTTCCCCTAGTTATAAATGCACAGGTCCTTATCTCCTCAGGAAGAGGAATTAGCATTTACAGGTTAAGCAGGGCAGATCACAGACTCCCCGCTGGCAATTCTCACACCTCCCGCCTGGTGAGACTCCAGTGGGTCTGCAGCTAGCTGGACCCCTGGCTGTGAATCTGTCACATCAAAAGATGAAGGCCGCAGACAAGCGGCACCAACACGGTTCCCTGACACCCAGACTGAAGGAAATCCAAAATGTGGGCAACAGGGAACTCAGAAGCAAAAATCCCATTTTGTGATTACTCACCTGTAAAGTGGGTATTATAAGTATGTCTCACACCCTGCTTCGGAAGTATTAATTAAACGTGGGTTATGGTCCAGTAGAGGGCGAACTTCTGCAGAGATGACTAGAAAAAAGAAGCCCCTCCCGGTCCATAAATACCTGGGACCTCCCACACATTCCCCAGTATAAGAAAGCAGTAAGGGGACGAGGAAAAGAGATAAAATCTATGAGAAAAAAAGTTTCACCATATAGAGGATCCAAGATACAACTCAGGGTGGGACGAAGCAGGGTGTGAGACGTACTTATAATACCCATTTTACAGGTGAGTAATCACAAAATGGTATTATTCCAAGTATGTCTCACACCCTGCTTCAGAAGTATTAATTACACGTGGGACATCCAATAGCAGTGTCCAAAAAGGGTGGGGATCCCAACAGGCAATAGTGCACAAATTAAACCACTGCAGCTTGCAGAACTTTGCGGCCAAAAACAGCATCCGCTAAGGCCCGCACATCAACCTTATAAAACTTGGAAAAAGTATGAACAGAAGACCAAGTAGCAGCCTTACAAACTTGTTCAACAGAAGCCTGGTGCTGAAAAACCCAGGAAGCACCAACGGCACGAGTAGAATGAGCAGTGATCTGAAAAGGGGGATCCCTCCCCTTGGCAGAGTAGGCACTAACAATGGCCTGACAAATCCATTTAATAATGGTAGACTTAACAGGCGCCAAACCCTTCTTGGGCCCAGAAGGCAACACAAACAATGCGTCTGTCTTACGGAAAGGTGAAGTAGCCACCAAATAATACTTCACACAACGAACAACATCCAGAGAGTGCAAGGCCCTCTCCTTGTCATTGCTAGGCTTAGGACAGAAAGAAGGAAGTACAACCTTCTGATTGAGGTGAAAGGCAGGAACAACTTTAGGCAGGAAATCTGGCTTAAAGCGGAAGACCACCTTGTCCTGGTGTCTCTCAAGGTAAGGGGCCTGAATAGACAGAGCCGCCAACTCAGAAATACATCGAACGGAGGTGATAGCCACCAAAAAGGCAACCTTTTGCGTGAGGATGGGAAGAGCAGCATCCTGCACTGGTTCAAAGAGAAGAACCCTGAAGGGCCGACAAAACCAAATTCAAGTCCCAGACAGGTAACAAGGGCTTGCGAGGGGGCCACACGAGTGACCCCCTGGAAAAAAGTCTTAACCAAAGGATGAAGGGCAAAAGACTTCTGAAAGAAACCTGCCCTTTCAAAGTGCTCAGCGGAAAACCCAAATCCAGACCGTGTTGAAGAAGCTCCTGAATTCTGGGAATGGAAATCACCCTACAAGGCAAGGCCCTAGCCTCACACCAATCAATATAGGACAGCCAGGTCCTGTAGTAGATGTTAGAGGAAGACTTCTTCCTAGCCCTAACAAGCATCTGGACCACAGCATCAGACAAATCTTCTTCTTTTAGGATAGAGGTCTCAGCAGCCACGCCGTCAAAGCCAGCGTTTGTAAATTGGGGTAACAGAGCTGACCTTGAGTGATCAGATCCGGAAACAGAGGCAACCTGTACTGATCGACCGCCAGCCGCACGTCTGCGAACCACACCTGTCTTGGCCACCTTGGAGCCACCAGGATTGCTGGCACACCCTCGTGAACCAGCTTGCGCACCACCTTGCCTACCATGGAAAAGGGGGGAAACAGATACAGGAGACCCAGATCCCGCCAGGCCAGAGACATGGCGTCCATTGCCAGAGCCAGAGGATCCTGGGACAGAGACACAAATGCAGGAAGCTTGTGGTTGCGACGGAAGGCAAAGAGATCCACTTCCGGAAACCCCCACCTTTGACATATGGAAAGAAATACCTTGTTGCTGAGGGACCATTCCCCTCGGCGAGAGGTCCCCCTGCTCAGGGAGTCCGCTTCCAGGTTCTCCACCCCTGGAATGTAAACCGCCGAGATGCATGGAACATTGCTCTCTGCCCATGCAAGAAAAAGAGACACTTCCCGGAGGGCACCCCTGCCGCGAGTCCCTCCTTGGTGATTGATGTAAGCAACCGCAGTCCGATTGTCTGATCGAACCTGAACCGGTAAGCCCTGGAGATGATGCGACAGGTGCGACAGTACCAACCGAACCGCCCTCAGCTCTAGGACATTGATGGGGATGTGCGCCTCCTGAGGACCCCACAGCCCCTGGAACTGATGTTCCTTCCAGAAACCCCCCCAGCCCAACAGGCTGGCGTCCGTGGTGACCGTCTCCCAACAAGGGGCCAGAAAAGATCTGCCCCTCAGCAAATTCCTCGGTTCCAGCCACCACTGAAGAAACTGCCGGACCAGGGGAGACATCACAGATGACTGATCCAAGGACAGAGGGCATCTGTCCCAAGCTGATAACAGATGGAGATGAAGATGCCTCATGTGAAACTGAGCAAAGGGAACCGCCTTGAAACAGGCCACCATCAATCCCACCAGCCTCATCCCTTGCAGGAAGGACGGGCGAGGGATGGACAGAAGAAGACATATCAGATCTTAAACCATCTCCACCTTCGACGGAGGTAGGAACACCCTGGTCTGAATAGTATCCAGATTCATGCCCAGAAAGGAAACCTCCCTTGACGGGGAGAGAGAAGACTTGGGATAGTTGATCACCCAACCGAACCTCTCCAGCACTGACACCACCAACCTGGTGCCCAGCTCCGCTTGACCGAGAGAGGATGCCGTAATGAGAAGGTCGTCCAGATACGGCACAACGTGAATGCCCTGGGCTCTGAGAAGGGCCATTATACCCGCCTCCAGAATGGGTCTTATGGAGCCATCCTTTTCGGGGACTGTAAAAAGGTTGGAGTAATAGCCCCGGCTTACCTGCAAAGAAGGAGACAGCCATCTTCTGACTTGCTCGCCGTCTGCAGAGACTAAGACTGGGGAATGTGTGGGAGGTCCCAGGTATTTATGGACCGGGAGGGGCTTCTTTTTTCTAGTCATCTCTGCAGAAGTTCGCCCTCTACTGGACCATAACCCACGTGTAATTAATACTTCCGAAGCAGGGTGTGAGACATACTTGGAATAGTAAATGTTACAATACCTATGATAGCTTCTCTTGGAGGAATCTTTCCTTGTCGTAAAGTAGAAATCACAGCGGGAGAAAAACCTTGGTCTTCTAGGATCGACCATTCAACAACCAAGCCGTCAAAGAAAGAGTCTGCAGATTTGGATGTTGGAGGTCCAGCAGCAGAAGAAGGTGAAACAGAGAATCCACTGAAAAGATTTCGCATACCACTCTCTCCTTGGCCAACTTGGCACTACCTGAATTATCTTTACTGACCAAGGGGGAGCCGGCATAGCAACCAATGCATTAATGGAAAAAGTGGAAAAGCATAAAAAGTGCCCAAATGAAGACTGCTGGAACTGAAACCTCTTGGTTAAGCTCCCACCCCACTGGATTCAGTTCCTGCCTACTTAGAAAATCGGTACTAAAGGCTCAGGATGTAAATGGCCAATAAAGCTGGGCCACATGGCCACTGACTGATCTGCTGTGAGTGCCACCCTGATGATATATATAAGCCACCGTTGTAACATTGTACGACTGAACTCGGACAGGGATGTCCATCAGCACGTTTGACAAATTGTGGAGAAACTGCCTTCAGTTAGAGAGTGTTGATTTTGTGGAGTCTGTTAGAGACCAGGTCCCCTGTACTGATTGAAAGATTTTGCTTCCATAGCAGACACCATCAATCACAATACCCTTATCTGTGAAAATGTTTCGTGGCAGGCAGAAAAACCTTTGCCTCCTCTGCCAACATTCAAAAGAAGGCAATAATCGTTGCAGGGACTAACAAAGATGTTTTGTGATTGATTACTCAGCCAAACTTTATTAGAGTGTTAAAAACAATTTAGACTGTTTGATGTTTCCAGAGGAGACAATCTCATCTCATATGATTTATCAACAGGCTGTCCAAGTAAGGAATTCCTGTTCCTCTTGGGGTCTAAAAATTGCCACGAGAGTGACACTTGTCACCCTTGGGAATGTTACAAGGCCAAAGGACAGGGCCATAAACTGTTAATAATCTTCAGTCTGATCCTACATAAAAATATCTTTTGGATAAAAAAAGTTCAAGTAGTTCAAGTTCAGTACTCAGCTTTAAGGAGGTTTTGCACAACTTGATAGAGTTGTAATGCTTTGTGAGGATCCTGTGGCAGATTTGATCAGAAAAAAATATTCAAGATCGAGTAAAGATCAAAACTCTTATCTTGTAGCCAGATAGAACTATTTCCCTGACTGGCACATGGTTCATCCAAAGTTAAACAAAGCTGTGCAATCGCCCCCCCCCCCAACCCAACTGGGCAAGGGAGCACCATCATGCAGTGGATGGCTTTAAGAAAGCCCCAACAATGTTCAATTTGACTGGTTTCTTTCACACTGTAGGAAAATGCTTTTGAGGAAGAAGCATACTTTTTGCTTCACTTACTTCTTTTATGAGAGTCTCTAAATCTTCATCAAAAGCTTGCCACCCTTATAAGTTAGAGAAACCATGGTGTGTGTGTTTTGCACTCAAGTCTCCAGAGTAAGCTTTTAACCATAGAATTGTTTTAGACGCTACTGAAAGAGACATATGCTGAGCTGATGTTTTGATAGCATTAAAAAGATTTTAACAATATGCCTGTGATTGTTCTCAAATCTTGAATCACGGACAAGATTTGGTCTGCCTGTATACCTTTGGAAATGTCCTTCTCCAAAGCCTCAAGCTGAACACTTGCTACCTTGGACAGTTGCACCGAGGAACAGCAAGATATCTCTGCAGCATCCAAAATAGGATGTTGGTGCTTTAATAAGGATTCCAAACATCTATCAGAGGGCTCCTGGTTCACCCATTAGCAGAGATGAACCCTTGGAAAGTACCGTGATACACCTCTGGGACGGTAGAGAGTGATACACCTCTGGGACGGTACACCATTTAAAATAATATTTATGGGGGGCGTGGCTTGACATGGCGCCGTAGAGACGTGTGCGAGGGGAGCTCCGCACTGGCATCGTAATTAGAGGCACTCAGGCACTCCAGCAGAGCCCGAAGTATAGATGCCCAGGAGGGGGAAAGGTGGGGGAGCCCCCAGAAAACTCCGGGACAGCTCCATCCCCTCCTTTTTCCACTCCCGGGACGCAAGACACCACGGTAGGCGGATCTCAAGATGGGGGCGGGAGGCGCGAAAACACACGGAGACACAGCCTGCCCTACTTACATTAGCCGGACCAGTCCCGATCGCCCGATGTATGGTGAGGATCTGCAGCCCCGTGGAGAGGGGACCTGTACATCTCCGCTGGAGGACGGGATCGGCGGGCGCCGGCTGTGGGCGGGGGAATACAAAGTGGGCGAGGCTCAGGAAACGCACACTCTATAGGCCCAAGAATCAGGGAGGCATGTCTTTGCCGGACATTAGGCTCTACTGGGCGGCCTCTCACCTGCAGAGAATCTGCGAGTGGGCGACATGCCAGGACACAAAAAGATGGGTTCAGCTGGAGAGTACTATGGCCCCCACCCCACCAGACATCTTGATGTGGGGCAGGGGGGACTTACCCCTAGACCTGAGGAGGCATCCGACTATTGCGGCTTCACTGAGGGTCTTTGGGAAGTACAGGTCCTACTCGGAGATCTCCCCACAGCCCTCCCCCATGGTACCCATAATAACCAACCCGTTGCTGGCCCCTGGGTCATCCAGAGCAGACCTTTGGGAATGGAGTGAGCTGCATCAGCTGAGAGCTGGGGACTTGATTTTGGAGAAAGGGTGGACATCACTGTCAGATTTGAGATCCAGATGGGGAAATGCAGACCTTGACCCATGGACTCTAATTCGATTGCAGTCCTTTGTGTCTGGGCAGGGGTTGAGGAGAGATAGGTGCAGGACTCATACCGAGTTGGAGAGGATTTGCCTGGGTGAAGCACCAAATGCCTTCTCATGCCTGAGGGGCCTTGGGAGGGGGTTTGGGCTTGGAACCCCATGAGAGACCGGGATGACCACAGGATCTGCCACGGCCCCAAGAATCTCTGTGGCTAACCAAAAAGAGGGAGCCACGACCTCCTCTGGAAGCACGAAAGGAGGGGAAGGAGGCAGAGGGCCCCTGAAAGGGCTGAGTCTGCTTCCTACGCTGAGGTAACCTACCATCCTTGGTCAGAACATCCAAACGCTCACCAAAGAAAGAGATGAAGTCCCGCGAAGGAAAGCCCGATGAGAGACTTCTTAGCAGCACTGTCAGCTGCCCACGGGCGCAACCAAACAGATCTGCACATAGCCACCAAGAGGGCCGAAGCTCGACTGCCCAGCCAGACGGCATCATCCATGGCAGACAGCACAAATGCAACAAAATCAGAGCAAAGCAGGAGGGCTCTATAATCCTCCCTCCTCCTACCAGCCATGGCGCAATCCGCGAGACGCTTGATATTCTTCTGAAGGGCAATAGCCGTAATGGCTGCGGCACAAACAGGACGCAGGCCTGCCCCTACAAAGGTGAAAGCATGACAGGCCAGCTGATCCATACGTCGGTCCGCGCCATCAGGGAGTGTAGTGGTGTCAGGGGACGGCATGACCGAAGTGTTAGCCAGCCCAAGAACAGGAGCGTCCACCTCAGGGGGACACGACCAGCGCTTGACCAGGTCAGCAGCAAAAGGATACTTTCTGTCCCTTGGGCACCATGGGCAATCTGTTAGGACGTTCCCACTCCTTGAGCACCATATTAGAGAAATGACCCTGCTCTGGGAACTCCAAGCGTTGCTTGTCAGGGCGAAAGAGCTCACCCTGATTCCTCTTCGCCACCTTAGGGGGGGGCGATGTGCAAAGTCTCAAAAATGTCCAACAACAGTCTATCAGTGTCAACAGGGAGCCCGGTATCCTCATCAGAGACGGACCCCGGGTCACTGTCGTACCCTTCCTGATGGTCCCCAGATGAGTCTGAATCAGGGAAAAGCTCCACCTCCTCTAGGAAGTCACGTCTGCCAAACACATGACGGCCCTCACCCTCCTAGGCAAAGAGGGAAGTCGCAGTGTCAAGATGCCGCTTCTTGCCAGAGGCCTTGCCCATCACAGGTCGGGCCAGCTGCTTTTCAATGCTGGCCACATGTAGTGCCAGATCAGATTGGGACCCCCTGCTAGGATCCCCCTCACTGGGGGCTAAATGCAGGCGCGGGGGAGTATGAGATGCCTGGGGGAGCGCAGAACTGGAAAGAGAAGCGCTCATCCCAGCCTGGTCCGCAATAATACTTTGGGCGCACGGCACACAGACCGTGCCACCACCACTCAAAGGGGATGCCCCGCACACGACACACAGCCGGGATTGTCCCGAAGGACCCCCGAGCACGCTATCCCCAGAAGCCTCCATATGATGATTATGTAATTAGAGCTAAAATGGCGCCTGCATATACCTCAGGGGGCAGGCCGCGGAGACAGCGATGCAGAATGCGTCAGCCGCAAGGTCCGCCCCCCCCGAAGAGCGCGAAAAGCACCCACATGACAAGACCAGCCAATGATGGCGCAGCAACGCCTGAGGCGATGCCGCCGCCGACCGCGGAGCGGAGTACAAGCGTGTGGTGGCGGCAATGAAACCAGTGCAACCAATTCAAAAGGGATCATCACATAAATCATATAGACAAGACATGCACCCCCCCGAGATCTACCAGGGAGAGCGAAGGGGAAGCGACGGCCAGCCAAAAGGGAGCCAACTGCGGGGACAGGGGGCGAGGGGCATAAGACGTGGGAGGGGCATCCCATAAGGCTCACCATGGGCCTGTACCGCCTACCCTTTGGTGGGGGACTGTGGTTGGAGCAGCGTTCCTTAGCACCTGACAGCGGTGCTGCCTACCTTCACCCGAACCAGTGCAGCCTAAGCTGGGAGGCAGTAAAAGGAAACGGGTGGGAATAGTCCTACAGGGCCGCAGGCTAATAGCCCCGCTCACCTGCGAGTAGAGAGAGCCATTTTGTAGTCATCGCAGCCCAGACTGCAGAGAAGAACTGGGGATTTTGTGGGAGGTCCCTGGTATATATGGGGCCGGGAGGAGCCACTTTTCTGTCTCTGCAGTCCAGCGCCATCTACTGGATGTATAACCCAAGAGTAAGGAATATCTTCTGGAACAGGAAGTGCTGTATACTTAGAATAAACATACTGTGTTATCGCCCAGTGCCTCTCTCTCCAGAAAACAACAGAGAAAATGAAGCCATTTCATTACCCTGGACAGTGGCTGCATTCTTGTGTAAGAATACAGTGTGCTGAAAAAAAGAGAAATATGTCTACACTGTGTACTTTTAACTGAGCAAAAACGCACCAAACACACATAAAAACATACCCTCTATGCAATTGTGAAGAGGCTCAAGGGGGCCCAAAGTGTGCAACCAGTGGTCTGATTTTTTTTTTTCTAAAACATAGGTTTAATCCTAAAATCCCATTCCCTGCCAAAATCTGCTAAATAAAGATTCCAAGTAGGAGCAATTTAGAGGTAAAATCATCTTCCCCAACAGTCCCATGCATGAGCAAATATATCCGGACAGAACACTTTAGGCACTAGGAACTAGGTACAATCAAATTGTCTGTAAAATAAAAAACTGGAAAAAAAGTAATTCGTGGCACAAAGGCAAAGGAATTCTACTCACGGCAGTTCTTCTCCAGAAACTACTCAGAACTGGTTAGGTTGCTAAAGAAGGCTTTGATGAGCTCAGTCGAAATAAAAGTTTATTAGTAGTATCCGATTTATCCTATGAACACAACATCAAAACCTACCATTCAGCATAAGAGAATTTTTGACATTGCATTCTTCAGGTGCTCCCGGAAGCAAAAATCCCATTCGTTACACCAAAAAATGGGCTTTTAAAGAACGCACCACTTTGAGTATTTGAGGATTTTACATTGGTCCCCTCCCAAAAAAGAGGAGATAGCTTTATTACAAGATTCATCCATTGCCACCCACTTCATCCATGGGTATAGCAGCACACCCATCTCACATGAATAAAATAGAAGAAGCAATTAGTGGCACAAAAAACAGAAGAGAAGCCATCATTACATTAAGGCATGTCTAGCCAGACCAGAAAGGGAGTCATCCACCTAGAGTGGGGTAGACACCATCTCTTCAACAAAGGAAAAAAATGGGTTTCCAAAAACCTATGCTTCAATTTGTCACCTGCATTCTACATATCAGGCAATATTTATGCCTAAGTGTGCCTCAGACAAGGCTATCACAAACCTGCATCCGCAACCTGCTCATCTCCCTCAGTTTCCATTGCCTCCCCAGTTGAGAGATTACCACTGGAGATTACTTCTCCCTCAGAGAAAGAGGTGTATAACCCTTTCTAATTCTGATGCAGCCGGGCTGTAGGTTTGCAAATGGTTGTGCCTACACAGCGCCTTACCTGAACGGTGACAAACCTTGTCCAGCCTAGCCACGTGAACCATCATGTCCGCAACGTATGGGACAACAGCTCCTTGAACCGCAGATACTAGAGGGGTCCCTCTCCCTGGTAGATCCAACTCAGACTAAGATGGCAGGTGGAGAAATAGAGCTCCCATGAAGCAGTGGCCCCTTCAATCTGCTTTGCGAAGACAACTGTTTTTTGTTCAAAAAAAGAATGCACCCCTCCCCCAATAACAAGACACCGATGCTTCTGATGCCTACTACTGTACGTGGTGGATCAACATCCTGGCCTGGGTGCACAAAGGGAATTAAGTGCATGGTACTCCCTCCAGAGGTACCCATTAACCCCTGAATGGCACCTCTCATAAATACAAAATGACAGAATACAACCTTTTATACATACACAAATCTTAATGTATAGAAAGCCCCTCCAGAAGGTCCTACCTGACCTGTTTGTAACCACAGCAGAGAGCGCATCAGCCAGCTCCACACCACCTGTCTCACCTCAAATGCAGGTAGAGGGGGAGGGAAGAAAAATGGCACCAAAACCAAAGAGCCACAGTGTCTGATCCCCCTGGGCTCCCCTGGCTTCAGGAGAGGGCCCAGAATAGGCACCCCTACTTCTGCAGCCGCTGACAATATATTTAAAACCCAAAAAATAAATGACATCTACTCACCTCCATGCGCAATCCCTCCCACTGGCTCTCCTCTTCCCTGGCTCTTCTGGCTTCAGGAGAGGGCCCGGAGTAGGCCCTCTCCCCCTGTTGCACCGCCACTGGCGGGGCAGATGACATCATGCCACTGACGTCATCCCGCTCCTCCAGGCCTAAGCTCTTCAAGTGTGGTGATGCACTGGGGAGAGGGGTGGAGGAGCATGGCATCCTCTAATCCCCTGCCTCCCCAAACCCTCCCTCCAGTGATCACTGTATCTGTCGATATTGGTGAGGGACAGAGGAGCTGACGATCGAGGGTGAGGAAAGAAAAACACATTTTTCTTTTTTTTAATAAATGTCATTTTTGTAAATGGTGTGCTGTGTTTGAACTGGTAAGGCATCCATGAGACCCCTATACCAGGTCACAATGCTCTGGGTCCGGCAAATCACCTTTGGCTAGTGGGAGGGGGGCAGGCAGAAAAGCCTGGGGCCATTTAAGTTGTGAGGGCTTGTTCTACAAGCCACCATAACTGGTCCCTGGGCTGACTGTGCTGGAAGGGAGAGCACACCATTTTTTTTTTAATTTTTAACTCTTAAAAATCAATTAAAAAATGGGGTCACATCAAGAGGGGGAACCCTGTGTCATTTTGTTAATAACCCTTTATGTTGCATGACTCAGCAGGTATAAAAGGTTTCCGGCAGCAGCAGGAGAACAGAACCCAGAGGGACATAGTGCTTGGGGATAGGATGGGATCCATGGGAGGTATTAAAAAATAAATTAATAAAATATTATTTCTGACAGTACCTATGTATGTTGGGTATTGTTCTGTTTAGGGAACCTTGCCTTTTCAGATTTAACTTGTTTTTTCTTATTTTCATATTGCTTTTTGGGGGGAAATCATGGCTTTGATTCTGCTTTTTTATTCTATTTTTTAGGGAAACCCTGTGCAACCAAAAATGTATCAAGGGATTACTTCTTGCGCATAGCAGTTGTATTTTATCTGAAAATCTCCTAAAGCGCTATTTCAGTTTGGGGGAGTCTCCTGGGCAGGAAAGAGTGTCTACCAAGAGATATGTGGTACTGTTGTAACTGGAATAAATGGGGCTTTTACATGCAATACGATTTTATTCAAAAACTTAATTGTTTTTACAAAAAAAGACACTACGAATTGTAAAAAATAGATTTTTAAAAAATGTTGCACATATTTATAACATAATATATAAATAATAATATAAATAATTTTGGTTATGCACTGTATATACAACCTCTTTCTAAAATTACTTGGAAAAGGTCAACACAATCTGCTAGATTTGCCTGATGCTCAAGAAATCTGGAGGATTTCTGTATCCTTGAGCTACAAAGTAATTAGGTCTTATTAAGCCTCAACAGGTTCCTAAAGTATGGGAACAGCTCCAGCCACGCATGAACATTTTTCATACGCTGAACGCAGCCACTGGATATTTTCACTGTTTAGCTACTGAGGAGAAAAAAGTAATAAACATAAAAATAGAATCATAAAACCATTCAGTAAAAATCGGGACTCTAGATGGCTTTTTAGGTCTTTATAGTTAACAAAAATGTGTAGATACTGTTATTAGGAGCTGTTTGCAAGTTGATCTCAGGAAATATACAGTAAAGTATTCATTACAAAATCTTTACATATATGATTACATCTGATGCACTACTCTTTACAGGGCTCTGTTTCTAGTAATTGGAAGCAGCATATGAAAGCAGAAAGCTAAAGCAAGCAATGTACAAATTAGCAGGAGATATGTTACATAGTAGCTGAAGACAGAAGTCCATAAAAATACCATTTTGTGATTACTCACCTGTAAAATGGGTATTATAAGTATGTCACACACCCTGCTTCCAATATTCATGACATATGGGTTATAACCAGTAGAGGGCGAACTTCTGCAGAGATGACAGGAAAAAAAGAAGCCCCTCCCGGTCCATAAATACCTGGGACCTCCCACACATTCCCCAGTATGTAAAAGCAGTAAGGGGACCAGGAAGAGCCAAATCCAAAAATCTTAACAATAAAAGGTTCACCATATAAAGGATCCAGAATACAATAAGGGCGGGATGAAGCGGGGTGTGTGACATACTTGTTCAATAGAGGCCTGGTGCTGAAAAGCCCAAGAAGCCCCAACAGCACGAGTAGAATGAGCAATGATATGAAAAGGGGGAACCTTCCCCTTGGCAGTATAGGGCCCAACAATGGCCTGGCGTATCCATTTACTAATGGTAGACTTGGCGGGCGCCAAACCTTTCCTGGGCCCGGAGGGCACCACGAACAAGGCATCCGTCTTGCGAAAGGGAGATGTAGCCACCAAATAGTACTTCACGCAACGAACCACATCCAAAGAGTGCAAAATCCTCTCCTTGTCATTGCTAGGCTAAGGGCACAAGGAAGGGAGAACTACATCCTGATTGAGGTGGAAGGCAGAAACCACCTTAGGAAGGAAATCTGGCTTAAAGCGAAAAACCACCTTGTCCTGGTGTCTCTCAAAGTAAGGGGCCTGAATGGACAGAGCCGCCAACTCAGAGAAACGCCGAACAGAGGTAATAGCCACCAAAAAGGCAACTTTTTGAGTGAGCATAGAAAGTGCAACATCCTGCACCGTCTCAAAAGGAGGCCCCTGGAGGGCCGACAGAACCAAACGGGCAACAAAGGCTTTCTAGGGGGCCGCACATGAGTGACCCCCTGGAAAAAAGTCTTAACCAGAGGATGCAGAGCAAAAGACCTTTGAAAGAAGACAGATAGAGCAGAGACCTGTCCTTTCAAGGTACTAAGCTGGAACCCCAGGTCCAGACCGTGTTGAAGAAACTCCAAAAATACAATTCTGTGAAATACTCACCTGTAGAATTGGTATTATAAGTATACAGTACGTCCTGCTCCAGATAGATTACTTACACTTGGGTTATCCTCCGCCAGATGGCGCTGCACTGCAGAGACATGTAAAAGAGGCTCCTCCCGGCCCCTCAAATAGCCAGCATTGAAAAGCAGTGAACTAGAAGCCGGAAGAATTTAACCACCCAAAAACTGGTAACTATAACAATGATAACAATCACCATACAGGGGATCCAGAATAATGCAACAAACCAGGGTGGGGTGGAGCAGGACGTACTGTATACTTATAATACCAATTCTACAGGTGAGTATTTCACAGAATTGTATTATTCTTAGCATACAGTACGTCCTGCTCCAGATAGATTACTTACACTTGGGACATCCAATAGCAGTGTCTATAAAGTAGGGTGGGATCCCTCAACAAAAGGTAACAGCAGACAGTTTAAACCACTGCTGCCTGCAAAACCTTGTAGCCAAAAACAGCATCAGCTGAGCCCCTAACATCAACCTTGTAAAACTTTGAAAAGGTATGAACAGAAGACCAAGTAGCGGCCTTGCAAACTTGTTCAACAGAAGCCTGGTGCTGGAAGGCCCAAGAGGCACCAATAGCACGAGTAGAATGAGCAGTAAGGCGGAAGGGAGGACTCACAGCAGAATAGGCCTGAATCACAGCCTGACGAATCCATTTGCTAATAGTAGACTTGGCAGGAGCCAAACCCTTCCTAGGACCAGAAGGGACCACAAAAAGAGCATCAGTCTTCCTGAAAGCCGCAGTGACTACCAGGTAATACTTCAGACACCTGACCACATCCAATGAATGCAAAACCCTTTCCTTAGCGTTGCTAGGATTAGGACACAATGAAGGAAGAACAATATCCTGGTTCAAATGAAAAGCAGACACCAACTTAGGCAGGAAATCCGGCTTAAAGCGGAACACCACCTTGTCTTGGTGTCTCTCATAGTATTGTGGCTGAATAGACAGAGCCGCCAGCTCAGACACACGCCTGACCGAAGTAATAGCCACCAGAAAGACAACCTTGAGGGTAAGCACAGCCAGAGCAGCATCCTGAATAGGCTCAAAGGGAGCACCCTGCAAGGCAGACAAAACCAAGTTCAAGTCCCAAACAGGGACCATAGGTTTACGTGGGGGACGCACATGAGTGACCCCCTGAAAGAAGCCCTTAACCAAGGGATGCTGAGCAAAAGACTTCTGAAAGAAGACAGACAGGGCAGAAACCTGACCCTTCAGAGTACTGAGTTTTAGACCCAACTGCTGTAAAAACTCCAGAACCCTAGGGACTAAGAACTCCCTACAGGGGAGAGACCTAGACTCACACCAATCAATGTAGGTACGCCATACCCTATAATAGATGGCAGAAGAAGTCTTCTTCCTAGCCTGCACCATGGCATCCACCACCGAGGCAGACAAGCCTTTCTCCATCAAGATGGAGGTTTCAGCAGCCAGGCCGTCAAAGCCAGAGTTTGTAAATTGTGATGGCGTAAGGAGCCTTGAGTGAGCAGATCTGGCGCCCCCGGCAGGACGTACTGGTCTACTGCCATTTGCACCACGTCTGCGAACCACACTCTTCTTGGCCACCTGGGGACCACCAGAATCACTGGCACCCCTTCCAGAGCAATCTTGCGCAGGACCCTGCCCAACAGGGGGAACGGAGGAAAGACATACAGGAGCCGAAATTCCTTCCATGACATTGACAGAACGTCCGTGGCCAAGGCCAGAGGATCCTGAGACAGGGAGACAAAGGCCGGGAGCTTGTGATTGTGACGGGATGCGAACAGATCCACATCCGGTAGACCCCAATGGTGACACAGGGACTGGAATACCCTGTTGCAGAGGGACCACTCCCCCTGACGGGAAGTCCCCCTGCTCAGAGAGTCTGCCAGTAGATTCTCTGCCCCCGGAATATACACAGCCGAAATGCATTGAACATTGGCCTCCGCCCATGTCAGAATCCGTGACACTTCCTGGAGGGCACCTCTGCTCCGGGTCCCTCCCTGATGGTTGATGTAGGCAACCGCCGTCCTGTTGTCTGAGCACACCTGCACAGACAATCCCTGCAGGTGATCGGTCAACTGCGCCAGTACCAACCTGATTGCCCGTAGTTCCAGAATGTTGATGGGTAAGTGGGCCTCCTGAGGGCCCCACCTTCCCTGGAACCGCAGGGACTTCCAGAATCCCCCCCCAACCTGACAGACTGGCATCCGTGGTGACCGTCTCCCAGGAGGGGGACAGAAAGGACCTGCACTTTAGTAAGTTCTTGTGGTCCAGCCACCACGAGAGGGACCCTCTGACCAAGGGGGGAGGCACACAAACCCCGTCCAAGGACATGGGGTCCTTGTCCCATACTGACAGAAGGTGAAGCTGCAGAGGCCTCAAATGGAACTGAGCAAAAGGCACCGCCTCGAAGCTCGCCACCATTAGGCCCACCAGCTGCATTCCCTGCTGGAGGGAGGGCTGGGGGCACGAGAGCAGGAACCTCACCTGCGCAGTCAGAGCTTCCACCTTCTGTTGAGGAAGGAATATCCATGACTGAACCATATCCAGAATCATCCCCAGGAATGGGGTCACCGGCGAAGGGGACAGAGAGGACTTGGGGTGATTGATCACCCAGCCGAAGGACTCCAAGGTGGACACCACCAGCTGAGTGTCCAGCTCTGCCTGCTGTAGGGACTGCGATGTGATGAGAATGTCGTCCAGGTAGGGCAGCACGCGTATGCCCCCTGACCTTATCAGAGACATCACCCCCGCCAGCACCTTGGTGAACACTCTGGGGGCTGAAGTGAGGCCGAATGGTAAGGCCACAAATTGGTAATGTTGATCTTTCAACGCGAATCTGAGAAACCTTTGATGTCCCGGGAAAACCGGGATGTGAAGCTAAGCATCTTTGATGTCCACAGACGTCATAAAATCCCCTGGGCGCAGAGAGCCGATGGCCGAGCGCAGAGTTTCCATGCGAAAGCGCAAATTTGTTGAGGATCTTTAAATCCAGAATGGGCCTGACTGAACCATCTTTTTTGGGCACCGTGAAAAGGTTGGAATAGAACCCCTTGCCCAATTCTCTTAAGGGGACCCTGCAAATGACCCCCAGATCTAGCAGTCCTTGCACGGCCTGCATCAAGAACTGAGCTGATACAGGGTACAGGGGAATCTTGTGGGGGGCCGCACAGCAAACTCTATCTTGTAACCAGAGGACACTACCTCCTGAATCCACCGGTCTGAGACTTGGCGCCTCCAGACGCGCGCGAAGTGCTGTAGCCGTCCCCCCACCCTGATGGGCGAGGGCGCCCCATCATGCCTGAGGGGTCTTGGGAGGGGCTTTGGTTTTGGACCCCCAGGAGGAGCCAGGACGTCGTCCTCTGCTCCTATGCCAGGAATCTGCACGAACCCCCGCGAAGGACACCCCTTTCCCATGCTTAGCGCCTCGGTAGGAGACTGAAAGGTCCCTGGCTCCGAAAGGGCCGGGACTGCCGCCTGCGCTGGGGTAACTTACCTCCTTTAGCAAAGAGGTCTAGGCGGCCCCCAAACAGGCATAGCCCCTTAAATGGAAGCCCAGTAAGGGCTTTCTTAGCAGCATTGTCAGCAGCCCACTGGCGCAGCCATACCGCGCGGCGTATAGCTACCGCCAAGGCGGAAGATCTGGCACACAGCCTAATAGCATCATCCGATGCAGACAGGATGAAGTTTACAAACACATCACAGTTAGACAGTGCATTAATCGTGTCAGGTGGCAATTCGTCTTGGCCATCAAGTGCATTCCTGACCATGGACCTGAGCGCAAATGCAAAGGCATGGCATGCCAATTGGTCAATGCGCCGGTCCTCAGAGTCCCGCAGCGTAGTAGTGTCGGGAGAGTGCATAATAGAGGTGTTAGACAGTCCTAGAATAGGAGCATCGACCTCGGGGGGCGACGACCAGCACTTGACCATATCAGCAGGAAAAGGATACTTCCTGTCCAAACTCTTAGGAATCCCGGGAAGTCTACTGGGATGTTCCCACTCCTTAAACACGAGGTTATTGAAATGGGTTTGCTCAGGGGGAGAGATGGACAGAACCTCAAAAATCTGAACCAGCAGTTTGTCAGTATCATCCGGGGTCCAGTGATCAGAGCCAGAATCGTCATGACCCTTTGACTTCTCGTCAGATGACCCTGAGTCAGAGAACAGCTCCCCTTCGTCTGAGGAGGTATAGCCGTATAGAGGCAACAACTCATCAGCCTCTTCAGGGGTTAAGTGCCGCTTTTTTGCGGTGGCCTTACGCGCTAAGGTATTAGCAAGCTATTTTTCAACACTGGCCAGTCTAGCAGCCACATCAGGATGAGAATCCCTGCTTGTATTGGGGGTTAGACTCAGGCTTGGGGGAGTAGGTGAAGTGAGGCGAGGTGCAGGCCCAGCCACCGGGGGGGCGGGAAGTACCATTAGCGCCTGCTGTGCACAAGGAATACAGACCCGTGCATTGTCACCGCTGATAGGTGAGACCCCACAAGCTACACACAGCCGGGCTTGTCCCGAAGGAACCCCAGTCACAATATCCTGGGATGCCTCCATATGGTGATTAATAGGCACAATAGGCCAGTAGGGATTGACGCAGAAGCTACCCTGGATGCCCCAATGACCCACAGGGAAGTGGGAGTAATTATACTAGGCCCAACTGGCAATTACACCGGGCCGGGAGAAGCCACTGGATTCAACCGTCTGAAAGACATAATGAGAATGATGGGTGTCAGAACCATGTCACAGTAAGCAAGGAGCATAAAAATCACCCGCGCGGGCACTTACAGACCAACAAAAGGAGAGGGACCGCCACCACGCGCGCGCGCGTGACTACACCTCAAACATGCGCCAAACGAACCTCGAAGGGCGGGCCAGACGCGGAGCGCGCCAAGCCAGGTCCCCGCCCCCAGAAGAGCGCGAAGCTCTAGGACAGCCGTCAATGTTGTCATGGGGAGCGAAGTGTTTGACACACTTAGAATAGATGATCTGCCAAGGATGACTCTGCAGCGTCTGAGGTGCCGCCGCCGCCCGGCGCAGCACATCCATGAAGTTAAAAATGGCGCGCGTCGGCGGCAGTTACACGAGTCTGACACCACATATACAAGTCCAGGGCATTACTAAGGCCGTAAGCGTGTAAGCACAATACACTGGGACCAAACACGCACACCCCCCCTTTCTTTCCCCCCCCGAGCTACGAGGGGAGCGAGGGAGGATAGCGACCCTTTGTACAGGGCCCACCGCTACACGGGGCATGGGCAATAATGCGGGAGCATTAGGCATCCCCTAGAGGCTCACCATCAGCCTAAACCACCTACCCTTTGGTGGGGGACTGCGGTGGAGCATGGCTCCATAAGCACGCATGGTGCTGCCTACCTTCACCCGACCAGCGCAGCCCAGGCTGGGAGGCACATTACGAGGAGGACGGGTGGGAGTAGTCCAACAGGGCCGCAGGCTTTAATAGCCCCGCTCACCTGCGAGAGAGTGAAACTTCATGTTTTCGCAGTCGGCACTGCAGAGAAATCTGGGGATTTGTGGGAGGTCCCCGGGTATTTGAGGGGCCGGGAGGAGCCTGTTTTACATGTCTCTGCAGTGCAGCGCCAGTGTAAGTAATCTATCTGGAGCAGGACGCACTGTATACTAAGAATATCCTAGGAATCGAAAACACCCTGCAAGGCAAGGCCCTAGCTTCACACCAGTCAACATAGGACCTCCAAGTCCTGTAGTATATGTTAGAGGAATATTTCTTCCTAGCTCTAACAAGAGTCTGAATCACAGCCTCAGACAAACCTTCCTCCCGTAAGATGGAGGTTTCAGCAGCCACGCCGTCAAAGCCAGCGTTTGTAAATTGGGGTAACGTAGTTGACCTTGAGTGATCAGATCCGGAAACAGGGGCAGCCTGTACTGATCTACCGCCAGCCTTACGACGTCTGCAAACCAAACCCGTCTTGGCCACCTTGGGGCCACCAGAATTGCTGGCGCACCCTCTAGAGCCAGCTTGTGCACAACCGTGCCTACCATGGAGAAGGGGGGAAACAGGTACAGGAACCCCAGATCCCTCCAGGCAAGAGACATGGCGTCCACTGCCAGGGCCAGAGGATCCTGAGACAGAGACACAAACGTTGGGACCTTGTGATTGGTGAGGCAAAGAGATCCACCTTCGGAATCCCCCACTTGTGACAGAGGGACCGGAATACCTTGTGGTTGAGAGACCATTCCCCTCGGCGAGAGGATCCCCTGCTCAGGGAGTCTGCCTCCGTGTTTTCCACTCCCGGAATGTACACTGCTGAGATGCATGGAACATTGCTCTCCGCCCATGCAAGAATCAGAGAAACTTCCCTGAGGGCACTCCTGCTGCGAGTCCCTCCTTGGTGATTGATGTAAGCGACTGCAGATCGATTGTCCGATCGAACCTGAACCGGTAAGTCCCGTAGGTGATGCGTCAAGCATGACAGAACCAACCGAATAGCTCCCATCTCCAAGACATTGATGGGGGTGTGAGCCTCCTGAGGACCCCACAGCCCCTTGAACTGATGTTTCTTCCAAAAACCTCCCCAGCCCGACAGGCTGGCGTCCGTGGTAACCGTCTCCCAACAAGGGGTCTGAAAGGATCTGCCCCTCATCAGATTGCTTGGTTCCAGCCACCACTAAAGGGACTGCCGAACCCGGGGAGACATCAGGAATGACTGATCCAATGACTGCGGACATCTGTCCCAGGCCAAAAATAGATGGAGCTGGAGCGACCTCATGTGGAACTGAGCAAAGGGAACCGCCTCGAAGGAAGCCACCATCAATCCCACCAGTCTCATCCCTATGGACTGAGGTAGGAACACCCTGGTCTGAATGGTATCCAGATTCATGCCCAGAAACGAGATCTCCCTTGAGGGGGAGAGAGAAGACTTGGGATGGTTGATCACCCAGCCGAACCTCTCCAGCGTCGCCACCACCAACCTGGTGTCCAGCTCCGCCTGACTGAGAGAGGATGCCGTAATGAGGAGGTCGTCCAGATACGGCACAATGCGAATGCCCTGGGCTCTGAAAAGGGCCATTATGCCCGCCAGCACCTTGGTGAACACCCTTGGTGCTGAAGTCAAACCGAAAAGGAGGGATATAAACTGAAGTGCTGATCTCCCACCACAAACCTGAGAAATCTCTGGTGTGCTGGGAAGATTGGTACATAACGGTAAGCATCCTTGATGTCTATGGACCTCATGAAATCCCCCTGATGAAGGGAATAGATGGCTGAGCGCAGAGGCTCCATGCGGAACTTCTTGGTTCTGATGAACCTGTTGAGAAGCTTCAAATCCAGAATGGGTCTCATGGATCCATCCTTTTTGGGAACCGTGAAGAGGTTGGAATAATAGCCCCGGCCTCTCTCTGAGAAAGGCACCGGGCACATGACTTCCATGTCCAGAAGATTCTTTACAGCCAACAGGAGCCCCTGCGCAGCCCGGGGATCCGAGGGCACCCGAGACCTCAGGGATCTGGGAGGAGACTGGTACTCGAACTCTAGTTTGTACCCGGAAGAGACCACTTCCAAGTTCCATTTGTCTGTGACCTCCCGGGCCCAGACCTGGAAGAAGCACCGCAGCCGCCCCCCCACCCGCAAAGGTGAGGGCGTCCCCTCATTGCTGAGCTGGCTTCGCAGCGGGCTTGGAACCCCAGTTAGGGCCTGGACGTGCGCGTCCTCTGCCTCTATTCCAGGAATCACCTCTGAAATTAGAGTAGACAAAACCTCTGCCCGCTCTGGCACCGCGAAAGGAAGGATTGAAGAAGCCTGCCCCCCGAAAGGGGCCACACTGCTTCTTACGCTGAGGTAACTTTCCACCTTCCGCCACTGAATCCAATTTATCCCCAAACAGCCGTGTACCCAGGAAGGGTAGCGCTGTGAGTGATTTCTTAGCAGCAATGTCCGCCGCCCACTGGCGCAACCAGACCGATCGGCGAATAGCCACCAGCAATGCCGAGGTTCTACTACACATAATAATTGTGTCATCTGGTCTGTGAATTCATCACTGGCCGGGTTAAGCTGGGAACCACTTAACAGGTCCCTAACCACAGACCTGGTAGCCACAGTCGCGAGCGCAGAGGCACAAACAGGCCGCAAGGCTGAACCCACACTGGCAAAGGCATGGCATGCCATCTGATCAATGCGTTTGTCCTCACCATCTTTAAGAGTGGTGGCGTCTGAGGAATGTACAACGGAGGAGTCGGACAATCCCAGAATGGGAGCATCGACCTCGGGAGGGGATGACCAGCGCTTCACCGCGTCCACCGGAAAGGGATACTTCCTATCCCATCCCTGAGGAACACCGGGAAGCCGGCTGGGCCTCTCCCATTCCTTAAGAATCATGCTATCAAAATGATTCTGATTTGGAAACTCCAAGGGGGGTTTAGAAATCCCAAAGAATTCCCCCTTCTGTGGAGGGGCCTCAACTGGCGGAGAAATATCCAGAACCTCAAAAAGATGGGCCAGGACTTTGGGGGTATCCACAGCATCCCCCAGCGCCTGCCCGGCATCAGTATCAAAAAACTGCTGATCCTCAGCATAAGATTCCTCAAACAATTCCCCCTCCTCAAGCGGGGAATAATCAGACCAGTCAAGGGAATCATAGTCATCAAAATCCCATACCAGCGCGGCCGGTGACAGGTGTTTTCTCTTAGCCGGGGCCTTTCTGACCGCAGAGCTAGAAATCAATTTCTCGATGTTGGCCAGTCTAGCACATACATCAGATTGCGACTCCCCGCTAAGGACAGTGTCACTTGGGGTACGGATAATGCGGGGTGGGGTAGGAGATGAGACGGGCGGCACGGACCCAGACGCCTGGAACCCCGACTGCCGCGCTATGGCCTGTTGAGCACATGGTATGCAAATTAGCACATTCTCCCCCGTAAGGGATACCCCACAACCCACACACTGCCGGGATTGTCCCGAAGGGAGCCAGAGCCCGGTATCCTGGGGAGCCTCCATATGGGGATTTTAAGGTAGTCGCAATGACCAGAGGGAATTACGCTGCTTGAGCTACCCGGGACGCCCCTTTAAGTCCCAGTGGGAGGATTTGTAGGTACCCCAATTATCTGCCAGGGACCCTAGGACCGGAAGAACACCCTTTTACACAATAGACAGGGAGTCCTCCTGAAAGACATAAGTGAAGGGACCCATAAGAAGGCACATGCACACACATAAAAAATTACATATGTAATACAGATAATATATGGAGTAAGGACAAGAGCAGAGCTTCCCCAGCGCTATAAATGGCGCACGCGGCTCAGTAAATACAAGAAAAAAAAGGGGGGCCAACAGGGCACTCACAATCCACAATGGCGTCCGGCCAGCAAGGAAGGACCAAGGAGAGAGGGAGAAGAAGGGCGGGCCAGCGCGTATCGCGCGCCGCGCCTGGCCCGGCCCCCTTCCCTCAAACACCAGAGACGCAGTTCCCAGCAGGAGGATGGGGTCCACAATGGTGCCAATAGCAAGGGGGGCGGGCCACAGCGAACACGCGAGCGCCCAGCTCCACCCCCTCGTCAGAGCAGCCTGAGGGGAAAAAGCTCCCCACCAAAAAAGAAAAAAGGCTCCAGCAAGCATCCGGCGCACACCTTAATAGTACAGTCAAACACACACACACACACGCACAAAGAGTGAAAGGAAGAAAATTAAGGGGAAAGGACAGCCCCCCCCGGGAGGGTAAAAGGGGGACCCGCACCGGAGGTGTAAGGGATAGGGTAGGGACGGGGCATCCCAAACCGGGATCACCAACCCGGATACCGCCTACCCCTTAATATGGGGTCTCGGGGGAGCATAGCTCCCTAAATACACCTCTAAGGTGTTGCCTACCCTCGCCCAGACCCTCAGCCAAGGCTGGGAGGCATAGTATTGAGCTTAAATTAATAAGGTCCGGGCAGAAATAGGGGCAAAGTGGCCGGGTGTAGACCCGGCTTACCTGCAAGGAAGAGACGCAGCCATCTTCTGACTTGCTCGCCGTCTGCAGAGACGAAAATTGGGTAATGTGTGGGAGGTCCCAGGTATTTATGGACCGGGAGGGGCTTCTTTTTTCCTGTCATCTCTGCAGAAGTTCGCCCTCTACTGGTTATAACCCATATGTCATGAATATTGGAAGCAGGGTGTGTGACATACTTGGAATAAGACAATGGCACGGCCTGCTTCACAAAATCATTACATCTGGGTATTCCGCCACAAGGTGGCGCAATGCACTGCAGAAGAGTTGTGGCTCCGCCCGGTGCCATATGAAAACGGAATCACCATTGACTTATCCAGTAGTTGACAAGCAGTGATACAAGATACAAGAACGCCAACCAATTTGGAACAATCACCATAAAGAGGAAACCAAAAACAACGTAACAAGGATGGGGTGCAGCAGGCCATGCCATGCATGGCAAAAGCAATTCTACAGGTGAGTACTCACAGAATTGTCTTTTTCCCAATGCATGGCACGGCCAGCTTCACAAAGTCATTACATATGGGACTTCCAAAAGTGTCCATAAGTAAGGTGAGATCCTCAAAGAGTAACAGCAAGCAGTTTCAACCACCACTGCCTGAAGTACCTTGCGGCCAAAAGCAGCATCAGCTGAGGCCTTAACATCAACCTTGTAAAACGTGGAAAGAAGACCAAGTTATGGCCTTACAAACTTGTTCAACAGAAGCTTGGTGCTGAAGGGCCCAAGACGCACCGACAGCACGAATGAGCAGTAACCCTAAAAGGAGGAACCTTCTCCCTGGCAGAGTAGGCCTGCTCCACCGCCTGACGGATCCACTTGCTGATAGTGGATTTAGCCTGAGGCAAACCCTTCCTAGGTCCAGCAGGAAGAAAAAAAAAGAGCGTCAGACTTCCTGAAAGACTCAGTAGCAACCAAATAAAACTTCAGAGCCCTAACAACATCCAGAGAATGAAGGGTCCGCTCTGCATTAGCAGGTTTAGGACACAAATAAGGCAAAACAATGTCCTGATTGAGATAAAAAGCAGACACAACCTTAGGCAAGAAATCCGGCTTAAGCCGAAACACCATCTTATCCTGATGCCTTTCAAAATAAGGAGGTTTGATGGAAAGCACCGCCAGCTCAGATGCAAGAGACATTCTCTTCCGCCCAAGACAGTATCAGAGACACTTCCTCGAGGGCTCGCTTGCTCCGAGTCCCTCCCTGATGATTGATGTAGGCAACTGCCGTCTGGTTGTCCGAGCGGATCTGAACAGCCCGACCCCGAAGGCGTGAGGTCAGCTGAGAAAGAACCAACCTGATCGCCCTCAGTTCCAGGACATTGATGGGAGCATGGGCCTCCTGGGGGGTCCCACTGACCCTGGAAAAAAGCCCCCCCAACTGGTCAGACTGGCATCTGTGGTGACAGTCTCCCAACAATGGGGCAGAAATGTCCTGCCCACCAGGAGGTTCCTTGAGTCCAGCCACCACGAGAGGGACTGTCTGGCCAGGGGGGACAGAGCAAAATCCTGATCCAGGGACACAGGGTCCCGATCCCAAACTGAGGAGGTCTCATGTGAAACTGAGCAAAGGGGATAGCCTCGAAGCTGGACACCATCAGGCCCACCAGCTGCATCCCCTGCTGGATGGAGGGATGAGGACAAGACAGCAGAAACTGGGCCTGAGCTTGAAGACTCTCCACCTTCTGCTGAGGGAGAAAAACCATGACCTGAGAAGTATCCAGAGTCATGGCCAGAAAAGACTTTACCAAAGACAGAGACAGCGAAGACTTGGGGTAGCTGATAACCCAGCCGAAGGACTCGAGAGTGGAGGTCACCACCTGAGTATCCCTCTCGGCCTGAGGAAGAGACTGAGCCGCAATCAGAATGTCGTCCAGGTAAGGAAGAATGCGAATGCCCTGATGCCGCAGCAGAGCCATCACGCCCGCCAGCACCTTGGTGGACACCCGAGGCGCCGAAGTGATACCGAACGGTAAGGCCACAAACTGGTAATGCTGATCCTCCAGAGCAAACCTGAGAAATCTCTGATGACCTGGGAAGATTGGCACGTGGAGATAAACATCCTTGATGTCCACGGAGGTCATGAAATCGCCCGGGCGAAGGGTACTGACAGCCGAGCGAAGGGTCTCCATGCGAAAATGCTTGAACCTGACAAACCTGTTGAGACCCTTCAGGTCCAAGATGGGCCTCAAGCACCCGTCCTTTTTGGGGACCGTGAACAGAATGGAATAGAAACCCTAACCCCATTCCTGGGGAGGCACCAGGCAAATGACTCCTGACTCCAACAGACGTTGAACCGCAAGGCGCAACCCCTGAGCTGACAGAGGGTTGTGAGACATCTGGGATCTGATGAATCTGGGGGGCGGCCAGGCTGCAAACTCTATCTTGTAACCGGAGGACACCACCTCCTGAATCCACCGGTCTGAGACGCGTAGCCTCCAGACATGAGCAAAGAGCCGAAGCCGCCCCCCCCCACCCGGATGGGTGAGGGCGCCTCCTCATGCCTGAGGGGGCTTGGGAGAAGGCTTGGGGTCCCATGAGAGCCCAGGATGACCACGAGATCTGCCAGGGCCCCAAGAAACACTGCGGATACCTGAAAAGAGGGGGCCTCGAACTCCTCTAGGGGCACGAAAGGAGGAGAAGGAATCGGAGGGCCCTCCTACGCTGAGGCAGCCTACCATCCTTGGCTAAAACATCCAGACGCTCACCAAAGAGCCGCAGCCCCACAAAGGGGAGCCCAGTAAGAGCCTTCTTAGCAGCAGCGACAGCTGCCCACTAACGCAACCAAACAGAGCGGCGCATAGCTACCAAAAGGGCAGAGGCCCTACTACTCAGCTGTACCACATCATCCATGACAGTAAGGATAAAGGCAACAAATTCAGAGCAAAGCAAGAGGGCCCTATACTCCTCCCTACCAGCTGTAGCGCCATCAAGGAGACGATTGATCTATCTCTTAAGAGCAATGGCTGTAATGGCAAAGGCACAGGCCCGATGCAGCCCAGCCCCCACAAATGTAAAAGCATGGCAGGCCAGCTGATCCATACGCCGGTCCTCGCTGTCCCACAGTGTAGTAGTGTCAGGGGAAGGCATGACTGAGGTGTTGGACAGCCCTAGAACGGGAGCGTCCACCTCGGGGACCAACGCTTAACCAGGTCAGCAACCCTTTGGGCACTGCGGGCAATCTACTAGGATGTTCCCACTCCTTGAGCACCAAATTAGTAAAATGAATCTGCTCAGGGAATTCCAGACGCTGCTTAACAGTACGAAAAAGCTCACCTTGTTTCCTCTTAGCCACCTCAGGGGGGACAATGTGCAAGATTTCAAAAATGTGAGACAACAGATTCGCAGTGTCCTCAGGGAACCAGGAATCCCCAGACTCAGACCCTGGGTCTCTGTCGCAGCCCACTTGCTGGTCCCCAGAGGAATCAGAGCCCGGGAAAAGCTCCCCCTCCTCTAGGGAGTAACGTTCATCAAAAAGATCAATTTCCTCCTGCTCCTCAGTAAACCGTGCAGGCATGGGAGCCAGGTGCTGCTTCTTGCTAGAGGCCTTACGTGGAACAGGCCTGGCAAGCTGTTTTTCAATGCTGGCCACACGAAGTGCCAGATCAGATTGAGACCCCCCCTGCTAGAATCCCCTACACTGGGGGCTAAATGCAGGCGTGGCGGGGTAGGCAATGCCGAAGGGGGTGCAGAGCTTGGGAGAGAAGCAGCCAGCACAGACTGAAGCGCAAGGACAGCATGGACGCACGGCCCGCACACCGTGACGTCATTACTGATAGAGGATACCCCACACATAGAACACAGCCGGGATTGTCCCGAAGGACCCCCGAGCACGTTATCCCCAGAAGCCTCCATATGGTGATTAATACAGGCGCAATATGCCAGCACAGGGTAATGGCTAATAAAAGCCCCCCGGGATGCCCCCCCAAGGGATGCCCCCGGAATAGTAAAGGGAGATGAAGGGGGGAGTAAGGAGCAGGACCGGGATAAACCACAACCTACGGGTGTCTCGACTGAAAGACATAGGCAAAATACATAAGTATCCCGCAGCCCATGCCCCAAGTACAACAAAAAACCCCAGAGGGGACTCACGGACCAAGCAGGACAAGGATCTCCAGCCACCAGCCCACGCGACACAGTCAGAAATCACCGCCGCAGCCCAGAGATGAAAAGGGCCCCAGACGCGCAGCAAAGGCAAGATGGCGCCGGCAGAGGAACCTTGAGGGACGGGCCGCGGGAGAATGTGCAGGTGTCTGAATACCAGAACATACTACAGCTCCAGAATCTGCTAAATCTACCTAAAGGTCTTTCACAGTCAAACAGGGGCTCAAATTTGCATTTCTATCAATCCTACAACCCACTGAAGTTTTCCTTGGTCGTCTTGAACTTTTTTTGACCTATACTGTTTAAAACAAAAATGCCCTTACCTTCTCTCCCAAGTAGCAGGTACAGGCTTCGGAGATTGGGGCTTCTGATGCCTTGCGCGCTGTCCCGTCCCTGTCGTCAATCACTGCCAGAGCACAGCACCATAAACTTTTTCTAATGAAGGGGGTGGGCCAAGGCAGTGCCTGGCTCATCCCCTTCATATCAATAAATGAATGAATGAGGGGAGACTGTACACAGGCACAGTGAGTGTTGAGGTAGGCGGGGCAACCACCTACAGTGAGCATTGGTCATGACCCAGGGGGGAGCGCTCTGCACTCCTTGTTTTCAGAAACCCTAAGCCTTATATTATATTATTGCTTCAAAATATGCATTTCTTGGCATTCCAGCTACTCTTGTCCAAGTTCCACTGCATTGCAACTGTAGCGGTTTGCACCCCCTGGTAACCAGAGCAACCAAAGTGCTCTAAAAAATGCTCAGGAATAAAGTTACTCCAGTGGAAGTAGTTGATATGCGTGCTAGGGCTTATTTTCAGGGTAGGTCTTATCTTCAGGAAAACCGAGAAAGTGTCTTTTTCTTTATTTTAGGTTTTTGGCCCTTGAACTGCCATGTTTGCTACAGTATATTTTTATAGTCCTATCCTGCTTTGTGGACCATTTTCAGGGTATTAGGCAGCTGCTCAGATTATCCCACGGTTGCTGTGTTTTGGAATGAGGTTACATGAGCCTAGTTACTTATAAAGTTTTGATATTTGAATCACCTGGTGTATAACAATAATGATCGTCAACAAGCCTTCACTCTAACAGGCTAATTAAGGATCGAGACCCCGGGTCAATTTTCTGAGCTCACAAATCTCCTTGGGTTCCTATAATTCTGATATGTCCTCTTTTCCTATTTGTACTCTAAAAATACAATTCTGTGATTCCTCATCTGTAAAATTGGTATTATATGTATACAGCACGTCCAATTCCAGAATATTCCTTACACATGGGTAATACATCCACAAGATGGCGCTGGACTGGAGAAAACAGCTTGTGGCTCCTCCGGGCCCTATATAAGTCAGGGACCTCCCACAAAATCCCTAGTATTGACAAGCAGTTAACAAGAAGCCGGGAGAACAATAATAACAGGAATTCAAAAATGAACATATGAACAATCATCGTACAGAGGAAACTAAGAATAATGATAACAAGGGCGGGATGGAACATGACGTGCTGTATACTTATAATACCAATTCTACAGGTGAGTAATCACAGAATTGTATTATTCTAAGTATACAGCACGTCCTGTTCCAGAATATTCCTTACACATGGGACAACCAATAGTAGTGTCCGTAAGATAGGGTGGGATCCCCAAAAAGTAACAGCGGGCAGTTTAAACCACTGCCGCCTGCAGAACTTTGCGACCAAAAGCAGCGTCAGCTGAGGCCCTAACATCAAACTTGTAAAACTTAGAAAAAGTATGAACAGAAGACCAAGTAGCGGCCTTGCAAACTTGTTCAACAGAAGCTTGGTGCTGAAAAGCCCAAGAGGCACCAATAGCACAAGTAGAATGAGCAGTAAGGCGGAAGGGAGGCTCCTTCCCCTTAGCAGAATAGGCCTGTACCACAGCCTGACTGATCCACTTGCTGATAGTGGACTTAGCTGGAGCCAGACCCTTCTTAGGTCCAGACGGGAGCACAAAAAGAGCATCAGTCTTCCTGAAGGATTCAGTGGCCACCAAATAGAACTTCAGAGTCCTGACCACATCCAGAGAGTGTAAAACCCGCTCCTTAGGGTTACTAGGATTAGGACACAGAGAAGGCAAAACAATGTCCTGATTGAGATGAAAGGCAGACACAACCTTCTGACTTAAAACAAAACACCACCTTGTCCTGGTGTCTCTCAAAATAAGGGGGTTTGATGGAAAGCACCGCCAACTCAGAAACACGCCTAACAGAAGTGATAGCCACCAAAAAGTCTACCTTAAGAGTCAAAATAGACAAAGGGGCCTCACGCAAAGGCTCAAAGGGAGACCCCTGCAAGGCAGATAAGACCAAGTTCAAATCCCAGACTGGTAACATAAGCTTACGTGGAGGACGTACGTGAGTGACCCCCTGGAAGAAGGTCTTGACCAGACGATGGTGAGCAAAGGACCTTTGGAAGAAAATGGCCAAAGCAGAAACATGACCTTTGAAGTTGAAGACCCAAATCCAAACCATGTTGCAGGAATTCCAGAATCCTAGGGATAGAAAACACCCGACAGGGAAGCGACTTAAGACTCACACCAGTCAATGTAAGCATGCCATACCCTATATTAATTGGATTAATTGGATGACGGGGACTTCTTCCTAGCATGAATCATGGTATTAACAACAGAGGCAGGCAGCCCCTTTTCCATCAAGATGGAGGTTTCAGCAGCCAGGCCGTTAAAGCCAGCGTTTGTAAATTGGGTATGCGTAGCAGCCCCTGAGTGAGCAGGTCTGGATCAGAATGGTTGGCACCCCTTCCTGGGCAATCTTACGCAACACCCTGCCCAGCAGAGGAAAAGGAGGGAACACAGAGAAGCTGAAACCTCTTCCAAGACATTGCTATTGCATCCATGGCCAAGGCCAGAGGGTCCTGGGACAGAGAGACAAAGACTGGAAGCTTGTGATTGTGACGGGACACAAACAGATCCACATCTGGCTGACCCCAGCGGTGGCACAGGGAGCGAAACACCCTGCTGCTGAGGGACCATTCTCCCAGACGAGAAGTCCCCCTGCTGAGGGAGTCTGCCTCCAGATTCTCCACCCCCAGGCTGTACACAGCTGGGATGCAGGGAACATTTTCCTCTGCCCACCAGCTGCATCCCCTGCCGGATGGAAGGATGAGGGCAAGACATAAGGAGCCTGGCTTGGGCCTGAAGACTCTCCACCTTCTGCTGAGGGAGAAAAATCTTGACCTGAGATGTATCCAGAGTCATGCCCAGAAAGTACCTCACCATTGACGGTGACAGAAAAGACTTGGGGTGGTTGATCACCCAGCCAAAGGACTCCAGTGTGGACACCACCAGCTGGGTATCCATCTCGGCCTGCTGGAGGGACTGAGACGCGATGAGAATGTCGTCCAAGTAAGGAAGGATGTGAATGCTCTGAGATCTCAGTAGAGCCATTACGCCCGCCAGCACCTTGGTGAATACCCTGGGAGCCGAGGTGATACCAAAGGGCAAGGCCACAAATTGGTAGTGCTGATCCTCCAAAGCGAACCTGAGGAATCTCTGATGACCTGGAAAGATTGGTACATGAAGGTAAGCATCCTTGATGTCTACAGAGGTCATTAAGTGGCCCGGGCGTAGTGAATTGACAGCTGAGCACAGAGTCTCCATGCTTAAGTGTTTGAATCTGACAAATTTGTTGAGGCACTTAAAATCCAGGATAGGTCTGATGGACCCCTCTTTTTTGGGAACAGTGAAAAGATTGGAATAGTAGCCTCTGCCCCTTTCCCTCAAAGGCACCTGGCAGATGACCCCCAACTCCAGAAGGTTTTGGACAGCAAGGGACAGACCCTGAGCTGACAGGGGGTTTTGAGCCATCCGGGATTTTATGAATCTTGGGGGGGGGGTTTGGCAGGCTGCAAACTCTATCTTGTAACCGGAGAACACTACCTCCTGAATCCACCAGTCTGATACGTGAAGCCTCCAGACGTGAGCAAAGAGCCGGAGCCGTCCCCCCACCTGGATGGGTGAGGGCGCCCCTTCATGCCTGAGGGGGCTTGGGTGAGGATTTTGGCTTGGGACCCCAGGAGAGGCCAGGATGGCCACGTCCTCTACTCCTTCCCCAGTGATCTCCGCGGGCCCCAGTAAAGGAGACTCCTCGGCCAGTTCTGGAACCACGGAAGGATGGGAGAAAGGCACCCATCCCCCGAAAGGACCGTGATGGCCTCCTATGTTGAGGTAACCTACCACCCCTGGCAAACAAATCCAAACGTTCACCAAAAAGGCGCAGGCCCTTGAAAGGGAAACCAGTGAGAGCCTTCTTAGCAGCATTATCAGCTACCCACTGACGTAGCCAGTCAGAGCGGCGCATAGCCACCAACAGGGCAGAAAGATGCCACATTCTAATGGCATCATCCATAGCAGAAAGAATATATGCAATAAATTCCTCACAAAGCAGGAGAGATCTATACTCTTCTCTACCCGCATCCTCAGATGCCCTGTCCAAGAGACACTTAACCACCCCTTTAATGGCAATAGCCGTGATAGCAGAGGCAAAAAACGGGCGCAGCGCCATCCCCACACAGGCAAAGGCGTGACAGGCCAGTTGGTCCAAGCGCCGGTCCTCCCCATCCCACAGGGTAGTAGTATCAGGAGAGTGCATGACAGATGTATTGGACAACCCGAGAATGGGCGCATCCCCCTTGGGAGGACATGACCAACGCTTAACAACATCAGCAGGAAAGCGATACCTCTTGTCCCATCTCTTAGGCACCCCTGGCAGCTTTCTAGGCCGTTCCCATTCCTTGAGCACTAGATTATTAAAGTGAGAGTGCTCAGGGAACTCCCAGCGTGGCTTAACTGTATGAAAAAGCTCGCCCTGCTGCTGCGGAGCCACTGCAGGAGGGGAAATACAAAGCACTTTGAAAATGTGACTCAGCAATCTGTCAGTGTCATCAGGGGACCACGGGTCTTCCCCAAAGGGAGTCCCAGTACCACCGTAAATCTTAGGTTGTTCCTCAAAGGATTCAGAATCAGAAAATAATTCCCCCTCCTCAAGGGGGTAGGGGCCTGAGAGTGAGAAAGGGCCCTCATCTTCTACAGGGAAGAGGGAAACTGCGGGTGGTAAATGCCGCTCTTAGCAAAAGCCTTACGCGGGGCAGACCCAGCAAGATGTTTTTCAATGCTGGCCACCGATGCAGCTAAATCAGGTTGAGACTCCCCGCTAGTATGCCCCTCGGTGGGGGTCAGATGTAAGCGTGGGGGGGGGTAGGCGAAGCCAGAGGGGGTGCAGCACCAGGCCCAGTAACAGGCAACCCAGACTGCAGCGCAAGCACTTGCTGGGCACAGGGTACACACACCCTGACATCATCACTTATGGGGGATACCTCACACACAACACATAGCTGGGCGTGTCCCGAAGGAACCCCAAGCACATTATCCCCAGAAGCCTCCATATGGTGATTAGGGTGGCACAACAGGCCAATATAAGGTTAACGCTAATGATAGCGACCCGGGATGCCCCAAAAGCCCGCTAGGGAAGTGGGAGATATAATAGTAATAGCCTTAACAAAAAGGGAAAGGACCGGGAGAAACCACAATAAAGTCTACTCGCCGGAAAGACATAAGAATACATCCCCATAAGAATATAACAATAAAATATATCTAATAAAGCCACCCCTCAGGGGCACTCACAGACCGCGGTAGGAAACAGCAGACACGCAGCACGGGGAAGGTAAAAATGGCATCCGCATATACCTCGAGGGACGGGCCGCAGAGAAGTGAAAATGTCATCCGCAGAGCCCGCCTCCCCGAAAAGTGCCCACGTGATTCCGCTGTCCAATGACGCGCGGCAGCGCCTGAGGTAATGTCGCCGCCGTCCGCGGAGCACTGTACAAGCGCGCGGCGGTGGCTCTCAGTAAAACACATTAAGCACAAGTAAAGTAAGCAATTCAGGCTGCTTGACATACCGCAAACACACCCCCCCCCTCCCCTGCGATCTCCCCAGGGAAAGCGAGGTAAGGGAGCAGCAGTCACATAACGCCCAAAGTGAAATAAAAAGGAGAGGAGGGGGCAGACACCTAAGGGGGATAGGGATTAAGGGAAAACCCCGGAAGTGGGAGGGGGCATCCCACAAGGCCTATACCGCCTACCCATGTCAAAGCAGGGACTCCGGACCCCGGTGCTGTCCTACCTTCACCCGAACCAGTCAGCCGAGGCTGGGAGGCAGTGGGTCCTGAACGGGTGGGAATAGTCCTGCAGGGCCGCAGGCTGGTAAGCCCCGCTCACCTGCGTATATAGAGAGCCATCTTCTATCTTCGCAGCCCAGACTGCAGATGAAAACTGGGGAATTTGTGGGAGGTCCCTGACTTATATAGGGCTGGGAGGAGCCACAAGCTGTTTTCTGCAGTCCAGCACCATCTTGTGGATGTATTACCCATGTGTAAGGAATATTCTGGAACAGGACGTGCTGTATACTTAGAATATTGTGCTAATCTAAAAAAATACACTGATGAAATTTAGGAAAGTGTGTCATCTGTAACATTATGAATTTTGGAGATTATTTAATCTTCAACTTCCTAAAGTCATTGTCCAGACAACTAAATATGCATTGCACAACTAAATGTGCTGAATCGTGCTTAGGGAAAATTCAAAAGAAAAAATGTTTAAAAAAAAGTGAGAAAAAAATAGAATCAATCCTAAAGTGAGGGAAAAGGGAGATGACTGACAAGAGTGGACAGTCTAAAACGTAGGCCCTTATTTAAGAAGGGATAGCGTCAGGTAGTGGCTGGTTAATGACAGGTAGCGACTGGTGAACGCCGGACACGGCACGCAATTACACATTTATCAAGCAGAATCTGTTTAGCGACTGGGATAGCGCCATGTAGCGTCTGATTCATCATCATTTTCACAGCCTCAGCGAACAGTGCCAGCATTCAGCCTTGCACAGCGCCAGGTATGACCTCTCGCTACCTGACGCTCTCCCATACATTTCAATGGACGATCCTTTTTTTTTTTCCAAAATATCACAAATAATTCTGTGACCTCTTCTGGCATTGAAATAGCAGTTTTTTTCATATTTTTATATATTTCCTCAGAAATGACATTACAGGTCTGCCAATAAAGTGTTCATGTTACAATGTAATTCCATATGCTTTGTTACTAGTTGATAGATGCTGGAAAACACACTTTAAACACACCGCCTCCTGCGCTCTGGGCTTCAAACAAATATTTTTCAGCGCCAGAGATTTGTGAGGCTGTTTTTTTTGCTGAATATGGTGTGAGTCGGTCGCTATGAGCAGTCGCTAACATGCGCTTCCATACAGCGCTGTACAGTTCAAATAGCGACTCCTCACAATGTATTCAACATTACTGAACAGCGACTGATTCGCTATAAAGTAGTGACTCATGGCCGAGCACTGAGACTACTAGCGGGTGCTCTGAAAATGCCTGCTGCAGACGCTCATCTGTCGCTACCTGCCGCTAATGATGAATCAGCCTCCCCATGAACTGGGTCCTGTCGAAAGCCACATGCTTCCATTTGTGGATGAGATTATGAGGCGAGGCAGAGGGAGAAGAGCGGGATTTCCACTTCTTCACAATTTTATGACTTGCTGATCTGCCTGACCAAACCCTTTAACTGTTCACAGTAACAGTAATTTTAACATCTCACCCACCCCTTCCTCAACCTGTGTTAGGCCCAATTTGAGAAATAACATAAAAATCAACTCACTATGGAGTGGGTACTCTGCATGGAAGCTGAATCCTTGAGGTCATTCACCCAAACCCATGCAGCAAAGCGACTGTACTGGTGAGTCACTCAAGCCCAACTGTCACTTAAGTCTACTGCTGCCATGCCGAGACCTGCCCTCTAATGGTATCCAGGGAGGATTTTGGTGATCAGGTGAGGTGCAGAGCTGAAGGATGGTGTGGCAGGTTGTGACAAAAAGATCGGATTTCCTCTTTACAGCTAAGATCTAGCCCCTTTTCTACTCTGCTTCTTAGTTCAGTGCAAAGATCACTGACAGTAAAGAAAAAACATTTTTGATTTTGCTGGAAACATTGGAATTAAATAGGCATGTGGAAGAAGGAAGCTACAGCACACACACACACACACCTTCACATGGAACATTCCCTATCCGTTTTTCACAAAGGCACATAAAATTGGAGGAATGAAAAAATAGGAGAAAAATTGTGATGTTTGGTTGGAGCGGTCACGTGGCCCGCAGGCTTCTTCTAGGTACCGCTTCTGCCAGGTAGTGCTCGATTTCTCCGGGGAACTAAGGAGAAAGGTAAGGTTTCACCAGTTTAATGCTGTTATTGCGCAGGGTGGCATCCCCAATTAATGACATTTTTAAGTGAAAAATGGGTGTTCCAGTTTAACAAAAACAGGGCTATTTTCAAATAGCCTTGGTTATGCTGATGCAGAAAAACAGAGCCAAGGACTGAAATAGCTGATCCCCAACAGAAAATCTGATATCTCTGAAAGCAGAAAATATAAGGAAAAAGAGTTAAGTCTCCATAATGTCCAATCTTCCTTTTATAAGGTTCATAATGAAGTACCGGTACTTACAAAATGGTTGGGCATCTAAGGTCTATCATCAGGCAAAGTATAATGTCCCTCTAGAAAATGGCATAGTGACTATAATAAAATCTACATTCATTCAACCCACCCTGCTACTATTGGTGCCCCTAGCTATTTTTACAAGCCATGAAAAGGTGTCCAAATGGCCCAATCTGGCAGGAGGCATGGAAATGCTATCCTCTAGCTGTAGGACACTTTACCTTGACAGACATTTGCAAACCTTCACGTATAAGCCCCACAATTAGGGGAAAATAGCTTTTAAATATATGTACCATTTCAGTCTAAAGATTTTATGAATCAATTGTTGCCTGTATTTTCAAGGGCTGATATATTAGGACTATTCTCATTGAAACTGGTCTACCTCAAGTGTGGTAAAACCACTTCTTCTGGAAGATTGTATTACTGCTAATTTTTTTGTAACGAATTTCTCCAACTTTAGACAGATAAGCCAGAGCTGCATGGAAAAATACAATTCTGTGATTACTCACCTGTAGAATTGGTATTATGAGTATACAGTACGTCCTGCTCCAGATAGAATACTTACATTCGGGTACTACTCCGCCAGATAGCGATGGACTGATCAAATTCTATTAAAATACAAGTCTGTATTGTGCAGGGAGAGGAAATCTCTCTACATATACATACTTAAGTATTTGTGCCGGCACTTAAAGAGGACCTGAACCATATCCCCCTATTATACAAATCCTTATCACATGTTATCACCAATAAAAACAACTCTATTGTGAATACCCCCCATGAATGATCCAAAAAACACCCCTTAAACAATGAATATTATACCAATGAATCTACAAAAAGGCACTACGTCAAGAGTGACGCGCGTCAGAGCCATCAGATTCCGTAAACAGTTCCCCTTCCTCAAGCGGGGAATAACCATATCCCCCTATTAAACAAAACCTTATCACATATTATCACCAATAAAAAACTATATTGTGAATACCCCACATGAATAATCCCAAAAAACACCCCTTAAACAATGAATATGAATCAAATGAAAGGCAGACACCACCTTAGGCAGAAAATCTGGCTTAAAGAGAAACGCCACCTTGTCCTGGTGTCTCTCATAGTAGGGGGGCTGAATGGAAAGCGCCGCCAACTCAGACACACGCCTAACAGAAGTGATAGCCACCAAAAAGACAACTTTGAGAGTAAGAATGGCCAGGGCAGCATCCTGCACAGGTTCAAAGGGAGCACCCTGCAAGGCTGACAAAACCAAGTTCAAATTCCAAACAGGCACCATAGGCTTACGTGGGGGACGCACATGAGTAATCCCTTGGAAAAAAGTCCTGATCAGAGAATACTGAGCAAAGGACTTCTGGAAGAAAACAGCCAGGGCCGAAACCTGAGTACTGAGTTGGAGCCCCATCTCCAACCCATGCTGCAGGAACTCCAGAATCCTGGGAATAGAGAACACACGACAGGGAAGAGACTTAGACTCACATCAGTAAATGTAGGCACGCCAAACCCTGTAATAAATGGAAGAAGAAGACTTCTTTCTAGCCCTTATCATGGTAACAACTGAGGTAGACAGCCCCTTCTCCATAAAGACGGAGGTTTCAGCAGCCAGGCCGTCAAAGCTAGAGTTTGTAAATTGGGATGGGGTAAGGGACCCTGAGTGAGCAGGTCTGGCACCCTGGGCAGAACGTACTGATCTACTGCCAGCTGCACCACGTCTGCGAACCACACTCTTCTTGGCCACCTGGGGGCCACCAGAATTGCTGGCACCCCCTCCAGAGTAATCTTGCGCAGAACCCTGCCCAGCAGGGGGAATAGAGGAAAGACATACAGGAACTGAAAGTCCTGCCATGACATTGCTAGAGCATCCGTGATCAAGGCCAGAGGATCCTGGGACAGGGAGACAAAGGCCGGGAGCTTGTGATTGTGACGGGACGCAAACAGATCCACATCTGGTTGGCCCCAACGGTGACACCAAGATTGGAACACCCTGTTGCAGAGGGACCATTCTCCCTGGCGAGAGGTCCCCCTGCTCAGAGAGTCTGCCAGAAGATTTTCCACCCCCGGAATGTACACCGCTGATATGCAGGGAACATTGGCCTCCGCCCAGGTCAGGATCAGAGACACTTCCTGGAGGGCCCTCTTGCTCCGGGTCCCTCCCTGATGATTGATGTAGGCAACTGCCGTCTGGTTGTCCGAGCGCACCTGAACAGGTAGGCCCCGCAGGTGAGGAGTCAACTGAACCAGAACTAACCTGATCGCCCACAGCTCCAAGACGTTGATAGGTGTGTGGGCCTCCTGAGGGCCCCACCTCCCCTGGCACTGCAGGGACTTCCAGAACCCCCCTCCAACCTGACAGACTGGCATCCGTGGTGACCGTCTCCCAGGAGGGGGTCAGAAAGGATCTGCCCCCCAACAGGTTCCTGGAGTCCAGCCACCACAAGAGGGACCGCCTGACCAGGGGGGAAAGCGCAAAGAACCGGTCCAGGGACGCGGGGTCCTTGTCCCACACTGACAAGAGGTGGAGTTGCAGAGGCCTCAAGTGGAACTGAACATAAGGGACCGCCTCGAAACACGCCACCATCAGGCCCACCAGCTGCATTCCCTGCCTGATGGAGGGATGATGACAAGATAGCAGGAACTGGACTTGCGCAATCAGACTGTCCACCTTCCGCTGAGGAAGAAAAATCCTTGCCTGAACTGTATCCAGATTCATTCCAAGGAATGAAGTCACCAAGGAGGAGGACAGAGAGGACTTGGGGTGGTTGATCACCCATCCAAATGACTCCAGGGTGGACACCACCAGCTGAGAAGAAGACTTGGGGTGGTTGATCACCCAGCCAAATGACTCCAGAGTGGGCACCACCAGCTGAGTATCCAACTCTGCCTGATGTAGAGACTGGGAAGTGATGAGAATGTCGTCCAGATAGGGCAGCACGCGGATGCCCTGAAGCCTGAGCAGAGACATCACTCCTGCCAGCATCTTGGTGAACACCCTGGGATCTGAAGTGAGACCAAAGGGCAATGCCACAAATTGGTAGTGTTGATCCTCCAGAGCGAACCTGAGGAAACTTTGATGACCTGGAAACACAGGAATATGAAGGTAAGCATCTTTGATGTCTACAGACGTCATGAAATCCCCTGGGCGCAGGGAACTGATGGCAGAGCGCAGAGTTTCCATGTGAAAACGCCTGCACCTGACAAATTTGTTGAGGATCTTCAAGTCCAGGATGGGCCTGACTGACCCATCTTTTTTGGGCACTGTGAAGAGGTTGGAATAGAAGCCCCTGCATTTTTCTCTTAAAGGGACCTTGCAGATGACCATATCAAAGTTAAGTAAAAGAAATGCACACCTCAAAACCGTTGGTTGTGGATTGCAAAAAAAGTGTATTCACATAGTGCACAGTTAATATACATATATACAAAGATTCTTCTAGGAATACAGTAATTGCCAACATACATATCTACAGCAGCCACATCTTGCAAAAGCCATGTGTCAAATGCTACAGTAAACAAAAAACTCCTTACTAGGTGGCACAAGCACTCTATTTTTATCTACATGAGGCTCCATGTGTGTTGGTGTGCGGGTTTGCTGAATCTAAAATTTTCTAACCTTGCAGATGACCCCCAGCTTCAGAAGGCTTTGCACTGCCTGCACTAGATCCTGAGCTGACACAGGGTCCTGAGGAATCCGGGAACTGATGAACCTTGGGGGCGGGCAGACAGCAAACTCTATCTTGTAACCGGAGGACACTACCTCCTGAATCCACAGGTCTGAGACATGAAGCCTCCAGACGTGAGCAAAGTGCTGAAGCCGTCCCCCCACCCGGATGGTTGAGGGAGCCCCATCATGCCTGAGGGGGCTTGGGAGAGGACTTAAGCTTGGAGCCCCAGGAGGGGGCTCCCGTCCTCTGCCCCTACCCCAAAAGTCTCCTCGGGCACCAGTAAAGGAAGCCCCCCTCCCTTGTCTAGCACCACGGTAGGGAGAGGAAAAGGAGCCCTGATCCCGAAAGGGCCGAGACTGTCGCCTGCGCTGGGGTAACCTGCCTCCCTTAGCAAATAGGTCCAGGCGGTCCCCAAACAGGCGTAGTCCTTTGAAGGGAAAACCAGTGAGGGCCTTCTTGGCAGCAGCCCACTGGCGCAGCCAAACCGAGCAGTGTATAGCCACCACAAGGGCAGAGGTTCTACCACACATTCTAATGGTGTTATCCAAGGCAGAGAGGACAAAATTCACAAAAACACAATTCTGTGAGGTACTCACCTGTAGAATAGTTTTTTCTGGGAATCCATTCCCACTCCTTATGCTTGGGATTACCTCCTTGCTGATCCCGGCCCATAAGTAGCAGCTGCCTCCTCACCAAGGTCAGTTTACTTAAAAAGCAGTAAAAAACAGAAAAACAGAGGCAGGCCGGGAGGGCCTATATAGGAGTCCATGTTACTTTACACCGAACTCCGGGAGAATACTCTCAGAAATTAAATTTAGTTCTTACATTTTCTATTTTCTTTCTTTTTTTTTTTTTTTTTTTTTTTTTAAAGCTAATTAAATAAATGGACTAAACACCATCAAAAAAAAGCATCAAAAGATAGATCATGACCCAAAATGGGTGGGCCGGAGTGCCTGGAATGGATTCCTAGAAAAAACAATTCTACAAGTGAGTACCTCACAGAATTTTGTTTTTTCTTCCAATCCATTCCAGGCACTCCTTACGCTTGGGATCTCCAAAAGCAGTGGCATCCATGGGCGGGATCCCCTAACGCAGAACGGCAGGTAGTTCACTTCACTACTGCCTGGAGAATCTTCTGACCAACAACAGCGTCAGCTGAGGCTCTAACATCCACCTTGTAAAACTTGAAAGTATGAACCGAAACCCAGGTGGCAGCTTTGCAAACCTGTTCCACCGAAGCCTGATTCTGAAAGGCCCAGGAAGCACCAATAGCCCTAGTAGAATGGGCCGTGACCCAAAAAGGGGGTTCCCCTTGGCCGAGTAGGCTCTTACTGCCTGCCTAATCCACTTACTGACAGTGGATTTAGCTGGTGGAAGCCCCTTTCTCGGCCGTTCCGATATAACAAAAAAGGAAATCCATCTTGCGGAAGGAAACTGTAGCTGCCATGTAAAATCTTATGGCTCTGACTACATCTAAAGAATGAAGCGCCCTTTCCTTAGCATTAGCCGGAACTGGGCATAAAGAAGGTAAAGTTACCTCTTGATTAAGGTGAAAGGGAGAGACGACCTTAGGTAAAAAATCAGGCTTAAACCGAAAAACTACTTTGTCTCTGTGTAACTCAAAATAAGGAGACTTCATACATAAGGCGGCTAACTCAGAAACACGCCGCACAGAGGTGATTGCCACCAAAAATATCACCTTATGCGTCAAAATACTCAATGGAGCGTCAATCATAGGATCAAGGGGAGCACCCTGCAGAGCCGTCAACACCAGATTCAAGTCCTACATTGGTAAAATAGACTTGCGCGATGGTTGGACATGAGTGACCCCCTGAAAAAAAGTCTTAATGAGCCTATTACTAGCGATAGACTTCTGGAAAAAAATAGACAAGGCCGATACATGCCGTTTTAGGGTGCTTAAACCGGACCTTCACCATGATTTAATGAAAAGCCCAAACTCTTAAAAAACGGTTCCCCATCATCTAAAATTAATATATTTTAAGTTTTTAGTCACTTACTACTTATTCTTTCCCCCACTGGGCTGCAACTCAGGAATTTAGGATACAGGCGCCGCCATCTTGACTCAGAAGCATCACACTTACTGAGGAGAGGAGAGTGGGATAAGGTACAGGGGGGCGGGTTATAGCTGTGCTTTGCTCAGACAGAGCAGAGCTGGGGTCAGGGAAAGGTCAGCAGTCCCAGAATGCAGAGCGACACAGTCAGGAGGCACTTCCTGTTTGCAGGCTGCCTGATAAGATGGCGGCTTCCATAAGCTGCCATCTTGGATGTTTAAAGGCTCATAACATGCAATAGATGCAGGTAGGATGATTTTTAATGTGAGCAATCTGTATGTACAGGGTGTGGGAAACATATAAGATAGACTCTTATTCAGAGTGAAGGTCCGCTTTAACTGTAGGCCCATTTCTAAGCCATCTTGTAGGAATTATAGAATTCGAATACTTTCTGCACGAAAAATTCCTAGCCTCCCACCAGGATATGAACGACCGCCAGACCCTGTAGTAAATCATGGAAGAAGACTTCTTCCGGGCCTGAATCATGGTATGAATAACCTTGGCCGATAAACCATTCTCTGCTAAGATCGAAGTTTCAATAGCCAAGCCGTTAAAGCCAGCATCTGCAAATTCGTGTGCCGAAGCGCCCCTGAGTGAGAAGATCTGGCTCGACCGGTAGGCGCCAATGGTTTACCGACATCCTTGTTATGTCTGAAAACCAACTTCTTCTTGGCCAATGAGGAGCTACTAGAATGGTAGGTACCCCCTCCTGAGCTCTCTTTCCTAATACACGGCTCAGGAGCGGAAGCGGGGGAAAAAAGTACAGAAGCTTGAACCTTGCCCAAGACTCAAGAGACTGACAGGGCATCCGTTGCTATGACCAGAGGGTCCCTTGATAGGCACATGAATTTCGTCCGTTTGTGATTGTGTCTGATGCAAAAGATCCACTTCCGGACACCCCCAGCGAAGACAAAGGGCTTGAAAGACCTTCCGACTGAGGGACCAATCTCCCCAACGCAGAACCTTCCTGCTCAGGGCGTGGGACTCCTGGATTTCTACCCCCGGGATGTAAACTGCCGAGATGCAGGGAACATTCTCCTCTGCCCAAGTCAGAATCCAACTTACTTCCTCTAGAGCACTCTTGCTCCGGGTACCCCCCTGATGATTGATATAGACTACTGCCCTCCGATTGTCCGACTGGACCTGGACTGCCTGCCCCTTTAAGCTGGGGGTCAGATACTGAAGCACTAGTCGGATTGCTCTTAATTCCCATATATTTATGAGAAGCTGATACTCCTTCGGCCCCCATTGTCCCTGGATCTTCTGTGTCTGCCAGATGCCCCCCCCCCCCAACCTGTGAGACTGGCATCCGGGGCAACGATCTGCAACTGTGGTGTCAGAAAGGACCTGCCTACAGACAGATGAAGAGGGTCCATCCACCACAGAAGAGATTGCCTGACCGAGGGCGTCAGAACAAAAAACTTGATCCAGCGACTGTGGGGCTCAATCCCAGATTGCCAACAGATTCCACTGAAGAAGCCTCCTGTGAAACTGGGCAAAAGGTACGGCCTCGAAGTAGGCTACCATAAAGCCTACTTGCTTCATCCCTAGCCGAATGGTCGGCTGCCGGCAAGCCAGTAAGTACTCTATTTGATTTTGAATTAGCAGAGCCTTCTGCTCTGGTAGAAACACTTTGACTTGAACCGTGTTTAGAATCATTCCTAAGAAGTTCCTTACTGGTGCCGGAGTGCATGGGACTTCGGGTAATTGATCACCCAGCCGAACTCTTCCAGAGTTGATAGGACCATCTGCATATCTTTCAGGATCTGCTGAAGAGACCCGGCTGAAATTAAAAGATCTTCCAAATATGGAATGATGCATATCCCCTGGCTCCTGAAAATGGCCAAAACTTTGGTGAACACTCTTGGAGCTGAGGATATCCCGAATGGGAGTGCCACAAACTGGAAGTGCTGGTCTTCCAGGGCATACCTCAGGAACTTCTGATGCCCTGGAAAAATTTGAACATGCAGATGTCTATAGTAGTCATAAGATCCCTGGGCCGAACTACTCTTACCGCTGACCTTAGCGTCTCCATGCGGAAATGTTTCACGGGGATGTACCTGTTGAGTCTAAAAATACCGATTTGTGAGTACTCACCTTTAAAACAGGTATTATGAGTGTGCCATACACTCCACTTCGATCTTCATGACATATGGGTAATCTCCAGTAGAGGGCGAACTTCTGCAGAGATGAATATGCAAAAAAAGAAAGCCCCTCCCGGTCCATATATACCTGGTACCTGCCACCAATTCCCCAGTGTAAAAAAGCAGTAAGGGGACCAGGAAGAACCAATTATAACCTAAACAATCAAAACCAATGGTTCACCATATAAAAGCCCCATAATACCTGAAAAAAAGGGGTGGGGTGAAGTGGAGTGTATGGCACACTCGTTTTAAAGGTGAGTACTCACAAAACGGTATTATTCTAAGTGTGCCATACACTCCACTTCGATCTTCATGACATATGGGACATCCAATAGCAGTGTCCGTCATGGGTGGGAACCACAAACAGTAAAGAACGTACCAACTCAAACCACTGCAGCTTGCAGAACCTTACGGCCAAAAACAGCATCCGCTGAAGCCCGCACATCAACCTGGTGCTGAAAAGCCCAGGATGCACCAACAGCACGAGTAGAGTGCGCAGTGACCCTAAAAGGGGGAGTCTGCTCCCCTTAGCAGAATAGGCCCCAACAATGGCCTGACGAATCCATTTGCTAATCATAGACTTAGCAGGCGCCAAACCTTTCCTGGGCCCGCAGGGCACCACGAAAAAAGCGTCCGTCTTGCGGAAGGAAGAAGTAGTCACCAAATAGTACTTCACACAGCAAACAACATCCGAATTGTGCAGAACCCTCTCCTTGTCATTGTTAGGCTTAGGACACAAGGAATGGAGAACAATATCCTGATTAAGGTGGAAAGCACTCCAGTTTGTACCCGGAGGAGACCACTTCCAAGATCCAATTGTCTGTGACCTCCCGGGCACAGACCTGGAAGAAGAGCCGCAGCCGTTCCCCCGCACCCTTGCGGGTGAGGGCGCCCCTTCATTGCTGAGCCGGTTTAACGGCAGGCTTGGGCTTGGAACCCCAGGAAGGCGCGGGACGTGCCCGACCTCTGCCTCTGTTCCAGGACGAGCCCCTGACACCCGAGAAGGCCAAACCCCTAGCCGCTCCGGCCCCTCGAAAGGAAGGAGTGAACGAGCCCGCCCCCCGAAAGGGGCGGCGCTTTTTCCTCCGCTGAGGTAACTTACCTCCTTTAGCAACAGCATCCAATTTATCTCCAAACAGCCACGAACCCAAGAAGGGAAGAGCTGTGAGCGACTTCTTGGCCCCGACGTCCGCTGTCCACTGGCGGAGCCAGACCAATCTGCGCATAGCCACCAGTAAGGCTGAGGTCCTACTACACACGACAATAGAATCTTCCATCGCAGCCATGAAAAAATCCATGAACAATTCGCATTTCTTAAGGATAGCGAACTCAGCGCCAGCTGGATCAAACTGAGCGTTATTCAGCCAGTCCCTGATAAGAGACCTGGTAGCAAGCGACACCAGGGCAGATGCACAAACAGGCCGCAGGGTCGTGCCCACATTGGCAAATGCGTGGCACGCCATCTGATCAAGGCGCTTATCCTTGCCATCCTTAAGGGAAGTGGCTTCAGGGGTGTTCAGCACAGAAGAGTTGATCAAACCTAAAACTGGCGCGTCAACCTCGGGAGGAGAAGACCAGCGCTTAACCGCCTCCACTGGAAAAGGATACTTCTTATCCCATCCCTGAGGAACACCAAGAAGCCGACTGGGCCTCTCCCATTCTCTAAGGATCAGGGCATCAAAGTGACCCTGGGTAGGGAATTCCAGACGGGGCTTGCAGGCCCCAAAAAATTCCCCCTTCTTGAGAGGGGGCGCCTCAGGCGGTTCAATATCCAACACCTCCAATAAATGTGACAAAACAGTGGCCGTATCTACGGCATCCCCCAGCGCCTGCCCGACATTGGCATTCCCAGATGGAACATAGTCAGCCTCTGTTTCCTGATACAATTCCCCCTCCTCTAACGGGGAATAATCTGACAAATCAGCGGATTCGTCATCAACATCCCACAAGGGCTGGGCCGACGACAAATGTCTCTTTTTAGCCTGGGCCTTCTTGCCCACCGTGCTAGCAATAATTTTCTCTATGCTGGCCAACCCAGCCCAAACATCAGAAAGCGACTCCCCACTGGTACCCACTGGGAGGAGCCGACCCAGAAGGCTGGGTACCAGACTGCCGCGTTATGGCCTTTTGTGCACATGGTATACAGATCAGCACATTCTCCCCCGTAAGGAATACCCCACACATGGCCCGGATTGTCCCAGAGGGAGCCCGAGCCCAGTATCCTGCGGAGCCTCCATATGGTGAATTTTTGTGGTCAGTCGCAAGACCGCAGGGAATTTACGCCTAAGCAACCCAGGATGCCCCTTAAAAGTCCCGGTGGGAGGATTTGAGGTGAACAATTTTACACTAGGGACCCCAGGACCAGGAGGAACCCCTTAATATGCACATATACAAGGCAAACACACAAAACAGGCAACAAAAGTGCAAACCTAGATAAATATGACAATAACACATACCTAACAGTATATGCATATAAAAAAGTATCTAACTGTATACCAGCCAGACATGCGAAACCAACACACACATGCTCGCGATCAGTGGGGCCCCCCGCTAGAGAGGAGCCCCCATACAAGCTAAGGAAGTGGCCATCCGGCCCTTACTACACGGAATGCAGCTCAGCTCTGTTTGAAAATGGCCCCGAGAAGTGCCTCATGCATGAAGAGGGAGAGCAGGGGGAGGGCGGGCCAGCGCAGAACGCGCTCGCCGAGGCCACGCCCCTCTCCCAGCAATGCAGATCCCCTAGAAACGAGCCTAGAATCGCGCCAAAGAAGGGGGCGGGGCTACCGCGGCCACGCCTTCCCGAACACAGCCTGAGGGGGAGAAGCTCCCCTAGGCTAATCACAGCCCCTGACATGGCCCAAGTAAAACACTCCGTGTCTGCCACACGCACACACGCACAGTGAATCACACACCAACACACACAGGGGCATAAGTGGAAAAAACGAAATAACGGCCAGGCCAGGCAACCCCCCCCCCCTCCCTGGAGGGGAATAAGGGACCCGGAAGGGGAGAACCCTGCCAGAATCCGGCCTAAGCATAGAGGGACGGGGCATCCCACACCAGGATCACCAAAAAACCTGGATAACCGCCTACCCCATAGTGAGGTCTCACGGGGGAGCAGTGCTCCTTCTGCACCTATAGGGTGCTCCTACCTTCACCAGGACCCGCAGCCTAAGCTGGGAGGCTCAATATAGGGGCAATTTAGAAAGGGTCCTGGCAGTAATAGGGAAAATAGACGGCCGGGCGCGAGCCCGGCTTACCTGTAAGTAGAGAAGTCTTCATCTTCTGTCTTGTCGCCTTCCCTGCAGAGAAGGAACTCGGGGAATTGGTGGGAGGTCCCAGGTATATATGGACCGGGAGGGGCTTTCTTTTTTTGCATATTCATCTCTGCAGAAGTTTGCCCTCTACTGGAGATTACCCATATGTCATGAAGATCGAAGTGGAGTGTATGGCACACTTAGAATATGGGATGCATCGATCCGTCCTTTTTGGGTATTGTGAACAGGTTGGAGTAAAACCCCTGACCTTCCTCCTGAAAGGGTACCTGACAAATTACCCCTTTTTGAAGGAGATGCTGAACTGCGGATCTCAGGGCATCTATCTTTGACTGGTTCCGGGATGCCCCTGACCGAAGGACCTTGCGGGTGGTCTGGCTGCAAACTTGATCTTGTAGCCTGATGACACCACCTCTCGGGTGAGGGCGCCCCCTCATGCTGGAGTGGGCTTGGCTGGAGGTTTAGGCCTACTTCTCCAGGCCCCTCCTGCCCTATTACGCCCCTCTGCCAGTCGATATGATGAAGTCCTCTGAAAAGGCCGAGTCACCCTCTTCCTCTGAGGCAGTTTGCCATCCTTCATCATACCGTCCAGTCTTTCTCCAAAAAATCTGCTCCCTAAAAAAGGTAGATCTATAAGAGCTTTCTTAGCGGCGGCATCTGCCAACCATTGTTCTAGCAGCTAGCCTGACTGCATCATCCATCGTAGTGATAGGGAACGAGTTAAAGTCCAAACAATCCTTAAAATCGCTGGACTCTTGAATAAGCCTGCGGGACTTAGCCCTGGCTAAACTTTTTCTTCATCTTCTTCCTTGAAGCCAGGGACACAATGGCCATGGCACAAACAGGACGTAGAAAGGATCCTTTCATAGCAAAAGCATGGCGGGCCAATTGATCCATTCGTCTCTCCGTGGAATCTCTTAAAGATACCATAGTAGCAGACGGCATGATGGAAGTATTAGACAAGCCTGCTACTAGAGAATCCACCTCAGGTGGGTAAGACCAAAGCTTAATCATGTCCGCCGGAAAGGGATACCTAGAGTCTAGTATCCTAGAAACAGCCGGTAATTTGTTAGGATTTTCCCATTCGTTTAACACCCTTTTAGAAAAGTGCGGCTGCTCCGGGAACACCTGCCTTTGCCTTACTGGCTTAAACAGATCATCCTTCCCTCTTTTTGCCCCCTCAGGAGGGGTGATATTGTCATTATTATTATTGCTCATTTATATAGCGCCATCATCTTCCGTAGCGCTCCACAAAGTAGTAACTACAGACAGGGTAGAACATACATTACATACACTATTTCAAACGCAGTTTTACAGATTTGACAGTGGATATTCTGAGTACAAGATACAATAGGGGAGAGAGTGATATTCGAAGTTTCAAAAACCGAAGAGAGCAGACACTGTGTCTCGCCTGCGAGGACGGGGTCCTCATCAGAAGAGAAAAAAATAGAGTTACTATCTTCCTCACCAGAGCGTAACTCGCCTTCTGTGAGCTGCTCATCTATATACTCCTCTTTCCCCACTCTCCAAAAGGGGCAAATAAATCTCTTTCCTCCGCAACAGGTTCCAATGACTCCTCTTATAGGTGGCCTTCTTTTGAATAACCAAGGATAACTGTCACTCCAGATTATCCAACCTGTGCACTACATCTGACTGCGCCTCGCTGCCTTCCCCCTCTCCAGGGGAAGGAAGGGATGGGTGAGCCATTGCGCTCACACCAGCAATAACTGGACTAAAGACCTGAGCCGCAAGCGGAACAAACCCTGCTGAAACTACACAGGGGATCCACACACACACAAAAAGCAGAGTGCGGGGAAGGAAAGTGCTGCCTTCAGCTGTCTGCTGCGGCTGTCATTGGTGAGCCCCCCCCCCCACCGCTCCAAGCACAGGGGCAGCGTGTCGGGTGTGGGGAGGATGCAGCACTGGAAGCTACTGCTGGGTCTCTCTACCACACAGCTGGTGGAATCCAATACTTTGGCCAGGAGAGTGGAAAGCGCCCCCCCCTCCCCCCGCCATTTGTCTTCCGAGTCTGTGTGCTCCCGAGCTGTGTGAGGTCACACTGGGGCCACACAGGCACTGGGAGCCGGGCAGGCGAGACGACCTCTGTGCTGCTGTGTTAAGCCCTGTGAGGTGTTTTAGGCAATAAATGGGGGAGGAATAGAAGTACGAGGACTTGCAGTGATTGCATACATCCTGACCTGAATCACTCCATCTGTGTGACTTTTTTTCTCTGGTCCTGCACTTTCCTTTGTGACATCAGTTATAAGTGCATACCTCCTAAGTGTCCCTGATTTGGAGGCCGTGTCCCCCTGTCCCTCATTGTTCCCCTTTGTCTGTCTTTCAGGTGTAACATGCAGATCTGCAGCAATAAATGGTTAATTTGCCCATTCAAAGTGTTTCTATTGTTGTAACTGTTACAATGTATCTCCTATCCATCCCTCAATGAGGGGGTGTGGCTTAATTTACATATTGTCCCGATTTCCCATTCTGAAAAGTTGGGAGGTATGCAGCTGTCTGCTTCGATCGCAGGAGGCTGAGCGGCGCTCAATTAAAAGAAGTTCTGCAGTGCACTGCTTAATATCCTCCGGGCAGCAACAAGCAGGACTATGCATTAGTTTGGCCCTGCATAGTTCTGTTTGCAGCTGCCCAGCGGATATAAAACAGTGCATGAAGCAGGACGTTTATGAGTGTGCGTCGCTCAGCCTCCTGGGATAGTTGCAGATGACTGAACCTTTTATCAACAGTCAGCTTTTCCCTGGGGCATCCTGAATCGGGATGCCCCCAATGTGTGAACCCCCCCGGGCACCTGTAAAAACCCATCTTTCCCTGCTTCAACTCTCTTTTCTTAGCTCTGTCCCATCCCATCTCTGTTCCCAGCTTTGTCCCATGATTCCCATCCAATCTCTCTATTCCCAGCTCTGTCCCATCCCATCTCTCTATTCCCAGCTCTGTCCCATCCCATCTCTCTTCTCCCAGCTCTGTCCCATCCCATCTCTCTTTTCCCAGCTCTGTCCCATCCCATCTCTCTATTCCCAGCTCTGTCCCATCCCATCTCTCTTTTCCCAGCTCTGCCCCATCCCATCTGTCTTTTCCCAGCTCTGTCCCATCCCATCTCTCTATTCCCAGCTCTGTCCCATCCCATCTCTCTATTCCCAGCTCTGTCCCATCCCACCTCTCTTTTCCCAGCTCTGTACCATCCCATCTCTCTATTATCCCAGCTCTGCTAACATGTTCAGGTTGTTTTTTTGGTTTGTTGTTTATTTGGTGTGTGGAAGGTGTGTGGAAGAGGGAGTAGTCTTATACGGTGAGTATATAACAAATTCTATATTCTGATTGGAAATGTTGGGGGGTCGTCTTATACGCCGGCAAATACAGTATATATATATATATATATATATATATATATATATATATAATATAAACATAAAAAAAAATATAATAACAATATTAATAATATAAATAATATAGACTGACACATGAAATTGATAATGCAATTAATCAAAAAAAAGAAATTTATATAAAAATTGATAATGGACACTCACCACCACCGCTCTTCTCTTTACCGCTATACAAAAGAAATGATCAAACACATAATATATATATCATAGCTTAGTGCAAACAACGTCAAAATCAGCTTGCCCTGAGGCAGCAATATGAATAAACCAGCGGAACCCCCGAAAGCCATCCTAATCACAAGGCATTTCTAGGCTAGCACCTTGGCCCAACTGGCCGCCGCAATTGCACTGCTATCTGGGCGATATATATATATATATATATACACCTAGCAATATGCGATTCCCTTGCCCGGGGAGGGAACTGAATACACGGCCTTGTGGTTCCGGGCTAAACTCTGCCCCCTGCGTGACGTCAGCCACGTCCCTTAAAGGCATAAAAAAAATATATATATATATTTTTTTTTTATTAAATTTTTTTTAAGAAAAAAAAACCTACATGGAAGAAGGAGGGGTTGGGTAAAAAATAAAAAACATCAGCAGGTACACCAGAGAAAAACCTGCGGCTGACTTGCTTTTCAAAAAAGCCTGCAGTCCAGAGCATATACACTCTGTAAGCGCCCCAAGACCCCGGCGCTTCCACCTTACCTTCACGGATCCAAAAACAGCCAACGCTGTGGAGACATAAACTTGGGTCTTGAGGGATCCGTGGGAATAAGGCTACGCAGAGAGCCGACATGGTTCAGTCCCCCGCTTGCTGCCAATCCTTGAGAGCTAATTTTTTGAACAACCTTCACAGTCACTTGCCACTGCAAGAAAGAAAAACTGATCTTGGTGAGGAGGCAGATGCTACTTATGGGCCGGGAGGGGCCGCACCTGTTTTCTTTATTGCAGTCACGTGATCAGCAAGGAGGTAATCCCAAGCGTATGGAGTGCCTGGAATGGATTGGAAGAAAAAACATCACAACTAGAGAGTGCATTAAACTCCTCACAAGGCAAATCACCAGGGGCACCATCAAGGATACTTCTGAGCAGGGTCCTAATAGCCACAGCTGTAATGGCAGAGGCACAGACCGGGCGCAGTGCCGTCCCCACACATGCAAAGGCATGGGACGGCAGCTGGTCAATGCGACGGTCCTCAGCATCCTGCAGGGTAGTAGAGTCAGGGGAGTGCATGACAGAGGTGTTAGATAACCCTAGAACCGGGGCATCCACTTCGGGAGGGGATGACCAACACTTCACCACATCAGCAGGAAAGGGATACTTCCTATCCCAACTCTTAGGTACACCGGGAAGTCTACTGGGACGTTCCCATTCCTTGAGCACAAGGTTATTGAAATGTGCTTGCTCAGGAAATTCCAAGCGTGACTTAGCAGTATGAAAAAGTTCCCCCCTTTTCCTGGGAGCCGTAACAGGGGGAGAGATAGACAGAACCTCAAAAATCTGAGCCAACAGTCTATCAGTATCATCCGGGGCCCAGGGGTCAGAGCCAGAATCGTCATGATGATCGCCTCTCATCAGATGACCCTGAATTGGAGAATAGCTCCCCTTCCTCCAAAGGGGTATAGCCAGATAGTTGCAAAGACTCATCAGCTTCCATAGGGAAAAGAGTGACATCAGGCGTTAAGTGCCGCTTTTTTGCAGAGGCCTTACGCGCCAAGGTATTAGCAATTAACTTCTCAACACTAGCCAGTCTAGAAGACACATCAGGCTGAGAATCCTCCCTTGTATGCAACTCAATGGGAGTGAGATTTAAGCTTGGGGGAGTAGGTGAGGCGAAACGAATAGTAGACTCAGCCACTGGAAGGCCGGATTGCAGTTCAAGCACCTGTTTGGCACAGGGTACACAGACCCGCGCCTTGTCCGCGTCAACATGGGACTCCCCACAAGCTACACACAGCCGGGTTTGTCCCGAAGGAACCCCAGTCACATTATCCTGAGACGCCTCCATATGGTGATTATAGCGGCACAATAGGCCAATAGGTATTAATGCTATACAGCAACCCGGGATGCCCCAATAACCTGCTAGGGAAGTGGGAGTAATTAACACTAGGCCTCACAAGTTAACCAATTAAATAGAGGGAGTAGGGCCGGGAGAAGCCAAAGGGGTTCGCCCGTCTGAAAGACATAATCAAAGGGGAGCCATAAGTATACAGTAATTAACAGCGGTAATAAAGCCTCCCGCGAGGGCACTCACGGACCGCGGTAGGTAGAAGCCCGTCACGCAGCAGCCGGAACCATGCAAAAAAATGGCATCGGTATACCTCGAGGGGCGGGCCCGCATGAGCAATGACGTGGAATGCGCCAGAGACAGGCCCCGCCCCCCCCGAAGAGCGCGAAGCCAACACGTAACAAGCAGCCAATGACGGCGCACCGGCGCCTGAGGTAACGCCGCCGCCAAGCGCGGAACACAGGACGCGGCGGCAATTTCAAGCACAATAAATGTAAAACAAGTCAGCGCGGGGGCTGACACCAAGCATAATGTAGTGAAGCATAAAAGCCAATACAGGTATATACATACACACACACCCCCCCTTTCCCCCGAAGGCTACAAGTAGTGTGATGGAGGACAGCGGCCACTTAACGTAGGGCCCACCGATAGACAGGGGCAATAGTGCGGGAGGGGCATCCCATAGAGGCTCACCATAAGCCTGAACCGCCTACCCTTTGGTGGGGGATTGCGGTGGAGCAGCGCTCCTAAGCACCTAACAGCGGTGCTGCCTACCATCACCCGACCAGCGCAGTCAAGGCTGGGAGGCAATTACTGATGGAATGGGTGGGAATAGTCCTACAGGGCCGCAGGCTAATAGCCCCGCTCACCTGCGAGTAGAGAGAGCCATCTTCTTGTCCTTCGCAGTCCAGACTGCAGAGAAAATCAGGGGATTGTGGGAGGTCCCTGGGTATTTGAGGGGCCGGGAGGAGCATATTTTCGATGTCTCTGCAGTCCAGCGCCATCTGGCGGAGTAGTACCCAAATGTAAGTATTCTATCTGGAGCAGGACGTACTGTATACTAAGAATATGTTATACCCTGCACCTTCAGACTACTCCTTCAATAATTGAAGAGTTTTGTGAACTCCCAAGTCTGAGATCTACATCATTGTGTGACACCCTCACCGGGTGTGCTTACCTCTTCTATCTACATGTGGCGCTCCCATTGATTTATGGATCATAGAAGATACACCTGCTGCAGGTGCTCACAGCAGTTGTATCGGTGCTGGAAATATCACTGCAGCCAGGAAACGTGCCATAGGATTGCTGGAAAGGTAAGATTCCAGACAAGGGGGGTTCCCACAGTGGGGACTTAAAACAAAAGACAAGGGTATATTACACAAACACCAAAGATATATTACACATATATAACATAGCTAAAACCTTCCATAACCTAAGAGAAAGTCCTGTCAAAAATTACCTTATCTAAATTAGGCAGGTTTTCCATTGTGCATCTCTGTTCAGGGGGGATCTCGAATCTGAGTTTCCCAATGTGCATCTCTGTTCGTAAGTTAGGGGGGACAGGACCTTTGATACCACTTCCACAATCCACACCCGATGTGACCAGGAGTAGCCTATCAGGGTCACCTATGGCCGTGTACATACCTGTGCGCCAGCCTAGTGAGACTTAGTAGCTACAGCATGCCATGGAAGGATCCTAAAGTGGCAAGTATGGGCACAGCAGGGCAATCTGGTGTGGAATGCCCCTCAGTTGCCTAATTAAGAGGAAATCCAGTCATTTTTGAATGGACTCCTTTACTGATCTTGATGTAGATGGCATTGTACAGAATTCTATGCAGTGTCTTAGCTTACTATGGTTAATTGGATATACAGATAATGATTATGACTCTGATGGGCAGAGGAAAATACTGTTTTGTGCCTAGGGGTTTTTGATAATGGGGGCATAAATGAATACCAAGAGGGCAAAAGTCTGACGAAGGGATGTCTCGGATGAGAAGATTCCGCTTCATTGTTGAGATCCTACTTTTGAACTGCTCTTCCAGTGATGGTAGAGAGGAATTACTGCAGTTCTAGTGATTCTCCACAATCTATGCTAGTGCCCCTTTATACCAGACTTAAAAGGAATCACTATGAACAGACCCAATATAAGCATTGTAGAATGTTGTTAGGATACTAGAAATACATTCATTTAGTCCTGAGAGATATGGGTGCCCAGAAATCTTGACATCTGCATCATCAATACTAATTGGTTCAGGGTCTAAGTGAGAACATCTAAAATCAACTACTAACCCAATGTTTTTCCTAATGTTCAGAATCTGAATATTGACTTAACACCATGAAACAAGATTTCTGACGTGAGTCCGGTAAGCTATTTAGTTATCACTAAGGAGGCCTACTACAGTGGTATCAACAGTAAATTTAATAAGCTTGACTAATGAATCAGAGGAGATGAAGTTTAGTGTAAAGGAAAAGGGAGGACAACATACAGCCTTGCATACCACATATTGTTGCGATCTTGACCGAGGACAAAATGGGACCCAATCTGATTCACTGGGACCTGTGTCATGAAGAAGCTACTTATCCAGCCAGAAGTTAGTAAGTGTTGGTAAGATGCCCATCTCTAGCAGTTTGCCGTGGAGGATGTATAAATCGATGTTATGAACACAGACTAGTCCAAAAACATTGTGACATATATACCAGGCCAGGTGTTCCAAGGAGTGCTGGATTTGATGTCATGTTCATAGCATCCCCATTGATTGGTTTGCTCTAACAGCTCTCAGCATGAACAGTAGTTTGTGCACCCCTACTTTCAGTCTGCAAGGGAGCCTGCTTCATTGTAACTGGACAGGGGACACCCTGGAACTGACAGGGTGGGGTGTACCGTCAGCCCTACTGCTGAAAGTAAAAGACCTGTGGCCTTGCAGCAAGGGTGGGATAAGGGGTACTAAAAAAAGCAGGCTATTGAGGATATCGTAAACTGCTTTTTAAAATATTTTTACACCCAGAATTAAAGCGGACCAAAACCCACATTTTTAACTAACATCTCTTGAATTGCTCCCTCCATTAAATCGGACCTGCACCCTGAATAAGAGCCTGTCTTATATGTTTCACACACCCTGCACATACAGATTGTCCGCATTAAAAATCAACCTACCTGCATCTACTGCATTTTATGAGCCTTTAAACATCCAAGATGGCGGCTCATGGAGCATCAGGCAGCCTGCAAACAGGAAGTGTCTTCTGACTGTGTCGCTCTGCTTTCTGTGATAGCTGTGCTTTCGCTGAAAAGGGCAGCAATTACCCCCCCCCCCCCGAACTTTATCCCGCCCTCCTCTCTTCAGTACGTGTGATGCTTCTGAGGCAAGATGGCGGCACCCGTATCCTAGAGTCCTGAACAGAGTTGCAGCCCGGTGGGGGAAAGAATAAGTGACCACAAATTTAAAATATATTAATTTTAGATGCTGTGGAATAGTTTAAGGGTTTGGGTCTTTCATTTAATCATGCTTAAGGTCCAGTTTAAGAGTATCTATTGCCAATTTTCACTACTCATGCTTTACTTTAATCCCAGATAATGTCCCGTTCTAGCTGTAAAGCTCTGCCTCCTCCATTCTTTGCGACTGTTGTGTGTGGCAATGATATCATTGCCATACCTATGCATTGACCGATTGCCTGCCATCTTACAGAGAGGGACAGCAAACAAAAAAAAAATACAATTCTGTGATTACTCACCTGTAGAATTGGTATTATATGTATACAGCACGTCCTGTTCCAGAAAATATTCCTTACTCTTGAGTTATACATCCAGTAGATGGCGCTGGACTGCAGAGAAAGAAAAGTGGCTCCTCCCGGCCCCATATACACCAGGGACCTCGCACAAAATCCCCAGTATTGAAAAGCAGTTAAAATGAGACCGGGAGAACTATAACCAATATATATAAATTTGAACATAAGATCACCATACAGAGGTAACTAAGAATAATGATAACAAGGGCGGGGTGGAACAGGACGTGCTGTATACATATAATACCAATTCTGCAGGTGAGTAATCACAGAATTGTATTATTCTAAGCATACAGCATGTCCTGTTCCAGAAGATATTCCTTACTCTTGGGACATCCAATAGCAGTGTCCGTAAGGTAGGGTGGCATCCCCAAAAGTAACAGCAGACAGTTTAAACCACTGCCACCTGCAGAAATTTGCGGCCAAAAGCAGCGTCAGCTGAGGCCCTAACATCAACCTTGTAAAACTTGGAAAAAGTATGAACAGAAGACCAAGTGGCGGCCTTGCAAACTTGTTCAACAGAAGCTTGGTGATAAAAAGCCCAAGAGGCACCAATAGCACGAGTAGAATGAACAGTAAGGCAGAAGGGAGGCTCCTTCCCCTTAGAAGAGTAGGCCTGTATCACAGGCTGACGGATCCACTTGCTGATAGTGGACTTAGCCGGAGCCAGACCCTTCTTAGGTCCAGACGGGAGCACAAAAAGAGCGTCAGTCTTCCTGAAGGATTCAGTAGCCACCAGATAAACCTTCAGAGTCCTGACTACATCCAGAGAGTGTAAAACCCTCTCCTTAGAAGAACTAGGATTAGGACACAGAGAAGGCAAAACAATGTCCTGATTGAGATGAAAGGCAGAAACAACCTTAGGCAGAAAATCTGGCTTAAAACGAAACACCATCTTGTCCTGGTGTCTCTAAAAGTAAGGAGGCTTGATAGAAAGCGCCAACTCAGAAACACGCCTCACAGAAGTGATAGCCACCAAAAAGACCACCTTAAGCGTAAGAATGTACAAAGGGGCTCCTTGCAAGGGCTCAAAGGGAGACCCCTGCAGGGCAGAAAAGACCAAGTTCAAGTCCCAGACTGGAAACATAAGCTTAAGTGGGGGACGCACGTGAGTAACCCCCTGGCAGAAGGTCTTGACCAGGGGATGCTGAGCAAAGGATCTTTGGAAAAAAATAGCCAAAGCAGAAACACGGCCTTTCAGAGTACTGAGCTGAAGACCCAGATCCAAACCATGTTGCAGAAACTCCAGAATCCTAGGAATGGAAAACACACAACAGGGAAGCGAGTTAGACTCGCACCAGTCAATGTAAGTACGCCAAACCCTGTAGTAGATGGAAGAAGAGGACCTCTTCCTAGCCTTGATCATGGTATTTACAACCGAGGCAGGCAGCCCTTTCTCCATCAAGATGGAGGTTTCAACAGCCAGGCTGTCAAAGCCAGCGTTTGTAAATTGGGGTAGCGTAGGTGCCCCTGATTGAGCAGATCTGGAACCCGGGGCAGGGCGTACTGATCTACTTCCAGCTGCACGATATCTGCAAACCACACTCTTCTTGGCCAACAGGGGGCCACCAGTATGGCTGGCACACTTTCCTGAGCTATCTTGCGCAGCACCCTGCCCAGCAGGGGAAAAGGGGGAAAGACATACAGAAGCTGAAACCACTTCCAAGACATTGCCAGGGCCTCCATGGCCAAGGCTAGAGGATCCTGGGACAGAGAGACAAAGATTGGAAGCTTGTGATTGTGACAGGATGCAAACAGATCCACATCCGGCTGACCCCAGCGGTGGCACAGTGAGCGAAACACCCTGCTGCTGAGGGACCATTCTCTCAGACGAGAGGTCCCCCTGCTGAGGGAGTCTGCCTCCAGATTCTCCACCCCCAGGATGTACACAGCTGAGATGCAGGGAACATTTTCCTCTGCCCAGGACAGTATCAGGGACACTTCCTTGAGGGCCCTCTTGCTCCGGGTCCCTCCCTGATGATTGATGTAGGCAACCGCCGTCTGGTTGTCCGAGCGGACCTGAACAGCCCGACCCCTCAGGTATGGGGTTAAGTGGGCGAGAACCAACCTGGTCGCCCTCAATTCCAGAATGTTGATAGGGGCATGGGTCTCTAAAGGCCCCACTGACCCATCGAATTTCAGGGACTTCCAAAAGCCCCCCCAACCTGTCAGACTGGCATCCGTGGTGACAGTTTCCCAGCAGGGGGCCAGAAAGGATCTGCCCACCAGCAGGTTCCTCGAGTCCAGCCACCACGATAGAGACCAACTGACCAGAGGGGACAGGACAAACACCTGATCCAGGGACACAGGGTCCCGATCCCATACTGACAGCAGGTGAAGCTGAAGAGGCCTCATGTGAAACTGAGCATATGGAACCGCCTCGAAGCAGGACACCATCAGGCCCAACAGCTGCATTCCCTGCCTGATGGATGGATGAGGACAAGAAAGAAGGAGCTGAGCTTTCTCTTGAAGACTCTCCACCTTCTGCTGAGGAATAAAGATCTTGACCTGAGATGAATCCAGAATCATGCCCAGGAAGGACTTCACTATGGAAGGAGACAACCACCCGCTGAGTGTCCAGTTCTGCCTGATGGAAGGACTGAGAAGCGATAAGCATGTCGTCCAAGTAGGGAACAATGCGAATGCCCTGAGATCTCAGCAGAGCCATCACTCCTGCCAGTACCTTGGTGAATATCCTGGGAGCTGAGGTAAGACCGAAGGGCAAGGACACAAATTGGTAGTGCTGATCCTCCAGAGCGAACCTGAGGAATCTCTGATGACCTGGAAAGATAGGTACGTGAAGGTAAGCATCCTTGATATCTACAGAGGTCATGAAGACCCCTGGGCGTAGGAAAGTCACAGCTGAGCGCAGAGTCTCCATGCGAAAGTGTCTGAATCTGACAAATTTGTTAAGGTGCTTCAAATCCAATAGTAATAGTAATAGAGTAATAGCCTTTGCTCAAGGGCACCCGGCATATGACACCCAGTTCCAGAAGGCCTTGGACAGCCAGGGGCAGACCCTGAGCTAACAGGGAGTTTTGAGCTAACCAAGATTTGATGAATCTTGGGGGCGGCCAGGCTGCAAACTCTATCTTGTAACCGGAGGATACTACCTCCTGAATCCACCGGTCTAAGACATGACGCCTCCAGACGTGAGCCAAGAGCCGAAGCCATCCCCCCACCCAGATGGGTGAGGGTGCCCCTTCATGCCTGAGGGGGCTTGGGGGAGGACTTAGGCTTGGGACCCCAGGAGGGGCCAGGGCGGCCACATCCTCTGCCCCTGCCCCAAAGATCTCCACGGGCTCCAGCAAAGGAAGCTCCCCGTCCAATTCTGGAGCCCCTGAAGGAAGGAGAAAAGGCACCTGAACCCCGAAAGGACCGGGGCTGCCTTCTACGCTGAGGTAACTTGCCTCCTTTAGCAAACAAGTCCAGACGTTCCCCAAAGAGGTGCAGCCCCTTGAAGGGAAACCCGGTGAGAGCCTTGTTAGCAGCGTTGTCAGCTGCCCACTGGCGCAGCCAGACCGAGCGGCTTATAGCCACTAACAAGGCAGATGCCCTGCCACACATTCTAATGGTATCATCCATGGCAGAGAGGACATATGCAACAAATTCCTCACAAAGCAGAATAGCTCTATACTCTTCACTACCAGCATCATCAGGGGCCCCATCTAGGAGACTACTGAGCAGGCTTTTAATAGCAACAGCCGTAATGGAAGAGGCACAGTCCGGACGCAGCGCGGTCCCCACACAGGCAAAGGCATGGCAAGCCAGCTGATCAATGCGCCTGTCCTCCCCATCCCTCAGTGTAGTAGAGTCAGGGGAATGCATGACAGATGTGTTGGACAATCCCAGAACTGGTGCATCCACCTCGGGAGGACATGACCACCGTTTAACCATTTCAGCAGGAAAGGGATACCTCTTATCCCAACTCTTTGGCACCCCGGGGAGCCGGCTAGGCCGTTCCCACTCCTTGAGCACTAAATTATTAAAATGAGTTTGTTCAGGAAACTCCAAGAGTGGCTTAACTGTATGAAACAGCTCCCCCTGCTGCCACGGAACCACGGCAGGAGGGGAGATACAGAGTACTTCAAAAATGTGAACTAAAAGCCTGTCAGTATCATCTGAAGCCCATAGGGCAGACCCAGAATCGGCACCATACACCCTGGATTGTTCCTCAGATGATTCTGAATCAGAAAATAATTCCCCCTCTTCCAGGGGGGTATAACCGGTAACGTCAAAAAATTCCTCAGCTTCCATAGGAAAGAGGGAAACACCAGGTGATAAATGCCGCTTCTTAGCAGAAGCCTTACGCGGGCCAGACCCAGCAATAGGTCTCTCAATGCTGGCCACCCCTGCAGCCAAATCAGGTTGAGACTCCCCACTGGTATGCACCTCACTAGGAGTCAGATATAAGCGTGGGGGGGTAGGCGAAGCCCGAGGGGGCGCAGGCCCAGCCACCGGTAACCCAGACTGCAGCGCAAGCGTCTGCTGGGTGCAGGGAACACACACCCTGACATCATCACTTATAGGGGATACCCCACACGCCACACACAGCCGGGCTTGTCCCGAAGGAACCCCGAGCACATTATCCTGAGAAGCCTTCATATGGTTATTATTGTGGCACAAAAGGCCAATAGGGATTGACGCCAATAAGGCTACCCGGGATGCCCCAATAGCCCGCTAGGGAAGTGTAAGGGAATACAATAGCCCTCCAATAAGAGTTAACACTAAATAGAGGGGATAGGACCGGGAGAAACCACAAAAGTTTGACCCGCCTGCAAGACATAAGCAAAAAGATCCCATAAGCAATATGCAATACAGAGAAATACAAAATATATCAGCCCACAGGGGCACACAGACCGCGATAGGGAGACGCCAGACACACGCAGCAAAAAGCTTAAATGGCGCCCGCATACACCTCGAGGGGCGGGTCGCGGAGACAGCGATGCAGAACATGTCAGCCGCGAGACCCGAAAAGGCGCAAAAAGCGCCCACATGACAAGACCAGCCATTGATGGTGCAACGCCTGAGGTGATGTCGCCGCCGTCCGCGGAGCGGAGTACAAGCGTGCGGCGGCGGCAAATGAAACCAGTGCAACCAATTCAAGGGGATAATCACATAAATCATATATACAAGACATGCACCCCCCCCCCCCGCCCCGAGATCTACCAGGGAGAGCGAAGGGGAAGCGACGGCCAGCCTAAAGGGAGCCAACTGCGAGGACGGGGCGAGGGGCATAAGACGCGGGAGGGGCCCATGGTGAGCCTTATGGGATATAAGGCTCACCATGGGCCTGTACCGCCTACCCTTTGGTGGGGGACTGCGGTTGGAGCAGCGCTCTTTAGCACCTGACAGCGGTGCTGCCTACCTTCACCCGAACTAGTGCAGCCTAAGCTGGGAGGCAGTAAAAGGAAACGGGTGGGAATAGTCCTACAGGGCCGCAGGCTAATAACCCAGCTCACCTGTGAGTAGAGAGAGCCATCTTCTAGTCATCGCAGCCCAGACTGCAGAGAAGAACTGGGGATTTTGTGGGAGGTCCCTGGTGTATATGGGGACGGGAGGAGCCACTTTTCTGTCTCTGCAGTCCAGCGCCATCTACTGGATGTATAACCCAAGAGTAGGAATATCTTCTGGACGTGCTGTATACTTAGAATAAATCAGTGTTCCAGGACAATTCAATAGTTGAAAGTATCTATTTCTAGTTCTACACCCTGAGAGGGGAGAATCGGCAGGGGCTTTGGCCAAATGTATTTAACAATTTCAGTGGGTTTTGGTCTGCTTTAAAATGCAGACACAAGAAACCAGATCTTTCTATTTATATCTGCTGTGTGTGGCTAGCCTAGAGATGTCATTTTAAATCCACCTCCTTCCTTCATTTCCTGCTGTGGAAAACTTCAGAGCACTCATATTTTTTCAGTTTGGATGTCATTTCACATTAAAACGGAAGGACAAATTCATCCATAATATCCTGGCGAAGTCACCTTTTTAAATGTTAACCAGGCAGGTAAGATTTAATAAGGACTTTGATATCTGACAATAAAATTAAAACTCTTTAACCATGGCATGATAAAAAAAAGAAAGCTGCAGCATTAAAGGCTCTAATTTCAGATGTCAGCCTGAGGCAAAATACATAAATGATTAACATGACCGTGTTTATGGTAATTATAGTGTGCACTCCAGATCAGCAGGTTGCAAGGTCAGTTTGGGTGAACTCATGTGTACAGGCAATACAGTCTTTTTCTGTAATCATTAGGCCCCCATTGCCAGAATGGAGATAGTTTTCTTTTATTCCATTCCATATCATCCAGCCAGCAGGGCATTACATTCACCAGGTACTAGAATAGGGAAGGGCAGTAATCTAAACTACGACTAGTTGGGGCCTAATCCAATGACACTGCAGACAATAAATTAAATGAGAATTAAAATGAATTCAGTTGCTTCAGTGAATGCTGCTATGGCATTTGGCGTATTACTGTACTGTAAGCATGGAGATATAAAGCAACTACATGGTACTATGCAGACATGTTTGTGAAGTGTAAATGGAAATACTAGAAAAGCAAATTACCTTTCAAAAATAACAGAAAGAGTATGTCTTTCAAGGTTTCCTTTTCATCAGGTCATGGTATATCAGTATGAATAAATCAAGGCCCTTGGATTTGTTATATTTCTTGCAACTCTGATCTGGGAAGGTCCATGTTCACAGAGACACTAAACTAACATTATATAACACAAAAAAGCACTAGGTAACCTTATGATCCAACAGTGGTAAGAAAATAACACCTTTTGAGTCAAGTGTAATGACTTTTTCAGATGAAAGGAGGTTGAGAACCTACAAGCTGTCACCCTTGATGCTTGGTGCTCTCACACCATAAAACAATGTTTATGGTAAACTGTTACAGATGCATCTTTGAATGCTATTAGCAATGTGTGTATTATCACCAAATACAATTCCCCTTTTCTCTCTTGTTTAATCCATAAATAGGTATACCCCCAGAAAATGAATCAGGCCGGAATCCATGTAGTTTACTAACCTGCAGAACTTCTCTAACTCACTTCAGAGTGATCAGGCCCTGCCTGCTCTGGAGCTCGTTTCTGACACAAGCAGCCCCTTCACCAGAATATTGTCCAGGTACAGAAACTGTGGAATCTCTTGCCATCTTTGAATGTACATGAATGATTTTGGAACAGCAGAAACTCAAGATGCAATGGCCAAATAGAACAGCAAGACCACAAATTGGAGGTGGGAATTTTCTGCTGCAAAACTGTGAAATGTTGTGTCATACAAACCGGAATGTGTAAATAGGCATTTATGATGTCTATAGATGACAAATACTTCCCCTACACAAGGAAGGCCAAAAATGTATCAAGAGATTCAGTGGAAATCCATTGGTTGCAAACACAGATTTCATTGATTTGGTGCATAGATCCATTGCTTTTGAGCATGATGATATCACAAGTGCAACAGATCTGACATTTTTTTGTTGGAAAATGTAGACCCACAGACTTTAAATCTTTTTTTTTTGACAGTGGGAAAACATTTTTTGGCCTGCAAAGTCCCCTGAATATGTCTTCAGCCAAGGATTCTATTCTAAAATAGCCATTGATATGGCTGCCATCTTCATATATGCATCCAGTCTGTAAAATTAGAAATGAACAATGTTGAATGGCTTGTGCAAAAAAATTCAGGTTCTAACTTTGTAGTCTGATATTTGTTATTCCAGAAACTATGGAAAACTTTCTTGCCAATTTCATAGAGTTCATGATGTCTTCTTTTCTGGTAGAAGAGACATAATTTTGTTTTAGGTACCCTAACTGAAGGATAAAGTGGGTTAGCAGGTAAATGTGATGATGCTAGAATTTGATCTTGAAACATCATTAAACCTATACATTGTTACCTCATGTTCTGCTTTCAGTACAATGTATTTGGGACTTGTCATGTTTGCTGCTGAGATCACTAAATTGTAGATGATTTGGCTACAGAAGACAGAGCCTGTGGCATATTTATGGACTGGATGAAATTGGTAAACAGGTAAATATGATGGTGCTTGAGTTTGATTTGGAAACATCATTACACCTAAAAACTGTTTCACCCATGTCATGTCAGAATCACTTTATTAATTGCTAAATATATTATATACAAAGAATTTACCTTGACATGTAAGCATAACATTAGCAGATAATAACAGTTATTCAATGAGCTGTCTAACAGTTTTATAGGTACTGATAAAGACAAGAACAGGAACAGTTAACATATTGAGATTTACACATTTACATTTAAATGTATTTACATTTACATATTCCCATAGTGGGAAGTCTTTTATGAAATTTAGTAGTTGTATGCTGCATGGGAAGATGCTGCTGCTATTTCTGGACATCCTGGTATGTTGGATTGGAAAGTCTTTTACCTGGAAGAATACGTGTGATGTGTGAAGCCCCTAATTATGTTTCATGCTCACTACTTGACACAGCTAGAGTAGAGTGGGTATGGTCGGGTAAATTATTCTTTCAGCCTAACTTAAAATCCTTTAATAACTTCTTTTGTTTAGCATTGTAGTGTTGTTGGTTGATTCCCTGTCCTTTGCCTGAGTTAGTGAGTCACTGGGGCGCAGAGTCTAAGGGACAGCCAGGCCCTCTGAAGTACAGTCCCAGTTGGTGGTGATGGGCTGGAGGAGAGGCTGTACCTAGGTCGCGACCAACAGGCATTGCTAATTCCAAAGGGCAATAACAGAATATTCATAGTGCCCATCTCGAGTATTAAAAGCTGTCTTCCATTTTTCCCCTTCTTTAATCTGAATAAGGTTAAAAGCAAGCCTGAAGTCTAGCTTAGTGAATGCGGTGGCACCTTGCAGACGATCGAACAACTCCATGATAAGAGGTAACGGGTACCGATTCTTAATTGTGATATGCATTCAAACCATGATAATTAATACAAGGGCAAAGTGAGCCATCTTTCTTGCCAACAAAGAAAAACTCAGCTCCAGCAGGAGAAGAGGACTTTCTGATGAATCATTTTCCTGACATGGCTTTGGTCTCAGGCACCCAATTGGAGGGGCGACGTGGAGGAAGTTGATTGACAATTTTCCTACAAAAGACACCCTGAAAGCATTTATACTGCACAGGTAGTGCAGGAATGACTTCAGCTTGACTGACTTGATAAGTTTGAGACAGGAACCAAAAATACCATTTTGTGAGTACTCACCTGAAAAATGGATATTGTCAGTGTGCCACACACCCCGCTCCCCCTTTAATTCTTACGATCGGGTTACTCCACCAGCAGGTGGCGACGTGCAGGGAGAAGTCTTGAAAACGAGCCCCTTCCGGCCTATATATACCTGGGACCTCCCACTGAATCACCAGTTATTTAAAAAGCAGAAAGACAAGGTACCAGGAAATCCAACGGTAACCTCAAAATAAAGAAAAGCTTCACCAAATAAAGGATTCGGGATACCGAAAAGGGCGGGTGAAGCGGGGTGTGTGGCACACTGACAATATCCATTTTTCAGGTGAGTACTCACAAAATGGTATTATTCTCAGTGTGCCACACACCCCGCTTCCCCTTTAATTCTTACGATCGGGACATCCAAAAGCAGTGTCCGCAAGGGATGGGTATCCAAAGGCAAGGTGAAGCATAACTTAAATGATGGCAGTCTGCAGAACTTTGCGGCCAAACACAGCATCCGCTGAGGCCCGCACATAAACCTTGTAAAACTTAGAAAAAGTATGAACAGAAGACCAAGTAGCGGCCTTACAAACCTGTTCAACAGAAGCTTGGTGCTGAAAAGCCCAAGACGCTCCAACGGTGCGAGTAGAATGAGCAGTGATACGGAAAGGGGGAACTTTCCCCTTAGCAGAATAGGCTGCAATAATGGCCTGACGTATCCATTTGCTAATGGAAGATTTGGCCGGCGCCAAACCCTTCCTAGGCCCACAGGGCACAACAAAAAAGGCATCAGTTTTACGAAAAGGAGAAGTAATAATCAAATAGTACTTAACACAGCGTACTACATCCAAACAATGCAAAACCCTCTCCTTGTCATTCTTGGGCTTAGGACACAGGGAGGGAAGAACAATATCTTGGTTCAAATGAAAAGCAGAAACAACCTTAGGAAGAAAGTCTGGTTTGAACCGAAAGACCACTTTGTCCTGATGCCTCTCAAAGTAGGGCGCCTGGATAGACAAGGCCGCCAACTCCGAGACACGCCGAACCGAAGTGATAGCTACCAAGAAGACAATCTTCTGAGTCAGGGTAGACAAAGCAATATCTTGCAAAGGCTCAAAAGGAGGAGCCTGAAGCGCAGAAAGAACCAAATTCAAGTCCCAAACAGGGAGTAATGGTTTCCTGGGAGGCCGCACATGCGCAACCCCCTGGAAAAAAGTTTTAACTAAGGGATGAAGCGCAAAACGCTTCTGAAAAAAGATAGATAAGGCAGAAACCGATCAGAGTCTTAATAACCGAGTCAGAAAGACCCTCCTCCTTCAAGATGGAGGTCTCAGCGGCCAAGCCATCAAACCCAGCGTTGGTAAATTGGGGTAAGACAGCCGACCCTGAGTGAGCAGACCGGACCGAAGAGGCAGAATGAGCTGATTTACTGTCAGCCAAACGATGTCTGCGCACCATACTCGTCTTGGCCATCTTGGGGCCACGAGAATGGCGGACACCCTTTCCAGAACCAGCTTCCGTACCACCCAGCCTAGCATGGGTATCGGAGAAAACAGGTACAGAAACCCCGGGTCCCCCCAGCTCAGGGATATGGCTTCCGCCGCCAGAGTCAGAGGATCCTGGGAGGGCAACACAAAGATCGGGAGCCTGCAGCTGTGACGAAAGGGAAACAGGACCACCTCTGGTGTCCCCCACCGCAGCGGACTGCAGACTGCCGAGAGACAAGGAACATGTGCCTTCGCCCAGGTCAGGATCAGGGACCCCACTCTGAGGGCACCCAGACTGGAAGTCCCTCCCTGATGATTGAAGTAAGCAACCATTGCTTGACTGTCTGAGCGTAGCTGAACCAGAAGGCCCAGACCATGATGGGACAAAAGAGCAAGAACCAGACGGAAGGCTCTCAGCTCCAGAACAGACGGCCGAGGATTGGAAAGAAGGATCCAAACCAACTCCTGAATCAGACAAACCTTGGACTGAGTGAGCAACACCCTGTGTTGACCGAAATCCGACCGTATTCCCCGAAAGGACACCACCCTGGCTAGAGCAAGGGGGGACCTGGGAAGTTTGAAAAACTTCAGATGCAGGACGGGGCAAGCTGACCCGTCCTTCTAGGGGACTGCGAAGAGAATGGTGTAAAAATCGAGGCCCACCTCTAAGTGCGGCACCGGCTGAATGACCGCCATTTCCAGGAAAACCCGTGAAGGAGGGCGAGACTCGAACTCCGGTTTGTAACCGGGCGACACCACCTCCCAGATCTATGTGTCCGGAGACTCCCGGCCTTAAACCATGGAGAAGTGTCGCAATTGTCCCCCCACCCGCACGGGTGAGGGCAGCCCTTTATTGCTGAGCGGACTTAGCAGTAGGTTTGGGCTTGGCGCCCCAGGACTGACCGGGACGGCCATGACCTCTTCCCCGGGACCAACCTACAGCCCCGGTAACGGGAAGGGAAGCCCCTCTGCCCGCTCTGGCTCCTCGAAAGGAGGGACTAAAGGAACTCCCACCCCTGAAGGAGCGACGAGGTTTCTTGAATTGAGGCAACTTACCATCCTTGGTAACAGCATCCAATTTCTCGCCAAAAAGGCGTAAACTTAAGAAGGGTAGCGCTGTAAGCGCCCTTTTAGAGTTAAGGTCCGCCGTCCACTGGCGCAGCCATATAGACCGACGAATAGCCACCAGCAATGCCGCTGTCCTGCTACTCATCGCAAGAGCATCGTCCTGAGCAGTCAGGGCAAAAGAAACAAACGACTCACACTGCTTGAGAGAGCTAATCATATCACAAGCGGGATCAAGATCTGCGAGCAGATCCCTAATCATGGATCTAACAGCCAGCAAAAGAAGCGCCGAAGCACAAATTGGCCGTAGTGTCGACCCGGCACTGATAAAACCATGGTGAGCCAATTGATCAACCCGACGATCCTCACCATCCTTAATGGTAGTGGTGCCAGAAAGGTGCAACGCAGCCGGGCCAGTCAACCCCAACACCGGGGTATCGACTTCAGGGGGCACTGACCAAAGCTTCACCAAGTCCTCCGGAAAGGGATAACGCTTATCCCAATTAGGAGGAGTTCCAGCCAGACGCGTGGGTTGTTCCCATTCTTTAAGGACTAGCTTCTCAAAGTGCTGTTGCCTGGGAAACACCAAACGCGGCTGGGGTACATCAAACAACTCACCGCTTGGGACCACCGCAGGCGGATCCAAGGCCAAAACTTTAAACATTTGAGCCAAAATGGAAGGAGTGTCAAGGGACACCCCCACAGCCTGATCACCAGCAGTATCAAACAATAGCTGGTCTGCAGGCTCATCCGACTCCTCAAGGAGTTCCCCGTCCTCATCAGGGGGACAATCGGAATAATCCAAAAATTCAGGTACCTCATCCTCCGAGGCAGGTACTGCCGGAGCAAGGTGCTTCCGCTTTTCCGTAGCCTTCTGAGCCACTGAATCGGAGATAATTTTCTCGAGGTTGGCCAACCGCGCATGCACCTCGGAATGCGAATCCCCATTTTTGACAGTGTCACACGGGGTCCGGACTAGGTTGGGGGGGATAGGCGATGACGGAAGTTGCGAGGAGCCAGAAGCCGGAGCAACGGACTGGCGCACAATGTTCTGCTGAGCGCATGGAACGCATAATATGACATCATCGCCTGGGAGCGGAACCTCACAACCCCCACACAACCTGGATAGCCCCGAGGAGCCATTTCCGGTAACATTGGAAGCCACCATATGGTGAATTTGTGGTATTCGCAACAACCCAGGGTTTTTTACGCATTAAGCAACCCATCCCGGGTAACCCATGCCCCTTTGTAATTAAAGTCCCGGAAGTGGGAGGATTTTTTTTTTTTTTTTAAACCTAGGAAAATCCCAATTTAGAGACTAAGACTAGCCAGGTATAACAGACCGGGAAAGCCTGCAGTGAGGGAATCCCAGAATCTGTGGGGGAAAAGAGACCACAGTCAGTCCCCCAGCCACAATCATACATAACCAATAAGGCAAACATATATGGCTAGCTTAAACATCTTGAATAAATATACATGACACATGTAATTTCAAGGCAAAGCAGAGTGCAAAAAAGTACATACCGGAATGAATACATGCCCATACACACATATATATATATATATATATATATATATATATATATATATATCCATATATATATATATATATATATATATATACATAAACACATACACAAACACCAATATATATATATCATAATGGTAATGTGCACTATCGCAGCCACTGGAGCACATATCCCACCTATGTGATAAAATAAGTCAACCTATAAGAAGGATGACATAAACAATATTCCCCATAAGTAGAAATGCCCCAGGGAGAAAACGCTGCACAAGCAGCACATAGCATAAGAACGGCCCCACGGTGCGCAATGGTGGGGCCATTTACCTGTGAAGTTTCTGCCGCATAGAGCTCTTCCCCCACCGGCTGCAGGGTCCAGGTTTCTAATGAGACCAGGGAAGCGAAGGGCGGGCCCGGAGACAGTGCGTCCCGGCCACGCCCCCTTTACACGCAGAGCGAGGCCGCAGAGAGCGCGGCCCCGCCCCCTAGTGACGCGGCTCGTCCAATGGCGAGCCGCAACCGAGAAAGAGAGGGAAATACAAAAACATGCAGTAAAAAACAGGCCCCAGCAGCCCCAGCCACGCGCTGACACTGAAAACTACCAAGACCTTTCACAGTAAAAGTAAAGCACTCATGCACACTACACCACCCCCCCCCCCTTAGCAAAGGGAGAAGCCGAGCGGGAGAAGGTGACCTAAAGGGACATCGGGACAGGGGCATCCCAAATCCGGATCACCAGCCGGATAGCCGCATTGCCCCACAAGTGGGGTCGAGCGGAGGAGATAAGCTCCTAGGCACCTAAAGTGCCATCTACCTTTGCCCAGCCCGCAGCCTAGGCTGGGAGGCTTCCATTTAACTAAGCATAATAAACACACTAGAACTGGGCAGAAATAGACCAAAAGGGGATGCCGGATTTTACCCCGGCTACCTGCAAGCAGGAGACTTCATTCTTCTGTCTTGTCGCTTCATGCAGAGAGAAAAAACTGGTGATTCAGTGGGAGGTCCCAGGTATATATAGGCCGGAAGGGGCTCGTTTTCAAGACTTCTCCCTGCACGTCGCCACCTGCTGCTGGAGTAACCCGATCGTAAGAATTAAAGGGGAAGCGGGGTGTGTGGCACACTGAGAATACAACCAGTGTCCCAGGCTAGAATTTGACCTGAAGATGAGAGGAATGCTTTTGCAGCCATGGCAATCCCAGAAATGGGATTACCTCTGAGTGTAGAGCAACACCTGAGCTCAGAATTGAGAAATTGAAGTTCGACTGAAATTGCAATTTTGCCTTTCCAGCTTCTGTGTTTTAGGCAAATCTCTATTCTCCAATTCAGAGTGTATTCCCTGTCAGGTGACAGTTTTTTCTCCTAAAAATGAGTGAAAATTTTCACCCGCCTCTGAATCGACCCCAGTATGTTCAACCGGATATTGCAGAAATCCAATGCATTGCAACAGAAATCCCTGTGAACTATTGCAATATTTTTCATGGCAATATTCATGTGCCAGTGCTCAAAGCCTTTACACTGGTTGTTAATGATCCAAGTTTGACCTGTTGTGACCTGTGTGTTCAGAACCTGTGGACCATCTGTATAGATGTGAGATAATGCCAACCTGGGATAGTTTTCCAGTAAGGATAATAGGGTTTGTGACAGAGGCTCTGTCTTTTGGATGTCATCACTATTCAGTTGCCCACCGGGTCATTCACTGGCCTTTTCTTAATTAGGTTCCAGACAATGTCATTGTATTTTGATACTGTTACAGGCAATGTCATTGTAGTTTGGATTGTATTATAAACTGCCATTGTGTTAATTGATTACGTCACAGACAATGGCATTGTTCGGATTGAGTGTATTACAGACGTCTCTATTGTATTGCTGATTGCGTCACCGGCAGAGTTGAGGGATTGTGTGCCCTGCTGCTATTGGTCGGTGTGTGTGTCATGCAATAGGAGACTTGTGTATATAAGGCCTAGAGTGGCACTAATAAAGACACTTCACCTTCACCCTCAATACTGAAGTTCTGTCTCTTATTGGGGGAAACGCTATATTACAGTTCACTAGCCCTTGTAAGGGCTGTTCCTGGTTCCTCACGGACGACTCTGGAGTTCCAGCAGCACCTCTTACGATTGGGAAAAGGACGTCTCGGGCGGTGAAGCCCTCCGGCGATAAGGGTTATCGCTACAGGGTTGATGTGTTAAATGCAGAGCATGACATTGTTACATTTGTTGCAGACTGAACCAGATGTTCCAATGTAGGCAATTTAATTGCCTATTTGGCCTGTAGGTGAACTGAAGTTGGTCAAAATGTCTAATTTAGATGCACCAGAACTATTGTTTATAGATTTTCATGGCTATGGAAGTCAGTGCAACCAGCCTGCATCCCTTTGGACTGGACACAGTTGACTTTTTTGGGGAATGGAATGATGGTCAAATATTTGAAGCAAGCAGGTACTCTACCCGATCCCAATGATCATTGGTAGATAACTAAAACTTACAGGTTTTATGCTCAACCCTTCAAACCTTCCAAATGTGGAATACCTGACTCGGCATGCAGCATATTTGGTGGGTGGGGGAGCTGAATAAAAATACAATTCTGTGATTACTCACCTGTAGAATTGGTATTATGAGTATACAGTACGTCCTGCTCCAGATAGGATACTTACATTCGGGTACTACTCCGCCAGATGGCGCTGGACTGCAGAGACATCGAAAATAGGCTCCTCCCGACCCCTCAAATACCCAGGGACCTCCCACAATCCCCAGCATTGAAAAGCAGTTAACGAGAAGCCGGGAGAATTAAAACAAACCCAAACTGGTAACTATAAGAATGATAACAATCACCATACAGGGGATCCAAGATAATGCAAAAACCAAGGGTGGGGTGGAGCAGGACGTACTGTATAGTCATAATACCAATTCTAAAGGTCAGTAATCACAGAATTGTATTATTCTTAGTATACAGTACGTCCTGCTCCAGATAGAATACTTACATTCGGGACATCCAATAGCAGTGTCCATAAAGTAGGGTGGGATCCCCAAAGGTAACAGCTGATAGTTTAAACCACTGCCGCCTGCAGAACCTTGCGGCCAAAAGCAGCATCAGCTGAGGCCCTAACATCAACCTTGTAAAACTTTGAAAAGGTATGAACAGAAGACCAAGTAGCAGCCTTGCAAACTTGTTCAGCAGAAGCCTGGTGCTGAAAAGCCCAAGAGGCACCAATAGCACGAGTAGAATGAGCAGTAAGGCGGAAGGGAGAATTCTTCCCCTTAGCAGAGTAGGCCTGAATCACAGCCTGACAGATCCATTTGCTGATAGTAGACTTGGCAGGAGCCAACCCCTTCCTAGGTCCAGAAGGCACCACAAAAAGAGCATCAGTTTTTCTGAAAGGTGCAGTAGCCACCAGACAGTACAGGCACCTAACCACATCCAAAGAATGCAAAACCCTCTTCTTAGCATTACTAGGATTAGGGCACAATGAAGGAAGTACAATGTCCTGATTCAAATGAAAGGCAGACACCACCTTAGGAAGAAAATCTGGCTTAAAGCGAAACACCACCTTGTCCTGGTGTCTCTCATAGTAGGGGGGCTGAATGGAAAGCGCCGCCAACTCAGACACACGCCTAACAGAAGTGATAGCCACCAAAAAGACAACTTTGAGAGTAAGAATGGCCAGGGCAGCATCCTGCACAGGTTCAAAGGGAGCACCCTGCAAGGCTGACAAAACCAAGTTCAAATCCCAAACAGGCACCATAGGCTTACGTGGGGGGATGCACATTAGTAACCCCCTGGAAAAAAGTCCTGATCAGAGAATGCTGAACAAAGGACTTCTGGAAGAAAACAGCCAGGGCCGAAACCTGACCCATCAGAGTACTGAGTTGGAGCCCCATCTCCAACCCATGCTGCAGGAACTCCAGAATCCTGGGAATAGAGAACACACGACAGGGAAGAGACTTAGACTCACACCAGTCAATGTAGGCACGCCAAACCCTGTAATAAATGGAAGAAGAAGACTTCTTCCTAGCCTTTATCATGGTATCAACAACCGAGGTAGCCAGCCCCTTCTCCATCAAGATGGAGGTTTCAGCAGCCAGGCTGTCAAAGCCAGAGTTTGTAAATTGGGATGGCGTAAGGGACCCTGAGTGAGCAGATCTGGCACCCTGGCCAGAACGTACTGATCTACTGCCAGCTGCACCACGTCTGTGAACCACACTTTTCTTGGCCACCTGGGGGCCACCAGAATTGCTGGCACCCCCTCCAGAGCAATCTTGCGCAGAACCCTGCCCAGGGGGAATGGAGGAAAGACATAGAGGAACTGAAAGTCCTGCCATGACATTGCTAGAGCATCCATGGTCAAGGCCAGAGGATCCTGGGACAGGGAGACAAGGAGCTTGTGATTGAGACGGGACGCAAACAGATCCACATCTGGTTGGCCCCAACGATGACACAAAGACTGGAACACCCTGTTGTAGAGGGACCATTCTCCCTGGCGAGAGGTCCCCCTGCTCAGAGAGTCTGCCAGCAGATTTTCCACACCCGGAATGTACACCGCTGATATGCAGGGAACATTGGCCTCCACCAAGGTCAGGATCAGAGACACTTCCTGGAGGGCCCTCTTGCTCCGGGTCCCTCCCTGATGATTGATGTAGGCAACTGCCGTCTGGTTGTCCGAGCGCACCTGAACAGGCAGGCAGGCCCCGAAGGTAATGAGTCAACTGAGCGAGAACTAACCTGATCGCCCGCAGCTCCAAGACGTTGATAGGTGTGTGGGCCTCCTGAGGGCCCCACCTCCCCTGGAACTGCGGGGACTTCCAGAAATCCCCCCAACCTGACAGACTGGCATCCGTGGTGACCGTCTCCCAGGAGGGGGTCAGAAAGGATCTGCCCCCCAACAGGTTCCTGGAGTCCAGCCACCACGAGAGGGACCGCCTGACCAGGGGGGAAAGCGCAAAGACCCGGTCCAGGGACGCGGGGTCCTTGTCCCATACTGACAAGAGGTGGAGTTGCAGAGGCCTCAAGTGGAACTGAGCATAAGGGACTGCCTCGAAGCACGCCACCATCAGGCCCACCAGCTGTATTCCCTGCCTGATGGAGGGATGATGACAAGATAGCAGGAACTGGACCTGAGCAATCAGACTGTCCACCTTCCGCTGAGGAAGAAAAATCCTTGCCTGAACTGCATCCAGATTCATTTCCAGGAATGAAGTCACCAAGGAGGGGGACACAGAAGACTTGGGGTGGTTGATCACCCAGCCAAATGACTCCAGGGTGGACACCACCAGCTGAGTATCCAACTCTGCCTGATGTAGAGACTGGGAAGTGATGAGAATGTCGTCCAGATAAGGCAGCATGCAGACACATTCTAATGGTGTCATCCAAGGCAGAGGGGACAAAATTCACAAAAACATCACAACTAGAGAGTGCATTAAACTCATCACAAGGCAAATCCTCAGGGGCACCATCAAGGATACTTCTGAGCAGGGTCCTAATAGCCACAGCCATAATGGCAGAGGCACAGCGCCGTCCCCACACATGCAAAGGCATGGGACGCCAGCTGGTCAATGTGCCGGTCCTCAGCATCCCGCAGGGTAGTAGAGTCAGGAGAGAGCATGACAGAGGTGTTAGATAACCCTAGAAACGGGGCATCCACTTCGGGAGGGGATGACCAACAATTCACCACATAAGCAGGAAAGGGATACTTCCTATCCCAACTCTTAAGTCTACTGGGACGTTCCCATTCCTTGAGCACAAGGTTATTGAAATGTGCTTGCTCAGGAAATTCCAAGCGTGACTTAGCAGTATGAAAAAATACAATTCTGTGAAATACTCACCTGTAGAATTGGTATTATACGTATACAGTACGTCCTGCTCCAGATATAATACTTACACTTGGGGTTATCCTCCGCCAGAGGGCACTGTGCACTGCAGACATGCAAAAACAGGCTCCTCCCGGCCCTTCATATACCCGGGGACCTCCCACAAATCCCCAGCATTGAAAAGCAGTGAACCAGAAGCCGGGAGAATCCAACCACCAAAACAACTGGTAATGATAATAATAACAACAATCACCATACAGGGGATCCAGAATAATGCAAAAACCAGGGTGGGGTGGAGCAGGACGTACTGTATACGTATAATACTAATTCTACAGGTGAGTAGTTCACAGAATTGTATTATTCTAAGTATACAGTACGTCCTGCTCCAGATATAATACTTACACTTGGGACATCCAATAGCAGTGTCCATAACAGTAGGGTGGGATCCCCAACAAAAAAGGCAACGGCACGTAGCTCAAACTACAACCGCCTGCAAAACCTTGCGGCCAAACACAGCATCAGCTGAGGCCCGAACATCAACCTTGTAAAACTTTGAAAAGGTGTGAACAGAAGACCAAGTAGCGGCCTTGCAAATTTGCTCAACAGAAGCCTGGTGCTGGAAGGCCCAGGAGGCCCCAATAGCACGAGTAGAATGAGCAGTAAGACGGAAGGGAGGACTCTTTCCCTTAGCAGAATAGGCTTGAACCACAGCCTGACGGATCCACTTGCTGATAGTAGACTTGGCAGGAGCCAAACCCTTCCTAGGCCCAGAGGGCACAACGAAGAGAGCATCAGTCTTCCTGAAAGCCGCAGTGACAACCAGGTAATACTTCAAGCACCTGACCACATCCAAGGAATGCAGAACCCTTTCCTTGTCATTACTAGGATTGGGGCACAAGGAAGGAAGAACAATATCCTGATTCAAATGAAAAGCAGACACAACCTTAGGCAGAAAAACCGGCTTGAAGCGGAACACTACCTTGTCCTGGCGTCTCTCATAGTATGGAGACTGAATGGATAGAGCAGCCAGCTCAGACACACGCCTAACCGAAGTTATGGCCACCAAAAAGACAACCTTGAGAGTAAGAACAGCCAGAGCAGCATCTTGAATAGGCTCAAAGGGAGCACCCTGCAAGGCAGATAAAACCAAGTTTAAATCCCAAACGGGGACCACAGGTTTACGAGGGGGACGCGCATGAGTGACCCCCTGAAAGAAGGTCTTAACCAAATGATGATGAGCAAAGGTCTTCTGAAAGAAGACGGACAGAGCAGAAACCTGACCCTTCAGAGTACTGAGTTTTAGACCTAACTCCAAACCATGCTGTAAGAACTCCAGAATCCTGGGGACAGAGAACTCCCTACAGGGAAGAGACCTAGACTCACACCAGTCAATGTAAGTACGCCATATTCTATAATAGATAGCAGCAGAAGTCTTCTTCCTAGCCTGCACCATAGTACCCACCACGGAGGCAGACAAACCCTTCTCCATCAAGATGGAGGTCTCAGCAGCCAGGCCGTCAAAGCCAGCGTTTGTAAATTGGGATGGCGTAGGGAGCCCTGAGTTAGCAGATCTGGCACCCCTGGCAGATCGTACTGGTCTACTGCCATTTGAACCACGTCTGCGAACCACACTCTTCTTGGCCGCCGGGGGCCACTAGAATCACAGGCACCCCTTCCAGAGCAATCTTGCGCAGAACCCTGTTCAGCAGGGGTAATGGTGGAAATACATACAGGAGCCGAAACTCTTTCCATGACATGGACAGGGCATTCGTGGCCAAGGCCAGAGGGTCCTGAGACAGGGACACGAAGGCCAGGAGCTTGTGGTTGTGGCGGGACGCAAACAGGTCCACATCCGGTAGACCCCAACGGTGACACAGGGACTGGAATACCCTGTTGCAGAGGGACCACTCTCCCTGACGGGACGTCCCCCTGCTCAGAGCATCTGCAAGCAGATTCTCCGCCCCCGGAATGTAAACAGCCGAAATGCATTGTACATTGGCCTCCGCCCATGTCAGAATCTGAGACACCTCCCGGAGGGCACCCTTGCTCCGAGTCCCTCCCTGATGGTTGATGTAGGCAACCGCCGTCTTGTTGTCTGAGCGTACCTGGACCGACAGCCCCCTCAGGTGTTGGGTCAACCGCTCCAGTACCAACCGGACTGCCCGCAGTTCCAGAATGTTGATGGGTAAATGGGCCTCCCGAGGACCCCACGTCCCCTGGAAGCGCAGGGACTTCCAGAATCCCCCCCAACCTGACAGACTGGCATCCGTTGTGACCGTCTCCCAGGAAGGGGCCAGAAAAGACCTGCCCCCTGTCAAGTTCCCGAGGTCCAACCACCACGCAAGGGACCGTCTGACCGAGGGGGGAAGCACACAAACCCCGTCCAAGGACGCTGGGTTCTTGTCCCATACTGACAGAAGGTGGAGCTGCAGAGGTCTCAAATGGAAATGAGCAAAGGGCACCGCTTCGAAGCTCGCCACCATCAGGCCCACCAGCTGCATTCCCTGCCTGATGGAGGGCTGTGGGCACGAGAGCAGGAACCTGGCCTGCGCAGTCAGAGCTTCCACCTTCTGTTGAGGAAGGAATACCCGTGACTGAACCGTATCCAGAATCACTCCCAGGAACGGGGTCACCGAGGATGGGGACAGAGAGGACTTGGGGTAATTGATCACCCAACCGAAGGACTCCAGGGTGGACACTACCAGTTGGGTGTCCAACTCTGCCTGCCGCAGAGACCGAGAGGTGATGAGGATGTCGTCCAGGTAAGGCAGCACTCGTATGCCCCTTAGCCTTATCAGGGACATCACCCCTGCCAGCACCTTGGTGAACACCCTGGGAGCCAACGTGAGGCCGAATGGCAGGGCCACAAATTGGTAATGCTGATCTTTCAGTGCAAATCTGAGAAACCTTTGGTGTCCTGGAAACACCGGAACGTGAAGGTAAGCATCCTTGATGTCTACTGACGTCATGAAGTCCCCTGGGCGCAATGAGCCAATGGCCGAGCGCAGAGTTTCCATGCGGAAATGCCTGTTCTTGACAAATTTGTTGAGGATTTTTAAATCCAGAATGGGCCTGACTAACCCACCCATCTTGGATACTGTGAAGAGATTGGAGTAGAACCCCGTGCCCCTGTCTCCAAAGGGGACCTTGCAAATGACCCTTAGATCCAGGAGACCCTGCACGACCAACAGCAAGACCTGGGCTGAGGCAGGGTCTTGAGGGATTCGGGACCCAATGAATCTGGTGGGGGGCTGTACAGCAAATTCTATCTTGTAGCGGAGGACACTACCTCCTGAATCCACCGGTCTGAGACGTGGTGCCACCAGACGTGCTCGAAGTGCTGTAGACGTCCCCCCACCCTGACGGGTGCAGGCGCCCCCTAATGCCTGAGGGGTCTTGGGAGGGGCTTTGGGCTTGGGCCCCCAGGAGGAACCGGAACGGCGTCCTCTATTCCTGTGCCAGGAATCTGCGCGGGGCCCCGCGAAGGACACCCCTTTTCCCTGTTTAGCCCCGCGGTAGGGGATTGAAAGGGTGCCCTGGCCTCGAAAAGGCCGAATCTGCCGCCTGCGCTGGGGCAACTTGCCTCCTTTGGCGAAGAGGTCTAGACGGTCTCCAAACAGGCGTAGCCCAGCAAGGGCTTTCTTAGCAGCGTTGTCAGCCGCCCACTGTTGCAACCAAACCGCGCGGCGAATAGCTACCGCCAAGGCAGAAGATCTGGCACACATCTTTATAGCATCGCCCGATGCAGACAGGATAAAGTTTATGAACACATCACAGTTAGACAGAGTTAGACAGAGGGCAACTCATCTGTGCCATCAAGTGCATTCCTGACCATGGCCCTGAGCGCTACTGCCGTAATGGCTAAGGTGCAAACCGGGCGCAAGGTCTCTCCCCCAAATGCAAAGGCATGGCATGCCAATTGATCAATACGCCGGTCCTCAGAGTCCCGTAGCGTAGTAGTGTCAGGGGAGTGCATAATAGAGGTGTTGGACAGCCCTGGAATAGGAGCATCGACCTCGGGGGGCGATGACCAGCACTTAACCAAGTCAGCCGGGAAGGGATACTTTCTATCCACACTCTTAGGGATCCCAGGCAGTCTGCTGGGATGTTCCCATTCCTTAAGCACGAGGCTATTGAAATGAGTTTGCTCTGGAAATTCAAGACGAGCCTTAGCAGTATGAAAAAGCTCACCCCTTTGTCTGGGAGCAGCAACAGGGGAAGAGATGGACAAAACTTCAAATATCTGAGCCAGCAGTCTGTCAATATCATCCGAGGTCCAGTGCTCGGAACCAGATTCGTCATGACCCCCTTGACTCCTCGTCGTATGACCCAGAGTCAGAGAACAGCTCCCCTTCGTCCGAGGCCGTAAGGCTGCAACAAGTCATCAGATTCCATAGGGAAAAGGGCAGAGTCAGGGGTTAAATGCCGCCTCTTAGCGGTGGCCTTACGCACTAGCGAGCTAGCAAGCAATCTTTCAACACTGGCCAGTCTAGTAGCCATATCAGGATGAGAATCCCCGCTTGTATTGGGGGTTAGACTCAGGCTTGGGGGAGTAGGTGAAGTGAGGCGAGGTGCAGGCCCAGCCACGGAAGAGGCGGGAAGAACCGATAACGCCTGCTGTGCACAAGGAACACAGACCCGTGCATTGTCACCGCTGCTAGGTAAGACCCCACAAGCTACACACAGCCGGGCTTGTCCCCGAAGGAACCACAATATCCTGGGACGCCTCCATATGGTGATTGTATCGGCACAATAGGCTCGTAGGGATTGACGCTGTAAGCTACCCTGGATGCCCCAATAACCCGCGGGGAAGTGGGAGTAATTTTAATAGTCTCAACCGGGAGATACACCGGGCCGAGAGAAGCCACCGGAATTCACGGTCTGAAAGACATAAGAGGGACAGGAATGTCAGAGCCAAGCGCAAGGAGTAAATTAGGTAAGATACCGCTAATTATAAGGATAATATATGGTCGCCCGCGAGGGCACTTACAGACAGCAGGGTGGTCTTCACCATGCGTGCGCGAAAAAGAATGGCGCCAAACGATCCTCGAAGGGCGGGCCAGAGCTGAAGGTGACGCGGAGTGCGCCAAATCGTGACACGGAGCGCATCAAGACAGGGCCCCCGCCCCCCACCCAGAGAGCGCAAAGCTCCGAAAGCGCGATGCAAATAGAGAAAAAAGGAGCAGGGCAGTGACGCCTGAAAGGATGATCGAGTGGGTTACCGCAGCAGAGCCACTACAGATTAAGAAAAAGACGCCGCAGCATCAACAAAACCACCGCCGTCCGTGCAATGTAGAAAGGGCGCGGCGGCTACCAATAAAAGTCAAAGTACATAACACGGCTCTGACATCCATTCCCCGTCAAACACGACACCGAGGCCATAAGCGTGTAATAGGGTACACTGAGGCCACCATACTCACAACCCCTCCCCCCCCTTTCTTTCCCCCCGGGCTAGGGGGGGGAACGAGGGAGGATGGCGACCCTTTACACAGGGTCCACCGCTACATGGGGTGTGGGACAATTAAGCGGGAGGGGCATCCCCAAAGGCTCACCATCAGCCTAAACCGCCTACCCTATGGTGGGGGACTGCGGTGCCAACACGTCACAAGCAGCAAATGACGACGCACCGGCGCCTGAGGTAACGCAGCCGCCAAGCGTGGAACACAGGAAAAAACACGCGTTGCGGCAATTTCAAGCACAATAAATGTAAAAAAAGTCAGCGCGGCGGCTGACACCAAGCATAATGTAGTGAAGCGTAAAAGCCAATTACTAATGGAACGGGTGGGAATAGTCCTACAGGGCCGCAGGCTAATAGCCCCGCTCACCTGTGAGTAGAGAGAGCCATCTTCTTGTCCTTCGCAGTCCAGACTGCAGAGAAAAATACAATTTTGTGATTACTCACCTGTAAAATGGGTATTATAAGTATGTCACACACCCCGCTTCCAATATTCATGACATGTGGGTTATGGCCAGTAGAGGGTGAACTTCTGCAGAGATGACAGGGAAAAAAGGAAGCCCCTCCCGGTCCATAAATACCTGGGACCTCCCACACATTACCCAGCATAGGAAAGCAGTAAGGGGACCAGGAAGAGCCAATTATAAAAATCTTAATCATAAAAGGTTCACCATATAAAGGATCCAGAATACAAAAAAGGGCAGGATGAAGCGGGGTGTGTGACATACTTATAATACCCATTTTACAGGTGAGAAATCACAAAATGGTATTATTCCAAGTATGTCACACACCCCGCTTCCAATATTCATGACATGTGGGACATCCAATAGCAGTGACCATAATGGGTGGGGATCCCAATACGGCAAAAATGCACAAAATTAAACGACTGCAGCTTGCAGAACCTTGCGGCCAAAAACAGCATCCGCTGGGGCCCGCACATCAATCTTATAAAACTCGGAAAAAGTATGAACGGAAGACCAAGTAGCGGCCTTACAAACTTGTTCAACAGAAACTTGGTGCTGAAAAGCCCAAGAAGCCTCAACAGCACGAGTAGAATGAGCAGTGATCTGAAAAGGGGGAACCTTCCCCTTGGCAGTATAGGCCCCAACAATGGCCTGGCGTATCCATTTACTAATGGTAGACTTGGCGGACGCCAAACCTTTCCTGGGCCCGGAGGGTCTTACGAAGAAAAGTAGCCACCAAATAGTCCTTCACACAACGAACCACATCCAAAGAGTGCAAAACCCTCTCCTTGTCATTGCTAGGCTTAGGACACAAGAAAGGGAGAACTACGTCCTGATTGAAATGGAAGGCAGAAACCACCTTAGGAAGGAAATCTGGCTTAAAGCAAAAAAACACCTTGTCCTGGTGTCTCTCAAAGTAAGGGGCCTGAATGGACAGAGCCACCAACTCAGAGACATGCCGAACAGAGGTAATAGCCACCAAAAAGGCAACCTCTTGAGTGAGCATAGAAAGTACAACATCCTGCACCGGTTCAAAAGGAGGCACCTGGAGGGGCGACAGAACCAAATTCAAATCCCAAAAGGGCAACAAAGGCTTTCTAGGGCCGCACATGAGTGACCCCCTGGAAAAAAGGTCTTAAAGTGGACCAACATCCACGGGTGATCGGCCCGGGAATCTATAAGATTCCCGGGCCGATCACCTCCCTCCCCGCGGGACATCCGAGATTGGGATGTCCCGCGGGGTGAAACCCCCCCAAACACCCCAAACTCCTTACCTTATCTTCGGTGGCGGCCGGCCGCCGCCGCCTCCCTCGCGCCCCTCTAGACGTGCGCGCGCCCGCGCCGACCGTCTGTGAATGGCCGGCGCGGGCACGCGCGCGTCAAGAGGGATGGGAAGCCGCGGCGGAGGAGCCGCTTGTCCGCGGCTTGTCCGTCGGCGTGGGGAGAGGTGAGTTCGGGGGGTTCGGGGGGGTTTCACACAGCGGGGCACCCCGATCGGGGGTGCCCCACCGAAGTGGACCAAGACCCAGGATAGTCAAAATCCTGGGTGTTGGTCCACTTTAACCAGAGGATGCCGACAAAAGACCTTCTAAAGAAAACCGCAAGGGCAGAGACCTGCCCTTTCAAGGCACTAAGCTGGAACCCCAGTTCCAGACCGTGTTGAGGAAACTCCAAAATCCTATGAATCGAAAAAAGGCAAGGCAAGGCCCTAGCCTCACACCAGTCAATATAGGATCTCCAAGTCCAGTAGTAGATGTTAGAGGAAGATCTCTTCCTAGATCTAACAAGAAACTGAATCACAGCATCAGACAAACCTTAACTTGGCCACCTTGGGGCCACCAGAATTGCAGGCGCACCCTCTAGAGCCAGCTTGCGCGCCACCGTGCCTACCATGGAGAAGGGGGAAAACAGGTACAGGAACCCCAGATCCCTCCAGGCAAGAGACATGGCGTCCACTGCCAGGGCCAGAGGATCCTGAGACAGAGACACAAACTTTGGGAGCTTGTGATTGTGACGTGAGGCAAAGAGATCCACCTCCGGAAACCCCCACTTGTGACAGAGGGACCGGAGTACCTTGTGGTTGAGAGACCATTCCGCTCGGCGAGAGGACCCCCTGCTCAGGGAGTCCACCTCCGTGTTTTCAACTCCCGGAATGTACACTGCTGAGATGCATGGAACATTGCTCTCCGCCCATGCAAGAATCAGAAAAACTTCCCTGATGGCACTCCTGCTGCGAGTCCCTCCTTGGTGATTGATGTAAGCTACCGCAGTTCGATTGTCTGATCGAACCTGAACCAGTAAGCCCCGTAGGTGATGCGTCAAGCATGACAGAACCAACCGAATAGCTCTCAGCTCCAAGACATTGATGGGGGTGCGAGCCTCCTGAGGACCCCACAGCCCCTTGAACTGATGTTTCTTCCAAAAACCTCCCCAGCCCGACAGGCTGGCATCCATGGTAACCGTCTCCCAACAACGGGTCAGAAAGGATCTGTCCCTCATCAGATTGCTTGGTTCCAGCCACCACTGAAGGGACTGCCGAGCCCGGGGAGACATCAGGAATGACTGATCCAATGACTGCGGACATCTGTCCCAGGCCAACAAAAGATGGAGCTGGAGCGACCTCATGTGGAACTGAGCAAAGGGAACTGCCTCGAAGGAAGCCACCAACAATCCCCCCAGTCTCATCCTTAGCCGGATAGAAGGACGAGGTTTGGACAGGAGAAGACGTATCAGATCCTGAACCATCTGCACCTTGGACTGAGGTAGGAACACCCTGGTCCGAATGGTATCCAGATTCATGCCCAGAAACGAGATCTCCCTTGAGGGGGAGAGAGAACTCTTGGGATGGTTGATCACCCAGCCGAACCTCTCCAGCGTCGCCACCACCAACCTGGTGTCCAGCTCCGCCTGACAGAGAGAGGATGCCATAATGAAGAGGTCGTCCAAATACGGCACAATGCGAATTCCCTGGGCTCTGAGAAGGGCCATTATGCCCGCCAGCACCTTGGTGCCGAAGTCAATCCGAAAGGGAGGACCACAAACTGAAAGTGCTGATCTCCCACCACAAACCTGAGAAATCTCTGGTGTGTTGGGAAGATTGGTACATGAAGGTAAGTATCCTTGATGTCTATGGACGTCATGAAACCCCCCTAACGAAGGGAATTGATGACTGAGCGCAGAGTCTCCATGCGGAAATTCTTGGTTCTGATGAACTTGTTGAGAAGCTTCAAATCCAGAATGGGCCTTATGGATCCATCCTTTTTGGGAACCGTGAAGAGGATGGAATAATAGCCCCGGCCTCTCTCTGAGAAAGGCACCAGGCATATGACATCCATGACCAGAAGATTTTTTACAGCCAACAGGAGCCCCTGCGCAGCCCCGGGATCCGAGGGCACCCAAAACCTTAGGAATCTGGGAGGAGGCCGGCACTCGAACTCCAGTTTGTACCCGGAAGAGACCACTTCCAAGATCCATTTGCCTCCTGGGCCCAGACCTGGAAGAATTGCAGCAGCCGTCCCCCCACCCACAAGGGTGAGGGCGTCCCCTCAATGCTGAGCTGTCTTGGCAGCAGGCTTGGAACCCCAGTTAAGGCCTGGACGTGCACGTCCTCTTCCTCTGTTCCAGGAATCACCTCTGAAATTAGAGTAGGCAAAGCCTCTGCCTGCTCTGGCATCGCGAAAGGAACGATTTAAGGAGCCGGCCCCCCCAAAAGTGGCGACTCTGCTTCTTACGCTGAGGTAACTTTCCACCTTTCGCCACTGAATCCAATTTATCCCCGAACAGCCGCGTAGGCTGGGTAGTGCTGTGAGAGATTTCTTAGCCGCAATGTCAGCCGCCCACTGGCATAACCAGACCGATCGGCGAATAGCCACCAGCAAAGCCGAGGTTCTACTACACATAATAATTGTGTCATCCATTGCAGATAAAACAAAGGTCATAAATAATTAATACCGCTTAAGGGCTGTGAATTCATCACTAGCCGGATTAAGCTGGGAACCACTTAACAGGTCCCTAACCACAGACCTGGTAGCCACAGTCGCGAGCACCGAGGCACAAACAGGCCGCAAGGCTGAACCCACACTGGCAAAGGCATGGCACGCCATCTGATCCATGCGACTGTCCTCACCATCTTTAAGAGTGGTGGCGTCTGGAGAATGTACAACGGAGGTGTTGGACAATCCCAGAACAGGAGCATCGACCTCGGGAGGGGACGACCAGCGCTTCACTGCGTCCACCGGGAAGGGATACCTCCTATCCCATCCTTGAGGAACACCGGGGAGCCGGCTAGGCCTCTCCCATTCCTTAAGAATCATGCTTTCAAAACTATTCCGATTTGGGAACTCCAAGCGAGGCTTAGAAGACCCAAAGAATTCCCCCTTCTGCAGAGGGGACTCTGCTGTCGGAGAAATAGCCAGTACCTCAAATAGGTGGGCCAGGACTTTGGGGGTAGCCATGGCCTCCCCCAGCGCCTGCCCAGCATCAGCATAAAAAAACTGCTGATCCTCAGCATCAGATTCCTTAAACAATTCCCCCTCCTAAAGTGGGGAATAATCAAACCAATCAAGGGAATCATAGTCATCAAAATCCAGTACCAGCACGGCCGGCGACGGATGCCTTCTCTTAGCTGGGGCCTTTCTGGCCGCAAAGCTAGAAATCAATTTTTTGATGTTGGCCAGCCTAGCACATACATCAGAATGTGACTCCCCGCTAATGACAGTGTCACTTGGGGTACAGATAAGGCGGGGTGGGGTAGGAGATGAGACGGGCGGCACGGACCCAGACGCCTGGGACCCCGACTGTCGTGTTATGGCCTGTTGAACACATGGTATGCAAATTAGTACGTTCTCCCCCGCAAGGGATACCCCACAACCCACACACTGCCGGGATTGTCCCGAAGGGAGCCCGAGCCCGGTATCCTGGGGAGCCTTCATATGGTGATTTTAAGGTAGTCGCAATGACCAGAGGGAATTACGCTGCTTGAGCTACCCGGGATGCCCCTTTAAGTCCCAGTGGGAGGATTTGTAGGTACCCCAATTATCTGCCAGGGACCCTAGGAGCGGGAGAACCCCCTTTCAATGCAATCGATAGGGAGTCCTCCTGAAAGACACGCTGGGAGGGGCCATGAGAAGGCACACAATCATGCACATGTCCATACAAACAATATAGAAATATATAAATATATCTATATACACATCTATCTAAACATAATTAGAAGACATGATCTGCGCTGCCCCAACACGCTAGAACGGGGCGCAAATAAACAATGAAAAAGTATAGGGGCCCTCAGGGCACTCACGGCCAGGAAGATGGCGACCAGCCAGCCAGCGATCCTGAGAGAGAGAGGGAGAGGAGAGGCGGGTCACCACGGATCGCACGCCGCGCCTGGCCCCGCGTCGAACGCCAAGCCCCGCCCCCTGCCCGAGCGCACCTGAGGGGAAGAAGCTCCCCCAACAAAAGAACAGCCTCCAAGGCGGCCAAAAGGCCTAACGTAAAAAGAGACAAGTGAAGCACAAGCACACGCCGCACACACACATACAAAAAGAAAATAAGGTTATGAAAGGAGGAAAGCCCCCCCAGTAGAGGGACACAGGGGGACCCGGAAGGGGGGAAGAAACCCACACCATAAAGTAAAAGGGAATATCAGGGACAGGGCATCCCAAACCAGGATTACCAACCTGGATACCGCCTACCCCTTAAAATGGCGTCTCACGGGGGAGCATGGCTCCCTAAAACACCTCTAAGGTGTAATCTACCGTCACCCGGACCTTCAGCCAAGGCTAGGAGGCATATATGGGACTTAAACAAGGTCCGGACAGAAATAGAGACAAATTGGCCGGGGGTTACCCCGGCTTACTTGCAAGGAGGAGACACAGCCATCTTCTGACTTGCTCGCCGTCTGCAGAGACGATTACTAGGTAATGTGTGGGAGGTCCCAGGTATTTATGGACCGGGAGGGGCTTCCTTTTTTTCCTGTCATCTCTGCAGAAGTTCGCCCTCTACTGGCCATAACCCACATGTCATGAATATTGGAAGCGGGGTGTGACATACTTGGAATAAACAGCTTGTGGCCTCTCCCGGTCCTATATAAGTCAGGGACCTCCCACAAAATCCCCAGTATTGACAAGCAGTTAACAAAAGGCCGGGAGAACAAACCAGAATTCAACAATGAACATATGAAAAATCACCATACAGAAGTAACTAAGAATAATGATGATGATAACAAGGGTGGGGTGGAACAGGATGTGCTGTATACGTATAATACCAATTCTACAGGTGAGTAATCACAGAATTGTATTATTCTAAGTACACAACACGTCCTGTTCCAGAATATTCCTTACCCAGGGGACATCCAATAGCAGTGTCCATAAGGTAGGGTGGGATCCCCAAAATGTAACAGTGGGCAGTTTAAACCATTGCCGCCTGCAGAACTTTGGGACCAAAAGCAGCATCAGCTGAGGCCCTAACATCAACCTTGTAAAACTTAGAAAAGGTATGAACAGAAAACCAAGTAGCAGCCTTGCAAACTTGTCCAACAGAAGCTTGGTGCTGAAAGGCCCAAGAGGCACCAATAGCACGAGCAGAATGAGCAGTAAGGCGGAAGGGAGGCTCCTTCCCATTAGCAGAATAGGCCTGAATCACAGCCTGGCGAATCCATTTGCTGATAGTGGACTTAGCTGGAGCCAGACCCTTCCTAGGCCCAGATGGAAGCACAAATAGAGCATCAGTCTTCCTGAAAGATTCAGTAGCCACCAAATAGAACTTCAGAGTCCTGACCACATCCAGAGAGTGTAAAATCCGTTCCTTAGGGTTACTAGGATTAGGGCATAGAGAAGGCAAAACAATGTCCTGATTGAGATGAAAGGCAGACACAACCTTAGGCAGAAAATCTGGCTTAAAACTGGTGTCTCTCAAAGTAAGGGGGCTTGATGGAAAGCGCCGCCAACTCAGAAAAGTGATACCCACCAAAAAGGCTACTTTTAGAGTCAAAATGGACAAAGGGGCCTCACGCAGAGGCTCAAAGAGAGACCCCTGCAAGGCAGGTAAGACCAAGTTCAAGTCCCATACTGGTAACATAGGCTTACGTGGGGGACGCACGTGAGTAACCCCTTGGAAGGAAGTCTTGACCATACGATGGTGAGCAAAGGATCTTGGAGGAAATGGCCAGAGCAGAAACATGACCTTTGAGGGTACTAAGCTGAAGACCAAAATCCAAACCATGTTGCAGGAATTCCCGAATCCTAGGGATAGAAAACACCCGACAGGGAGGCGACTTAGACTCACACCAGTCAATGTAAGCATGTCAGACCCTATAGTAGATGGATGATGAGGACTTCTTCCTAGCCTGAATCATGGTATTAACAACAGAGGCAGGCAGCCTCTTCTCCATCAAGATAGAGGTTTCAGCAGGCAGGCCGTCAAAGCCAGCGTTTGTAAATTGGGATGGCGTAGCTTCCCCTGAGTGAGCAGGTCTGGATCCTTGGACAGAACATACTGATCTACTGCCAACTGCATGATGTCTGCGAACCACACCCTTCTTGGCAAAGGGGGGCCACCAGAATGGTTGGCACCCCTTCCTGAGCAGTCTTGCCCAACAGAGGAAAAGGAGGGAACACATAGAGAAGCTGAAAGCTCTTCCAAGACATTGCTAGTGCATTCATGGCCAAGGCCAGAGGGTCCTGGGACAGAGAGACATCTCATGTGAAACTGAGCGTATGGAACCGCCTCGAAGCAAGACACCATCAGGCCCACCAGCTGCATCCCCTGCCGGATGGAGGGATGAGGGCAAGACAGAAGGAACCTGGCTTGGGCCTAAAGACTCTCCACCTTCTGCTGAGGCAGAAAAATCTTGAACTGAGACGTATCCAGAGTCATGTCCAGAAAGGACCTCACCATTGACAGTGACAGGAAAGACTTGGGGTGGTTGATCACCCAGCCGAAAGACTCCAGTGTGGACACCACCCGCTGAGTATCCAACTCTGCTTGCTGGAGAGATTGTGACATGATGAGAATGTTGTCTAAGTAAGGAAGGATGCGAATGCCCTGAGATCTCAGCAGAGCCAGTACACCCGCCAGTACCTTGGTGAATACCCTGGAGGCCGAGGTGATACCAAAAGGTAGAGCCACAAATTGATAGTGCTAATCCCCCAGAGCAAACCTGAGGAATCTCTGATGACCTGGAAAGACTGGTACATGAACGTAAGCGTCCTTGATGTCTACAGAGGTCAAGAAGTCCCCTGGACGTAGTGAATTGACAGCGGAGCGCAGAGTCTCCATGCAAAAGTGTTTGAATCTGACAAATTTGTTGAGGCACTATAAATCCAGGATAGGTCTGATGGACCCATCTTTTTTGGGAGCCTCTGCCCCTTTCCCTCAAAGGCACCTGGCAGATAACCCCCAACTCCAGAAGGTTTTGGACAGCAAGGCACAGACCCTGAGCTGACAGGGGGTTCTGAGCCATCCAGGATGTGATGAATCTTGGGGGCGGCCAGGCTGCAAACTATCTTGTAACCGGAGGACACTACCCCCTGAATCCACCGGTCTGAGACCTGAAGCCTCCAGACGTGAGCAAAGAGCCGAAGCTGTCCCCCCACCTGGATGGGTGAGGGCGCCCCTTCATGCCTGAGGGGGCTTGGGTGAGGATTTTGGCTTGGAACCCCAGGAGAGGCCAGGACGGCCTCGTCCTCTGCCCCTTCCCCAGTGATCTCCGGGGGCCCCAGTAAAGGAGCCTCCTCGACCAGGTCTGGAACCACGGAAGGATGGGAGAAGGGCACCCATCCCCCGAAAGGACCGAAACAGCCTCCTACGTTGAGGTAACCTACCACCCTTGGCAAACAAATCTAAACGTTCACCAAAAAGACGCAGGCCCTTGAAAGGGAAACCAGTGAGAGCCTTCTTAGCAGCATTATCAGCTACCCACTGACGTAGCCAGACAGAGCGGCATATAGCTACTAACAGGGCAGGTTAGGGCAGGGCAAGTTCTACCACACATTCTAATGGCATCATCCATAGCAGACAGGACAAATGCAACAAATTCATAGCAAAGCAGGAGAGATCTATACTCTTCTCCTCCCGCGTCGAGGCCCCCTCTAAGAGGCTCTGACTGTAATGGCAGAGTCACAAACTGGGCGTAGCGCGGTCCCCACACAGGCAAAGGCATGGCAAGCCAGTTGGTCCATACGCCGGTCCTCACCATCCCTCAGGGTAGTAGTGTCAGGGGAATGCATGACAGATGTATTGGACAGCCTCAGAACGGGCGCATCCACCTCGGGAGGACATGACCAACACTTAATCACATCAGCAGGAAAGGGATACCTCTTGTCCCAACTCTTGGGCACTCCTGACAGCTTGCTAGGCCGCTCCCATTCTTTGAGCACCAGATTACTAAAGTGCGACTGCTCAGGGAATTCCAAACGTGGTTTAACCATATGAAAGAGCTCACCCTGCTGCTGCGGAGCCACGGTAGGAGGCTAGATACAGAGCACTTCAAAAATAAGAGCCAAGAGCCTGTCAGTGTCATCTGAGGACCACTATTCCTCAGTCTTTTTAAAAAGCAGTTTATATTCGATGATTGAAAAATAGTTTGAAAATAATAATCACCATATAAAGGATCCCTTAGAACAAAAAAGGGCGGGGGAAGTGGGGTGTGTGACATACTCTAACAACCATTCTACAGGTGAGTATCTCACAAAATGGCACTATTCCTAGTATGTCACACCCCCCACTTCCCGATATCCATAACACTTGGGACATCCAATAGCAGTGTCTATAATGGGTGGGGATCGGCCCAGAAGGCACAACAAAAAAGGCATCCATCTTGCGGAAGGCCAAGGTAGTAACTAAATAATACTTAACACAACGAACTACATCCAAAGAATGTAAGACCCTTTCCTTGTCGTTACTAGGTTTAGGACACAAGGAAGGAAGAACTATTGCCCTGATGCAGAGCCTCCCCGTTCAGCTATCCCGTGCGTTTTCCCGTTGGTTTTGGGCTATGATCGGGTCAGGAAAGGGTGCTACGTTGGTTTTTGTGTGCGTTTATGCGCTCAGGTGTGTGCTCATCCGCCTTTCCGATTGACGGCTCGCAAGAGGCTGTTTTCCGGGAAAACGGACGGGTCGTTCATAGGTCCGTTTTTTTCAGTGATGCCGAGCCTTGATTTCCGATTGCAATCACCCTAATAAAACGTGGCCGCCAAGCCTTCACTTACGGGCAGTCTGACCAGCCGTATTTGAGCTCCGTGCTTTTTGGAAATGCATTCCTCTGTGGGCGCACATCAAAGGCGCCAGCTACGCGGTCTGGTACTTATGAGCATGGCAGAAACCAGGCTGCACCGAACGCCTTTGGACATCGATTGCATGCATGACGTTGACCTATTCGAGCTCACCCGCCTTAACCGTGTTTCTCTCCATGCCTTGTATAGCGAGCTGCGGCCATGGTTAGCCCCCACCACAAGAAAGGGGCATGGAATTGCAGGTATGACCAAATTGGTTGGCTGCCTGCAGTTTTTGGCGAATGGCTTGTTCCAGAGACTGGGTGCCTTCTCTGTGGGGATGTCCCAGTCTACGCTGAGCTGCAGCCTAACAAAGTTTTTGGATGGCATGGCTACCCTGGCACAGAATTATAATTTTTTCCCTCAAACAGGGGAAGCCTGTCAAAAACACTTGTCAAAAACAAGTCTGTCACAAAATACTTGTCAAAAACAACAAAATTGGTGTGAAAAATGACACGGAAGGCAAGCAGGTACGTTAAAAAACAAAGCAAAAAGGAGGAAAAAATGGAACGCCCGTGTGAACGTGAACGGAAGCCACGAGGAAATTGCATGCTTCCGAGAGGGGCAAAAAATGCTTCCCGATTGAAGACAAATTAACGGATCAGTTAGGGGCCCATTCCGACGGAGGCTCTGCATCACATTGGAGCCACGATTCAAACGGGACCCCCGGGCAATCGGAAGGTTTTAAGATCAGTTCAGGGGAGGCTCTGCATCAGGCCTAATATCCTGATTTAGGTGGAAAGCAGACACCACCTAGGAAGGAAATCCGGTTTAAAACGGAAAACAACCTTATCTTGATGCCTCTCAAAATAAGGGGCTTGAATAGACCAAGCCGCCAGTTCAGAAACTCGGCGGACAGAAGTGATAGCAAACAAAAAGGCAACCTTCTGAGTAAGAATAGGAAAAGGAATATCCTGCAATGGCTCAAAGGGAGCAGCTTGCATAGCCGAAAGCACCAAATTAAGATCCCAAACAGGAAGTAAAGGCTTTCTGGGAGGCCGCACATGCGCGACTCCTTGGAAAAAGGTCTTAACCAAAGGATGAAAAGCAAACGATCTTTGAAAGAAAATTGCCAAGGCAGAGACTTGCCCTTTCAAAGTACTAATCTGGAATCCCATTTCCAGACCTCGTTGCAGATATTCCAGAATTTCTAGGAATAGAAAACACTCTACAGGGCAAAGCCCTGGATTCACACCAATCCTGCTGATATGCAAGGAACATTGATCTCTGCCCACTGAAGGATCAGAGACACTTCCCGGAGGGCACCCCAACTGCGAGTCCCTCCCTGGTGATTGATGTATGCAACAGCTGTTCGGTTGTCTGACCGAATCTGAACTGGCAAACCCTGTAAGAAATGGGTCAGTCGAAGTAGAACAAGACGTATGGCCCGAAGCTCTAATACATTGATTGCAGAATGAGCCTCCTGAGGTCCCCACAATCCTTGGAACTGATGCTTCTTCCACAAGCCAATCCAGCCCACCAGGCTGGCATCCGTGGTAACCAGTTCCCAACGCGGAGTCAGAAATGACTTGCCCTTCTGGAGGTTGTGCGATATTAACCACCACTGAAGGGACTGCAAAACGTGGGGAGACAATAGACAAGTCTGATTCAATGATAGTGGGCACCTGTCCCACTTTGCCAAGAGGAAGAGCTGAAGTGTCCTTATGTGAAACTGGCCAACGGGACTGCATCGAATGCAGCTACCATCAATCCCACTAGTCTCATCCCTAGACGGAAAGACTGACGAGGGTTGGACAAGAATAGACGAATCAAGTCCTGAATCAGAACCATTCCAGAATCAGGCCCAGGAAGGGAATTTCCCTGGACGGACAGAGAGAGGATTTGGGGTAACTTATTACCCATCCGAACCTCTCTAGCGTAGAGACCACCATCCTGGTGTCCAACTCTGATTGTTTGAGGGAGGAGGCCGCGATAAGAAGATCGTCCAGAAAAGGCACAATGCGGATGCCCTGGACCCTGAATATAGCCATCACTCCTGCCAGCATCTTGGAAAAGACTCTTGGGGCCGAGGTAAGGCCAAATGGCAGGGCCACAAATTGATAATGCTGGTCTATCGAGAACCTGAGAAATCTCTGGTGACCCGGAAAATAGGAATGTGCAAATAAGCATCCTTGATGTCTATGGATGTCATGAAGTCCCCCTGACGGAGAGCATCGATCGTTGATCGCAGAGATTCCATGCGGAATTTTCTGAAACAGATAAATTGATTGAGTCTCCTTAGGTCTAGGATAGGCCGAACAGAGCCGTCCTTCTTGGGTACCGTGAATAGGTTGGAGTAAAACCCCAAACCCCTTTCCGCTGGAGGCACTAGGCCGATAACAGCCATGTTTAACAGATTCGCTACTGCTGCCCGCAGTCCCTGTGCAATTGCCAGATCTGACGGCATCCGGGACATGAAACATCTGGGAGTTAGCCGGGACTCGAATTTCAGTTTGCAACCAGAAGAGACTACTTCCAGAACCCGATTGTCTGATACCTCCTGAACCCAGACCTGGAAGAAGAACCACAGACGTCGCCCCACCCATAAGGGTGAGGGCGTCCCCTCATTGTTGAGCAGGCTTAGTGGCAGATTTGGTTTTGGACAGCCACGTCCCTTAACTCTATTCCATGCATTCCCTCTAGGGGCTGAAAAGGCCAATCCTCTACCGGATCTAGACCCCCAAAAGGGTTAAAAGAGGCCATTCCATGAAAGGAACGACGTTTCTTACGCTGAGGTAATTTACCTCCTTTAGTGACAGAATTTTTTCTCCAAAGAGGCGCAATCCCACAAAAGGAAGCGCTGTAAGCGATTTCTTGGCTACAATATCAGCTGCCCACTGCCGCAACCATATTGACCACCGGATGGCGACTAACAAGGCAGAGGTTCTGCTGCACATGAGCAGAGTATCATCTAAGGCAGAAAGTACAAAAGATGCAAACATCTCACATCGCTTAAGAGCGGCGTACTCATCAGAGGCCGGATCAAGCCCTGAGTAATTCATTAGGTCTCTCACAACAGACCTAATAGCCACTGTCATGAGTGCCGAAGCACCAACAGGCAGCAAGGCCGAACCCACACTGTAAAAAGCGTGGTACGCCATTTGATCTATACGCTTATCCTCTCCATCTTTAAGTGTAGTGGAGTCAGGAGAATGCAACACAGAAGAATTGGATAAATAAAGCACAGGGGCATCCACCACAGGTGGTGATGACCAACGCTTAACAGTATCAGCTGGGAAGGGATATTTCTTCTCCCAGCCCAAGGGAATACCAGGAAGCTGTGCAGGCTTCTCCCATTCTTTAAGAATAATTTCATCAAAATGCTTTTGATTTGGAAATTCTAAACGAGGTTTAGAGACTCCAAAGAATTCCCATTTTTGAGGAGGGACTACTTCAGGAGGAGTGATAACCAAAACCTCAAATAACTGAGCAAGAGCCTTAGGGGTATCCACAACACTGGCTTCACCCTGCTCAATCACAGTACCAACAAATTGCTGTTCATCAGAAACATCTGGATCCTCATATAATTCTCCTTCTCCTAACTGAGAAGGATCAGACCAATAAAGCATTTCACAATTATCCAACTCACTTACCGGAACGGCCTGAGTCAAATGTTTCCTTTTAGCTGAGGCCTTCTTGGCCACAGAGCTAGACATTAATTTTTCAAGATGAGCCAATCTGGCACATAAATCAGAATGCGACTCACCACCCATGACAATATCACTGGGGGTACGGACAAGACATGGCGGAGTAGGAGATAAGGCAGAAGCCGCAGACGCCGAAGCCTGGGCCCCAGTTTGCTGCATAATAGTTAATTGAGCACAAGGGACACACAGCACCTTTAAATATGGAACGCTTCACGAATTTGCGTGTCATCCTTGCGCAGGGACCATGCACACCCTCTCTGTATTGTTCCAATCTTAGTATATGTGCTGCCAAAGCAAGCACAATGAGGGAAGGCCATAGGAAAGCAACAGGAGCCAGGCAGACAAAGAGAGCCCCCAGGTGCTCTTGAGAATGAGATGATTGCTGTGTGCCTAAGCCCCACCCACCCCCAGAATCACATGACCAAGAATGGAGGGAAATTCAAATCTGAACATAGCCAGAAAACAAAGAGCTTTAAAAGGTAAGCAAAAGAATGCTGTCTAGACAGAAATACGAAAATCTAAATAAAACATATCCTATTAAATAGTATAGTAAACATACAAAATAATATATATGTAATAAAGATTTATTTTATATAACTTTTCTTTTTTTTTTTTTTTTTTTTATTTGTGTGCATGGTGACAAATAAGCCCAGATAACGCCCCCCCCCCCCTCCGTTTTACCCCAGCAGGGTAAAGGAGAACTAAAGGGGAGAGGATAGAAATGCACCCATAAGGCACGAGGGGATTATAAAGGGACAGGGGCATCCCATGCCGAGAACACCAACCTGGAAACCGCCTACCCACATTTGGGTCTCACGGAGGAGTAAAACTCCTGTATACACCAGAAGGTGTATGTATCTACCTTTGCCTGAACCATACAGCCAGGGCTGGGAGGCATACAATATAACCAAACAGGTTTAAAGAGTATCAGACAGAAATAGAGAAAAAAAGGGTCCGGGAGCAAACCCGGCTACCTGCAGCTTGAAGGAGAGTCATCTTCTGAATGCTTCGCCGACTGCAGAGACGAAAAGACTGACGAATAGTGGGAGAAACCCAGTACTTATGGACCAGGAGGGGCTCCTTTTTCCATGTCATCTCTGCAAGATCGCCCTCTACAGGCCGGGTTCCCAAGTGTCATGAATATTTGGAAGTGGGGTGTGTGACATACTAGGAATAAATGTGCACTGTTCAAAAGGTGGCCCACTCTATTGCAATACTGTCCAAAGGTCCCTCTCTCCCAGCAGGTGAGCCAGGAGCTCTTAGGGATGCTTTTGAAAGGCAATTGGAAGCCTAATTAAAACATCAACATTCTATTTTGGAAGCCACAGCGAGACCTAGTTGTTCCTCTGTCCTTCTTTCTTAACCAGCTAGTGTCCAGTATGAGGCTTTGGTAAAGAACATTGTAAATGATGTACTGACCAAATTACTTACAGGAACGAGGGCAGTTACGGACAGAACATTAAAACCTTCCCTTGATGCTACTTCCAGTAGCTTGTAGAATTCTTTGGTTAAAATCTTACCCTGGAGACTTTAGCTCTATGGGGCCTCTACCCTACAAAGGATTGCTTTGTGGTGATGTCTTGCTTGGGTGTAATATTTGTTAATTTTGCAGTACTGTATATTTGCAGCCTTTAAATGTACAAGGCAGTTAAAAGGCATATATATATATATATATATATATATATATATATATATATATATATATTGTAAGCGGTTGGGGCGAACGGTAGTGACTCAAACAACGGTTCTCCTTCAAATCAAATGTATTTTAGTGAAAAAACAAGAAGTCCACAGCCAAAGCGTCTCTTACATCAGAGATGGTTGCAGCACAAAGCTCTTAGCAAAGTCCAGGGTAAGAAAACACAGCAAGCTGAAAAAGTCCTTGTTGGACAAGGTCCACTTTCAGGGCACACATCATTTATCCCCACAAGTCTAAGTTTGGGGTCGCAGAAGCCAAGTCCTTTGGCTTAAATCCAATTCTCTCATTCACCACTGAGCAGTACAGCCTGGGCTCCTTCTTCCAGGCTGGTCAACAGCAAATTGACAAGCTCAGCGGCTCCCTTTATTTGGGCTTCCCCTGCAATCAGCCTCATCACCTGTGCGAGGCCTGGAAACAGGCCTGTAGAGGACTGAGGAATGTGAACTGGGTTCGGAAAACCCGGCATGGATCGTGCCTGATACAGCATAGCAGGGGAAAAATACACACCATTTAATACTTTTCCATACACCTTACCACAATATATATTTACATCATATATATATATATATATATATATATATATATATATATATATATATATCATATATATATATATATATATATATATATTTACATCACATTGTGTAATAAGTCATGTCAGCAACTGCAAGGAAAAATAAATATGCACTTTAAAGAGTTATTTATAACTTGCTTGCTTCAAGCTCTGCCACAAAAAATACAATTCTGTGAAACTCACCTGTAGAATTGTTTTTGTTTATATCCAGTCCAGGTCGTCCCAGTGATGACATGTGGGTATTCCGCCCGCAGAGGGCGCTCGACTGCAAGATCAAAAGCTGTAGCTCCTCCCGGCCCTCTATAAAGGCAGGTGTCCCTCTATCATTCTCCAGTGGTTAAAAAGCAGTAAACAAAGAGGACAGGCCGGGAGGCCAAAGAAACCATGTTACTTAACATAGCTTCAGCTTGTACTCTCTCCAACAAGACTTAAGAATGCAAATTCCATGAATAAAAAAATGGCAATCACCATAACAGGCAAACAGGAGATAATGAACAAAGGGCGGGGTGGGACAACCTGGACTGGATAAAATCAAAAACAATTCTACAGGTGAGTTTCACAGAATTGAATTTTTACCTATATCCAGTCCAGGTCGTCCCAGTGATGACGTTGGACATCCAAAAGCAGTGTCCATTTGAGCGGGATCCCTAGTGCGGAACAGCATGTAGTTCATTTCAATACCGCCTGAAGCACCTTTCGGCCAAAAACAGCATCAGGCCCTAACATCCACCTTGTAAAACTTTGTCAAAGTATGAACTGAAGACCAAGTGGCGGCCTTACAAACTTGTTCAACCGATGCCTGATGCTGAAAAGCCCAAGAGGCACCAATAGCTCTGGTAGAATGAGCTGTGATCTGAAAAGGGGGTTCCTTCCCCTTGGCAGAATATGCTTGCACCACCGCCTGTCTGATCCACTTACCGATAGTGGACTTAGCTGGTGGCAAACCCTTCCTAGAGCCCTCTGTCAGGACAAAGAGCAAATCCGATTTTTTGAAGGATTCGGTCACAGTCAGGTAATACTTTATGGCTCTGACCACATCCAAGGCATGGAGGGTCCGTTCTTTAGAATTAGTCAGTGCTGGACACAAGGAAGGTAAGACAACCTATTCTTTAAGGTGAAAGGGAGAAACGACCTTAGGCAAAAAATCAGGTTTAAAGCGAAAAACTACCTTATCCCTATGCCTTACGCTCAAAATAGGGATGTTTCATACAAAGTGCGGCCAGCTCTGATACACGACGCACCGAGGTGATCGCTACCAAAAAGACCACTTTGAGAGTCAAAATAGATAATGCAGCATCGCACAATGGTTCGAAGGGAGGACCCTGAAGAGCAGAAAGTGCTAAATTTAGGTCCCACACCGTTAATACTGACTTACGCGGTGGCCGAACATGGGTGACTCTCTGGAAAAAGGTCTTGATCAACCTATGGTTGGCAATGGATCTCTGGAAGAAGATGGCTAAGGCCGAGACCTGGCCCTTGAGGGTGCTCAGCTGGAGACCCAAATCTAAGCCGAGTTGAAAAAACTCCAGAATCCTAGAAATAGAAAATGCGCGGCAAGGGAGACTCTTGGTCTCGCACCAAGCAATATAAGAGTGCCAAACTCTGTAGTATATCATGGAAGAAGACTTCTTCCGTGCCTGAATCATGGTATGCACAACCAAGGCCGACACCCCCTTTTACGTCAGGATTGAGGTTTCAAAAGCCAGGCCGTCAAAGCCAGCGTTCGTAAATTGGGGTGCCGCAGCGACCCCTGTGTGAGAAGCCCTGGGTCGTCGGGCATGATGTAGCTATCTACTGACATCTGAACTATGTCCGCAAACCAACTCCTTCTCGGCCAGCGAGGAGCCACCAGAATAGTTGGTACCCCTTCCTGGGCTATCTTGCGCAGCACTTTGCCCAGGAGTGGAAACGGAGGGAATGCATAAAGGAACTTGAACTCCGTCCAGGGAATCGCCAGAGCATCCATGGCAATGGCCAGAGGATCTCTTGAGAGGGAGACGAACCTTGGGAGCTTGTGATTGATCTGGACGCAAACAGATACACATCCGGCTGACCCCAGTGAAGACACAGAGCGTGAAAAGTCTCGCTGCTGAGAGACCATTCCCCCAGGCGTAAGGCGCTCCTGCTCAGGGAGTCTGCCTCCAGGTTTTCCATCCCGGGAATGTAGACCGCCGAGATACAGGGAACATTCTCCTCTGCCCAAGTCAGAATCTGGGTCACCTCCTTGAGGGATCTCTTGCTCCGAGTCCCGCCCTGGTGATTGATGTAGGCGACAGCCATCTGATTGTCCGAGCGAACCTGGATCGCACGACCCCTTAAATGGGAAGTCAAGCGAAGAAGCACCAACTGGATCGCTCTCAGCTCCAGGAGATTTATGGGTAAGCGGTTCTCCTGCGGACCCCACTGACCCTGGATCTTCTGCCGGTCAGACTGGCATCCGTGGTAACTATCTCCCAATGGGGAGTCAGAAAGGACTTGTCCACCAACAAGTTCCGGGAGTCCAACCACCACAAGAGGGACTGCCTGGCCAGGGGTGACAGCGAAAATTCTTGTTCCAGAGACTCCTGCATCCGGCTTCAGCTGGCCAGCAGGTTCAATTGAAGAGGTCTCATGTGAAATTGGGCGAAAGGCACTGCCTCGAAGCATGACACCATTAGGCCCACCAATCTCATCCCCAGACATACAGACGGTAGCTGGCAAGACAGCAAGGCCTGCACCTGCGTCTGGAGACCCAGACGCAGGTGGCAGAAAAACCTTGACCTGAATGGTGTCTATCGACATTCCCAGGAGGGATCTCACTGTTGAGGGATTGATAAATGACTTCGGGTAATTGACTACCCAGCCGAAGGCCTCCAGGGTTGACAACACCGTCCGAGTATCGCTCTCGGCCTGCTGGAGGGACTGGGCCGCAATCAGCAAGTCGTCCAGATAGGGCAGCACACGAATGCCCTGGTTCCTCAGGTTAGCCATGATGCCCAGCATCATGGTGAAGACACGGGGGGCTGAGGAAATCCCGAATGGAACTGCCACAAACTGGAAATGCTGATCCTCCAGAACAAACCTCAGGAACTTCTGATGCCCCTGGAAAATCGGGATTAGCATCCCTGATGTCCACCGTGGTCATGAAGTCGCCGGGCCGAAGCGAACTCACTGCAGATCGTAAGGTTTCCATGCGGAAATGCCCGACTCTTACAAACCTGTTGAGAACCTCCAGGTCCAGGATTGGTCTTAACGTTCCTTCTTGGGAACCGTGAACAGGTTGGAGTAAAAACCTTGCCCCCGCTCCTGTCCAGGTACAAGGCAAATCACACCTAACCGCAGGAGGTGTTGCACAGCCATTCTCAAACCCTGCACTTTTAGTGGGTCTTGGGATATCTGAGAACGGAGGAATTTTGTGGGAGGCCTGACTGCCAGCTCTATCTTGTAACCGGAGGACACTACCTCCTGGATCCACCGGTCCAAGACGTGCCTCCTCCCGACCTGAGCAAACAGTAGAAGCCGTCCCTCCACCCGGATGGGTGAGGGCGCCCCCTCATGCCTGAGAGGACTTGGCAGGGGGCTTGTACTTATCTCCCAAGGAGGGATTGGGTCGGCCGCGGGATCTACCTCTACCCCAGGTATCTCTGCGGCCACCTGGGAATGAAGAGCCTCTTCCTCCCCGAAAGGAGCGATAGGCAGAGGGATTCCGAAAGGACCGAGCAGGCCTCCGTCTCTGAGGGAGTCTACCATCCTTGACCAGCAGGTCCAGGAGCTCTCCAAACAGCCTGTGCCCCACAAAGGGAATACTCATAAGCGACTTCTTGGCAGCCGCATCAGCCGACTATTGCCGCAGTCAGAGCGAGCAGCGGAGGGCAAGAAGCAGGGCCGAAATCCTGGCACCAAGCCGGACCCCATCGTCCATGGCAGAAGCAACAAAACCAATGAATTCCAAGCAGGCCTTGAGTTCTTTATACTCCTCCACCCGCTTGCGATCCTTAGCTCTATCCATAAGGTGTCTCACCTTCTGATGGCTAAAGAGACAATCGCCGCGGCACACACAGGGCGAAAGAGGGCACCAGCAAAGGTGAACGCATGGCAGACCAGCTGATCCATGGCCACGTAAGGAAGCAGTATCAGGTGATGGCATAACAGTAGTGTTGGACAACCCTGACACAGCGGGATCCATCTCGGGAGGGCGAGACCATAGCCGAACTATCTCATCAGGGAAGGGATACCGCCTGTCCAGGCTCTTAGGCACCGACGGTAACTTGTTAGGCCTCTCCCATTCCTTGAAAATCATGTTAGAAAAATGGACTTGCTCTGGAAAAACCCGCCTTTGTCTTTCGGGCCTAAACAAATCACCCTGCTTCCTCTTAGCCGCTCTGGCAGGAACAATGTGTAATGTCTCAAATACTGAGGTAAGCATTTTCTCTGTATCATCCGGGGGCCACGCATCCTCGTCCGAGGAAGAACCAGACATACTTTCATCGCCAGCCGAAAAATCCACAGTGGAGCGTGAATCATCTGGCTACTCACTTTCCTCCACAGAGCCCCGATCATCAAAAAGATCGTCATTATCCGAGTAAACGGGCTCAAGGTGCCGTTTCTTACTCGTGGCCTTCTTAGGAGCCGTCCGCGAGATCTGTCTCTCGAGACTGGCCAGCCTATGCGCCAAGTCCGGATGAGACCCCCTGTTGGCTCCCCCCTCACTGGGGGCTGAATGCAGCAGCGGAGGGTCCGGAGAGGCGCAGGCAGCGAAGGGCTAGGGGCAGGGACTCCCGCCTGTTCATGGTCCAAAATAATGCCTATGGTACAAGTGGTACAAACAGTGCTGAATCCCCCCAGAGGATTCCTACTGCACAAGGGGCAGAGCTTTTCCTGCCCATTTAATGGGGCCCCCAGCTCACTATCCCCAGATGCCTCCATTATGGTGATTAAAAATGCTCAATAGGTAAGATTACAAGACAATAACGGCCCACACCTATAAATGATCCCTCTTAATAAAAAGGGGGACCGGGAGGAACCACAAGCCCACGACCTATACAAGAGAGGGGGAGAGATGCCCAATCAGAATAAGCAAAAAGCAATTGTTATAATACACGGTCAGAAAAAAAAGAGGGACTCATGACATCGACAGAGGGACAATGCAGTCTACGATGACGGAAAGATCCCCCACCAGCAGCAGTAGGAGGGATGCACCAGGCTTCAGCGTCAGCAGGCCCCAAGCAGCAGCAAACGAGCGCGCAGAGCACAAGGGACAGAGCCTTCCAGAAGAAAAAACGCTCCTCGAGGGGCAGTAGCGCCGTGATGACGCAGGACGCGTCAGCGCCCGTCTCCGCCCCCTGCGGCGCCATGTGAGGAGATGCGCCCGTCCACCGTCCTCATGCTGCATGGCCTGCACGGCCATTAGAAAATGGCCGCGGGGTTCCACGGCCCACCGTGCCAAAGCGCAGTTCCCCCCCGTCACAGACAGCGCCGCACATGAATCGGAGACCCGAGGGGTACGGCAACCCCAAGCAGGCGACGACGAGGGAGCGAGGGAGGTACGTTTGCATAAAGCTCCATAAGATCCAGCGTGGAGCCAATAGTGAAAACACCACACAGTAAAAACACACACACGTGTCCAAATCTCAAATAAAGCTTGTGGGCAGGGAGGGTATATACATCAACAAAGGTGGTTCCCCCCTAGGCTCACCATAAGCCTGCGGCCGACTACCCTTTAAAATAAGATCTGCCGAACGCCACTGACCCCGGCGTTCACCCTACCATCACAATCCCATAGCAGCCAGAGGCTGGGAGGCAGGAGTGGGTCAGAAGAGATCCGTGGGAATAGGGCCAGCAGCGGCCGACGGGCTAGGTGGCCCCGCTCTGCTGCCATATCTGAGAGAGTATCCAAAACGATTTTCTGCAGCCAAGACTGCAAGATGAACTGGAGAATGATAGAGGGACACCTGCCTTTATAGGGGGTCGGGAGGAGCTGCAGCTTTTGATCTCGCAGTCGAGCACCCCCTGGGGGCGGAATACCCACATCTCACCACTGGGACAACCTGGACTGGAAATAGGGAAAAAGAGCCTCATATAGGGCAAAAGCAAAGCATATATAAACCATTCAACAGGTAAAACATGCTACTCATCTGGTTTAAGTGGCCTTGAGGAAAAAAATCTGCACAAGATGGGTGGTAGTCCTGTCATCAACAAAAAGCAGTTGTCTCTCGTCGCCCACAATGGCCCAGTCATCAAAGCATCTCTGTGTGTTCTCTAGCTGCCTCAAGCGAAATCTGTCCCAAATCTCAACTACTGTCCCTTTGTCCAATACAAACTAGCACAGGTGATCTTCTCATTGGCCTAGATCTCAATCCAACAGGTATCTATTGCTGGCCCTTGCTAACCATGCTGAATACTAATTAAGTGTTCAGCAGCCATTTTGCTAAACAAAGGGGTAAGCTATTATGGCTCAAACTACAACCTTGTTTGATTGTATGATGTTTTCCAATATCTTGGGGAACAAAATATATAAAAAAAAATCATAGCATTACAGGTGAGTATTTAGAAGCTTTGATCATGGAGCTCACTAGAAGAAAAATAATTTCCTACAGTTTTAAAAAGACCAGAGCTAAATCAGCCTTTTCATTATTTCAAAAGGTTTCAAATACAGGGAAAAACATTTTCCAGCTGTTCAAATAAGTAGGAAAACAACCTTAGAGGCACAACCAAGCCATCTACTGCATGAAGGGATGTCCTCCACAAGTCAGTTGGGGGGTCGACTGCATAGCTTTGCTAATGTTTGGCCGGATCAGTTTCAAATGCCTGTGTCAGGGAAAATGTTTTATCTAGAGCCCAGATAAAATTTCAGTCTTTTACATTGTGCAATTTAATTTCTAGTGTTCTCGAACAGTGTTGCTAGGTAAGTATAGCATATTTTAAAGTATTGTAATTTGTTGGAAGTACCTTATTTGTATAGACACTGAGGATCTGTTAAAAGTTAGACAAAGTAAGGAAGTAAAGTATTAGAGCGGTTCAAAGATCCAGTAACCCATGGGCCTCGGCCCAGGATTATGTTTCTAAATGCAGTGATGCTAAGCATATTTCCAACGTGCTTTTTGATTTATGGGGCAATTTGGAATGCTAAGGAGTTTGTATTAGTGAAAATACAAAATGAAAGCCACAGAGAGGAGGTGACCTCCTTGGATAAAGCGCTAGGAGTAATGAGGGTATCAGCTGAAAGTTTTGGCACAATTATGGAAAGTTATGAGCAGCTGAGAGCTGAAAGCATTTAATTGCACAGAAACAATCAGGTAATATCAGAAAAGCTGATAGCCACAGAAAAAGTTGAACTTATGTCTGTGGATATCAGGAGACAGGAAGATGCCCTTCCCAGTGCTGCTGAGGATGTTTCATGTGGGTCTTCACCAAATGAGTGTATAGAACCTAGGGTGCAAGATAATTGTATTAGTGAAAATTACCCAAAGGTAGACCCAAAGATCAGTGCAGTCGCTCAAGCTCAGCTCAGCAAAATCAAGGTTCCCATCGCAAGAAGAAATGTCTAGGCTGAATGATAATTTAAAGAGTGCTAGAAGTGTGAAGCATCACTCCTGTGGCTAAGGATAAGCCTCAAACATAATTTGAGAACAGCAGTCAGGATGTCAAAAATCGAAATTCATTTTTGCTTTTTTAGTTAAAAGGCCTGAACTGCTAAGCTGGCATGGACATGGATTCTGAATTATCCCCGATTTCCATTAATGAGTAAATTATTATTTTTTATTACGCTATATTTTATTGATTGTGCAGTGTTTAATAACTAGTGCCAGCCTAGTTTCAGTAGGTATTTCTCCCAGGTGTCACTGAAAGGCTGTGTGGAATGGTCTGTGCTGGTGCAGAGTATCACTCCCAGTGCTTGCTTATAAGGCAGAATGCCTGATTAGCATCTCTATACAGCTAGTGTCTTTTCAGTGACAGTGCATTTGGGAACAGTTTTTAAAGTTTTTCTTTCTCTTACCTTTAACAATGAAAGGTTAAAATTCATGTTTTAACTTGTTCATTAGTTAAATAGTATGCTTGGTAAGCTTTTTTTTTATTACTTATCAGGTTGGGAAACATTATTTTTGTCAAAGTAACTTTTTTTTGTAGTTTGTACACAAGCACACAATTTGAAACTGTCTATTTATGGTTTTCCTTTTAAATAGTATGAAGTGGGCGAGCAGCGTTTTCTCTCCACTTTCTCCCCAGTTATTACTTGTGAAATTTTATGAAGTGGGCGAGGTTTACCTTTTAGTAGTACACAAGTATAAATACAGATGACATCTGCATTAGGTGGACTTAATATTTGATGGATAGTCTATTTAATATGTTGTATACTTGATAATAATTGTTGCAATTATACATTTTTAACAGTACTTTTTTTTATAGTCCAGAGACACCCTTGATTCGAGTTTGCAGAGCCAGAGGTGATCATTGATATAGAATAGTGACAACAGTATTGTTCTTATAGTTTAAATTCCCAAAAACACAGTCACACCTTTTGCTAAAGGTTTCCTTAGACATTTCCGCCATAATACGCTGTTTGCTATGATTTTAACTGCTCTTTGACCAAAGTCCTATCCTTGGAGTCTGTTCATGTGTATAACTGGGTCGGAAGCACACCATCAATGTTGAGGACATGGTGCAGATGGACTGTCGCAGTAACTCATTATGTACTGTATGAACTGTCATAAAGTACATGTGCAATACTATGAAATGTTTGATGCTGTGCACCCATAATCATGGACTATTTGATTCTGTGCACCCAGTATATTATGGACTGTGACGCTGTGCACCCACCTTACTGATGATAATACAGGTCTTGGAGAATCAGATTAAGCTAATAAATTATTGTCAAGAATGGCTGCAACTTACAATGAAAGTTGGTCTGAGGTGTGTCCATACCACCAGCAGTGAATAAATCTGGATGACACCATATTTGGTCATCTAAAAATCAGAAAGCAGTTATGGTGGAGAAATATGAACTAGGTTTGATGGACTGCTGAAAAAGATGTGGCTAAAAAAAAACATTTTTGTGGTGACTGATGAATACATACTGTAACTTAAAGTGCATGTACCGTTGTGACCGGGAACAAAGGTGAGTTTTCGGGTGACCTGGGGGGTTTCACACAGCAGGGCACTGGGGGAACTAGTATGCCTGTCCTGAGGTCTCATGGACTCCAGGGTGGGTTTTGGGTTTTGGTCCTCTTTACTGTAGTTCACAATAGCATAATTTTGTAACATATTCAGTCCCATTCGTCTCAGCCTAAGGCTTACATTTAAAAAAAAAAAAAAAAAAAATATATATATATATATATATATATATATATATATATATATTTGTGTCTCTCGCTATGTATAATTAGTTGAATTTGACCAGTCATACATAGGTCAGGTCATTCAGGCAGGCTAAGATGTCTTTCACAAGCCCAGAGGCTCTTCAGTCCACATTCCTTTAACCACCCTAATAAAAATACCATTTTGTGATTACTCACCTGTAAAATTGGTATTATAAGTATGTCACACACCCTGCTTCAGAATAGTCATTACACTTGGGTTATGTCCAGTAGAGGGCGAACTTCTGCAGAGATGACTAAAAAAAAGAAGCCCCTCCTGGTCCATAAATACCTGGGACCTCCCACACACTCCCCAGTATAGGAAAGCAGTAAGGGGACCAGGAAGAGCCAATAATACCATTTTGTGAATACTCACCTTGTAAAATGGGTATTATAAGTATGTCACACACCCCGCTTCAAGATATTCATAACGTGTGGGTATATACTGACCTGAAGAGGGCGATCTGCAGAGATGATTGGAGGAAAGAAAGCCCCTCCCAGTCCATAAATACCTGGGACCTCCCACTCATTACCCAGTATAAAGAAAGCAGTAAGGTAAGGGACCAGGAAGAGCCAAATATAAGTCATAACAATGCAAAGTTCACAAAATGAAGGATCCAGAATACAAAAGGGCGGGTTGAAGCGGGGTGTGTGACATACTTATAATACCCATTTTACAAGGTGAGTATTCACAAAATGGTATTATTCTAAGTATGTCACACACCCCGCTTCAAGATATTCATAACGTGTGGGACATCCAATAGCAGTGTCCATAAAGGGTGGGGATCCAAAACAAGGCATAAAGCACAACTTAAACTACTGCAGCCTGCAGAACTTTGCGGCCAAAAACAGCATCCGATGAGGCCCGAACATCAACCTTGTAAAACTTTGAAAAAGTGTGAACAGAAGACCAGGTAGCAGCCTTGCAAACCTGCTCAACCGAGGCCTGGTGCTGAAAAGCCTAGGAAGCCCCAACCGCACAAGTAGAATTAGCTGTAACACGAAAAGGAGGATCTCTCCCCTTAGCATAATAGGCTCCGACAATGGCCTGACGAATCCACCTGCTGATGGTAGACTTTGTGGGTGCTAGACCCTTCTTGGGCCCAAATGGCACCACGAAAAATGCATCAGTCTTGCGAAAGGCAGAAGTTACCACCAAATAATACTTCACAACACGAACCACGTCCAAAGAATGCAGGGCCCTCTCCTTGTCATTGCTGGGATTAGGACACAGAGAGGGCAGAACAATATCCTGATTTAAATGAAAGGACGAAACCACCTTAGGAAGGAAATCCGTCTTAAAACGGAAAACCACTTTGTCCTGATGTCTTTCAAAATACGGAGCATGAATAGATAGAGCCGCCAACTCAGAAACACGTCTAACAGAAGTGATAGCTACCAAAAAGGCTACCTTCTGTGTAAGGGAAGACCAAGTAATATCATGCAAAGGCTCAAAGGGGGGACCCTGGAGAACAGAAAGAACCAAATTCAAATCCCAAACTGGAATCATAGGCTTCCGCACATGTGTAACCCCCTGGAAAAAGGTCTTAACCAAAGGATGAAGCTCAAAAGACTTTTGGAAAAACACCGCCAGGGCAGACACCTGTCCCTTCAGAGTACTGAGCTGGAGCCCCAGGTCCAGACCATGTTGCAAAAACTCCAAAATTCTAGAAATAGAGAATTCCCTACAAGGGAAAGCTCTAGATTCACACCAGTCAATATAAGACCTCCAAGTCCTATAATACACAGACGATGAGGACCTTTTCCTAGCACTAATAAGAGTCCGAATCGCAGCATCCGAAAGACCTTCCTCCTTCAAGACGGAGGTTTCAGCAGCCACGCCGTCAAAGCCAGCGTTGGTAAATTGGGGTAATGAAGAAGACCCTGTGTAAGTAGATCTGGCAGCAGGGGCAGAACGAACTGATCTTCTGCCAACCTTAACACGTCTGCGAACCAGACCTGTCTTGGCCACCTTGGAGCCACCAGAATTGCTGGTGCTCTCTCCAGAACAAGCTTGTGCACTACTCTGGCCACCATGGGAAACGGAGGGAACAGGTACAGAAAACCCAGATCCCTCCAGTTCAGAGACATGGCATCCGTTGTGAGAGCCAGAGGGTCCTTCGCCAGAGACACAAATGCCGGAAGTTTGTGATTGTGACGGGAGGCAAATAGGTCCACCGCCGGTGACCCCCACCTGCGACAAATTGAGTGAAAGACCTTGGGATTGAGAGACCATTCCCCCTTGCGGACTGACATTCTGCTCAGAGAGTCCGCCTCCATGTTCTCCACTCCCGGGATGTAAACTGCCGAGATGCACGGGACATGGCTCTCCGCCCAGTCCAGAATCAGAGACACTTCCTTGAGGGCATTCCTGCTGCGGGTCCCTCCCTGGTGATTGATGTAGGCCACAGCCGTCCGATTGTCCGACCTGACCTGGACCGGCAAGCCTCGCAGTTGATGAGTCAAATGACAAAGAACCAACCTGATGGCCCTTAATTCCAGAACATTGATATGCTCGTGAGCTTCCAGGGGACCCCACAAACCCTGAACTTGCAGATCCTTCCAAAAGCCCCCCCATCCTGAGAGGCTGGCATCCGTGGTGACTATCTCCCACTGAGGAGTCCGAAAGGATCTGCCCCTCAGCAGGTTGGTTGAGTTCAGCCACCACCGAAGCGAGCGGCGAACCCGGGGGGACATTTGAAAGAATTGATCCAGCGACTGAGGAGACCTGTTCCAGACCGACAACAGATGGAGCTGTAGTGTCCTTGTGTGAAACTGAGCAAAGGGGACTGCCTCGAAGGAGGCCACCATCAAACCCACCAGTCTCATCCCTAGTCGGATGGACGGTCGAGGAATAGACATGAGTGACCGAACCAACTCCTGAATCAGAAGAACCTTGGACTGAGGAAGAAACACTCTGGCCTGATCTGCATCCAGAGACATTCCCAGAAAGGATACTGTCCTGGAAGGGTGGAGTGATCACCCAGCCGAACCTCTCCAGAGTGGATATCACCGTCCTGGTGTCCAATTCTGCCTGGCTGAATGACGGTGCCATGATGAGAAGGTCGTCCAGATACGGCACTATGCGAATCCCCTGCGCTCTGAGGAGAGCCATCACCCCAGCAAGCACCTTGGTGAAAACTCTTGGAGCTGTGGTGAGACCGAAGGGAAGAGCCACAAACTGAAAGTGCCGATCCTCCACCGCCAACCTCAGAAACCTCTGGTGCGCGGGAAAAATGGGAACATGGAGGTAAGCATCCTGGATGTCTATGGACGTCATGAAGTCCCCCTGACGAAGAGATTGAATAGCCGAACGCAACGTTTCCATGCGAAATTTTCGCAGCCTTACAAACCTGTTGAGAATATTTAGGTCCAGTATGGGCCGGACGGAGCCATCCTTCTTGGGGACCGTGAACAGATTTGAGTAAAAACCCCAACCCCGGTCTAATGGGGGTACTGGGCAAATGACTGCCATTTCCAGAAGACTAGATACCGCCGCCCAGAGCTGCATCCGGGGACACCCGAGTCCTGAAGAAACGCGGGGGGGGGGGCGGGACTCGAACTCCAGCTTGTAGCCGGAAGACACCACTTCCCGGATCCATTTGTCCGAAACCTCCTGATTCCAAACCTGGGAGAAGTGTTGCAGCCGTCCCTCCACCCGCACGGGTGAGGGCGCCCCCTCATTGTTGAGCGGGCTTGGCCGCGGGTTTGGGTTTTGAGCCCCAATTGTATCCTGAACGGGCACGTCCTCTGCCCCTATTCCAGGAATCTCCTCTTGTAGAAGGGAAAGCGAAACCTCTTCCCGCTCTAGATCCCCGAAATGAAGGGGTGAAGGAAGCCGCTCCTCGAAAGCGGCGTCGTTGCTTCTTGCGTTGAGGTAGCCTTCCGCCCTTAGCCACAGCGTCCAATTTGTCTCCAAAGAGCCGTAACCCAACAAAGGGAAGACTTCTTTGACCCAAAATCAGCCGCCCACTGGCGTAACCAAATTGAACGCCTGATAGTAACCATTAGAGCAGAGGCTCTACTACTCATCATCAAAGAATCATCCAAAGCGGCTACTATGAAGGACAAAAATACCTCACATTGTTTTAGATCACAAAATTCATCACTGTCCGGATTCAAACCGGAGGAGGATAACAAATTCCTGACCACCTTTCTGGTAGCCACCGCCAACAGCGATGAGGCACAAACAGGCCGTATGGCTGCCCCAATACTGGCAAAACCATGACAAGCCATCTGGTCAATGCGTCTATCCTCACCGTCTTTAAGAGAGGAACAGTCAGGGCTATTCAGCACGGCTGAGTTGGATAACCCTAAAATTGGGGCGTCCACCTCGGGGGGGGGGACGCCCAGCGCTTAACCGTATCCACTGGGAAAGGATATCTTTTATCCCAACTCTGAGGAATGCCTGGGAGCCGGGCAGGCCGATCCCATTCCTTAGAAATAATATTATCAAAATGCTTTTGATTAGGAAATTCCAAGTGCGGCCTGGATTCGTCATAAAACTCACCTTGCTGTTGAGGAACCTCCGCCGGAGGTGAGATAGCCAGAACCTCAAACATCTGAGTCAGAACATTAGGAGTGTCCAAGGAAATCCCTGACCTCCGATCGGAATCAGCGCCAACAATTTGCTGATCATCAGAAATATCTGAATCCTCGCATAACTCCCCTTCTTCAAGAGGGGAATAATCTGACCAATCCAGGCCATCCGCATCATCATCATATTCAAAATGATTAACCGGCGATAAATGCTTCCTCTTAGCCGGTGCTTTCTTGGCAACCGCAGAAGAAATAAACTTTTCAATACTGGCCAATCTGGCACATACATCAGATTGCGACTGCCCCCCCGTGACAACATCACACGGGGCACGGGTCAAAAAGGGAGGGGGAGAGGATGAGGCCGGCGGCGCTGACCCAGAAGCCTGGGGTCCGGACTGCCGTGTAATAGTCTGCTGTGCACATGATATACATAGGAAAAAATCATCCCCTGTTAGGGATACCCCACAGCCCATGCACTTGCGGGATTGTCCCGAGGGAAGCCCGGAATCCAGTGATGCCTCCATAAGGTGAACTTGATTAAGTCGCTATGAGTGAGGGAATTACGCTATTAAGCAACCCGGGATGCCCTTATAGTGTCCAAGTGGGAGGATTTGTAAAAATAATAGTAAAAGTACCCAGGTACCCTAGGACCGGGAGAAGCCTAAAAACCCCTGAAGATTCGGCCTAAAAAACACAGAAAGACAGTATGAGTCGCAAATCCTTATATATATGGTATATATATATATATATATATATATATATATATATATATATATATATAATCAAGTGTGTAAATAAAAAAAAAGGGCCCGCAGGGCCACTCACGGAACCTGCAGGTGTCAGAAGCGCTGCGTCCTCTGCCTGAGGTAACTCAGAGCAGAGCGGGAGACTAAGAAGGGGGGCGTGGTCAGCGCGGACCGCACGCTGAAAGGCTCCGCCCCCCCCTCGCATACGGGCATGAGGAACAAGTTCCTCAGCAGTGCCGGTGACTAGAGGGGGCGGGCCGCGGCGACGCTCACCGCTCGAGCCACGCTACAATTAGTCTCACGCAGAAGGCCCGGCCCCGCCCCCACACAGAAGAGCATGAGGGGAGAAAACTCCCCTCAGCTCTTCTGAGGTAAAAACCAGCACCGCGGCGGCAATGGCGGCCGCGGTGTCTGGCAAGGAAAAAAGGGTGACAGAAAAGTGACAGAAAAATGAATCATTCATACCACAGACAACATTAAACAATGCAAACATAAATAAACGGATTACTTCTAGACGCCCCACGTCATGGAAAACACCAAAATCAGAGGATAGGGCCCCCAAACAAGCTAATAATGTGGGGATAGGCCAAATAGGGGAAAACATTTTTCTCATGGACAGGGCATCCCAAACCGGGGTCACCAACCCGGTATAACCGCCTACCCTCTTAATAGGGTCTCGCGGCGAAGCATAGCTCCTGAGCACCTGTGGTGCTATTATACCCTCGCTCGGACAGCAGTCAAGACTGGGAGGCATTCAAATATATATATATAGTATTCATAGGAAATAAAGAGTCCGAACGGAAATAAAAAATATTGGCCGGGAGTAGACCCGGCTACCTTAAAATCCCCCTGTGCAAGGAGGAGACATCATCTGCTGCTTGCTCGCCGTCTGCAGAGATGAAGACTGGGTAATGAGTGGGAGGTCCCAGGTATTTATGGACTGGGAGGGGCTTTCTTTCCTCCAATCATCTCTGCAGATCCCCCTCTTCAGGTCAGTATATACCCACACGTTATGAATATCTTGAAGCGGGGTGTGTGACATACTTAGAATAAAAACCTATTAACCAAAACAAGGTACACCCTATAGAGGATCCAGAATAAAATAAGGGCGGGATGAAGCGGGGTGTGTGACATACTTATAATACCCATTTTACAGGTGAGTAATCACAAAATGGTATTATTCTAAGTATGTCACACACCCCGCTTCAGTCATTACACTTGGGACATCCAATAGCAGTGTCCATAAAGGGCGGGGATCCAAAACAAGGCAATAATGCACAAACTTAAACCACTGCAGCTTGCAGAACTTTGCGGCCAAAAACAGCATCCGCTGAGGCCCGCACATCAACTTTATAATACCTGAAAAAGTATGAACAGAAGACCAAATAACAGCCTTACAAACTTGTTCAACAGAAGCCTGGAGCTGAAAAGCTCAGGAAGCCCCAACAGCACGAGCGGAAAGAGCAGTGATCTGAAAAGAGGGAACCCTCCCCTCGGCAGTATAGGCCCCAACAATAGCCTGACGTATCCAATTACTAATGGTAGACTTGGCGGGCGCCAACCCCTTCCTGGGCCCAAAGGGCACCACGAACAAGACGTCCGTCCTACGAAAAGGGAGAAGTAGCCACCAAATAGAACTGTACACAACGAACCACATCCAAAGAGTGCAGGACCCTCTCCTTGTCATTGCTAGGCTTAGGACACAAGGAAGGAAGAACCACCTCCTGATTGAGAAGGAAGGCAGAAAACCACCTCAGGAAGGAAATCTGGCTTAAAGCGAAAGACCACCTTGTCCTGGTGTCTTTCAAAGTAAGGGGCCGGAATGGACAGATCTGCCAACTCAGAGACACGCCCCAAAATGCAACCCTCTGTGAGAGCATAGAAAGTGCAACATCCTGCACCGGCTCAAAAGGAGGCCCCAGAAGGGCCGACAGAACCAAATTCAAATCCCAAACAGGCAACAAAGGCTTTCGAGGGAGTCGCACATGAGTGACCCCCTGGAAGAAAGTCTTAACCAAAAAGACGAAGATCAAAGGACCTTTGAAAGAAAACCGCCAGGGCAGAGACCTGCCCTTTCAAGGTACTAAGCTGGAACCCCAGGTCCCGGCCGTGCAAAAGAAAATCCCAAATCCTAGGAAACGAAACACCCTGCAAGGCAAGGCCCTAGCCTTACACCAAGCAATATAAGACCTCCAAGTCCTGTAGTAAATGTTAGAGGAAGACCTCTACCCAGCTCTAACCAGTGTCTGAATCACAGTCAACAGACAAACCTTCTTCCTGTAGAATGGAGGTTTCAGCAGCCACGCCATCAAAGCCAGCATTAGTAAATCGGGGTAACGAAATTGACCTTGAGTGACAGTCCCGGAAACAGGGGCAACCTGTACTAATCCACCGCCAGCCGTACGACGGCTGCGAACCACAGCTGCCGGTCTGATCGAACCCAAACCGGTAAACCCTGGAGGAGATGCATTAAGCGCGACAGTACCAACCGAATGGCTCACAACTCCAAGACATTGATGGGGGTGTGGGCCACCTGAGGACCCCACAGCCCCTGGAACTGATGTACCTTCCAGAAACTCCCCCCAGCCCGACAGGCTGGCATCCGTGGAGACCGTCCCCCAACAAGGGGTCAGAAAAGAACTGCCCCTAAGACTGATAGACTGATCCAATGACAGCAGGTATCTGTCCCAAGCCAACAGTAGATGGAGCTGGAGATAACTCACGCGAAACTGAGCAAAGGGAACTGCCTTGAAAGAAGCCACCATCAATCCCACCAGCCTCATCCCTAGCTGGATAGATGGCCGTGGGTTTGGACAAAAGAAGGCGGATCAGGTCCAGAACATCTGCACCCTTGATGGAGGCAAGAACACCCTGGTCTGAATGGTATCCGGATTCATGCCCAGAAATGAAAACTCCCTTGAAGGGGAGAGAGAGGACTTGGGGTGGTCGACCACCCATCCAAACCTCTCCAGCGTAGTCACCACTGTCCTGGTGTCTAGCTCTGCCTATCTGAGAGAGAGATGCTGTAATGAGAAGGTCGTCCAGAACCGGCACAATATGAATGCCCTGGGCTCTGAGAAGGGCCATTACACCCACCAGCACTTTGGTGAACACCCTTGGTGCCGAAGTCAGACTGACCATGCTGATCTCCCACCACCAACCTAAGAAATCTCTGGAATGCTGGAAAGATCGGTACATGAAGGTAAGAATCCTTGATGCCTAGGGACGTCATGAAGACCCCCTGACGAAGAGAATCGATGGCTGAGCACAAAGTCTCCATGCGGAACTTCTTGGTTCTGATGAACCTGTTGAGAAGCTTCAAAACCAGAATGGGTCATATGGACCCATCCTTTTGGGGCACAGCAAAAAGGTTGGAAAAATAGCCCCGGCCTCCCACAGAGTGAGGCACCGGGCATATGATTTCCATGTCCAGAAGATTTGCGCTGCCAACCGGAGCCCCTGCGCAGCCCGGGGGTCCGAGGGGACCCGAGATCTGGGGAATGTAGGAGGAGGACGGAACCCGAACAGTTTGTACCCGGAAGAGACCACTTCCAAGGCCCAGCTGTGACCTCCCAGACCTGGGTGAAGTGCCACAGCCGTCCCCCCACCGCAAGAGTGAGGGCGCCCCCTCATCGCTGAGCTGGCTTGGCCGCGGGCTTGGAACCCCAGGCAGGTCCAGGACGGGCACATCCTCTGCCCCAAGAGTCACCACTGAAAGTAAAGCGGGCAGCTCCACTGCCTGTTCTGGCACCGTGAAAGGAAAGATTAAAAGGAGCCTGCCCCCCGAAAGGAGAGATGCCACCAAATCCAATTTATCTGTAAATGACTTCATAACCGCAACGTCAGCCCCCCCACTGGCACGGCCAGACCGATCGGCGAATAGCCACCAGCAACGCCGAGGTTCGGCCACACATACCTATTATGTCGTCCAAGGCCATGAACAATTCATACCGTGTAAGCGCTGCCAATTCATCACTGACGGGGATAAACTGGGAACCACTCACCAGGCCCCTAATCACAAACCTGGCAAAGAGCGCCACAGCCAAACAGGACGCAAGACCGAACCTACGCTGGCAAAGGCATGACATGCCATTAATCAATACGTCGGCCCTCACCATCCTTTAGCGTGGTGGCATCCGGAGAGTGCACAACAGATGTATTGGACAATCCCAAGACGGGTACATCGACTTCGGGAGGAGACGACCAGCGCTTGACCGCGTTCACCAGAAAGGGATATTTTCTATCCCATCCGCGAGGAACACCGGGAAGCCGGCTAGGCCTTTCCCATTCTATAAGAACCAGATTGTCAAAGTGCTTCTGATTTGGGAACTCCAATCAAAGCTTAGAGGTCCCCAAAAAAATTTTCCCCTTTCTGCGGAGGGGCACCGCCGGAGGAGAAATAGCCAGCACCTCAATAAATGGGCCAGAATCCTGGGGGTATCCACAGCATCCCCATGCTTCTGCCCAGCATCAGCATCCAAAAACTGCTGATCCTCAGAGCCATCAGCTCAGCACACAATCCCCCCTCCTCAAGAGGGGAATAATCATAATCCTCAAGGCCCAGAACCGGCACGGCCGGTGACAAATGTCTCCTCTTAGCCGGGGCCTTTCCGGCCGCAGAGCTAGAAATCAATTTCTCTATGTTGGCCAAACAAGCACATACATCAGATTGTGACTCCCCGCTAATGACGGTGTCACTTGGGGTACGGATCAGGCGGGGTGGAGTAGGTGGTGAGACCGGCGGCACTGACCCAGACGCCTGGGACCCATACTGCCGCGTTATGGCCTGCTGAGCACATGGTATGCAAACCAGTACATTATCCCCCGCAAGGGATACCACACAACCCACACAATGCCGGGATTGCCCCGAAGGGAGCCCGAGCCCGGTATCCTGGGAAGCCTCCATATGGTGATTTTTATGGTAGTCGCAATGGCCAACGGGAATGCCCCTTAAGTCCACTAGTGGGAGGATTTTGTAAAAACCCAATTTATCCAAGGGATCCTAGGACCGGGAGAACCCCCTTTTTTAATGTGAACAGGGAGTCCTCCTGAAAGACACAACGAGAAAAAAGGAAGGGCCCCATAAGAAAAACACAGGTCAAACACAAAGTCACACACAAGCTAATAAGACTTGCTATATAACAAATTATATATATCCATGTAACCTATATAAATATATATATACACACATCATGCATGCTTTTTGGATAACAATGCGTTGAACAATAGCCCCTGGTGCTATAATGGGGTACAGGGCATAATTAAAGGCACGAAAACCCCACGGGGCACTCACAAACCAGGAAATGGCGACGGCACACCGAGGCAGAAAGACGGGAGGAGGAAGAAGGGCGGGTCAGCGCGGATCGTGTGCCGTGCCTGGCTCCGCCCCCTTCCCAATCAGCCCAAGCAACGCGGATCCCAGCCAATAGCTGGGCGCTGCAATAGGCGCCATAGACAGGGGGGCGGGCCGGCCGTAGCCGATCGCCCAGCCCCGCCCCCTGCTCAAACAGAAGAGAGGGGGATAAGCTCTCCCCGCTGCAATGGTGTCCCACAAGCGGCCAACGACGCATCCTGGGCAGCCTCCGCAGTAACAGCGCGCACACACACACACTCTAATAAAGTAAATAAAAGACATAGAGAAACAGAAAAACTGAACCGGCCGGCCCCGAACCCCCCCCCCCCCGAGGGGAACAGGGAGACACGGAAAAGGGGGGGATCCCATACCCCATACCAACCAGAAGTGAAGGGATAATGGGACGGGGCATCCCAAACCAGGGTCACCAACCTGGTAAACCGCCTACCCCTTGATATGGGGTCTCACGGTGGAGCATGGCTCCTAAAGTACACCAGCTCGGGTGCAGCCTACCCTTACCTGGACCTGCAGCCAAGGCTGGGAGGAAAAGGGGTTTCAAATTCAATCCGGTCTGGGAAGAAATAGGGCAATAAAGTGCCGGGTGTGACCCCGGTTTACCTGTAAGGAAGGAGACAGCCATCTTCTGACTTGCTCGTCGTCTGCAGAGACGATTACTGGGGAGTGTGTGGGAGGTCCCAGGTATTTATGGACCGGGAGGTCTTTGTTTCTAGTCATCTCTGCAGAAGTTCGCCCTCTACTGGACATAACCCAAGTGTAATGACTATTCTGAAGTGGGGTGTGTGACATACTTAGAATATCAGGTTCTCAAATCAAGTTTGGGTCAGACTCTGGGGAATATCTGGGAATGCAAAGTACAGTCAGCACAGTTTTAGCAAAACTGGGAGAAGTCTGGACATCAAAGGAATATCGCAGTATAACTATTTTGGGTCTGTATGAGGGGTGATCATGCTGTGATCACTGTGTCATTAACCTGCTCGTTCTTTCCCATACATGTTTGACTGATGCTCTGTATAATGTACTGTGTTCCTCTGCATATCATTTTCTGGTACACTGAGTATAGGCTGTGTCTGGTAACTGCTGGAAATTAATAGTGTTATACATAATAATCTTAACTGTGTTCCTCCAGAGGATCAGGTGGTACCCTGTGCTTATGTATTAACCTACTCTGTGTTGATTATGTGCCTGTATGCTATTAATATTGTACTTAATTTGCCATCCTCTGTGCTGAACTAGTTCTAAGTGTTCATGACTTTTATGAGCTGCCTAATATCATTGTGTAGAATTTAATTATATTACATGTATGTGTTCTCAATTATATTTAAAATATTTATTGATGTCTGTCTCCTCTTTGGGTTTTCAAGCCTCGAAAGAACCTACATTGGGAATATTCATAACTGGTGTTCGGCGGTCAATATATATATTCGTATTAATTTACACAGGGACTGATGGTGTCCGGCCATGGAGGCACTTCTGCTACCTGTTTAAATCAGATAATTTCAGTTCATTCTCATTCAGTTCATTCTCTCAAAAGACTCAAAAGAGAGACAGATATCAGTTGTTGTGTGTTCTTTCAGAATATGTCAAGCTGGAGCTCACTTGGTGGCTTTGGCCTAGTCAGTTGTTCCTTTCTTCCCATTCAGTGGAAAATTCTAACAGACACCAGGCTGTCGAGGGGGGGGGAGGGTCGCTAACAGATACCTGGGAGTGAATTTTGAGTGCAGTCCAACAATACCACAATGAACAATTTAAAAAATCATCAGGATGGCAATGTCAGTGGCCACACTCTTTTTTCTCTGAGTAGAAACTCGTGTTCTGGCCATTCACACAACTTACGATTTCCTAAGAAGCCAGCAACTGAATCCGGGGGAATGAAAGCTGAACTAGGAAGTTTTCAATTTCATCTATCATAGCTGGGGGACCCAAAATGTAGACCTGTTAACCAAACAGGAAAGTTCCCATTATTTTAAAAAGATTTATGCTTCTTCCACTGCTTCCCAGGCGTCATCCAGAGTCCATACAAATTATTTTGATAACTCTTGACAGTCCGAGAACAGCATGCAATTCTGAGATATTAAATTTTTCAGTGGATCCTCCTTTTCATCTTCCTCTCCTACTGGCCCTTCTGTTCCAAAGACATATGCAATATCCCAATCTATAGACTCTTTCTTTGACATTGTGGCTGTTGAAAGATCAGTTCTAGAATGCCAAGGTTTTTCTTCTTTCTGCTGTGGTTTCCATCCAAATAAATGCTAGAAAAGACTCCACCAATAAGGTCTATCGTAGATATTGAAGAGTTTCCTTTGTTGGTGAAAATTCTAGAAATTTCAGGCTTGTGGACATTTTGTCAATAAAGTTGATTAAAATCTGGGAAAACCCCAGCATTCCACAGCATGCGTAGCCAGTTCGTAAAAAGTAGTAAAGGATTATTAACCGTGGAAAAAAACACGGAAAAGAGAACCAACTCATGAACGAAGGCAATTTGGCCCGTTCGCCAACAGAGGGCGGCAGATTAAGATTCCAGGAATAAGGCAGCTTTACACACTTGCAAGTAGAGGGGGGCAAGGTTCCCTAAGCGGCCGCAGTTGTGCACTAAACCAGCGCCTGCTGTTAAGTGCGTGCACAAATGCGAATGTGCCCGCCGCAGCTCACTAGTTGTTAAAGTGCACTTACAGATGTGGTCAGGCTCACCTTATTTCCAAACTGATTAAATTGAGCCCTCTGTTGTGAGATTAGCGCCATCACTTAATTAGAAAATCCTGCATTTCACACAGCAATCACTAAGGGGAGCAGTGTACTGCAAAGGTTTCATTCAGTTGCAAATACAGTACATACTGTCAACACTGGCCAATTTTGGAAAAAAAATGCAATTCCCAATTCTCTGCTTCTCTTTCCTGCTGCAGATATATTGCAATGTTCCCATTTAACCCTTTAAATGCCAAGCACGTAGTTTCTACGTGGTTGCTTCTCCTACCGTTAAGTGCCAAGCACGTAGAAACTACGTGCCTGGCATTTCCCCCAAACAGTTAAAAAATAGAAAAAAAAAATCACTTACCTCCGGTATCCCTGTGAAGCCTGGGGTCCCCTCTTCCTTGGGGGGGCATCCGATCGCCCCCCCGTCGTCCTCCGTCTTCAGGGGGGGGCCGAAACCAGCCGCCCCCCCCCCCCCCCCGTTTCCAGCGCTGATCGCCGCTGTAAAAAAAAAAAAAAATAAAACTGTCATTTACTCACCTCCGCGCCCGAGCCTTCTGTCCGGGTCTCCTCTTCACCAGGGGGGGGTCCGATCCCCCCCCTGGGCTGCGCAGTCTTCAGGTGAGGACCCTCTTCCGGGTCCTCACCTCTTGTAATGGCGGCGATGGCCGCCGCCGCTTAGCCCCGCCCATTGTGGGAGGAGCGGGATGACGTCATCCCGCTCCTCCTATACCCCCTCCGAGCTCCGGCATCTGTCAGATGCCGGTGGTGATCGGAGCAGGGCGGGTGTCAGGTGAGGAGGCTCCGATCGGAGCCCCCTCGCCTGTCACCCGCCCTGCGCCGATCACCACCGGCATCTGTCAGTGAGGTGATCGGCGCGGGACAGCGGCGAGGGACGTCGGATCGGAGGTGAGTATGGTGTAAAAAAAGAAAAATAAAGATTTTTTTTTTCTCTGTGTGTGTGTCATTTTTTTTACTATTAACCCCTTGTGAACTGGTAAGGGGTCCATGACCCCTATACCAGTTCACAAGGCTGGGGAGATGGGTTTTTAACCCTTAAAAATCAAAAAAAAATGGGGTCCGCCCCCCCTGGGAGGGGGGACCCTATGTCATTTTTTTTTTTGATTAACCCTTTGTAATCTGTCATCCAGCAGCTATAAAAGGCTTCTAGCAAGTGAGCAGAAGCCAGTGATCGCCGAGGGACAGAGTGCTCCAGGATGGATGGGAGGTGAGTACAGTGTAAAAAAAAAAAAAAAAAATTAATAAAATATTTTTTTCTTTATGTGTGTCTGTGTCATTATTTACTTTTAACCCCTTGTGAACTGGTAAGGGGTCCATGACCCCTATACCAGTTCACAAGGCTGGGGGGATGGCAAGCCACCTGCGCTAGCGGGTGGCTTGCCATTAACCCCCGGCACCCCCATTACCTGCCTCCCCAAAGGCCAGGGGGGGGCAGAAGAGCCCGGGCCCACATGGGCTATGTGGGCTCGTAGGCTGCAGGGTGGGGGGGCCACAAAAGCTGGCCCCCCCACTCTGTGCCTACAAGCCCCCATAGCTGGTCCCGGGCTGGTTACTTTGGGTAAGGGGGACCCCACGTCAATTTTTTTTTTTATTTTTAAGGGTTTTTAACCCTTAAAAATAAAAAAAAAAATGGGGTCTCCCTCCCCTGGGAGGGGGGACCCTATGTCATTTTTTTTCCCGATTTAACCCTTTGTAGTGTGGATGGTTTTTGTATTTTTTTTGTGAATGTTATAAAATACTTGTTTCAGTTAGGGGGGTCTCCTGGGCAGGAACGGGGGGCTACCGATAAATATGTGGTACCGTTCTAATCGGTAGAAATGGGGCTTTCACATGCAATATGATTTTCCTTAATAAAATACATTTTTTATTTAAAATAAAGGAGTCAATTTTCTAAAAAAAATTTTTTATTTATTTATTTTTTTTTTCACTTAATAATATTGTAAAAAAAAAAAAAAAAAAATTACAAACAAGACATTTCATGTTAAAGTCTAAACTCTGCTGCAAAAAATATATATATAATTTTTCTGAAAGTTACAGCAAAAATGGCGCAAAACATGTCGCAAAACATGACGCAAAATGGGGAAAATGGCCTGTCAACAGAGGGTGACAAAATCTCAAGTAGGCTGGCAATTAAAAGGGTTAATAGTACCTATGCATGTTGGGTATTGTTCTGTTCGGGGGACCTTGCGCTTTCAGACTTAGCTTGTTTTTTCTGGTTTGCATATTTATATTTTAGTAAAAGGTGTTTTTTATTCAGCTTTTTTATAAATTTTTTAGGGAAACCCTGCGCAACCAAAGAATTCTTTGAGGAATTAATTCCAGAAAGATGAGCCCACTACAACAAGCTGGGTACCCTTAAAAAGCTTAACATGTGTACTTTCAGGGAATATATGGTTTATGGGGGATATTCCAAATGTAAAGGGTTGTTTTGGTTGAAAAATCGCAAGGTGCGCATTTTGTCTGCAGAGCTGAAATTTTCAAGTAAAATTACCGTTATGCGCATGCTTTACTTTGGGGTGTTTGGCAACTCTTCCCTTGACAGAACCTATGCATGTTGGGTGTTGTTCTGTTCGGGGGATGTTGCGTTTTCAGATTAAACTTGTTTTTTCTTGTTTGTATATAGTTTTTTTAGGAAAATGTGGCTTTGATTCTGCTTTTTTATCCTTTTTTTAGGGAAACTCTTTGCAACCAAAGATTACGTTGAGGGATTACTTCCAGAAAACTATGGCCACATCCACAAGTTTGGTACGCCTAGAAAGCCTGAGGTGTGTACTTCCAGAGAATATATAGTTTGTTGGGGGTATTTCAAATGTAAAGGGTTGTTTTTCTGGAAAAACCGCAAGGTGCGCATATTGCATAGCATAGTTGTATTTTATCTGAAAATCTCCTAAAGCGCTGTTTCAGTTTGGGGGAGTCTCCTGGGCAGGAAAGGGTGTCTACCAATACATATGTGGTACCGCTGTAACCGGGAGAAATTGGGATTTCACACGCAATAAGATTTTATTGACAAACTTACATTTTTTATTCCAAAAAAAACTACAATATGTAAAAATTTTTTTTTTTCTTTTTTTTGCACATATTTCACCCAAAAATATTAAGAATACACCTAACAAATGACAAACAAGACATTTCATGTTAAAGCCCAGACTCTGCTGAAAAAAACAATATATCATTTTCCTGGGAAATCCCTGGAAATCCCTTCAAAAATCACATTTGAACATGGGGAGCGCAAAATAGTGCAAAATGGTCTGGCAACAGAGTGTGACAAAAACTCCAGGTAGGCTGGCACTTAAAGGGTTAATAAAATTAATGAAAATGTTTTTTTTTTATATTTTAAATGTAACCTCTTTTTAAAGCAGACCTAAACCCCGCCTAAAGCTACCTGCAATTCCTTTCCCAAATTGGGATGCCCCATTGTGTGAGACTCTGGGGGGTCAGCCAATACGCTCATCTTTTGGCCAGTCCCAGCCGGAGTGGCTGCGGATGACACCAATGGCATTTCTGTTTAACAAATATGGGGCTTCCATGCTAGTGACACCCCTCTGCTCCCAGTGACACCCATGGCATTTCTGTTTGATAAATATGGGGCTCTCATGCTGGTGACACCCATGGCATTCCAATTAGATCAATATGGGGATTTTATGTTGGTGACACCCCCTCTGCTCCTAGTGACATCCATGGCGTTCATGGTTGGATCCCCAGCTTCTGAGACGCATTCCCACGCCAGGCCTTTCTGAACACTTAAGGGTGAGCAGGGATGTGTCTGGTGGCATTCGCTTGATTCAGATCTCCTTGCTGCTCCGAGTATTTGAAGTGAACAATTGCTGCTAACTGGCTGAGTGGCCCATCTAGGAGCCAGAAAGAGGTGAGTTTTAGGGTCATCAGGGGATACACACAGTGGGGCATCAAAAATCAGTATGCCCCACCATAAATGAAGAAGGTGACATTTTTGGGCTTTGTTCCTCTTTAAAGAGGAACTTTGGGGGCCCTGGAGTCTAAGACTCCTGGGCTATCAGAGTTCCTGTCCTTGAGGCTTCCTAATTGGGATGCCCTACAGTGTAAAACCCCCCAGATGCCCAGATCCAGCCACCTTCTCCCGAGCCCATCCTCGCGCACCTCTAGTAGTGTGCATGTCTGAACCCGACCTATCTGAATGAGCAGCGCGAGCCTGCCAAGGTCGAGTGACAGCGAGTGCACTGATTGGCTGAGCGTGCTGCTCAGTCAATCAGAGCACTCGCTCTCTCCAAAGTCTGTGCCGTGGGAGCGTGCATGGGGCGACCTGGGGGGATACACACAGCAGGGTATCCCAATTTGGGACAGAGGAACAACACACGGGAAAGTGAAATTGGACCAAACCCCATAATCTGACTTTTGGTCCACTTTCTTGGGGCATCCCAATTTCGGAATGCCTTAGATCACCCAAAAAACGATGACAGATGAGTTGGAGCTGAATATATGCATGGCATTAAATGCCCAATGAATGAAAACCCATGCATGCATGCGCTGTGGGCCTGGAAGAAATGTGAGTTTTTGGGGGGCATTTAGGGTGCTGGAAAAAGATGTGACCTTCAGAGAAGCATCCCCATTTGTTAATATGCATGACATACAGTGCTGATTGGACAAGAGCCCGTGCATGCGGTGTGGGACCAGGGAAAGGTGGGTTTTTGAGGCGAACTGGGAGTTTTGCACACTGGTGCGAAAAAGGTGTTCCCAAGGTACAGATCCTATCTAGTTTTTTTTTTATGTTAGTAAATGTGTGTTTTATGGAAACAGTTTGCACTACTACAATCTGTCGCTATTGGCAACCGTACACTAAGAAGAGAGAAGCAAGCCCTGTACACACAAAACACTGCTGCTGGGCATGTGTAAATTATCTAAACTGTTGGTGTGGACCAAAACCAACACATGCGCAGGCTCTCACGTTCAATCAGTGCTGCATATGTATAACTGCTGCTGGGTGTGGGTGAGCGCCCTCCCCTCAGCAGCAGCAGTGTTCTGTGTCTACAGAGCTGCTTCCCTCTTCCTATGGATCTTGATGTACAGACTTGGCAAACAGTTGATAATATCAAAATATTGCAGGTAGTAAATGTGTGTTTTATGGAAGCAATTACCTACAACCTGTTGCTATTAGCAATTGTACGATGCAAGTCTGTGCACCAAGATCTACAAGAAGTGAGCCCTGTACACACAGAACACTGCTACTATGGCCGCTGCTGAGGTGAGGGAGCACCCTTAAACACAGTGGCATAAATAATTGTGATGGGGCCCCTGGTGTGAATTTTAAAGGCTCCCACAGTAACTTTTATGCCTTTTAACTCAACTGGATGCAGCTAGACAACTAAAGACTGAAACTGCGGCAACAAATAGTGCTTCCTATCATAAATATGGATGAGAAACAATGAGGGGGCCATCCTCCCCTCCTGGGCCCTGGTGGACTTGCAACCTTTTCATGCTCTATAGTTACACCCCTGCTTACACGTGGCCAGCAGCAGTGTTCTGTGTGTACAGGACTCACTTATCTCTTCTTGTAGCTTATAGCAACAGATGGCTGATGGTGCTCCCCATTGACACTGCACCCGACATGTCGGCTAATAGCAACAGATTGCAGTAACGTGTGTTTTATGGAAGCAGTTTTTACTACCAGCAATCTATTTCCATTGGCAACCATATACCCAAGTCTATACACCAAGATCTAGGTGACTTTGGTATACTCAGAACACTGCTGCTATGACCACTGGTGAGGGCTGCACACTGGCAAGTTTTACTTTTGGGCCCATGTAATGACCCTGGGCCCATGTCAGGCCATTCTAGGTTATGGGGGCTTAGTCTTTACTTCGGGGCCCATGTCATGCCCTGGGCCCCACCACTTTCCTACTAGATTCTAGGCATAAAGGTTATGGGGGTGCAAACCATACAGTGAGTCTGTAGCTCCTGGCTGTAGTTCGATATAGCCCATAACCTATACATAATGCCTTGACCCCATGCTTTGAACAGGTGGGCAGTGGCAGATTCTACTCAGATTCTAGGTGATGGGGGCCTAGCCAGGCACTATAGAATGTATGGTTTGGGTCCCCCATTACCCTTTTGTGAAGGCTGGGCCAGGTTTTTTTGGGGGCCCCATGTCAGCTGTGTCCAAACATCCCACAAACACCCAGCCAGAGGAGGGGCAAATATACAGTCAGTCTATTGTTCCTGGCTGGGTCCCGCCATAAAAATGCCAATGACTTTAATTGATAGTAATTCAGTAACAATAAAATTCTTATGATTTTTTTCAGCTAAAGGGTATTTTTTTTTCAACTGTTACTGAATAGAGGCCAGTGTGTAGTTACAATAGGCCATGCTTTCATGCAACTCCTGGTCAACAACAATGAATAGCACCCTGCCAGGGTATTGAATTTCAACACAATGGGCTCGATTCAACAAAGGTAGAAATAAAAGTGTCGCTCGAAAAATCAAATCGCATGAGTACATTTTTAACTTTTTTGAGTGATTCAGAAAAGGGGTTGAATTAAATACGTGCACTCGTAAAAAAGGCTGTCGCAAGTGAAAATTATTGGAAAATGTACTCGATTTTTTTTTCTATTGTTTAGTATTGTTTTCTGACTGCTGCATAGTGTTATAAGGTTTTTTAATGGGTAAATGTAAATATTTTTTTTCAACTTTTTAAGTTGCCTGTGTAGCTGTATGTACATGTAACATTGTGGATACATGTAATAAAGAGGCAAGGTATGCTGTAGTGGAAGTACTAATTAAACAGTAATATTTGTAAGAGGCATGTATGTTGTTTTTTTTGGGGGGGGGGGGTCTGGTTGGATTGCTAGAGACCTGTATTAAAAATGTTTCCTTTAATGCAGAAATGTGGCAATTGTTTTCTATACAAAGCTTGCTCACATAGCACCACGTGTCCTTGGGTGCAGGGTGCTTTGCTAGCTTTAACCTCATGGTACGCCATTCTTATGCTTACACTTTAACGTGGACCAAAACCCAGGATTTTGACTATTCTGGGTTTTGGTGCCCCGCAGTGTAAAAACCCAAAGGTCGACCACTCCCATGTACCTTCCCCTGTTCTTATGGAACTTTTTACTACTAGTAAAAAGGGGTAAAAAGTTCAATATTTTTTTCAGTAGTAAAAAAGTGCAATTGACTTTCATTGTCTTCCTAACTAGTGATTCACAAACAGTGGAATTCTCAGGCTTTTTTCTTATGAATTGAATTTTTTACTACCATTAGAGTTTACTACCATTGCAAAGAAAGTAGAAGGGCTCCATTGTGAGAAAGAGCAAAATGAGTTTTCTCCTGCTGAAAGCTGCATCAAAAAACTAGTGTGAAACACTCTTGATTTATATCATGTGTGTGGCTCATCAAGTCCACCTGAATCAGTAGTAAATATTTCGATTTGCAAAATGCAGTAGTAAATTTTCCGATCCACTAATTTATTTGGCACTTTTACAATCGCAAACAAATTTAATTCGAGTGACTCGTGTTTTACAATGGTTCCAGGTCGCTGAATCACTCATAAAAATAACTATCGCAAAATCACAACTTTATAACACAAAACACACGAAAAATCTATTTTCTACCTTTGTTGAATCAAGCCCAATAGCTAGAGAACATATCTTCTCTAGTTTCACTTAACCGATTGTACTAAGATATGGGAAACAGTAATGGCGGCTACATCTGTATGCACGCACATGCATTCACGCCTTCAGAGTGTGCTTGTGAAACAGCGTTCACTTGTGCACAGGGACCTATAAAGCCCAGCAAGAGCCTGATCTCTAGCAACAGTTGGTCATTTCCTGTTTGCATATCTTGAGTTTCTGTTGATCTTTCTGCTATGACCTGGCTTGTCCCTCGACTTTTCTCCAGCTCTCCATGATGACATGGACAGGGAGGTTTTGATGTACTCAGAAGGAAAAATACCATTTTGCGAGTACTCACCTTTAAAATGGGTATTATAAGTGTGTCATACACTCCGCTTCCATAATCATGACATCTGGGTAATCTCCAGTAGAGGGCGATCTTTAGCAGAGATGAATGCAAAAAAAAGGAGCTCCTTCCAGTCCATATACACCCGGGACCTCCCACCAATTCCCCAGTGTATGATAGCAGTAAGAGGACCAGGAAGAACCCATATAACAACTACAAAATTAACAAAGGTTCACCATATAAAGGATCCGGAATACCGCAAGGGTGGGGGGAAGCGGAGTGTATGACACACTTATAATACCCATTTTAAAGGTGAGTACTCACAAAATGGTATTATTCCAAGTGTGTCATACACTCCGCTTCAACTCTTCATGACATCTGGGACATCCAATAGCAGTGTCCGTCATGGGTGGAAACCGAAAACAGTAAAAACAATGCACCAACTTAAACCACTGCAGCTTGCAGAACCTTGCGACCAAAAACAGCATCGGCTGAAGCCCGCACATCAACCCTGTAAAACTTGGAAAAAATATGAACAGAAGACCAAGTAGCAGCCTTACAAACTTGTTGAACAGAGGCCTGGTGCTGAAAAGCCCAGGATGCCCCAACAGCACGAGTAGAATGCGCAGTGATCCTAAAAGGGGGAGTCCTCCCCTTAGCGGAATAGGCCCCAACAATGGCCTGACAAATCCATTTACTAATGGTAGACTTGGCTGGCGCCAAACCCTTTCTGGGCACACAAGGCACCACGAAAAAAGCGTCCATCTTGCGGAAGGGGGAAGTAAGCACCAAATAGTACTTCACACAACGAACCACATCCAAAGAATGCAAAACTCTCTCCTTGTCATTGCTAGGCTTAAAACAGAAAGAAGGAAGAACATCATCCTGATTGAGGTGGAAGGCAGAAACAACCTTAGGAAGGAAATCTGGTTTGAAACGAAAAACCACCTTATCCTGCTGCCTCTCAAAGTAAGGCGCCTGAATAGACAAAGCCGCCAACTCAGAGACACGCCGGACAGAAGTAATAGCCACCAAAAAAAGGCAACCTTTTGAGTGAGCACAGAAAGAGCAATATCCTGAAGCAGCTCAAAAGGAGGCCCCTGTAGAGCTGAAAGAACCAGATTCAAATCCCAAACAGGCACCAAGGCCTTCCTAGGAGGCCTAACATGAGTAACCCCCTGGAAAAAAGTCCTGACCAGTGGGTGCAAAGCAAAAGACCTTTGGAAGAAAACAGACAAGGCAGATACCTGCCCCTTCAAGGTACTAAGCTGAAAACCTTGGTCCAGACCGTGTTGAAGAAACTCCAAAATCCAAGGGATAGAGAACACCCTACAAGGTAAGGCCTGGCCTCACACCAGTCAATGTAGGACCGCCAAGTCCTATAGTAAATACCAGAGGAAGACCTCTTCCTCGCTCTAATCAAGGTCTGAACGACAGCCGCAGAGAGACCTTCCTCCTTCAGAATGAAGGTTTCAGCAGCCAAGCCGTCAAAGCCAGCGTTTGTAAATTGGGGTAAAGAAGATGACCCTGAGAAATCAGGTCCAGAAACAGAGGCAGCCTGTAATGATCTACCGCTAGACTTACAACGTCTGCGAACCAAACCTGTCTTGGCCACCTTGGGACCACCAGAATCGCTGGTGTGAAACACTCTGGCCTGAATGGTATCCAGATTCATGCCCAGAAAATCACTCGTGACGGAGAAAGAGAAGACTTGGGGCGGTTGATCACCCATCCGAACCTCTCCAGAGTCGACACCACCTGGTGGGTGTCCAGCTCCGTTTGACGCAGGGAAGAAGCGGAGATCAACAGGTCATCCAGATAAGGCACAATGCGAATGCTCTGAGCTCTGAGCAGAGCCACTATTCCCACCAAGACCTTGGTGAAGACCCTCGGCGCCGAGGTCAGTCCGAAGGGAAGGGCTACAAACTGAAAATGTTGATCCTCCACCGCAAACCAGAGGAATCTCTGATGCGCCGGAAAAATCGGAACATGCAGATACGCATCCTTGATGTCTATGGATGTCATAAAATCCCCTTGGCGAAGGGAATTGATAGCCGAGTCTCCATGCGGAACTTTTTGGCTCTGATAAACCTGTTGAGAACCTTGAGATCTAGAATGGGTCTCACCGAACCCTCCTTTTTGGGAACCGTGAAAAGGTTGGCGTAGTAACCCCTGCCTCTCTCCAACTGAGGCCCCGGGCAAATAACTCCCATGTCCAGAAGGTTTTTTACTGCTAACAGGAGCCCCTGTGCAGCCTGAGGGTCCGAGGGCACCCGAGACCTTAAGAATCTTGGAGGCGGCCAGTACTCAAACTCCAGTTTGTACCCGGAGGAGACCACTTCCAAAATCCAATTGTCTGCGACCTCCCGGGCCCAGACCTGGAAGAAGAGCCGCAGCCGTCCCCCCACCCATGCGGGTGAGGGCGCCCCTCCATTGCTGAGCCGGTTTAACGGCGGGCTTGGACTTGGAACCCCAGGCAGCCGCGGGACGTGCCCGACCTCTGCCCCTGTTCCAGGACGAGTCCCTTAGCAACAGCATCCGATTTATCTCCAAACAGCCGCGCACCCAGGAAGGGAAGAGCTGTAAGCGACTTCTTGGCCCCAAAATCCGCCATCCACTGTCGGAGCCAGACCAATCTGCGCATAGCCACCAATAGGTCTGAAGTCCTGCTACACATGACAATAGAATCTTCCATAGCAGCCAAGACAAAACCCATGAACAATTCACATCTCTTAAGGGTAGCAAACTCATCGCTAGCCGGATCAAACTGAGTGTCATTCAGCCAGTCCCTGATAAGAGACCTGGTAGCAAGAGACACTAGGGCAGATGCAGAAACAGGCCGCAGGGCCAAGCCCACGCTGGCAAATGCGTGACACGCAATCTGATCAAGGCGCTTGTCCTCGCCATCCTTAAGGGAAGTGGCGTCAGGGGTGTTCAGCACAGAAGAGTTAGTCAAACCCAAAACTGGCACATCGACCTCGGGAGGAGAAGACCATCGCTTAACTGCCTCCACCAGGAAAGGATACTTCTTATCCCATCCCTGAGGAGCACCAGGAAGCCGACTGGGCCTTTCCCATTCTTTCAGGATCAGCGCATCAAAATGACCCTGGGTAGGGAATTCCAGACGGGGCTTGCGGGCCCCCAAAAATTCCCCCTTCTTGAGAGGAGGCGCCTCAGGCGGGTCAATATCCAACACCTCCAACAGATGTGACAAAACAGTGGCCGTATCAACGGCATCCCCCAGCGCCTGCCCGACATCAGCATCACCAGACTGTACATAGTCAGTCTCCGTTTCCTCATACAATTCCCCCTCCTGTAAAGGGGAATAATCCGACAAATCAATGGAATCATCATCAACATCTCACAAGGGCTGGGTCGACGACAAATGTCTCTTTTTAGCCTGGGCCTTCTTGCCCACCGTGCGAACAATAAATTTCTCGATGCTGACCAACCTAGCACAAACATCAGAGTGCGAATCCCCGCTGGCACCAATGACACTTGAGGTACGGATAAGGCGGGGAGGGGAAGGCGATGAAGCGGGAGGAGCCGACCCAGAAGGCTGGGTACCGGACTGCCGCGTTATGGCTATTTGTGCACATGGTATTCCAATCAGCACATTCTCCCCCGTAAGGGATACCCCACACCCCACACATGGCCGGATTGTCCCAGAGGGAGCCCGAGCCCAGTATCCTGCGGAGCCTCCATAAGGTGATTTTTGTGGTCAGTCGCAAGACCGCAGGGAATTATGCCTAAGCAACCCGGGATGCCCCTTAAAAGTCCCGGTGGGAGGATTTAAGGTGATCAATTTAACACTAGGGACCCCAGGACCAGGAGGAACCCCTTAATATGCACTATTATGAAGCAATCTGCAACACACAATAAGGCATATCAGTTACTATACAGCGTAACAACATCATTCAAAATATATATATATATATATATATATATATAACAAAATGACAAAAAAAGCATAAGCCTGTACCATAGGGGGCACCACCCCAAGAGAGGGACCCCCAAATAACTAATGAAGTGGCCACCAGGCCCTTACCGTCCCCCAGAAACGACAGTAGCAGCAATGCAGCAAGATGGCCCCCGTCTCTGAAGTGATCTGGAAGAAGCAGGAAGAGAAGGCGGGCGGGCCAGGGAGGCACTTCAGAAAACGCGCCGAACGAGGGGGCGGGGCTACCGCGCCCGGGCGCCCGGCCCCGCCCCCTTATCTAAACACAGCCTGAGGGAGAGAAGCTCCCCAGGCTGACAGGAGAAACCACAGCAGGCTAGGCCAAGCAACAGCACCAATTCATCAAGGAATAACTTCCAGGTGATCCACACCAACTCACACACACACAACTTACAGTGGTAACACCAACACATATATATATATATATATATATATATATATATATATAGTAGAAGGGAGAGGCTGAGGATGACGGCCCGCCAGCCCCCCCCCAGAGGGAAGTAAGGGACCCGGAAGGGGGGGGGGAACCCGGCCCGAATAGGGCCACAGGCATGTAGGGATGGGGCATCCTACACCAGGATCACCAAAACCTGGGTAACCGCCTACCCCATAATGAGGTCTCACGGTGGAGCAATGCTCCTTCCGCACCCATAGGGTGCTCCTACCCTCACCAGGACCCGCAGCCTAAGCTGGGAGGCTCAGATAGGGACAATTTAGAAAGGGTCCTGGCAGCAATAGGGACAATAAATGGCCGGGCATGGGCCCGGCTTACATGCAAGTAAAAGAAGTCTTCATCTTCTGTCTTGTCGCCTTCCCTGCAGAGAAGGAACTGGGAAATTGGTGGGAGGTCCCAGGTATATATGGACTGGGAGGGGCTTTCTTTTTTTGCATATTCATCTCTGCACAAGTTCGCCCTCTACTGGAGATTACCCACATGTCATGAAGATCGAAGTGGAGTGTATGGCACACTTAGAATAAGAAGATCCTGTACCGCAAACCTGAGGAATCTCTGGTGCGCAGGAAAGATAGGAACATGCAGGTAAGCATCCTTGATGTCTATTGACGTCAAAGTCCCCTTGACGAAGGGAAAGAATGGCAGAGCGCAGGGTCTCAATGCGAAACTTCCTGGTTCTGATGAACCTGTTGAGAATTTTTAGTTCCAGAATGGTCTGACAGAACCACCCTTTATGGGGACGGTAAAGAGGTTGGAGTAGTAACCCCTGCCTTTCTCCGAGGGAGGCACCGGGCATATGACTCCCATATCCAGAAGACTTTGGACCGCCAACAGAAGCCCCTGTGCAGCCTGAGGGTCTGAGGGCACCTGAGACCTTAAAAATCTTGGAGGGGGCCAGTACTTGAACTCCAGTTTGTACCCGGACGAAACCAACTTCCAGGATCCATTTGTCTGTGACCTCCTGTGCCCAGACCTGGAAGAAGAGCCGAGTGGGTGAGGGCGCCCCCCCATAACTGAGCGGGCTTAGGCTTGGAACTCCAAGCAGATGCTGGACGGGCCCGTCCTCTGCCCCTGCTCCAGGAGGAACCTCTAACACCAGAGTAGGCGAATCCTCTGACGGCTCTGGCACCACGAAAGGAAGGATTGAAGGAGCTCGCCCCCCGAAAGGGGAGGTAGCTTACCACCCTTAGCCACCGCATGCAACTTTCTTGGCCGCAAAGTCTGCCGGCCACTGGCGAAGCCAGACAGATCGACGCATGGCCACCAATAAGGCCGAAGTTCTGCTACACAATAGTGTCCTCCATAGCAGCCAGTACAAAGTTCATGAAAAGCTCACACCTTTTAAGGGCAGCGAACTCCGTGCTGGATGGCTCAAAATGGGCACCATTCAAGAACTCCCTAACCAGGGATCTGTTAGCCACCGTCGCAAGCGCAGATGCGCACACCGGCCGTAAGGCTGAACCCACACTAGCAAAGGCATAACATGCCAACTAATCAATGCGCTTATCCTCACCATCCTTGAGGGTAGTGGCATCAGGGGTATGGACCACAGAGGTGTTGGACAACCCCAAACAGGCGCATCAACCTCGGGCGGGGAAGACCAACGCTTCACCACATCCACCGGGAAGGGATACTTTTTATCCCAACCCTGAGGAACTCCGGGAAGCCGACTCGGTTTTTCCTACTACCTAAGGATCAGAGCGTCAAAATGAACCTGTGTAGGGAACTCCAAGCGAGGCCTGGCGGCCCCAAAGAATTCCCCTTTTTTTAAGAGGGGGTGCCTCAGGCGGTGCAAAGTCCAAAACCTCAAGGAGACTGACCAGAACCTTGGAGGTGTCAAAGGCATCCCCCAGCGCCTGCCCAGCATCATTTTCACAAAAAAACACACCCTCAGTATCAGATTCTCCAAACAGTTCCCCCTCCTCTAGCGGGGAATACTCAGACCAATCATCATCATCATCAAACTCCAAAGCCGGCCCTGCCGGCGACAGGTGTCTTTTCTTAGCCTGGGCCTTACAGCCCACAGTGCCAGAAAGGATCCTCTCGATGCTGGCCAGGCGAGCACAAACATCAGAGTGCGACTCCCCACTAGTGACAGCGTCACTTGGGGTGCGTAACAGGCGGGGTGGTGTAGGCGATGAAGCGGGTGGTGCTGACCCAGAAGCCTGGGAAACCGTCTGCCGCATTATGGCCTTTTGTGCACAAGTAATACAAATGAGCACATTCTCCCCCGTAAGGGATACCCCACAACCAACACACGGCCGGGATTGTCCCGAGGGAAACCCCAGCCCGGTATCCTGCGGAGCCTCCATATGGTGATTTTTTGGGTAGTCGCAGTGACCCTAGGGAATTAAGCTGGTAAGCAACCCTGGGATGCCCCTTTAATGTCCCTGTTGGAGGATTTAACGGAAAATGCTAAGGAAGGGCCTAGGACCGGGAGAACCCCCTAATATTGCAACAGGGGAGTCCTCCTGAAAGACACAATAAGGGAGGCCCATAAGACAAGCACACAAAATTATATATATATATATATATATATATATATATATATATATATATATATATCAAGCAGCCCCCCTGCGGAGAGGGTGGCAGCCTAAGAGAAGAAAAGGGGGCCCACTGGGCACTCACAAAACACACAGGTCCGCAGTAGGATCGGCGGCAGCAGCAGCAGCAGCACTTCAAAGTTGGGGGGCGGGCCAGCGCAGAACGCGCGCTCGCTAGGCCCCGCCCCCCTCCCTGCCAGACCAGAAACGCGGATCCAGGCCATGGGCTGGGACTCCAAACGGCGCCAAAAGGTGGGGGAGGGGCGGGCCGCAGCGCGTGAGGGCCCGCCCCCCCCAAACGCAGCCTGAGGGGGAAAAGCTCCCCTCATGAAAACTGCCAACGGAGCAGGCAAGGCACATCAGCCACATGTAAAAGCATACACACACACACACATACAATAGTGAATCACCAGACACTGAAAATCAGTAAGGGACAAGCCAGAACAACCCCCCCCCCCCCCCGAGGGACACGGAGGGGACTCAGAAGGCAGGGGACCCGCCACCCAGTACAGGGGAAGCGGATAAGGCTGAAGGGACAGGGCATCCCAAACCGGGATCACCAACCCGGAAACCGCCTACCCCTTGTAATGGGGTCTCACGGAGGAGTCATGCTCCTTAAAACACCTAGGAAGGTGTTGCCTACCCTCAACCAGGACCTACAGCCGAGGCTGGGAGGCTCATAAGGGGACATGTGAATAAAGGTCCAGGCAGAAATAGGGACAAAAATGGCCGCCCGGCTTACCTGCAAGGAATAGAAGGCTTCATCTTCTGACTTGCTCGTCGTCTAGCAGAGAAGGAACTGGGGAATTGGTGGGCGGTCCCGGGTGTATATGGACTGGGAGGAGCTCCATTTTTTGCATTCATCTCTGCTAAAGATCGCTCTCTACTGGAGACTACCCAGATGTCATGATTATGGAAGCGGAGTGTATGACACACTTGGAATACAACTTTATCAGTGTCCACTTTCTCCTACATACACAACATCAAATCCCCCAGTCCATAATTAAGTATTTCGCCTTCCACATGCCACAAAACAAATTGACTTTTTGTAAACTCTACTTGCTTTAAAGCAAAGATAAAATTGTTTTTTAATAACTCTTGGCAGAGGTATAACACAAAACACTCTCCATCCACTCTTCTTCACCTTTTAGGACAAGACACCTTGGGAGCGGTCTTAAAAAGAATGCTCAATTTCACCAGGGGAGATATGAAAGATAAGAAATCTTTATTTGAAAGGCATTCAAGTGCAGGGGGGCACCAGCAATCATGATGCCTCCATGCACAAGGAACAACACCCATTTTGTAAAAAATAGGTGTTGTTCAGGTTTAACACCCAGCAAATCAAATAATCTTACCTTTCAACCCCCCCCATCACCACCACCAGCCTCGCCTTACCCTTAAAGTTTTCTAGAATAGGTGAAGAGAGACTTTAAACTTTGCAGAGCACATTTTAAAAAAGCTGTGTTGTCTGGAGCTTTAACTCAAAGACCCTCTGGCACCAAATACAATCAATTTCTGCCTTAAAAAATCCGTTAAACAACAGAACTGTGCATCTGGTGGAGCTGACTGGGGGACTGGTGAATTTGCATAAAGCTGCAATCATAGGCTCTGTACTAAACACTCCCTATGTCCCTCAGGAAAACAAAATAACAAAACACCTTTGGATGCTTGCTTTGTTGAGAAAGTAACGTTTTACAGGTGAAAATAAAATAAACACATCGATCAAAAGAAACCTTACTTAAACATCTCTCGTGCCCCCCCCCCCCCCCCAGTTCTTTGAAAGCTACAAACATCGTAATTGCAAATAAACAGAGGTACAAGTGGAGTTTGGAGCGTTACTGCAGAGAAAACATTTTCCCAATGTACAAGCAAAAGCGAATGGTCCAGCAAGGCAAAAAGCTTTGACCAGAATGCAATCAAGAAAAGCAACAAGCAAACAAAAGCACAATCTTTACCAGACAATCAAAATGGAGTTTTTCATTTAGGAACAGTTTTTCGCTTGGGGAAGCCAGTCTCTCGGAATTTACAGTGAACACAACATAGCAGATATGCAGAAATCAACCTCATCAGTAAAGCTTTTTTGCTTTATACGGACTAAAAGACTAATTTGAACTAAGCCGCACCACTATTCGAGCAGAACAAAGCCCAGTTGGGCCGGCCCTGAGATCTAAAAGAGCTGCTGGATGCCCCACAGTCACCACAGCACTCACCTTTTCCTGGTGCTCCCTCTCTGATGTAAATGAGGACGGCCGCATCCCCGCTCCTTTGGCCTGTGCACGCTCCTACACCTGGCCATTCAGATAGGCTGGGGACAGGAGTGCACGCGATGCAGGCACTCTTGCTCTCATGCCTACTTTATTTACTGCAATAGAGGGAGCATGCTGAGTGTAGAGGGTTTTGGTCTGCTTTAATACCCTGGTCTGGGTGATGCTCTTCTTCAAGGGGTCAAAATCAAGCACAAAACACTGAACTATTTCCTTTTCGAGGAGGCTCCATTTAGCCAATAGATGGAGTGCTGTTGAAAAAAGGAGAGTACAGCTCTAAAGCAGGGTTCACTGATAGCGTGAAAGGGAGGAGGTTAGTGTTTTGTGAACCAGGATCTTCTGGTACACAGTTGACAGAAAACATGTAGGACTGCTTTAAAGTTAACTCAGTGCCAGGTAGGCTCCAAGTCCACCAGGACCTTAGCCCACCTACTCCCCACTGGCCATGAGTCATTTTAGAAGATATTCACCTTTTCCTTACAAAGCTCTCTTTGACAGGGGGTCAAAAAGAAAGCTGCACACAGTTCCTACGGATGAAGGAAAAGCTGCAATACGAATGTGTAGCTAAATCCTGACCACCATTGGATGAGTTTCCACCAGAAAAAGGTAAATAGCTCTCCAATGCAGTGTGAAGGGGTACTTTAGGTTATTCCGTGTATCTGTGGAGTTAGACCCTCCTTGACACAATGGGCTTGATTCAGCAACATAGGAAAAAAAATACAATTTTGTGATTACTCATCTGTAAAATGGGTATTATAAGTATGTCTCACACCCTGCTTTGGAAATATTAATTACATGTGGGGTTATGTCCAGTAGAGGGCGAACTTCTGCAGAGATGAATAGAAAAAAGAAGCCCCTCCCGGTCCAAAAATACCTGGGACCTCCCACACATTCCCCAGTATAAGAAAGCAGTAAGGGGACCAGGAAGAGCAAATAAAATCTATGAGAAAAAAGTATCACCATATAGAGGATCCAAGATACAACTCAGGGTGGGACGAAGCAGGGTGTGAGACATACTTATAATACCCATTTTACAGGTGAGTAATCACAAAATGGTATTATTCCAAGTATGTCTCACACCCTGCTTCGGAAATATTAATTGCACGTGGGACATCCAATAGCAGTGTCCAAAAAGGGTGGGGATCCCAACAGGCAAAAGTGCACAAATTAAACCACTGCAGCTTGCAGAACTTTGCGGCCAAAAACAGCATCCGCTGAGGCCCGCACATCAACCTTATAAAACTTGGAAAAGGTATGAACAGAAGACCAAATAGCAGCTGTACAAACTTGTTCAACAGAAGCCTGGTGCTGAAAAGCCCAGGAAGCCCCAACAGCACGAGTAGAATGAGCAGTGATCTGAAAAGGGGGATCCCTCCCCTTGGCAGTATAGGCCCCAACAACGGCCAGACATATCCATTTACTAATGGTAGACTTGACGGGCGCCAAACCCTTCTTGGGCCCAGAGGGCACCACAAACAAGGCGTCCGTCCTACAGAAAGGAGAAGTAGCCACCAAATAGTACTTCACACAACGATCAATATCCAAAGAGTGCAGGACCCTCTCCTTGTCATTGCTAGGCTTAGGACACAAGGAAGGGAGAACCACATCCGGAAATCTGGCTTTAATCGGAAGACCGCCTTGTCCTGATGTCTTTCAAAGCAAGGGGCCTGAATAGACAGAGTCGCCAACTCAGAAACACATCGAACAGAGGTAATAGCCACCAAAAAGGCAACCTTTTGCGTGAGAATTGAAAGTGCAACATCCTGCATCGGCTCAAAAGGAGGCCCCTGGAGAGCCGACAGAACCAAATTCAAGTCCCAAACAGGCAACAAAGGCTTTCCAGGAGTGACCCCCTGGAAAAAAGTCTTAACCAAAAGGGTGGAGAGCAAAAGACCTTTGAAAGAAAACCGCCAGGGCGAAGACCTGCCCTTTCGAAGTACTAAGCTGAAAACCCAGGTCCAAACCGTGTTGAAGAAACTCCAAAATCCTGGGAATCGAAAACACCCTACAAGCCAAGGCCCTAGCCTCGCACCAATCAATATAGGACCACCAAGTCCTGTAGTAGATGTTAGATGAAGACTTCTTCCTAGCCCTAACAAGTGTCTGGATCACGGCATCAGACAAACTTTCATCTTTTAGAATGGAGGTTTCAGCAGCCACGCCGTCAAAGCCAGCGTTTGTAAATTGGGGTAACAAAGCTGACCCTGAGTGACCAGATCCGGAAACAGGGGCAACCTGTACTGATTGACCGCCAGCCGCACGACGTCTGCGAACCACACCCGTCTTGGCCTCCTTGGAGGCACCAGAATTGCTGGCACATCCTTTTGAACCAGCTTGCGCACCACCCTGTCTACCATGATGAAGGGAGGAAACAGGTACAGGAGACCCAGATCCCTCCAGGCAAGGGACATGGCATCCACTGCCAGAGCCAGAGGATCCTGAGACAGAGACAAAAAAGCAGGGAGCTTGTGGTTGTGACGGGAGGCAAAGAGATCCACCTCCGGGAACCCCCACTTGACAAAATGGATAGAAATACCTTGTTGTTGAGGGACCATTCCCCTCAACGAGAGGACCCCCTGCTGAGGGAGTCCGCTTCCATGTTCTCCACACCTGGAATGTACACCGCCGAGATGCATGGAACATTGTTCTCGACCCATGCAAGAATCAGAGAAACTTCCCTGAGGGCACTCCTGCTGCGAGTCCCTCCTTGGTGATTGATGTAAGCGACCGCCGTCCGATTGTCTGATCGAACCTGACCCGGTAAGCCTTGGAGGTGATGCGTCAAGTGCAACAGCACCAACCGGATAGCCCTCAGCTCCAAGACGTTGATGGGAGTGTGAGCCTCGAGGACCCCACAGCCCCTGGAACTGATGTTCCTTCCAGAAACCCCCCCCAGCCCGACAGGCTGGCATCCGTGGTGACCTTCTCCCAACAAGGGGCCAGAAAAGATCTGCCCCTCAGAAGATTCCTCGGTTCCAGCCACCACTGAAGAGACCGCCGAACCAGGGGAGACATCACAAATGACTGATCCAAAGACAGAGGGCATCCGTCCCAAGCCGCTAGCAGATGAAGTTGAAGAGGCCTCATGTGAAACTGAGCAAAGGGAACCGCCTCGAAGGAGGCCACCATCAACCCCACCAGCCTCATCTCTTGCCGGACGGACAGGCGAGGGTTGGACATAAGAAGACGTATCAGATCTTGAACCATCTGCACCTTTGACTGAGGCAGGAACACTCTGGTCTGAATGGTATCCAGATTCATGCCCAGAAAGGAAACCTCCCTTGATGGGGAGAGAGAAGACTTGGGGTAGTTGATCACCCAACCGAACCTCTCCAGCGATGTCACCACCGTCCTGGTGTCCAGCTCTGCCTGGCTGAGAGAGGATGCCGTGATGAGAAGGTCGTCCAGATACGGCACAATGCGAATGCCCTGGGAAAAGGCATTATACCCGCCAACACCTTTGTGAATACTCTTGGTGCCGAGGGCAGCCCGAACGGGTGAGCCACAAACTGATAGTGCTGATCTCCCACCACAAACCTGAGAAACCGCTGATGACCTGGGAAGATCGGCACATGAAGGTAAGCGTCCTTGATGTCTATTTACGTCATAAAGTCCCCTGGACGAAGAGAATTGATGGCCGAGACTCCATGCAAAATTCTTGGTCCTGATGAACCTGTTGAGAATCTTTAAATCCAGAATGGGTCTTATGGAACCATCCTTTTTGGGCACTGTAAAAAGGTTGGATAATAGCCCCGGCGTCTCTCTGAGAAGGGCACCAGGCAAATGACTTCCAACTCCAGAAGATTTTGTACTGCCAACAACAGCCCCTGCGCGGCCCGGGGGTCCCAAGGAACCCGAGACCTGAGGAATCTGGGAGGAGGCCGGAACTCGAACTCCAGCTTGTACCCGGAAGAGACCACTTCCAGGATCCATTTGTCTGTGACCTCCCGGGTCCAGACCTGGGCGAAGTGCCGTAGCCGTCCCCCCACCCGCGAGGGTGAGGGCACGCTCTCATTACTGAGAGAGCTTGGCAGCAGCCTTGGGTTTGGCACCCCAGGCAGTTCCGGGGCGGGCACATCCTCTGCCCCTACCCCAGGAGTCACCTCTGAACGCAGAGTAAGCAACTCCCCTGCTTGCTCGAGAGCCACGAAACGAAGGATTAAAGGAGCCTGCACCCCGAAAGCAGCGGCGTTGCGTTTTGCATTGTGGCAGTTTTCCTTCTTTCGCCAACGAGTCCAATTAATCTCCAAACAGGCGCATACCCAAGAAGGGTAGCCCTGTGAGCGCCAGGCGTGGGGGTGTAGGTGATGAGGCCAGTGGTGCTGATCCAGACGCCAGGGGCCCGGATTGCCGCGCAATGGCCTGCTGTGCACATGGTACGCAAATAAGCACATTATCCCCCACAAGGGATACCCCACAAACCACACACTGCTGGGGTTGCCCCAAAGGGACCCCAAGCCCGGTATCCTGGGAAGCCTCCATAAGGTGATTTTTTATGGTAGTCGCAATGACCAGTGGGAATTACGCTAATAAGCTACCCGGGATGCCCCTTAATGTCCGTTAGTGGGAGGATTTGTGAATGACAAGGAATAGACCCCAATTTGAGCGAGGGACCTAAGGACCAGGAAAACCCCTTTTTATCTAAGGTAAGGCATTCCTCCTGAAAGACACAATATAAGGTACCATAAGAATCACACCAAGCGCTATATACATATATATAAGCATTCATTCCTGATAAATATATAACATATATATTGTCAACACATATAGCACAAAAACACATTAAAATACAATTCTGAGTTGCGCTCGAACCTTAGACTCTCTGTACCATATCTAAATGCTCTACCTACTGAACCATTCAGCCTGTTCCTTCCATGAGCTGAGAGCCCCTAACGGGTTACCAGCAGTGTACAAATAAAAGGAACAGGCCCCGCAGGGCACTCAAAGAGAACCGGAGGAAATGGCGTCCATCAAGCAGCAGAGAGAAGGAGGAGGGCGGGCTAACGCGGATCGCGCGCCACGCGTGGCCCCGCCCCCTCCCAACCATGGCCAGAGACAGCGCTACCCAGCCATTGGCTGAGGGCCGCAAAGGGCGCCAGAGGAGCGGGGCGGGCCGCAACCAGCGCCCATCCCCGCCGCCTCTCCTGACTGAAACGTGAAGAGAAGGAATGGCCGCGCTCCCAGCCATGCTTCGGAGCCGGCCCGTTCTTTAGGGAGCCAGCCAGCCGCCGCTGAGAGCAACAGCCGTGCGGACCTGGCAAAATTAAACTAAGTGCGCAAAATCATTCCCAAACACACACGCACACACATGCTGGCCTGCGTAACAACCATAATAGGTCGCAAAATGGAGGTACAGGGCCCCCCCCCCCTATAATCTAAGACGGGGAGTAACGGAGGGGGGGTCCCAAACTACCTAATGTAGCGCAGGGAAAATAAAACGGACAGGGCATCCCATACCAGGATCGCGAACCTGGCGGCCGCCTACCCTTTGGAGAGGGTCTCACGGAGGAGCAGAGCTCCTATACAGTACACCTCTAAGGTGTAACCTACCCTCACCCGGACTCACAGCCAAGGCTGGGAGGCATAGGGACTAAGAACTAAAGTCCAGGCAGAAATAGGGACAAGTGGCCAGGCTTACCTGCAAGGGAAAGATAGACAGCCATCTTCTTGACTTGCTTCGCCGTCTGCAGAGACTTATCTGGGGAATGTGTGGGAGGTCCCAGGTATTTATGGACCGGGAGGGGCTCTCTAGTCATCTCTGCAGAAGTTGGCCCTTTACTGGACATAACCCCACGTGTAATTAATATTTCCGAAGCAGGGTGTGAGACATACTTGGAATATAATTTTTGTCGGAAAATCGGATCGCATGCAAAAAACTTCAGTAACTTAGGTGATTCAGCAAAGCTAATTAAATTCGTCCAGTCAAATAGGCTAGAAAATGCATGCGAAAAACGTACATTTGCATACGAAAATGGTGAGTTTGCATGCAAAAATAGTGAGTAAAGATTTCAGAAAAATCGGCTCGATTTTCCTGCAGAAAATCAAAAATCTCTGAAAGCATCTCTGGTGCTGAGAAGCTTTTACCCAAAGTGGTGCATTTGTTTTATACATTTCACACAGCTTCAGGATGATCGGGTGGTGTGCACATGAAATGTCTGTGTACTTCATTTGTCCCTGAATGTAATATATCATTGAAAATTTGTAACTATTTATTAATGCACTGGTGCAACTAGTCAGTTGTTTTGTTATTCATCTAACTGGAAGTGTAAATTCGAAATTGCCTATTGGGAAAGGCAGCTGGATGTCTTGTGAAATGTACTGGGAAAAAACAGCTATTTCAATTGTGTAGATTAAGTCCTACAGAGCTACAGGAGTTAACTTTCATTTACTGTTAAAAATAATGGACCAAAACCCACAGTCCAACTGACCTGGAGTCTATAAGATTCCAGGGCTGCTTCATTCCCTTCCCCCGGGGCATCCAGAATCGATACCCCCCCCCCCCATGTAAACCAGAAACTCACCTTCTTTCCCGGTCCAACGACGCATGAGTGAGCAGCGGCCACATCCCCGTAAATGCCTGTGACAGGCGTTTGTGAATGGCCGGCATGGGCACGCTTCCTTTTTGAAGGTAGCAGGGGATGCACTCGCCAGTGTGCTCAGCCTCTCGTCCAATCAGCTCACTCAAATCCACACCTGCTTTTTCGTCTAAGACTAGCGGATCCGAGCGAGTTGATTGGACAAGAGGCTAGGCATGCGCCGTAGGACCAGGAAAAGCTAAGTTTGTTCAGGTGACCTGGGGGGTTTAACACAGTGGGATTGGCGTGCCGGGGGGGGGGGGGGGGTTTCATTAGAACAGTAATAAAAAATATAAAAGAATTCTGAATTGTCTTTTTCACTCATAAAAACGCTGGCAATTGCTATCCTGGCGTTTTTAGATAAAAAAAAAAAACATAAGGGAATGTGCAGTGTATTTTTTACAACTGCTCAGGGCAGCTGTAAATCATTTCTTCAAAAGAATCAAAATCACAAATTTTTTACAATTGAAAATTTTAGTTGTATTTTTTTCACTTTTTGAGAGAAGACAAATGAAAAAAAAGTCAAAAGTTTTATTTTTACACAATTTAATCACACGTAATTGAAAAGGCTATAGATGCACTAGACACATTTCTTGCGACAAAGATAGCTGAATCTAAGCCAATGTTTCAAACAAGGGTTTAGGGACACTTTATAGCTGTGTAATTTGAGACATCACCCCTCCTTCTTGTCTAATACCCACAACCTAAGCTGCTGTGCCTATAGTCTGTATGGTTCGCAACTAATTTTTGTTATTCTACCTTTTAAACATATTTGCTGCTTGTTGCTAATAGGTGGTTCTACTAGGTGCCCCCCACATCAGCTACAAATTTTCACAGAGCAACCTGCCATTTTCATTTATTTGTATCAGCTAAGTGCAAGCATAGGGACAGTGTCTACCCAACACTAGCAAGCTAAGATAAAGGATATATAAAAAAAAAAGTTTGAGGTAAAAAAGCAAACCTGAAACGCAGCAGTCCTCATAGCCTGTATGTCTCCTACACACACACTTAATGTTTTACTCTTGGATGGACAATGTCATCTATATACTCTATATATAAGTAACCACTTCCTCAATCATGGAACCAAAATGGCAGTTAATTAGGTGACTAACGCAAACAATTCAAGTGTGATATACAATCACACTGGGAAATTCAAATTCGTCAAATTCATAACAATCAGTAAAGCCATACATGAATCAGAAAGTGGTTAATGGGTATATGGGTATAACCCTTGAAATGCCAACCGTGGATTCTGAAGTGCTCGTACAATCTACATTCCTGGCATTTTACCCACATCTGTAAAAAAAAACCCACACCTGCCAGGATTTAGTGCTGGGGCATCTCCTCTTCCCCCAGGTGGTATCTGATCCCCCAGCCACCGCTGAAAGGGGCATATATTGGAGTGGAATGATGTAATCCGCTCCTCTAGGAAAAAAAGGCCATGGTGGAGGACGGCGATCAGAAGCCAGTAGTGATCAGTGGATGGCGGGGTGAGGGCAAGGGACTTTAAACTCCTGCCCCCCAGGCTTTTTTGCATCCACAAAGCCTGTGGGGGGGTAGAAGAGCCCACAGACTGTGAGGGCTATATATGCTTGTAGCCTTCAGTGCCGGGAACCAGTCCAGTTAGCCCTTGCACCCTGGTCTACAAGTCCACATAGCTGGCACTGGGCTGGCTTAACTAGGAAGGGGGACCCCAACTTTTGTTTTTATTTTTAAGGGTTTTAACCCAGATGAAGTGGCAGTGTGAATGTGCAAGAGGAGAACCGCATGGGGCTCCACTGAGATGGGTATGATATTATCAGTCGATATCCAAAAAGCATTTGATACCCTTGTCAAGTATAAGGGGAATATAGTCAAAATCAAGGGCTTCTGTGTATAGTAATGTTTATAAAAACCTTAATAGCGCAGTTTGGTACTAGGATGGGGTGCCACCTCTCCCCGGCACTGTTTTTATTAGCCAGAAGAATTTTAGGGGAGTCATGTGCAGGAAGGAGGAACACAAGTGTGCTATTTTTGCAAATTACTTGCTGCCACACCTGAGGATTCCTTGGAAGCAATTATGACAATACTAAATTGGTTCTCAGAGCTCTTGGACCTGAGGGTGAACAGGGGCAAGTCCATGGCTTTAAACATTAGCACTGACTTATCAGCGGTAGAACGCTTACAGAATAGTTTTGATTTTCAATGGGCAATATATTACATACCTAAGAATAAAGCTGCCAGCAAAACTAGAAGATTATGAAATAAACTATGGCCCTTATTCATCAAGCGATAGCGCCAGGTAGTGTCCGACGAGCGCCAGGTAGCGGCAGCTAACGGCGACTACCGACTCAAGTACGCCCGGCGGCGGTCACAATGACGCATTTATCAAGCAAAATGAGGCTAGCGCCGGCGAGAGCGACGGCTAGCGCGGCATTCATCATGAAGCCGGCTGGCCCGAACAGCGCCGCTGCAAATTCCCTCACAGCGCCAGGTATGAGCTGTCGCTCCCTGGCGATGTCCAATGCATTTCAATGGAGCAATCTATAATAATTCATGATTAATTGGTAATTTTTTTATTTTTAATTTTTTTAATGTCAAAAAATCGGAGAACACTTCTGCAATGTTAGGATTTATTTTTAAGTAAAAAAAAAAAAAAAAAAAATATGTGCTGAATTGATCTAACAGGTCTGAGATTAATGTATTCATATTACAAAATGATTCTAAAAACATGTATAATGTTACATTCAAAAAATATGGTTGTTTAGGGGTTAAAAACTAGTTAATACAGATCGCCGCCAGCGCTCTGGGGTTTAAACAAGGAATGGACAGCGACAGCACATTCAGAGCGTGATTTTTTGATGAATATGAAGCTAGCCGTTCGCTCTGGCCATTCGTTGTCAGGCGCTCACATACAACGCTGGACCTGTGAAACAGCGACCCCCCAGCCCGTATTCAACATTACCGCACACCGACTGAGTCGCTGTCTTCAAGCTAACGCCGGCCAAGCACAGCGAATACTGGCTGGCGCTGAAAAAATCACGCTACAGTCGCTCATCTGTCGCTACCTGGCGCTATTGATGAATCGGCCTCTATATCTCTTTATTCAAAAACCTAAAGAAGACCTACAAAGACAGGATAGAAAGGCTTTGTCCTGGACAGAAAGGACCGTGGTAATTAAGATGAATTGTATACACTACCTGTCACCATGAAGATAAAAGATATACATTAATTGCAAAGAGCGGGATTGTAATTTATATGGATTCGTAAACTGATTAAAACTGAATCAGGCCACAATGTTTAGCCTAAAAAGTAGAGGCGGGTTGGGAGAGCACGATTAAAAAAAAATACAGTTTTGTGAGTACTCACCTTTAAAACGGATATTATAAGTGTGACATACACTCCGCTTCAACTCTTCATGACATTTGGGTTATTCTCCAGTAGAGGGCGAACTTCTGCAGAGATGAATGTAAAAAAGGAGCTCCTCCCAGTCCATAAATTCCTGGGACCTCCCACCAATTCCCCAGTGTAAAGTAGCAGTAAGGGGACCAGGAAGAACAAAATATAACAATACTAACAACCAAGAAACAAAGGTTCACCATATAAAGGATCCAAAATACCAAAAGGGTGGGGTGAAGCGGAGTGTATGTCACATATCTTATAATATCCGTTTTAAAGGTGAGTACATACAAAACGGTATTATTCCAAGTGTGACATACACTCCGCTTCAACTCTTCATGACATTTGGGACATCCAATAGCAGTGTCCGTCATGGGAGGGAACCATAAACAGTAAAGAATGCACCAACTTAAACCACTGCAGCTTGCAGAACCTTGCGGCCAAAAACGGCATCCGCTGAAGCCCGCACATCAACCTTGTAAAACTTGGAAAAAGTATGAACAGAAGACCAAGTAGCAGCCTTACAAACTTGTTCAACAGAAACCTGGTGCTGAAAAGCCCAGGACGCACCGACAGCACGAGTAGTATGCGCAGTGACCCTAAAAGGGGGAGTCCTCCCCTTAGCAGAATAGGCCCCAACAATGGCCTGACGAATCCATTTGCTAATGGTAGACTTGGCGGGCGCCAAACCTTTCCTGGGCCCGCAGGGCACCACAAAAAAGGCATCCGTCTTGCGGAAAGAAGAAGTAGTCACCAAATAATACTTAACACAGCGAACCACATCCAAATTGTGCAAAACCCTCTCCTCGTCATTGCTAGGCTTAGGACACAAGGAAGGGAGAACAATATCCTGATTGAGATGGAAAGGAGAACCCACCTTAGGAAGGAAATCTGGCTTAAAGCAAAAGACCACCTTGTCCTGGTGTCTTTCAAAGTAAGGGGCCTGAATCGACAGAGCCGCCAACTCAGAGACACGCCGAACAGAGGTAATAGCCACCAAGAAGGCAACCTTTTGAGTGAAAACAGAAAGAGCAATATCCTGTAACGGCTCAAAAGGAGGACCCTGGAGAGCCGAGAGAACCAAATTCAAATCCCAAACAGGAACCATAGCCTTCCGAGGGGGTAGAACATGAGTGACCCCCTGGAAAAAAAGTCTTAACCAGCAGGTGTAAGGCAAAAGATCTTTGGAAGAAAACAGACAGAGCAGAGACCTGCCCCTTCAAGGTACTAAGCTGGAACCCAAGATCCAGACCGTGCTGAAGAAACTCCAAAATCCTAGGGATCGAAAACACCCTGCAAGGCAAGGCCCTAGCCTCACACCAGTCAATATAGGACCGCCAAGTCCTATAGTAAACGCCAGAAGAGGACCGCTTCCTAGCTCTAATCAAAGTCTGAACAACAGCCTCAGACAAACCTGTTTCAGCTGCCAAGCTGTCAAAGCCAGCATTGGTAAATTGGGATAAAGTAGTTGACCCTGAGATAACAGATCCAGAAACATGGGAAGCCGGTACTGATCTACCGCCAGCCTTACAACGTCTGCGTACCAAACCCTTCTTGGCCACCTTGGAGCCACCAGAATTGCTGGTGCCCCTTCCAGAGCCAGTTTGCAAACTACCTTGCCCAGCATGGAGAAGCGAGGAAACAGGTACAGAAACCCCAGATTCTTCCAAGCAAGGGACAAGGCATCCACTGCCAGAGCTAGAGGATCCTGAGATAGAGACACAAAGGCCGGGAGTTTGTGATTGTGCCGTGAGGCAAAGAGATCCACCTCCGGAGTCCCCCACTTGCGACAAAGAAATCGAAAAACCCAGGGGTTGAGAGACCACTCTCCTTGGCGAGAGAACCCCCTGCTCAGGGAGTCCGCCTCCGTGTTCTCCACTCCCGGAATGTAGATTGCCGAAATGCAAGGAACATTGCTCTCCGCCCAATGCAGGATCAGAGAGACTTCCCTGAGGGCACTCCTGCTGCGAGTCCCTCCTTGGTGATTGATGTAGGCTACCGCCGTCCGATTGTCTAAACGAATCTGAACCGGAAGACCCTGTAAGTGCGACGTCAGCCATGACAGGACAAGCCGGATGGCTCTGAGCTCTAAAACATTGATGGGGTTGTGAGCCTCCTGAGGACCCCACACCCCGCTGAACCGATGACTTTTCCAGAAACCTCCCCAGCCCGACAGGCTGGCATCCATGGTAACCGTCTCCCAGCGAGGAACCAGAAAGGATCTGCCCCTCAACAGGTTGCTCGACTCCAGCCACCACCGAAGGGACTGACGACCCCTGGGAGACATCCTGAACGGTTGATCCAATGACAGCGGACACCTGTCCCAATGCGTCAATAGATGAAGTTGAAGAGATCTCATGTGAAACTGCGCAAACGGGACTGCCTCGAAGGAGGCCATCATCAATCCCACCAGTTTCATCCCCTGTTGGATAGAGGGGCAAGGATTTCCCAGAAGAAGGCGGATCACATCATGATTCCGCTGCACCTTGGTCTGGAGTAGAAACACTCTGGCCTGAATGGTATCCAGATTCATGCCCAGGAATGAAATCACCCGTGATGGCGAGAGAGAGGACTTGGGGCAGTTGATCACCCACCCGAACCTCTCCAGGGTCAACATCCCCTGGTGGGTGTCCAGCTCCGCCTGACGGAGGGAAGAAGCTGAAATCAATAGGTCATCCAGAAACGGCACAATGCGAATTCCCTGAGCTCTGAATAAGGCCATTATGCCCGCCAGAACCTTGGTGAAGACCCTCGGCGCCGAGGTCAACCCGAAGGGAAGGGCTACAAACTGAAAATGTTGATCGACCACCTCGAACCTGAGGAATCTCTGATGCGCTGGAAAAATTGGAACATGCAAATACGCATCCTTGATGCGTCTATGGATGTCATGAAATCCCCTTGATGAAGGGAATTGATGGCCAAGCGCAGAGTCTCCATGCGGAACTTCTTGGTTCTGATGAATCTGTTGAGGACCTTGAGGTCCAGAATGGGTCTTACAGAACCTTCTTTCTTGGGAACCGTGAAAAGATTGGAGTAGAAACCCCTGCCTCTCCGACGGAGGCACCGGGCATACAACTCCCATGTCCAGAAGGTTTCTTACTGCTAACAGGAGCCCCTGTGCAGCCTGAGGATCCAAGGGCACCCGAGACCTTAAAAATCTTGGAGGAGGCCAGTACTCGAACTCCAGTTTGTACCCGGAGGAGACCACTTCCAAGATCCAATTGTCTGTGACCTCCCGGGCCCAGACCTAGAAGAAGAGCCGCAGCCGTCCCCCCACCCGTGTAGGTGGGGGCGCCCCTTCATTGCTGAGCTGGTTTACCCGCAGGCTTGGGCTTGGAACCCCAGGCAGAAGTGGGACGGGCCCGACCTCTGCCCCTGTTCCAGGAAGAGCCTCTGACACCCGAGAAGGCCAAACCTCTACCAGCTCTGGCACCCCGAAAGGAAGGATTGAAAGAGCCTGCCCCCCAAAAGGGAAAGCGCTATTTCTTCCGCTGAGGTAACTTACCTCCCTTTGCCACAGCATCCAACTTATCTCCAAAGTACCCAAGAAGGGAAGCGCTGTGAGCGATTTCTTGGCCGCCGTCCACTGACGGAGCCATACCGATCGGCGCATGACCACCAATAAGGCTGAAGTCCTACTACACATAACAATAGTGTCTTCCATAGCAGCCAAGACAAGATCCATGAACAATTCAAATCTTTTCAGCGTAGTGAACTCAGCGCTGGCCGGATCAAGGTGAGCGTCATTTAACCAGTCCCTAATCAGAGGCCTAGCACCCACCGACACTAGCGCAGATGCACAAACAGGCCACAAAGCTGAACCAACACAGGCAAAGGCATGGCATGCCATCTGATCAAGGCGCCTATCCTCACCATCCTTTAGGGAAGTGGCGTCTGGGGTGTGAAGCACGGAGGAGTTGGTCAACCCCAAAACTGGTGCATTGACCTCGGGAGGAGAAGCCCAGCGCTTAACCGCTTCCACCGGGTAAGGATACTTCTTATCCCATCCCTGAGGAACACCCGGAAGCCAACTAGGTTTCTCCCATTCCCTAAGGATTAATGCATCAAAATGACGCTGGGTAGGGAACTCCAAACGGGGCTTGTGGGCCCCAAAAAATTCCTCCTTCTTGACGGGGTGTGCCTCGGCCCGCGCAATATCCAAAACCCCCAAGAGATGTGACAAAACCGTGGCCGTGTCAACAGCATCCCCCAGCGCCTGCCCAACATCAGCCTCGCCAAACCGTACATCATCAGCCTCTGACTCCTCATACAATTCCCCCTCCTCTAACGGGGAATAATCCGACATATCGCATGAATCATCATCAATATCCCAAGTCGCCTGGACCGACGACAAATGTCTCTTTTTAGCCTGGGCCTTCTTGCCCACCGCACTAACCATAAATTTTTTCGATGCTGGCCAACCTAGCACAAACATCGGAAGGCGATGAAGCGGGGGGCTCCGACCCAGAAGGCTGGGCACCCGACTGCCGCGATATGGCCGTTTGTGCACATGGTATACAAATAAGCACATTCTCACCCGTAAGGGATGCCCCACAACCCACACATGGCCGGGATTGTCCCAGAGGGACAGTCGCAAGACCGCAGGGAATTTAAGCAATAAGCAACCCAGGATGCCCCTTAAAAGTCCCAGTGGGAGGATTTGTGGTGATCTATTTTAAGACTAGGGACCCCAGGACTAGGAGGATCCCCTTATCATGCACAAATACGGTGCAATCTGTAACACACAATGAAGTCAACATAAGTCACAATCGCCTCAAAGTATACATATATATATATATATATATAATCACATATATCCATATAAATTTAAATTCACACATGCGAGAGAAAAGGAGGCCTCCCCTGCTAAAGAGGGGCCCCCGCATAAGCTAAGGAAGTGGCCAACAGGCCCTTTACCGGTCAGGAGCACGCAGGATCAGCCACAGCAGCACCAAGATGGCCAACGGAGAAGAGCCTCATGAGAAAAGGAGGAAGAGGAGGCCCAGCGCAGAGCGTGCGCTCACCAGGCCCCGCCCTCCTCCCAGCACCGCGGATCCCAGCACTGCGGATCCCAGCCATGGGCTGGCCCGCAGCATCGCGCCAAACGAGGGGGCGGGGCTACCGCGACTGAGCCGAGAGCCAGGCCCCGCCCCCTCCCCGAACAAAGCCTGAGGGGGAGAAGCTCCCCAGACTGAACAAAGGAGGCCAGCACAGTTAAGGCCCCATGTATAAGCAAACACCTGTCACAGTAAAGACACAAGTGAAAACACTCACACACACACAGTGTCACACACACATAAGACCAATAAACCAACCGAGTATAAAGGCCAGCCATCCCCCCCCCCCCCTAGAGGGAAGTAAGGGACCCAGAAGGGGGGAATCCCAGCCAGAATCTAGTCATAGTAATGAAAGGGACAGGGCATCCCACACCAGGATCACCAAACCCGGACAACCTACCCCTTGTGATGGGGTCTCACGGTGGAGCGATGCTCCTTGCACACCCATAAGGTGATACCTACCCTCACCAGGACCCGCAGCCAAGGCTGGGAGGCTCAAGTAGGGATAATTTAGGAAAGGTCCTGGCAGCAATAGGGCCAAAAATGGCCGGGGCGTGAGCCTGGCTTACCTGCAAGGAAGAGAAGTCTTCATCTTCTGTCTTCCTCGCCTTCCTGCAGACAAGAAACTGGGGAATTGGTGGGAGGTCCCAGGTATTTATGGACTGGGAGGAGCTGCTTTTTTGCATTCATCTCTGCAGAAGTTCTCCCTCTACTGGAGAATAACCCGAATGTCATGAAGAGTTGAAGCGGAGTGTATGTCACACTTGGAATATATTAATATGCCTCAAGAATTGCCTTTCAGCAATGTATACAGTTTGAAACATGCCAGCTTGGGTAGCTATGGTAATGGTTGCTAACAATCTGATTGCAATTCAAGTGCTATTCTGGATCCCGGGGAGACAAAGACCCCCAATTGGGTGCCCCACACTGTTGGAATTACTGAGGGTGTGAGACAAGTGTGATAGGGATGGCTCCCTGAACTCCAGAGGGACACAATTGACCCCAATTCTTGGCACCCTCGATTTCATCCCAATAATGCTCTGAAACTCTATACAAGACACCAGACTGCCACATTCCCTCAGTTATGTGTTATATCAAATTTCCCCTCTGGAACAATACAGGGCGGCTCAGATTCTTCACTTTCACCATTGATCAAATGTAGGATGGAAGGAAGAACCTGTAACCTCACCATATGAAAAATACGAGACCCCAGGAAGAGCAGGATGCATATCACTGGCGTATTCAAGTTTATTTAAGGTGAAGGAACTCCCCTACATGAAAGAATGGGAGAAGGATATGGAAGAGGTATACCCCATAACATAATGAAGAATAAAGCCAGAATTTAATTGTCTAGTGGACCAATGTCAATATCTCTCAAGATGGCATCCTAAGCCAATGAGAGTGGCAAGGATATCCCCGAATATTTCTTCAAAATGCTTTAGGGGGTGCAATGCCAAACGTAACATTTGGCACATATGGTGGCTCTGTCCGAAAGAAAAATGTTTTTGAATTTAAGTTTATAGACGGATTTACAAAATTATTCACAAAGATATCCAATGCGATCCTAATTAAGGTTTACTGGGAGTGAGACCTGGGGAGTTGTGCGAGGCAAAATGAAGAGGCAAAAAGTACTTTAAACGAAAACTAAACTGGATAATGGTTAAAGGAGCACTACCGCGAGTTTTTCATGGGAACTTCGAATTAAATGGTAATTTGTATATAGGCAAGTGCTGGTGTAGTTAAAAAGTAGGTCTATGTTGTGCAGCTCTAAAGTGGCAGCTGCTGTAAATATCGGCTGGGTGTCGGGGAGCGTCACCCGGACTGATCCAACTGCTCAGATGGGGGGAGAACATGTTCCCTGCGCTGTGTGCGGAGAGGTGCAGGGCAGCATAGTGGAGAGGGCAGAGGAGGGGGACGGGGCTTTAGTCCACCACAGTGTTGATTTATGTTGATAATAGCTGACACTGCCTCCCTATGTCCTCGCTATTCAGTGCTAGGCAGTGTCCAGCATCAGGTGGAGAGTGTGTTCTCCTTTGTTGAGATTAGCGAGGACATAGCGAGGCAGTGTCAGCTACGTGTCAAGCATCAGTTCTGGCTGCCGTCCAACATAAAGCAATTGCAACATTGTCTCAGCTTTAGAAGGTCATATAGCTGAAACAGTGCTAAAGTTTCAGCAAGTGCTTTGGTTCAATTGTTAGTGAGCTGGTCTATGAAGCTTAGTATTGTGAGTTTATATCCCAGTCAATTTTATTTTTTTGTTTAGTTTAATTTAGAATTTTGTGCTTAAATCCTGTTTTTTTGCTCTACACATTTTATTTTGAAAAGTTTTTTTTCATGTTTCCTCTGCTGCAGTATCTTTCAGTTTACCATTTTCTCTTTCATATTCGTACAACATGTTTTCCATGTATTTTTTCAGCTTTGTGTGTTTTGAGCGAAGCACAACCCAGGATTTTCACTATCTGTTTTGTTTTGTGCCTCTAGGGGCATCCCAACTTGGGATGCCTCGCTATGTGAAATCCCCCAGTTTGTCGTGAAAACGTACCTTTCCCTGTCCCATGGCGCATGGATGGGCTCTCGTCCAATCAGCACGGTTTGCTCGGCTGGCTCTATTTGCATGCAGAGCATGGCACTCGGGAGCCTGAGCAGCAACATCTTTGGCCGCCCAGCCTATCTAAATGGCTATCTGTGGCAGCGCGCCTCAGCCCAGAGATGCTGAGGATGCAGCTACGGCTATTTACATTGCCATTGGAGCCAGGAAAAACAGTGGGATTTGTGGTGACCTGGGTGGTGTTTCACAGTGGGGAATCCCGATTTAGGATGCGCCAGGGGGAAGGCTAGAGGCCAGCACTGGAGTCTTTTAGACTTCAGGGTCGGCCACTCAGAGTTTTGTTTCACATTAATACCTTTATATATACCTGCAGTCATTCAAAGCAGAATTTCAGTCGTTTTCAGTCAGTTTAGTTTATTTTGTAAAGATATTTGAGTATATTACATATCTGAGTCACCTGGTGATCTCATCACAGAAGCAGCACCTCACACACACAGCTGTTACCGCCGAGTACAGCGCCTGCCTGTGAGCAAAGCTGTTGCTAGGAGACCAGTGGGCTAAATGATGCAGCTCACTGAATAAAACCCAGCAGATCCCTCCATTCAGCAAATGGACTGAGCCATTGTCATTATACAATTTAAAAGTAAGGCATATATTTTTTCCTTTTTCTATTGCCACATTATTTATACACATGTTAGAAGCTATTGTGTGGCTATTTAATTATTTATCTTTCTTAATGCAAATTTTCGCGATAGTGCTCCTTTAATGTAAGACTGCTGGTTAATTTTCATACTGTTTTTAGTGTTCCTTTGTTAAATATTTGTATATAGATTAACTTATGTGTATCCGTTAAGGTGGTTTTGTGGGTTTTTGTAAGGTAGGTAGATAATAGTCTAATAAAATAGTATATTAAAGAAAAATCAAAGGATATGGAGTATTTTGACTGAGGTTGGTGAGTTAAGTAGGTTTTAGTATGATTTTGTTGGTAATTTGCCTCTTAAAATAATTTCCATTGTATATTAATAGTTTAATATGTAAATAAGTACCTAAAGTATTATGTACAGCTGAATTAAAGCAGACCAAAACCCACATTTTCAACTAGCATCCCCCGAAGACTGCCATCTTACAGAGGGGGACAGCAAAATCAGTTCGTGGACAGTTTAGTAAGAGAAAATATCAATTTCTAGTTCTACAAACTAGCTTCAAAGGGAAAAGCCACTTTTGTGGACTCTCTGGCAGACCACAAATCAGATGTGCCAATAATCACGAGACTCTTACCTGCCGCTAATCTCTCACCCACAGCTTCAGTACGAGAAGCGGGTGAATATTGTCTCAGTAAGGAGAGCTCACATTGACCTCAATGGGCACCTCCGTACACATAGATTGTACATATACAGAGACACCTATTAAAGTCAATGGGAGCACGCTGTACTAAGGCCACACATAGACAATGTGCCAGTTTCTCATGCCAGCACTGTGGGTGAGAGATGTGTAGCACAGGAACAGGTGACAGGTAGGTAAGGAGTTTTGTGTCCTTTGGCATATATGATCTGAGGTCAGCCAAGAAAGTGGACTTTATATTCAATAGTGAACCCCAAGGACTTTTAAGAAACTTAAATTTTTCTCTGTGTTGCTTTACAAGAGAAATACTGAACAAATGTCTGTGTAGATGGCTGTGCACAAACCAGTTTAATTTACTGATGCAACATGAAGCCTTAAAAAAGTTGATATAAGTTGTGCTCAATATATACAATATCTATATATATATATCTATATATCTATATATATAATGCAGAAATGCTCTGCAGGGAGGCAAAGGGCCCGTGTATTGTGTTGGACGCCCACCGAAAGTCTTCCAGAGCAAGAGCCCTCAGCAGGACCCGACATCTGTGAATTTCTAACGGTTAACATCATTACTTCTCTCTTACTTTCCACCTGAGCAGCTGCTTACAAGAGAAAAACAATTTGCATAATGCAACCGCCAGCCAAAAACACTTTGCCCTAAAATCTACAAGGCCTTTTAAAAGGAGACCATAAAATGCACAGTTAAATGAACAGCTTCAAAAATTTTCTTTGCTTAATCACGTCGAACACAAGGGAACACGGGACTACCTGCTTTCTCTGCGTTTAATGTTTATGCCTTTCTTTAAAATTACATCAAAATACATACTAATAAGACAGAAAATGGTAAACCACTGTAATGGAGTTAGAAAGTATATCAACTCCTCTGATGTCATTTTGTAAGCATGTCATAAATCGTGTAAATCATGCTTATGTAAACTGTATATAACCTAAAAAAAATGTTTTCTGTTTGTTAGGCTCATAATAACTATCATTATAGGGTCCTTCAGACCCTATAATAACTATCATTATAGGGTCCTTTAGACCCTTATACCAGTTTAAAGGGCAGAAGGTGTGGAAAACCAGCCAGTCACCTGCTATGTGGGCAATGCAGGCTGCTAGCCTTCAGGGTTGGGGGGTGGCCACTCGGCCTCTGCGCCCTAGTCTACCAGCCCCCGCAGCTGGTGCCCAGGCTGGATTTGCCAGAGATGGGAACCACACATCTTTTTTTTATTTTTAAGAGTTTACCCATTCATACTGAAACCCTTGATAGTGCGCATCATAATGGTATTTCATTTGAAAATCTCCTAACACGTTGGAGTGTCACCTGGGCAGGAACACACACAATATGGTTTTCTAAAAAAATTCAGCTATTTCCCCCAAAAATATTGAGAAAGTACTGACAAAATTACAAACAAGACTTCATGTTAAAGCCCAAACTCTGCTGAAAAAACAATATAAATGTTTTCCTGGAAATTCTTGCAAAAATCACAGTTAAACATATATAGGGATAAATGGTTACAAATAGCCTGGGAAACAATGGTGGCAAAATCTTTAGGTTAAAGTGGCATCATTTCCTAAGTGTAGAAACCACTGCATGCCTGTTCAGGCTTTGAAGTTTAACACCATGAATAGTAGAATAAAAAAAAGAGGGCACATAGTGTGCAGATGTCGCCACCACACATTCAGGTCAGGATTGTTTTCTTCATTCCATCTGGGCATTTTTGGTGCTATGCCAAAATGGAAACAAGCTGCTGTCTCTATTTTGGCACAGGACGCCCACATGATAAGGCAGCCAGGCTCTAGACCAGGAAAATCGCTTCTTGCAATACATACAGACCTTTTATGCATTGCAGTGCATCAGTGGCGTAACTAAATGTGATGGGACCCTGGTGCGAATATTAAATTGGGCACTTTCAAAGCTCATACAGTAAATTTTTTTATGTCAGTGAAACAGCAGAAATGGATGCTTCCTGTCTCTAAATTATGGCAACTGATCACAAATATGCTAAAAAAGGATGAGAAGCAGCAATAACAGGACCCTCCTGGGACCTGGTGCGATCGCACCCTCTTACCCTCTATAGTTACTCCTCTGCTGTGCATTGTGGTTCATTACTGGCCATATGAAGGCATAAAAAGTGTGTGTATAATCTCTTTGTACCAGGTTTGCTTTAAAGCAGTGCTTACATTGCACAACATAAGATAAATAAGAATTCATCTAAGCAGAGCTGGCACGTTATTTTGCAATGAGAATTAGGCAAATTGTTGTTTAGACGTGAAGGTTTTCCTCTAGCCTTATCTCCTGCAACTGGACTGTTAAATATGTAATAAAATATAAATAAAAATTTCTGAAACTGCGCTCTCTTCCAGACTCATTAGGTTGGGAAATTGCTCTTGCGACTTAATGAAAACGCCAGGCTCTGAGCGAGATATCAGCAGTCAGAAATATGTAAATCAGCGGCGGCTTAGATAAAATAGTAACAAATAACAGGCGGTAAGGTTATGGAGAGGAGGGACTGCAGAGAAAAAGTAGCCGATAACATAGAATATACTGGTGTAGATTCACTACAGTAAAACCCACAATAGCATACAGCGACAGGCAAATATATGTCACAATCAATTTACACTACAAGGACACATGTTAATGTAATGACTATTTCAATATTTCAATGCCTGAGCTTCATATGTCCCAAGCACAAACAATTTTCGCTATGCCTGGTCAATAAGTCTTCAGTACCAGTCTGGGAACCATGTACGTCACTGTGCTTTTAAAATCAGAATTGAATCTTTACTTTGTATTCTTCTGAGAGAATTGTTAAACATAATTGCACATATAATTATGTAAATACCATCTGCAGCCATGACAGTGTTATCGATCAACAGGCCAACCTGTCTTCTACAACATCCCCACTCTGACTAATCAGAAGTCAGAGTGGGGATGTATTATGAAATTCACCTCTTCTTTTACATCATCAGAGCTACTCCCCTTAGTCAGACCCTCGACTGGTTACTTACTTCTAACATTAACCCTCACTGGATTTCTCTAATCAACTGATGCTAACCCAGATGCAACCTCCGCTCTGACTCTGATATTATCCTGTCCCCATTGGTCACTTCCTAATATTTATGCCTTCAAGACTTCTCCTGTTCCTCTCCACTTCTCCGGAATGCACCCACCCACTCAATTTGTCAATCTCCAATGCTCTAAGCTTTTAAAAATTCCTTTAAAGTGGACCAACACCCGATGCTGATCGGCCCGAGAATCTATAAGATGATCGGGGTGCCCCGCTGTGAGAAACCCCCCAGAAAGCCCCGAAATCCCTACCTGCTCCTCGATCCAGCGGCGCATGCGCGAGCCGCCGCTGCCGCTCACGCATCCCTCTAGCAGGGCGCGCACCCATTCACAAACAGCCGGCGCGGGTACGTAAGAGTGACGCGCGGGAGGCGGCGGCGGGCGCGCTCGCTTGTCCGTCGGCGGGGATTGCCCGCAGCGGTCACATGGGAGCGGGGACAGGTGAGTTTTTGGGGCTTTCTGGGGGATTTCACACAGCGGGGCACCCCCGATCGGAGTGCCCCACCGAAGTGGACCAAAACCCAGGATAGTCAAAATCCTGGGTGTTGGTCCACTTTTAAATTCACCTCTTCAGACAGGATAATAACCTGGCTTAACACTTTAAATGCCAAGCGTTGTCGTTTCTATGGGTTTGCTTTTCCTACTTTTAAGTACCAAGCCCGTAGAAACTTGGCAATTTACCCTCTTTCCCCGAAGATGAGATCAGTGGAGGCCGGGTGTGAAAGCAGGCTACCATTAACCCTTTGGTGCCATTACCTGCTTCCCCAAAGCCCTGGAGGCAAAGCCGTCATGGCCATGGCCACCAAGGGTGGCCTTCGCGCCCTTGTCTAAAAGCTCAGGCTGGTTTTATTCACAAGGGGAAATCCCACATCATTTTTTAAAACAAAATTAAAAGGGTTTTTAGCCCTTAACATTTTTTTAAAAGCCTGGGGTCCCCTCCCCAATAACTCTATGTCATTTTCAATTTACCCTTGATCTCCTGTCATTCAGCCATTATAAAAGGCTTCCAGCAGCAGGAGTGAGAGCTCTCTGTACGGCCGCTGCCGTTATTGACACAAAGTTACATCTCCTAGATCCGCACTCTCCTGTCGCCCATTCACTTGAATGGGTGGACGGAGCATGCACGGAGCCAGAGAATGCGGCTCTGTGTTGTCATTTAAGATGGTGAGGCCCAGGGCCTAGAGCACCGGAGGAGCGGCACAGGCCCTTGGATAAGACACAACAGTAGGGTAGGTGTGGTGCCCTGGAATGGAAACAGAAGACAAAAGAAATTTACGAGTAAGGACATAAAGGGACGTCCCCAAGCAGTATCATCATTAAGGGTAGGACTGTGCCAAAACAGCCAAAAACCGACTGTGCCAACATAACCAAGAACAATGGCACTGACACCTCAAACTTAGAGCCCCGGAGAGGGGTTCACCACCGTTTGCAACAATTTACACCCCAGAGTGACATGAAGTCTGTAAAACTTGGTGAAGGTGTGAAGAGACAACCAGGTTGCCGCCTTACAGACCTGTTCCACTGAAGCCTGATGTTAAAAAGCCCCAGACGTGGCAATCACCCTGGTGGAGTGAGCGGTGACCCGGAAGGGGCGCCTCCTTCCCTTTGCAAGTGTAGGCTTGTATGACCGCCTGTCTGATCCATCTGCTACGAGTGGACCTGGCCGCCGCCACGCCCCTGGGACCACAAACAAGAATTCCCACTCATGTAGTTCACGGGTAGCGGTCAAGTAATTCCTTAATGGCCTGACCACATCGAGGGAATGGAGTCGCTCCTTATGGTGAGTAGGAGTGCACAAGGAGGGTAGCACTATCTCCTGATTAAGATGGAAGGGAGCGACTACGCTGGCCAAAAATTCCTGCTTCACATGAAACACAGCTTTGGCTTCATACAGCACCGCAAAAAGGTGATCTGATCGAGAGCGCTGACAGCTTCGAAACCCGCCGGATAGAGGCGATTGCCACTGGAAAGGGCACCTTAACGTGAGCGTTGCCAGGGAAGCCTCCGCCATGGGTTCAAAGGGGGGCTCCTGAAGCGCTGATAGGATTCAGATCCCAGGGCGGGACTATCGACCGCCAGGGAGGCCGAACATGCGCAGTGCCCTGCTTGAAAGTGTGGACTAACCTATGCTTTGTGATCGTCTGTTGGAAAAAACTAGATAAGGCTGAGAACTGGCCCTTAAGAGTACTAGGCTGTAGGCCAGCATCCAGGCCTTGCTAGAGGAACTCCAAAATTTGGGATATCGAGAACCTCCTACCTCACAGCCTCCTGAAGAGTCATGCCCTTCTGCACCGAAAGAAGGACATGCCCATTGAGTATCCAATGTCATACCTAGATAGGTCGCCACCATGGAGGGAACAACCTGGGACTTGGGGTAGTTGATCACCCACCCGAAAAGTTTCAGTATGCCTTGCTTGAATGAGCAAGTCATCTAGTCCGCAGGAGTGAACACTCGCGGGGCAGGGGAGGGTCTATATGGCAGTACCACTAATTGGAAATGTCAGATGTCCACCGCAAAGCGCAGGTATTGTTGGTGACCAGGGAAGATAGGGACATGCAGATAACCATCCTTTATGTCCACCGTGGACAGAAAATCCCCCTGTTGCAGCAACATCACAACCAACCTTAAAGATTCCATGCAGAACTGAACCTGAACATAACTGTTCAGACCCCGGAAATCCAGGATTGGCCGAACGGACCTGTCCTTGGGGATAACGAACAGTACTGAGTAGAAGCCACAGTCTTGCTCTGAGGCACACAGGTACTACAACTTCCCGGTCCAGCAAGAGCTCTATTGCGCGGTCGCGTGCCGTCGCCCTTTTCGCAACGCGGGAAGGCTTGGGTGCCACAAAATTGTGTGGAGGCTTGGCTGGGGGCTTGGGCCGGCTGGCCCATTGGGGTCTAGGTCCCCCCTGGTTTCGCTTATCAGAACAAGCCTTGCGGCGTCTGGAGTCTGTCAAACCAACACAATTTCAGAAGGAACTAAAATTGGTGACCTGCGAAACAAGGTCCTCAAACGACAAAGGGGAGGGCATTAAGCGGCAGTAGTGTTGGCTGCCCACTGATTCAGCATGAACATGCGTCGCAAGGTGACCAGTAAGGGAATCCCCCTAGCCACCAGACACACCAAGCCGTCCATAGCCGGCACAATGTATCTGAAGACCTCCATAGCGAAGGAGTTTAAGCGAAGTGCAGAGGAACATGAATCTCCATGTCGCTGCTTCATCCTTACACCGAGCCACCCTGTCCTCACGTCTGAAGGAGGAACCCCAACCATGAGTTGACCCTGGGACAAGAATAGACATGGAAGACCCCCCAGGGGGTATCCCGCTCTGATGAGTCCAAGCCTGAAGCTGCAGGGGAAACTGGGCAAACTGATTGAGGCATGGGACCTGCCAGCTGCATAAGGCGCAATATAGTAGTGTCCCCACAGGGGTCCCTCATCCAAGGTTAGGCGCGCTTGGCACATGGGACACGCGGCACCACCCTCTGTTAAAATACAAAACCCGGGGGGGGCGTGGCTTGACATGGCCGAGTAGAGACGTGTAGGGAAGGAGCTCCGCACCATTGATCTGATAAGCTGAGGCAACCGCAGCGACCGGACGGCGACCGCAGCTGGAATGTCGAGGCGGGGAAAGCTGCGGGGAGCACCCAGGAAGCCCAAGCCCCGCACAATCTCGGCGCTGTTCCGCCCTAGAGACCCCGCAAAGAGAGAGACGGCGGGGACGAAGATGGCGGCCGCAGAAGAGGAGACGCGACCATGAGGTAGCGGCGCGGCGAGAGGAGACCCAGCCCTGCTCACCTCTGCCGGAGACAAACGCCCCCGTCTGTAGAGGAAGACCCGGGGAGGAGGGGGGCGCCTGCCCCGCCGCTGGAGCTGAGCTGCGGAGGTGTCAGAGCCTGCTCGTGACGGCGGAAGTCCGCCGCGAACCGGACGGAAGGAGGAGAACACCCGGCGGGCCCCAGGTTAGTGAGGACCCCCGCCCCCCCAGCAAAGCTCTGATCGGTCCACACTGCGCAGCCCTGAAGCTGGCAGGAGGGGGAGTGGGAGTACAGTGTCCTCACATGAAATGTCTGCCATGCAGGAGCTGCAGCAAAGCTGCGGGGAATACGCGCAGGGGAGCCCAATGAGCCCAGACTCCCCACCACGCAGTACGCTAGGGGGTACCCCAACGCTAAGCCCAGTGACGCGAGGCTATTCCTCCCCCCAATTAAGAGCAGAGGACATGCTGTCAGCCGCCAGCTCCCTGACGGGCACCCGGTCGCCGCCGCTCAGCCCACAGCCAACTTGGCAATCCGGGCCTGGAACCTCAGACGGCCCTGAAGAGGGGGAAACCGCCGGGGGGGTGCCCCATTCTCATATGGTCCCTAGGAAGTCACTGCGGACCCTTCGAGACCTGGCTCCCACACTGGGGACGTGCAGCAAGCCCCCCAGTCAATATCATTGATGGCCACAGCTCCGCTGGGGTTGAGACCCCCAAAGTATTCCGCCCTGAGCCCGCCACAGCACACATCGCCAAGCGCTGAGCATTCGTTACAGTATAGCACAACAGCAGCCATTCCAATGGATCTACTATCGCACACCATAGCGGAGGCGGTTAAAGTCAATATCAAAGAGGCCCTGCGGGGGCTCCCCACACGTGGAGATTTTGACGGATATGTTTCCAGGATGGAGGGCACCATCAAGAGAGAACTGGCTGCACTACAGGGCTCGGTGGCTGAAGTCACGTAGAGAATGGATGGGGCGGAGGCTTCGCATAGGATACTTGAGACCCGTGTGGCGGAACTAGAACAGCAACAAGTTTGGAACAAGCGCGTCCTAGCTGACCTATCCCTGGCCCACGACAATGTAGAGAACAGGAGTCGTAGGAACAACTTGCGTCTTCGGGGGGTCCCTGAGTCAATAGAGCCACAAAACCTCCTAGAAGCGGTTACCTCTATCAATGAGCTCCTGGAACTCCCCAGTACAAATCACATCGAAATGGATCGTGTGCACAGAGCCTTGGGCCCCCGTCCGCAAGACCCGAACAGGCCCAGGGATATCATTTGTAGAATACATTTCTTCAAGATTAAAGAATACTTCGTCGTGCTTGGGAGAAAGGCCCGATCAGATACAAAGGCGCTCAAGTGATCATATTACAGGACCTCTCAAGCAGGACATTACAGATGCGGAAGCTATTAAAACCTCTGTTGGATACCATCCAGAGACAGGGGGCGTCTTATAGATGGGGGGCACCCTTTCCAGTTGCTGGTGCAGAGAGGAGGAAATGTGTTCACTCTCAGGTCCCCCGGACAGCTACCGGACCTGTTTCATTTTTTGGAGGCAGAGAACGTGGACATCCCGGATTGGACAGTGCCCGACTTGGCTATATACAACGGGCAGCTGCTGCAACGCCCAGGTGGAGTCCCCAGAGGTGACAGAAAAGGAGTGGGGGCCCGCAGAAGGTGAAACCTCGGCGCTTTGGGTCCCGCGTGGTGTCTCCCGCTGCCACCTGCCCTAGCCACTAAACAATAAAAATTGCCGCCTGCGTAGGCATCTGACTCGTTGGCGGGGGGTGTGGTGGGGGCGCTGCGGGGGACTCGACGGGGGGGTGTGGTGTCTGGGGAGGGCCCGCCTCCTATATTTGGTGGGCGTGCCGCTCTCGCCGGGCGCCAACCTGACTTTCGGGTCCGTGTTTGGGCCCCCCCCCAGTTTTCCATATTTTTTCCTATTTTGCTTATCGTTGTTGTTGGTGTTACCTTTCTTCCTGCAAATGTTAGCATTCTATGCCTAGAGTTTATTTAGACCTGTTTGATGGGGGCTCTTATTCGCTTGGACTGTGCCGCAGAGTGAGGAGAGGGCTAATCTTGGACCCTCGGGTCCCCATGTAATGGCACTGCAACAGATGGCAGCTTACCGCCGAGATGCGCCTCGCTGGGCAGCTACAATCTAGGTGCGCCTCCTAATCCCTTGAACGAGTGCCTAGTCTTCCTCCCCCCCCCTCAACATTTGGTGCACCCCTCTGGGGAAGCTTTGGGCCTCCTCCAGACGGGAGTAGAGTTAGCGCTAGGCTCGTTAGCCGGTGGTGGTGGGTTCTCCTACGGAGCCCCATCCCACTAAGTGCTTATCTCAAAAAAAAGCACCGCTTCCGAACTACACCACTAGGCAAGTTACGGGGACTGCTTGTCAGTCCTCAGTTGTTCCCTGGTTTTTTGTGTTGTACCCTCTGAACCCCCCTCCCACAGATTCCTAGTGTTATACCCCACATCTTCCCTCGTACACCCCCCCCTCCCATCTTTCCCGGTTGGCGTGTGAGACCGGACTTGGGACAAATAGAAGCTGTCGCGCAGCGGAGCTTCAGCGGCTTCTCCCCCCCCCCCCCCCTCACTCCGTGAGTCAATATCACCATGTGCCCCATAAAAGTAGTGTCCTTGAATGCCAAGGGTCTCAATATTCTGGAAAAAAAAACAATTCTAGGGCAAGAACTGAATAGATGCAAAGCAAAGATAGTTTTTCTACAGGAGACGCATTTTAAAAGGAATGCGGCCCCTAAACTCTGTAATAGGAGGTTCCCCCAGGCATTCACCAGCTGCGCGGCGGACACCAAAAAGAAAGGGGTAGCAATATTGTTGGCGAGAGATCTTCCTTTTGGATTAAAGGAGTCCTGGAAGGATGAATCAGGAAGGGTGATACTGATCAAAGGGCAGATCAACCAAAGAATGTACACACTTGCCTCTATATATGCGCCCAATCAAGGTCAGATACAATTCTTAAAGATCACGCTTGACAGGTTAGAAAAATTTCTAGGAAGGAGAGATAATACTGGGGGGAGACTTTAATTTAACCATAGAGCCCTTACTAGACTCTTCGGCGGGTAGATCAGCAATCTCCCACCTAGCTCTGAGATCCCTGAAGAAAAAATTACATAGTCTGCAGCTGGTGGATGCATGGCGCACAAGAAACCCGGGGACAAGGGATTACTCATTCTACTTCAATGTGCATGGGACGTATTCACGGTTGGACTTTATATGGGTTTCACATGGGCTTCTGGGTCAGGCCACAGGAGACGGAATATACCCGACCTCCTTTTCAGACCATGCCCCGGTATTTCTTGACCTAGGTTTAATGGACAGACCCCCATCCCCCTCTACGTGGAGGCTAAACGAATCACTTCTCCAAAATGCAGTGGTGGCACAGGCCATAAAAGAGGGCCTAGAGATGTACTTTAGAATCAATGGCAATGGGGAAGTCTGTCCACTGACGTTGTGGGAGGCGCATAAGGGGGTGATAAGGGGAATCTTGATCAGTCATGGAGCAAGGCTTAAAAAAGAAAGGGTATCCCAAATTGAGAAACTTGCGGAGAAGGTTAGGCTTCTCGAGCTATCTCACAATCCGGGGCAGCGAGGGCGCTCGGGAAATTGACCCAAGTGAGGGAGGCCCTCAACGCTCTACTGAGACAGAAGGCCAAACACGTAATTCGGAGATGTAAATGTTCATATTATGAACACGGCAACAAGAGTAGCGCGCTTTTGGCTAGGGCACTTAGGCAACAGCAAGCCCAGAATTTCATTGCTGAGATACGGGACAACACCCAACAGACGCAACACACCACAGAAAAGATAGCGGACACGTTCAGACAGTACTACTCGGGTCTGTACAACCTGGGGGGGGGGGCGGCGGCACCCAGGCAAACTTGAGGAATATATAGGGAGCTCAGGCATGCCGACGGTTACAGAGGAAACCGCGACTTTACTAGAAGATCCGTCAAGTACTATAAGACCTTTGCCTCGATTTTGGGCCCTCGAATGATCAAGGCGTGGAACTCACGCCGGGCTCATTCTCTGGCAGAGATCTAGAGGCGCACATTTCCGTCATGCATAAACCGGGAAAGGATCCCTTGTCATGTAAAAGCTACCGTCCCATCTCCCTCCTCAATGCGGACCTGAAACTCTATGCTAAAATCTTGGCCAACAGATTGGCACCAGTGGTGACTCAGGTGGTTCGTGCTGGGGAGGGAGGCTAGGGACAATGTGGCGCGGGCACTTAGTGCTGTGTATACAGCACAGAGCTCTGATGTACCTATGATGCTTCTATCCACGGACGCGGAAAAGGCCTTTGACAGGGTGAGCTGGCCTTTCCTGGGGGGGACCACTTAGACACATAGGCCTACGGAACAACATGAGAAAGCTTATCGGTGCCCTATACACAATTCCCTCTGCCAGGGTTAAGGTTAATGGCCACCTCTCTGCTCCGGTCCATATCTGCAATGGTACACGCCAGGGCTGTCCTTTGTCGCCCCTGTTGTTCGCCCTGTCCCTGGAACAATTCCTCTGTAGAATAAGGGATAACATTGACATAGGGGGATTGAAAATCAGTGGTGACACCCATAAGGTCGCGGCCTACGCCGATGACCTCCTCTTCTTTATTTCGAACCCCACAATCTCGGTGCCAGTACTGATGAAGGAGTTCGAGGTCTTTGGCAGACTGTCTTTCTTTAAAATTAACTTTGAAAAATCAGAAGCTTTAAATATATCTCTCCCGGGTGACATGGCCAGGAACCTTCAGCAAACATTTTCATTCAAATGGGCAAAGTCATCGATAGCATACCTAGGTACTCAACTACCGAACCAGTTATTGAGGACCCTATAGCTGAACTTCCTTCCCCTGTCTCGGAGGATAAAATCGGACTTAGATAGATGGGACTCCCCCACCTTTTCGTGGATGGGCAGGGTGAATATAATCAAAATGTCTATCCTGCCAAAACTCCTATTCCTATTCCAGGCACTTCCGATAAATATCCCTGCACACTTCTTCAGGAAATTGGATAAGATTCTAATGGGGTTTGTCTGGCAGAAAAAGAAAGCCAGACACAGGCGCCAGTTACTATCCAGACCCAAACACCTAGGGGGCATGGCGTTACCGGATGTGCAATCCTACTGGGTGGCAACCCATTTGCAGAGAATATGTGAATGGCACACATGCAGATATATGAAGAGGTGGGTCCAACTCGAACTTTCCCTGCCGTAGGCCCCATTAGACGTAACAGGGACATATGTAGGTCTGGATTGAGATCCCACCCAACAGTAGCAGCCACGCTAGAGGTCTTTCGGCGCCATAGAAAACATCCGGAAATTTCCCCCTGGCCCACCCCATTGATTGCAGTAATAGATAATCCTCCGCTCCTACGGGACTGCTCCAGGGTAGCCCTCAGGGAGTGGGGGACAGTGAGTCAATTGAGGGCCTGTGATCTGATAACGGAAAGGGGTTGGGTTGATATAGGAGACCTGAGGGGTAGGCTTGAGAACGGGAACCTCGACCCCTGGACACTTCTTCGATTCCGGTCAGTTTTGTCCCGGATGGGCTACAGAAAAGAAAACATCCGGAGTCACACTGAGTTTGAGAGGATCTGCTTAGAGAAGCAGCCATATCCTCATTTGATATCTAGGCTATACTCGCTCCTCATGGGCGGGCAGGAGACCCCTCCTTCGTTAAGGTGTGACTGGGAACTTGACCTGGGCAGACCCATAGGGGATAAAGAGAGGACTAAAATAGCGACTTTGGCACACAAATCCTCGGTGGCCACGAGGATCCAAGAAGCTAACTACAAAATTGTTGACACGTTGGCACTACACCCCTGATAGACTGGGAAGGATGTTCGGCACAGTGGACCCAAGCTGTTGGAGATGCGAGGAACATTGTTCCACATTCTCTGGACGTGCCCCAAGATTCAGGAATACTGGGGGGCAGTCCTGCCCATTGTCACACAGCTTACGGGGGCTCAGGTACAGGGAGACCCAGCTCAGATTCTCCTCCACTCAACAAAATTACCAACGTGGAAGTATAAAAAAACCTTGCAGATCCACCTCTTAAATGCCGCTAAGCAAATGATCCCTAGATTCTGGAAGCAAAAAAAGACCCCCTCTGTCAATTACTTGATAAGGGAGGTGTTAAATGTTAAGGAAATGGAGGATCTAACACTGTCCTTACATGACAGGGATGAGCAATACAGATCCACATGGTTGCCCTGGCTGTTATACGAGGAAACAGCAGAGTTCAGAACCCTATTTGAGTGATAGAACAGGGGGTCTCGATCGGGCTGCCGGCTCCTCCTATTTCGCTTGAGTTGGATGGAATTGGACTGAGCCCGTGTGTTGCTTATTAGGGAGGAAGCGGTATGGCCCCTGCCGGGTTTCGTGTCCCACACGCCTCACCCCATTCTACTTTTATCCGTATACCGCATTCCTAATACCGCCAGTCCTTTCTTTCCTAGTAGTGGAATCCAAGACCCGGCCATACAGGTGCCCTGCCCCCCCGTGCAGGGGACCTAATCGGGCCCCTCTCACCTTGTAAGGTGTACTGGGAGACAGATGCTGACCCACAGTTGTAATTTTCTACATGCTTGTAATAGGTGTTCCTGGATGCCTTCCCCCCTCCCTTATGTTTCGTGCTGTATGTTTAAATGTATGTAACGTTGTAAACTGCAAAATCCTAAAATAAAGAAAAAAAAAAAAATACAAAACCCAGATTCCTCTGATATGGTAAAATGACTGCTCTGCTAAGCAATACAGCTGGAGCGCTTGTCCCCACACCCTCCTGCCTGTCGACTACTGGTGCCTCGTGCTGTTAGAGAGGAGAAGGAGGGCAGGGCCACAGACCTCACAAATGCAGTAGCCCTGCCCCTTTCTCCCGTCCTCCACTGTCAGGCCAGAGCGGCCAAAGCCACGCACCCTGCTGACGCCACAGGTGTGGCCGGCCCTCTTCCCAAATCTGCCAATAGCTAGACCGTATGGGCGGGGGCTTCCCCCCCCCCCCCCCCCCCATGCTGGCACCAAGCTTTGAATTAGCTCTTACCAGTATGGCTGCCTCTCTCTCAGGAATGTAGTAAACACAAACACACACACTGACCCATGAGAGCACGGCCATCTAGCTCAGGCTCACCACCAGCAACCATAGGGAAGGCAGACAGCGGGCAGGGTGGGTGATGACCCAGGGATTAGAGGGAACAGGGGCTCAGTGTGAGGAACACAGCAGGGCCACCATGTAAGGTACCCTGTTGCATCAGGTACACCACAATATTTTTGAAAAAAGTATTAAGGGTTTAACGGGATGAAAACGTTTTAAAAAGGATGCCGCCCCTTTTGATAGCGTCCATAGTTGTTGTATTTCCCTGAATATGTCAAAGCTTTTTTCAGTTTCGCGGGCTCCTGGGCAGGAACGGGAGTCTACTGATACATATGTTGTAATCGGGAGGAATTAGACGTTCACGCGCAATATTTCTTAACAAAAAAATGTAAAATAATAAATAAGATAAAAAAAAACTAAAAATAATTTTTAGTTAATATTTATTACCTAAAATATTATGAAACCACAGAAAAAATTACAAACAAGACATGTTAAAGCCTAAATTCTGGATGAAAAAACTATATATGATTTTCCTGGAAATCCCTGCAAAAATCATAGTTAAACGGCACAAAATGGTAAAATGGCCCGGCAGCAGAGGGTGACAATATTTCAAGTAGGCTGTGGTTAAAAGGGTTAAAATTACCTATGCATGTTGGATATTGTTGTGTTCAGGGGACCTTGCACTTTCTATTTAGCTTGTTTTTTCATATTTGCACAATGATATTTTAGAAAAATTTGTTTTTTATTCTGCATTTTTCTAGGTAAACCCTGTGCCCCAGAGGATTCCTTAAAGGTTTGTGTTCAGAAAACTGCACCCATGACAAACAAGCCTGGTATGCCTAGAAACCTTGAGGTGTGTACTTTGCAAGAATATATAGTTTGTAGGGAGAGGATATTACAAATGTGAAGGGCTAATTTTCTTGAAAAACTGTAAGGTGCGAATAGTAGTTGTATTTTATTTCCTGTTAAAAATATATCATTTTCCTGGGCAATACCTGGACATTCCTTTAAAAATCATAGTTGAAGCGGTCCTTCACTCTGAATAAGAGTCTATTTTATATGTTTCCCACACCCTGTACATACAGATTGCTCACATTAAAAGTCATCCTACCTGCATCTACTGCATGTTATGAGTCTTTAAACATCCAAGATGGTGGCTCATGGAACATCAGGCAGCCTGCAAACAGGAAGTGCCCTCTGACTGTGCTGCTCTGCATTCTGGGATTGCTGACCTTTTCCTGACCCCAGCTATGCTCTGTCTGAGCAAGGCACAGCTATAACCCACCCCCCGGTACTTTATCCCACTCTCCTCTCCTCAGTAAATGTGATGCTTCTGAGTCAAGATGGCGGCACCCGTATCCTAAAGTCCTGAACAGAGTTGCAGCCCAGTGGGGAAAAGAATAATAAGTGACTAAAAACGTAAAATATATTAACTTTAGATGCTGGGGAATCGTTTTTTAAGGGTTTGGGCTTTTCAATAAATCTTGGTGAAGGTCCGGTTTAAATATGTATAGCGCAAAATGTTGAAACATGGCCTGGCAACAGAGGGTGAGAAAATCTCTAGGTAGTGTAAGAAAGTCGCTGGGAGAATACTAAATTGTGCGTACATCCCAGCCAGGTTTCTTACCTGTCCCTGGTAAGGGTTCCAATCAAGTCTGGGCCAGGGTTTCCCAGCGACCCTGCCCTGTTTTTTTAAAAGCGAGAGACCTGGCAGTTCAGGGGAGAACTGGAGATTTTTGCAGCCACGTGTGTTCAGTTGCTATTACTGCTGAACATACCTCGCTTGGGATAAAAAGGCGAGTGTGAAGTCTGCACTTGAACTATTGTAAGTCTCTGCTGAAGCCTTTATTCTGTTTGTTTTATGCCCTGCTTGCAGAATAATAAAGCCGCTGGGGCAGCTTTGTGAAGGAATCCTGCCTGAAGGACATTTATTTACCTGTGCTGTGCCCCTGTTTCACTGTCACCAACTGCTTTGAACCTAATGCTGACCAACACTAAATAGCTAATTCCCACAGTAGGCTAGCATTGAAAGGGTTAAAGGTTGAAGTTGTGGAAATAAACTCAATTATCAGCCCAACTCTAGAAAAGTAAAAACCTTTAACCTGTAAGTTGAGCTTTTGAGAATACCTAGTTCTCTTCATCAGACATGGTCTTATACATGAGTTTCCATGAAAAGCTCAACTTAAAATATTCTCGGCCTACACATGGTATCTCCTTATATACAGTACAACACAATACTGCTTGCAGCCCAGCACTGTTATACAAATGAACAGGAGGTCTCTTAATACAAAGAATATTCTCATTTGATCTTTTTGTCTGCCATTTGGTGAACACATACAGCTTTCAGCAATCCATTGCTGACAAAAAATTACAGTACAAATATTATGTTTTGGATTACAGTATAAAAGGAAGTATTTGCAGCACTATAAGGTCACTGTGATTCATCACCGATTAACCCTTTAACTGCCAGCCTACCTGGAGATTTTGTCACCCTTTGTTGCCTGACCATTTTGCACTATTTTGCGCTCCCCATGTTCAACTGTGATTTTTGAAGGGATTTCCCAGCAAAGTGATATATTGTTTTTTTCAGCAGAGTCTGGGCTTTAACATAAAATGTGTTGTTTGTCATTTTTTAGGTGTATTCTCAATATTTTTAGATGAAATATGTGCAAAAAAAAAAACAAAAAAAAAAAACGATTTTTTACAATTTGTAGTGTTTTTTTGTAATAAAACATGTAAGTTTGTCAATAAAATCCCGAATTTCTCCCGGTTACAGCGGTACCACATATGTATTGGTAAACACCCTTTCCTGCCCAGAAGACTCCCCCAAAATGAAACAGCGCTTTAGGGGATTTTCAGATAAAATACAACTATGCTATGCAATATGCGCACCTTGTAGTTTTTCAAGAAAAACAACCCTTTACATTTGAAATACCCCCAACAAACTAGGCTTTATAGGCATACCAGGCTTGTTGACATGGGTGCAGTTTTCTGGAAGTAATCCCTCAAACAGGGTTTCCCTACAAAAAGGATAAAAAAGCAGAATCAAAACCACATTTTCCTAAAAAAAACTATATACAAACAAGAAAATCTAAAAAAGCAACATGCCTCGAACAGAACAATACCCAGCATGCATAACTACTGTCAAGGGAAGAGTTGCCAAACACACGATAGTAAAGCATGCGCGTAACGTTAATTTTCCTTCAAAATTTCAGCTCTGCAGACAAAGTGCACACCTTGTGCTTTTTGTACCAAAACAAGCCTTAACATTTGGAATATCCCCCATAAACCATATATTCCCTGAAAGTACACATTTTAGGCTTTCTATGCATACCCGGCTTGTTGTAGTGGGCTCATCTTTCTGGGCGTAATCCCTGGAAGAATTCTTAGGTGGCACAGGGTTTCACAAAAAAATGTACAAAAAAGCAGAATAAAAAACACCTTTTCCTAAAATATCAACATGCAAATAAGAAAAAAACAAGCTAAATCTGAAAGCGCAAGGTCCCTCGAGCAGAACAATACCCAACATGCATAGGTACTATTAACCCTTTTAATTGCCAGCCTACTTGAAGTTTTGTCACCCTCTGTTGACAGGTCCTTTTCCCCATTTTGCGCAATGTTTAACCGTGATTTTTGCTGGAATTTCCAGGAAAATATATATATATATATATATATATATATATATATATATATATATATATATATATATATTTTGCAGCAGAGTTTAGGCTTTAACATGAAATGTCTTGTTTGTCATTTTTCTACAGTTTTTTTAAATATTTTTGTGTAAAAAACCAAAAAAATAAATAAAATAATATTTTTTTAGACAATTCTCTCCTTTATTTTAAATAAAACATTTGTTTTATTAATGAAAACCATATTGCATGTGAAAGCCCCATTTCTCCCGATTACAACGGTACCACATATGTATCGATAGCCCCCCCATTCGTGCCCATTAGACCCCCCAAACTGAAAAGAACACTTTATAACATTTACAAATAAAAATACCATTTTGTGAGTACTCACTTGAAAAATGGATATTGTTGGTGTGCCACACACCCCGCTTCACCTTTAATATTCTTCACGATTGGGTTAACTCACCGCCAGGTGACGCTGTGCAGAGAGGAAGTCTTGTAACGAGCCCCCTTCCGGCCTATATATACCTGGTACCTCCCATCCATCACCAGTGTATTAAAAAGCAGAAAGACAAGGTACCAGTAATCTAACGGTAACCTCAAAATAAATCAATATAAATAAAAGCTTCACCATATAAAGGATTCGGAATACCGAAAAGGGTGGGAGTGAAGCGGGGTGTGTGGCACACCAACAATATCCATTTTTCAGGTGAGTACTCACAAAATGGTATTATTCTTGGTGTGCCACACACCCCGCTTCACCTTTAATATTCTTCACGATTGGGACATCCAAATGCAGTGTCCACAAGGGATGGGCAACTCAAGGCCAGGTGAAGCATAACTTAAATGACTGCAGTCTGCAGAACTTTGCGGCCAAAAACAGCATCCGCTGAGGCTCGCACATCAACTTTGTAAAACTTAGAAAAAGTATGAACAGAAGACCAAGTGGCGGCCGTACAAACTTATTCAACAGAAGCTTGGTGCTGAAAAGCCCAAGACCCCCCAACGGCGCGAGTAGAATGAGCAGTGATACGAAAAGGGGGAACTTTCCCCTTAGCAGAATAGGCCGCCGTAACGGCCTGACGTATCCACTTGCTAATGGCAGATTTGGCTGGTGCCAAACCCTTCTTAGGCCCACAGGGCACAACAAAAAAGGCATCCGTCTTACAAAAAGGAGACGTGATAATCAAGTAGTACTTAACACAGCGTACTACATCCAAACAATGCAAAACCCTCTCTTTGTCATTCTTAGGATTAGGACACAAGGAGGGAAGAACAATATCCTGATTCAAATGAAAAGCAGAAACAACCTTAGGAAGAAAGTCCGGCTTGAACCGAAAGACCACTTTATCCTGATGCCTCTCAAAGTAAGGCGCCTGGATAGACAAGGCCGCCAACTCTGAGACACGCCGGACCGAAGTGATCGCTACCAAGAAGACAATCTTCTGAGTCAGGGTAGACAAAGCAATATCTTGCAAAGGCTCCAAAGGAGGAGCCTGAAGAGCAGAAAGAACCAAATTCAAATCCCAAACCGGGAGTAATGGTTTCCTGGGAGGCCGCACATGCGTAACCCCCTGGAAAAAAGTTTTAACTAAAGGCTGAAGCGCAAAGCGCTTCTGAAAAAAGATAGATAAGGCAGAAACTTGCCCTTTCAACATACTTAGCTGAAGACCAGAGTCCAGCCCTGATTGTAAAAACTCCAGAATCCTGGAGACCGAAAAGACCCTACAAGGAAAAGATCTCATCTCACACCAAGCGATATAGGCTTTCCAAGTCCTATAGTAGATGATAGAAGAAGACCTCTTCCGGGCACTGATCAGAGTCTTAACGACTGAGTCAGAAAGCCCCTCCTCCTTCAAGATGGAGGTCTCAGCAGCCAGGCCGTCAAACCCAGCGCTGGTAAATTGGGGTAACACAACCGACCCTGAGTGAGCAGATCGGGCCGAAGAGGCAGAACGAACTGGTCCACTGCGAGCCGAACGATGTCTGCGAACCCCACTCGCCTTGGCCACCTTGGGGCCACGAGAACGGCGGACACCTTTTCCAGAGCCAACTTCCGAAGCACCCTGCCCAGCATGGGTATCAGAGGAAACAGGTATAGAAATCCCAGAACTCCCCAGCTCAGGGACATGGCGTCCACTGCCAGAGCCAGAGGATCCTGGGAGAGCGACACGAAGTTCGGGAGCCTGTGATTGTGACGAGAGGCAAACGGGTCCACCTCCGGGGTCCCCCATTGGAGACACGGTGAGCAAAACACCCGAAGATGGAGAGCCTATTCTCCCAGATGGGGAAAGCCGCTGCTCAACCGGTCCGCTACCTGGTTCTTCACCCCTGGAATGTATACCGCCGAGAGACAAGGAACATGGGACTCCGCCCAGGTCAGGATCAGGGACACTTCTCTGAGAGCAGTCAGACTGCGAGTCCCTCCCTGATGACTGATGTAAGCAACCGCTGTTTGATTGTCTGAACGCACCTGGCCCGGAAGGCCCAGAACGTGCTGAGTCAGGAGAGCAAGCACCCGACGGATGGTTCCTAGTTCCAGAATATTGGTGGGTAAGTGGGCCTCCTGAGGTCCCCACTGCCCCTGAAACTGCAGCTCCTTCCAGAATCCGCCCCATCCCGACAGACTGACGTCCGTGGTGACAATTTCCCAAAGGGGGGTCAGGAAAGACCTGCCCTACACAAGATTGGTCGAGACCAACCACCACAGGAGGGACTGCCGGACCCGGGAGGACAACTGGAAGGACTGATCCAGCGACCGAGGTTGCTGGTCCCAAGACGCTAACAGAAAAAGCTGAAGCGTTCTCGTGTGAATTTCGGCAAAAGGAAGAAGTAGAAGAGTAGAAACCGAGGCCCATCTCTAAGTGCAGCACCGGCCGGATGACCGCCATCTCTAACAGATTCCTTACCGACGCCAGGAGCCCCTGCGTGGCCAAAGGATCGATGGGCACCCGAGACCGAAAGAACCGTGAAGGAGGGTGAGACTCGAATTCCAGGTCGTAACCGGCCGACACTACCTCCTGGATCCAACTGCCTGGAACCTCTTGGTTCCAAACCTGGGAGAAGTGTCGCAATAGTCCCCCCACCCGCACGGGTGAGGGCAGCCCCTCATTGCTGAGAGGGCTTATCAGCAGGCTTGGGCTTGGTGCCCCAGGACTGAGTGGGCCGGCCACGGCCCCTCCCCCGAGTCCAACCTGCACCTCTGGTAGCGGGAAAGGAAGCCCCCCTACCCGCTCTGAATCCTCAAAAGGAAGGCCTACCGGAACCTGCCCCCCTAAAGGGACCATGAGGCCTCTTACGTTGTGGCATCTTACCACCCTTTGCGACTGAATCAATTTTCTCCCCAAACAGCCGCAACCCCAAAAAGGGGAGAGCTGTGAGCACCTTTTTAGAAACCGCGTCCGCAGACCACTGACGCAGCCATACTGACCGGCGAATAGCCACCAGCATAGCCGCTGCCTTGCTACTCATAGCCAGCGCATCGCCCTGAGCGGATAGGACATAGGACACAAAAGATTCACACTGCTTAAGCGCAGTAAACTCTTTACAAGCAGGATTGAGATCCTCATATAGCCCCTGAATTAAAGACCTAATCGCCAATAGAAGAAGGGCTGAAGCACACACCGGGCGCAACGCTGGCCCGGAATAAATAAAACCATGGCGCGCGTATTGGTCAATCCGACGATCTTCCCCATTTTTAGGGACAGTGGTCTCAGCAGACTGTACCATAGCCGTGCTGGAGAGCCCTAGCACAGGGGTATCGACGTCAGGAGGGACAGACCAAAGCTTCACCAATTCTGGCGGAAAAGGATAACGCTTTTCCCAACTGGAAGGGATTCTAGATAACCGCGTGGGATGTTCCCATTCCTTAAGGACCACCCTCTCAAAGTGGTGCTGTCTGGGAAAAACCCAACGCGGCTGAGGCTCTTTAAACAACTGGCCCTTTGGCCGGGTGACAGCCTCAGGCGGATCTAAATTCAGAATTTCAAACATCTGAGCCAGAATGGAGGGGGTGTCAAGGGAAACACCCGCCGACCAATCGCCAATAGCATCAGCCTCAAGCTGATCTGCAGGCTCATCTGACTCCAACAGGAATTCTCCCTCGTCCGGGGAGCCATCGGACCATTCCACAGGCTCACATACCTGTGAAGCCGAAGGTATCGGAGTCAGGTGCTTCCGTTTTGCAGTGGCTTTAAACCCTGCTTTAACGGGCACTATTTTCCGGAGGCTGGCCAATCGCGCCGCCACCTCGGATTGCGAATCCCCACTCTTGACAGTGTCATGCGGGGTCCGGAACAGGGAGGGAGAGGTAGGAGATGATGGAAGATGCGACGGGCCAGCAGCCGAAGCGACGGACTGACGCGCAATACTCTGCCTTGCACAAGGAATGCATACAAAGACATCATCATCTGGGAGCGGAGTCCCACAACTTGCGCACCCCCTAGATGGCCCAGAAGAACCATTTCCGGTAATAACGGAAGCCTCCATATGGTGATTTATGGTATTCGCAATTCTTTTGGGATTTAAGGCATAAGCCGACCCGGGATGCCCCCTTATTGTAAATGTCCCGGAATTTTTTTTTTTTGGGAGGATTTAATTCAAAAGGAAGATCCCCTTAATAATCTATATATAAATATAGATTATATATATATATATATATATATATATATATATATATATATATTTTTTTTTTTTTTTTTTTAAATATATATACGCAAGTATATATAAATAAATATGTCCCAATTTAGGAGAAAAAGAGACTAGCCAGGCAATAAAGAACTGGGAGGCTACTAATTGAAGGGATCCCAGGATCTGTGGGGAAAAAACAAACTAACAGTAAAAAACCCCCAGAAACCAATGGCAGCATGCAATATAACATACATACACAGCACCAAGTGCTTTGAAGAGGCAATAAAACAGGCCTCTGATTTTCCTCCTTATATATTTTTCCCCCTTTTTTTTTTTTTTAAACAAAAGTATATTTCCATTAAATATATTACTTTTTAATAAACAGTCAAACCCATAAAAATATAGACGGCCCCACACCAGGTGAGGCCGCTTACCTGCCCCAGTAAGGCTTACAAAAGCCCAGCACCCAACCAAAGAGGTGGTGGAGACAGGCAGAAAATGTCAGCGAAGGCGGGAGTGGCCGATTAAAACAAAGGAGAAAAGCGGAGGGGGGAGGGGAGCTGGATAAGGTGAGAAAAGCGCAGGCAGCCAAAAGCAAGCCTGACACCATACAGCCTGCCCCGGTCACCCCTAAAGCTGACCCAAAGCTCTGGCTCTACAGGCCAGCAGCAGCAGTCCGCAAAACAGAGACTGCCATATAAGGAGGAATCAAAGTCAGGCCATATGCACACTCACTTGCAGTGCAGCCTGACAACGTTGAAATAAGCAAAACACATGAACATACAGTAAACCATACACACAATACACATCCCTCTACCCCCCCCCCCCATAGTGAAGGGAGAAGGGACCGTAACGGGAGAGTAAGGGGCTAAGGGGACCCTCAGGACAGGGGCATCCCATTTCCGGATCACCATGCCGGATAGCCGCATTGCCCCACGCATGAGGTCGAGCGGAGGAGATAAGCTCCTAGGCACCTATAGTGCCATCTACCATTTGCCCAGTGAGCAGCCTAGGCTGGGAGGCTTCCATTCCACCATCAAGGTATAAACACTCAAACCGGGCAGAAATAGACCAAAAGGGGGGTGCCGGTGTAAGCAGGAGACTTCAATCTTCTGTCTTGTCGTCAAGCAGAGAGAAAAATACTGGTGATTGAAGGGAGGTACCAGGTATATATAGGCCGGAAGGGGGCTCGTTACAAGACTTCCTCTCTGCACAGCGTCACCTGGCGGTGAGTTAACCCATTAAGTGAAGAATATTTAAAAGTGAAGCGGGGTGTGTGGCACACCAAGAATATATATATTATATATACCACACACAGCTAAAACAGAGACCAGTGGGGGCACCCGCTAAATAGGGGCCCCCACGCACACACAAGCTGAAGAAAATGGCCATCAGGCCCTTATCACCCCGAGTGCAATCTGCCTGCCAGGAAAGATGGCCCCCCCCGCTGCCTCGTGCCTGGGAAGGGAGAGCAGGGGGAGGGCGGGCCAGTGCAGAACGCGCGTTTCCTGAGGCCACGCCCCCCTCCCATCAACGCGGACCCCTAGCCAACGAGCACTGACATCGCGCCAAATAAGGGGGCGGGGCTACAGTGGCCATGCCGAGAGCCCGGCCCCGCCCCCCTTCCCGAATGCAGCCTGAGGGGGAGAAGCTCCCCCAGGCTGAAGTCATACCTTGAGACCAGTAAGAGCAAGCACTCACACACACAAGTGAAACACTCACACTAAGTCTGGTTAAAACGAAATATAGGCCAAAACGAAATATAGGCCAGGCCCCCCACCCCATCCCTGGAGGGGAATCAGGGACCCGGAAGGGGGGAAATCCAGCCAGGAGCCGGCCATAAGCCTAACGGGACGGGGCATCCCACACCAGGATCACCAAGAAACCTGGATAACCGCCTACCCCATAGTGAGGTCTCACGGTGGAGCAGTGCTCCTGCTGCACCCATAGGGTGCTCCTACCATCACCAGGACCCGCAGCCTAAGCTGGGAGGCTCAATACAGGGTAATTTAGAAGGGTCCTGGCAGTAATAGGGGTAAATGAAGGCCGGGCCGAGCCAGCTTACCTGTAAGCAAGAAGTCCTCATCTTCTGTCTTGTCGCCTTCTCTGCAGAGAAGAAACTGGGGAATTGGTGGGAGGTCCCAGGTATATATGGACCGGGAGGGGCTTTCTTTTTTGCATATTCATCTCTGCAGAAGTTCGCCCTCTACTGGAGATTACCCAGATGTCATGAAGAAGGAAGTGGAGTGTATGGCACACTTAGAATACAGGGCCGGGAGAAGCCAAGAAGTACATCGTAACAAAAGTGAAGCAGATAAAGCCGCCCACGAGGGCACTTATGGACCGCGGTAGGTAGGAGTCCGTCGCGCATAGGCCAACCAAGTCAGAAAAGATGGCGCCCCCCCGAAGAGCGCAAAGCCAGAAAGCCCAACAGCCAATGATGGCGCACCCGCGCCTGAGGTAATGCCGCCGCCAAGCGCGGAACCAAGTCAGCGCGCGGCGGCGGTAAATTTAAAAGCAATAAAGACAAGTCAGCGCGGTGGCTGACACAAGAATAAAGACATGTGAAAAGTGAAAGCACAGACTGCATAACATACATATCTATACACATGCACCCCCCCCCCCCCCTTTTCCCCCGAAGACTACAAGGAGGATGAGGGAGGACGGCGGCCACTTAAATAGGGCCCACCGATAGGCAGGGGCAACTGGCAATAGTGCGGGAGGGGCATCCCATAGAGGCTCACCATAAGCCTGAACCGCCTACCCTTTGGTGGGGTATTGCGGTGGAGCAGCACTCCTAAGCACCAACGGCGGTGCTGCCTACCTTCACCCGACCAGCGCAGCCAAGGCTGGGAGGCATATTACTAGTGGAACGGGTGGGAATAGTCCTACAGGGCCGCAGGTTAATAACCCCGCTCACCTGCGAGTAGAGAGCCAATTTCTCGTCCTTCGCAGCCAGACTGCAGAGAAATTCTGGGGATTTGTGGGAGGTCCCTGGGTATTTGAGGGGCCGGGAGGAGCCTATTTTTTATGTCTCTGCAGTCCAGCGCCATCTGGCGGAGTATATCCCAACTGTAAGTATTAGAGCAGGACGTACTGTATACTAAGAATAAAAGTTTTTATTTTTTTAAGAAAGTCATTTTTAATTATGTGTGTGTTGTGTTTTTTTTACTGTTAACCCTTTGTGAACTGGTAAGGGATCTATCCCTATACCAGTTCACAAGGCTGGGGGCTGGCAAGTTAACCCCCGGCACTCCAAATTACCTGCCTCCCCAAAGGCCGGGGGGGGGGGGTGGCAGAAGGGCCCGGGCCTCACAGTGGCTATGTGGGCTTGTAGCCTGCAGGGCCAAGGGCCGCCAAAGCTGGCCCCTGCGCCCTGTTCTACAAGCCCTGCATAGCTGGCCCTGGGTCGGTTATGCTGGGTAGGGGGGGGGGACCTCACGTCATTTTTGGTGGGATTTTTAAGGGTTTTTAACCCTTAAAATTCCCCAAAAAATGGCATCCCCCACCCCGGGAGGAGGGACGCTATGTCATTTTTTTTTTCAACATTAACCCTATGTTACCTGTCGCCCACTAGGTAAAAGGCGTCCAGCAGCAGCAGGAGCGCTGAAGACAAAGTGATCAGCGTGTGACATATTGCCCAGGGATAGATGGGAGGTAAGCATAAAAAAAAAAAAAGAATATATATATTTTTTTTATTCTGTGTGTGTGTGTGTGTGTGTGTTTTCGTTTACATTTAACCCTTTGTGAACTGGTAAGGGATCCATGAGACCCCTGTACAAGTTCACAAGGCTGGGGGCTGGCCATTAACTCTGAGCCCCCCCCCCCATTACCTGCCTCCCCAAAGCCCATGGGGGGGGGCAGAAGAGCCCGGGCCATAGGCTATGCCAGCTTGTAGCCTGGAGGGCCAGGCGCCACCAAAGCTGGCCCCTGAGCCCTGTTCTACAAGCCCTGATAGCTGGTCCCAGGGCTGGTTATGCTGGGTAGGGGGGACCTCACGCCCCCTACCCCCTAGTGTGGATAGTAGGGGGGCTACCGATACATATGTAGTACCGTTGTAATCAGGAAAAATGGGGCTTTCACATCGTTTTCTTTAGTAAAATAAATTGTTTATTTAAAATAAATGAGACAATTTAAAAGAAATAATCATTTTTTATTTTTTTCAGTTTTTTTAAAAAACAGTAAAAAAATTACAAACAACACATTTCACGTTAAAGCCTAAACTCTGCCTCAAAAAATATTTAACATTTTCCTGGAAATTCCTGCAAAAATCACGGTTAAATATAGCACAAAATGGTGAAAAATGACCTGTCAAAAGAGGGTGACAACATTTCAAGTAGGCTGGCAATTAAAAGAGTTGAAAGTAGCTATGCATGTTGGGTATTGTTCTGTTCAGGGGATCTTGCGCTTTCGGACTTAGCTTGTTTTTTCTTGTTTGCATATTGATATTTTAGGGAAAGGTGTTTTTTATTCTGCTTTTTTATACATTTTTTTAGGGAAACCCTGTGCAACCATAGAATTCTTTGACGGATTACTTCCAGAAAGATGAGCCCACTACAAGTCGGGTAAGCTTAGAAAACGTTAACACTTTAGGGTGTTTGGCAACTCTTCCCTTGACAGTACCCATGCATGTTGGATATTGTTCTGTTCGGGGGATGTTGCTTTTTCAGATCTAACTTGTTTTTTCTTGTTTGCATATTGTTTTTTCTTTTAGGAAAATGTGACTTTGATTCTGTTTTTTTATTCTTTTTTTTAGAGAAACCCTGTGCAACCAAAATAATTGAGGGATTACTTCCAGAAAATTGCACCCATGTCAACAAGCCTGGTACGCCTAGAAAGCTTGAGGTATGTACTCAAGAGAATATAGTTTGTAGGTGGGTATTTCAAATGTAAAGGGCTGTTTTTCTTGAAAAACTGCAAGTTGTATTTTATCTAAAAATCTCCTAATGCGCCGTTTCAGTTTGGGGGAGTCTCCTGGGCAGGAAAGCACAACAAAACACTACAAATTGTAAAAAATAGAATTTTTTTATTTTTTTGCACATACTTTACCCAAAAATATTGAGAATACACCTAAAAAATTACAAACAAGACATTTCATGTTAAAGCCCAGACTGCTGAAAAAAACAATATTTAATTTCCCTGGGAAATCCCTGGAAATCCCTTCAAAAATCACAGTTGAACATGCGGAGCGCAAAATAATGCAAAATAGTCTGGCAACAAAATCTCCAGATAGGCTAGCAGCGAAAGGATTAAAACTAGTGTCTTTCTCATGGGCATACAAGTTGCTGATCCTGAGCAAAGAATGTTGCTTTGTGACCACTCGTCCAATCAGCACTCTCGGAGCTGACGTCACACTGTCTAAAACTCCCTCTAAGAGTAGAGGCTCCAAGCACGTTGACGGCCGTGGCTCGTGCATGCGCTGTTGGACTGAGAACAACAGTATGAAAGGGGCAACCTGGGGAGTTTCACAAAGCAGGGCATCATGATTTTGGGGAGGGGGCATTCGGCATGGGTTTGGTCCACTTTAAGTCCTATACTGGTTAGTATTAAGTCCTTGTACTTGTTGGGAAAGGCAGCCATCTTTTGATTTAAAAATTTTTACTTATAAAATCCACAGGTTTCAGCAATTAAAGTCCCCCCATAATAACTACCTAATTTAATTTAGCGGCTATATCTATTTGCCTTAGCATCAAGTTTTCTGTGGATTCGGATATATTTGGAGACTTGTAGACTTGTTATTACTAAAGCAAGGACAAGCAAATACAAATATGTAAAAGGATCAGAATGTTACATAACTAATTCTGATTCTTGAAAAGCTAAGTGTATAGCAATCTTGTAATTTTTCTAATGCTGCCTGCTATCCATATAATTGTAATACCGCCTTAATATGCATGTACATTGCTATTTTTTTTTTCAATTAAGAAAGTGTGACAAAAAAGTGCCTTTACTTTGGGAGCTGAAATCTGGATTATTTGGAGGCTGTCTTATTCCATTCTGACTAGGTTCTCCACCAGGTTCTTTTAAGGAAGTATGCATTCTTACTATGCCAACACAAAAGGTTTGCTTCAAGAGCCAGTGGATCCTTGGCTTACCTCACAATGGTTTCCACGTTCCCATATCCGGTAAGTGCTCAAATGGTGCCTTAGTTAGACCTCCAGGTGAGAGCCTGCTTCTCTGAGCAGAACTGCTGTCTGTTTAGAAAGTCATGGAATTTTCTTGTTCTTGGAATGTGTATATTAGACGTGTCTAAATTCAGAAAAGGCAAATGTCTAGGGGCTAACATGCCTATTTGGAAGGTTGCCATGGGCACATAAAGTAGAAGGGACGTGAAACACTGCTAGCCTGCTATTCCAGTTTCTTAGCCTCTCATTTTCATGTACTGGTAGAAAATATGATTGGCGGAAAGCCTGTGCATGTGTCGTGGGATCGCTGCCGAAGTACTCACGTTCCGGGGGCATCCCACATCAGAATATGAAAAAAAATCAGGGTTTTGGCCCATTTTAAAAGTATGACAGTATGCAGCAGCACCTGCTTACATAAAGTGACTGTAAAGGCAACTTTTTTAAATAAACTTACACTTACCTGACAGACTGGATCCCTCCAAGTGGCAGCAGTGCAGATTCTGAAATATCCAGGAGCATGGAAGCATATTGTTAGCACCCAAGTTAATAGTGCTGAAACGGGGAGGCTGCAACCCGCAGCATTCTGTGAGAGCCTGCGGACTGAGAGGAAAGTATTTTTTTAATATGAATTTACTGACCTTCAAGATTACCATTCAGGTCATTCTTAACACACAATTTTACTTCAATCTCCTTGAAAACAATGATCAGCATCACAACAGTAGAAGAATATAATAAAGCACCTGTAGGTAACAACATTCTCAAAGACAAAAAAAATCCATATTTTCACTAGCGATATCAGTGCAAGTGTAGAGTCTTATCTAAAAATAACACACTTGTCTTTTTAAGCTTTAGTTAAATCACTGCAACAGCAGCAGATTTTTTCATGGAAGGGAGAAAAAAGCCATTTAAAAAAAAAAATCTCAGAAGATTCTGCGATCTGAGAGACAGAAGGAAAAAGTTACCATGATATTTTATCATCCTCACCGTGCCCTCATCTGCATTCCAATTTTTCTATTCAGCTGCTACATCTGCTTTTCTTGTGTCAAAATGGAACCAGAGATGGAGCTGAGTAAATTTGCAGGTGTTAATGCAGTTTTTTATATCCCAGTATTCTAACACACAAAAACTTCACTGACAAGTCAGCAGCAATTGTCATTTTGGTAATTCTAAAGAAATGTCACATTTCACAAACCTGCTGCTAGAAAGAGGCCTCTGCTTCAGATGAACGTTATTCTAAAAAGACTGAAGAACATTACTCCAGCACACAATCAAGTGCAAAACATTTGATTTCAGTGTATTCACTGTAAAATCGTTTAAATGGGCACAAAGCCCTGGGTAACAAAGCTCCAGAGCCTAAAAGACTCCAGGGCCGTGTTACAGATTGTCCTGTGTGAAAACCCTAGTAAACATGCACTCACCTCGCGGGATGTCCACTCCTTCCGGCTGTGCCCCCCCACTGACAGGACTGCTCTGAGGTATCACCATATCAAGGTATGACGAACCAGGGGAGGTTCACACTGTGGTATCCCAAATTGGAAGCAGATGAAATACCTGGATGTTGTCTCCTTCAAGTCTACCCCCTACTTCACTACTTATGGTTAAATGAGCAACACTGTAGTGTACAGAATCGTTCCCTGGGTCATTTGCATCCTAGCATCCTAGCTCTCCCCTTTGGCAGACCTCAATGTTGCGTGCGTGCACAGAAGCGCAAATGTTGCAGCAAATCTGAGTGCTCCGACTGCCTATAAGATCACTGTGGTATCCCAAGATTTTACACAGTTTTACATAGCGGAACATGCCAAATCGGAATGCCACTAGGGAAGGGATTTCCCTGATACTTGGGCCTTTTAGATTTTCAGGACAGGTTTTGACCCACAGTAACATACAGTAAGATGCTAGTTACAAAGTTTAACCTATGTAATTCTAAGGTTAATAGTATTAATTTTGGATCTGATCCCCCAGGATTCAAATCCAACCAATTGAAAGCCAAGATCAAGACAGAGAGGAAAGAACTGGCCACAGAATAAACAGGGCAACTACTAAGGGAGTGGAGAGGACTAGAGAGGAAGCCTAGAAAAGCAACCTGGTCATACATGAAGGGCGAAGAAAAAACAGCTACATGCATTGGTAATCAAGGAATCAATAAGACAAACCCGACAATAAAACAATTTACTGCATCCAGACTCAGTGGGGTGGGGGTGGACTCCTACCAACAGACCACCTTATTTTCCAATAGTGGTGTGTAACAAAAAAGGGAGACCTTTATTTTATTATCCCTTCAGATATCCAACATATAAGGACAAAAAATGCAGTGCTGCTAATTCTGAGACCCACCTTACTGTAACAAAAGATTCTACCTATTGTACACCGTAAACAAAAACAAGGGTCCACTGACTACAACTTAAACAGAGTACCCTGCAAGAACAAAAGTTCCAGGGTGACACTGAGGCCCTAAAAAGTGATATATGATTCATATAAAGAAAACTTCTTCCCAGCTTTTATTTCTTGGGGACATTATAATAGTATAAAACATGTTGAGTACTTTCAAAAAACGGTAATATTGTGTAAAAGGAGTTCAACACAATGAAATAGTAACTCCAGGTGTTTAGAAGAAGGCTGTCCATTATCTAAATTCAGTTGACAAAACAGTGCATTCCCACTCTGTTTGGTGGGCGGATTGCCATCATTGAGGGAGGATTGTGGTGGTCAGGTGAGCTATTGACATACACAGCAGGGGAGGGAGGTGTGTATGTGGGGTTACAAAAATACAATTCTGTGATTACTCACCTGTAGAATTGGTATTATACGTATACAGCACGTCCTGTTCCAGAACATTCCTTCCACATGGGTAATACATCCACAAGATGGCGCTGGACTGCAGAAAACAGCTTGTGGCTCCTCCCGGCCCTATATAAGTCAGGGACCTCCCACAAATTCCCCAGTATTGACAAGCAGTTAACAAGAAGCCGGGAGAACAATAATAACCAGAATTCAAAATTGAACACATGAACAGTCACTATACAGAGGTAACTAGGAATAATGATAACAAGGGTGGGGTGGAACAGGATGTGCTGTATACGTATAATACCAATTCTACAGGTGAGTAATCACAGATTTGTATTATTCTCAATATACAGCACGTCCTGTTTCAGAATATTCCTTAGACATGGGACATCCAATAGCGTAAGGTAGGGTGGGATCCCCAAAAAATAACAGCGGGCAGTTTAGACCACTGCCGCCTGCAGAATTTTGCGACCAAAAGCAGCATCAGCTGAGGCCCTAACATCAACCTTTTAAGTCTTAAAAAGTATGAACAGAAGACCGAGTAGCGGCCTTGCAAACTTGTTCAACAGAAGCTTGGTGCTGAAAGGCCCAAGAGGCACCAATAGCATGAGTAGAATGAGCAGTAAGGCGGAAGGGAGGCTCCTTCCCCTTACCAAAATAGGCCTGTAGCACAGCCTGACGGATCCACTTGCTGATAGTGGACTTAGCTGGAGCCAGACCCTTCTTAGGTCCAGACGGAAACACAAAAAGAGCATCAGTCTTTCTGAAGAATTCAGTGGCCACCAAATAGAACTTCAGAGTCCTGACCACATCCAGAGAGTGTAAACCCGCTCCTTAGGGTTACTAGGATTAGGGCACAGAGAAGGCAAAACAAAGTCCTGATTGATATGAAAGGCAGACACAACCTTAGGTAGAAAATCTGGTTACAAACGAAACACCACCTTGTCCTGGTGTCTCTCAAAGTAAGGAGTTTGATGGAAGCGCCGCCAACTCAGAAACACACCTAACAGAAGTGATAGCCACCAAAAAGACTACCTTAAGAATCAAAATGGACAAAGGGGCCTCACGCAAAGGCTCAAAGGGAGACCCCTGCAAGGCAGAAAAAAACAAGTTAAAAACCCAGACTGGTAACATAGGCTTACATGGAGGACGCACGTGAGTAACCCTCTGGAAGAAAGTCTTAACCAGACGATGGTGAGCAAAGGATCTTTGGAAGAAAATGGCCAAAGCAGAAACATGACCTTTGAGGGTACTAAGTTGAAGAGCCAAATCCAAACCATGTTGCAGGAATTCCAGAATCCTAGGGATAGAAAATACCCGACAGGGAAGACTCACACCAGTCAATGTAAGCATGCCAGACCCTATAGTAGATAGATGATGAGGACTTCTTCCTAGCCCGAATCATGGTATTAACAACAGAGGCAGGCAGCCCCTTTTCCATCAAGATGAAAGTTTCAGCAGCCAGGCCATCAAGGCCAGCGTTTGTAAATTGGGATGGCGTAGATTCCCCTGAGTAAGCAGGTCTGGATCCTTGGGCAGAGCATACTGATCTACTGCCAACAGCACGACGTCTGCGAACCACACCCTTCTTGGCCAACAGGGGGCCACCAGAATGGTTGGCACCCCTTCCTGAGCAATCTTGTGCAGCACCTTCCCCAGCAGAGGAAAAGGAGGGAACACATATAGAAGCTGAAAGCTCCTCCAAGACATTGCTAGTGCATCCATGGCCAAGGCCAGAGGGTCCTGGGACAGAGAGACAAAGACTGGAAGCTTGTGATTGTGACGGGATGCAAAAAGATCCACATCTGGCTGAACCCAGCGGTGGCACAGGGAGCGAAACACCTGCTGCTGAGGGACCATTCTCCCATGCGAGAGATCCCGCTGCTGAGGGAGTCTGCCTCCAGATTCTCCACCCCCGGGATGTACACAGCTGATATGCAGGGAACAGTCTCCTCCACCCAAGACAGTATCAGGGACACTTCCCTGAGGGCCCTCTTGCTTCGGGTCCCTCCCTGATGATTGATGTACAACCGTCTGGTTGTCCGAGCGGACCTGAACCGCCCGACCCTGAAGATGTGTAGTCAATTGGGCGAGAACCAACCTTATGGCCCTCAATTCCAGAATGTTGATAGGGGTGTGAGCCTCCTGAGGGCCCCACTGACCCTGGGATTTCAGGGATTTCCAGAAGCCCCCCCAACCTAGTCAGACAGGCATCTGTGGTGACTGTCTCCCAGCACAGGGTCAGAAAGGGTCTGCCCACCAACAGGTTTCTTGAGTCCAGCCACCACGAAAGAGGGTCCCGAGGGTCACGATCCCAAACTGATAAGAGGTGAAGTTGAAGTTGAAGAGGTCTCATGTGAAACTGAGCGTATAGAGCCACCTCCAAGCAAGACACCATCAGGCCCACCAGCTGCATCCCCTGCCGGATGGAGGGACGAGGGCAAGACATAAGGAACCTGGCCTGGGCCTGAAGACACTGCACCTTCTGCTGAAGGACAAAAATTTTGACCTGAGATGTGTCCAGAGTCATGCCCAGCAAAGACCTAATTATTGACGGTGACAGGAAAGACTTGGGGTGGTTGATCACCCAGCCAAAGGACTCCAGTGTGGACACCACCAGCTGGGTACCCCTCTCAGCCTGCTGGAGGGACTGAGACGTGATGAGAATGTCATCCAAGTAAGGAAGGATGCGAATGCCCTGAGATATCAGCAGAGCCAGTACGCCCACCAGCACCTTGGTGAATACCCTGGGAGCCGAGGTGATACTGAAAGGCAAGGCCACAAATTGATAGTGCTGATCCTCCAGAGCGAACCTGAGGAATCTCTGATGACCTGGAAAGATTGGTACATGAAGGTAAGCATCCTTGATGTCTACAGAGGTCATGAAGTCCCCTGGACGTAGTGAGTTGACAGCTGAGCGCAGAGTCTCCATGCGAAAATGTTTGAATCTGACAAATTTGTTGAGGCTGTTAGACACTTACCTTGTCGCCGTTTCGGGTCCCGCGGCGCGCTGTCGGGTGGGCCCCAGCGGGCTGCTGCTCGGCGGTCCCCGGGTCTTCCGTCCCCTCGGCACCGCCGTGGGGTCCAGGGGCTGGCGGCGCAGGACGCGGCTGGTGGCCGCGTCGCAGCCCGCTCCGCGCGGCTGCGCCGGCCTGCTGGTCTTCCGGGTGGCGTGGCGCTGCCTCCTCCAGGCGGGGGCGCGCCTGTCTCGCATCGTGCTCGCGCGCGCGCGCGCGCGAGCACGTCTCTCTTATGCCTCCCGGCGGCGCCGGGGGCGAGTTTAAAGTGGCCAATCTGCGGCTGGATCCTGGGATCGGACCCAGGGACTGGTCAGCCTGTCTGGCCTGGGCCGTCCAGCTCCTGGGACCGATCCCATTATTTATGTATGCACCAATCACTGTCCTTCCCTCCAATTGCCCATCATCCCAGTGCCCGTTATAGCCTCTGGGTTCTGGATGTGCGTTACAGTGTCTCCTGTTATTATTCGGCTTTTGGACCTCGACTTCCCTTGCTTGCTGCCTGCCCTGACCTTTCGCTTGCCTGACCACGATTCTGCCTGACCCCTCTGATACCTCGCACCGTGACCTCCTGGATTTGACCTCGGCTCGTTTGACTACCCCTTTGTTACCTCCTTCGGATACCACGCCCTGTGACCTCCTGGTTTGACCTCGGCCTGTATTTGGACTTCTGCCATCCGGCATCCTCATTCGGGATTCCCTGCCATTCATCTGTCTGCACCTTAAGCTGGTATCCTTTGCGCCCTATAAGTCCTGGGGGCAACCGACTGGGAGAGGCATTACCCGCGTCTCCTACAAGCGGGGGCTTGTCTATAGGCAGAAGAGGCGGTGGAGATTGGGGGTTACCAGCTCAAGACAGACGGGTGTTCGGTACAGTCCTGACAGAGGCACTTTAAATCCAGGATAGGTCTGATGGACCCGTCTTTTTTCGGAACAGTGAAAAGATTGGAATAGTAGCCTCTGCCCCTTTCCCTCAAAGGCACCTGGCAGATAACCCCCAAATCCAGAAGGTTTTGGACAGCAAGGCACAGACCCTGAGCTGACAGGGGGTTTTGAGCCATCCGGGATTTGATGAATCTTGGGGGCGGCCAGGCTGCAAACTCTATCTTGTAACTGGAGGACACTACCCCCTGAATCCACCGGTCTGAGACGTGAAGCCTCCAGTCGTAAGCAAAGAGCCGAAGCCGCCCCCCCCCCCCACACGGATGAGTGAGGGCGGCCCTTCATGCCTGAGGGGGCTTGGGTGAGGGTTTTGTCTTGGGACCCCAAGAGAGGCCAGGACAGCCACGTCCTTTGCCCCTTTTCCCAGTGATCTCCGTGGGCCCCAGGAAAGGAAACTCCTTGGCCCGTTCTGGAACCACGGAAGGATGGGAGAAAGGCACCCATCCCCCGAAAGGACCGGGACGACCTCCTACGTTGAGGTAACCTACCCCCCCTGGCAAACAAATCCAAGAGCTCACCAAGAGGCGCAGGCCCTTGAAAGGGAAGCCAGTGAGAGCCTTCTTAGCAGCATTATCAGCTACCCACTGACGTAGCCAGACAGAGCGGCATATAGTCACCAACAGGGCAGAGGTTCTACCACACATTCTAATGGAATAATCCATGGCAGACAGAACATATGCAACAAATTCATAACAAAGCAGGAGAGATCTATACTCTTCTCCTCCCGCGTCATCAGAGGCCCCCTCTAAGAGACTCTTAAGCAAACCCTTAATAGCAATAGCTGTAATGGCAGAGGCACAAACCGGGCGTAGCGCGGTCCCCACACAGGCAAAAGCATGGCAAGCCAGTTGGTCCACGCGCCTGTCCTCACCATCCCTCAGGGTAGTAGTGTCAGGAGAATGCATGACAGATGTATTGGACAGCCCCAGAACGGGCGCTTCCACCTCAGGAAGACATGACCAACGCTCAATCACATCAGCAGGAAAGGGATACCTCTTGGGCACCCCTGGCAGCTTTCTAGGCCGCTCCCATTCTTTGAGCACCAGATTATTAAAGTGCGACTGCTCAGGGAATTCCAAACGTGGTTTAACCTTATGAAAGAGCTCACCCTGCTGCTGCGGAGCCACGGCAGGAGGGGAGATGCAGAGCACTTCAAAAAATACAATTCTGTGAAATACTCACCTGTAGAATTGATATTATTTGTATACAGTACGTCCTGCTCCAGATATAATACTTATGCACTGCAGAGACATGGAAAAACAGGCTCCTCCCGGCCCTTCAAATACCCAGGGACCTCCCACAAATCCCCAGCATTGAAAAGCAGTGAACAAGAAGCCGGGAAAATTAAACCACCCAGAACAACTGGTAATGATAACAATGATAATCACCATACAGGGGATCCAAAATAATGCAAAAACCAGGGTGGGGTGGAGCAGGACGTACTGTATACAAATAATATCAATTCTACAGGTGAGTATTTCACAGAATTGTATTATTCTTAGTATACAGTACGTCCTGCTCCAGATATAATACTTACACTTGGGACATCCAAAAGCAGTGTCCATAAAGTAGGGTGGGATCCCCAACAAAAAACGACAACAGCAGACAGTTTAAAACCACTGTCACCTGCAGAACCTATACGGCCAAGACAGCATGATCTGAGGCCCTAACATCAATCTTGTAAAAAATTTGCAAAATGTATGAGCAGAAGGCCAATGGTAGCGGCCTAGCCAACCAGTTCAAGAGAAGCCCGGTGCTGAAAGGCCCAAGAGGCATCAAGCACGAGTAGAAAAGGAATCAAGGTGACAAGGGAGATTCTTCCCCTTGCTGGAATAGGCCTGAGTAACAGCCTAACGAATCCAATCGCTACAGTAGACTTGGCAGAAGCCAAAAATCAGAACAAAGCACCAGTAGTAACGTCCATTAAGGTAATAACCAGGACCAAGCCGCCCAACTCCCGAGATCGGGCACATTCAGGATGTAATGACCAAAGCCCCAAGGAACCTCAGTTCCCCTAAAGGACACAGTGACTCCCAAGAAAAATCACCTGTATAAAGAATGCAGAATCCTTTCCTCAGTGTTGCTAGGAAAAAGGCACAGCCGTGGATAACAATATCTCGAATCAATGAACATAAGACACCTCCAGATGCAGAGAGGCCGGCTTCAGGCGGAACTCCACCTTATCCTGGTGTATCTCAAGGAATGGGGGCTAGGTAGACAGCCGTCCGCTAACACACGCCTGACCAAGGTAACAGTCACCAGAAGGACAACCTTGAGGGTAAGGACAGCCAGACAGCATCCTGAATAGGACCAAGGGACAAAATCCTGCAAGCAGACAGAATGAAATTCAAATTCAATCCCAATAGGGACCATAGGATTACATGGAGGACGCACATGAGCACCCCCTGAAGGAAGTCTTGACCAAGGAAGACTGAACCAGAGACTACTAAGGCAAGGTGGACAGGGCAGAACCTGACCCATCAGAGTACTGAGTTGGGGAACCAACTCCAATTCATGCTGAAAACAACACTAGAACCCTGGGAACCGAGAACGCCCAACAGGTAAGAGAGCTAGACTCACCCCAATCAATGTGGGTATGCCATACCCTACAACAGATAGAGGAAGACGAGGAAGAAGCTTACGCCTAGCCTTCCCATAGTCTCAAACACCGAGATAGATAAGCCCGTCTCCATCAAGATGTATGTTTCAGCAGTCAGGCCGACTAGGCCAGGGACTGTAGATTGGAGTGACGTAAAGGGGGCCCTGAGTGATCAAGCTGGCACTCCTGGCAAGGTACAGACAACTACTGAACTCAGTACCATGTCTGTAAACCACACTCTACTAGGGCACCTGGGGGCCACCAGAATCACTGGTCCCCTTACCAGAGCAATCTTACGCAGAACCCTGCCTAGCAGAGGGAATGGAGAAGAACATACAGAACCGAACGTCCTGTCAAGACGGTACTAAATGCATCCGGACCACTGACATAGGATCCTGGGACAGGGAAACAAAGGCCGATAGCCTGTGAAGGTGACGGAACCCAACAGATCACGACTGGTTGGACTCCATAGCGACACGGGGATTAGCACATCCTGTCGCAGAGGGGCTTCGCCGGAGCTAATATCACTAACATGTAGGGAGCATTGTCTCCACCCAGAAAAGGAACATAGACACTTCCTGGAGGGTCCGCCAACTCCAGGCCCCTTCCAATGATTAATGTAGGACATCTGTCGTCAGACAGACCGAGCACCCCCAAACTGGCAAGCCCAGAAGGGAAGTGGTCAAGCGAGATAGAGCCCACTGTTTTGAAAATCAATAGGCGTAAGGACCTTCTAAGGGCCCCACCACCCCCAGAATCGCAGGGAGTTTCAGAAGAAAACCTCCCCCTTCAACCTGATAGGTTGGCATCCATGGTGACCGTTTCCAGGAAGGGGCAAGAAGGAACTGCCCCCAGACAGGTCCCTTGAATTCATCCACTCCAAGAGAAAACCTTCTTACAGGTGGGAAGCCCCACAGACCCTGCTCCAGGGGTGCTGGATCCCTGTCCTGTGTTACCAATAGAAGTCGCAGAAGGGCTCAAGGGGAACTGAGCATAAGGGACCTCTTCCGAGCAAGTTACCAACGGGCCCACCAGTTGCATCCCTGCCTGGTGTTAAGAGCCCGGGACAGCAATGAGGAACTGAGCCCATGTGACCAGATTGCCCACCTAATTGCTGAGAAGGGGAGAATCTGGTTTGAACCTAATCCAGAATCATTCCTATTAATTGAGTTACCACTTAAGGGGACAGTGAGGATTCGGGGGGGTTGATCACCCATCCAAATGACTCCCAATGGACACACCAGCCGGGTATCCAACTTAGCCTGACGCAGAGACAGGGAAGTGAGAAAGGGCGTCCAGGTAGTCATCGCGCGGGCGCCCCTTAGTCTCATCAGAGACATCACCATCGTCAGCACCTGAGTGAACACTCTGGGAGTTGAAGAGAGGCCAGATAACAAGGCCACAATTAACAGTGTTGGACTTCCAACACGAACCTGAAGAGCCTCAGAGACCTGAGGGCACAGGGATGTAAACATAAGCATTGTAGAGTTCCCCAGACGGCAAGAAGCCCATTGGGTGCAAGGTGCTGATGGCCCAACTCAGAGTTTCCATGCAGGAAACTGCCTGTAATTTGAGAATTGCTGTGAATCCAAAATGGGCCAACCCGACCCATCCTTTGGGGGACTGTGGAAAGGGTTGGTATAGAGGCCCCTGCCTCTGCCTATTACGGGCAATCTGCAAGAGACCCTCAGACCTTGTAGGCCTAGCATGGCCTGCGCCAGCAACTGAACAGCGGCAGGGACCAGGAGTACCTGGGACCTGATAAAAACTGGGGAAGGCCGTGCAGCAAACTCTATCCTGTATCTGGAGGACACAACCTCCTGAATCCACCAGAATGAGGCGAGATGCCTCCTGGTAAGAGCAAGGTGCTGCAGCCATTCCCTCACCCAGGCGGGCGAGGGCGCCCCATCATGCTTGAGGGGGTTTGGTGGAAGATTTGGGCTTAGCCCCGCCGGAGGGGCCAGGGCGTTGTCTGCTGCTCGTGGGGCAGGAGTCTGCACGAAAAATCCGGAAGGACACCCCTGGTTCCTGTTTAACACTAAGGTGGGGGGGAAGGGGTGCCCCTGCCCCGAGGGGGCCGAGACGGCCGTCTGCGAAGGGGTGATTTGCCCTTTTTAACGAACAGGTCTAGACGGGCCCCAAATAGGCGTTGCCCTCTAAAGGGAAGCCCAGTAAGACTCTTTTTAGCAGCATCGTCAGCACCCCACTGTCACAACCAGACCAAGCGACGTATACCCACCGCAAGGGCAGAGGTTCTTGCACACATTCTAATAGCGTCACCCAGCGCTAATATAATAAATTTTACAAATACATCACAATTGGAGAGTGCATTAAACACCTCCCAGGGGAGATCCTCGGGGTGATGATCAAGCAACTTTCCGATGAGGGCTCTATCGGCCACAGCAGTAATAGCTGCGGCACAGACCGGGCGCAGCGCCGTCCCAGCACAAGAAAAGGCATGGGAGGCCAGCAGCTCAATGCGCCGGTCCTCAGCATCCCGAAGGGTACTATAAGCAGGGGTTGTAATAAAGGGGGTGTTAGGGACCCCTATGATGGCGCATCCACCAAGGGGGGGTGATGACCAACAATTAACCACCTCAGGGGGAAAAGGGTATTTCCTATCCCAGTCCCCTGGAACCCCTGGAAGTTTACTGGGGCATTCCCATTACTTGAGCACAAGGGCGTGGAAATGAGCCTGTTCTAGAAATTCCAAACGTGCAGTCGCAGTATGGAAATGCTCTCCTCTAGGCTTGGGGACCTGACCGGGGAGAGAGATAGACAGTGCCTTAAAGACCTTAATCAACAAGTCGTCAGTGTCACACTGGCCCCAGTATTCAGGGCCAGAATCGTCATGACTCCTCGGCCTCTCATCAGATGAGCCTGAGTCAGAGAACAACTCCCCTTCATCAGAAGGGGTATAGTCACACGGAGTAGTAAACTCCTCGGTTCTCATAGAACATACAGAAACATGAGGCGACAGGTGCCGCTTCCTACCAGGGCCCATTCACTCTGACAACCTAGCAATAATCTGTTCAGCCGTAGGCAGTCTGGAAGGCCCAGCAGGCTGCAATTCCCCACTTGTAGGCGACTCAGCAGGAGAGAGATTTAAGCCTGGGGAGATAGGTGAATTGAAGCTAGGTGTAGCCACTGGCTGACCTGATTGCAGGGCCAGGGCTTGCTCGGCACAGGGTACGCAGACCCGTGCCCTGTCAGCATCAGCATGGGGTTGTCCACACGCTATACACCGCCGGTCTTGTCCCAGAGGGACCCCGGTCACATAATTCTGAGATGCCTCCATATGGTGATTATTCAAGGCACAATATGCCAGTAGGGATTTACACAATAATTAACCCTGGATGCCCCAAAGACCCGCTAGGGAAGTGGGAGAATATTACAAGGCCCGCTATAATTTTACACCGGGCCGGGAGAAGCCAATGGTGTTCACCAGTCTGAAAGACATAAAGGGAAAAAAGGGGTGTCAGAACCAAACGTAGTAATCAAGGATCATGAAAATCGCCCGCGAGGGCACTTACAGACCAAGGGAGGAGGAGGACAGCTACCACGCGTGCATGCGACCAGTATCAAAATGGCACCAAGCGAACCTCGAAGGGGGGGCCAGAGCGGGCTGTGACGCGGAGCACGCCAAAACAGGTCCCCGCCCCCCCCCCCGAAGAGCGCGAAGCTCTGAGATAGTTTCAATGTCATGTGTAGCGAAGTGTATGACACACTTAGAAAAGGCTTTGCCAATGAAGACGCCGCCAACAAATACACAGCAAATGTAAAATGCAAACAGCACGGCTCTAAAACCAGGAATACCAGTCCGGGGCAAGACTAAGGCCATAACGTGTAAACATACACCAAGACCACCACACACACACCCCCCCCTTTCTTTCCCCCCGGGCTACGGGGGGAACGAGGGAGGATGGCGATCCTTTGTACAGGGCCCACCGCTACACGGGGCATGGGGCAATAGTGCGAGAGGGGCATCCCCTAGAGGCTCACCATCAGCCTAAACCGCCTACCCTTTGGTGGGGGACTGCGGTGGAGCATGGCTCCGTCAAGCACGCATGGTGCCGCCTACCTTCACCCGACCAGCGCAGCCCAGGCTGGGAGGCACATCACAGGGAGGACGGGTGGGAATAGTCCAACAGGGCCACAGGCTTTAATAGCCCCGCTCACCTGCAAGAGAGTGATACATCATGTCTTCGCAGTCAGCACTGCAGAGAAATCTGGGGATTTGTGGGAGGTCCCTGGGTATTTGAAGGGCCGGGAGAAGCCTGTTTTTCAATGTTTCTGCAGTGCAGCGCCATCTGGCGGAGGATAACCCAAGTGTAAGTATTATATCTGGAGCAGGACGTACTGTATACTAAGAATATATGAGCCAAGAGCCTGTCAGTGTCATCTGAGGACCATGAATCTTCCCCAAAGGGAGACCCTGTACCACCATAACCCCTAGGCTGCTCCTCAGATGATTCTAAATCAGAGAACAATTCCCCCTCCTCCAGGGGGGAATAACCAATAGTGTCAAAAATTCCCTTAGCTTCCACAGGAAAGAGGAAAACGGCGGGAGATAAATGCCGCTTCTTAGCAGAAGCCTTACGAGAGGCAGACCCAGCAATATGTTTCTCAATGCTGGCCACCGGCGCAGCCAAATCAGGCTGAGACTCCCCACTGGTATGCTCCCACAGGGGGTCAGATGTAAGCGTGGGGGGGTAGGCGAAGCCAGAGGGGGCGCAGGCCCAGCAACAGGTAACCCAGACTGCAGTGCAAGTACCTGCTGGGCGCAGGATACACATACCCTGACATCATCACCAATTGGGGATACCCCACACACAACACATAGCCGGGCTTGTCTATAAGGAACCCCAGGACCATTATCCCCAGAAGCCTCCATATAGTGATTTGAATGGCACAGTAGGCCAGTAAGGGTTAACGCTAAAGAGCTAACCGCTAGGGAAGTGGGATATAATGAGGGGAGAAGGCCGGGAGAAACCACAGGACCGAGGCTTTTACCTGCCTGAAAGACATAATCAGACATTCCCATGAGAATAAGGCATAAGAACGACCCCAAAAAAAAATCACCACACCGGGGTTACTCACGGACCTCAGAGAGCCAGCAGCACGCAGCAGGAGACAAAATGGCGTCCGCAGACCTTGAGGGGCGTGCCATGGAGATATGAGGTAAAATGTATCATCCACAGAGCCCGCCCTCTCCTCCCGAAGAGCGCCCACGTGATCCGTCCGGCAGTAGCGGTCCGGCATCTCTGAGGTGGATGGGGCTGCCATCCGCGGAGCATTTTAATAAAAGCACAACATATGTATACAGTCTTAAACCACTAGACAAGCCCCCCCCCACCAGAGATCTCCCAAGGGGAGAGTGAGGGAGTATAACGGCAAAATTCCCAGGGAGAAACGTCGTCCAGGGACTAAGATGATGAGTGAGGGTGGAGGGGGAAAATGGGCATAGGGTTAAACTGCAAACTGCACAGGATAAACCTGGCAAAACCCATGAGGCAGTGGGGGCATCCCAACAGGCTCACCATTAGCCTAAACCGCTTACCTTGTTAGAGCAGGGACTGCGGTAGGAGCCTAGATCCTCAGCACCATAGTGCTTCAATAGCCTACCTTTACCCGAACCTTATCAGCTGAAGCTGGGAGGCAGTAACTGGAAAGGAACTGGTGGGAGCCGACCTGCAGGGCCGCAGGCAATAAGCCCCGCTCACCTGCGCCACAAGAGAGCTGTCTTCTATCTTCTCAGCGCAGACTGCAGAAAAGAACTGGGGAATTTGTGGGAGGTCCCTGACTTATATAGGGCCGGGAGGAGCCACAATCTGTTTTCTGCAGTCCAGCGCCATCTTGTGGATGTATTACCCATGTGTAAGGAATATTCTGGAACAGGACGTGCTGTATACTTAGAGTAAGCATGGAGCAAAAAGCACTCTTTATTAGTGCATGTTGCAACCTATTCTTCGAGCACCCTTGAAGACTCACATAAAGAAGCAAAAGAAGAGATTTTCCTGTTAAGGAGAATGACATGGGCTCATGGGCAGCGCAAATATCTGGAGTAATATCTGTGGTGTTTTGAAGTTTTTGTGGCTATGCTGCTTTGTACTATGCTCCGTAGCTGTGGGCGCTATAACCTGAGGTGATTTTGCTTTGTCATGGTGCCGGCCGGGTCCCGTGAGCGCCGTTTTCACGCTCTTCGGAGGGGGCGCTTGGTGACGTGTATTGCGTCATCTCCCCGCGGTCCACCCCTCGAGGTACCTCTGCCGGCGCCATTTTGAGAGAGCTGCGTGTCTGGATTTCTCCCTTCCCGGCTGCGGCGCTGATTCCTCCGGTGTGTCGCCTATCCTGTGGTCTGGGCCTGAGTGACCCAGCGGTGTCTTTGGTCCGTGAGTCCCCCTTGGGGAGTTTTTTATTCAGAGTGCATATGCTGGGGGATACTTATATGTTTCTTTACTTATGTCTTTCAGGCGGGATACCATTGGGTTGTGGCATATCCAGGCTCCACTCCTTCCCTTCCCTCATCCCCCTTCACTATTTCTGGAGGTAGCCCGTGGGAGGGCATCCCGGGGCGGCCTTTGTATAGCCTTTACACACTGCTGGCCTATTGCGCCTGTATTAATCACCATATGGAGGCTTCTGGGGATAGCGGACTTGGGTGTCCTTCGGGGCAAGCCCGGCTGTGTTCCATGTGTGGGGTGTCCCCTGTGAGTAACAGTGTCACGGTGTGCGTGCCGTGCGCTGAGAGTGTCCTTGCGCTCCAAGCTGGTTTGCCTGCTTCGCTTCCCAGCTCTGCGCCTCCCTCGGCTTCACCTACTCCCCCACACCTGCAATTGGGTCCCAATGAGGGGGACACTAGCAGGGAGTCTAGCTCTGATTTGGCTATACGAGTGGCCAAACTTGAGAAACAACTTGCCAAGTCTGCTCCTAGGAAGGCTTCTGGTAAGAAGTGACACCTGGATCCCGGATCCTCCCCTCTTCCTGAAATTTATGTGGGGATTGATGAATTGGTTGAATGTCACCCCCTTGAGATGGGGGAGCTTTCCCAGGATTCTGACTCCTCTGGGAGCAAGCAGGAGGGATGCGATAGTGACCCTGGTTCTGCATCCGGAGAGGATTCATGGTAAGCCTGTGGACACTGATAATCTGCTGTCACATATTTATGAAATTTTGCACATTGCTGCTCCAGAGGTTGCTAAGAGAAAGCAAGGGAAGCTTTTTGCCCTGGTAAACAGTGTCTAGAGTTCCCTGAGCAGGAACACATCACCTCCCTTGTGCTTAAGGAATGGGAACGTCCCAACAGACTGCCTGCTGTGCCCAAGGGGCTGGATAAAAGGTATCCCTTTCCTTCTGATCTTGTCAAAAGGTGGTCCTTTTCTCCTGAAGTAGACGCTCCTGTGTTAGGTTTGTCCAATACTTCGGTCATGCCTTCCCCTGACACTAACTGAAGGACAGTGAGGACAGGCGCATGGATCAGCTGGCTTGCCATGCCTTTACCTGTGTGGGGGCTGGTTTGCGCCTGGCCTGTGCTGCTGCCATCACTGCTATTGCCCTTAAGAGGCTTCTCAAGCATCTGCAGGATGGTGCTACTGCTGGTAGCCGGGGGGGGGGGGGGGGGAGGAACATAGGACCCTATTACTTTGCTCTGATTTTGTGGTCTTTATCCTTAACGCTATGGATAATGTTGTGTGGCTGTGCGGTAGGGCCTCTGCCCTTTTGGTGGCTATGCGCCGTTCTGTCTGGTTGCACCAATGGGCAGCTGACGCTGCAGCCAAGAAAGCTCTCACTGGTCTCCCCTTCGCGGGGCTGCGGCTTTTTGGGGAGCGTCTTGACGCTTTAGCTAAGGACGGCAGGCTGCCTCAGCGTAGGAGGCAGTCTCTGCCTTTTAGGGGGTCTTCCGTCCCCCTCTCTTCTTTTCATACTCCCAGAGGAGCTAGTGGCTCCCTCTTATCTAGTGGCCGCAGAGATTCTTGGGGCCGTGGCAGATCCCGTGGTCGTCCCGGTTTTTCCTGGAATACCAAGACCAAACCCTGACTCAGGAAGAAGTTGCTATAGGCAATGAAACGTGTTACTGAGGACAACGGCGGCGACATCATCATCATCTTTACTGCAGTCCTTGGAACTTTGTCATCAGAGGCGGCATCCTCCTCCCTCCCCTACCACCATCGGCCGAGGTGACAGGTTGGGTGAGAACCGCTTTTGGCATACATTGCGCATGTACAGTTACTTAAATGTGAGTGCGAGATTGGCACTTTTTATATATTTTTATATTATTAAAAAACATATTGTGCTAGATCCCTTTTCTCCTTCTTGTTTTTATGGTGGAATTTTAAATGAGCTGTTGCGAAGGCACGTGCTCTTTATTTTGGTGACCTGTGGAAGGAGAATCTGGGACCGATTTTAAGAGAAGCTCCTACGGATAATTGCAATCTGGTTCAGGAGAAATTTTATGGAGATATAAAATAAAAAGGCGGCTAACTAAACCTTCCTTTGGTAAGAGCATAACTTAAAAGGTGGTGGGCACGTGAATTGGTGCTATAAAGTTCATCTCAGCCACGTTGAAACTGTGCATGTGTCTGCGGGACAACACTGGGACTTTTTTAATGGTTAAATATGTTGATTTTATTATTATAACTGCTCTGTGTTATATTACTATAGTCTATTGCAAAATCTGTTGGATATTTAGGTTACAATACGTTGAGCAGTTCCACCCTTTAAAAGGTAGCACTTTGAAATATACAAACTCAGCGCGGTAATCTAATTTAATTTTTAATCTGCCATTCCTAGTTTTATCTGTTCCCGTCCTGGATGCTGTCTTTTCTGAGTAACTCCCAGGTCAGGGTGTTCCTTCCTCAGTAATAGGGGAATGGTTTTTCAGTTGCAGGCTTAGGTTCTGCTATAGTGTCCTAACCCCTACATTGTCAAGGGATGCAGTTAGTGGGTCTGTTGGTGTCCTGCTTCAGGTAATCCTCTTTGCTCTTTTCACATGAGTCCTCTTGTCAGTTTGAAATCGGGACCCTGCGTCCTTGGAGCAGGATTTTGATCTGTCTTCTCTGGCCAGATGGTCGTTCTGGTGGAGACTGAACTCCTGGTACCTCTGGGGGTTAGATCCTCTCTGCCCCCATGTTGGGGGATGGTCTCTGCAGATGCCAGTCTGTCGTTTGGGGGAGACTTCTGAAAAATCCCTGAGGTTCCAGGGATGGTGGGACCCAGGTTCCCATCAATTTCCTGAAACTGAGGACGATCAAGTTGCTTCTTCTTCCTGTCCGCTCACCTTCAGGGTTAGACTGTTCTGTCCGCTCAGACGTCCAGTAGGCTGTTGCCTATCTCATTCGTCAGGGAGTTATTTGGGGCAAGTAAGCCTTCGAAGGGATTCTCCCTGATTCTCTCTTGGGCGGAACAGAATGTTCCCTGCATCTCAGTGGTCTACATTACAGGGGCGGACAACTGGGAGGTGGACTTCCTGAGATAGGGGGCTGCCTCAGCTGGGGATATGGTCCCGCAACTAATGGGAGCTTCTGCTCCTGTTTCACCGCTGGGATCATCCAGTCATGGAACGGTGGTGTCCCGCCATAATCATATATCTTCAGAATTTGTCTCTGGTTCAGGATCCTATGGTCTTCACTTTGGATACCTTGGCATTCCCTTGGACGGAGTTCGGGTTCTCTATGAGTTCCCTCTCCTGAGCAGGGTTATGGGCTCCATAACCCAAGAGCGGGTACCTGCCACCCTGGAGGCCTTTTTGGCTGTTGAGAGCTCCCATCTTATGGTCTAGCAGTTGCTTGATTCTGTTGTTGATACCAGGATTGGGGCCAGGAGGAAGTCCTCGTGCCTCGCCTATTACAGGGTTTGGCATGCTTTCATTGACTGGTAGAACTACAAGTCTCTTTCCTGTAGGTTGTTTTTTCTATTCCCAGGATTATGGAATTCTTGCATCTTGGTTGAATTTGGACCTTCATCTTAAGTACACTCTAGGGCCATGTTTGTAGCTCTGGAAAAGTTTTTCCAACAGGCCTTTGCCATTATCTGCTGGTGCATGGGTTTTTTTCCAGGGTGTTTTTTCACGTGCGTCCCCCCAGGTAGCCTTGCTATTCGTCTAGGATCTGAATCTGGGAATACTGGTTATGCAGGGGCCTCCTTTTGAGTCTATCCATGAGGCCACCTTGCCCCTTTGTTGACTCCTAGAGTAGCCCCCCTTTTTGTATGACTAACACCTCTGTAAGGCGAATTCTGAATTAGCTGTGTTTTTTTAATCAAAAATACTTATTTTGAGTGTCTTTAGAGTTAGGCGATGTTAGACTTAGGCCAGATTTCGGCCTATGATTGGGTATGCCCATCTTATTCAGGGCATTGTCTTGCCTTCATTGTGTTCCAAACTAGCTACTTTCATGGAGCGGACTCTGCATTCTATGGATGTGGTCTTGGCTCTGATGTTCTTTTTGGTGCTATGGAGACTTTTGGGAAGTCTAATTTTCTGTTTGTTTCACTTTGAGACTGGGAGTGGTTTGCCTCCTGCTGGATCCACTGTCGGTAAGTGGATACGTCAGGTGATGGTTCAAACCTATTCTGCTAAGGGGTAGACTCCTCCCTTTAGGGTGACTGCTCTTTCCATGCATGCTATTGGACTCTCTTGGAGCTTTGTCAGCACCAAGCTTCTGTGGAACAAGTTTTTAAGGCCGTTTTTTGGGTCTTTTTACATGGTTGATACTTAGGTCTCAGCTGATGCTGCTGTGGGCCGCAAGGTTTTCAGGCGGTAGTGACTTGAACTACTGGCCGTTACTCATTGGGGATCCCACCCTACTTTGGACACTGCTTTTGGATGTCCCATCAGTTATGAATACCGAAGCGGACCGTGCCATGCATTAAAGAAAAAAGCAATTCTGTGAGTACTCACCTGTAGAATTGTTTTTGTTCTTGCATGGCACGGCCCGCTTTGCCCTACCCTTGTTATAGTTGTTCTTGGTTGCCTCTTTCTGGTAATTGTTTCATGTTAAATCAGGTTTTTTTACCTTTTTTTACATTCTTACCTTTATTCTCTCCCGGCTTCTTGTCCCACTGCTAGTCTATGCTGGGAACTTGTTGGTTGATCCCATTTTTATAGGGAGCCGGGAGCTGCCACAGCTTTCTGCAGTGCTGCTGCACCACCTGGTGGAGGAATACCCATCAGTTATGAATACCGAAGCGGGCCGTGCCATGCAAGAACAAAAAGTACTCACACAATTGCTTTTTTTCTCTTGTTCCATTAAAGGACAGCGACAACTATTAAGGCATTCCATAGCAGTCCTCTTCAAGGAATCTCTCAACCTCGCCACAACTTCCAAATGAATGTACATTCACATCTAGTACTCTCCATCAGTCACACCAATGCTTAAACCGGACCTTCACCATGATTTATTGAAAAGCCCAAACCCTTAAAAAGCAATTCCCCAGCATCTAAAATTAATATATTTTAGTCACTTATTATTCTTTCCCCCACTGGGCTGCAACTCTGTTAAGGACTTTTACTGAGGAGAGGAGAGTGGCATAAAGTACAGGGGGGGGGGGGGTTATAGCTGTGCTTTGCTCAGACAGAGCAGAGCTAGGGTCAGGAAAATGTCAGCAATCCCAGAATGCAGAGCAGCACAGTCAGAAGGCACTTGTAGTTTGTAGGCTGCCTGATGCTCCATGAGCAACCATCTTGGATGTTTAAAGGCTCATAACATGCAGTAGATGCAGGTAGGATGATTTTTAATGTGAGCAATCTGTATGTACAGGGTGTGGGGAACATATAAGATAGGCTCTTATTCAGAGTGAAGGACCGCTTTAAAGTGGACCAACACCCTCCCATGATCGGCCCAGGAATCTATAAGATTCCCGGACTGATCAGACCCCTGACTGCTGTGTGAAACCCCCCAGAAACCCCTAAATCCCTACCTTATCCACGATCCAGCGGCACCCGCCGCCGCCTCCCGCGCGTCCCTCTAGCAGGACGCCCACCCGCGGGGGGGGGGGGCGGGTGCCCCGCCGAAGTGGACCAAAACCCAGGATAGTCAAAATCCTGGGTGTTGGTCCACTTTAAAGTGTAAATCCACCATCTATGCCATTTTTAAAAGTTGTTATTATTATGTGCCAAAATTATGGCCACATGGGACTGAGCTTATCTCTTACTTTTTTCACTTCTATGTTTGCAACTCTGTTATAAATTTTCTCTAGCAACAATTTGGGGTTGATTCAAAGCCAGGTGAGAACTCACTCCATTTTAGGAGAGAAAACTGTCATTCACCATCACTGTCCAGAGTATTGAATCAGCCATAAGATAGACTCCTAAAAGAGTTTTCTCACCTGGCTCTGAATCAATTCCGATGTATTTACTTTAGTAACGCAGACCAAATAGTGTGTTCAGTGTACAGGGTAGAGACTTCCTGACGCTGGCTTGCAAATTATCTCCATATTCCTGAGCTCATAAGTTTACCCCCTTCTGCTGTAATTCAGCTTATTCAACACAAAAGGATTGCCCTCAGTTTCAACACATTTATGGGCAATTGGCACTCCAGTACTACAAGCAGCCCCGCCCAATGACCCATCATGTCACACCAACCTTTAAAACTGGCTTCCTTAGTCAGAACCATCCACTGAACCAGAAGAAACAAGCGCCCCATGGTCATAGTTTCACTCGGCAACCAGCTCAGGGACACACTCACTGAATCTGCCAGATTCAGCAATTGGTCCAGGGACTCCACTCATCTGTCCCAACTCAACAGCAAGGCCAGCTGTAGTGGCCTGGTTTGGAAATAAGTGAGGACACCATTTGCCCCAACAGACACAAATGCCCAGCCACATACAGTAGTTAGCCACCCGGTGGGAAAAATATGCACTGCCCACCTTGTTTTGCAGTGGATTCAGTCACAGTGACTGCGCATTCCCCCTCCATTCACTGCACAGGAGGGACAACGTTGCTACAACTGAAAAATTGGCTGTGATTTATATCAAATATGGACCTTCAGAGTTTGATAACTTTCTTTGATGATATTATGCTACTTTGACCTTGATCATTGGGTGGCAAAATGGGAAATGTTTGGAATACTCTTTCTTCTGCAAGTTAGAAAACAGAAATTTACTGTCAGAAAGCAGACAAGAAGGAAAATAGGGAAAAACTTTTATATTACATTTACTGCTTCAGGTTAAAACAACAGAAGCCATCATTCATATCACACTACCTGAAGGTAGGAGTAGACAGAACAAAATGATTTGACAAATGGACCAATTTGATGTGCCAAAGTTAAAGTCAACCTAACTCATCTCAGATAAATATAGGTAGGTAGCCAAAGATGACCCAAAGAGAACCCACTTTAATAAAGACTTTCGAAAAAAGATACAGTTTTTCCTTTATTAACGCCAGCAATAGGTGCTATGTGCTGCTTGCTAAAATAGAGCCACCATTTTTTTATTAGACCCTTTGTTCAGAGATCTCATACAAAAATCAATGCACTGAAATGATGGGAAAAATAAGGGGGTTGGTGACAAGTTTGACATGACTAAAACACCCCCTCTTCAATATAGATAGCCAGCACTGGGAGCGTCCTCACTCATGGGAGCAAGCAGCCATGTTTTTGAAGCCCCAACTGGGGTCGGAATGCCACTGCCGGGAGAAGAGGATCAGGGCTCAGGTAAGTTACAACTGCACTTATCAGCAGCCCATCAACCAGCTTTTTCATGTTTGGGCCAGTCGCTCGAACACAGATTTCTGGCTGAAGTCTGTGTACGGGTTTGGAAACCCGAACTCACAAAATGCAATAGGAACTCGAATTTTGCGGGTTTGTGTTCGTCCATCTCTAGACATCTCTGTTTCAGTGTGTGCCACTACGATAATGCCAAGTCAGCCTGTTCACTTGACACTGATCTCTCGTTAACCCTCTATATTAAATCACTTTTCCACTCATGCCACCTGCACCTCAGAAACCTCTCAAGAGTATGCCCTTTTCTTACATTGGGAACAACAAAAACTGTTGCACTGATCCATTCTTGTTTTTATTACTCTAAGTCACTGTTGTTGAACTAAATGTTCTCATCTCCAATCCAACCAGTCATTGGACTGGTTACCCATACAGTATAGAATTTAGTGTCAATTGCTCATTTTAGCACACAAATCTCTACGGTGCTGCATCCCCTATATGTCATCACTAATCTCTGTCTACCGCCCTAACTGCGTATATTACTGGATGTTTTTTCTTTTTGTTATTAATATTCTATGACAAGGGGTTTATGCGTTACACTGCTAATGATGCGTGCCCATCATATATAGATGGGTTTTGAACACCTGCTAAGAGTACTGGACACTTAACCAAGTAATTTTGCCTCTGGAGTTCATCTTTAGGGCTTTAGTGTTGCTTTGCACAACATGGTCACAGATAAAGTCATCCTCTATATTTGTCTATAAGCATCTACCAGCTAAAACCAACAACTGACCTTTGAGAAATGCATTCTGATTGCCTAACAATTCTACTCACTCTTATACCTTCTAAGCATCACTATAAAATAGTTTACTAAAAGTTCATATGACAACTGAGTTCGATGTATAGTCCCTGTTTGTCCAAAGCAGGATAAAAAGGGGAAAAACCAACCTTAGAGGGAAGAAAAATACAATTCTGTAACTCACCTGTGGAATTGTTTTCTCTCATTTTCAGGAATTCAAAAAAAGATGGGTTAACTCTCGACCAAAAGGCAGGGACTGCAAGACAAAAAGGTGTGGTTCCTCCCAGCCTAAATATACTTCAGGATGCTCTACCAAAATCCAAAAACTGAAAAGCAGTAGACACAGCTGCTCGGGAGGATAAAGCCCCTTAAGGAGCCCTACGTCTTGTTGGAGACAAGGAGGGGTGAGATAAGCTCCTCTCTTCCCTTCTCCGTGTATTTTTTTTTAAGCTGATCAACTATTTACATATATACAAGCTCCACTATGACTATAGCATCTGAGTAACTGATATAGTAATCTAGCAGATAGCGTGGGCCTGCCGCACTGGTGTGGAAAGAGGGAAAAAACAATTCTACAGGTGAGAATCACAGAATTATATTTTCTCTTATATTCCACGCCTGGGTGTCAGGAAGTCAGAAACGAATGGGACCTCCAAAAGCAGTGCCCTTATTTCAGGGTGAGATACCAGGTGTTAAACTTATTCCTTTAATGAGGAATAAACCCTTCCAAAAATCAAGCCTTACCTGAAGAGCTTATCACTTGTCTGCTATAACTTCCTACCGAAGGCAGCATCCACCGAACCTCTAACATCTATCTTATAAAACTTGAAGAAATGTATGAACTTAAGACCAGGTAGCAGCCTTGCATACCTGCTCTACCGAAGCCTGGTGCTGAAAAGCCCAGGAAGCTCCAATAGCCCATGTAGAGTGGGCCGTAACCCAGAAAGGAGGAGTCTTCCCCTTACAAATGTATGCCCTTATTACTGCCTGTCTAAACCATCGGCTGATGTCATTAAGCCCAGTGACGCTTCTGCCAACGGCTCAAAAGGAAGACCCTGAAGAGCTGATAAAACTATATTCAGGTCCCAGACAGGCAGAATCAGCTTTCATAGAGGACGCATATGGGTGATGTTCTGCAAAAAAGTGCTAATAAGCTTATTTTCAGCAATGTGTTTCTGAAAAAAGATAGCTAAAGTAAATAACTGTCCCTTTAGAGTGATCAGTTGAAGAACCTCATCAAGACATTTCTGAAAATATTCTGGAAACAGAAAAAGTTCTACAAGCAAAACCTAAATTCGCACCAAGACTCTGATGAAGTCTGCTTTCAGGCCTGAATCATGGTCTGGATAACTCAGATAACGCAGATAAACCTCTCTCTGCCAGGATGGAGGTTTCAATAGCCAGGCCGTCAAACCAAAGGTCTGGATTGTCGGGCCACCGCCAATGATTGCCTTCTGACATCCTTACTATGTCTGTAAACCAGCTTCTCCTTGGCCAACGAGGAGCCACCAGGTTGGAACTCCCTCCCGAGCTATATTTTTTAGTACTCAACCCAGGAGTGGGAACACATAAAGAAGCCTGAATGCTGGGCAGGGAAGGGTCAGGTCACAAATCTCAGAACATTCCAATTGTGGTAAGACGCAAGATCTACATCTGGGCACCCACAGCACATGCAAAAGGCTTGAAAAAACTCCTGACCGAGGGACCATCCTCCTTGATGCAAAACTGCTTTGCTTAGGCAATCGGCCTGCAAGTTGTCCACCCTTGGTATGTGAATCAGCCCAAAGAAATATCTGGCTGACCTCCTTGAGAGCTCTCTTGCTCCTGGTGCCCCCCCCACACTGTAGTTGAAATATGCTACCACTATCAGGTTGTCGGTCAGAATCCTGACAGGATGACCTTTTAGATCGGAAGTTCAATGTTTGAGTGACGATACAATCGATCTCAGCTCCAGGATATTTATGGGGATATTGTTCTTCCCCGGTCCCCACTGTCCCTGGATTGTCTGTGACTCCATGACACCCCCCTAAACTGTTAGGCTGGCATCCATGGTGACTTATTTCCATTGAATCTGAAGAAAAGATATTCCCACCTGAAGATGATTTAGGATTTAGCCACCAGTTTAGGGACTGCCTGGCTGAGTGTGTCATGACGAAGGGGTGAGCCAGAGTTTCCATGGTCCGATCCCAGATCGAGAGCAGTTCCATCTGCATCCATTTGAAACTGTGCACAAGGCACTTTCTCAAAGCAGGACACCATCAGATGCATTCCCTGATGAGGACAGGTCAAGAGAACCTGTACCCTGGCTTGAAATGAGAGATTCTTCTGTTCAGGAAGAAATACCTTGGCCAGAGTTGTCTAATGTCATTGGCAGGAAAGAGGTAACTCCTGAGGGAATGATATGCGACTTTGCATAGTTGACTATCCAGCCAAACTTTTCTAGAGTTGATAAGATAATTTCTGAATTCCTCTGGGCTTCCTGAATGGATGGGAGCTTGACCAAAAGATTGTCTAAGGGATGGTCTGTATTCTTAAAAGAAACATGAGCTGGCCAGCACCTTGGTAAATACCCTTGGGGCTGAAGACAGGCCAAAGGGCAGAGAAACAAACAAAGGTGTAGGGCGTCTACTGCAAATATTTTTTAAGACCCGGGAAGATAGGTATATGTAGGTATGCATCCTTTATATCCACTATGGTCATAAATCCGTCTGCCGGCTGAAGCGCAATCACTGTGGACCTTAAGGATTCCATGCAAAATTTCCTTAGACGGACAAACCTGTTGAGGCCCTTGAGATCTAATATTGGGTGAACGGAACCGTCCTTCTTGAAAATTATGAACAAATTGGAATAAAACCCGCAACCTCTCTCTAAAATGGGAACATGATGGACTACTCCAATCCCCAGTAGATGGGCTACAGCTGATCTCAATGCTTCTGATTTCTCCGGATTTCAGGATACCCTAACCAAAAAAACCTCTGAGGAGGTCTGGCCCCCAATTCCATTTTGTAACCTGAGAAAACTACCTCCTGTATCCAAACATCTGTTATATGTAGCCTCCAAATGGGAGCAAATTGCAGAAGCCATCCCCCCAGCCGCAGGGGTAGGGGTGTCCATCCATGTCTGAGGGGGTTTTGTAGGGGGCTTGCCCTATTTTGGTGCTTTGGTTTATTCCATAAATCTCTTCCCGAAGATCTGCGAAAATGGGCTTAGACCTCTTTCTTTGTGGTAGTCTAGTAAACCTACCCCCGGTAGCCTTTTTTTTTTCCATATGATCCAAACATTCCCGAACAGACGCCCCCAGGAACCAGAGTCCCGTCAGGGTCAAGTTGCGTCTGCTGACCATTGCTTGAGCCATAATGAACGCCTTAGAGGCACTAGCAGAGCTAAGCCTCTAGCGCTCAACCTGACCATATCAAAACATATATATTTTTTTTCTTTTTAAAGCCAGTGAAAATAATAAGTGAACTAAACACCATCAAAAAAGCATCAAAAGATAGATCATGACCCAAAATCGGTGGGCCGGAGGGTCTGGAATGGATTCCCAGAAAAAACAATTCTACAGGTGAGTACTCACAGAATTGCGTTTTTTCTTCCAATCCATTCCAGACCCTCCTTACACTTGGGATCTCCAAAAGCAGTGCCATCTATGGGCGGGAGGTAGTTCATTTCATTACCGCCTGAAGAATCTTTTGACCAACAACAGCGTCAGCTGAGGCTCTAACATCCACCTTGTAAAACTTGGTGAATGTATGAACTGAAGACCAGGTGGCAGCTTTGCAAACCTGTTCCACCGAAGCCTGATGCTGAAAGGCCCAGGAAGCACCAATAGCCCTAGTAGAATGGGCCATGACCCGAAAAGGGGGTTCCTTCCCCTTGGCCGAGTAGGCTCTTTCTACTGCCTGCCTAATCCACTTACTGACAGTGGCTTTAGCTGGCGGAAGCCCCTTCCTCTGCCCTTCCGATATAACAAAAAGAAAATCCGTCTTGCGGAAGGAATCTGTCGCTGCCATGTAATATCTTATGGCTCTGACTACATCTAAAGAATGAAGCGCCCTTTCCTTAGCATTAGCCGAAACTGGGCATAAAGAAGGTAGAATTACCTCCTGATTAAGGTGAAAAGGAGAGATGACCTTAGGTAAAAAATCAGGCTTAAACCGAAAAACTACCTTGTCTCTGTGTAACTCAAAATAAGGAGACTTCATACATAAGGCGGCTAATTCATAAACTCGCCGCACAGAGGTGATTGCCACCAAAAATATCACCTTAAGCGTCAAAATGCTCAATGGAGCGACAATCATAGGTTCAAAGGGAGCACCCTGAAGAGCCGACAATTACCTCTTCTAGAGCACTCTTGCTCCGAGTACCCCCCTGATGATTGATATAGGTTACCGCCGTCCGATTGTCTGACTGGACTTGGACAGCCTGTCCCTTTAAATTGGGGGTCAGATACTGAAGCACTAGCCGGATTGTTCTTAATTCCAAAATATTTATGGAAAGCTGATTCTCCTTCGGCCCCCACTGTCCCTGGAACTTCTGGGTCTGCCAGATACCCCCCCCAGCCTGTGAGACTGGCATCCGTGGCAACGATCTGCCACTGCAGTGTCAGAAAAGACCTGCCTACAGACAGATGTAGAGGGTCCATCCACCACAGGAGAGATTGCCTGGCCGAGGGTGTCAGAACAAAGACTTGATCCAACGACTGCGGGGCTCGACCCCAGTTTGAAGAGGCCTCATGTGAAACTTGGCAAAAGGCACGGCCTCGAAGTAGGCCACCATAAGGCCTACTAGATTCATCCCTAGTCGAATGGTCGGCTGCCGGCAGGCCAGTAAGGACTCTATTTGATTCCGAATTAGCAGAGCCTTCCGCTCTGGCAGAAACACCTTGACCTGAACTGTGTCCAGAGTCATTCCTAAGAAATTCCTTACTGGTGCCGGAGTGATATGGGACTTCGGATAATTGATCACCCAGCTGAACTCCTCCAGAGTTGATAGGCCCGTCTTCGTATCCTTCATGATCTGCTGAGGAGACCCGGCTGAAATTAAGAGATCGTCCAAATATGGAATGATGCCTCTGAAAATGGCCATGAGACCTGCCAAGACCTTGGTAAATACTCTTGGAGCCGAGGATATCCCGAATGGAAGTGCCACAAACTGGAAGTGCTGGCCTTCCAGGGCAAACCTCAAGAACCTCTGTTGCCCTGAAAAAATTGGAACATGAAGATACGCGTCCCTTATGTCTATTGTAGTCATCAGATCCCCGGGCTGAATTGATCTTACCGCTGACCTTAGTGTCTCCATGCAGAAATGCTTCACCCGGATATACCTGTTGAGACTCCTTAAGTCTAAAATGGGACGAATCAACGCGTCCTTTTTGGGGATAGTGAACAGGTTGGAGTAAAAACCCCTGACCTTCCTCCTGAAGGGTACCTGACAAATTACCCCTTTTTGAAGTAGATGCTGAACAGAGGCTCTCAGGGCATCTGCCTTTACCTGGTTCCGGGATGCCCCTGACCAAAGGAACCTTGCGAGCGGTCTGGCTGCAAACTCGATCTTGTAGTCTGATGACACCACCTCTTGGATCCAAAGATCCGCCATGTGGCGTCTCCAGATAGGAGCAAAATGCAAGAGCTGTCTACCCACCTGCTCGGGTGAGGGCGCCCCCTCATGCTGGAGTGGGCTTGGTTGGAGGCTTGGGCATACTTCTCCAGGCCCCTCTTGTCCTATTACGAGCTCTGCCTCTGCCCCAAAAATCTCTATGGGAGCATGAAAGGAAGGCACCTCTGCTACTCCGAAAGGGCCGATATGATGAAGGCCTCTGAAAAGGCTGAATCGCCCTCTTCCTCTGAGGAAGTTTGCCATCCTTGACCATACGGTCCAACCGCTCTCCAAAGAGTCTGCCCCCTAAAAAAGGAAGATCCGTAAGAGCTTTCTTAGCGGCGGCATCCGCTGACGCAAGGCCACAAGAAGAGCCAAAGTTCTAGCAGCTAGCCTGACCGCATCATCCATAGCAGTGATAGCGAAAGAATTAAAGTCTAAACAAGCCTTAAAATCCTTGGACTCATGAATAAGCCTGCGAGACCTAGCCCTGACCAGATTTTTCTTCACCTTCTTCCTTGAAGCCAAAGACACAATAGCCGTAGCACAAACAGGGCGCAAAAAGGAACCTACCATAGCAAAAGCATGATGGGCCAACTGATCCATTCGTCTCTCTGTGGGACCTCTTAAGGATCCCATAGTAGCAGACGGCATGATAGAAGTTAGACAAGCCTGATACTGGAGAATCCACCTCGGGTGGATAAGACCAAAGCTTAATCATATCCGCCGGAAAGGGATACCTAGCGTCTAGGATCCTGGGAACAGCCGGTAGCTTGTTAGGATTTTCCCACTCCTTTAACACCATCTTGGAAAAATGCGGCTGTTCCGGGAACACCTGCCTTTGCCTTACTGGCTTAAACAGGTCGTCCTTCCCTCTCTTTGCCACCTCAGGAGGGGTAATATTCAACGTTTCAAAAACTGATGAAAGCAAACAAACACTCTGTTTCGTCTGAGAGAAGGGGATCCTCATCAGAAGAGAATAAAATAGAATTACTATCCTACTCACCAGAGCGTAACTCGCCCTCTGAGAGCTGCTCGTCTATATACTCTTCCTCCTCCTCAGACCCAAAAGAGGCGAATAAAACTCTTTCCTCAGAAACAGGCTCCAAATGCCTCCTCTTAGGTGGCTTTCCTAGAAATGACCAAGGATAACTGTTTCTCTAAGTTATCCAACCAGTGCACCACACCCGTTTTTTAATTTTTTTTTATTTTTTAAATTGGCAAAAAGACCTAAGGCTCTAAGCCTAAACCAATCCCAAGGGGACTGGGAGGAACCACAACCCTTCTTATCCTTTTTCCCAATATCTAAAAATAAACAGGAGAAAGAATCCTATTAAAAAAAGAAAAGTCATTTCCCCTTTAACCCTTTAAGTGCCAGCCTACCTGGAGTTTTTGTCACGCTTTGTTGCCAGACCATTTTGCACTATTTTGCGCTCCCCATGTTCAAATGTGATTTTTGAAGGGATTTCCAGGGATTTCCCAGGAAAATTATATATTGTTTTTTTCAGCAGAGTCTGGGCTTTAACATGAAATGTCTTGTTTGTCATTTTTTAGGTGTATTCTCAATATTTTTGGGTGAAATATGTGCAAAAAAAAAATATATATATATATTTTTTACAATTTGTAGTTTTTTTTTGTAATAAAAAATGTAAGTTTGTCAATAAAATCTTATTGCGTGTGAAATCCCAATTTCTCTCGGTTACAGCGGTACCACATATGTATAGGTAGACACCCTTTCCTGCCCAGGAGACTCCCCCAAACTGAAACAGCGCTTTAGGGGATTTTCAGAAAAAATACAACTATGCTATGCAATATGCGCACCTTGCAGCTTTTCCAGAAAAACAACCCTTTACATTTGAATTACCCCCAACAAACTATATATTCTCTGGAAGTACACACCTCAAGCTTTCTAGGTGTACCAGGCTTGTTGATGTGGCCATAGTTTTCTGGAAGTAATCCCTCAATGGATTCTTTGGTTGCAAAGAGTTTCCCTAAAAAAAGGATAAAAAAGCAGAATCAAAGCCACATTTTCCTAAAAAAACTATATACAAACAAGAAAAAACAAGTTTAATCTGAAAACGCAATATCCCCCGAACAGAACAACACCCAACATGCATTGCTACTGTCAAGGGAAGAGTTGCCAAACACCCCAAAGTAAAGCATGTGCGTAACGGTAATTTTACTTGAAAATTTCAGCTCTGCAGACAAAGTGCGCACCTTGCGATTTTTCAACCAAAACAACCCTTTACATTTGGAATATCCCCCATAAACCATATATTCCCTGAAAGTACACACGTTAAGCTTTCTAAGCGTACCCAGCTTGTTCTAGTGGACTCATCTTTCTGGAATTATTACCTCAAAGAATTCTTTGTTTGCGCAGGGATTCCCTAAAAAATAAAAAAAAAAGCTGAATAAAAAACACATTTTCCTAAAATATAAATATGCAAACAAAAAAAAACAAGCTAAGTCTGAAAGCGCAAGGTCCCCCGAACAGAACAATACCCAACATGCAGAGGTACTATTAACCCTTTTAATTGCCAGCCTACTTGAGATTTTGTCACCCTCTGTTGACAGGCCATTTTTCCCCATTTTGCACCATGTTTTGCGCCATTTTGCTGGAACTTTCAGGAAATTTATATATATATTTTTTTGCAGCAGAGTTTAGGCTTTAACATGAAATATCTTGTTTGTAAATTTTATTTTTTTTTTACAATATTATTAAGTAAAATAAATAAATAAAAAAATGTTTTAGAAAATTGACTCCTTTATTTTAAATAAAAAATGTATTTTATTAAGGAAAAGCATATTACATGTGAAAGCCCCATTTCTACCGATTAGAACGGTACCACATATTTATCGGTAGCCCCCCGTTCCTGCCCAGGAGACCCCCCTAACTGAAACAAGTACTTTATAACATTCACAACTAAAATACAAATACCATCCACACTACAAAGGGTTAAATCGAGAAAAAAATGACATAGGGGACCCCATTTTTTTTTTTTTTTTTAAGGGTTAAAAACCCTTAAAAATCGAAAAAAAAATTGACGTGGGGTCCCCCTTACCCAAAGTAACCAGCCCGGGACCAGCTATGCAGGGCTTGTAGGAACAGGGCGCAGGGGCCAGCTTTTGTGGCCCCTGGCCCTGCAGGCTACAAGCCCGTGGGCCCGGGCTCTTCTGCCCCCCCCCCTGGCCTTTGGGGAGGCAGGTAATGGGGGTGCCGGGGGTTAATGGCAAGTCACCCGCTAGCGCAGGTGGCTTGCCATCCCCCCAGCCTTGTGAACTGGTATAGGGGTCATGGACCCCTTACCAGTTCACAAGGGGTTAAAAGTAAATAATCACACAGACACAAGCAGAGAAAAAAATATTTTATTTTTTTTTTTTTTTTTTTACACTGTACTCACCTCCCATCCATCCTGGAGCACTCTGTCCCTCGGCGATCACTGGCTTCTGCTCACTTGCTAGAAGCCTTTTATAGCTGCTGGATGACAGAACACAAAGGGTTAATCAAAAAAAAAAATGACATAGGGTCCCCCCTCCCAGGGGGGGCGGGCCCCATTTTTTTTTTGATTTTTAAGGGTTAAAAACCCTTAAAAATCAAAAAAAAAAAATTGACGTGGGGTCCCCCTTACCCACAGTAACCAGCCGGGACCAGCTATGGGGGCTTGTAGGCACAGAGTGGGGGGGCCAGCTTTTGTGGCCCCCCCACCCTGCAGCCTACGAGCCCACATAGCTTATGTGGGCCCGGGCTCTTCTGCCCCCCCTTGGCCTTTGGGGAGGCAGGTAATGGGGGTGCCAGGGGTTAATGGCAAGCCACCCGCTAGCGCAGGTGGCTTGCCATCCCCCCAGCCTTGTGAACTGGTATAGGGGTCATGGACCCCTTACCAGTTCACAAGGGGTTAAAAGTAAAAAATCACACTGACACAGAGAAAAAAAATCTTTATTTTTTCTTTTTCTACTGTACTCACCTCCGATCCGGCGTCCCTCGCCGGTGTCCCGCGCCGCTGTCATGTTGCTGACAGATGCCGGTAGTGATCGGCGCAGGGCGGGTGACAGGCGAGGGGGCTCCGATCGGAGCCTCCTCGGCTGACATCCGCCCTGCTCCGATCACCACCGGCATCTGACAGATGCCGGAGCTTGGAGGGGGTATAGGAGGAGCGGGATGACGTCATCCCGCTCCTCCCACAATGGGCGGAGCTAAGCGGCGGCGGCCATCGCCGCCATTACAAGAGGTGAGGACCCCGAAGAGGGTCCTCACCTGAAGACTGCGCAGCCCAGGGGGGGGATCGGACCCCTCCCTGGTGAAGAGGAGACCCGGACAGAAGGCTCGGGTGCGGAGGTGAGTAAATGACAGTTTTTTTTTTTTTTTTTTTACAACGGCGAGTCAGTGCTGGAAACGGGGGGGGGGGGGGGGCTGGTTTCAGGCCCCCCCCCTGAAGACGGAGGACGACGGGGGGCGATCGGATGCCCCCCCCAGGAAGAGGGGACCCCAAGCTTCACAGGGATACCAGAGGTAAGTGGTTTTTTTTTTCTATCTTTTAACTGTTTGGGGGAAATGCCAGGCACGTAGTTTCTACGTGCTTGGCACTTAACGGTAGGAGAAGCAACCACGTAGAAACTACGTGCTTGGCATTTAAAGGGTTAATGCATACATTTTTAATATAAACATTTAATAAAAGGAAATAAATATTATCTAATAGAAATAATCTAAGCAAAATATTTATAAAAAATAGATATAAGGATATCTTGGAAATATGATTAATAATTAATACATTAAATAATAATACTAATAATAAAAATGATAAAATCTATCCACTGGCCTTTTAAAATGTTAGCTGGATCTTAAATGAAAAAGACAGCGGGACCGGCCCGCAATGCCCTGCTATGAGCCCCTCTAGGCTCAGAAGTGCTTGGGTCCCCAGGAATGGACAGCGGCCTGGCCCGCAATGGCCGCCGCCACCGTCGCAGCCGCACGTTGCAGCGGCCACACTGCCCAGCAAGAGAGCCCTTCTAGGTTCAGAAGAACCTGGGTCCCCCTGGATAGCGGCCTGGCCCATGATGGCCGCCGCCGCACGATGCAGCGGCCACACTGCCCAGCAAGAGAGCCCTTCTAAGCTCAGAAGAACCTGGGTCCCCCTGGTTAGCGGCCTGGCCCGCGATGGCCGGCGCCCCCGTAGCCAACACTCTACAGCAGCCGCACTGCCCCAGCCGGGACTGCTGTGCACCTACCTCCATAGCAAGGTAACTTTGCAGGGGCCGCCTAGGATACAACCTCCCTCCAGCCGGAGAGCGAGACACACTGAAAAAAAAACGCCCTCATGCTTCCGCATTTAAGCTCCGCCCCTGCGTGACAGACCACGCCTCCTAAAGGCGCAAAATTTCTCTCTTTTTTTTTTTTTTTAAAGAAAAAAAAAAACTAACCTGGCCAGGAAGAAGGATGGGTTGAAATAAAAATGTTCCTCAGCAGGTACACCAGAAAGAATCCTGCGGCTGACGTGCTTTCCAAGAAGCCTGCAGCCCAGAGCGCAAGAGCTCTGTAAGCGCCCCAAGACCCAGGCGCTTCCACCTTACCTCATGAACCCCAAACCAGCCAGACGCTGTGGGAGGCACAATTGGGTCTAGGGGATCCGTGGAAATAAGGCTACGCAGGAAGCCGACAGGGTGCCTTCCCCCGCTTGCTGCCATTCGCTGAGAGATAATCCTGAACAACCTTCACAGTCACTTGCAAATGCAAGAAAGAAACTGGTCTAGGTTAGGAGGCAGCTGCTACTTATGGGGCCGGGAGGGGCCACGCCTTTTTTGTCTTGCAGTCACATCCAATCGGCAAGGCGGTAATCCAAAGTGTAAGGAGGGTCTGGAATGGATTGGAAGAAAAACACAAGATTTGCCTAAGGGAGCAGGTGAGGAAGATCTGAAAAATACAATTCTGTGAGAATCTCACCTGTAGAATTGGTATTATATGCATACAGCACGTCCTGCTCCAGAACATATTCATAACGTATGGGTATACCTCCGCCTTCAGCGCCGTGCACTGCAGATCATGAAGAAAACAAGCTCCTCCCGGCCCTACATATACCAGAGGACCTCCCACAATCCCCAGCATTGAAAAGCAGTGAGAAGAGAAGCCAGGAGAAACAAACCACCCAGAATGTCTGGCAATAACACCAAGTGAGTACAATCACCATACAGGGGATCCAGAACAAAGTGAAACCAGGGTGGGGTGGAGCAGGATGTGCTGTATGCATATAATACCAATTCTACAGGTGAGATTCTCACAGAATTGTATTATTCTAAGCATACAGCACGTCCTGCTCCAGAACATATTCATAACGTATGGGACATCCAATAGCAGCGTCCACAATAGGGTGGGATCCCCGTGAAAAGGCACAGCCAACAGTAAAGCGCTGTCACCCTTAACCATGCTATCAACAACGAGAGTAATGCTCTAACCTCAACCTTTGAACCTTGTAAAGGGAGAACTGAGCGCAAACAGCGGACTAGCCAGCTTGATCGCCCGAACATAGTGCTACAGGGCAAGCCAAGCACTAATAGTAAAAGAACGAAAAACAATAGGGAGGAAGAACCTTCCTCTAAAAGGATAGGCCAAAATAACTGCCTAACCATGCCGCTACTAGAGGGGGTAGCCATGGTAACTCAAAACTTTTCCCAACGGGGAAACCATGTCCAGGTCACAGACGGAACCAACAGAAGTGCTAACAACAATATTCAGCAGAGCCGAAAGAGTCCTACAGGTCCGGAAGGACGACCAACCGAATAGGACCAGGCCAGAGGGCCCTTAATCCATGGAAACAATCAATCCGGTACTTCAAGAAGGGGGCACCGGTAGACCCAAAGATAAGATCCCATCAGGGACAAGACAGTACCGGCAGATCTCTAACCCCAGTAGAGGGGCACAGATCCCTTTCATCTCATAGTAATTTAGACCATAGTCCCGAGACCAGAGGATCCGTCCAAGGCAGAAAGGACGAAATAACGCCTGAATCCAACTTAGTGTGAGGCAGGTACCCTCACCTCATGGTATAGATCTATACCAAGGCATGTATATATATATAAGAATATATATAATGACTAGGACCACCAATAGTGCCGTTCCTTATGGCACACCACTGACTAGAGTAACCTCCCCAGAAGAGCAACCTGATGGAAGGAGCAGGTCAGACATGGACCTGACTAAGACCTGTGGGAACCCTTGGTAGGGCTTCAGAATAAGTCCTCCCCCAAAAGGGGAACTAGGGATCCCCCAGGAATGCACCTGAGCAGACCCTGAGGAATGCAAACAAAGGATTGGATCAGGTCTGGTAATAGAAGAACAGATCAGGCCCCAACCATAGACCGAGTCGAGTAGTGAGCCCATACCAAACACTGCTTGTAGGACCCTAATCCCAGGAGCAGATATCATCCCACCAGGGAAGGAGCTTAGACCCCGCGAATAGCATAGGGACAACATAAGCTAAACCAGCGTGGCAGAAGGAAGAAAATAAAGAGGAAGACAAAGTCCAGAGCCTCCAAGGAACAAGACACCCCGCGATCTGTCATCTCCAGCAGGGTAAGCCCCAGATCCTGCCAACGCTAAGTAGGTCTAAAGTACAAGCACCATACTATGTTAAAAATAGTCCTCATGAGGGAACTTACCGTCCAGCTGAACCCAGCAGAACTCCCTGAGAACCCACACCCCACTGGGCCTCCCAGGCCCCTAGCAGAAGGTGCTGCTTGCCATCAGGGACTAGTGCAAGCTCTCCCCGCGCCCGGTAAGGCAAGGGTATAACGTCTTTCAAGTGTAAACTACCCAGCCAGAACCACTAGCCCCAACCAGGGCAGACCAATCTGGCCAATAACAGGGGTAGACCCCTGTAATAGAGACGGGGTCCCACAGAACCCTGTCAGTGTGAGCCCAGAGGCACAACAGAGAACCTCCCACGGGAGGGATACTTCAGTAAGGACAAGGAATATCAAGTCCCCTAAGGAATCAGGGCTCCCCTGGAATAGATCCAGGCCCAAGAATTCCGCAGGAACAAGGAGCCACCACTGTCCTATCATGGCAAAAATGTCCCCCAATGGACGGATACAAGAAGGATTAGTCCCCAACTAGGACCCACAATGTTCTCCTTATGACCAAAAATTCACCTAGAAAACCAGAACCTTCAAGGTCCCTTCCTAGGAACCCCCGGGGGATTCAGAAGAATAAGCCCCCCTCGTCATCCTGCCAGATTAGGTACCATGGTAACCAACAGGGAAAAAGAAAAGGGCATGGAAGCTCCCCCACGGTACTATCGAGTACCCAGTTAGAAGAATAACCGCCTCCACAAGGAGTAAGGTAAGCAGACCCAGACCCAGGGTGCAAACCCCTCATCCAGGGCTAATGGCTAAGGCACCTCAGAGCCCAAAGATCCCCTATACAAGTGGTGTCAAAAGACGAGCCGCCAATCAGCGCACCAGAAGCAATGCCAGAGGCCTCATGTCGGTAAACTCCCTATAGCCAAGGAAAAAAAGGCACTGGGTGAAGCCTACTCCCGGTGCAACCAGGAACTAGAGGGTGGAGCAGAGTAGAGCCCCAGTTTTGTCAAGTTCCATCCCACAACCGCTTCGTGAAGGAACAGGAGGGCCTGATGGCTCCCCTGGAAAATGCCCCTTGGTGCCGTGTGAGACATCACACCCTTCCTGAGCCCAGTGCGTACACGGGCGCAACAGGGGGCTTAGTTTAAGCTTCAACGGTGTAAGTGATCACCAATACCCTGCAGTAGAGGGCTCAATAACCAGAAGGCTCCTTTGAGCCTAGAAAGAGATCAGAACACGCCACCAGCAGCCAGAGGACCCCTGGGGCATGGGGCACAGACAGCCCTGTCAAGGGCACCAGGCCGAAAGCTTATGGTACAGATGCCGCATCCCCTTAGGGGTTAGGCAGATAGACTCCCTCAACCTTGGAGGGAGAGAGGGGCAGACACGCTCAGGGGCCCCAGTTTCTATGTGATAATGGCGTTCTGCGGGGAAGCCATACCTGACAGGCACAGTTAAGCCTGCACCCATGCTCGAAGAAGGGCATGGAACCGTAGTCCTCCTAACCGACTCAGGGAAGGGCCACCCAGCAAACACCGTTCCATCTCTGGAGGAACTATCCCCTAAGGCCACCAGAGCGAGGCAGGATGCCTCCTGATAGGAGTAAGGTGCTGTGGCCATCCCCTCACCCAGGTGGGTGAGGGCGTCCCATCATGCATGAGGGAATTCAGGGAAGGAAAAGGGCTTAGCCCGACCAGAGGGCCCCGGGCATTGACCGTCACTCCTGGGACAGGATACCGAACCAGATCCAGCAAGGGGTAACCCCGGTTCCTGTTTAACAGAATGATATGGAGGAGGAGGAGGGGTATCCCTGCTCCGCGGGGGGCGCAATGGCTGCCTCTGACTGGGCGGACTGTCCTGTTTCTCGAATAAGTCCAGACGTGCCCCAAACAGGCGATGCCCTCTAAAGGGAAGCCCCGTCAAGATCCTTTTAGCGTCATCGTCTGCCCCCCACTGACGAAGCCAGAGCAGGCGACGTATAGCTACCACTTGGGCAGAAGTCCTCGAACACATTTTGATGGTGTCATCCAAGGCCAAAAGGATGAATTTAATAAAAATATCGCGTAAAACACCTCCCAGGGTAAGTCTTCAGGCTGATGCTCCAGTATCTTTCTTATAAGAGTCTTAGCGGCCACTGCCGTGATAGCCGCGGCACAGACAGGGCGCAGTGCCGTGCCAGCACAAGTAAAGGCGTGGGAAGCAAACCTATCAATACGCCGGTCCTCGGCGTCCCGCAGGGAACTGTAAGCCGGAGATGTAAGGAAGGGGGGGTTGGGGACCCCCAATCGGAGCGTCCACTTATGGGGACGAGGACCAAATATCTACCATCTCGGGGGAAAAAGGGTATTTCCAAACCCAGTCCTCCGGGGTCTTTTGAAGAGCAGCGGGACTTTCCCACCCTTTAAGTACAAGAGCATGGAAGTGAGCCTGCTCGAGAAATTCCAAGCGCGCAGGCGCAGTATGAAAGCGCCCCCCTCTCGGTCTGGGGACCGCACCGGCAGGCGAGACGGACAATACATTAAAAATCCTGAGTAACATCCCGCCAATATCAAGCTGGTCCCAGTTATCCTGACCAGCATCATCCTGACCCCTCGGTCTCTCGTCAGAGGAGCCTAGTTCAGAGAGCGGGTCCCCCGAAGCCGCGGGAGTACAAGGCCGTTGTCTGTCTGGGCCGATCCGGCCAGACAAACCTTCCACAATCTGGGCCGCCCTAGGAGAGGGATCTATTTGTAACTCGCCACTTGTACAAGACTCAACAGGGGTGAGGTTTAGGGAAGGGGAAAGGGGTGAGAAGGAGCGAGGAACCACCGCAAGCGTCGCTCGCAATTCCAGCGTCTGTTCAGAACATGACGCGCAGACCCGTGCCCCGTCCGCCTCAGCATGGGGGAGACCGCACGATATACACAGCCGGTCCTGTCCCGAGGGGACCCCGGTAACACAATCCTGAGATGCCTCCATATGGTGATTGTTTAAATATAGGATGTCGATAGGGATTTATGCCGTAAGCAACCCTGGATGCCCCAACTACCTGCTGATCATTGTGGGAGATTTTGGGAAGGCCCGCTCCTTATACGTATGAGTATAACAATGCATAAGTATATAGTCAATATATGGATAGGTATATATGTATATGAGGCCGGGAGAGGCCACCGGGAACTCAGCGTCTGAAAGACACAATGGGAAAGAGATGTCAGGAACATGCGCAGATGGGCAGACAATAATGAAAGGGATTCGCCCGCAAGGGCACTTACAGCTCAGGTGGAGGAGGAGACCGCCACGACGCGTGCGCGTGAAGCTAACCAAAATGGCGCCCGGCGAAACTCGAAGGGCGGGCTAAAAACTCCGCCGTTACGCGAAGCGCGCCGAACTAAGGCCCCGCTCATTCTAAAGAGCGCGAAGCTCTGAAGTAAAAAATAAGGCCTATGCTACCAACCGGCCTAGCGTACCGTAGAGCGGACCGACAATAAGCGCGGGCACCGTGGCAACACCACCAAGTGGCAATCAAGTAAAAAACACACAGTGGTAGACGAAATAAGGAGCAAGCAGCACGGCCCTGACATCTCTAAGCTAATAAAGGGCAGAATAGAAGCCGCGAGCGTGACACACCGGTACACTGGGACCGCCACACGCGTACCCTCCCCCCCTCTTTTCCCCCTAAGTGGACGGGGAAAAGAAGGAGAAGGCGACCCGATAATAGGGTCCAGCACTACGCGGGGTACGGGACAATAATGCAGGAGGGGCATCCCTTGGAGGCTCACCATCAGCCTAAACTGCCTACCCTAGTGGTTGGGGAATTGCAGTGGAGTCTAGCTCCATAAGCACACCAGGTGCTGCCTACCTTCACCCGACCCACAAAGCCCAGGCTGGGAGGCATAAATTCACAATGAGGACGGGTGAAAATAGTCCCGCAGGGCCTCGGGCTGTCAAGCCCCGCTCGCCTGCGAGAGCGTGATACTTCATGTCTTCGCAGTTTCAGCACTGCAGAGAAATCTGGGGATTGTGGGAGGTCCTCCGGTATATGTAGGGCCAGGAGGAGCTTGTTTTCTTCATGATCTGCAGTGCATGGCGCTGAAGGCAGAGGTATACCCATACGTTATGAATATGTTCTGGAGCAGGACGTGCTGTATGCTTAGAATAGCATCCAGGCTCCATCTGGTGCGACAAAGATGTTTCAAACTTCCTGACTCCCCACCATTTTCAGATTCACAGAACCACCAAAATGTCCACTATATAAGTTACAGGACCACTAGTCCATCACAAAGGTATTAATCCTCTGAACATAATATTACCATGTCTAGTAGGTTTAGATCAAGCCTGTGCTTTGGTACCCATAGCTACCCTGGAAGCACCATCAGGACTTTTGCACATGACTGCCAGCATGGCCGTCGCTACACTGATTGAAGGACACATCCCAGATACATATTACTAGATACCACCACCCATACTATAAGACTGCAAATACATTGGCCAGCCCTGTGATTGGCCTGCACCCAAGTGCCTCAGGTACTACCAGTTATACTGCCCACCACAGAACAACTGTTACACTCTTAAGAACCACTGCTGAAGCCCAGCAGCATGAATCCTCCGGCTCTTCGATGATGCCTTTTGGGGAAATGTGTCAGGGCTGCAACACTAAATAAAACTTTCACACATGGTGAGACCTGCCATCAGTGAAGCAACTGTGGACATTGTCCAGTATTTGGACTAGTGCCTGGTATTTTTTGGCATAGTTCTTACACCAATGTTTGTGATTCTATGATAAATGTAGCTGGCAATGCTTGCTCACAAATTTGTACATAGTATGTGAAATAAACCTCTTTGACTGTTCACCTAGGAACTACTGCCCTTATCTTACCCCATACTACTCCCAACCAGACAGTGAAGTGAGGCCACTTTTTTCGACATTTTTTCTTTAGATGCTACTTGTATCACTCCAAAAACAAATAACAATAATAAGCACAAGAACACTTTAGCAACAATCTCCCAGTTACAGACCCTTTGTCTGTCCTTCCATTCTTGAAGTTGAGTGAGCATCTTGAGGTTACCGAGCCAGGGCCTGTATATCTTCCTGTCTACTTTGTTGAACACCAGGGTTACCAATCCCTGGCCTGTCTCAATTTACACCTTGAGCTTTGGTGCCCTTTGCTGGCTATATGATTTAGTTGCTATTAAACTGCATGGAAACTACAAATGGCTTCGAAAAGTATTTAGAAACCATTCACTATAACACTATTGACAGCAAACTCTGCATGTAAGTCCAAGTCTGCCAGATAAAGCATCTGGGCACCACCAGGGTAAAAAGTACAATAAATGATTTCAGCTCAGGAGTGTGATCTAATCAGATTATATTTTTTTTATACACAGTGATTTCATCCAGGCACAGATCATACTTTAAATGTCTTATATTAAGGCAAAAGGGTTTAAACACTGGTTTCAACAGATATAAATATATCTCAGGTTGCAGGTTGCCCATGAAGCATTGGATCTAAGCCCAAAGTCTCTGCAACATTTACTGTATACAACTTCAAACACATGAGTAGAGATTATGTAGAATCTAAAATTGTGTTAAATTGGTCTTGACAAGAATGGCTGCAAAGGTACAATTTTATGACAAAGAAAGAAACTTTGAGATGAAGAACCATTTCGTTCTTGCACATCACTGTGCCATCATCTGGTCCCAAAATGTAATTTGCCACATGCAATATCATGGGACCGAGTCCTAGAAACAACGAAGCGATGTGTATGGGCTACCCCAAGACCATGTTTGCAGGGGGGGCATTACGAATTACCATTACCAGGTCTATGTAAGGCCCGAAGCCAGTCCAGAAGTGTATAATATAGTCAAAAAAAATGGGTGAGTAAGTGTTCGGGATCAAGATAAAGAGCAGCCCAAGATTAATTTATATATTTAATAGCCTTAAGGGCACACTAGACAAACAATATGCATAAAGAATATACATACAGGCCAACAAGGTCAGACACAAGTGAGTAGTTACAACCAGAATAAGCAGTAAAAGTGTATGTATGTTCATGTGAGATGTTAGGCCTTGGTGCCTGAGGGATGCATAAGGTACCCTGGATGTTTCTGGTCCTTCCAGCACATAAGTCTGATGTGACCTCCTCTAGTCAGAAACAAAGAGAGGCCTCGACTCTCAGAGCTTTATACCCAGCCAGGACACTTCCCTCCCTTTTGGGAAGAGCCTGGGGCTTCTCAGCTGGATGGCTAGCTAAAACCCCTATAAATGAATAAGTGTCATAACTTTTTGGTGAGAGGTCCTAGAGAGCCAATCCTAGTGCCAAAGGCTGTTTGATATGGCGTCTAACCTGAGTTCTGTGGATCTCAAGCCCTGAACATCCTGAAATGACATGAGACCCACGTACCTAGTCGTTGTCCAGATTCCAAAGGTGTAATAAGGCAATTCTGTGAAACTCACCCGTAGAATTGCTTTTATTTCCGTTCCATTCCAGCCCGTCCAGAAGTAATCACGATTGGGTAGCTCCGCCCCCAAGGGGGCGTTGACTGCGAGATCAGAGATGTGGCCCCTCCCAGCTCCCTATAAAGGCATCTGCCTCTCAACCCTGGCCCCAGTAAATTAAAAGCAGTACTCATAGAAGAGGCAGGCCAGGAGGTCCAAAAAATAGGAGACCATGTTACTTCACATAGCCTCCGCTTGTACTCTATCGAATCAATCACCATAAACAGGCATGAAGGACATAATAAACCTCAAGGGCAGGGTGGACGGGCTGGAATGGATCGGAAATAAAAGCAATTCTACAGGTTTCACAGAATTGCCTATTTCTTTCCAATCCATTCCAGCCCGTCCAGAAGTAATCACGATTGGGACATCCAAAAGCAGTGTCCATAAGGGCGGGATCCCCAGTGCGGAACAGCAGGTAGTTCATTTCACTACTGCCTGAAGCACCTTTCGGCCAAAAACAGCGTCAGCTGAGGCCCTGACATCCACCTTGTAAAATTTTGTAAAAGTATGAACAGAAGACCAAGTGGCGGCCTTACAAACTTGTTCCACCGAGGCCTGATGCTGAAAGGCCCAAGAAGAACTAATGGCTGTATTAGAATGAGCTGTAATCCGAAAAGCATGATCCTTCCCCCTGGCAGAATAAGCTTGTACCACCAACTGTCTAATCCACTTACTGACTGTGGCCTTGGCTGGTGGCAATCCCTTCCTAGAGCCCTCCGTTAAGACAAAAAGCAAATCTGATTTCCTGAAGGATTCAGTCGCAGCCAGGTAATACCTTATGGCTCTGACCACATCCAAAGCATGGAGAGTCCGTTCTTTGGGATTAGCCGGTGCTGGACACAAGAAAGGTAAGACAACTTCCTCATTAAGGTGAAAAGGAGACACGACCTTAGGCAAAAAATCCGGCTTAAAACGAAAAACCACCTTATCTCTGTGAATTTCAAAATAGGGTGGTTTCATACATAGCGTGGCCATCTCTGATACTCGACGCATTGAGGTGACCGCCCCCAGAAAAACGACTTTAAGTGTCAGCCTAGTCAATGTAGCGTCATTCAATGGCTCGAAGGGGGCAGCCCGGAGAGCAGATAACACCAGATTTAGGTCCCACACCGGTAAGACAGATTTAAGTGGTGGACAGACATGGGTGACCCTCTGGAAAAAAAGTCTGATCAATCTATGATTGGCAATAGACCTCTGGAAAAAAAATGGATAAGGCCGAGACCTGACCCTTGAGGGTGCTCAGTTGGAGGACCAAGTCTAGACCGTTCTGTAGAAACTCAAGGACTCTAGAAACAGAATATTTCCGACAAGGACGGTTCCTGGCCTCGCACCAAGCGATATAGGCCCGCCAAACTCTGTAGTATATCATGGAAGAAGACCTCTTCCGTGCCTGAATCATTGTGTGAATAACCGTGGCCGATAACTCCTTCTCCGCCAGGATGGAGGTTTCACTAGCCAGGCCGTCAAAGCCAGCATTCGCAAATTCGGGTGCCGAAGCGACCCCTGTGTGAGAAGCTCTGGATCGTCGGGCATGATGTAGTGATCTATTGACATCTTTACTATGTAAACAAACCAACTCCTCCTTGGCCAACGAGGAGCCACCAGGATGGTTGGCACCCCCTCCTGGACTATCTTGCGTAGCACTCGGTCCAGGAGCGGAAACAGAGGGAATGCATACAGAAAGGAATCGCCAGGGCGTCTGTTGCTATGGCCAGAGGGTCTCTTGAGAGAGACACGAACCTTGGAAACTTGTGATTGTGTCTGGACGCAAAAAGATCCACGTCCGGTTGACCCCAGCAGAGGCACAGAGCTTGAAAGGTCTTCCTGCTGAGGGACCATTCCCCTAGGCGCAAGGAGCCCCTGCTCAGGGAGTCTGCCTCCTGGTTCTCCACCCCCAGGATGTAAACCACCGAGATGCAGGGAACATTCTCCTCTGCCCAATTCAGAATCCGGCTTACCTCCTTGAGGGATCTCTTGCTCCGAGTACCGCCTTGGTGGTTGATGTAGGCTACAGCTGTCTGATTGTCCGAGCGGACCTGAACCACATGGCCTCTTAAATAGGGGGTCAGTCGTAGTAGGACAAACCAAATTGCTCTTAGTTCCAAGAGATTTATGGGCAACCGGTTCTCCTTCGGACCCCACTGATCCTGGATCTTCTGAGAATCCAACCACCACAAGAGGGATTGCCTGGCCGGGGGGGACAGCAAAAATCCTTGTTCCAGGGATTCCGGTGACCAATCCCAGCTTGTTAGAAGGTTGAGCTGTAGAGGTCTCATGTGGAATTGGGAGAAGGGCACTGCCTCGAAGCAAGCCACCATTAGGCCCACCAATCTCATCCCTAGACGCACTGATGGCTGTTGACTAGCCAGCAAGGCATGTACCTGCGTCTGGAGTCCCAAGACTCCCAAGGCTGCGGCAGAAAGACCTTGACTTGACCAGTGTCTAGAGTCATCCCCAGGAAGGATCTCACTGTTGAAGGCGCGATATGCGACTTGGGGTAGTTGATCACCCAACCGAAGGCTTCCAGGGTTGACAGTACAGTCCGGGTTTTGCTCTCGGCTTCCCGAAGGGACCGGGCCGAGATCAGAAGGTCGTCCAGATAGGATAATACTCCTCAGGATAGCCATGATGCCCGCCAGAACCTTGGTGAACACTCGGTGAGCTGAGGATATGCCGAAGGGGAGTGCCACAAACTGGTAATGCGGATACTCCAGTGCAAACCTCAAAAACCTTTGATGTCCCTGAAAAATCGGGATGTGCAGATATGCGTTCCTGATGTCCACCGTAGTCATAAAGTCGCCGGGCTGAAACGACCTCACCGCCGACTGCAATGTCTCCATGCGGAAATGTCTGACTCTTATAAATTTGTTGAGACCCTTTAGGTCCAAGATTGGCCGTAGCGATGCGTCCTTCTTGGGGGCCGTTAACAGGTTGGAGTAGAATCCCTGACCCTGCTCCTGCCAGGGCACATGGCAAATCACCCCTATCCGCAGGAGGTGCTGAACAGCCGCTCTCAAAGCCTCAGCTTTTAGCGGATTTCGGGATGTCCTTGAACACAGAAATGTTGTGGGTGGTCTGGCTGCCAGCTCGATCTTGTAACCTGACCACTCCACCTCCTGAATCCAAAGATCCGAGATGTGACATTTCCAGATTGAAGAAAACAGCAGTAGCCATCCCCCCACCCGTACGGGTGAGGGCGCCCCCTCATGCCTGAGTAGGCTTGGCTGGGGGTTTGGGCTGGCTGCGGGACCTACCTCTGCCCCAGGTATCTCTGCGGGCACCGGAGAAGGAAGAACATCTTCCCCCCCCGAAAGGGCCGGTAAGAAGAGGAGTGCCGAAAGGGCCAAGTAGGCTTTCTTCTCTGAGGGAGCTTACCATCCTTGACCAAAAGGTCCAGTCGCTCCCCGAACAGCCGATCCCCCACAAAGGGCAAACTTGTGAGGGACTTTTTGGTGGCAGCATCGGCTGACCACTGCTTCAACCACAGCGAACGGCGTAATGCTACAAGCAAGGCCAAAATTCTGGCACCGGACCTGACCACATCATCCATGGCAGTAACAACAAAGCCAATGAAATACAAACAGGCCCTGAGCTCCTTAAACTCCTCCGCCCGTTTGCGAGATTTAGCCTTAGCCACAAGCTGCTTAACCTTTTTCCTCGTGGCTAGGGAAACAATTGCCGTGGCTCCCGCAGGCCATAAGAGGTAACCAACAAAGGTAAAAGCATGGCAAGCCAACTGATCCATGCATTTGTCTGCAGGATCACGTAAAGAAGCATTGTCAGGCGACGGCATAACCGTGGTGTTGGACAAACGCCGGAGGGTCCACCTCGGGAGGATGAGACCACAACCTAATCAACTCGGCAGGGAAAGGATACCGTCTATACAGGCCCTTAGGAACCGACGGTAGTTTGTTGGGCCTCTCCCATTCCTTAAGTATCATATTAGAAAAGTGCGGCTGCTCGGGAAACACCCGCCGCCGTTTTTCAGGCCGAAACAAATCACCCTTTTTCCTCTTGGCCATTCTGGGAGGAACAATGTGCAAGGTATCAAAAACGGAAGAAAGCAAACTTTCCGTATCACCTGGAAGGAAGGAATCCTCATCCGAGGAGGAACCAGAGATGCCGTCGTCTCCGGCGGAGAGCCACTCAGCCACTGAGAGTGGGACATCTGGCGACTCACCTTCCTCCGCGTAGCCCAAAGAATCATAAAAATAATCATCAGAGTAAACCTGCTCCAAATGCCGCTTCTTACTCAAGGCCTTTTTAGGGGCTGCCAACGAGATCTGCTTCCCAAGGCTAGCCAGCCTGTGCGCAAAATCAGCGCGTGTCCCCTTGCTGCCTACCCCTTCGCTAGGGGCAACTGCAGCAGTGGAGGATCCGAGGAGGCTGGTGGTAACGCAGGACTAGGGTCAGGAGCGACCGCTCGCTCATGGTCCAAAATAATGCCTCTGGCGCAAGTTGAACAAATCGTGCTGAATCCGCTCAGGGGATTCCGTCTGCACAAGGGGCGGAGCCTGTCTTGCCCAAGTGAGTGGGGTGCCCGGCTCACTATCCATCCTCCATTATGGTGATTTTGAATAAAAATATTTGTTAAAGGCTAATAGACACTAATGGCCTAAGCCTAGAAGCCGATCCCCCTTTTTAACAATGGGGACCGGGCGCGCCTGCTCGCATGTGGCCTGCGCCCCGGGACCACCGCACGGCGAGGGAGCGAGGAAGGTAAATCTGTGGGAGGAGCGGCAGCGGACCGCTCCTCGCCGTAGCGTGCTATGGCAATTGAGCTCTCCACCGTTCCCCAGTTAGTAACACCAAGTACGCACATACAACACAAAACACAATAAAGCATGTGGGAGAAGGGAGGGTATATATAAAAAAATACCATTTTGTGATTACTCACCTGTAAATTGGGTATTATAAGTATGTCACACACCCCGCTTCCAATATTCATGACATATGGGTTATGTCCAGTAGAGGGCGAACTTCTGCAGAGATGACAGGAAAAAAAAAGGAGCCCCTCCCGGTCCATAAATACCTGGGACCTCCCACACATTCCCCAGTATAGGAAAGCAGTAGGGGGACCAGGAAGAGTCAAATACAAAAAATTTAACAATAAAAGTTTCACCATATAAAGGATCCAGAAAACAACAAGGGCAGGGTGAAGCAGGGTGTGTGACATACTTATAATACCCATTTTACAGGTGAGTAATCACAAAATGGTAATCACACACCCCGCTTCCAATATTCATGACATATGGGACATCCAATAGCAGTGTCCAGCATGGGTGGGGATCCCAAAAAAGGCAAAAATGCACAAATTTAAACCACTGCAGCTTGCAGAACCTTGCGGCCAAAAACAGCATTCGCTGAGGCCCGCACATGAACCTTATAAAACTTGGAAAAAGTATGAACAGAAGACCAAGTAGCAGCCTTACAAACTTGTTCAACAGAGGCCTGATGCTGAAAAGCCAAGGAAGCCCCAACAGCATGAGTAGAATGAGCAGTGATCTTAAAAGAGGGAACCCTCCCCTTGGCAGTATAGGCCCCAACAATGGCCTGACGTATCCATTTACTAATGGTAGACTTGGCAGGCGCCAAACCTTTCCGGGGCCCGGAGGGCACCACGAACAGGTCTTACGAAAGGAAGAAGTAGCCACCAAACAGTACTTCACACAAAGAATGCAGGACCCTCTCCTTGTCATTGCTAGGCTTAGGACACAAGGTAGGGAGAACCACATCCTGATTGAGATGGAAGGCAGAAACCACCTTAGGAAGGAAATCTGGCTTAAAACGAAAAACCACCTTGTCCTGGTGTCTCTCAAAGTAAGGGGCTTGAATGGAAAGAGCCGCCAACTCAGAGACACGTCGAACAGAGGTAATAGCCACCAAAAAGCCAAAAATCTTTTGTGTAAGCATAGAAAGTGCAACATCCTGCATCGGCTCAAAGGGAGGCCCCTGGAGGGCCGATAGAACCAAATTCAAATCCCAAACGGGCAACAAGGGCTTTCTAGGGGGCCGCACATGAGTGACCCCCTGGAAAAAAGTCCTAACCAAAGGATGCAGCGCAAAGGACCTTTGAAAGAAGACCGCCAGGGCAGAAACCTGCCCTTTCAAGGTACTAAGCTGGAGCCCCAGGTCCAGACCGTGTTGAAGAAAATCCAAAATCCTAGGAATCGAAAACACCCTGCAAGGCAATGTCCTAGCCTCACACCAGTCAATATAGGACCTCCAAGTCCTGTAGTAGATGGACTAGCTCTAACAAGTGTCTGAATCACAGCATCAGACAAACCTTCCTCCTTTAAGATGGAGGTTTCAGCAGCCACGCCGTCAAAGCCAGCATTTGTAAATTGGGGTAACGAAGTTGACCTTGAGTGATCAGATCCGGAAACGGGCAACCTGTACTGATCTACTGCCAGCCACACGACGTCTGCAAACCAAACCTGTCTTGGCCACCTTGGGGCCACCAGAATTGCTGGAGCACCCTCTAGAGCCAGCCTGTGCACCACTTTGCCCACAATGGAGAAGGGGGGAAACAGGTACAGAAACCCCAGATCCCTCCAGGCAAGAGACAAGGTGTCCACTGCCAGGGCCAGAGGATCCTGAGACAGAGACACAAATGCCGGAAGCTTGTGATTGTGACGTGAGGCAAAAAGATCCACCTCTGGAATCCCCCACTTGCGACAGAGGGACCGGAACACATTGTGGTTGAGCGACCATTCCCCTCGGCGAGAGAATCCCCTGCTCAGGGAGTCCGCCTCCGTGTTCTCGGAATGTACACCGCTGAAATGCATGGGACATTGCTCTCCGCCCATGCAAGAATCAGAAAACTTCCCTGAGGGCACTCCTGCTGCAAGTCCCTCCTTGGTGATTGATGTAAGCGACCGCAGTCCGATTGTCTGATTGAACCGGAACCAGTAGACCCTGGAGGTGATGCGTCAAGCATGACAGCACCAACCAAATAGCTCTCAGCTCCAAGACATTGATGGGGGTGTGGGCCTCCCGAGGACCCCACAGCCCCTGGAACTGATGTTCCTTCCAGACACCCCCCTAGCCCGACAGGCTGGCATCCGTGGTGACCGTCTCCCAACAAGGGGTCAGAAAAAACCTGCCCCTCAGAAGATTCCTTGGTTCCAGCCACCACTGAAGAGACTGCCGAACCAGGGGAGACATCAGAAATGACTGATCCAATGACAGCGGACATCTGTCCCAAGCCAACAGTAAATGGAGCTGAAGCGACCTCATGTGGAACAGAGCAAAGGGAACTGCCTCGAAGGAAGCCACCATCAATCCCACCAGTCTCATCCCTAGCCGGATAGACGGGCGAGGGTTGGACAGGAGAAGACGTATCAGATCTTGAACCATCTGCACCTTCAACTGAGGTAGGAACACCCTGGACTGAACGGTATCCAGATTCATTCCCAGAAACGAAATCCCCCTTGACGGGGATAGAGAAGACTTGGGATGGTTGATCACCCAGCTGAACCTCTCCAGTGTCGTCACCACCGTCCTGGTGTCTAGCTCTGCCTGTCTGAGAGAGGATGCCGTAATGAGGAGGTCATCCAGATACGGCACAATGCGAATGCCCTGGGCTCTGAGAAGGGCCATTATGCCCCCCAGCACCTTGGTGAACACCCTTGGTGCCGAGGTCAGCCCGAAAGGGAGGGCAACAAACTGAAAATGCTGATCCCCCACCACAAACCTGAGAAATCTCTGGTGTGCTGGGAAGATTGGTACATGAAGGTAAGCATCCTTGATGTTTATGGACGTCATGAAGTCCCCCTGACAAGGAGAAAGGATGCTTGAGCTCAAGGTCTCCATGCTGAATTTCTTGGTTCGAATGAACCTGTTGAGAAGCTTCAGATCCAGAATGGGTCTTATGGATCCATCCTTTTTGGGAACCGTGAAGAGGTTGGAATAATAGCCCCGGCCTCTCTCCGAGAAAGGCACCGGGCATATGACCTCCATGTCCAGAAGATTTTTTACTGCCCACAGGAGCCCCTGCGCAGCCCCGGGATCCGAGGGCACCCAAGATCTGAGAAATCTGTGAGGAAGCCGGTACTCGAACTCCAGTTTGTACCCGGAAGAGACCACTTCCAAGATCCATTTGTCTGTGACCTCCCGGGCCCAAACCTGGAAGAAGTGTCGCAGCCGTCCCCCCACCCGCAAGGGTGAGGGCGCCCCCTCATTGCTGAGCTGGCTTGGCAGCAGGCTTGGAACCCCAGGCAGGTCCAGGACGAGCACGTCCTCTGCATCTGTTCCAGGAATCACCTCTGAAGGTAGATTAGGCAAAACCTCTGCCTGCTCTGGCACCGCGAAAGGAAGGTTTAAAGGAGCCTGCCCCCCGAAAGGAGCGACGCTGCTTCTTACGTTGTGGTAACTTCCCCCCTTTTGCCACCGAATCCAACTTATCTCCAAACAGCCGCATACCCAGGAAGGGTAGCCCTGTAAGTGATTTCTTAGCCGCAATGTCAACCAGACCGATCGGCGAATAGCCACTAGCAACGCCGAGGTTCTACTACACATGCATATTGTGTCAACCAAGGCGGATAAAACAAAAGACATGAACAATTCACACCGCTTAGGGGCTGTGAATTCATCACTGGCCGGATTAAGCTGGGAACCACTGAACAGGTCCCTAACCACAGACCTGGTAGCCACAGCCGTGAGCGCAGACGCACAAACAGGCCGCAAGGCTGAACCCACACTAGCGAAGGCATGGCAGGCCATTTGGTCAATGCGCTTGTCATCACCATCTTTAAGAGTGGTGGCGTCTGGAGAATGTACAACAGAGGTGTTGGACAATCCCAGAACGGGCGCATCGACCTCGGGAGGGGACGTCCAGCGCTTCACCGCGTCCACCGGAAAGGGATACTTCCTATTCCATCCCTGAGGAACACCGGGGAGCCGGCTAGGTCTCTCCCATTTCTTAAGAATCATGCTTTCAAAATGATTCTGATTTGGGAACCCCAAGCGAGGTTTAGAAGTCCCAAAGAATTCCCCTTTCTGCGGAGGGGACTCCGCTGGAGGAGAAATATCCAGCACCTCAAATAAATGGGCCAGGACTTTGGGGGTATCAACGGCATCCCCCTGCGCCTGCCCAGTATCAGCATCAAAAAACTACTGATCCTCAGCATCAGATTCAGCAAACAATTCCCCCTCCTCAAGCGGGGAATAATCAGACCAGTCAAGCGAATCATAGTCATCAAAATCCAGAACCGGCGCGGCCGGAGACCGATGTCTTATCTTAGCTGGGGCCTTTCTGGCCGCAGAGCTAGAAATCAATTTCTCTATGTTGGCCAATCTAGCACATACATCAGATTGCGACTCCCCGCCAATGACAGTGTCACTTGGGGTGCGGATAAGGTGGGGTGGGGTAGGAGATGAAGCCGGTGGCACGGACCCAGACGCCTGGGACCCCAACTGCCGCATTATGCCAAACCTGATTAATCACAACGTGACAGCGCAACAGGTCTTGCTACAAACCTGTGCAAAGCACAATTGCTACAAACTGAAACTGTTGCGCTACACTATCTCAAATATGTGATAACACTAAAAAGAAATTGTAATATATTGAAGAATTGGTGTGACTTGGTAAAAATATGTGATGGTAAAATATGTATGTAACACCAATGTACAGTAAAGTAGATGAACTGTGAATAATAAATGTACGCCAAGATATCATTATTGCAATAGATTTTGTTATACTATGACCTTGAGAAAGGTAAGTCCCAGAAAGTACTCCACACAGGGTTAGTAAGCCCTCCTAAGGGCTCTAACCACTCCCCCCAAACCTCACCATAAGATGCCTGCGGCCGACCTGCTTTTTGTAAGAAAGCCTGCGGCACAGAGCCATGTGCTCTGCCAAAACACCCCAGACCCCGTCGTTTCACCCTACCATACACGGATCCCTGGTAAACACCCAAAGTTGGGATGCATGGATGGGTGGGAGGAATCCGTGGAAATAGGGTCCTGCAGCAGGCCAACAGGCTAGGGGGCCCTTCTCTGCTGCTAAAATCCTGAGAGAGTGTAAGCGATCCTGTGCAGTCAACTGCAAAAAGAGAACTGGGGCCTGGGTTGAGAGGCAGATGCCTTTATAGGGATCTGGGAGGGGCCACATCTCTGATCTTGCAGTCAACGCCCCCCTGCGGCCGGAGCTACCCAATCGTGATTACTTCTGGACGGGCTGGAATGGATTGGAAAGAAAAACTTTATGATTAATGTGCACAGCAGCTTCATAATTCTTTAATAAATCCCGGCCCCGGCATGTCTAGGAGAAATTCTTTGAAGCAATGCGGCCAGAGTAGGCTCTCAGCAGGGGATGTGTCTGGTTACAGACAATGGCCTCGATTCAGTATCGTCAAAAAAAAATTAAGGTAGTAAAAAATTAACTTTACAAGAGAAAAAGCACAAGAATTTTGCTCCTCTTTAATAGAATAAAACATTGTAAAAATATGGCAAATAGGGCAGTTTGTTGTTCAAGAAACAGTAAAGCCATCTTCAGGGATTCTTCTGAAAGGAGATCTAAAGGATAGATTCATTTTCAGGTCCTTTGTTACATAGGGTCCTTTCGGGTCCATTGTTACTGTGCAGCCAGTGGGCGAGCCTATCAGCGCTAGCCTTGAAGGCTGACAGGCTGCTCTCCAGCAGCTGTAGAAGAGGAACCGGAAGAGGCGAGTTCCCAAGCTGCCAGTTTTTTGTTTTACCTATGCCGAAGCATAGCGTGGCAGCCCGGGTTGTGCTGACCAGTGTGGTGGACACGAGAAAGGCAGAGGCAGAGTGGAGGTTTCCTCTGAGTTGGTGTCACTGCATGTATGCCTGGTCAGTGGAGAGCTAGTATTTTAACCCTTTAAGTGCCAGCCTACCTGGAGTTTTTGTTACGCTTTGTTGCCAGACCATTTTTCACTATTTTCCACTGCATGTTCAACTGTGATTTTTGAAGGGATTTCCAGGGATTTCCCAGGAAAATTATATATTGTTTTTTTCAGCAGAGTCTGGGCTTTAACATAAAATGTCTTGTTGGTCATTTGTCAAGTGTATTCTTAATATTTTGGGGTGAAATAAAATTTTAAAAATCTATTTTTTACAATTTGTAGTTTTTTTTGTAATAAAAAAAAGTTTGTCAATAAAATCTTATTGCGTGTGAAATCCCAATTTCTCCCGGTTACAACGGTACCACATATGTATTGGTAGACACCCTTTCCTGCCCAAGAGACTCCCCCAAACTGAAACAGCACTTTAAGAGATTTTTAGATCAAATACAGCTATGCTAAGCGCTATGTGCACCTTACAGTTTTTTAATAAAAACCCTTTACATTTGAAATACCCCCCACAAACGATATATTCTCTGGAAATACATACTTCAAGCTTTCTAGGCGTACCAGGCTTGTTGATGTTGCCACAGTTTTCTGGAAGTTCTCCCTCAATGTATTCTTTGGTTACACAGAGCTTCCCTAAAAAAGGCAGGATCAGGAGCAGGATCAAAGCCACGTTTTCCTAAAAAAAACTATATGCAAAGAAGAAAAAACAAGTTAATCTGAAAAAGCAACATCCCCCGAACCGAACGATACCCAACATGCATAGCTACTGTCAAAAGAAGAGTTGCCAAACACCAAAAAGTAAATCATGTGCACAATGGTAATTTTGCTTGAAAATTTCAGCTCTGCAGACAAAGTGCGCATCTTGCGCTTTTTCTACCAAAACAACCCTTTAAATTTGGAATACCCCCCACAAACCATACATTTCCTGAAAGTACACATTTCTAAGCGTACCCAGCATGTTGTAGTGGGCCCATCTTTCTGAAAATAATCCCTCAAAGAATACTTTGGTCGCACAGGGTTCCCTTAAAAAATGTATAATAAAGCAGAATAAAAAATGAGTTTTCCTAAAATATCAATATGCAAACAAGAAAAAACAAGCTAAATCTAAAAGCGCAAGCCCCCCCCCCCCCCCCGAGTAGAACGATACCCAACATGCATAGGTACTATTAACCCTTTTAACTGCCAGCCTACTTGAGATTTTGTCACCCTCTCTTGACAGGTCATTTTTAACCATTTTGCGCTATGCTTAACTGTGATTTTTGCAGGTATTTCCAGGAAAATTATATATTTTATTTTTGCGGCAGAGTTTTTAGGCTTTAACATGAAATGTCTTGTTTGTAATTTTTTTACTGTTTTTTTAAATATTTTTGAGTAAATTAAACAAAAAACATATTTTTTTAGAAAATTGTCTCCTTTATTTCAAATAAAACCTTTTTCTTTTTTTTTTAAAGAAAACCATATTGCATGTGAAAGCCCCATTTCTCCCGATTACAACGGTACCACATATGTATCAGTAGCCCCCCATTACTGTTCAGAAGACCCCCCCAAACTGAAAACATGTAAAAATAAAATACAACTACAATCCACACTATAAAGGGTTACATCAAGAAAAAAATAGGCATGGGGTTCCCCTTCCAAGGGGGGGGGGTAATCCCCATTTTTTTTTTTATTTTAAGGGTTGAAAACCCTTAAAAATTCCCATAAAAATGACATGGGGTCCCCCCTACCCAGCATAACCAGCCCGGGGATCAGCTATGCAGAGCTTGTAGAACAGGGCGCCCTGCCAAGTACAAGCCCGCACCGCCTAAATCAGCCCGGGCCCTTCTGCCTCCCCTGGGCTTCGGGAAGGCAGGTAATAGGGGGGCCGGGGTTAATGGCAAGTCACCCGCTAGCCGCAGGTGACTTGACAGCCCCCCAGCCTTGTGAACTGGTATAGGCGTTTCATGGACTCCTTACAAGTTCACAATGGGTTAAAGTGGACCAACACCCAGGGCTGATCGGCCCGGGAATCTATAAGATTCCCAGACCGTTCTATTCCCTCCCCCCGGGGCATCCAAAATCGGGATGCCCCTCTGTGTGAAACCCCCCGGAACACCCGCTACCACTTACCTGAATCCCGGTCCTACGGCGCATGCGTGGGCCGTGTCCCCGCTATCCCTCTAGCAGGGCACGTGCCCGCGGGCTATTTATGAATGGCCAGCGCAGGCACGCTCCCTGTTAGAGGGAAGTGGGGGATGGGGTCTCCAGCACGCTCAGAGTGGCTGAGCTTAGACGTCTCTTAGACGTCCATAACTCAGCCGCTCTGAGCGCGGTGATTGGACGAGCGGCTGCGCATGCACCATAGGATCAGGGTGAGATGAGTTATTGTGGGTGATCGGGGGGTTTCACAGAGCGGGGCATCCCCGATCGGGATGCCCCGGGGGAAAGGACCAATACCCAGGATGTAAAAAAAAAAAACACAAACACACCACAAAATGCTGTAAGCATTTTATACCTGCTGTGTAACAGGACATAAGCGGTTAATTTAAAAAAAAATTGACATAGGGTCCCCCCTCCCAGGGGGGGTGACCCCATTTTATTGGAATTTTAAGGGTTAAAAACCCTTAAAAAATCCCCCCAAAAAATGACGTAGGGTCCCCCCTACCCAGCATTACCGACCCGGGCCAGCTATGGGGGCTTGTAGAACAGGGGGCAGGGGCCAGCGTCGGTGGCCCCTGGTCCTGCAGGCTACTAGCCCACATAGCCACTAAGTGGCCCGGGCCCTTCTGCCCCCCCCCCGGCCGTTGAGGAGGCAGGTAATGAGGGGGCTGGGGGTTAATAGCAAGTCCTCCGCTAGCCGCAGGTGACTTGCCAGACCCAGAGCCTTGTGAACTGGTATAAGGGGTCTCATGGACCCCTTACCAGTTCACAAAGGGTTAACTGTTCGAAAAAAAACACAGACACAAAAGTATTTTATTAAAAACAAAAAAAAATTCTTTACTGTACTTACCTCCGATTGTAAGCTCTTGTCCCTCGCCGCTCTGATGACAGATGCCGGTGACCGGCATCCAGAGAAGGGGGAGGCAGGAGATCAGAGGATCACCTGCCACCTCCTTCCCCGGGCACCGATCACCGGCATCTGACAGCTGAGAGAGCTGAAGCCGGTGATCGGGGCCCCCAAAGGGGCGGGACTTAGCGGCAAGATGGTGGAGGAGCAGCAGGAGCAGAGGGGAGAGAGCCTCCCGTGCTCTCTCCTGAAGATCGGTAAGTCCTGGGGGGGGGGGGATCGGATGCCCCCCAGGTGAAGAGGAGGGATAGCGGGAGTCAGCGCACACGGAGGTAAGTGAATGTCATTTTTATTTATTTTCTTTTTTACAGTTAGCAGCTGCTGCTGCCAAAGCGGGGGGGGGGGGGGGGGCTTCCTATTCCGGGGGATCGGATGGCACCAAATTAAAGAGGAGACCCGGCCGGATCCAACGAGGGGTCAGGTGAGTATTTTTTTTTTTTGCCTATCTAGCAGGGGTAAATGCCAGGCACGTGAATTTTACGTGGCTGGCACTTAAGTGACGGAGAGGCAACCACGTAAATTTTACGTGGCTGGCATTTAAAGGGTTAAACTGAATTCTCTGTGAAGCTGGCAGTCAGGGAGGGACTGGCAGAGAAAAGCAGCACTGAAAAAGCAAGAGGGGAGGTGAACGAGGTGAGTAGCAGAGTTCAGAAAAGACTGGAGGGGTGTCTAACTGGGATTTGATCAAGGCAAACACTAACATTTAAGTGACAAAACTCAATATATCCCCCCCAATCAAATAAAAAAACTTAAATGCTGCAAAATATAACTGACAATAGTGGAAAACTCTCATTAGGAAGAGCCAAACTGCAGCATGACTATAATGCAGCTTTAAAAAAAAAAAGAGTTCTTAACAAAGTTAAGTTAAAAACAAAAGAGGGGGCGTGGCCGGCTATGAGAGAGTGAGGACGTGTTCAGCTTGGGCTCCCGCTGGCCGTCCTGATAAACTGCACATTTAAAGGATCTACCCACCTGTAATATTCCTGCCAAGCCATGGTGAAGAAGCGGAGGGGTGCCAAGACACCTTCCCATGCCCAGATCCGCAAGATCAGCTCCTATTTGGACCAGAGTGGCTCGCAGGGCCGGGAGGGCGCCCCATCCAAAATGGTGTCGGCCCCTGCTAGTGCTGCCGAGACTTCCTCTTGCCGTCGGGAGAGAGGAGAGCGTACAGAGGTGAGGTCCCTCTCGTCGTCGAGGGCTCCGGCGTTGGACCGTGGGGTCAGGGCTAGGAGCTGCCCTCCCTCGTCTGCCCCTCTGGCTGCGAGCGGCGGCGGTGCTGCGGGGACGCTGGCGGCGGTGACTGGTGAGCCGGCGGAGACACGTGTGCGGTCGGCACAGCGGGCAGGGGAGAACCTCCCCGCCGCCCAAGATGAGCTGCCCCCGGGACTCAAGCGGGGAAGCCGGAGTGGCCGTTCAGCTGCTGTTGCTGATGCGACTCCGGGGCTGACACTTACGGGGGAGAGAGGAGAGGGGAGAAGCCCCCCCCCCCGGCGGCGCACGTGTGGACCGGACCTGGACGGCTGAGCTGGGGCTGACGGCGAGCCCAGGTATGTCGCTGCAAAGCTGCCCAAGCCCTGACCTATACCCTCCCTCGCCACATTGTGGGGGGTGCCCCTGCAGCATCCCCATGCCGCTCTTCAGTGGCTACTCCCTCCCCACCGGCGTGGCAGGAGCCGTCCAGCCTGGAGTTCAGCCCCGGCCCTGATACGCAGTCACTGAGGGACTTTCCTCAGCCTCGGGCTGAACCAGCCCCTTCTTATGCCTCCAAGGGTGCAGCGACGTTTATACCCCCGAGTTCCCCGGGTGAATGGCGGGCGGCCGGGGCATGGTCGGGGATGCCCCTCTCCACAGTGAGGCAGCAGAAGATTGTCCCTTCGGGGTCCGCCTGGCCCCGCAACCGGCACCTGGCGGAGACAGCAGCGCATCCTCGGGACGACAGTGTGCATGAGAGAGCTCACGCGGGCATTCACTAGGCCCAGCTTCCCCTGCCCATGGACTCGGGATGCCCCCAGGGTTCAACTTCGCGCGGGAGCCGCGCCCACGCTTCTGAGTGCCGCACCTCATGCTATCGGTGCTTCTCTGCAGTCGACGCAGTCCCATCTGGATCCTATCCTTGCAGCCCTGAGGGCGGAGCTCAGAATCTTACCCACCAGAGAGGACCTTGAATCCTTCATCCAAAGAGTGGAAGGCGCATTTAAAAAGGATATTGCAGACTTGCGGCAATCGGTGGGAAATCTCGACACCAGAGTCGATTCGCTGGAACAGTTCCAGGCCGCGACCACCCAGAGGTTGGAGGCTCTGGAGCGAGACCTGACCCATCAAAAAGCTGTTGCACAGGCGGCGGTCCTGCACCTGGATGACCTTGAAAACAGGAGCCGTCGCAATAACATCCGGGTCAGAGGTCTTCCAGAGGCGACGGGCCCAGACCAACTTCGCCCTACCATCATCGGCATTTTTAACGATATACTCAGCCGTCCACCGGGTTCTGAGATAGTGATCGATCGAGTCCACAGGGCCCTCGGTCTTCTGATCCTTCCCGCCCTCGCGATGTTATATGTCGCTTACATTACTATGCTGTGAAGGAGGACATCCTGGCAAAGGCCTGGGCGCAAGGTCGGATATGCTTTGACGGAGCCCCCCTGCAGCTGTTCCCAGACGTGTCGCGTAGGTCTCTCATGATGAGGCGAGTCTTGAAGCCTTTACTGTCCAGGATACGGGACTGTGGGGGATCTTACCGATGGGGTTACCCCTTCCATCTTGTGGTCCGAAGAAACCAACGTACTTTCACTGGACCTTGCGGGCTTGTTCACCTTTCTGGACTCCCCCCGCTGGAGATCCCGGATTGGCGTGCGGTCTCCCTCTCTTTGGGCCCCCCGTGGCCTCCGGGGGGACAGCCGCGGAGGATCTGTCGAGCGAGGGGCGGAGCTTCGGCTCGCATAGGACTTGCTGGTGGTCTTTTGAGAGACCCCCGCCGGCTGGCCAATGAGGCTTAGGCGGGCTGCGTCGCCATCGGCGATATCCCTGCATGATGTGATATTTTTGCTGACTAATCTTTAGATTTTGTAGGCTTGACTGTGCTTCGGACTTGTCGGGCGGCTCCCCGCTCACTCAATCGGTTGGATGGATGAGTGGTAGGGTGGTCCGCACTGGGGAGGGGCCTGTACCTTTCCGAGGCTGACCCCCCCATATTGGGGCTTTCTCCAGTCGTGATGTGAGCCACCCATCGGAGCCAGCCCTGACGAGCTTCGAACCTGATCCTTAACTGTTAAATGTTTGCAACATATTTCATGCTTATTTATGTTCCTTCTTAGGAGGTTTTGCCATGCAGGTTAATTCTGAAAACTTTTGAAATGTTTATGCTTGCTTTGTGTGTTTCGGGCTCGCTGGGCTGCTCCGCACCTGCTCCACCGGTTTTCGGAGTGAGGGGTTCGGGCGTGCGCCTCTGGGCGTCGTGTCCTTCGTATATCTTTTGTCTAGCCTGCCGCGCCGGGCGTGATTCCCGGATGGGGCACGGTCCATTACATGGGGGCAGACCCGGAGAGTCTCGAATCAACTTACTATGTGATTGAGCCGAACTGTACCCGGGGGTAGTGCGTATTGCTCATTTACATGTTTTCTCAGATTTTGCTGACCTCTGTTTAAACAGCCCTTATGCCCGTTGTCAGGCTCCCCGCCGTTGGCTGGTGGGGCTGGCTATCCTTGAGTGTTGGTTTTGGGGGATTCAATCCTACGCTGGGGATCTCCTCTGGTAGTATACCCTGAGGTGGTTTCCCCTATAGGTTAGAATTAGGGACGGCCGGGGGGACCCCCTCTACCTCTTTCAGACCCGTCTCACCCCCACTATAGGTCAGGACCCTGTGGCTGCTGCAGCTGATCTGACATGTCCAGAGTCCAATGCACTTCCTTGAATGTTAAGGGCCTGAACTCCCCTGTTAAGCGCTCTTCCGTATTGAGCGAGCTGAAATGTCTGGGAGCGGGAATAGCCTTACTTCAGGAGACTCACCTTAGGGAGGGGAGAGTGCATAACCTGTCAAGCCGTCACTTCCGCCACCAGTATCATGGCCTGTCCCCTGACTCTAAGTCGAGGGGGGTGGCCATTGTCCTGCCAGGTTACCTCCCCTGGACACTGGAGGAGGCGATCCACGACTCTGAGGGTAGATACCTTTTTGTAAGGGGGACTCTTTACACCCAGAGGGTGACGCTGGCGACTTGTTACTGTCCGAGCTCGAATCAAACCAAGTTCCTGAGGTCCACCCTGGAGAGGCTGACTGAGTTCTCCACCGGCATTCTCCTTTTGGGAGGTGATTTCAATTGTGTTCTGGATCCTCAGCTTGACACCTCTAGGGGGATTAAAGCCCTCTTGTTTGAACATCAACTTTTAGATGTGTGGCGGATAGTGAATCCCAGAGAAAGGGATTATACTTACTTCTCCCCCCCCCTCATAACACTTATTCGCATATTGATTGGTTTTTAGTCCCCCATATATATGTGCATCTTATATCGCGACCTTCAATAGGCTTAATTTCAGTCTCTGACCACGCTCCCATCTCCATCTTTCTGTCAATCCTGGATTCCCCCCCGAGCCCCCCGTCGGGACACTGGAAGCTCAACGGCTCCCTCCTTCAGGACCCTGAGTTCAAAGCAGAAATTAGATCGGCAATCACTGAATTTTTTTCGGTAAACAACACCCCTGATGTTCCTCGGATGTCCCAGTGGGAGGCTCACAAGTGCGTGATACGGGGCCTTTTGATTAGACGGGGAGCCTTCCTAAAAAAGGAGAGGGAGAAACAAACAGCTCACCTATTGCAGGAGATTCAGAGTCTGGAGACTCAACACAAACAATCTTTAGACCCCGCATTGGGTGCAAAACTGGCTAAATTGCGGGAGACCCTCCGGGACGTGAGCTTTGTGAAGGTGAGGGGCCAGATTGCTAGGTGCCGTAGGCATTTCTACGAATTCAGCAACAAAAGCGGCAGGGCCCTCGCCAGAGCCCTGCGGGGGCAGCGGGCCAGAAACTTTATCCCTAGCATAACTGACCCGGGCGGGAATAGGCACTATAAAATAGGGGATATCGCTAAGACCTTTAGGGACTTTTATGGAAACCTATATAACCTGCCGCAAGACAAGTCTCAGGCTCACATGCAAAAAATCAGGGCCTATATTCAGAAGTCGGGCCTTCCCCGGTTGGGGCAGAGTGTGGTGGAGGCTCTCGAGGAGGAGGTTGGCGTGGGGGAGTATTTGAAGGCCGTCGGGGACATGAAGCCCGGTAAGGCGCCTGGACCTGATGGCTTTCGCCTGGAATATTATAAGGAATTGGCGGGTACTTTGGGCCCCCACTTTGTTTCCTCCTTTGGCTCCTTGACCGATGGCCTTCCCCCTCCACGGGACACTCTTCGGGCCAGCATTGCAGTTATCCCTAAGCCAGGGAAGGACCCAGCACAATGCGGCAGCTACAGGCCCATATCCCTGTTAAATTGCAACCTCAAGATATACAATAAAATCCTGGCGGACAGAATCGCCGTCCTCATCCCTGACCTCATACACTGGCACCAGGTGGGTTTCGTCCCAAATCGCGAGGGGAGAGATAACACGATACGGGTTATGGGAGTGATCCACCACGCGCGACAAATGGGGGGGGGGCAGCGCTGCTTCTCTCCACGGACGCCGAGAAGGCTTTTGATAGGGTGAGCTGGGCTTTCCTAGAGGAGACCCTTAGGCACATCGGGCTGGGCGACAAGATGCTTCGCCGGGTCCTGGCTTCATACACCTGCCCCTCGGCGTCCGTGGTGGTGAATGGCCTGCCCTCCCAGGCCTTCCATTTATTTAATGGGACGCGGCAGGGCTGCCCTCTTTCCCCGCTTATTTTTATCCTTTCACTGGAGCCTTTCCTTCGGCTGATTAAACGAAATGTGGACGTGGCGGGTGTGAGGGTGGGCGGGACTGAGCACAAGGTGGCTACTTATGCTGACGACTTGATGTTCTTCATTTCAAAACCAGAGATCACCCTGCCAAACCTTCTTGCAGAGCTTAGGAGTTTCCAGGAGGTCTCCAATTACAAGATCAATTATCAGAAGTCCTCAGCTTTGAACATCAGTGTCCCTGCGGAGAGATTGCGTTGCATCATCACATCACTTTAAGTGGGAGCGGGAGGCCGTTACATATTTGGGTACGCGAATCCCTTCCGAACTGCAAGAAACATTCGCATTAAATTTTCCTCCTTTGTTAAAAAGGCTGGAGGAAGACCTCCTGAAATGGAACAGGGGAGTCTTTTCTTGGTTCGGAAGGGTTAGTGTCGTCAAGATGAACATCCTCCCCAGGGTGCTGTACTTATTCCAGACCCTCCCAATAGACATCCCCGCTACCTTCTTCAAGCAGCTTACAGGAATGTGCACTAGGTTTGTCTGGGCTGGTCGCTCTCACCGTATGGCGGCCTCCCTTTTGACGGTCTCTAAACACAGGGGGGGGGGCTGGGCCTGCCGGACTGGAGGTGCTATCATGCAGCGGCTCACCTGAGCCGGGTTATTGACTGGTGTCGACACTCTGCCCTGAAGCAATGGGTCCAGATGGAACAGGTTGCTTCTCCCTGCCCTCTCCCGGGTTTACCGTGGGTACCACTGAATGGTTTTCCACGGCTAAACAAACACCCTACAATTGGCCCGTCCAGGAGAGTGGTGGATAGATTTTTCCCTCGGCCGGCTCTCTCCCCTGGGCCGTCCCCCATGGCGCCTGTCCTGGGTCACCCTGACTTTCCGGTGGAGATAACTGGTGGCCCCTTTAAAGCTTGGATCCAACAGAATTGTTTTAGGAGACTTCACATGCAGGTGGGCGGGGAGTGGAGGAGGCCGGAGGCCCTGGTTGATGACCTTGCCCTCAAGCCCATCACACAGTTGCAGACCCTCCAGCTTCTGCACTATTAGCGGTCGGTCGGGTGCAGGGCTGCCACATCTAGGCGGCTAACACAATTTGAACAAACCTGCCTGGGGTCCGGCCACTTTGGGGGAGCTTTGTCTTATTCATATTCGCTGCTGGTAGAGCCTCCGGAGGACTTCGTTCCCCCATACGTGAGGGGTTGGGAAAGGGAATTGCGCAGAACCTTCACGGACGAACAGAGGCTCGCCATGATTCAGTTGGCGCATAAGAGCTCTATATCCTGCCAGTATCAGGAGACCACGTTTAAAATTCTCTCTCGCTGGTACCGGGTCCCAGCGCTACTGGCTGCCATGTTCCCTTCCTCTTTCCCCCTCTGCTGGAGGTGCCTGCGTGACAGAGGGACTATGACACATGTTTTCTGGGAGTGCGAGAAGTTGACTGGCTTTTGGAGGGGGGTGAGGGAGGTTGTTAGGAGACTAACGGATGTTGACCTTGGTGAGGATCCGGCATGTTACCTGCTTAACCTGGCTCCGGCATCTGTGGGGTCCAGGCGCAGGTCCCTCCTCGCCCCGCTTCTGAGCGCTGCTAGAACATGCATTCCGGCTAAATGGAAGTCCACTGAACCCCCCCACAACGGCACAGTGGCTGGCCGCGGTTCAGGATATTTGTAGGATGGAGGAACTTACTGCCTCGCTAAAGGGGACTTTGGAAAAACATAGAAGGACCTGGCAGGAATGAGACCGCTTCACTTTTTCCCCCAACTTTCTCCTATATAAGTAATACGGCCGGAGCAGGTTGCTAGTGGGATAGTCCCTTCACCCCACTGTTTTCCTTTCCTACCCCATACTGTTATATCCCTCCCGCTTCTTCCTTGAACGTGTCTGTCTAGTCTTCCCCTCCCTCCCCTTTCCCCTCCCCCCTTATTTCCGTAGAGTATGGTTATTTTTGTCATCTTACCCTTTGAAAGAAAAGTTGGGGGCATGGATTGCAGAGGCTAAAGTGATCTACTAAACGGGTTCGCAGCCCAGCATATATTGAGCGGGCTTGTGGCCCTGCATTTTATTCACGCATTTCTTGACTTTTGAAATTTGTTGTTGTGCGACTCCGTTCACATGTCTGCTATGTGTGTACTTTCGTGGCGCTGCGTTGCCTAGCTCTGCAATTTTTTTGCTTCCCCTCAATAAAAATGTTTAATTAAAAAAAAAAAGTTAAAAACAAAAGGCAAACTCTGGTTTGTCTGCAGACATTGGACAACACCTAAGTGTTTCCTATCAACATTTAAATAATGGAGCTACTAGCAGTAATACAACCTGCCAATGTTTACCATCTTCTAACCCTTTACCAGAACAACATGTTTAGGCCCAATGTGCCTGTCCCAGTAGTGGCAAATCCTGTTTTAATATAAATATATTTTATATTCTTTACAGCAATGTAAAAATACAATTCTGTGAATACTCACCTGTAGAATTGTTATTATGAGTATACAGTACGTCCTGCTCCAGATAAGAATCATTACACTTGAGTATTACTCCGCCAGATGGCGCTGGACTGCAGTGACCGCGAAATTGGCTCCTCTCGGCCCCTCAAATACCCGGGACCTCCTACAAATCCCCAGCATTGAAAAGCAGTTAACGAGAAGCCGGGAGAAAGAAAACAGAACCAACTAGTAACTATAACAATGATAACAATCACCATACAGGGAATCCAGGATAATGCAAAACCAAGGGTGGGGTGGAGCAGGACGTACTGCATACTCATAATAACAATTCTACAGGTGAGTAATCACAGAATTGTATTATTCTTAGCATAAAGTACGTCCTACTCCAGATAAGAATCATTACACTTGGGACATCCAATAGCAGTGTCCATAAAGTAGGGTGGTATCCCCAAAGGTAACAGCAGACAGGTCATACCACTGCCACCTGCAGAACCTTGCAGCATCAGCTGAGGCCCTAACATCAACCTTGTAAAACCTTGTAAAGGTATGAACAGAAGACCAAGTAGCGGCCTTGCAAACTTGTTCAACAGAAGCCTGGTGCTGAAAAGCCCAAGAACCACCAATAGCACAAGTGGAATGAGCAGTAAGGCGGAAGGGAGAATTCTTCCCTTTAGCAGAGTAGGCCTGAATCACGGCCTGACGGATCCATTTGCTGATAGTAGATTTAGCAGGAGGCAAACCCTTCCTGGGACGAGAAGGGACCACAAAAAGGGCATCGGTTTTGTCTGAATGGTGCAGTAGCCACCAGATAGTACTTCAGACACCTAACCACATCCAAGGAATGCAAGACCCTCTCCTTAGCGTTACTAGGATTAGGGCACAAGGAAGGAAGAACAATGTCCTGATTCAGATGAAAGGCAGACACGACCTTAGGCAGAAAATCTGGCTTGAAGCGAAACACCACCTTGTCCTGGTGTCTCTCAAAGTAGGGGGGCTGGATGGAAAGCGCCTCCAACTCAGACACACACCAAACAGAGGTTGGTGCCACCAAACAGCCACCAAAAAGACAACCTTGAGAGTAAGAATGGCCAGGGCAGCCTCCTGCACAGGTTCAAACCCTGCAAGGCAGACAAGACCAAGTTTAAATCCCAAACAGGTAACATAGGCTTACGTGGGGGGCACACATAAGTGACCCCCTGGAAAAAAGTCCTGATCAGAGAATGCTGGGCAAAGGACCTCTGGAAGAAAACAGCCAGGGCAGAGACATGACCCTTCAGAGTACTGAGTTGGAGCCCCAGCTCCAACCCATGCTGCAGGAACTCCAGGGTCCTGGGAATAGAGAACACATGACAGGGAAGAGACCTAGACTCACACCAGTCAATGTAGGTACGCCAAACCCTATAGTAAATGGAAGAAGAAGACTTCTTTCTAGCCCTGATCATGGTATTAACAACCGAGGCAGACAGCCCCTTCTCTATCAAGATGGAGGTTTCAGCAGCCAGGCCGTCAAAGCCAGAGTTTGTAAATTGGGATGGCGTAAGTGACCTTGAGTGAGCAGGTCTGGCACCCTGGGCAGAGCGTACTGACCTACTGACAGCTGCACCACATCTGCGACCCACACTCTTCTTGGCCACCAGGATTGCTGGCACCTGAGCTATCTTGCGCAGAACCCTGCCCAACAGGGGGAATGGAGGAAAGACATATAGGAGCTGAAAGTCCTGCCATGACATTGCTAGGGCATCTGTGGTCAAGGCCAGAGGATCCTGGGACAGGGAGACAAAGGCCGGGAGCTTGTGATTGTGATGGGACACAAACAGATCCACATCTGGTTGGCCCAAACGGTGACACAGAGATTGAAACACCCTGTCGCAGAGGGACCATTCTCCCAGGCGAGAGGTCACCCTGCTCAGAGAGTCTGCCTGCAGATTCTCCACCCCCGGAATGTACACAGCTGATATGCAGGAAACATTTTCCTCCGCTCAGGCCAGGATCAGAGACACTTCCTTGAGGGTCCCCTTGCTCCGGGTCCCTCCCTGATGATTGATGTAGGCAACCACCGTCTGGTGGTTCAGGTGCGTACCTGAACAGGCTGGCTCCGAAGTTGTTGGGTCAAGTGAGCCAGAACCAACCTGATCGCCCTCAGTTCCAGAATGTTGATAGGTGTGTGGGCCTCCTGAGGGCCCCACCGCCCTTGGAACTGCAGGGACTTCCAGAAAGCCCCCAACCTGACAGACTGGCATCTGTGGTGACCGTCTCCGAGCAGGGGGCCAGAAAGGATCTGCCCGCCAACAGGTTCCTGGAGTCCAGCCACCATGAGAGGGACCGCCTGACTAGGGGGGACAGCACAAGGACCTGGTCCAGGGACGCAGGCTCCTTGTCCCATACTGACAAGAGGTGGAGTTGCAGAGGCCTCGTGAAACTGGGCATAAGGGACCGCCTCGAAGCACGACACCATCAGGCCCACCAGCTGCATTCCCTGCCCGATGGAGGGATGAAGGCAAGATAGCAGGAACTGAACCTGCGTTAGCAGACTGTCCACCTTCTGCTGAGGAAGAAAAAATACAATTCTGTGATTACTCACCTTGTAGAATTGGTATTATAAGTATGCAGCTACTCCAGATTCATAACATCTGGGATTACCTCCACAAGAGGGCGCTTTACTGCAGAGATGGCAAAAAGAGGCCCCTCCCGGTCCATATATACCCGGGACCTCCCACCAATTCCCCAGTATAGAAAAGCAGTAAGAGAACCAGGAGAAGTCAATAGAAACTTAACAACGTTAAAAAATAACAATCACCATGAAGAGGATCCAAGGATTAAGCAATCAGGGTGGGATGGAGCAGGACGTGCTGCATACTTATAATACCAATTCTACCAGGAGAGTAATCACAGAATTGTATTATTCTAAGTGTGCAGCACGTCCTGCTCCAGATAATGATTCATAACATCTGGGAGATCCAATAGCAGTGTCCATAAAAAGGGTGGGGATCCCAAAAGGCAACAACGCGCAGTTCAAACCACTGCCGCCTGCAGAACCTTGCGGCCAAAAACAGCATCCGCTGAGGCCCTAACATCAACCTTGTAAAACTTAGAAAAGGTATGAAGAGAAGACCTAGTAGCAGCCTTACAAACTTGTTCAACAGAAGCCTGGTGTTGGAAGGCCCAGGAAGCCCCAACAGCACGGGTAGAATGAGCAGTAACACGGAAAGGAGGATCCTTTCCCCTAGCAGAATAGGCCCTAAAGATAGCCTGACAAATCCATTTGCTAATAGTAGACTTAGCAGGAGCCAAACCCTTCTTGGGACCCGAGGGAACCACAAACAAGGCATCCGTCTTTCTGGGCGCAGTCGCCACCAGATAGAATTTCAAATTCCTGACCACATCCAGAGAATGCAAGGCCCTCTCCTTGGAGTTACCAGGATTAGGACACAAGGGAGGAAGCACAATGTCCTGATTGAGATGGAAAGCAGAAACAACCTTAGGCAAGAAATCTGGTTTAAAGCGGAAAACCACCTTGTCCTGGTGTCTCTCAAAGTAGGGGGCCTGAATAGACAGTGCCTGACACGCCTGACCGAGGTGATAGCCACCAAAAAGGCCACCTTCAGAGTAAGGATAGACAAAGCAGCCTCATGCACAGGCTCAAATGGAGGACCCCGAAGGGCAGACAAAACCAAATTCAAATCCCAGACTGGCAACAGGGGTTTACGGGGAGGACGCACATGAGCGACCCCCTGGAAGAATGTCTTGACCAGAGGATGTAGAGCGAAGGATCTCTGGAAGAAAACAGCCAAGGCAGACACGTGACCCTTCAAAGAACTGAGCTGAAGACCTAATTCCAAACCATGTTGAAGGAACTCCAGGATCCTAGAAATGGAGAACACACGACAGGGAAAAGCCTTAGACTCACACCAATGTAAGTCCGCCAGGTCCTATAGTAAATGGTAGAGGAGGATTTCTTCCTAGCCCTGACAAGAGTATGAACAACAGAATCAGACAATCCTTTCTCCCTTAGGATGGATGTTTCAGCAGCCAGGCCGTCAAAGCCAGCGTTTGTAAATTGGAATAACAAAGCCGTCCTTGAGTAAGAAGGTCCGGAACCAAGGGAAGAGTGTACTGATCTACTGCCAACCGCACAACGTCTGCGAACCACACCTGCCACATCTGTCTTGGCCACCTGGGAGCCACCAGAATGGCTGGCACCCTCACCTGCACCAACTTGCGCAGAACCTTGCTCAGAAGAGGAAAGGGAGGGAAGAGGTACAGGAGACCGAATCCCTGCCAGGGCAGACACAGAGCATCCACCGCCAAGGCCAGATGATCCTGGGACAGAGAGACAAATGCTGGGAGCTTGTGATTGTGCCGAGAAGCAAACAGATCCACGTCCAGCATCCCCCAACGGTGACATAGGGATAGGAAGACCTCGCTGCTGAGGGACCATACCCCCAGGTGAGAGGTTCCCCTGCTCAGGGAATCCGCCTCCAGATTCTCCACTCCCGGAATGTAAACTGCTGAGATGCACGGAACATTGTCCTCGGCCCAGGACAGAATCATGGACACCTCCCTGAGGGCACTCTTCCCCCCGAGTCCCTCACTGATGATTGATGTAGGCGACCTCCGTCTGGTTGTCGGAGCGAACCTGGACCGGCAGGCCCCGAAAGGTGAGGAGTCAACTGTGCCAGTACCAACCGAACCGCCCTCAACTCCAGGACGTTGATGGGAGCGTGGGCCTCCGGAGGGCCCCACAGCCCCTGGAATTGAAGGGCTCTCCAGTAGCCCCCCAACCTGACAGACTGGCATCCGTAGTGACCGTCTCCCAACATGGTGCCAGAAATGATCTGCCCCCCAGAAGAATCCTCGAGCCCAGCCACCACAGGAGGGACCGCCGACCCAGAGGAGAGAGAACAAATGCCTGATCCAGAGACAGGGGACTCTTGTCCCAGACTGAAAGAAGATGGAGCTGAAGGGGTTTCATGTGAAATTGGGCATAAGGGACTGCCTCGAAGCAAGCCCCCATCTGTCCCACCAATTGCATCCCTTGCCGGATGGAAGGACGAGGACTGGACAGCATGAAATGAGCTTGAAGAGAATCCACCATCTGCTGAGGAAGAAAAATCCTGGCCTGAATGGCCAGATTCATGCCCAGGAAGAGAGTCACCCGGGACGGGGAGAGGGAGGATTTGGGATAATTGATCACCCATCCGAACGTTTCCAGGGCAGTCACCACCGTCTGGGTATCCAATTCTGCCTGCTGGAGAAAATGAGACGTAATGAGAAGGTCGCCCAGATAAGGGAGAATGCGAATGCCCCGGGCTCTGAGAAGGGCCATCACACCCACCAGCACCCTGGTGAACACTCTGGGGGCTGAGGTGAGACCGAAGGGAAGTGCCACAAATTGGTAGTGCTGGTCCTCCACGGCGAACCTGAGGAACCGCTGTTGCCCTGGGAAGACCGGCACATGCACGCGCATGTGCACGCGCATGTGCATCAGCAAGAGCTGATCGCGGAGCGCAGGGTCTCCATGCGAAAGCGTCTGGTCCTGATGAACTTGTTGAGAAGCTTTAAGTCCAGGATGGGCCTGATGGAACCATCCTTTTTGGGTACTGTGAAGAGATTGGAATAATAACCCTGACCCCCATATCCAATAGGTTCTGTACAGCCAGAAACAGACCCCGAACTGCCAGGGGGTCTAGAGGAATCCGAGACCTGAGGAATCATGGAGGAGGCCATGCAGCGAACTCTAGCTTGTAGCCGGAGGACACAACCTCCAGAATCCACCTGTCTGAGACCTGTTGTCCCCAGACATGAACAAAGAGCCGCAGCCGTCCCCCCACCCGTAAGGGTGAGGGCGCCCCTTCATGGCTGAGCGGGCTTGGTGGCAGATTTGGGCTTGGAGCCCCAGGAGGATCCGGGATGGGCATGGCCTCTGCCCTTGCCCCAGAAGTCTCCCCTGGGCCCGCAAAGGACACCCCCCTCCCTGACCTGGATCCACGAAAGGAGGGAGTAAAGGACCCGGAACCCCTAAAGGGCCGCGGCTGTCTTTTGCATTGGGGCAACATACCTCCCTTTGCAAAAAGGTTCAAACGGTCACCGAAAAGGCGCAGCCCCTTAAAGGGTAGCCCTGTGAGAGCCTTCTTAGCAGCATTGTCAGCTGCCCACTGGCGCAGCCAAACCAAGCGGCGAATAGAAACAACCAGAGCCGAGGTCCTGCTACACATCCTAATGGTGTCATCTAAGGCAGAAAGAACATAAGCGATAAACATTTCACATTGTGATAAGGCTCTGAACTCGGAACTAGAAGAATCATCAGGGGAACCTTCCAGAAGGCCCTTGACCAGAGCCTTAATAGCCACCGCAGTAATTGCAGACGCACAGACCGGGCGCAGGGCCGATCCTACACAGGCAAAGGCATGGGAAGCCAGCTGATCAATACGCCGGTCCTCATTATCCTTCAGGGTAGTGGAATCAGGGGAATGGACCACAGAAGTGTTGGACAACCCCAAAACAGGGGCATCCACAAAGATTTGAGTCAAAAGTCTATGGGCGTCATCAGCATCCCAATGCTCTGAGCCGGTATCAGCGCCAAGGCAATGCTGATCATCAGAACATTCTGAATCCGAGAATAATTCCCATTCCTCAAGAGGGGCATAGTCCGATAAATCAAGGAAATCTTCAGTCTCCACAGGAAAGGCTGACGCAGCAGGCGCCACGTGCTGTCTCTAAGCTGGGGCCTTTCGAGCTAGCAATCAATCTCTCAATGTTGGCCAGCCTGGAATAAACATCCGGCTGAGACTCCCCACTAGTATTAATCTCACTGGGAGTCATAATTAAGCAATGGGGTGTGGGAGAAGAAATGGTGGGCGCAGACACAGACAGCCCAGAATGCCGCGCAAGCGCCTGCTGGGCGCAGGGTACACAGACCCGCACATCATCGCTCACAGGGGATGCCCACACACCACACACAGCCGGGCTTGTCTCAATGGGACCCCGAGCACAACATCCTGTGAAGCCTCCATATGGTGATTTTAGTGGCACAACTGGCCAGTAGGGATTACGCTGTACAGCTACCCGGGATGCCCCAAATGTCCGCTAGGATAGTGGGAGGGTTTAAATATTTAGGCCTCTAATAAAGTTACATAGAACTAATAGAGGGCACAGGACCGAGAGAAACCTCTAAACCAGTTTCCCCGCCTGTAAGACATAAAAAAACATTACACCCCATCAGTAATACAGAAAAAATAAATGGATAATAATGGCAAAATAAGGCCCGCTGGGGCACTCACGGACTGCCGAAGAGCTAGCTATCGTCCAGGCAGCAGAGACAAGATGGCGCTGGAGGGCTCTGAAGGGGCGGGCCTCATGAGGTGAGATGCGGAACGCGCCAAGCCACGCCCCCTCCAGGAAGAACGGGGACAGGCCGAGTAGACGCCACCCCGCAGCCAATCATTACACAGTAGGCCCCGGAGTGACATCACCGCTGACGCTGCAAGGTGCGTGTCACCGGCGGGAGAATCAAATATGACAAGGGGAGAGGTGAAGCGCTGATCAAAGTACCAGCGCGAGAATGTCAAAGACACAGCCACAGCTTTGCACAGTGGTGTGAAGGCAAGCACTCACACAACCAGACGCTCATCCCCCCCCCCCCCTCCGACGAACCGGGATAGCGGGAGGAGGTGGTAGTTGGATGCCCATAAAGACACCAAAATATGTAAGGGAGGGCATATAGCGGACAGGGCATCCCAAGTCAGGTTCACCATACCTGGACCGCCTACCCTTTGGTGGGGGATTTGCGGTGGGGCAAGCTCCTAGTAAAGCACCTTTAATAGGTACTGCCTACCATCACCCGACCACGCAGCCAAGGCTGGGAGGCAGAATAAAAGGTGGAACGGGTGGGAATAGTCCTACAGGGCCACGGGCTGTGAAGCCCGGCTCACCTGCGAGAAGAGAAGCCATCATCTTGTCCTTCGCAGCCCACTGCAGAGAAGAAACTGGGGAATTTGTGGGAGGTCCCGGGTATATATGGACCGGGAGGGGCCTATTTTGTCCATCTCTGCAGTAAAGCGCCCTCTTCTGGAGATAATCCCAGATGTTATGAATCATCATCTGGAGCAGGACGTGCTGCATACTTAGAATATCCTTGCCTGAACTGTATCCATTCATTCCCAGGAAGGGTGTCACCAAGGAGGGAGACAGGGACGATTTGGGATGGTTGATCACACAGCCAAATGACTCCAGAGTGGACACTACTAGCTGAGTATCCAGCTCTGCCTGTTGGAGGGACTGAGAAGTGATGAGAATGTCGTCCAAATAGGGCAGCACGCGAATGCCCTGAGACCTGAGCAGAGACATCACTCCTGCCAGCACCTTGGTGAACACTCTGGAAGCTGAAGTGAGACCAAAGGGCAATGCCACAAGTTGGTAGTGTTGATCCTCCAGAGCGAACCCGAAGAACCTTTGATGACCTGGAAAAACAGGAATATGAAGGTAAGCATCCTTTATGTCCACAGAGGTCATGAAGTCCCCTGGACGCAGGGAACTGATGGCAGAGCGCAAAGTTTCCATGCGAAAGCGCCTGCACCTGACAAATTTGTTGAGGATCTTTAAGTCCAGGATGGGCCTGACTGACCCATCTCTTTTGGGCACAGTGAAAAGGTTGGAATAAAAACCCTTGCCCCTTTCTCGTAAGGGGACCTGACAGATGACCCCCAGCTCCAGAAGGCTTTGCACCGCCAGAACTAGAGCCTGAGCTGACATAGGGTCCTGAGAGATCCGGGATCTGATGAATCTTGGGGGCGGCCAGGCAGCAAACTATCTTGTAACCGGAGGACACTACCTCCTGAATCCACCGGTCTGAGACATGAAGCCTCCAGATGTGAGCAAAATGCTGAAGCCGTCCCCCCCCACCCGGATGGGTGAGGGCGCCCCTTCATGCCTGAGGGGGCTTGGGAGAAGACTTAGGCTTGGACCCCCCGGACGAGCCAGGGCGTCATCCTCTGCCCCTACCCCAGAAATCTCCTGGGGCCCCAGTAAGGAGACCCCCCTCCCCTGTCTGGCTCCACGGTAGGGGGAAGAAAAGGAGCCCTGTCCCCAAAAGGGCCGAGATTGCCGCCTGCGCTGGGGTAACCTGCCTCCCCTAGCAAACAGGTCCAGACGGTCCCCAAAAAGGCGTAGTCCTTTGAAGGGAAACCCAGTGAGAGCTTTCTTGGCAGCGTTGTCAGAAGCCCACTGGCGCAGCCAAACCAAGCGGCGTATAGCCACCACAAGGGCAGAGGTTCTGCCACACATCGTAATGGTATCATCCAAGGCAGAGAGAACATAAGTCACAAAAACCTCACAACGAGAGAGTGCATTAAACTCCTCACTAGAAACATCATCACCATCTAGGACACTTCTAAGCAGGGTCCTAATAGCCACAGCCGTAATGGCAGAGGCACAGACCGGGCGCAGCGGCGTCCCCACACAGGCAAAGGCATGGGACGCCAGCTGATCAATAAGCCGGTCCTCACCATCCCGCAGCATAGTAGAGTCAGGGGAATGCATGACAAAGGTGTTAGATAACCCTAGGGCCGGGGCATCCACCTCTGGAGGGGATGACCAACGCTTCACCATATCAGCAGGAAAGCGATACCTCTTATCCCAACTCTTAGGGACTCCGGGAAGCCTGCTGGGACGCCTCCATTCCTTGAGCACGAGATGATTAAAATGGGCTTGCTCAGGAAACTCTAAACGTGGTTTAGCAGAAACGATTCCCCCTGCTGCCTGGGGGCCGCAACCGGGGGAGAGATAGACAGTACCTCAAAAATCTGAGCCAACAGCCTATCAGTATCATCTGGGGCCCCCTCTTTCCATCAGCCTCCATAGGGAAAAGTGTGATATCAGGCGTCAAGTGCCGCTTCTTAGCAGAGGCCTTACGTGCCAAGGTATTAGCAAGCAACTTCTCAACACTAGCCAGTCTGGAAGACATCTCAGGCTAAGAATCCCCACTGGTATGCAACTCAATGGGAGTCAAATTTAAGCTTGGGGGAGTAGGTGACGCCATACGAGGTGCAGGCCCAGCTACTGGTAAACCAGGCTGCAGTGCAAGCACCTGCTGGGCACAAGGTATACAGACCCGCACATTGTCAGCACTAGTAGGGGACACCCCACAAGCTACACACAGCCGGGCTTGTCCCGAAGGAACCCCGAGCACATTATCCTGAGACGCCTCCATATGGTGATTATAGCGGCACAATAGGCAGATAGGGTTTCACGCTATAAAAGCAACCCCGGATGCCCCAATAGCCCGCTAGGGAAGTGGGAGTTTACGCACTAGGCCTCACAAGTTTTAATAACCAAATAGAGGAAGTAGGGCCGGGAGAAACCAATAGAGTTCGACCCGTCTGAAATACATAGGCTAAGAGGAACCCCATAAGTGAAATGTATAATGACATAGGGTAAATAAAGCCGCCCGCGAGTGCACTTACGGACCGCGGTAGGTAGATGGCAGCCACGCAGCAGCCAAATCCAGAGAAAAATGGCGCCGGGTATACCTCAAGGGGTGGGCCGCGGAGACATTGACGCGGAGCGTGCCATCCGTGGGCCCCGCCCCCCCGGGCGCGAAGCAGCACACGTGACAAGCAGCCAATAACAGCGCACCAGCGTCTGAGATAATGCCGCCGCCAACCGTGGAGCACAGTGGAAGCGCACACGGCGGGGGCATATTCAAAAACGCAACCAGTGCAACCAAGTCAGCGCGGAGACTGACACCAACCAGAAGCACATAATACAGTGAAGCACCAAGGCATATACACACACCCCCCCCCCCCCCCGAGAGCTACAAGGGAAAGCGAGGGAGGGCAGTAGCCACTTAACAAAGGGCCCACCGATAGACAGGGGCAATAGGGCGGGAGGGGCATCCCATAGAGGCTCACCATATGCCTATACCGCCTACCCTTTGGTGGGGGCCTGCGGTGGAGCAGCGCTCCTAAGCACCTGACAGCGGTGCTGCCTACCATCACCCGGACCAGCACAGCCAAGTCTGGGAGGCACATTAAAAATGGAACGGGTGGGAATAGTCCTATAGGGCCGCAGGCTAATAGCCCCGCTCACCTGCGAGAAGAGAGAGCCATCTTCTTGTCCTTCGCAGTCCAGACTGCAGAGAAATTCTGGGGATTTGTGGGAGGTCCCGGGTATTTGAGGGGCCAAGAGGAGCCAATTTCGCAGTCTCTGCAGTCCAGCGCCATCTGGTGGAGTAATACCCAAGTGTAACGATTCTTATCTGGAGCAGGACGTACTGTATATTAAGAATATAGAGAGTACAATTCTTTGCACCCTAGCAGCGGGTATAAAAGGTTGAAAGGCTTCTAGGGGAGTATGTTTGGGTTCACACTGCAATACCATCAGAACACTGATTTCTAAATACAGAAACAAGGATTTGTATATATATTTTTTTAACAATAAATCTTTATTGAAAAGAGTAAGGGCAAAAAGACCATAATTAGCTCATTAGACATTTCAGTCACAGCAACCAAGCATTACAGTCATAATAAAACTTTCAAATTCTACATTACAGCATTTTACTAAAACTCCAATGTGCATGGCCTATTAACTAGCACTCACTCTAGGATCGTGTCTCATTGCCCCGCCTCTCAATTTTTCCAATATTCAATGGAGGGAGGAAGGGAGGATGATGTGTTCTGATGGGGGATAAGGGTGGGGAAAAAAGGAGAAGGGAAGAAAAGAGAAAGGAGTGAAAGAAAGCCAGAATAGGAGGGGAAGGGAAGGTTGGGAGGACAGGCACTAGGATGGGAAGGGCACAGGCAGCCTTAAGTCCCATAATAGACCCACGCCCCCCCCCCCGGCACCCCCCACCGACGAGGGAGAAAAAGTCCCCCACTCGCGCCCCCGCAGGGTGCATCTGCGTCCATGACCCCGCGAGGGGCCCAGACCGGGGAAAGGTCGGGGGAAGGCGGCGGGGGAACGGGGGGGGGGGGAGGCCCAGGTCCCCACGATCAGGTGGAGGGAACCGCCACGGGCAAAGGGTCGTATCACCCGGTCCGGATCGAGTATTCCCGCCCAACAACGGTCCCCGGACGTCTCCCGGCCACCTCAAGCCTCGTCCCTTAGGCTCTTGCCCTCAGCCGATTCCATGAATTGAGACCACTGCATCCACCGGAGTCTATGTTTCTCCTCAGTGCGCTGAAGGAGGGCTGTCAGGTCCTCCATTCGTCTGATGTCTTCTACCCTCCTAATCCAAGAGCAGATGGTTGGCGGGGTAGTCAACTTCCATCTGGCGGGGATACATGCTCTGGCAGCGTTTACCAAGTAAACCGTCAAGGATTTCTTGTATTTTCTTACCGAGGCTCTGGTGGAATGTAGGAGGACCTCCGGGAGAGTTCTATGGGCTCTCCGATTATCTTGTGTATCCACTTAACAATCTCCTCCCAGAAGCAGTGTGGCTTCCACATGTATCTGCAGATATGTGCAACCAAATCTCTGTCTTTCCACATAGCTAGACATGTTTGTTGCTTGATATTTAGTTGATGAGAGGGTTAAACTGGGCAGTAAATTAGTTCCCAGGCCCTGAATAATAATGTTGATAATTTTGTATAAATAGTGATTGAGCTGCTCCCACCCCCCTTTGTTCATTTGAATTGCCATGAGCACAAGCAGGGAGAGGTTCAGTTAATATGGATTTCTCCCTGTGAAGTGTTCTAAAGGGAGGCTGGCGGCTTCCCAGGTGAGTAGCTCACAGATATTTGTCTGCATTGCATGTCCCAACTTTGGGGACTCAGAATTAAGAGTAGGGACCACACTAAATACAGAGTGCCTTGCCGGGGCAGTGTGGCTTCCACATGTATCTGCAGATATGTGCAACCAAATCTCTGTCTTTCCACATAGCTAGACATGTTTGTTGCTTGATATTTAGTTGATGAGAGGGTTAAACTGGGCAGTAAATTAGTTCCCAGGCCCTGAATAATAATGTTGATAATTTTGTATAAATAGTGATTGAGCTGCTCCCACCCCCCTTTGTTCATTTGAATTGCCATGAGCACAAGCAGGGAGAGGTTCAGTTAATATGGATTTCTCCCTGTGAAGTGTTCTAAAGGGAGGCTGGCGGCTTCCCAGGTGAGTAGCTCACAGATATTTGTCTGCATTGCATGTCCCAACTTTGGGGACTCAGAATTAAGAGTAGGGACCACACTAAATACAGAGTGCCTTGCCGGGGCAGTGTGGCTTCCACATGTATCTGCAGATATGTGCAACCAAATCTCTGTCTTTCCACATAGCTAGACATGTTTGTTGCTTGATATTTAGTTGATGAGAGGGTTAAACTGGGCAGTAAATTAGTTCCCAGGCCCTGAATAATAATGTTGATAATTTTGTATAAATAGTGATTGAGCTGCTCCCACCCCCCTTTGTTCCTCCCAGAAGCCCCTTATTTTTGCACATCCCCAAAAAATGTGTGAGAGGGAGCCTGTGCCTCTCTCACATCTCCAGCATAGGGAAGGCACTGACGGGAAGAAGCGATGTAGTGTCTGTGGTGACCTATACCATTGACTCAGTATTTTGTAGCCCACCTCTTGATACTGGTTACTTATTGAGGCTCGTTGTGCTAGCTCCAGCATTTTCTTTACCTGAGGTGGAGTAAATGTGACCCCGAGCTCCTTCTCCCACGCCACAATGAAGTTCGGTATGTGGTTCTCACCTGGGTCCACCAGCAGTTTGTAGATTATGGACAATGTGCCCCTGGTTGTTTCGTTTGTCGCACATAAGCGCTCGAATGGGGTCAATTCTCTAGCAAGTCCTCGGGCGGTGGCAGGCTCGCTAGGAAGTGTGATACCTGTAGTGCCCTCCAGTAAGACAAATGGGGGGCGTCTCCCCAAGTCATCAGTTCCTGCAGGGACTTCCAGTTGGAGCCGCCAAGGAACTCGTAGGCGACACCTCGGTTAGGAAAGCCGGTTAGGAAAAAAGTCCAATGCCCCCGTGACTGAGCGAAGTGGGGAGGGCGTCGGGGCTATGTTCTCTTTCAACATGTGTCTTGCCCACACCCGGAGGGTCGGGCCTATTGTAGGATGAGACCTGAGCGAGCTCGGCAATCCCCCAGGAGACCAAGGGAGGCCCGCTAGTGGAACCGGAGCCCACGATTGCTCCAATTGTACCCATCGTTTGCAGCTCCCATGACGGTTCCAGTCCACGATCCTGTTTAGATGCGCTGCTACATAATACATTCCGATATCAGGAAGTCCCACCCCTCCCCTCATCCTCGGCAGCATTAGTGTTAGTTGGGCGATCCTCGGGCTGCTGCCCCCCCCATATAAACCGTATAAATTCAGATCGGATCTCCCTCAGAAAGGCAGATGGTAGGTGGATGGGTAGCACCTGTATAGGGTAGAGCAGACGTGGCAAGACGTTCAAACCAGGACAGTGTCTTGTCCTTCCATGTATGGAGGTCTCTCTTAATGGTACTTAGGAGAGGTGGAAAGTTTCTGGCGAACGGGTCTTTCAGTTGAGGCGTTATCTGAACTCCCAGGTATTTGATCGCTCCGGATGCCCATCGGAAGGGGAAACTGGCTTGTATATTATCTAAGTGTCTCTGTGAGAGGGAGACATTGAGTACCTTGGATTTCTGTAAGTTGATTTTAAAATTCGACAGCTCCTCGTACTCTCTCATTTCTCTCAGAAGATTGTGGATAGTCGTCACTGGTTGGGTAATGCAAAAGAGCAAGTCCTCGGCAAACGTCGCAACTTTATGTTCCGTACCCCCTCCCGACAGCCCAGATTCGCCCTAATCTTCCTGAGGAAGGGTTCCAACGTCAAGATGAAAATAATTGGGGACAGCGGGCACCCCTGCCTTGTGCCGTTGTTTATCGGGAATGGATCAGATAGAACCCCATTGGCTTTGACGCATGCCGAGGGAGAGGAGTACAGAGACATCATCCAGGATCTCATGTTCTCCTGTAAGCCAATATGTTCTAGAGTGGCCCGAATAAGGTCCGAAAGGACCCTATCAAACACTTTCTCAGCATCTGTGGAGAGCATCATAGCAGGGATCCCTTTCTCATGTGCCAGGTGGATCAGGTTGAGAATTCTAGTCACATTGTCTCTCGCCTCTCTACCCGGGGTGAACCCCACCTGTCCAGGCCTATTAGGTTGTCCAGGTATGGTAGGAGTCTGGTTGCCAGGACTTTCGCGAATATCTTGAGGTCCACATTAAAGATATCGGCCTGTAGTTGGAGCAGAGCAGCGGGTCCCTTCCCTGTTTAGGGATTATCGCTATCTGTGCCCTCAACATATCTACTGGTAAAACTTGCTCAGAAGATATAGAGTTAAAGGCCGCTACTGCTCAAGATGTCCTCCATCCACTTGTAGTAGGATAATGTAAATCCGTCAGGACCCGAGGACTTTCCTGTTTGGGATGATTTTATTGCCAGTGACCACTCCTGCACAGTTATGGGTTCCACCATGGTTTCCACCACTTCTCGGCTCAATGTGGGCAAGCCTGATGCCGCAACTTACCTTCGGGCTTCCTGAAGCCCATTCGGCCGGCCTTCCTCACTCCCCCTAAGTTATAAAGCTTGCGATAGAAGTCTCTGAAGACCCCGGCAATATCTGCCGGTTTAGAGAGCAATCGCCTTCCATTCCCCAGTACCTGAGGTACGAAGTTGCTGGCTCTCTGCTCTCTAATTGCCCTCGCTAACATGCGGCTACATTTGTTCCCATATTCATAAAAGGAGTGTCTGGCCCTTACGAGCGAAACCTTCGCTTTGGTTAGCAGGAGGTCACTTACGATTTACATGGGCCGCCGCCAGCTCCTGCATGGTCCCCTCCGCTCGCTGTTTTTTGTAGCGACTCGTTTTGCACCCAAGTACTTGGCCTTGTCAACCGCTCGGGGGGTTTCACGGACAGTGAAATCAGGGCATGATCAGAGATCAAAATAGGGTCAATCTCCGCTTTTTGGACAATCTCCAGATGTCTGTGTTCTAAGAATAGGTAGTCTAACCTTGAGTAGGAGTCGCGGGGTGCCGAGTAGAAGGTATAGTCTCGACCTCGAGGGTTTTGTAGACGCCACGAGTAACAGAGAATTTTTTAGTTTCTTGAGAGCTGAGAACGGGTCCAGGGCCACGTTGAGATCGCCGCCAAAAATCAAGACGCCCTCCGAGAACGTCTGAAGAGCATCAAGAGCCTGCTCAATAAAGCGAATATGATCTGAATTGGGGGCATATATGTTAGCGAACGAGAATACTTGGGTACCTATTTTCCCCTTAACGAAGATGAAACGACCTTCCTCGTCAAGTATGTTATCTATCAAGGTCCATGGAAGGTTGGCCGCGATCAGAATGCTCACTCCCCTGGATTTTGAATCAGACGAGCAGGAGTGCCATCCCACTGAGAAACGCCTGTCTGAAAATTTTGGGGCTCTCCCCTTTCGAAAGTGCGTCTCCTGCACAAACACTATTTGCGCCCTTTTTCTCCGGGACGTTGAGACCCTTGGCGTTTAGGGAGATGATCTTGAGGTCCATCGTGTCTCTTACACCGATCCGGACCACCCGCGACGGCCCCGTAGAGAAGTGGCCGACGCCACCACAGCTGTAGACGGGGGACCAATGCGCCCTCACGGGCAGCAGGGGTGCGGCCGCCCAGCCAGGAGGTAGGGGAAGGGTAAGAGAACGGGACGGTCGACCAAGACCGGAGAGGAGATGGGTTACAAGGGGTGAGGACAGAATGGGGGGGGGGGTTACGAAAAGGGGGGAATGGGTGAAGGATGGGAAGAGGTTCAGGGGAAAGAGGGAAAAAAGAAATAAAAATGGGAGAAAACGCCCGCCTAAGGCCGAATTAGCCTAGGCGCGCAGGCCTATGTGGGGTAGAGAAACTGTGGCGCTGCAAGGCTACGGAGGGCTCCTGCCTCTCCAGCCCAACTCAGCTCCTCATACGAGGGACGGTCCAAGACTTGGTTTCCCCCCAGGGGATTAAAAGGGACAACAATCAGTAAACAAGCAAACAAACCAGGGCATTCTTTAACTCTATAGTAACACTCTATGACAGTCTGATAAACTTGTGACACTTGCCAAAAACAAATATGCAGTAACCCTCCCCGTCCCGGGCAACCATCCCGCAGGTCCACCCCCCCCCCCAGCCAGCCCACCCCCTCCCGCCTGGAACCCACATAACCGGCACCGACAGGGGCCGGGGAACCGCCCCCAAGGGACAACCGCAGATCCCGGTCCCCCCCCTAGGGCGACCAGATAGTCAGACACAGCTCATCGCACCCCATCGGGGGAGGACCGTCGGGTGGGCAGGGGCAACAAGACCAGCCAGAACTGCCACCCCCGCGACAAGCCTCATACACCCGACCGAATAACCGCCCACCACGCCCCGAACACGCCGGTGGGCCGTCTCCCACCCATCCAGATACCCTCCAGAATGACCGAGCAATCTTGATAGTATAGCGTGGAACCGGCAGCACATGTCCAAGAGCCACCGCCCGCCCCCCCAAACGCCGCCCCACAGACGAGGGACCGTCGAGGTGCCAACCCCACCGGAGTCCCACGGCCCCCCCGGGGGCAGGGACAGGAACCCAAGAGGCCGGCACCCACAGTCCCCTGTCAGACCAAGGCCGGTCCCGGCCGGCTGCCACCCACAGCACCTGACCGATCCGTCGCCCCGGTGCAAGCGCCAAGAATACCGGGCAGCCCGAGCCCCGAGGGACCCTGGAACCGACCGTTGAGGGGGAAGCCAGGCCCCGACCCCCCCCCCCCAAAGGAACGCATGTCCACCCACTCGTGGCCCCCCTCCAACCCATCTGCCACCGCCCAAGGACCACATGCGGGTCCCACATCGGGCGCCGCCCGAGGCAGTCCGCAGGGGCCCCGGTTTCCATGGACGACCGCAGCCCACCACCCGGTGCAACAAAACCACTCCCCCTGCACCCGCAGGGCATAGCAACAACAGTCCATCCAAGTTCACCCATTCAGGGGCCATCATAAGTTCGGCTCACCCCCTGCACCCCCCAGGCGGGCAACGGCGCAGCCAACGCGGAGGGCGTCCGGGTAAGTACCACAATGGCACCACAAAAACGGAAGGAGGAGGGGCATAAGCAGGGGGGAGCCTGAGACCCATAAAACATGCAATCATTATCTCCTAGATGCCCTATTCAAACCCTGAAGCTGGGAGTGCCAATCATCCTCGATCACTGGTGCGGCAGAAGGTCCCAGTGGAAAAAAGACGAAAGGCGAAAGACCGCCGGAGGCCCATCTCGAAGAGGGAAGGAAGTCTGGCCAGGGGGTCAGCTCCACTGCAATGCGTTCAGGGGTCATCTTAAATTCGCCTCACCCCCCGCCCCCCCTGGGAAGGCAACAGCCCAGCCAACCCTGAGGGCGTCCGGGTAAGCACCACAAGAACGGAAGGGGGAGGGGCACGAGCGGGGGGGGAGCCCGAGACCCATAAAACATGCAATCATTATTTCCTAGATGCTCTATTCAAACCCTGCAGCCGGGAGCATCGATCCTCCTCGATCACAGGTGCGGCAAAAGGTCCCAGTGGAAAGAAGGCGAAAGTCCGCTGGAGGCCCATCACGAAGAGGGAAGAAAGTCCGGCCGAGGGGGTCAGGTCCACTGCAATGCATCCCGGTAGTCCCGAATGTTACACAACCACAGGGGGAGTCGTGTCTCCCCCTCGCGGCCGACCGGGGCCCTCCGACGTCGAATCCTTTTGCGGCAAGGGCTGAAACGCAGGGAAGTCAAGCCAATTCGGGACTTCAAGAGGGGCGGTGTCAAGGAACGCAAAAAGATTGTCCAGGTCCCCGGGGGCCCGTAGTGTAAAAGAACCTCCATTTTTTCTGACAATGAGATGAAAAGGGTAGTCCCATCTGTATACTGCGCCACTATCTTTTATCTTCTGAAGGAGTGGCTTCAGTTGTCTTCTCATCCAGAGCGTGGAATGAGCCAGGTCCGGAAGGATGGTTATGTGTGCGGAGTCATGTACGATTTGCCTCGCCTCCCATTCTTTTTAAAGAATTTCCTCTTTTACCTTAAAGTGATGTATTCTGCACAGGACGTCCCGGGGGCCATCCAGGATGCCCGGTGGCCGGCCCGCCACTCTGTGTATTCTGTCCTATATCTCTATAGCGGTGCCCGGCGGGTTCCCCAGGAGCTTGTTGAAAACCAGCATGGTGACCGATTCCAGATCCGTAAACAGGGGTGTTTCAGGGTTCCCCCAAAGGCGCAGGTTGTTCCGCCTATTCCTGTTCTCCAAATCATCGTAGTGTAACTTTAAGTTGGAGATCTGAGCTGCTTGTGAATCATTCGTCTGTTCCAGGCGGGTAAGGCGCTCCTCCGTCGAGGTTCTTGAATTCTCCAAAGCAGACACTCTGTCTTCTACCGCTGCCACATTGTGTTGTACGGGTTCCAGGTCTTTCCAGAAGGTTTTTTCTATTCTGGAGATCATGGCTTCCAAATCTGCCTTAGTAGGGATTGCCTCCATATCTGCTTTAGTGGGGCGTGAGAGGAGGAGCGAGCGCAGATCGGGACCCGGGTTCTGCTGTGGGGCATGAACCATTACTTGATGCATTAGTTCTGTGCCTCGCGAACCCGCAGGGTTGAATCTGGGTTCTGTGCTAAATGGTGAGCCGGGCATCCCACGTGAGGACTGGGGGGCTTCCCCCCCTTGAGCCCCAGGAACTCGCGTTGCATCCCTCCTCTCTGGGTTGGAGTAGAGCTGGGTAGGTAGATGGCCCGTCAGGAGATGGCATCCGCTGCACCCCTGTAATAGAAGAAAACAGGGCCTCTCTCCGCAGAACTTGGCCCCTCTCTGGCTGCACATGTCAGGCCTCCCGTTCCTGGTCATCAAGGGTACCCTCCGGTTCTCTACCCCGTTCTCCCTGGGCTGGTGAAAGGGAGGGATAGTGTAGATGGGGCCTGTAAGTGCCTGCTGCTTGCCCTTTAACTGGTGGAGGGCTGCTCTTCTCTCTGGGGCTCTGTGCTGTGCTCAGCAGCTCCTCTCTCCAACTGTCTGCAGGTGTTTGGGGGCAAAGAGGGAGCGCATGAGGAGAGTATCAAGCTGCGGGGAGATGTCAGGATGATGGCCTCAGTGCTGAAGGGACCGGGAGCGGCTCCCCGCCACAACCCAGGGCTGTGTTCCGGGCCCCCCCAAGTCCTCCGTCACATGGGTCCCCATGTTACCCAGCGAGCACCCGCCCGCCTCCCGCTGTACCTTTGCGGGTATCCCGTCCTGCGGCTCCTCCGCCACCAGCGTCTCTCGGCACCTCCGTTCCCGGGCGGCCGCCATCTTGCTGTGAGATCCTCTCCTCCGTTCCCCGCCGCTCCAGAAGCACCGGGTTGTGACAGCTCTGCTGTTGCTGCTGCGGGGGGAGATCAGCTCCCTCCTCTGCCCTAGCTCGCTCTCTCTCCTCCGGCGGTATTGTAATAGGCTGCGCAGCCGACTGCTGCTCCTCTCTCCCTCCATGTGCTCCAGCGCCATGTTGGTTCGGCACGAGCCCTCTGGATCCTCCGATCTCAAAAAGCGGGTGATGGCCTGCCTGTCTCCAGCTCGGGAGCAATTTTTCGGTCCTCCACGTTTCCCCATTACTGTGGTGAATTGGGTGCGGGAATTCACCTCACAAATAAAGCTGAAAGACTGGGGATGGTCAGGAGCCCTCACTATGGATGTCCTCACGCTACCATGCCGAAGCCACGCCCCCCAGATTTGTATATTTTAATTATGTTAGAGTTCAAGTTATATTTGAAAGAAAATTAAGTGCCTCAGCTGAAAGCATTCAGACTTTAAAAAATTAGGCACCATGCTAATGCAGTGACATGGCAAGCAAAGCCTGGCATCACAGAAGTAGACGTAGTAAAAAGGGACTATTTGACTGAAGGCATTGAAAGCAAGATTGATAACAGCTTTACTGCATTGTTTTGCTTAATCCTTGTCTTTTTTTCTCCTCTATTTTCTTCTGCCAACAAATGATGTAGATTGAGGATAATGGGTCTTCTCCTGTTGTTTGCACTCCTTGCGCACAGTTATCATTGTTCATGTTCCAATAAAGCTTATTACAACTCTGGAATCCCAACAGATCTGCATATCCTGTGGATTGGCAGCTATACATTGTATAATGTTTGTCGCTTTGTGCAATGTAGTGGGTCATTTCATCTGTAACTGTAGATAAAAAGTCATATTTCTATCTCAATCCATCATGTAGATGAGGAAATTGCTTGCTATACTTCCCACTGAGCCAGCAGCATGGATCACAAGAGTACGGAGAAGAAAAGGCGTGGAGATTGCTGAGAAATTTGGAACAGCAAACGAACATAAGATCAGTTAATACAATCACCTTCTGACTACAGTATCTAGCAACAGCCTTGTTTTACAAGACTGTTAAAGTGAACCTTCACTCATGAGATGGTTTAAACCTCCTCCTTGTACCTCCCATGAATGACTTTCTCTGTGTACGTGTACAGAATTTTTTTCCCTTTACTCACCTCTGATCGTCAGCTCCTGTGTCCCTCACCGATCTCGATGACAGATGCAGTGATCACTGGAGGGGGGAGGCAGGGGATCAGATGATCCCATGACCCTCCACCACTCTCTCTAGCGATTTGACAACTGTCAGATTGGGAGCGTGATGACTTCAGCAGTATGACGTCATCTGCCTCACCCCCAAAGGGGAGATGCGGCCTCTCCTGAAGCCGGAGGAGGAGGCTCGGAGCCCCCCGGTGAAAATGAGACCTGGCGGTGGGATCGCGCAACGGAGATGAGTAAACCTCATTTTCTTCACAATAAATTCCGATGGCTGAAGCAGGAGGGGGGGCTTATTCCGGGCCCTCTCCTGAAGCTGGAGGAGACCCCCCCCCGGGTGTAGTGGAAACCCGGCCATATCGATTGAGGGCTCAGGTGAGTGGCTTCTTTTTTTTTTGGCTGCTAGCGGGGGGTAAAGGCAGGCACGTGGCTGGCAATAGAAGCCAAGTACAGCACCCTACAGCAGATTCAGACTGGTAACAAGGCATGCAGGGGATCTGGTACAGACCCCTCAAGAAAGATCCCAAAATGATGCCAACTGCAGATGCACTAAAGAGCTTTGTGCAGCGAATATACCTGAAAGCAGTTTCTTCATGTATAATCTTTTATTATGGTACATGCTCCTTCACCTCATCACAACATGACAGTCAATGCTAACGTGAAATGATTCAGCATTCTGTGAGTCTGAGTCCATGCTTCTTGAAGGAGCCTGTTCTCTAGGAAAGGAGTGAACGCTGATGGAGGAAGCATGAGTCAAGGAACCAAAAAAGCTCCACGAAGCAGCTACTTTTAAGTAAAACTGCTGCACTAGAAATGATAGAATTAGTATATCTTTATTCTAAGTATACAGCACGTCCTGTTCCTCACACTTGGGTTATACATCCAGTAGATGGCGCTGGACTGCAGAGACAGAAAAGTGGCTCCTCTCGGCCCCATATATACCCGGGACCTCCCACAAAATCCCCAGTTCTTCTCTGCAGTCTGGGCTGCGATGACTAGAAGATGGCTCTCTACTCGCAGGTGAGCGGGGCTATTAGCCCGCGGCCCTGTAGGACTATTCCCACCCGTTTCCGGTGCATACCAGTGGGGAGTCTCAACCTGATTTGGCTGCTCGGGTGGCCAGCATTGAGAGACATATTGCTGACTCTGGCCCGCGTAAGGCTTCTGCTAAGAAGCGGCATTTATCACCTGGTGTTTCCCTCTTTCCTATGGAGACTGAGGAATTTTTTGATGTTACCGGTTATACCCCCCTAAAGGAGGAGGAACATCCTAGAGCGTATGGTGCCGATTCTGGGCATGACCCATGAGCTTCAGATGATACTGACAGACTTTTGGCTCACATTTTTTATGTACTCTGTATCTCTCCTCCTGCCGTGGCTCCGCGGCAGCAGGGGGAGCTGTTTCATACTGTTAAACCACGCTTGGAGTTTCCTGAACAAGCTAATTTTAATAATCTGGTGCTCAAGGAGTGGGAACGGCCTAGTCGGCTCCCCGGGGTGCCAAAGAGTTGGGATAAGCGGTATCCCTTTCCTGCTGAAATGGTGGTCATGTCCTCCCGAGGTGGATGCTCCAGTTCTGGGGTTGTCTAACACATCCGTCATGCATTCCCTTGACTCTACTACACTAAGGGATGGGGAGGACAGGCGCATTGATCAGCTGGCTTGCCATGCTTTTGCCTGTGTGGGGACCGAAATCCGTCCGGTCTGTGCCTCTGCTATTATGGCTGTTGCTATTAAAAGCCTGCTCAGGGGTCTCTTAAATGGGGCCCCTGATAATGCTGGTAGTGAAGAGTATAGAGCTCTTCTGCGTTTTGAGGAATTTGTTGCATATGTTCTCTCTGCCTTGGATGATACCATTAGAATGTGTGGCAGGGCTTCTGCCTTGTTGGTGGCGATACGCCGCTCGGTCTGGCTGCGCCAGTGGGCAGCTGACAACGCTGCCAAAAAGGCTCTTACTAGGTTTCCCTTCAAGGGGCTGCGCCTCTTTGGGGAACGTCTGGACTTGTTTGCTAAAGGAGGCAAGTTACCTCAGCGTAGAAGGCAGCCCCGGTCCTTTCGGGGGGTCAGGTGCCTTTTCTCCTTCCTTCAGGGACTCCAGAATTGGACGGGGACCTTCCTTTGCTGGAGCCCGTGGAGATTTTTGGGGCAGGGGCAGTGGCCGCTCTGGGGTCCCAAGCTTAAGTCCTCTCCCAAGCCCCCTCAGGCATGAAGGGGCGCCCTCACCCATCCGGGTGGGGGGGCGGCTTCGGCTCTTGGCCCATGTCTGGAGGCATCATGTCTCAGACCGGTGGATTCAGGAGGTAGTATTCTCCGGTTACAAGATAGAGTTTGAAGCCTGGCCACCCCCAAGATTCATCAAATCTCGGTTAGCTCAAAACCCCTTGTCAGCTCAGAGTCTGCCCCTGGCTGTCCAAGGCCTTCTAGATCTAGGTGTCATCTGCCGGGTGCCCTTGAGGGAAAGGGGCAAAGGCTATTATTCAAATCTTTTCATTGTTCCCAAAAAGGATGGGTCCATCAGACCTATCCTGGATTTAAAGCTTCTCAACAAATTTGTCACATTCAGACACTTTCGCATGGAGACTCTGCGCTCAGCTGTGACTTTCCTACGCCCAGGGGACCTCATGACCTCTGTAGACATCAAGGATGCTTACCTTCACGTACCTATATTTCCAGGGCATCAGAGATTCCTCAGGTTCGCTCTGGAGGATCAGCACTACCAATTTATGGCCTTGCCCTTCTGTCTAACCTCGGCCCCCAGGGTATTCACCAAGGTGCTGGCAGGAGTGGTGGCTCTGCTGAGATCTCAGGGCATTCGCATTCTTCCCTACGTGGACGACATGCTTATCCCCTCTCAGTCCTTCCATCAGGCAGAGCTGGACACTTAGCGGGCGGTGTCCACACTGGAGTCATTTGGCTGGGTGATCAACCACCCCAAATTTTCCCTGTCTCCTTCCATGGTGAAGTCTTTTCTGGGCATGATTCTGCATTCAGCTCAGGTCAAGATTATTCTTCCTCAGCAGAAGGTGGAGGTCCTTCAAGAGAAAGCTCAGCTCCTGCTGTCTTGTCCTCATCCATCCATCAGGCAGGGAATGCAGCTGGTGGGCCTGATGGTGTCCTGCTTCGAGGAGGTTCCATATGCTCAGTTCCACATGAGGCCTCTTCAGCTTCACCTCTTGTCAGTATGGGATCGGGACCCTGTGTCCTTGGATCAGGTGTTTGTCTTGTCCCCTCGGGTCAAGCGGTCTCTAGCGTGGTGGCTGGACTCAAGGAACCTGCTGAGGGGCAGGTCCTTTCTGGCCCCCTGCTGGGAGACTGTCACCACGGATGCCAGTCTGACAGGTTGGGGGGGATTCTGGAAGTCCCTGAAATTCCAGGGTCAGTGGGGTCCTCAGGAGGCCCATGCCCCTATCAACATTCTAGAATTGAGGGCGATCAGGTTGGTTCTCGCCCACTTAACCCCACACCTGAGGGGTCGGGCTGTTCAAGTCCGCTCAGACAACCAGACGGCGGTTGCCTACATCAATCATCAGGGAGGGACCCGGAGCAAGAGAGCCCTCAAAAAGTGTCCCTGATACTGTCCTGGGCGGAGGAAAATGTTCCCTGCATCTCAGCTGTGTACATCCCGGGGGTGGAGAATCTGGAGGCAGACTCTCTGAGCAGGGGGACCTCTCGTCTGGGAGAATAGTCCCTCAGCAACAGGGTGCTTCGCTCCCTGTGCCCTCGCTGGGGTCAGCAGGATGTGGATCTGTTTGCGTCCCATCACAATCACAAGCTTCCAGTCTTTGTCTCTCTGTCCCAGGATCCTCTGGCCTTGGCCATGGATGCCCTGGCAATGCCTTGGACGAGGTTCCAGCTATTGTATGTGTTTCCCCCGTTTCCCCTGCTGGGTAGTTCTGGAAGGGGTGCCAGCCATCCTGGTGGCACCCTGTTGGCCAAGAAGAGTGTGGTTCGCAGACATCGTGCAGTTGGCAGTAGATCAGTACGCCCTGCCTCGGGTTCCAGATCTGCTCACTCAGGGACACCTACGCCACCCCAATTTACAAACGCTGGCTTTGACGGCCTGGCTGTTGAAACCTCCATCTTGATGGAAAAAGGGCTGCCTGCCTCGGTTGTAAATACCATGATCAGGGCTAGGAAAAGGTCCTCTTCTTCCATCTACTACAGGGTTTGGCGTACTTACATTGACTGGTGCGAGCCTAACTCGCTTTCCTGTCGTGTGTTTTCTATTCCTAGGATTCTGCAGTTTCTCCAACATGGTTTGGATCTGGGTCGTCAGCTCAGTACTCTGAAAGGCCATGTTTCTGCTTTGGCTATTTTTTTCCAAAGATCAGCATCCCCCTGTCAAGACCTTTTTCCAGGGAGTTACTCACGTGCGTCCCCCACGTAAGCCTATGTTACCAGTATGCGACTTGAACTTCGTCTTACCTGCCTTGCAGGGGTCTCTCTTTGAGCCTCTGCGTGAGGCCCCTTTGTCCATTTTGACTCTTAAAGTAGTCTTTTTGGTGGGTATCACTTCTGTTAGGCGTGTTTCTGAGTTGGCGGCGCTTTCCATCAAGCCTCCTTATTTTGAGAGACACCAGGACAAGGTGGCGTTTCGTTTTAAGCCAGATTTTCTGCCTAAGGTTGTTTCTGCCTTTCATCTCAATCAGGACATTGTTTTGCCTTCTCTGTGTCCTAATCCTAGTAACCCTAAGGAGAGGGTTTTACACTCTCTGGATGTGGTCAGGACTCTGAAGGTCTATTTGGTGGCTACTGAATCCTTCAGGAAGACTGATGCTCTTTTTGTGCTTCCGTCTGGACCTAAGAAAGGTCTGGCTCCGGCTAAGTCCACTATCAGCAAGGGGATACGTCAGGCTGTGATACAGGCCTACTCTGCTAAGGGGAAGGAGCCTCCCTTCCGCGTTACTACTCATTCTACTTGTGCTATTGGTGCCTCTTGGGCTTTTCAGCACCAAGCTTCTGTTGAACAAGTTTGCAAGGCCGCTACTTGGTCTTCTGTTCATACTTTTTCAAAGTTTTACAAGGTTGATGTTAGGGCCTCAGCTGATGCTGCTTTTGGCCGCAAGGTTCTGCAGGCGGCAGTGGTTTAAACTGTCTGCTGTTACTTTTGGGGATCCCACCCTACCTTACGGACACTGCTATTGGATGTCCCAAGTGTAAGGAATATCTTCTGCAACAGGACGTGCTGTATACTTAGAATAATACAATTCTGTGATTACTCACCTGTAGAATTGGTATTATATGTATACAGCATGTCCTGTTCCACCCCACCCTTGTTATCATTATCTTTAGTTACCTCTTTATGTTGATTGTTCTTATGTTCAAAATTTTATATATTGGTTATAGTTCTCCCGGTCTCATTTTAACTGCTTTTCAATACTGGGGATTTTGTGGGAGGTCCCGGGTATATATGGGGCCGGGAGGAGCCACTTTTCCGTCTCTGCAGTCCAGCACCATCTACTGGATGTATAACCCAAGTGTAAGGAATATCTTCTGGAACAGGAAGTACTGTATACATATAATACCAATTCTACAGGTGAGTAATCACAGAATTGTATTTTTTAAGATACAGATAGGTCTCTACCATTCATTTTCTTGTGTTATGAACTTACTGTTAAACATGGCAAGATCTCCCTTCATCGTCCTTTTCAAGGGTAAAAAGATTTGAGTCCTTTTGTCCTTCCACATAACAGAGCTCCTCCAGGCCTCCAATTAATCTATATGTCCTTTTCTGCATATTATTGTTCAAAGACATCTTTGTTATGAACTTATAAAAATTCTTCAGCATGTTTTCAAGGTGAGGCTTTACAAATGAATAGTCACCTAGTTAGCTAAATTTAAATTAATCAGCTTTGACCAAGAGGAAGATTTAAAAGAAGCAGTCATTTACACTGTAAGATTGTCTGCATATAACCATCAATCATGGCTTTATTGATCAAATTACAAAGTATTGATGTCTTAATAGTAACTCATGATAAGATTAATATCATGTCATGTCCTTCGAAGATGGAACTAATATTGACTTCCATTTGGTCCATGTGCTCAAAGATAAAATAATACAATTCTGTGATTACTCACCTGTAGAATTGGTATTATGAGTATACAGTACGTCCTGCTCCAAATCTAATACTTACAGTTGGGATATACTCCGCCAGATGGCGCTGGACTGCAGAGACATCGAAAATTGGCTCCTCCCGGCCCCTCAAATACCCAGGGACCTCCCACAAATCCCCAGCATTGAAAAGCAGTTAAGGAGAAGCCGGGAGCATTAAACAATCCAAACTATTAATTCTAACAATGATAACAATCACCATACAGGGGATCCAAGAAAATGCAAACCAAGGGTGGGTTGGAGCAGGACGTACTGTATACTTATAATACCAATTCTACAGGTGAGTAATCACAGAATTGTATAATTCTTATTATACAGTACGTCTTGCTCCAAATCTAATAGTTACAGTTGGGACATCCAATAGCAGTGTCCATAAAGTAGGGTGGGAAAAATTAGCAGCAGGCAGTTTAAACCACTGCCGCCTGCAGAACCTTGCGGCCAAATACAGCATCAGCTGAGGCCCTAACATCAACCTTGTAAAACTTTGAAAAGGTATGAACAGAAGACCAAGTAGCGGCCTTGTAAACTTGTTCAACATAAGCCTGGTGCTGAAAAGCCCAAGAGGCACCAATAGCACGAGTGGAGTGAGCAGTAAGGTGGAAGGTAGGATTCTTCCCCTTAGCAGAGTAGGCCTGAATCACAGCCTGATGAATCCACTTGCTGATAGTAGACTTGGCAGGAGCCAAACCCTTCCTAGGACCAGAAGGGACCACAAAAAGAGCATCAGTTTTCCTGAAAGGTGCAGTAGCCACCAGATAGTACTTCAGACACCTAACCACATCCAAAGAGTGCAAAACCCTCTTCTTAGCATTGCTAGGATTAGGGCACAAAGAAGGAAGAACAATATCCTGATTCAAATGAAAGGCAGACACTACCATAGGCAGAAAATCAGGTTTAAAACGAAACACCACCTTGTCCTGGTGCCTCTCATAGTAGGGGGGCTGAATGGACAGCGCCGCCAACTCAGACACACGCCTGACAGAAGTGATAGCCACCAGAAACACAACCTTGAGCGTAAGAATGGCCAAGGCAGCATCCTGCACAGGTTCAAAGGGAGCAACCTGCAAGACTGACAGAACCAAGTTCAAATCCCAAACAGGCACCATAGGTTTACGTGGGGGACGCACATGAGCGACCCCCTGGAAGAAAGTCCTGATCAGAGGGTGCTGAGCAAAGGACTTCTGGAAAAAAATAGCCAGGACAGACACCTGACCCTTCAGAGTACTGAGTTGGAGCCCCATCTCCAACCCATGCTGCAGGAACTCCAGAATCCTGGGAATAGAGAACACACGACAGGGAAGAGACCTAGACTCACACCAGTCAGTGTAGGCACGCCAAACCCTGTAATAAATGGAAGAGGAAGACTTCTTCCTAGCTTTAATGAAAGTATCCACAACTGAGGAAGACAGCCCCTTCTCCATCAAGATGGAGGTTTCAGCAGCCAAGCCGTCAAAGCCAGAGTTTGTAAATTGGGATGGCGTAGTGAGCCCTGAGTGATCAGATCTGGCACCAAGGGCAGAACGTATTGATCTACTGCCAGCTGTACGTCTGCGAACCACACCCTTTTGGCCACCTGGGGGCCACCAGAATTGCTGGCACCCCCTCCAGAGCAATCTTGCGCAGAACCCTGCCCAGCAGGGGAATTGGGGGGAAGACATACAGGAACTGAAAGTCCTTCCATGACATTGCTAGCACATCCGAGGTCAGAGCCAGAGGATCCCTGGACAGAGAGACAAAAGCTGGAAGCTTGCGTGGCGGGACGCAAACAGATCCACATGTGGTTGGCCCCAACGGTGACACAGAGATTGAAACACCCTGCTGAATAGGGACCATTCTCCCTGGCGAGAGGTACCCCTGCTCAGCAAGTCCGCCAGGTGATTTTCCACCCCCGGGATGTACACAGCTGAAATGCAGGGGACATTGGCCTCCGCCCAAGTCAGGATCCGAGACGCTTCCTGGAGGGCCCCCTTGCTCCGGGTCCCTCCCTGATGATTGATGTAGGCAACTGCCGTCTGGTTGTCCGAGCGCACCTGAACAGGCAGGCCCTGAAGATGAGTAGTCAAGCGAGCCAGAACTAACCTGATCGCTCGCAGCTCCAAGACATTGATAGGAGTGTGGCCCTCCTGAGGGCCCCACCTCCCCTGGAACCGCAGGGACTTTCAGAAACCCCCCCAACCTGACAGACTGGCATCCGTGGTGACCGTCTCCCAGGGGGCAAGAAAGGATCTGCCCCCAATAGGTTCCTGGAGTCCATCCACCACGAGAGGAACCTCCTGACCAGGGGGGAGCACACAGACCCTGTTCAGGGACGCTGGGTCCTTGTCCCATACAGACAATAGGTGAAGTTGTAGAGGCCTCAAGAGGAACGGAGCATAAGGGACAGCTTCGAAGCACGCCACCATCAGGCCCACCAGCTGCATACCCTGCCTGATGGAGGGATGGGGGCAAGCTAGGAGGGACTGAGCCTGTGCAATCAGACTGTCCACCTTCTGCTGAGGAAGGAAGATCCTTGCCTGAACTGTAACCAGACTCATTCCTAGGAATGGAGTTACCAAGGAAGGGGACAGTGAGGACTTGGGGTGGTTGATCACCCATCCAAATGACTCCAGAGTGGACACCACCAGCTGAGTATCCAACTCTGCCTGATGTAGAGAGTGGGAAGTGATGAGGATGTCGTCCAGATAGGGAAGCACGCGGACGCCCTGACATCTGAGCAGAGACATCACGCCAGCCAGCACCTTGGTGAGCACCCTGGAAGCTGAAGTGAGGCCGAAGGGCAAGGCCACAAATTGGCAGTGTTGATCCATCAGAGTGAACCTGAGGAACCTTTGATGACCTGGGAACACAGGAATATGAAGGTAAGCATCTTTGATGTCCACAGAAGTCATGAAATCCCCTTGGCGCAGGGAACTGATGTCAGAGCGCAGAGTCTCCATGCGAAAGCGCATGCCCCTGACAAACTTGTTGAGAATCTTTAAGTCCAGGATGGGCCTGACAGAACCATTCTTTTTGGGGACTGTGAATAGGTTGGAATAAAAGCCCTTGCCCTTTTCTCTTAAAGGGACCTGGCAGATGACCCCCAGCTCCAGGAGGCCTTGCACTGCTTGCACTAGCTCCTGAGCTGACACAGGGTCCTGAGGAATCCGGGATCTGATGAATCTTGAAGGGGGATCGGCAGCAAACTCCAAATTGTAACCGGAGGACACTACCTCCTGAATCCACCGGTCTCAGACATGAAGTCTCCAGACGTGAGCAAATTGCTGCAGCCGTCCCCCCACCCGGATGGGTGAGGGCGCCCCATCATGCCTGAGGGGGCTTGGGAGAGGATTTAGCTTTGGGACCCCAGGAGGAGCCAGGACGTCCACGTCCTCTGCCTCTACCCCAGAAATCTCCCCGGGCCCCAGGGAAGGACACACCCCTTCCCTGTCTTGCACCGCGGTAAGGGGAGGAGAAGGAACCCTGACCCCGAAAGGGCCGAGGTTGCCGCCTGCGCTGGGGTAACCTGCCTCCCTTAGCAAAAAGGTCCAGGCGGTCTCCAAACAGACACAGTCCTTTAAAGGGAAAACCAGTGAGGGCCTTCTTGGCAGCATTGTCAGCAGCCCACTGGCGCAGCCAAACCGAGCGGCGTATAGCCACCACGAGGGCAGAAGTTCTGGCACACATTCTGATGGTGTCATCCAATGCGGATAGGAGACAATTTACAAAAACATCACAACTGGAGAGTGCATTAAACACCTCACAAGGCAAATCATCAGGGGCACTATCGAGCATATTTCTGATAAGGGTTCTAGTGGCCACAGCAGTAATGGCAGAGGCACAGACCGGGCGCAGCGCCGTCCCCGCACATTCAAAGGCGTGGGATGCCAGCTGATCAATACGCCGGTCTTCGGCATCCCGCAGGGTAGTAGAATCAGGGGAATGCATGACAGAAGTGTTAGATAGCCCTAGGATCGGGGCATCCACTTCGGGGGGGGATGACCAATATTTAACCACCTCAGCAGGAAAGGGATACTTCCTATCCCAACTCTTTGGAACCCCGGGAAGTTTACTTGGGCGCTCCCATTCCTTGAGCACAAGGTTATGGAAATGTGCCTGCTCTGGAAATTCCAAACGTGATCTTGCTGTATGGAAAAGCTCCCCTCTTTGCCTGGGAGCCTCAACAGGGCGAGAGATAGACAGAACCTCAAAAATCTGGGTCAATAATCTGTCAGTGTCATCCGGGGCCCAGGGGTCAGAGCCAGAATCGTAATGACCCCTTGGTCTCTCATCAGATGAGCCTGAATCAGAAAAGAGCTCCCCTTCATCAGACGGGGTATAGCCACACAGATTCCAAAACTCCTCAGTTCCCATAGGGAAAACAGTAACATTAGGCGTCAAGTGCCGCTTCTTAGCAGGGGCCTTACGCGCTAAAGACTTCGCAACAATCTGTTCAACAGTAGCCAGTCTAGAAGACACATCAGGATGAGAATCCTCACTAGTATGCAACTCAGCAGGAGTGAGATTTAAGCTTGGGGGAGTAGGTGAAGTGAAACGAGGTGCAGCCACTGGCAGGCCAGATTGCAATGCAAGCACCTGCTCAGCGCAGGGTACACAGACCCGCGCCTTGTCAGCGTCAGCATGAGGCTGCCCACACGCTACACACAGCCGGTCTTGTCCCGAAGTGACCCCGGTAACATTATCCTGGGATGCCTCCATATGGTGATTATAGCGGCGCAATACGCCAATAGGGAATAATGCTATATAGCAACCCTGGATGCCCCAATAACCCGCTAGGGACGTGGGAGTATAATTTTTACAAGGCCTACAAGTAATATACTAAAAACAGGGCCGGGAGAAGCCAAGAAGGGTTCGTCCCGCCTGAAAGACATAAGCAGACAAGACCTTAAGTACATCATAACAAAAGTGAAGCTGATAAAGTCGCCCGCAAGGGCACTTACGGACCGCGGTAGGTAGGCGTCCGTCACGCATAGGCCAACCAAGTCAGAAAAGATGGCGTCGGTATACCTCGAGGGGCGAGCCAGTAATAGCGATGATGCGGAACGCGCCAAAGACGGGGCCCCCCCCCCCGAAGAGCGTGAAGCCAGAAGGCCAACAGCCAATGATGGCGCACCAGCACCTGAGGTTATGCCGCCGCCAAGCGCGGAACAAAGTCAGCGTGCAGCGGCGATACATTTAAAAGCAATAAAGACAAGTCAGCGCGGCGGCTGACAAGAATAAAGACATGTGAAAAGTGAAAGCACAGACTGCATAACCTACATATCTATACACATACACACCCCCCCCCCCTTTCCCCCGAAGACTACAAGGAGGATGAGGGAGGACGGCTGCCACTTAAATTGGGCCCACCGATAGGCAGGGGCAATAGTGCGGGAGGGGCATCCCATAGAGGCTCACCATAAGCCTGAATTGCCTACCCTTTGGTGGGGGATTGCGGTGGAGCAGCGCTCCAAAGCACCAACGGCGGTGCTGCCTACCTTCACTCGACCAGCGCAGCCAAGGCTGGGAGGCATATTACTAGTGGAACGGGTGGGAATAGTCCTACAGGGCCGCAGGTTAATAACCCCGCTCACCTGCGAGTAGAGAGCCACTTTCTCGTCCTTCGCAGCCAGACTGCAGATAAATTCTGGGGATTTGTGGGAGGTCCCTGGGTATTTGAGGGGCCGGGAGGAGCCAATTTTCGATGTCTCTGCAGTCCAGCGCCATCTGGCGGAGTATATCCCAACTGTAAGCATTAGATTTGGAGCAGGACGTACTGTATACTAAGAATATGAGAATTACCCTGGGAGCAGTTGTTAAAGCGGACCAAAACTGACCAAAACCCAGTATGTGAATCCCCTGTGATCGACCAAAAAAATACAATTCTGTGAAATACCTGTAGAATTGATATTATTTGTATAAAGTACGTCCTGCTCCAGATATAGTACTTACACTTGGGTTATCCTCTGCCAGATGGCGCTGCACTGCAGAGACATGCAAAACAGGCTCCTCCCAGCCCCCCAAATACCCGCGGACCTCCCACAAATTCCCAGCACTGAAAAGCAGTGAATAAGAAGCCGGGAGAATAAACCACCGAAACTGGTAACTATAATAATGGTAACAATCACCATACAGGGGATCCAGAATAATGCAAAAACCAGGGTGGGGTGGAGCAGGACGTACTGTATACAAATAATATCAATTCTACAGGTGAGTATTTCACAGAATTGTATTATTCTTAGTATACAGTAGGTCCTGCTCCAGATATAGTACTTACACTTGGGACATCCAATAGCAGTGTACATAAAATAGGATGGGAACCCCAGAAAAACGACAACAGCAGACAGTTTAAAACCACTGGCACCTGTGTAACCATGCGGCCAAGACAGCATGAGCTGAGGCCCTAACGTCAACCTTGTAAAACTTTGCAAAGGTATGAACAGAAGGCCAAGGTAGCGGCCTAGCAAACCAGTTCAACAGAAGCCTGGTGCTGAAAAGCCCAAGAGGCCCCAAAGCACGAGTAGAGTAAGAAGTAAAGCGAAAGGAAGATTCTTCCCCTTGGAGGAATAGGCCTGAGTAACAGCCTGACGAATCCAATCGCTAACAGTAGACTTGGCAGATGCCAAAAAACCTTTTCTTAGGACCAGAAGGGACTATCCCATCCAAGTAATGACCAGGGCCAAAGCCGCCTAACTCCCGAAGCAGACGAGATCGGGCATATTCAGGATGGAGTGGCCGTAGGCCCAAAGGAGCATCAGTTCTCCTAAGGACACAGTGACTACCAAGGCAAAAACTTCCAACACCTGTTCAAGGAATGCAGAACCCTTTCGTCAGGGTTGCTAGGAATAAGGCAGGAAGGAAGAACAACATCTTGAAACAATGAACATAAGACACCACCTTAGGTAGAAAATCCGGCTTCAGGTGGACCACCACCCAGGATGGGTGGTGGTCCACCTGAAGCCGGATTTTCTACCTAAGGTGGTGTCTTATGTTCATTGTTTCAAGATGTTGTTCTCAAAAAATGGGGGCTAGATAGACAGAGCCGCCCACCAGACACACGTCTGACCGAAGTAACAGCCACCAGAATGGCAACCTTGAGGGTAAGAACAGCCAGACAGTATCCTGAACAGGACCAAAGGGAAAAAACCCTGCAAGGCAGACAGAATCAAATACAAATCCCAACAGGGACCATAGGATTACATGGGGGACGCACCTGAATACCCCCGAAAGAAGTCTTAACCAAGGAAAACTGAACAAAAGACTTCTAAAGTAAGGCGGCAGGGCAGAACCTGACCCATCAGAGTACTGAGTTGGAGAATCAACTCCAACTCATGCTGTAATGACTCTAGAGCCCTGGGAACCGAGAACGCCCGACAGGGAAGAGACCTAGAATCACACCAATCAATATGGGTATGCCATACCCTATAACAGAAGGAAGAAGAAGAAGCTTGCTCCTAGTCTTCCCATAGTCTCAATCACTGAGACAGATAAGCCTGTCTCCATCAAGATGGATGTTTCAGCAGTCAGGCCGTCTAGGTCTTTAGATGACGTAAAGGGGCCCTGAGTGAGTAGAGCTGGCACTCCTGGCAGAACATATAGAAACTACTGCTCTCGGTACGTCTGCAAACCACACTCTACTAGGGCACCCGGGGGCCACCAGAATAACTGGTCCCCTTACCAGAGCACTCCTGCGCAGAACCCTGCATAGCAGGGGGAATGGAGGAAAGACATACAGAACCGAACGTCCAGCCATGACGTTACTAAGGCATCCGGACAACGGCCAGAGGGTCCTGGGACCGGGAAACAAGGGCCGAGAGCTTGTGATAGTGACGGGACACAAACAGATCCACAACTGGTTGGACCCCATAGTGACACAGGGATTAGCACATCCTGTCGCAGAGGGACCCCCACCGGAGCGAATATCACTGATATGCAGGGAACATCGTCTCCACCCAGATTAGGATCATAGACACTTCCTGGAGGGTCCTCCTGCTCCAGGCCCCCCCCCCCCAATAATTAATGTAGGACACTGTCGTCAGACAGACCGAGCGCCCCCAAACAGGCAGACCCAGAAGAGGAGTAGTCAAGCGAGATAGAACCAACCGAAAAAGCTCACCGTTTCAAACATTGATAGGTGTGTGGACCTTATAAGGGCCCCACCTCCCCCAGAACCGCAGGGAGTTTCAGAAGAAAACCCCCTCTTTCAACCTGATAGATTGGCATCCATGGTGACCGTTTCCAGGAAGGGGCAAGAAGGAACTGCCCCCAGACAGGTTCCTTGAGTTCATCCACTCCAAGACGGACCTCCTTACCAGGTGGGAAGGCTCACAGACCCTGCTCCAGGGATGCTGGATCCCTGTCCTGTATTAACAATAGAAGTCGCAGAAGGGCCCAAGCATAAGCATAAGGGACCTCTTCTGAGCAGGCCACCAACGGACCCACCAGCTGCATCCCTGCCTGGTGAAGGGACCGGGACAGCAATGAGGGACTGAGCCCATGCGACCAGATTGTCCACTTTATTGCTGAGAAAGGAAGATTCTCGTTTGAACCGAATCCAGATTCATTCCTAGGAATGGAGTTACCAATTAAGGGGACAATGAGGACTTGGGGTGATTGATCACCCATCCAAATGACTCCCAATGGACACCACCAGCCGGGTATCCAACCTAGCCTGACGTAGAGACTGGGAAGTGAAAAAGGACGTCCAGGTAGGTCATCGCGCGGACGCCCCTTGGTCTCATCAGAGACATCACCCCCGTCAGCACCTGGGTGAGCACTCTGGGAGCTGAAGAGAGGCCAGATAACAAGGCCACAAATTAGCAGTGTTGGACTTCCAACACAAATCTGAAGAGCCTCGGTGTCCTGAAGGCCCAGGAATGTGAACATAAGCATCTTAGAGCTCCACAGACGGCAAGAAGCCCCCTGGGCGCAAGGCGCTGATGGCCCATCTCAGAGTTTCCATGCAGAAACTGCCTGTAATTGGAGAATTGCTGAGAACCTGTGAATCCAGAATGGGCCAGACTGACCCATCCTTTTGGGGGATTGTGGAAAGGTTGGTGTAGCGGCCCCTGCCTCTGCCTGTTAAGGGCAATCTACAAGTGACCCCTCAGACCCCGCAGGCCTTGCATGGCCTGCGCCAGTACCTGAACAGAGGCAGGGACCAGGAGTACCCGGGACCTGATAATCTTGGGGGAGGCCGCGCAGCAAACTATCTTGCATCCGGAGGACACTACCTCCTGAATCCACCATTATGAGGCGTGATGCCTTCTGACAAGAGCAAAGTGCCGCAGCCATCCCCTCACCCAGACGGGCGAGGGCGCCCCATCATGCTTGAGGGGGCTTGGTGGAAGATTTAGGCTTAGCCCCGCCGGAGGGGCCAGGGCGTTGTCTGCTGCTCCCGGGGCAGGAGTCTGCGCGAGTCTGACTTACCCTTCTTACCAAAAAGGTCTAGACGGGCCCTAAACAGGCGTAGCCCTCTAAAGGGAAGCCCGGTAAGAGTCTTTTTAGAAGCATCGTCAGCACCCCACTGTCGCAGCCAGACCAAGCGACGTATAGCCACCACAAGGGCAAAAGTTCTTGCACACATTTTAATGGTGTCATCCAACGCTAATAGGATAAATTTTACAAACATATCACAACTGGAGAGTGCATTAAACACATCCCAGGGGAGATCATCGGGGGGACGAGCAAGCATCTTGCTAATTAGGGTTCTAGCGGCCACGGCAGTAATAGCCACGGCACAGACCGGGCGCAGCGCCGTCCCTGCACATGTAAAGGCGTGGGAGGCCAGCAGATCAATGCGCCGGTCCTCAGTATCCCGAAGGGTAGTATAAGCAGGGGCTGCAATAAAGGGGGGGTTAGGAACCCCTATGATCGGAGGCATCCACCACGGGGGGGGGGATGACCGACAATTAACCACCTCAGGGGGGAAAGGGTACTTCCTATCCCAGTCCCCTGGGACCCCTGGCAGTTTACTGGGGCACTCCCATTCCTTGAGCACAGGAGTCTGGAAATGTGCCTGCTCCAGGAATTCCAAAGGTGCTGTTGCTGTATGGAAACGCTCCCCTCTCTGCTTGGGAGCCTCATCAGGGAGAGAGATAGCCAGAACCTCAAAGACCTTAATCAACAGATCATAAGTGTCACTCTGGGCCCAGTATTCATGGCCAGAATCATCATGACTCCCCGGCCCATCAGATGAGCCTGAGTCAGAGAAGAGCTCTCCTTCCTCAGAAGGGGTATAACCACACCGAGTAGTAAACTCCTCAGTTCCCATAGGGAAAACAGTAACATGAGGCGTCAAGTGCCGCTTCTTACCAGGGCACTTGCGCTCTGACAACCTCGCAATAAACTGTTCAGCCGTAGGCAGTCTAGAAGACACAACAGGCTGCGAATCCCCACTTGTATGCGACTCAGCAGGAGTGAGATTTAAGCATGGGGAGATAGGCAAATTGAAACCAGGTGCAGCCACTGGCAGGCCTGATTGCCGAGCCAGTGCTTGCTGGGCACAGGGTACGCAGACCCGTGCCCTGCCAGCATCAGCATGGGGTTGTCCACACCCTATACACAGCTGGTCTTGTCCCAGGGGGACCCCGGTCACATAATTCTGAGATGCCTCCATATGGTGATTATTTAGGCTCAATATGCCAGCAGTGATTGACGCTATAAGCAACCCTGGATGTCCCAAAGACCCGCTAGGGATTTTAGTGGGAGAATTTTACAAGGCCCGCTATCAAATACACCAGGCCGGGAGAAGCCAATGGTGTTCACCAGTCTGAAAGACACAATGAGAAAAGAATGGTGTCAGAACCGAAATACTACAATGAGTATAAGCCGCCTGAGAGGGAACTTGCGGACCACGGCAAGCAGGAACGTCCCACGCGAACAGACAAAATGGCGCCATGTACCTCGAAGGGCAGGCCAGAGCGAGCCATGACGCGGAGCGTGCCAGAACAGGCCCCGCCCTCCCGAAGAGCGCGAAGTCCAACATCGCCAATGAGGACACAGAGGTGTCTGAGGTAACGCCGCTTCCCGGCGCGGAACATCCAACGAAGGAAAAAACGCGCGCGGTGGTGGCAGTTATACGAGTAAAACACAAAAAGGCGCGGCTGCTGACACCATATATATAAAAGTCCAAAGACAGACTAAGTGCCATATACGTGCAATCATACACAGACACTACAGGCACATACCCTCACCTCTCTTCCCCCCCGAACTACGGGGGGAACGAGGGAGGATGGCGACCCTTTGTACAGGGCCCACCGCTACACGGGGCATGGGCAATAATGCGGGAGGGGCATCCCCTAGAGGCTCACCATCAGCCTAAACCGCCTACCCTTTGGTGGGGGACTGTGGTGGAGCATGGCTCCCTAAGAACACATGGTGCTGCCTACCTTCACCCGACCAGCGCAGCCCAGGCTGGGAGGCACATCACGAGGAGGACAGGTGGGAATAGTCCAACAGGGCCGCAGGCTTTAATAGCCCCGCTCACCTGCGAGAGAGTAATACTTTATGTCTTTGCAGTCGGCACTGCAGAGAAATCTGGGGATTTGTGGGAGGTCCCCATGTTTTGCATGTCTCTGCAGTGCAGCATCATCTGGCGGAGGATAACCCAAGTGTAAGTACTATATCTGGAGCAGGACGTACTGCATACTAAGAATAACTTACCTTTCCAGCTGGCTCATGCCTTGCCTACATCCTGCAGTCGCATCTCCAGCATCTTTGGGCTGAGTCATGCTCTGCAGCCAAGCCATTCAGAAAGACGATTTGCGATTCCCCACTGTGTGACCCCCCCACCACAGAGGCCCGCAATCTCTTACCAGGGCCATGGCTGCATCCCTGCAGCTGAGACACTCTCCTATGCCCAGCCATGCAGACTCAGGCAGGCTAGGAGCAGGAGAACATCGCACACCGCAGGAAAACTCAGCTACTCCTGCTCCCTATGCCTACGCTCAGTTCAAAACAATGCTTTGCTAATGCTCTACTAATGCACAGCATAAATCTGGACTACAGCCCACACATGCTCTATGGGAATGGAGGAAAGGGGGGTTGTGCAAGCGATCTGGGGGTTTTCCTACAGTGGGCATGTCAAATCACGATGCCCCAGGGACAAGGAAATGTCACCAGGATAGTAAAGTTGGGGATCAAGGAACCAAAATCTAATAGGGATCTTGTAATCAGAAATTCTGACAAGGAGGCCTGCATTGTGTTAGTGGATCGGCAAACATATGATAATGAAGCTCTCCGCCAACTGCTGGATCCCCCGACATACAGAGAACTTCAATCACACCCCACACAAGTATTTCAATCATCCCTGGGCAAACTGATCAACTATATGTTAATGACCCCATGGTGCCCATTTTCCATCATCTGCTGGTGCATGGAGCACAAGACAGAGCACCTGCATACCAATGGTATCAGGAGTAGGCAGGCTTAGTGAAAGACTGGCCCAGTGGCTTGATGCCCAATTACGAACTGTGGTGATGTGGTTACCAGGGTATATCAAAGACTCAGGCCACTTACTATCAGCCCTTGCTACACCCAAACAGGGAATATGGGCTACTTTTGATGTCCGGTTCCTTAACTCTTCCATTCCTCATACCCTGGCATTGGAAGCCTTAGCAGATATGTTACCCAGATAGACCAAGTATGAACACAATCATATTTAGTTCATTTTATTAGTGACAGAATATCTGCTAAGTCATAACTTTTTCATGTTTAACCGAATGTTTTTTCCACAGCTTAGTGGTGCTTCGATGGGTGCACCATTCTATTGCAGCTACCGGCTTAATACAGAGTGTTTAAAACCGGTTGCCGCAGAGGGATTTACTTTGTCTCGTCCTGACACAGCCTGAATGGGATTTTTAATCATGCAGGAATAAAAGCTAAGTTTTTTTTCATTTCTTTATTGAGGTTTGGCATGTTACACATACAAGAATAACAGGCAGAAAGAGTAAACGTCTAGACAGCATCTTTGTTACAGCAGTCCGATGATAAATGAAGATCAGATCCCTGTCCTATGCTTCCGTACGCTGAACCCAGCCAGAGAGCATAGCAATATAGGCACCACCAGAAATGCATTACCTCTCCCCCAGACATCTTCTACTCTAGTGGGAGGCGGAGGAGGCACCCCACAGCAGATCCTTCCTCCCCAATAGGAGGGTCTCCAGCTATTAATCTCGTCATGTACCACAGTATCCTTAAATGTGTTTCGAACCTTATTTCTAACCTCTGAGGTCAAAGTGTTAATAAAGCTTTGCCATGTGTCTCAACCTTTGATTCTTTATTAGACGCCGAGCCTATCCAAAACAAATTTGAAGAATAGTTGTACTTTTTTCCAAGAATAGGGGGCGGTTCTGGGCATGAGTTTTATAGGCCTTAGTCACTGTATCATATAGCTCTTTACATAAAAAAGTTTTAACTTTTATGCTAACATTCAAATCTTCCATCCAACATTGCCAGTGCAGCTCATATAGATCAACAGCACACAGCAGAGCTTAACACTTCTTTCCAAAACAGCAAATATATTTTCAACCTTGTCATACCTGAATTAACATGATCATAATAATAACAATAATAACTTGTAGTACTGCAACTGGCTTTCATCACTTTAGATCCCAAATGTTCCATTAGAGAAACCCAAGACATGATTTCTTCTTCCTCAGCAGGGCTGTAGTTCTTTACATTTGACACGTGACCTCTTACCTTACTGAACCTTTGTCTCTTGTGCTATACTATATTGGCTGTTTTTAAAGTATATAATGATTGACGGTAACTACTAGTCATCTTCATAAAAGTATATGATGCGGTCCTTTTTTACTAGGCATTTGTTTACTTTGGAGTAAAGCAGGTATTATATTACTGTAGGATTGTTTCTTAGATATGAGAACCCTTGTCAAAGGCTTCCATATTCTGTTCCAAAATCATGAAGGTATTCTACAAAGTATTGTATAAAGAACATATAATAGACATTCCTCTTAAAATCTGTAAATTGTTTGCTTAAAAATACAATTCTGTGATTACTCACCTGTAGAATTGATATTATGGGTATACAGTATGTCCTGCTCCGGATAAGATTCACAATAAATGGGTATTACTCCACCAGATGGCGCTGGCCTGCAGAGACATCGAAATTTGCTCCTCCCGGCCACTCAAATACCCAGGGACCTCCCACAATTCCCAGCATTGAAAAGCAGTTAACGAGAAGCCAGGAGAATTAAAACAAACCCAAACCGGTAATAATAACAATGATAACAATCACCATACAGGGGATCCAAGATAATGCAAAACCAAGGGTGGGGTGGGATGGAGCAGGAAGTATTGTATACTAATAATACCAATTCTACAGGTGAGTAACCACAGAATTGTATTATTCTTAGTATACAGTACGTCCTGCTCCAGATTAGATTACTTACACTTGGGACATCCAATAGCAGTGTCCATAAAGTAGGGTGGGATCCCCAAAGGTAACAGCAGACAGGTCATACCACTGCCGCCTGCAGAACCTTACGGCCAAAAGCAGCATCAGCCTTGTAAAACTTTGAAAAGGTATGAACAGAAGACCAAGTAGCGGCCTTGCAAACTTGTTCAACAGAAGCCTGGTGCTGAAAAGCCCAAGAGGCACCAATAGCACAAGTAGAATGAGAAGTAAGGCGGTCTGAATCACAGCCTGATGGATTTATTTGCTGATAGTAGACTTGGCAGGAGCCAAACCCTTCCTAGGAACAGAAGGGACCACAAAAAGATCATCAGTTTTTCTGAAAGGTGCAGTAGCCACCAGATAGTACTTCAGACACCTAACCACATCCAAAGAATGCAAGACCCTCTCCTTAGCATTACTAGGATTAGGGCACAATGAAGGAAGAACAATGTCCTGATTCAAATGAAAGGCAGACACTAACTTAGGCAGAAAGTCTGGCTTGAAGCGAAACACCACCTTGTCTTGGTGTCTCTCAAAGTAGGGGGGCTGGATGGAAAGCGCCGCCAACTCAGACACACGCCCAACAGAGGTGATAGCGACCAAAAAGACAACATTGAGAGTAAGAATGGCCAGGGCAGCATCCTGCACAGGTTCAAAGGGAGCACCCTGCAAGGCTGACAAAACCAAGTTCAAATCCCAAACAGGCAACATAGGCTTACGTGGGGGACATGAGTAACCCCCTGGACAAAAAGTCCTGATCAGAGGATGCTGGGCAAAGGACTTCTCGAAGAAAACAGCCAGAGCAGAAACATGACCCTTCAGAGTACTGAGTTGGAGCCCCATCTCCAACCCATGCTGCAGGAACTCCAGGATCCTGGGAAAAGAGAACACACGACAGGGAAGAGACTTAGACTCACACCAGTCAATGTAGGCACGCCAAACCCTGTAGTAAATGGAAGAAGAAGACTTCTTCCTAGCCTTTATCATGGTATCAACAACAGAGGTAGACAGCCTCTTCTCCATCAAGATGGAGGTTTCAACAGCCAGGCAGTCAGAGCCAGAGTTTGTAAATTGGGATGGCATAAGGGACCCTGAGTGAGCAGGTCTGGCACCACGGGCAGAGCGTACTGGTCTACTGCCAGCTGCACCACGTCTGCGAACCACACTCTTCTTGGCCACCTGGAGGCCACCAGAAATGCTGGCACCCCCTCCAGAGCAATCTTGCGCAGAGCCCTGCCCAACAGGGAGAATGGAGGAAAGACATACAGGAGCTGACATTGCTAGCGCATCCGTGGCCAAGGCCAGAGGATCCTGGGACAGGGAGACAAAGGCTGGGAGCTTGTGATTGTGACCGGACGCAAACAGATCCACATCTGGTTGGCCCCAACGGTGACACAGAGATTGAAACACCCTGTTCAGAGGGACCATTCTCCCAGTCAAGAGGTCCCCCTGCTCAGAGAGTCTGCCTGCAGATTCTTCACCCCCGGGATGTACACAGCTGATATGCAGGGAACATAGGTCCCCGCCCAGGTCAGGATCAGAGACACTTCCTGGAGGGCCCTCTTGCTCCGGGTCCCTCCCTGATGATTGATGTAGGCAACTGGCGTCTGGGTGTCCGAGCGCACCTGAACAGGCAGGCCCCGAAGGTGATGAGTCAACTGAGTCAGAATCAACCTGATCGCCCGCAGTTCCAGAACGTTGATAGGTGTGTGGGCCTCCTGAGGGCCCCACCTCCTTTGGAACGGCAGGGACTTCGAGAAACCCCCCCAACCTGTCAGACTGGCATCCGTGGTGACCGTCTTCCAGGAGGGGGTCAGAAAGGATCTGCCCCCCCAACAGGTTCCTGGAGTCCAGCCACCACGAGAGGAACCGCCTGACCAGGGGGGAAGCACAAAGACCCGGTCCAGGGAAGCAGGATCCTTGTTCCCACACTGACAAGAGGTGGAGTTGTAGAGGCCTCAAGTGGAACTGAGCATAAGGGACCGCCTCAAAGCACGCCACCATCAGGCCCACCAGTTGCATTCCCTGCCTGATGGAGGGATGATGACAAGATAGCAGGAACTGGACCTGCACAATCAGAATGTCCACCTTCTGCTGAGGAAGAAAAACCCTTGCCTGAACTGTATCTAGATTCATTCCCAGGAACGGAGTCACCAAGGGGGGAGACAGAGAACACTTGGGATGGTTGATCGCCCAGCCAAATTACTCCAGGGTGGACACTACCAGCTGAGTATCCAACTCTGCCTGATGTAGGGACTGGGAAGTGATGAGAATGTCGTCCAGGTAGGGCAGCACGCGGATGCCCTGAGCCCTGAGCAGAGACATCACTCCTGCCAGCACCTTGGTGAACACTCTGGGGGCTGAAGTGAGACCAAAGGGCAATGCCACAAATTGGTAGTGCTGATCCTCCAGAGCAAACCTGAGGAACCTTTGATGACCTGGAAACACAGGAATATGAAGGTAAGCATCTTTGATGTCCACAGACGTCATGAAGTCCCCTGGACGCAGGGAACTGATGGCAGAGCACTGAGTTTCCATGCGAAAACGCCTGCACCTGACAAATTTGTTGAGGATCTTCAAGTCCAGGATGGGCCTCACTGACCCATCTTTTTTGGGCACGGTGAAGAGATTGGAATAGAAGGGGGGGGGGGGGCAGGCAGCAAACTATCTTGTAACCGGAGGACACTACCTCCTGAATCCACCGGTCTGAGACATGAAGCCTTCAGACGTGAGCAAAGTGCTGAAGCCGTCCCCCCATCCGGATGGGTGAGGGCGCCTGAGGGGGCTTGGGAGAGGACTTAAGCTTGGAGCCCCAGGAGGAGCCAGGGCGTCCACGTCCTCTGCTCCTACCCCAGAAGTCTCCTCGGGCCCCAGTAAGGGAAACCTCCCTCGTCTAGCACCACGGTAGGGGGGAGGAAAAAGAGCCCTGACCCCGAAAGGGCCGAGACTGCCGCCTGCGCTGGGGTAACCTGCCTCCCTTAGCAAACAGGTCCAGGCGGTCCCCAAACAGGCGCAGTCCTTTGAAGGGAAACCCAGTGAGGGCTTTCTTGTCAGCGTTGTCAGCAACCCACTGGCGCAGCCACATCGACCGGCGTATAGCCACCACAAGGGCAGAGGTTCTGCCACACATTCTAATGGTATCATCCAAGGCAGAGAGAACATAATTCACAAAAACCTCACAACGAGAGAGTGCATTAAACTCCTCACTAAACACATCATCAAGGGCACCTTCAAGGATACTTCTAAGCAGGGTCCTAATAGCCACAGCTACAGCCGTAATGGCAGAGGCACAGACCGGGCACAGGGCCGTCCCCACACATGCAAAGGCATGGGACGCCAGCTGATCAATGCGCCGGTCCTCAGCATCCCGCAGGGTAGTAGAGTCAGGGGAGTGCATGACAGAGGTGTTAGATAACCCTAGGGGCATCCACTTCAGGAGGGGATGACCAACACTTCACCACATCAGCAGGAAAGGGATACCTCTTATCCAAACTCTTAGGTACACCGGGAAGCCTGCTGGGACGCACCCATTCCCTGAGCGCAAGGTTATTAAAATGGGCTTGCTCAGGAAAACGCGAAGCAGTACACATGACAAGCAGCCAATAATGGCGCACAAGCGCCTGAGGTAACGCCGCCGCCAAGCGCGGAGCACAGTGGAAGCGTGCACGGCGGCGGCAAATTTAAAAAGCAGCCAGTGCAACAAAGTCAGCGCGGCAACTGACACCAACCAGAAAAACATAATACAGTGAAGCACCAAGGCAAATTCACATAGACCCCCCCCGAGAACTACAAGGGAGAGCGAGGGAGGGCAGCGGCCACTTAACATAGGACCCACCGAAAGAAGGGGCAAGGGGCAATAGGGCGGGAGGGGCATCCCATAGAGGCTCACCATATGCCTATACCGCCTACCCTTTGGTGGGGGACTGCCAAACCGATCGGTGTATAGCCACAAGCAAAGCCGAGGTTCTACTACACATGCATATTGTATCGTCCAAAGCTGATAAAACAAAGGTCATGAACAAATCACACCTCGTAAGCGCTGCAAACTCATCACTAGCAGGGTTAAGATGGGGACCATTCAACAGGCCCCTAATTACAGATCTGGTAGCCACACCCGTGAAAGCTAAAGCAGAAACGGAGCGCAGGGCCGAACCCACACTGGATAAGGCGTGTGACGCCATTTGATCAAGACGACGGTCCTCACCATCCTTCAGCGTGGTGGAGTCTGGTGAATGCACAACCGATGTGTTGGACAACCCCAGAAATGGAGTGTCGACTTCTGGGGGTGACGACCAGCACTTCACCGTGTCCACCGGAAAGGGATACTTCCTATCCCACCCCTGAGGGACCCCGGGAAGCCGGCTGGGCCTTTCCCATTCCTTAAGAATCAATTTGTCAAAATGCTTCTGATCAGGAAACTCAAGGCGAGCTTTAGTGGCCCCCAAAAAATTCCCCCTTTCTGCGGAGGGGCCTCCGCAGGAGGAGAAATAGCAAGAACCTCAGGAATATGGGCCAGAAGTCTGGGTGTATCCACAGTATCCCCACGCTCATGCCCAGCATCAAAGAACTGCTGATCATCAGAGCCTGAAAACAATTCCCCTTCTTCAAGCGGGGAATAATCAGACCAGTCAAAGGAGTCATATTCCTCATAATCAAAACCCGGCACAGCCAGTGCCAAATGCCTTCTCTTAGCTGAGCCTTCCAGGCCGCAGAGCTAGCAATCAATTTTTTTTGCGACTCCCCGCTAATGATCACATCACTTGGGGTCAAAGCCAGGCGTGGGGGTGTAGGTGATGAGGCCGGTGGTGCTGACTCCTGGGACCCGGACTGCCGCGTAATGGCCTGCTGAGCACATGGAATGCAAATAAGCACATTATCCCCCGCAAGGGATACCCCACAAACCACACACTGCCGGGATTGCCCCGAAGGGATCCCGAGCCCGGTATCCTGGGAAGCCTCCGTATGGTGATTTTTTTATGGTAGTCGCAATGACCAGTGGGAATTACGCTAGTAAGCCACCCGGGATACCCCTTAATGTCCGTTAGTGGGAGGGTTTGTAAAGCCCCAATTTTGAATGAGGGACCTAAGGACAGGGAGAGAACCCCCTTTAAACTAACAAGGAAGGTAATCCCCCTGGAAGACATAATAAAAAGGGGGTACCATAAGCAAAAAAGGGCCATTAACACAGACACACAAATATATATATAAATGTATGTATAAATATATATTTATATATATACACCTAAAGGTCTATAACAACCAAACATGCAGCCAACAAGGCACCCCCATACACATTCCTATGTACAATCAGACAAAAGGGTAAGCATACAAGCCCCGCAGGGCACTCACAGTTAGTTAATACCATTTTGTGAATACTCACCTGTAAAATGGATATTATAAGTATGTCACACACCCCGCTTCAAGACATTCATTACATGTGGGTATACTGACCTGTAGATGGCGATCTTGCAGAGATGTCAATAAAAAAAGTAAGACCCTCCCAGCCCATAAATACCTGGGACCTCCCACTCATTCCCCAGTATAAAGATAGCAGTAAGGTAAAGGGACCAGGAAAGCCAATTAAAACTAACAAAAGTTCACCATATAAAGGATCCAGAATACAAAAGGGCAGGGTGAAGAGGGGTGTGTGACATACTTATAATACCCATTTTACAGGTGAGTATTCAGAAAATGGTATTATTCTAAGTATGCCACACACCCCGCTTCAAGACATTCATTACATGTGGGACATCCAATAGCAGTGTCCATAAAGGGCAGGGATCCAAAAAACAAGGCAACAAGGCACAAACTTAAACCACTGCAGCTTGCAGAACCTTACGGCCAAAAACAGCATCCGCTGAGGCCCGCACATCAACCTTGTAAAACTTGGAAAAAGTGTGAACCGAAGACCAAGTAGCAGCCTTACAAACCTGCTCAACAGAGGCCTGGTGCTGGAAGGCCCAGGACGCCCCAACAGCACGAGTAGAATGAGCAGTAACACGAAAAGGGGGAATCTTCCCCTTAGCAGAATAGGCCCCAACAATGGCCTGGCGAATCCATTTACTAATGGAAGACTTGGCAGGAGCCAAACCCTTCCTAGGCCCAGAGGGCACCACAAAAAGGGCGTCAGTCCTACGAAAAGGGGAAGTAGCCACCAAATAGTACTTCACACAGCGAACCACATCCAAAGAATGCAAAACCCTCTCCTTGTCATTGCTAGGCTTAGGACACAAGGAGGGTACAACAATGTTCTGATTAAGATGAAAAGCAGAGACCACCTTAGGAAGGAAATATGGCTTGAAGCAGAAAACAACCTTGTCCTGATGCCTCTCAAAGTAAGGGGCCTTAATAGACAAGGCTGCCAACTCCGAAACACGCCGAACAGAAGTGATGGCAACCAGAAAAACAACCTTCTGAGTAAGCGTAGAAAGTGCAATATCCTGCAAAAGGTTCAAAAGGAGGAACCTGCAAGGCAGAAAGAACTAAATTCAAATCCCAAACTGGGAGCAAAGGCTTCCTAGGAGGCCGCACATGCGTAACCCCCTGGAAAAAGGTCTTAACCAGAGGATGAATAGCAAAAGACTTTTGAAAGAAAACCGTCAGGGCAGAAACATGCCCTTTCAGCATACTAAGCTGCAAACCTAGGTCCAGACCATGTTGCAGAAATTCCAAAACCCTAGGGATAGAAAACGCCCTGCAAGGCAAGGCCCTGACCTCACACCAATCAATATAAGACCTCCAATCCTATAGTAGATGGCAGAGGAAGACTTCTTTCTAGCCCTAACCAGAGTCTGAATGACAGCATCAGAAAGACCTTCCTCCTTCAAGATGGAGGTTTCAGCAGCCACGCCGTCAAAGCCAGCGTTGGTAAATTGGGGTAGAGCAGTGGACCCTGAGTGAGTAGATCCGGCAGAAGGGGCAGAACTAACTGATCCTCTGCCAACCTTACCATGTCTGCGAACCAAACCTGTCTTGGCCACCTTGGAGCCACCAGGATTGCTGACGCGCCCTCTAGGGCCAGCTTGCGCACCACTTTGCCCACCATGGGAAACGGAGGGAACAGGTATAGAAACCCCAGATCTCTCCAGTTCAGAGACATGGCATCCGCTGCCAGAGCCAGCGGATCCCGCGAGAGAGACACAAATGCCGGAAGCTTGTGATTGTGACGAGAGGCAAAGAGGTCCACCTCCGGAGTCCACCACCGGTGGCACAGCGACCGAAACACCTTGGGACTGAGCAACCATTCCCCCCGGCGAGATGACCCCCTGCTCAGGGAGTCCGCCTCCGTGTTCTCCACTCCCGGAATGTACACTGCCGAGATGCATGGGACATTGCCCCCTGCCCAATCCAGGATCAAAGACACTTCCCTGAGGGCACGCCTGCTACGAGTCCCTCCCTGGTGATTGATGTAGGCGACCGCTGTCCGATTGTCCGACCGAACTTGAACCGGTAGTCCCCGTAACTGATGAGTCAAGTGAGCCAGAACCAATCTGATGGCTCTCAACTCCAGAACATTGATGGGTTCGTGAGCCTCCTGAGGCCCCCACAGTCCCTGAAACTGAAGATCCTTCCAAAATCCCCCCCCAACCTGACAGGCTGGCATCCGTGGTGACCGTCTCCCAACAAGGGGTCAGAAAAGACCTGCCCCTCGTCAGATTGCTTGGTTTTAGCCACCACCAAAGGGAACGCCGCACCCGAGGAGACATCAGAAAGGACTGATCTAATGACAGCGGGGACCCATCCCAGGCTGCCAAGAGATGGAGCTGGAGCGTCCTTGTGTGAAACTGGGCAAATAGGAGACGCTGAGTCAATTCCTGAATCAGAGGAACCTTGGCTCGGGGGAGGAACACCCTGGCCTGAGAAGTATCCAGAGACATTCCCAGGAACTCCACCACCCTGGAGGGAAAGAGGCAGGACTTGGGATAGTTGATCACCCAACCGAAACTCTCCAGAGTGGACACCACGGTCCTGGTATCCAGCTGCGCCTGACTGAGGGAAGACGCCATGATGAGAAGATCGTCCAGATAAGGCACGATGCGGATACCCCTAGCTCGGAGGATGGCCATCACTCCTGCCAACACCTTGGTAAAACCCTTGGAGCCGAGGTAAGACCAAACTGAAGAGCCACAAACTGAAAATGTCGATTTTCCACGACAAACCTGAGAAATCTCTGGTGTGCCGGAAATATTGGAATATGCAGGTAAGCGTCCTTGATGTCTATGTCATGAAGTCCCCCTGACGAAGTGAGTGGATGTTTCCATACGGAACTTCCGGGGACGAACGAACCTGTTGAGCAACTTTAGATCCAGAATGGGACGAACGGATCCGTCCTTCTTGGGCACCGTGAACAAATTGGAATAGAAGCCCAGGCCCCGGTCTGAGGGAGGCACCGGACAGATAACAGCCATGTCCAAGAGACTTGCTACTGCCGCCCAGGGCGGCCAGAGGATCTGACGGCACCCGAGAACTGAAGAATCTGGGTGGGGGCCGGAACTCGAAATCCAGCTTGTAACCGGAAGACATCACTTCCTGAATCCACCTGTCCCAGACCTCTTGGACCCAGGCCCGGGAGAAGAGTTGCAGCCGTCCCCCCATCCGCAAGGGTGAAGGCGCTCCCTCATTGCTGAGCCGGCTTGGCAGCAGCTATAGGCTTGGAGCCCCAACTGTGTCCTGGACGGGCCGGACCCCTGTCCCTAGGCCAGTAATCACCTCTGGACGAGGGGAAAGCCGAACCCCTGCCAACTCTAGCCCCACGAAAGGACTGAGAGAAGGAAGCCACCCCCCAAAAGGGGCGACGCTGCTTCTTACGCTGAGGTAACTTACCTCCCTTTGCCACAGAATCCAATCTCTCTCCAAAGAGCCGCAACCCCACAAAGGGAAGGGCCGTAAGCGACTTTTTGGACACAAAATCAGCTGCCCACTGGCGTAACCAAACCGACCGCTGGATAGCCACAAGCAAGGCCGAAGCTCTGCTACACATCACCAATGTGTCGTCCAAGGCGGACAGCACAAAGGACAAAAATAACTCACAGCGCTTAAGGTCGGCAAACTCCTCACTAGCCGGGTCAAGCCCGGAAGAGGTCAACAGTCCTCTAACAACCGACCTGGCAGCTACCAATAAAAGCGCTGAAGCACAAACCGGCCGCAAGGCCGACCCAACACTGGCAAAACCATGACAAGCCATCTGGTCAATGCGTTTATCCTCACCATCCTTGAGGGTAGTGTACTCCGGAGAATGTAGGATTGAGGAACTGGTCAACCCCAAAACAGGAGCATCCACTTCGGGGGGACGACCAGTGCTTCACCGCGTCCGGCGGAAAGGGATATTTTTTGTCCCAACCCGGGGGGACACCCGGAAGCCTAGTCGGCCTCTCCCATTCCTTGAGAATGATACCATCAAAATGCTTTTGATAATGAAATTCCAAGCGCGGCTTGGTCACCTCAAAGAACTCCCCCCTTCAGCGGTGGAGCCGCCTCGGGGGGAGAAATAGCCAGGACCTCAAACATATGAGCCAGGACCCTAGAGGTATCCAAGGAATCCCCCTGGCCCCGTTCGGTATCAGCACCCACAAACTGCTGATCATGGGAGCCCTCAGACGCCTCATACAGCTCCCCTTCCTCAAGCGGGGAACAATCAGACCAATCCAGGGAGTCAAACTCCTCCATATCAGAGGCCTGCGTGGCTGTATACAAATGTTTTCACTTTGCCATGGCCTTTTTAGCAACAGCACTGAAAAACAATTTTTCAAGATTGGCCAATCTGGCACACACCTCAGATTGCAACACCCCGCCAATGACCACATCACATGGGGTACGTGTCAAGCGAGGGGGAGACGGAGAGGAGACTGGCGGAGCAGAACCAGACACCTGAAATCCGGACTGCCGCGTAATGGACCGTTGTGCACAGGGTACACAAAGAAATACATCATCCCCCAAAAGGGATACCCCACAACCCAAACACAGCCTGGATTGCCCCGAGGGGGGCACAAGCCCAGTATCCGGGGAAGCCTCCATATGGTGATTTTTAATATATATATATATGTACAGTGTCCCGAGGGAATTACGCAGTAATGCAACCCGGGATGCCCCTTTAAGTCCCAAGTGGGAGGAATTTTAAGCCAACTAAATTTAACCAGGGACCCTAGGACCGGGAGGACCCCCCTTTAATAGGATCGATGGTCCACCTGGAACACACAAACAATCAGACCAACATAGCAAATGTCCAAAGAGTTAATAACAGAGCATTGCCCAGCAACCCCAGGGAGGGGCATAATCAATAAAGAAAACTGATGGGCCACAGGCCACTCACCCAACCGTCACCCCTCCAGAGTCCCCGCACGCCAGACAGTAGGGGGAGGGAAGGCGCGTAGCGTGCAGAGGAAGAGGGCGGGCTGGCACGGTTCGCGCGTCGCGCCTGGCCCCGCCCCTCCCGGCCAGAAGCCGGGACCTGAAAACGCGGCGCCCGCAGCACGGGGGGGGGCCATAGACGCGCGAGCGCCCGGCCCACCCCCTACGCTGAGGGGAAGAAGCTCCTTTTGGGCGCCTTACAGCCGCCATGACAAAACGCCGGAGGCCGGCGCCGGTCTGTGTAGTAAAACCATGCAAAGTAAAGCACCTCACACAAACAATTATAATAAATAAGATGAATCCATAAGGGACCCGGCCCCCCCCCCTCTAAGGGTATCCGGGAGAGGGGGAATCCATGCTAAAGTAGGGGCCAAGGGAAGGGGCATCCCAAACCGGGGTCACCAACCCGGTTAGCCGCCTACCCCTTGTTATGGGGTCTCACGGCTCCTGAGCACCTAGGGTGCCATCTACCATTGCCCGGACCAGCAGCCTAGGCTGGGAGGCAAGTAATGTAAATAAAGGGATCCGGGCAGGAATAGAACAACAGAGGGCCGGGAGTCATCCCGGCTACCTGCAAGGAGGAGACATCCATCTTCTGACTTGCTCGCCTCTGCAGAGATGAAATTTTGATGATTTTTTTTTTTTTTTACACAGTGTTTTTTCTACATATATACCATTTGCTGGTGGATATAACAATATTCACCAGCATATTACCTTTACTGCCAACTAGTATGGTGTTTAATCACACCTACATAAATTGATAAGGTTAGGAAGGTTATATTTATAAATTTTTGAAGCCTTTGTGTGGGATACCCCCTTCCCTTTTTGTTATTGTGTTTATGTATTTTAAACTGTGGATCATGTGTATTTATGTATATTTGTTTATGAGTCTTTCTAACTTAATAAAATTAGATAATTTTTTCACATAGTCTTTTGTACATATATATATATATTGTCCTGGGTGGAGTGCGGACCTTCTGGGGACCTGTGGGGAGATTTTCAGAGCCTGCCCCAAAACTGCGTGTGTGTCTGCAGAGATGAAAGACTGGGGAATGAGTGGGAGGTCCCAGGTATTTATGGACCGGGAGGGTCTTACTTTTTTTATTGGCATCTCTGCAAGATCGCCATCTACAGGTCAGTATACCCACATGTAATGAATGTCTTGAAGCGGGGTGTGTGACATACTTAGAATATGGCGACTGGACCACACCAGCGGCAGCAGCTGCAGCAATGCCAAGTGAAAGAAGAGGGGCGGGCCAGCGCGGATCGCGCGTGGCCCCGTCCCCTCCTGTAAGGAAGAGGAACCACAGTCCCCAGTCATTGGCTGGGAACCTCCGTGGGCGCCGAGGTGAGGGGGGCGGGCAGCGTCAGCGCACAAGCTCCCGGCCCCGCACCCTCTCCTAACTGAGGAGAAGGAAGAATGGCCGCGCTCCCAGCACACCGCGGAGCTGGCCCGGACTCCAGGCCGCCGTCCACCAGACGCGGCCTGGCAATGCGAAACACCCACATACACTCACTCACACACATACAATCAAAAATATCCGGCCAGGACAAGCTGAAAAGCTGAGGGACAGCCCTCCCCCCCCACCCATGATCCAGGCACAGGGAGCAACAGGTGGGGAGGGGGGCACCCAAGCCGCCTAACGCGGTGCAGGGACCAAACGGACAGAGCATCCCAAGCCAGGATCCCGAACCTGGTATTCGCCTACCCCTTGTTGGGGGTCTCACGGAGGAGCATGGCTTCTAGTTAGTACACCACTAAGGTGTAAGCTACCCTCGCCCGGACCTACAGCCGAGGCTGGGAGGCATAGTAATCTATTTAAAACAAGGTCCGGGCAGAAATAGGGATAAATTGGCCGGGTGTAAACCCGGCTTACCTGCAAAGGAAGGAGACAGCCATCTTCTGACTTGCTCGCCGTCTGCAGAGACGAAGACTGGGGAATGTGTGGGAGGTCCCAGGTATTTATGGACCGGGAGGGGCTTCTTTTTTCTAGTCATCTCTGCAGAAGTTCGCCCTCTACTGGACATAACCCACGTGTAATTAATATTTCCGAAGCAGGGTGTGAGACATACTTGGAATAACAATATCAGATAACACTACAGCCATACTGCATCAATGCTACATCAATGCAGCCAGCTAGAGAAGCTCTGTGTGGAAACTCTCTCTGGCTGGTTGGGCTTATCATAAGGAAGCTCCCAGCTCATCTGCAGTGTGTTTATGTGCTAGCAAAGGCTCTCCCCAACGTGCAAGCAGGGCTCTAAGGTGTCATCCAAGATTGCCACTCCCATGTAATTCTAGGATCACAGCAATTCCACCACATCTGCATTGGTTTAAGCCCTCTCAAACAGCATACGCCACTGATCATCAAAGGTTGCTTTAATCAACATCTTAATTGTTGGAACAGGATGCGCTCACTTTGGTTTAACATTCTGATTGTGAACACGCTCCTCAAACTCCAATGCCAACTTTAGGCACTTCCAGTAGCTACCCCAGCCCCTTTCTTATCTACAGTAGGTTTCAAAGTGTTTGGTTAATTTGTTTGTGTGTGGAGGGGAGCCAGATTAAGTAGACAGGTTCAGATGCACCCTAATGTGTCTCTTGTTATCACGGATGATATACTTAGCTAGACTGATAGAAAGGAAAGGTAAAGGGAGATAGCCCCCTCTTACCAAGTTTACTGACTTCGCCCTAGGGGGACACTTTCTTTTCAGGGAGGGGGCCGATCTCTGACCATATGGGTATAAATAAAATCTCAAAAGTGGAGTAATCCACGTTTATCTCACTCAGATTAATGACTACCTCAGCCAGACATCACATCAGAAAGGTTTCCGATCAATTCATCAATTTTACTAAATGTTCAATTATACATTTTGGCTGGTTTGATTAGACTTTAAAATGTTCTTATTGTGTCGGATTCCTCCTGGACTAGTGAGGTAAAAGTGGGTTATCCCACTCTTTTAAGTCCCACCCAGCATTTGGAGCTTGGGTCCTGACTTGCACCTCTTCTTTGGAAATTCTGGCACATTCCAGAATCTTTCCCCAGGTGTTGGGGGTGCGAGTCATGGTAGAATTCCATTCCCACATATTCTTCCAAACTTACTATTATCTTTGTTTTCATGGAGGTGCTACAAATATTCTCTGCTGATCCAATGACTACAGCATCTCGTGCTTGCATATCCAGGTGCGCCAAAAGCAACCCCTACCTTCTATACTCCCACTCTGGTTTGTGAAGGTGAAAGAGATTCAGCATAGTTATACTTTGCTTCCTCCCTATAAGACTGCTCTGAAAAACAGACAAACATGGCATTATTGGACAAAATGTATGCCATTGTCTGCAAAACCACCCTCCTTGCTCTACTTTTTGCAGATCTTTTCCTCCAGCCCATACGCCCTGTATTATCTTAAGTAGATCTCCAATCCCAAAAAATCAACGCTTACAAAATAGCTTTCCTAAACACCCCTCTGGCCATTAGTGATATGAGAGGGCTTTAACCCTATGCAGATGCCGTGAAATAGCATGCAAATGTTGCACTCCAGAACTGAATGGGAGCTGTTATCCTGCTATACTTCTGAGAGCCCTGCTTATGAAAACCCAGTCCCACAGTAAAAATGTTCTTACATTGTCTTGATTAATTGTATTGACTCATCAGAAAGATCATAGAAACTTTGTAGCTGCCACCCCATAGTAATACGTAGCTACATACTCAGCATTCATCCCCTCCACCAGCTGTTGAATCAGTGTATGTCTGTGTTTGTAGCAGGGGGAGAAAATGCTTCTCTTTTTTTTACATGCATCTCTCTGCCTGCCTGCCTTGTGTGAAAAGACTGAATGACACTGTAGCCCAGCAGGGAACTTTTTTTTAATCAATGCAGCCAGCTAGAAAACTCTCTCTCTCTGTCAGGTTTTAGTTCGGATCCCCAGAGGTCTGCGCAAATCTGATCGAAAGTGCAAAGTTTCACGTATGCATCAGTGCAACATCACTTCATGTTATAAGGATGGCATGGCCGTTACATAGCCATGTATAGATATGCAACATGCACTATTCCAAACATTCTTTGGCACACATGCATTCTTCCTGTTGACATTTCAAGCACACATGATCAACTATTCCCCTATATACAACAGACCTGGCAGAGACAATACTGTATGATCAGCTAACCTAGATATTGTTACCTAGTTTCCCTGCAAACCTTGATCTTGGATGGATTCCCTCTTTAACTTTGTAGCTTAACTAGCTATCCACTGGACTGTGCTTCTGTTCTGCCCGCACCGACCTTCTCCTGTTTATCATCTGTGATGTTTGACGTCAGGTTGCCTGACTACGCTTTTGTCCCATCCATCTATACTTCGCTTCTTCATCAGTGATAACCTACAGCTTTTCAGGGAACAACCACAGTTGTGCTAGCAGCACAGTTGCTTGTCTCTGGCTAGGCATAGTCCACCCCAGGAATTCCACCCAGCAGGCGGCCACCTCCATACTCTCTAGTCTGTAACAATGAATCCGACAATCTCCTTCTAACATTCTTTCTGCAAACAGGTAAAATCTCTCTGACAGGATGTACTAAAGCTCCCAGCTGCAGTGTGTCTGTGAGCTGGCACAAACAAAATATCAACAGAGCTACCCCCCACTCATGCTCATGTGTAAACAGGGCTCTGATGTGTGCAGCAAGATGGCCTTTCCTATGCAGAAGTGCAGCTTATGCAAATACATGCTACAACATCTGCATGGGGTTAAGCCCTCTCAAAGCATACGCAACTGATGACACTACATGACTAAACTTTTTTTTTTGACTGGAGATCTGCTTTAAGGAGATTGACCACACAAATAAAACTCACATCTTGTGCACCATAGTCCACTGGTCTGACGCAAGAGAAAAGCAACTTATCTGATTACTAGATCAAATCCTGCACCGGTCAAGTCCAAACTTCAGTCACAGGCATTTATTTTAGCAGAGGACTACTTGCGAACTTTAAACAAAAGTACAGCAGGCTCCATGGCCCATCTACCATGAGGCTGACCACGTGTCTACATAGGGGCCACAGCAGAGGACAGAACACCTGCTTAATGTAAGATCTGAATAACTGCCTGGGTGTCACTAGCACTGTCAATTCATCCTACCTTTGCTCACTTGCTTTCTTGCCAGCCACATCCCCCAGATCCCTTCAGTTATCCTGGCCCACACTTATGAGTACTTATGTACTGTAATTTTTTCTCTATGTGTTTTAGACCCCTTGTACAGTAGATCCCTGTGTATGTGCAGATGCATTGTAATGTGCCATGGCGGCTCTGTGATCATATAAGCACAGCACTGCCTGTATGAAAGATAGAGGTTAATGTGCCTCCCTCTGGTTAACATGGTCCATAAGCTAAAGGGACGGATGGCGAATCCGAGGCAACCCAAGACCTAATCTTTCCTAGACTCCTTAGCCTGTTACAGTGTTCAGTTTACTAAGGGTGTATTCTGATCTCTGCTAATCTGTTGCCTCCATTAACCCAACTTTACCTGAACTGCTTCTGGACCAACAATTGCTTGAACTACACTTTTCCCCATTACTACCCCTTTGTTGTGTCGCATGGAGAACTATATTTCTTTGTCCGTTTTTTGTTAGTCATCTGACCCGTGTTGCTAACTGTATTTGGGCCTCCCATGGAACAAAGGTCATAGCATCAATGACCGTTGTATGTAGCGTCAGAAATAAAGGCATGAGAAAAAAAAATCTAAATTAAACTGTGAAACAAAAGGTTAGCCCCTCAAGAATGTCAAGACAGATACTGATCTTGCTAAGTCCCTTTTTACAGTCCTCCTGTGTTCTTCATTGGCAGCTGAAGACCAGCAAAATATGCGATCAATATCTTATTTTATTTTAAAAGCAAAAACTTTGTATGCCACACTTGGCAGATATCAGGGGCCTGTGTAGTAGGCCAGCATTTCCCTGTTGGTTTGTTTGCCTCTCTGAACTTATCTATGGTTGTCTTGCAGGTTGTTCCCTGATTTCCTCACTGCCTAATGTTCTGTCCCTCTTTTTCATTATTTTTGGGAGTTATTATGGCATTCTAACTACCTTTCCGCCTGTCCCCTATTCTTTTCTTTGCGATGGCTGCCTGTGTTGAAAAATGAACAATGCAAGAAAAGTTGAATCTTGGAGCTTCGTAGTAGACACAACCCACTGAGGAAGATGAACTTAGTTGCTAGCCACACCAACCAGGAATTGGACACTTTATAGAGCTTCACATCAAGTGAACTTCTGTCTAGTTACAAGCAGTACGGCTTACTTGCTCACAGCAAAGAACATGAAACACATCTGTAGTCACTATGCAGAGCCTGTATCTCCATGGGATGCCAAGAAGAGGATTTTGAAAATCCCGGGTTTTGTTCGTCTTTAATTGGGTGTCCACATTTACATTTAGTCCAAAATGGCCATTTATGGCCTTCTCAGTTTACAAATGCAGAAACAAATGAAAAATGAATCACTTTTTTCAGTTTCTAAATACCGTATTTGCCGGAGTATAAGACGACTTTCTGCCCCTTGAAAAACATGCTTCCAAGTGGGGGGGTCGTCTTATACGCCGGGTGCACGGGTGACCAGGGCCGTATTTGCCGCAATTTGGGACTCCTCCACCAGCAGCGCCTCTCGCTCGCCCCCCCCATTAATCTATAATTAGGTCGCGGGCACCCGCGCGCGTTCCCCCCTGCTGCGCCAATCGGCACCCTGCCGCCCATCAACCCCCCCCCCCCGATCACCTGTCAAGGGGCTCTCACGTGCGTGTCCGGGGTCTCCATGCTGATCTCGGAAGCCGCCCGCCCTTACCGCCTCCCCTCCAATCAGCTGCTTCGGTGCCCGCCCCTCCAGGAAGCAATGCCAGCGCGGGACTAGAGAGAGGCAATTAGGCTCTGCCCACCTGCTGATTCAAACTCGTGACCAGGGCTGATTCAGACTCGTGACTGCAGCAGAAACCTGAGGACCGCGGAGGAAAAGGTAAGGAGGGAATATAAATATATTTTGTTAAATATTTTAAAAAATGCATAATAGATGATGATTTTGTCATGAGAGTGAGTGTGTGTGTGTGTGTGTGTGTGTGTGTGTGTGTACAGAAACCATAAAAAAAAATTTTTCCCAGTTTGCCCGTGGGGCTCCAGCACGCATACCCGCATGGCCAGCTGGCGTCCTTCCCCAGGGGCATCCCGCATGGGCGCCGATCAAACTCCTCAGTGCCACCCCATCATCTGTGATTTGGTCGCAGGCACCAAGCGTGCATCGTCCATGACTGCAGAAACCAGGGGTGGTGTTGCTGGTGGAGGAGTTTGATCGGCGCCCGTGCAGAATGCCCCTGGGGAAGGATGGCAGCTGGCCAGATTTACTTGTTGGTAGCGGGGCATGCGCGCGGGAGCCCCATGGCCAAACTGGGGAGGTGGCCGTCCATGACTACAGAAACCAAGAAAACATTTTTTGTCCAGTTCGGCCGTGGGGCTCCTGCGCGCATGCCTGTGTGGGTGCACTTGCCCCGCGAGTAAATCTGGCCAGCTTACCCAGGGGCATCCCGATTTGGAATGTCCGGGGGGGAAGATCAGAGGCCAGCCCCCACAATGCCCAAAGACACTCACCTCTTCCAGGTCCAACGGTGCATGTGCAGTCTCTGGTCCAATGAGAGCGGCCACTGTCACTGTGTAATTGGACAGGTGGCTCTCATTAGAACTAATGGGGATCCCAGCCTGTTGAATTACGCAGTGACGGTGAGCCTCTTTCATTGGACCAGAGCCCGCACATGCACCATTGAAGCCAGGTAAGGTAAGTGTTTACTGGACTTTCTGGGGGTTATACACAGCGGGGTATCCTGAACTGGGATGCCCCGCTGTGTAACCCCCCCCAGAAGCCCCGCTAAAAATGTAAACTAAAGCAAATCTGATGTTCTTTCATGTTTTATTTGGTGTGTGGAAGGTGTGCGGAAGAGGGAGTAGTCTTATACGGCGAGTATATAACAAACTCTATATTTTGAGTGGAAATGTTGGGGGGTCGTCTTATACGCCGGCAAATACAGTAGTTTTTTCAAATTACTGTAAAACAGCAGAAAATGGTGTCCCCACAGACAAAGGCAAAAATACAGAGAGAATGCTGAAATGCTATGTAAATGAATTAAGCTGGCAATTACAATGCAATTTCCTCCTTCAAAGTAACACTTAAAGGCAAATCAATCAAAACGTGATACGTGATATTATCCAACATGCGTTTAGGGGAATCTTTCATTTAAAAGACAAAAATTAAAAAAAAAGTATGACTTGTTTACAAAGATTTCTACATGCATATTGGCAAGGCAGTAACAACCTACTTCAAACCAATTGCTGAAACAAAGGCCCATTTTTTTATTTTGTTTTCCTGTGTCATTTTTATAAAACTTGGTAATGCTAAGTTCTGTTCAACCAACTAAAATACAATTCTGTGATTACTCACCTGTAGAATTGGTATTATAGCCTCGATTCAGAGACACATTCGTCCGGACTTCCGTAGCTGTCTGTGAAAGTTTTGGTGGGTGTTTGTAATTTTTTTGCTTTTTTTCGTCCATTTTCTACTCGCACGAACGTTCGGGAATGCGCTTCCGATGAACGGAAGCAAATCGGAAATTTTCCGTTCGTTCAGAAAACTTCCGTTGATTGAGAGAGCTTCCGCCTGATTCAGAGAGCTGATTTCCGACGGATCACCACCCTATAAATCCGTTTCATTTCCGATCCACTTACGAGACCTTTGAGGGCTCGGATTGCTATTGTTGAACATGTTTTGCGGCTATGTGGAGGAGTCTGCGCGCCTTTAGCACCAAGGCATTGCATGTATCAGCATGGCCGAGGCCATAAATTGTATAGCAATGCATACCTGAATCAATACATTTCATGTATGCCTTATAGATGTATTTTAATGCTGACCTTAATTAGTCCTTAGCATGTAAACATTTATTTTCCCACACATCCATATAATTGCTATATTTTTTTAGACTTATGTCCTTTGTGAATTATATTTGGATTGTTGAATTTGAATCTTAATTTGTTGTAGGAGTTATTGTTTTAGTTGGTTACCTTTGCTTTGTGTAATTATTTTATATTTGGTTGCAGGAACTGCAAGATGTGCCACTCGCACTTGCTCCTGATGCCCGTTCTTTGCCTGCAGAATGCGGGCCAGGGATTCTCTAATCGGGCACTATGCAAAACCCGGGCCGTGGTGGCGAGGGCCCTCTGGCTTTTGAAGTCCAGATTTAGGTGTTTGGACCATACAGGGGAGGGGGGGGCACTGCAGTATGACCCCAACAAGGTTATACCAATATTTTAATTTACGTTTTTTAACAGGGACCACACATGCCAGAGTGGCACAACTGAGTGTCAGGGTCCTTCAGTTGGTGGGCGAGATGCAGGAGCTGCGCAACTCGTTGGGGACCACAGATGAAGAATAATGTTCTGTGGCCTGCCATTGCTATGTATTTTGTTTTTTATAGTTGTAAAAATTTGAAATTTTCAATTTTTTTTTAAATTTTATATTTTAAGATGGTATAAAAAAAACATTGCCATTTCATTTACAAAATACATTAACACAAAACTAATAGGCCCAGAAATATTTAAAGATGAATATTCACATGACCGAGAAGTGATTTGGGTAAGTTTTAGGGGGCTAAAATGGAAGAAGAACCTAACCAAGAAGTGGTTTGGGTGAGCTTTAAAGCCTCGATTCAGAGACACATTCGTCCGGGCTTCCGTAGCTGTCTGTGAAAGTTTTGGTGGGTGTTTGTCATTTTTTTGCTTTTTTTCGTCCATTTTCTACTCGCACGAACGTTCGGGAATGTGCTTCCGATGATCGGAAGCAAATCGGAACATTTCCGTTAGTTCGGATAATTTTCCAAACAAAATCGGAAATTTTCCGTTCCTTCAGAAAACTTCCGTTGATTCAGAGAGCTTCCATCTGATTCAGAGAGCTGATTTCCGACGGATCACCACCCTATAAATCCGTTTCATTTCCGATCCACTTACGAGACCTTTGAGGGCTCGGATTGCTATTGTTGAACATGTTTTGCGGCTATGTGGAGGAGTCTGCGCGCCTTTAGCACCAAGGCATTGCATGTATCCGCATGGCCGAGGCCATAAATTGTATAGCAATACATACCTAAATCAATACATTTCATGTATGCCTTATAGAAGCATTTTAATGCTGACCTTAATTAGTCCTTAGCATGTAAACATTTATTTTCCCACACATCCATATAATTGCTACATTTTTTTAGACTTATGTCCTTTGTGAATTATATTTGGATTGTTGAACTTGAATCTTAATTTGTGGTAGGAGTTCTTGTTTTAGTTGGTTACCTTTGCTTTGTGTAATTATTTTATTTGGTTGCAGGAACTGCAAGATGTGCCACTCGCCTTGCTCCTGATGCCTTTCTTTGCCTGCAGAATGCGGGCCAGGGGTTCTCTAATCGGGCACTATGCAAAACCCGGTCCGTGGCGAGGGCCCTCTGGCTTTTGAAGTCCAGATTTAGGTGTTTGGACCATACGGGGGGGGGGGGGCACTGCAGTATGACCCCAACAAGGTTATACCAATATTTTAATTTACGTTTTTTAACAGGGACCACACGTGCCAGAGTGGCACAACTGAGTGTCAGGGTCCTTCAGTTGGTGGGCGAGATGCAGGAGCTGCGCAACTCGTTGGGGACCACAGATGAAGAATAATGTTCTGTGGCCTGCCATTGCTATGTATTTTGTTTTTTATAGTTGTAAAAATGTAAAATTTTCAAAATTTTTATACATTTTATATTTTATGATGGCATCCCAAAAAAATGTTACAGTGTCATTTCATTTACAAAATACATTAACACAAAACTAATGGGCTCAGAAATATTTAAAGATGAATATTCACATGACCGAGAAGTGGTTTGGGTGAGCTTTAAGGTTCCAAAAGGGAAGATGGAGGATAGTGCTAAGTGGTTTGGGCGAGCTTTAAGGTTCCAAAAGGGAAGATGGAGGATAGTGCTAAGTGATTTAGCTAAACATTGTAGTAGAAGTGAGGGTGGCAAATATGTAGGCAAGCACTTTAATGAGTTAAGTTTGTAGTGCGCAGGCGCAAGATCGTAAGGATTCCATCTGGACGATTATTTTTTGTAAAATGGAAACAGAATCTATCGGGAAACGTAAAGGATTCGTTGGAGGATACGATGGGAAAAGGGCAAAAACGAAAGCCTACGTTGTAACATGTGCAAATGAAACGGAAAAGTCTGGATGGAAAATGACATCCGCGTAATTCGTAATCTGCCGTACGAACGGACGGAAACTTTACAGAAGGTTTTCAATGCATGCATTGAATCGCTCGAACGCTCATACGAGAACAGAAACATTTCACAGATCGGAACTAAAACGGAAGTTTTTTGTGTCTCTCTGAATCGAGGCTTAAGGGTCCAAAAGGGAAGATGGAGGACAGTGCTAAGTGATTTAGCTAAACATTGTAGTAGAAGTGAGGGTGGCAAATATGTAGGCGAGCACTTTAATGAGTTAAGTTTGTAGTGCGCAGGCGCAAGATCGTAAGGATTTCCGTCTGGACGAATATTTATTGAAAAAGGGAAACAGAATCGAACGGGAGATGCAAAGGATTCGTTGGAGGATACGATGGGAAAAGGGCAAAAACGAAAGCCTACGTTGTAACATGTGGAAATGAAACGGAAAAGTCTGGATGGAAAATGACATCCTCGTAATTCGTAATCTGCCGTACGAACGGACGGAAACTTTACAGAAGGTTTTCAATGCATGCATTGAATCGCTCGTACGCTCATACGAGAACGGAAACATTTCACAAAAAAAAAAACAGATCGGAACTAAAACGGAAGTTATTTTTTGTCTCTCTGAATCGAGGCTTATATGTATACAGCATGTCCTGTTCCAGAAGATATTCCTTAAACTTGGGTTATACATCGAGTAGATGGCGCTGGACTGCAGACACAGAAAAGTGGCTCCTCCCGGCCCCAAATATAGCAGGGACCTCCGACAAATTCCCCAGTATTGAAAAGCAGTTAAAATGGAACTGGGAGAACTATAACCATTACCAAAAACTGAACAATCACCATACAGAGGTAACTAAGAAAAATGACAACAAGGGTGGGGTGGAACAGGACGTGCGGTATACATATAATACCAATTCTACAGGTGAGTAATCACAGAATTGTATTATTCTAAGTACTCAGCACGTCCTGTTCCAGAAGATATTCCTTACACTTGGGACATCCAATAGCAGTGTCCGTAAGGTAGGGTGGGATCCCCAAAAGTAACAGCAGACCTTGAGGCCAAAAGCAGCATCAGCTAAGGCCCTAACATCAACCTTGTTAAACTTTGAAAAATTATGAACAGAAGACCAAGTAGCGGCCTTGCAAACTTGTTCAACAGAAGCTTGGTGCTGAAAAGCCCAAGAGGCACCAATAGCACGAGTGGAATGAGCAGTAAGGCGGAAGGGAGGCTCCTTCTCCTTAGCAGAGTAGGCCTGTGTCACAGCCTGACGTATCCACTTGCTGATAGTGGACTTAGCCGGAGCCAGACCTTTCTTAGGTCCAGACGGAAGCACAAAAAGAGCATCAGTCTTTTAAAACCCTCTCCTTAGGGTTACTAGGATTAGGACACAGAGAAGGCAAAACAATGTCCTGATTGAGATGAAAGGCAGAAACAACAAATCTGGCATAAAACGAAACACCACCAAACACCAAAGCCCCGCCAATTCAGAAACACACCTAACAGAAGTGATAGCCACCAAAAAGACCAAATGGACAAAGGAGCCCCTTGCAAGGGCTCACAGGGAGACCCCTGCAGGGCAGATAAGACCAAGTTCAAGTCCCAGACTGGTAACATAGGCTTACGTGGGGGACGCACATGAGTAACCCCCTGGAAAAAGGTCTTGACCAGGGGATGCTGAGCAAAGGATCTTTGGAAAATAATGGCCAAGGCAGAAACATGACCTTTCAGAGTACTGAGCTGAAGACCCAGATCCAAACCATGTTGGAGAAACTCCAGAATCCTAGAAATAGAAAACACACGACAGGGAAGCGAGTTAGACTCACACCAGTCAATGTAAGTACGCCAAACCCTATAGTAGATAGAAGAAGAGGACCTTTTCCTAGCCCTGATCATGGTATTAACCACCGAGGCAGGCAGCCCTTTTTCCATCAAGATGGAGGTTTCAACAGCCAGGCCGTCAAAGCCAGCGTTTGTAAATTGGGGTGGCATAGGTGCCCCTGAGTGAGCAGATTTGGAACCCGGGACAGGGCGCACTGATCTACTGCCAACTGCACAATGTCTGCGAACCACACTCTTCTTGGCCAACAGGGGGCCACCAGGGTGGCTGGCACCCGTCCCTGAGCTATGCCCAGCAGGGGGAAACGGGGGGAAACACAAACAGGAGCTGAAAACTCGTCCAAGACATTGCCAAGGCCAGAGGATCCTGGGACAGAGAGACAAAGACTGGAAGCTTGTGATTGTGATGGGACGCGAACAGATCCACATCCAGCTGACCCCAGCGGTGGCACAGGGACCCAGCAATTTCAGGGACTTCCAAAAGCCCCCCCAACCTGTCAGACTGGCATCCATGGTGACAGCCTCCCAACAAGGGGCCAGAAAGGATCTGCCCCCCAGCAGGTTCCTGGAGTCCAGCCACCACGACAGAGACCGCCTGGCCAGAGGGGACAGGACAAACACCTGATCCAAGGACACGGGGTCCCGATCCCATACTGACAAGAGGTGAAGCTGAAGAGGCCTCATGTGGAACTGAGCATATGGAACCGCCTCGAAGCAGGACACCATCAGGCCCACCAGCAGCATTCCCTGCCTGATGGATGGATGAGACAGAAGGAGCTGAGCTTTCTCTTGTAGACTCTCCACCTTCTGCTGAGGAAGAAAGATCTTGACCTGAGATAAATCCAGAATCATGCCCAGAAAATACTTCACCATGAAAGGAGACCGGGAAGATTTGGGGTGGTTTATCACCCAGTCGAATGACTCCAGTGTGGACACCCCCCGCTGAGTGTCCAGCTCTGCCTGATGGAAGGACTGAGAAGCGATAAGCATATCGTCCAAGTAGGAAAGAATGCGAATGCCCTGAGATCTCAGCAGAGCCATCACACCTGCCAGCACCTTGGTGAATACCCTGGGAGCCGAGGTGAGACAGAAGGGAAAGGCCACAAATTGGTAGTGCTGATCTTCCAGAGCGAATCTTGTAACCGGTGAAAACTACCTCCTGAATCCACTGGACATGATGCCTTCAGACATGAGCCAAGAGCCGAAGCCGCCCCCCCACCCAGATGGGTGAGGGCACCCCTTCATGCCTGAGGGGGCTTGGGGGAGGACTTAGGCTTGGGACCCCAGGAGGGGCCAAAGCAGCCACGTCCTCTGCCCCTGAAATCTCCACGGGCTCCAGCAAAGGAAGCTCCCCGTCCAATTCTGGAGCCCCGGAAGAGAAAAGGCACCTGAACCCCGAAAGGACCGGGGCTGCCTTCTACGCTGAGGTAACTTGCCTCCCTTACCTTAGCAAACAAGTCCAGACATTCTCCAAAGAGGCGCAGCCCCTTGAAGGGAAACCCAGTGAGAGCCTTCTTAGCAGCGTTGTCAGCTGCCCACTGGCGCAGCCAGACTGAGCGACGTATCGCCACCAACAAGGCAGATGCCCTGCCACACATTCTAATGGTATCATCCAAGGCAGAGAGAACATATGCAACAAATTCCTCACAAAGCAGAAGAGCTCTATACTCTTCACTACCAGCATCATCAGGGGCCCCATCTAAGAGACCCCTGAGCAGGCTTTTAATAGCAACAGCCGTAATGGCAGAAGCACAGACCGGAAGCAGCGCGGTCCCCACACAGGCAAAGGCATGGCAAGCCAGCTGATCTATGCGCCTGTCCTCCCCATCCCTCAGTGTAGTAGAGTCAGGGGAATGCATGACGGATGTGTTGGACAACCCCAGAACTGGAGCATCCACTTCGGGAGGACATGACCACCGTTTAACCATTTCAGCAGGAAAGGGATACCGCTTATCCTAACTCTTTGGCACCCTGGGGAGTTCCCACTCCTTGAGCACCAGATTATTAAAATGAGCTTGTTCAGGAAACTCCAAGCGTGGTTTAACAGTATGAAACAGCTCCCCCTGCTGCCCCGGAGCCACAGCAGGAGGAGAGATACAGAGTACTTCAAAAATGTGAGCTAAAAGCCTATCAGTATCATCTGAAGCCCATGGGCCAGACCCAGAATCGGCACCATACACCCTAGATTGTTCCTCAGATGATTCTGAATCAGAAAATTGTTCCCCCCTCTTCCAGGGGGGTATAACCGGTAACGTCAAAAATTCCTCAGCCTCCATAAGAAAGAGGGAAACACCAGGTGATAAATGCCGCTTCTTAGCAGAAGCCTTACGCGGGCCAGACCCAGCAATATGTCTCTCAATGCTGGCTACCCGTGCAGCCAAATCAGGTTGAGACTCCCCACTGGTATGCACCTCACTAGGAGTCAGATGTAAGCGTGGGGGGGTAGGCGAAGCCAGAGGGAGAACAGGCCCAGCCGCCGGTAACCCAGACTGCAGCGCAAGCGTCTGCTGGGCGCAGGGTACACACACCCTGACATCACTTATAGGGGATACCCCACACGCCACAAACAGCCGGGCTTGTCCCGAAGGAACCCCGAGCACATTATCCTGAGAAGCCTCCATATGGTGATTATTGTGGCACAATAGGCCAATTGGGATTGACGCCAATAAGGCTACCCGGGATGTCCCAATAGCCCGCTAGGGAAGTGGGAGATATACAATGCAATAGCCCTCCAATAAGTAGTTAACGCTAAATAGAGGGGATAGGACCGGGAGAAACCACAAAAAAGTTTGACCCGCCTGTAAGACATAAAGCAAAGAACCCGTAAGCATAATACAAAGAAAAGTAAAGAAAAGCCAGCCCACAGGGGCACTTACAAACTGCGATAGGGGGACACCAGACGCGCAGCACAGGAGCTCCAAAACGGTGCCTGCATATACCCCGATGCCTCCCCCCCTCCGAAGAGCGCGAAAACGCGCCCCTGTGACAAGTCCAGCCATGTCACCGCCGTCCGCGGAGCGGAGTACAAGCACGCGGCGGCAATAGCAAACCAGTGCAACCAATACAAAAGTCTTAGCAAAAATACAATTCTGTGAATACTCACCTGTAGAATTGGTATTATGACTATACAGTACGTCCTGCTCCAAATAGAATACTTACATTCGGGCATTACTCCACCAGACGGCACTGGACTGCAGAGACATCGAAAATAGGCTCCTCCCGGCCCCTCAAATACCCAGGGACCTCCCACAATCCCCAGAATTGAAAAGCAGTTAACGAGAAGCCGGGAGAAATAACACAACCCAAACTAGTAACTATAACAATAACAATCACCATACAGGGGATCCAAGATAATGCAAAACCAAGGGTGGGGTGGAGCAGGACGTACTGTATACTCCTAATACCAATTCTACAGGTGAGTATTAACAGATTTGTATTATTCTTAGTATACAGTACGTCCTGCTCCAGATAGAATACTTACAATCGGGACATCGCAATAGCAGTGTTCATAAAGTAGGGTGGGATCCCCAAAAAGGTAACAGCAGACAGTTTAAATCACTGCCGCCTGCAAAGCCTTGCGGCCAAAAACAGCATCAGCTGAGGCCCTAACATCAACCTTGTAAAACTTTGAAAAGGTATGAACAGAAGACCAAGTAGCGGCCTTGCAAACTTGTTCAACAGAAGCTTGGTGCTGAAAAGCTCAAGAAGCACCAATAGCACAAGTAGAATGAGCAGTAAGGAGGAAGGGAGGATTCTTCCCCTTCGCAGAGTAGGCCTGAATTACAGCCTGAAAAGCTCAAGAAGCACCAATAGCACAAGTAGAATGAGCAGTAAGGCGGAAGGGAGGATTCTTCCCCTTAGCAGAGTAGGCCTGAATTACAGCAACAGGGGGAGAAATGGACAGAACCTCAAAAATCTGAGCCAACAGTCTATCAGTATCATCCGGGGCCCAGGGGTCAGAGCCAGAATCGTCATGACCCCTGGGCCTCTCTCGTTAGATGACCCGAGTCGGAGAATAGCTCCCCTTCATCTGAAGGGGTATAGCCACAAAGATGCCAAAACTCCTCAGTTTCCATAGGGAAAAGAGTGACATTAGGCGTTAAGTGCCGCTTTTTAGCAGGGGCCTTACGCGCCAAGGTATTAGCAATTAACTTCTCAACACTAGCCAGTCTAGAAGACACATCAGGCTGAGAATCCCCACTTGTATGCAACTCAGTAGGAGTGAGATTTAAGCTTGGGGGGGTAGGTGAAGTGAAACAAGGTGCAGGTCCAGCCACTGGAAGGCCAGATTGCAGAGCAAGCACCTGCTCGGTACAAGGTTCACAGACCCGCGCATTGTCAGCGCTAATAGGGGACACCCCACAAGCTACACACAGCCGGGCTTGTCCCGAAGGAACCCCGGTCACATTATCCTGAGATGCCTCCATATGGTGATTACAGCGGCACTATAGGCCGATAGGGATTAACGCTATACAGCAACCCGGGATGCCCCAATAACCCGCTAGGGAAGTGGGAGTAATTACACTAGGCCTCACAAGTTAACCAACTAATAGAGGGCCGGGAGAAGCCAATGGGTTCGCCCGTCTGAAAGACACAATCAAATGAGCCGTAAGCAGACAATAATTGAAAAGTGGTAATAAAGCCGCCCGCGAGGGCACTTACGGACCGCGGAGGGTAGAAGCCCGTCACGGAGAAGCCGACCAAGCAGACAAAATGGCGTCGGTATACCTCGAGGGGCGGGCCTGCACAAGCAATGACGCGGAACGCACCAAAGACAGGCCCCGCCCCCCAAAGAGCATGAATCCAACACGTTGAAAAAAAGGCACGCGGCGGCGGCAACTTTTAAAAATATAATGTAAAAACAAGTCAACGCAGCGGCTGACACAAGGCATACACAAAGCCAATGCACGTATAAGCATACATACACACACCCCCCCCTCTTTTCCCCCGAAGGCTGCAGGAGAGTGAGGGAGGACAGCGGCCACTTAAAGTAGGGCCCACCGATAGACAGGGACGGGGACAATAGTGCGGGAGGGGCATCCCATAGAGGCTCACCATATGCCTGAACCACCTACCCTTTGGTGGGGGATTGCCGTGGAGCAGCGCTCCTAAGCACCTAACAGCGGTGCTGCCTACCTTCACCCGACCAGCGCAGCCAAGGCTGGGAGGCACATTACTAATGGAACGGGTGGGAATAGTCCTACAGGGCCGCAGGCTAATAAGCCCCGCTCACCTGCGAGTAGAGAGAGCCATCATCTTGTCCTTCGCAGTCCAGACTGCAGAGAAAATCTGGGGATTGTGGGAGGTCCCTGGGTATTTGAGGGGCTGGGAGGAGCCTGTTTTCGATGTCTATGCAGTCCAGCGCCATCTGGCGGAGTAATACCCGATAGTAAGTATTCTATCTGGAACAGGACGTACTGTATACTAAGAATAAGAAAAACATAGTAATATATACACCCCCCCCCAGAGTTCTACCCAGGGTGAGCGAAGGGGAAGCAGCGGACCTAAGAGGAGCCTAACTGAGGGGACAGGCGAGGGGCAAACGGCCACGAGAGGGACATCCCATAAGGCTCACCACGGGCCTGTACCGCCTACCCTTTGGTGGGGGACCTAGCAGTGGTGCTGCCTACCATCACCCGACCAGCGCAGCCTAAGCTGGGAGGCAGTGAAAAGGAACGGGTGGGAATAGTCCTACAGGGCCGCAGGCTAATAAGCCCCGCTCATCTGCGAGTAGAAAGAGCCATCTTCTAGTCATCGCAGCCCAGACTGCAGAGAAGAACTGGGGATTTTGTGGGAGGTCCCTGGTATATATGGGGCCGGGAGGAGCCACTTTTCTGTCTCCGCAGTCCAGCGCCTTCTACTGGATGTATAACCTAAGAGTAAGGAATATCTTCTGGAACAGGATGTGCTGTATACTTAGAATAGGGAGTTTTCCTTTAAAGCTACCTGTTGATGCCAAACTTGTAATGACTTTGTCTGTGTCAAAAGACATTTCAATAGAAAATTCACAGTGACAGCTAGATTTAAGAAGCTCTACAAATAAACAATTCTGCATCTATATTTCTCAGGAATTGAGAACTGCTGGGTGATTTGACAGTGGAATATGTAATTAGGATGAAAGGCAAAAGTGCTGGCAATTTTCTAGCAGTAAAACACTTTTTAAAGTCAAGTTAAGAGAAAAAATGATTTAACCTGCTGAAAACTATGGAAGAGCTTTCTACACTGAGAAAATGTGAGTAATACAACATTTTTAAATGTTTCTTTGGCAGAACTAATAAAGCTGATGACTGGCAAGATTTTTTTTCTATGCCACTACAGTAAATAATCTAAAATCACAACACACTGGAAATCATTTTATATTCTATGAAGTGCATACTGTATTCTAAATGGGAGGTATTAAAACATGCACATTATTCCCTACATCACTTTATATAGGACCACCAATTATTTTTGGCGATGTAGAAAGTAGGTTATACAAATGTGAAAAAATAATACATAGGGAATACCCTGTGTAAGAACTTGAGTTAGAACTGACTGTTCTGCAAACAGCATTTGCGGGGCAAGTTCTTATTTAGGGGCTGATTTACTAAGCATTCGCTGCCCATTTACCATGCTTTTGCTAATTTGCTGCAATTACTATGCTAAAAATGGCTTTTTCACCAGGTGAAGGTCGAGTGGAATGCCGCAGAACAGATTTTCAGTGCGCCAGCTTTTAGCAGCGAACCCTACAGAAATCAGTGTCATTTTCAACAAGATTTTTATGTAATACTTAGATTTTTATGGTCCCAAAGCCAACTAGTATTGCTCTTTATTTATTGTTATAACTATTTTTGGTGCTTCCCAAACACCCCAGACACTCCAGAGACACCACACATACATTCAGGGACACATTCCATGCTGCCATTAACTGTTAAGTGGGTTTTCAGCACACTTGTTTTGTGAAAGCAAAATGCGTGCCGTCGCAGTTCACCTGCTGTTATGCGCACCCTTTTCACTAGTAAATGTCATACATTTTGACCAGCGAACTGCTGCAAATACACTGTGAAATGCTGGCAGATAATCAGTTTAGTCAGTAGTTGACTGCTGCCACAATATAGCTCAGAACACCAGGCTATTACACACTTGCGCTACACATGGTGAACCGAGCCAGTTGACAAACAGCCACAAGTGTAGTAAATCAGACCCTAAATGTACTACTTTTACTTAAAGAAGACCAACCCCTCTATTTTGCTATGCTCCTTTCCCTATGGGACATCTGCAGTGGCATTTCTACTCTAGGCCCCAGCAGACTGAATGTCTGAAGGCCAGGGTGGTCAAAAATACAATTCTGTGATTACTCACCTGTAGAATTGTCATTATGAGTATACAGTACGTCCTGCTCCAGATAGAATACTTACATTCGGGTACTACTCCGCCAGATGGCGCTGGACTGCAGAGACATTGAAAACAGGCTCATCCTGGCCCCTCAAATACCCAGGGACCTCCCACAATCCCCAGAATTGAAAAGCAGTTAACGAGAAGCCGGGAGAAATAAACAACCCAAACTAGTAACTATAACAATTATAACAATCACCATACAGGGGATCCAAGACAATGCAAAAACCAAGGGTGGGGTGGAGCAGGATGTACTGTATACTCATACCAATTCTACAGGTGAGTAATCACAGAATTGTATTATTCTTAGTATACAGTACGTCCTGCTCCAGATAGAATACTTACATTCAGGACATCCAATAGCAGTGTCCATAAAGTAGGGTGGGATCCCCAAAAAAGGTAACAGCAGACAGTTTAAACCACTGCCGCCTGCAAAACCTTGCGGCCAAAAATACAATTCTGTGAAATACTCACCTGTAGAATTGGTATTGTAAGTATACAGTACGTCCTGCTCCAGATAGATTACTTACACTTGGGTTATCCTCCGCCAGATGGCGCTGCACTGCAGAGACATGTAAAACAGGCTCCTCCCTGCCCCTCAAATACCCGGGGACCTCCCACAAATCCCCAGCATTGAAAAGCAGTGAACAAGAAGCCGGGAGAATTTAACCACCCAAAAACTGGTAACTATAACAATGATAACAATCACCATACAGGGGATCCAGAATAATGCAACAAACCAGGGTGGGGTGGAGCAGGACGTACTGTATACTTATAATACCAATTCTACAGGTGAGTATTTCACAGAATTGTATTATTCTTAGTATACACTACGTCCTGCTCCAGATAGATTACTTACACTTGGGACATCCAATAGCAGTGTCCATAAAGTAGGGTGGTATCCCCCAACAAAAGGTAACAGCAGACTGCCGCCTGCAAAACCTTGCGGCCAAAAACAGCATCAGCTGAGGCCCTAACATCAACCTTGTAAAACGTTGAAAAGGTATGAACAGAAGACCAAGTAGCGGCCTTGCAAACTTGTTCAACAGAAGCCTGGTGCTGGAAGGCCTAAGAGGCACCAATAGCACGAGTAGAATGAGCAGTAACGCAGAAGGGAGGACTCTTCCCCTTAGCAGAATAGGCCTGAATCACATCCTGACAAATCCATTTGCTAATAGAAGACTTGGCAGGAGCAAAACCCTTCCTAGGACCAGAAGGGACCACAAAAAGAGCATCAGTCTTCCTGAAAGCCGCAGTGACTACCAGGTAATACTTCAGACACCTGACCACATCCAATGAATGCAAAACCCTTTCCTTAGCGTTGCTAGGATTAGGACACAATGAAGGAAGAACAATATCCTGGTTCAAATGAAAAGCAGACACCACCTTAGGCAGGAAATCCGGCTTAAAGCGGAACACCACCTTGTCCTGGTGTCTCTCAAAGTATGGGGGCTGGATAGACAGAGCCGCCAGCTCAGACACACGCCTGACCAAAGTAATAGCCACCAGAAAGACAACCTTGAGGGTAAGTACAGCCAGAGCAGCATCCTGAATAGGCTCAAAGGGAGCACCCTGCAAGGCAGACAAAACCAAGTTCAAGTCCCAAACAGGGACCATAGGCTTGCGTGGGGGACGCACATGAGTGACCCCCTGAAAGAAGGTCTTAACCAAGGGATGCTGAGCAAAAGACTTCTGAAAGAAGACAGACAGGGCAGAAACCTGACCCTTCAGAGTACTGAGTTTTAGACCCAACTCCAAACCATGCTGTAAAAACTCCGGAACCCTAGGGACTAAGAACTCCCTACAGGGGAGAGACCTAGACTCACACCAATCAATGTAGGTAAGCCATACCCTATAATAGATGGCAGAAGAAGTCTTCTTCCTAGCCTGCACCATGGTATCCACCACCGAGGCAGACAAGCCTTTCTCCATCAAGATGGAGGTTTCAAGAGTTTGTAAATAGGGATGGCGTAAGGAGCCCTAAGTGAGCAGATCTGGCGCCCCCGGCAGGACGTACTGGTCTACTGCCATTTGCACCACGTCTGTGAACCACACTCTTCTTGGCTACCTGGGGGCCACCAGAATCACTGGCACCCCTTCCAGAGCAATCTTGCGCAGGACCCTGCCCAGCAGGGGGAACGTAGGAAAGACATACAAGAGCCGAAATTCCTTCCATGACATTGACAGAGCATCCGTGGCCAAGGCCAGAGGATCCTGAGACAGGGAGACAAAGGCCGGGAGCTTGTGATTGTGACGGGATGCGAACAGATCCACATCCGGTAGACCCCAACGGTGACACAGGGACTGGAATACCCTGTTGCAGAGGGACCACTCCCCCTGACAGGAAGTCCCCCTGCTCAGAGAGTCTGCCAGTAGATTCTCTGCCCCCGGGATATACACAGCCGAAATGCATTGAACATTGGCCTCCGCCCATGTCAGAACCCGCAACACTTCCTGGAGGGCACCTCTGCTCCGGGTCCCTCCCTGATGGTTGATGTAGGCAACCGCCGTCCTGTTGTCTGAGCGCACCTGCACAGACATTCCCTGCAGGTGATCGGTCAACTGCTCCAGTACCAACCTGATTGCCCAAAGTTCCAGAATGTTGATGGGTAAGTGGGCCTCCTGAGGGCCCCACCTCCCCTGGAACCACAGGGACTTACAGAATCCCCCCCAACCTGACAGACTGGCATCCGTGGTGACCGTCTCCCAGGAGGGGGACAGAAAGGACCTGCCCTTTAGTAAGTTCTTGTGGTCCAGCCACCACGAGAGGGACCCTCTGACCAAGGGGGGAAGCACACAAACCCCGTCCAAGGACGTGGGGTCCTTGTCCCATACTGACAGAAGGTGAAGCTGCAGAGGCCCCAAATGGAACTGAGCAAAGGGCACCGCCTCGAAGCTCGCCACCATTAGGCCCACCAGCTGCATTCCCTGCCCGAGGGAGGGCTGGGGGCACGAGAGCAGGAACCTCACCTTCCACCTTCTGTTGAGGAAGGAATATCCGTGACTGAACCATATCCAGAATCATCCCCAGGAATGGGGTCACCGACGAAGGGGACAGAGAGGACTTGGGGTGATTGATCACCCAGCCGAAAGACTCCAAGGTGGACACCACCAGCTGGGTGTCCAGCTCTCCCTGCTGTAGGGACCGCGATGTGATGAGAATGTCGTCCAGGTAGGGCAGCATGCGTATGCCCCCTGACCTTATCAGAGACATCACCCCCGCCAGCAACTTGGTGAACACTCTAGGGGCTGAAGTGAGGCCACAAATTGGTAATGTTGATCTTTCAACGCGAATCTGAGAAACCTTTGATGTCCCGGGAAAACAGGGATGTGAAGGTAAGCATCTTTGATGTCCACAGACGTCATAAAATCCCCTGGGCGGAGAGAGCCGATGGCCGAGCGCAGAGTTTCCATGCGAAAGCGCCTGTTCTTGACAAACTTGTTGAGGATCTTTAAATCCAGAATGGGCCTGACTGAACCATCTTTTTTGGGCCCCGTGAAAAGGTTGGAATAGAACCCCTTGCCCAATTCTCTTAAAGGGACCCTGCAAATGACCCCCAGATCTAGCAGTCCTTGCACGGCCTGCATCAAGACCTGAGCTGATACAGGGTCCTGGGGGACCTGGGACCTGATGAATCTTGTGGGGGGCCACACAGCAAACTCTATCTTGTAACCAGAGGACACTACCTCCTGAATCCACCGGTCTGAGACTTGGCGCCTCCAGACGTGCGCAAAGTGCGGTAGCCGTCCCCCCACCCCGACGGGCGAGGGCGCCCCATCATGCCTGAGGGGTCTTGGGAGGGGCTTTGGGTTTGGACCCCCAGGAGGAGCCAGGACATTGTCCTCTGCTCCTATGCCAGGAATCTGCGTGAGCCCCCGCGAAGGACATCCCTTTCCCCTGCTTAGCGCCTCGGTAGGGGACTGAAAGGGGGCCCTGGCTCCGAAAGGGCCGGGACTGCCGCCTGCGCTGGGGTAACTTACCTCCTATAACAAAGAGGTCTAGGTGGTCCCCAAACAGGTGTAGCCCATTAAATGGAAGCCCAGTAAGGGCTTTCTTAGCAGCATTGTCAGCAGCCCACTGGCGCAGCCATACCGCACGGCGTATAGCTACCGCCAAGGCGGAAGATCTGGCACACATCCTAATAGCATCATCCGATGCAGACAGGATAAAGTTTACAAACACATCACAGTTAGACAGTGCATTAATCGTATCAGGTGGCAATTCGTCTGGGCCATCAAGTGCATTCCTGACCATGACCCTGAGCGCCACCGAAGTAATGGCCAAGGCGCAGACCGGGCGCAACGCCGCCCCCCCAAATGCAAAGGCATGGCATGCCAATTGGTCAATGCGCCGGTCCTCAGAGTCCCGCAGCGTAGTAGTGTCGGGAGAGTGCATAATAGAGGTGTTAGACAGCCCCAGAATAGGAACATCGACCTCGGGGGCGATGACCAGCACTTGACCATATCAGCAGGAAAAGGATACTTCCTGTTCAAACTCTTAGGAATCCCGGAAAGTCTACTGGGATGTTCCCACTCCTTAAACAAGAGGTTATTGGAATGGGTTTGCTCAGGAAATTCCAATCGAGCCTTAGCAGTATGAAATAGCTCACCCCTTTGCCTGGGAGCCGCAACAGGGGGAGAGATGGACAAAACCTCAAAAATCTGAACCAGCAGTTTGTCAGTATCATCCGGGGTCCAGTGATCAGAGCCAGAATCGTCATGAACCCATGACTTCTCGTCAGATGCCCCTGAGTCAGAGAACAGCTCCCCTTCATCCGAGGGGGTATAGCCATATAGATGCAAAAACTCATCAGCCGGGCTTGTCCCAAAATATGGGATGCCTCCATATGGTGATTACTAGGCACAATAGGCCAGTAGGGATTGACGCTGAAGCTACCCTGGATGCCCCAATGAACCGCAGGGAACTGGTAATTATACTAGGCCCAACTGGCAATTACACCGGGCCGGGAGAAGCCACTGGATTCAACAGTCTGAAAGACATAATGAGAATAAGGGGTGTCAGAACCATGCGCAGTAAGCAAGGGCCCTTACAGACCAACGAAAGGAGAGGGACCGTTACCACGCGTGTGCACGACTACACCTCAAACTGGCGCCAAGCGAACCTCGAAGGGCGGGCCAGACGCGGAGCGCGCCAAGCCAGGTCCCCGCCCCCCCGAAGAACACGAAGCTCTAAGACAGCCGTCAATGTTGTCATGAGGAGCGAAGTGTATGACGCACTTAGAATACATGACTTGCCAAGGATGGCGCCCGGCGCAGAACATCCATGAAGGAAAAATGGCGCGCGCGGCGGCGGCAGTTACACAAGTAAAAAAGCAAATCAGCACGGCGTCTGACACCACATATACAAGTCAAGGACATTACTAAGGCCGTAAGCGTGTAATCACAATACACTGGGACCAAACACACCCCCCCCCCTTCTTTCCCCCCGGGCTATGGGGGGGAACGAGGGAGGATGGCGACCCTTTGTACGGGGCCCACCGCTACACGGGGCATGGGCAATAATGCTGGAGGGGCATCCCCCTAGAGGCTCACCATCAGCCTAAACCGCCTACCCTTTGGTGGGGGACTGCGGTGGAGCATGGCTCCATAAGCACGCATGGTGCTGCCTACCCTCACCCGACCAGCGCTGCCCAGGCTGGGAGGCACATCACGAGGACGACGGGTGGGAGTAGTCCAACAGGGCCGCAGGCTTTAATAGCCCAGCTCACCTGCGAGACAGTGATATGTGATGTGATGTCTTCGCAGTCGGCACTGCAGAGCAATCTGGGGATTTGTGGGAGGTCCCCGGGTATTTGAGGGGCCGGGAGGAGCCTGTTTTACATGTCTCTGCAGTGCAGCGCCATCTGGCGGAGGATAACCCAAGTTTAAGTAATCTATCTGGAGCAGGACGCACTGTATACTAAGAATAACAGCATCAGCTGAGGCCCTAACATCAACCTTGTAAAACTTTGAAAAGGTATGAACAGAAGACCAAGTAGCGGGCCTTGCAAACTTGTTCAACATAAGCCTGGTGCTGAAAATCCCAAGAGGCACCAATAGCACGAGTAGAATGAGCAGTAAGGTGGAAGGGAGGATTCTTCCCCTTAGCAGAGTAGGCCTGAATCACAGCCTGAAGGATTCAATTGCTGATAGTAGACTTGGCAGGAGCCAAACCCTTCCTAGGACCAGAAGGAACCACAAAAAGAGCATAAGTTTTTCTGTCCTGGTATCTCTCATAGTAGGGGGGCTGAATGGAAAGCGCCGCCGACTCAGATACACGCCTAACAGAGGTGATAGCAACCAAAAAGACAACTTTGTGAGTAAGAATGGCCAGAGCAGCATCCTGCACAGGTTCAAAGGGAGCACCCTGCAAGGCTGACAAAACCAAGTTCAAATCCCAAACAGGCACCATAGGCTTACGTGGGGAACATGAGTAACCCCCTGGAAAAAAGTCCTGATCAGAGGATGCTGAGCAAAAGACTTCTGGAAGAAAACAGCCAGGGCAGAAACATGACCCTTCAGAGTACTGAGTTGGAGCCCCAGCTCCAACCCATGCTGCAGGAACTTCAGAACCCTGGGAATAGAAAACACACGACAGGGAAGAGACTTACTCACACCAGTCAATGTAGGCACGCCAAACCCTGTAATAAATGGAAGAAGAAGATTTCTTCCTAGCCTTTATCATGGTGTCAACAACCGAGGCCGACAGCCCCTTCTCCATCAAGATGGAGGTTTCAGCAGCCAGGCCGTCAAAGCCAGAGTTTGTAAATTGGGATGGCGTAAGGGGCCCTGAGTGAGCAGATCTGGCACCCTGGGCAGAACGTACTGATCTACTGCCAGTTGCACCACGTCTGCGAACCACACTCTTCTTGGCCACCTGGGGGCCACCAGAATTGCTGGCACCCCCTCCAGAGCAATCTTGCGCAGAACCCTGCCCAGCAGGGGGAACGGAGGGAAGACATACAGAAACAAAGTCCTGCCATGACATTGCTAGAGCATCCGCGGTCAAAGCCAGAGGATCCTGGGACAGGGAGACAAAGGCTGGAAGCTTGTGATTGTGACGGGACGCAAACAGATCCACATCTGATGATTGATGTAGGCAACTGCCGTCTGGTTGTCCGAGCGCACCTGAACAGGCAGGCCCCGAAGGTGAGGAGTCAACTGAGCCAGAACTAACCTGATCGCCCGCAGCTCCAAGACGTTGATAGGTATGTGGGCCTACTGAGGGCCCCACCTCCCCTGGAACCGCAGGGACTTCCAGAAACCCCCCCAACCTGACAGACTGGCATCTGTGGTGACCGTCTCCCAGGGAGGGGTAAGAAAGGATCTGCCCCCCAACAGGTTCCTTGAGTTCATCCACCACAAGAGGGACCTCCTGAACCGAGGGGAGAGCACAAAGACCCCGTCCAGGGACGCTGGGTCCTTGTCCCATACTGACAATAGGTGAAGTTGCAGAGGCCTCAAGTGGAACTGAGCATAAGGGACCGCTTCGAAGCATGCCACCATCAGGCCCACCAGCTGCATCCCCTGCCTGATGGAGGGGTGAGGACAAGATAGGAGGAACTGAGCCTGTGCAATCAGACTGTCCACCTTCTGTTGAGGAAGGAAAATCCTTGCCTGAACTGTATCCAGATTCATTCATAGGAACGGAGTTACCAAGGAAGGGGACAGTGAAGACTTGAGGTGGTTGATCACCGATCCAAAAGACTCCAGAGTGGACACCACCAGCTGAGTATCCAACTCTGCCTGATGAAGAGATTGGGAAGTGATGAGAATGTCGTCCAGATAGGGAAGCACACGGACACCCTGATACCTGAGCAGAGACATCACGCCAGCCAGCACCTTGGTGAACACCCTGGGAGCTGAAGTGAGACCAAAGGGCAACGCTACAAACTGGTAGTGTTGATCCATCAGAGCGAACCTGAGGAACCTTTGATGACCTGGGAATACAGGAATATGGAGGTAAGCATCTTTGATGTCCACAGAAGTCATGAAGTCCCCTTGGCGCAGGGAGCTGATGGCAGAGCGCAGAGTTTCCATGCGAAATCGCCTGCCCCTGACAAATTTGTTGGAGGATCTTTAAGTCCAGGATGGGCCTGACTGAACCATCTTTTTTGGGGACTGTGAATAGGTTGGAATAAAAGCCCTTGCCTTTTTCTCTTAAGGGGACCTGGCAGATGACCCCCAGCTCCAGGAGGCCTTGTACTGCTTGCACTAGCTCCTGAGCGGACGCAGGGTCCTGAGGAATCCAGGATCTGATGAACCTTGGAGGGGGTCAAGCAGCAAACTCTACTTGTAACCGGAGGACACTACCTCCTGAATCCACCGGTCTCCAGACGTGAGCAAAGTGCTGCAGCCGCCCCCCCATCCGGATGGGTGAGGGCGCCCCCTCATGCCTGAGGGGGCTTGGGGGATGATTTTGCTTTGGAACCCCAGGAGGGGCCAGGACGTCCACAGCCTCTGCCCCTACCCCAGAAATCTCCCAGGGACCCAGGAAAGGAAACCCCCCTCCCTTGTCTAGCACCACTGTAAGGGGAGGAGAAGGAACCCTGACCCCGAAAGGGCCGAGATTGCTGCCTGTGCTGGGGTAACCTGCCTCCCTTAGCAAAAAGGTCCAAGTGGTCCCCAAACTGGCGCAGTCCTTTGAAGGGAACACCAGTGAGGGCCTTCTTGGCAGCGTTGTCAGCAGCCCACTGGCGTAGCCAAACCGAGCGGCGTATAGCCACCACAAGGGCAGATGTCCTGGCACACATTCTAATGGTGTCATCCAAGGCAGAGAGGACAAAATTTACAAAAACATCACAACTGGAGAGTGCATTGAACACCTCACACGGCAAATCATCAGGGGCACTATCAAGTATATTTCTGATAAGGGTTCTAGTGGCCACAGCAGTAATAGCGGAGGCACAGACCGGGCGCAGCGCCGTCCCCGCACATGCAAGGGCATGGGATGCCAGCTGGTCAATGCCCCGGTCCTCAGCATCCCGCAGGGTAGTAGAGTCAGGGGAATGCATGACAGAGGTGTTAGATGATAGATGAGCCTGAGTCAAAGAAAAGCTCCCCTTTATCAGACGGGGTATAGCCACAAAGATTAAAAAACTCCTCAGTTTCCATAGGGAAAAGAGTGACATTAGGCGTTAAGTGCCGCTTTTTAGCAGGGGCCTTACGCGCCAAGGTATTAGCAATCAACTTCTCAACAGTAGCCAGTCTAGAAGACACATCAGGTTGAGAATCCCCACTTGTATGCAACTCAGTAGGAGTGAGATTTAAGCTTGGGGGAGTAGGCGAAGTGAAACGAGGTGCAGCCACTGGCAGGCCAGATTGCAATGCAAGCACCTGCTCAGCACAAGGTACACAGACCCGCGCCTTGTCAGCGTCAGCATGAGGCTGCCCACACGCTACACACAGCCAGTCTTGTCCCGAAGGAACCCCGGGCACATTATCCTGGGATGCCTCCATATGGTGATTATAGCGGCACTATAGGCCGTTGGGGATTAACGCTCTACAGCAACCCCGGATGCCCGAATAACCCGCTAGGGGAGTGGGAGTATTACACAAGGCCTAACAAGTTAATAAATAATAGAGGGCCAGGAGAAGCCAAAGGGTTCGCCCAGCCTGAAAGACATAAGGGGAGAAGACCGTAAGCACACAGTAATAAAAAGTAGAAAAAAATACAGCCGCTCGCGAGGGCACTTACGGACCGCGGTAGGTAGAGGTGCATCGCGCATGGGCCAACCAAGCAGGTTAAAGATGGCGTCGGTACACCTCGAGGGGCGGGCCGGTATCAGCGATGACGCGGAGCGCGCCGTAGACGGGCCCCGCCGCCCCCCGAAGAGCGCGAAGCCATGACAAGCAGCCAATGACGGCGCACCAGCGCCTGAGGTAACACCGCCGCCAAGCGCGGAACACAGTGACATAAAAGGCGCGCGGCGGCAACTTTGAAAACAGTAAAGGAAAGCAAGCCAGCGCAGCGGCTGACACAAGGCAGAAAGAATAAAGTATAAGGTGTAAAGCACAGAATGTATAGCATACACATTTACACACACCCTCTTTTTCCCCCGAAGGCTTCAAGGAGAATGAGGGAGGACAGCGGCCACTTAAATAGGGCCCACCGATAGGCAGGGGCAAGGGGGAATAGTGCGGGAGGGGCATCCCATAGAGGCTCACCATAAGCCTGAGCCGCCTACCCTTTGGTGGGGGATTGCGGTGGAGCAGCGCTCCTAAGCACCTAACAGCAGTGCTGCCTACCTTCACCCAACCAACGCAGCCAAGGCTGGGAGGCATATTACTAGTGGAACGGTTGGGAATAGTCCTACAGGGCCGCAGGCTAATAGCCCCGCTCACCTGCGAGTAGAGAGTCATTTCTTGTCCTTCGCAGTCCAGACTGCAGAGAAATTCTGGGGATTTGTGGGAGGTCCCTGGGTATTTGAGGGGCCGGGAGGAGCCTGTTTTCGATGTCTCTGCAGTCCAGCGCCATCTGGCGGAGTAATACCCACTTGTAAGTAATCTTTCTGGAGCAGGACGTACTGTATACTAAGAATATTACCGTCATGCGCAGGCTTTACTTTGGGGTGTTTGGCAACTCTTCTCTTGACAGTAGCTATGCATGTTGGGTACCATTCTGTTCAGGGGATTTTGCGATTTCAGATTTTACTTGTTTTTTCTTGTTTGCATATAGTTTTTTTTTTTTTTTAGGAAAATGTGACTTTTCGATTCTTCTTTTTTATTATTTTTTAGGGAAACTCTGTGCAACCAAATAATTTATTTAAGGATTACTTCCAGAAAACTGTGCCCATGTCAACAAGCCTGGTACGCCTAGAAAGCTTGAGGTGTGTACTTCCAGAGAATGTATAGTTTGTGGGGGGTATTTCAAATGTAAAGGGTTGTTTTTCTGGAAAAACTACAAGGTGCGCTTAGCACAGTTGTATTTTATCTGAAAATCTCATAAAGCGCTGTTTGTTTGGGGGGAGTCTTCTGGGCAGGGCAGGCTGGAAAGGGTGTCTATCAATACATATGTGGTACCGCTGTGACCGGGAGAAATTGGGGTTTCACACGCAATAAGATTTTTATTGACAAACTTACATTTTTTATTACAAAAAACACTACAAATTGCAAAAAATAGATTTTTTTTTTTATTTTTTTGCACATATTTCACCCAAAAGTATTGAGAATACACAAAAAAAGGCCAAACAAGACATTGCATGTTGAAGCTCAGACTCTGCTAAAAAAAACAATATATAATTTTCCTGGAAAATCCCTGGAAATCCCTTCAAAAATCAAGGTTGAACATATGTAGCGCCAAATAGTGAAACGTGGTCTGGCAACAAAGGGTGACAAAAATTCTAGGAAGGCTGGCACTTAAAGGGTTAAAGGGTAGGGTTGCCAAACAATCCAGAGTAAAGCATGCACTTTTTCAACCAAAACAACCCTTTATGTTCAAAATACCCAGAAACCACATATATACCCCGAAAATACACACATTAAGCTTTCTAGACATACCCGGCTTGTTGTAGTGGGTTCATCGTTCTGGCTGCAATCCCTCAGAGAGTTATTTGATTGCACAGGGTTTCCCAAAAAAATGTATAAAAAGCAGAATAAAAAGCACATTTCCTAAAATATCAATATTCAAAACAAGTAAAAACAAGCTAAATCTGAAAGTGCAAGGGCCCCCCGAACAGAACAATACTCAACATGCATAGCTACTTTTAACCCTTTTTACTGCCAGCCCACTTGAGATGTTGTCACCCCATGTTGAAAAGTCATTTTTCACCATTTTGCGCTATGTTAACTGTAATTTGTCGGAATTTCCAGGAAAAAGATTTTTTTTTTTTTCGGGAGAGTTTGGTCTTTAAAGCGGTCCTTCACTCTGAATAAGAGTATATCTTATATGTTTCCCACACCCTGTACATACAGATTGCCCACATTAAAATTCATCCTACCTGCATCTACTGCAAGTTTAAACATCCAAGATGGCGGATCATGGGACATGAGGCAGCCTGCAAACAGGAAGTGCCTTCTGACTGTGCTGCTATGCATTCTGGGATTACTGACCTTTTCCTGCCTGTATCCTAAAGTCCTGAACAGAGTTGCAGCCCAGTGGGGGAAAGAATAATAAGTGACTAAAAACTTAAAATATGTACTAAGAATGGTGCACCACTAATATAAAGAAAATAGGGGCGTGCTCACTAATTCAAATCACAATGCAAGCAAAAGTTAACCCAAGGATCAAACAGACCCATGGGTCACACAAAGGAGCACAACCAATGAAAAATCCATAAAGTTTTTATTGTACAAAAAACACACATTTAAAAGCAACAACAAAACAGATTAAAAAGCCACCGAAACCTGCCCTCAATAAGTGTATACACACCTGTCCTCAATAATTACCCATATAGTATATACTTATATCCAATTCTCTCTAAGCTCAAAAATAATTTTGTGTAATAAATGAAACCCTTTTTTTTTGTGCCGGCACAAAAGCAAAAAAAAAAAAAAAAAAAAACTGCATAAACCACAGTCTCCCAAGACCATGCAAATATATTAACTCTTATTTAATCCATTAAAAGCTACCCCAAAGTGAAATGTGCATTGTGCAAATAATAATGCAATATTCATTCCCTAATTAATAATTAAAAATGTACTCCAAATACTATGACATAAAACATAACCCAAATAAAATAACAATTTCAGTGCAAAATGTAACATAAGGACACAAAAAAAGAGACAAGCGTAAATGCACTCAGCAAAAGAGAGATACTCAGTTGTGTAGATACATAGTCAATCACCGGGGAGGACAGTCAGGGCAGGGGGCTGCTCCACCTGCGCTTCGCGGTATGGAAAAGCGCTTCTTGCTTGGGTGCGAGGGAAATGCTGCCCTTCCCCCGCTCTTATATTCACCTGGAGCGGGCTGCTGATAATGGCGGTGGGCTGGAGCGCGCGCGCCCGCTTTCGCGAGTCCTGCGCGCGCGCTCCAGCCCACCGCCGCCGAAAATGACGCGGCGAGCCGGGCGCCCGTAACTACAGACGCCACCGCTCGCAGCAACAAGTCGGCCGCGGCCGGCCGGCTCGCCCACTGCCCCAACCGTTAGCGGCACGTCCGGCAACATGCAGGGCCGCGCACACCATGCAAAACACGGTGCGCGGTTCCAGCCCGCATAAACCGGGCGCACCCCAGCTCTGTGCAGCGTCAGCACATGTGTCAGTGGGACATGACACTAAGGTGCCGCGCTGTCCCAGGATCTCACAAGAGCAGAGCAGGGATAAATAAAAACATGTACAAGTTCTTAGCAATTATTATTAAAATAAAGTCACAGTGTATCAATTGAACCAAAGAGGACATATAACTAGTCAAAACGATACAGAACTGCCAGAGTCTTTGTCCAGACCCATCAATACTAATTATTCAATACAAAAGCAATTGTGCTTGTGTTTTTTTTTTCCTTTTTATATTTGATATTGAAACATCATGTTAAGTCATAATGAAAAATTGTGTCTGCGTATTAACCTTGCATAAACCATAAGCAGGGTAATAGGCAGCTCCCCAGGGTATCCAATACGCCCAATTGTAAAGCCCCGCAGGGTGCATGATGTAGTAAGGGCATCTTCAAGATGAAATATACAGATGACCCTTGTGCATAGCATTAGTAAGCAAAGAAACATTTATCCCATTTATCTAAAGTTAGTAGATGGATGGTGTTCATTCCTCCTTCCCCAGGGGGGGGGGGGATGTGTCCTCAGGGCTTACATCTTTTCATTCTTTGGTCCTTCTTCCCTCTCTGACCACCCACTTGCCAAATTCTGGAACGGTCTCAGTCTGTGCCCCAGACCTGTAAACACACACATAAAAATCAGCATGTCAGTCCAAAAAACATAATCCTATCATGGGCCAGGCGAAACGCCACCCGGGATACCATTCCATCATTTTTATCCCTATAGTGATTGGTTGTCGGCCCAGATTAAAAGTGCATACAAATTAAAAATAAAAAAAAGTGTATGTACCCATACACTGAATAATACCAAATAACAGTGAAAAAAACACAACTAAGAATAAGAGTTGGGAGTAATGTCCCAACCAAGCCAATACATACACCATACAAATCCAAAATAATACCAAAAAATTGTAACACTAAAGACAGACACCAGATGATGCAAAAATGACCCCCATTAGTGATGCAAAATATTCCCCAGGTCAGAGTGGGTTTGACCACATGATTTAAGTCAGAAAAGATGACACAGCCAGTATATCCCTATCTATCCCAGGAAAGGAGAAAAAGACCAATCCTCATTCATCCCCAATGGGGATCTACTGCTTAGCTGGAAAATCCAACGTAACTCCCTTTGAAGAAGGAGTTTTTTCAAGTCCCCTCCACGGGGTCCCAAGATGACTTTTTCAATGCCCACCACCCTCAAGGTAGAGAGATCCCCCCCATGAACCTCCAAAAAGTGCCGTGCTACGGGAGAGACCATCTTACCTGCCAAAGTGTCTCGCTGGGCCAGGCGAATATTCGACATATGGGCTTGGACTCGGGTTCGTAAAGCATTTTTCATTTCCCCCACGTATACCATTGGACATCCACACTTCAATTGGTACACCACCGATCTCGTTCTGCAATTCACAAATTGTAAAATTTTAAATTGTTGGTCTGTTTCCAAATTGGTCACCACATCCGTTTTGTCCATAAAACGGCAGACAGAACAATTCCCACATGGGGCACTACCGTTTACGGACATTTTGGAGAGCCATGTCTTTGCTGGCATATGATGACTATGGCACAGCTTGTCCCTCAAATTAGGAGCCCGTCTAGCGGTGAACCTAGCTCTCAATACAACTATAGGGGAGAGGGTGGGATCCGTACTAAGTATATTCCAGTGAGTCAAGATGATATTTTTGACCCTATCCCATCCTTTGTGTGACCCATGGGTCTGTTTGATCCTTGGGTTCACTTTTGCTTGCATTGTGATTTGAATTAGTGAGCACGCCCCTATTTTCTTTATATTAGAGGTGCACCATTCTTAGTACATAGTTGGTGAGTGTAGGTAGAAGAATCTTTTAATAAGGTTCTTCCCTGGCTTATGAGTGCACACTCCAAAAACATGACTTAACTTTGAGGACAGGGAGATACTTTGGAATAATAAATTTCAGAATTTATTGGGACAGACTGCCGGTACCCATTTAGATTTGTCAAATGATTTTGTGCAACTATCTAGGGAAATTAAGAAAGCCCACAAGGACTATACGAGACTATGGTGGAACATAAAAAGTTTGGAAATGTACATTGTGAAAAATATATGTCCCAGAGGCTTGCGGGTCCAACTATTTCCAACATGGGAGACTGATACAGAATTTAGAGACTCATGGGAAAGTGGTCTGTTAAAAGCATCCCATATTCTGATCCAAATGCTTATAGAACACGAAAGAAAACTCAACTAAAATGAAATTACAGGAGTTAAAATCCAAATTGGACAATTTTGACCAGGAACAACAGGTCAAACCATTTTTGGATTCACTCTCAATTGAACTGACCAGATTTGAGCAGGTAACTATGGACAATAAGAGAAATAAGTTACAAAGAGACATCTCAGATTATGCTCACCATCGAGCATATAAGTGGCAACATAGGGGCAATAACCGAGGTGGTAGGCAGAGATACGGTGGAGATAGAGGGTCCACCACACAGGGTCCACCTCCTGGTTCTCAAAACTCCTCCCGAAGCGACTTATACAATCATTTTTTATCCTCGGGCAGCGAGGTAGACGAAGAACCAGGAGGGGTGGCAGAAGGCGCCCAAAGGTCCCTCAGAAGCAGGGACCGTTGGGGTTACAAACGCCTGACGGGGAGAACGAATCGGGTGGCACGCATGCACTCCAAGTAATAAACATTTCAACACATGTTTTAACATCAGCTGAAACATCAGTATTATCAAGGGGCCTCTCTTTTGCGCCAACTAGAAACTTGGATACATTTGCCTTGATTAAAGATATTTACCTGTTCTGCAGAAAGATTTTACTGAACATACATTTTAGCACACGAGAAGTGAGGAGCGACCAAATCACATTGGGCCCGGAAGATCGGGAGGCACTACTGGGACTTCAGGGACTGTTACTGGAACAGAATTTGACATCTCACCAAGAACAGGACTTGGCATTACCTTTGGACGCCACTGTGGTAAGAAATAATAGTGGGCTTAAACGCCCCTCTACCTTCTGCCCCGTACTAGGATCCTCACCGCCGGTACAAGTCTTCTTTGACCAGGTAGTGAGGGAGATTATTAGATTGGGTCCAATGCATGGACAAATGAATCTAACGAGGGCAGAACAACAAGCCTTAAGGGATTTAAGTACGAATCCAACAATAACAGTGAAGGAAGCAGACAAAGGGGGTAATGTGGTGGTGTGGGCGACCACTGATTATGTCCGGGAAGTGAACCGCCAGGTCTATGACACACGTTACTACATGAAACTTCCTAATAATCCTATTCAGGTAAACAAGGTAGAATTAGATCTGTTATTACTAACTGCCAAAGAGGAGGGAGTCATAGACTCACAGGAATTTAAATATCTTACGGTGGCACTTCCCGTCATGCCCACCTTCTACGTGTTGCCAAAGATCCACAAAAATCTGTCTTCCCCACCCGGTAGACCTATCGTTTCTGGGATAGGGAGTCTGTTGGAGCCTTCATGTACCTTTGTTGATTTGTTTCTTCAGCCCCACGTTTCCAGTCTTAATTCCTACACCAAGGACACAGGGGATTTGCTTAGGAAATTGGAGAATATGCAACTACCCTCTGACACTTGTCTAGTGACATGCGATGTGGAATCGTTATATACAATTATACCACATCACCTAGCAATTACATCAGTCCGTTACTTCCTTAGTAAGGGAGAGGGAGAGGGAGCCATTACATAATTTCATTTTGGCTCTATTCATTTTGGGTCACAATATTTTTACTTTTAATGGACAAGTGTTTAGACAAACTTCGGGGGTTGCGATGGGGGCGAGATGCGCCCCCTCGATAGCAAACCTATTCCTTGGATGGTGGGAAGAAAATACATTTCTGTCAGAATTTGAGAGGTGCCACCCCGCTGTCTTGGGTTGGCACCGTTATATTGATGATGTCCTTCTTTAGAAGGGTTCGGAAGAGAGCTGCCGGGAATTTCTTGATACAATAAATCGGAATTATTTAAATATCAAATTGACGTATGAAATCTCCCGGAAAGAGGTGACATTCCTAGACTTGGTGATCACTCTTGAACAGGATGGGACTATCAATACCAGACTTTTCAGGAAACCCACCTCGGTTAACAGCCTTCTGGACTATGGGAGGGCGCATATACGGCACGTAAAGGACGGAATTCCAACCGGCTAATTTCTCAGGGCACGGAGGAACTGCTCCAGGATCCGAGATTTTGAGGAACAATCCATAGACCTGGCACGGAGATTCCAGGCCAGAGGCTACCCACATAGGGTGATAGAACGAGCCTATCAAAAAGCGAAGGAAACAGAACGATCAGAGACTCTGATGGCGAAGAATAGTAAGCAGGACCAGGCAAAGACCCCGAAGATGAATAAGGGTGAGCTAGTAAGATTGATTATGGATTTTCACAGACAATGGGATAGGGTCAAAAATATCATCTTGACTCACCGGAATATACTTAGTACGGATCCCACCCTCTCCCCTATAGTTGGATTGAGAGCTAGGTTCACTTCTAGACGGGCTCCTAATTTGAGGGACAAGCTGTGCCATAGTCATCATATGCCAGCAAAGACATGGCTCTCCAAAATGTCCGTAAACGGTAGTGCCCCATGTGGGAATTGTTCTGTCTGCCGTTTTATGGACAAAACGGATGTGGTGACCAATTTGGAAACAGGCCAACAATTTAAAATTTTACAATTTGTGAATTGCAGAACGAGATCGGTGGTGTACCAATTGAAGTGTGGATGTCCAATGGTATACGTGGGGGAAACGAAAACGAGTCCAAGCCCACATGTCGAATATTCGCCTGGCCCAGCAAGACACTTTGGCAGGTAAGATGGTCTCTCCCGTAGCACGGCACTTTTTGGAGGTGCATGGGGGGGGATCTCTCTACCTTGAGGGTGGTGGGCATTGAAAAAGTCATCTTGGGGCCCCGTGGAGGGGACTTGAAAAAACTCCTTCTTCAAAGGGAGTTACGCTGGATTTTCCAGCTAAGCAGTAGATCCCCATTGGGGATGAATGAGGATTGGTCTTTTTCTCCTTTCCAGGGATAGATAGGGACATACTGGCTGTGTCATCTTTTCTGACTTAAATCATGTGGTCAAACCCACTCTGATCTGGGGGATATTTTGCATCACTAATGGGGGTCATTTTTGCATCATCTGGTGTCTGTCTTTAGTGTTACAATTTTTTGGTATTATTTTGGATTTGTATGGTGTATTTATTGGCTTGGTTGGGACATTACAATGTTGGGGTGGCTACTCCCAACTCTTATTCTTAGTTGTGTTTTTTTCACTGTTATTTGGTATTATTCAGTGTATGGGTACATAACACTTTTTTTGATTTTTAATTTGTATGCACTTTTAATCTGGGCCGACAACCAATCACTATAGGGATAAAAATGATGGAACGGTATCCCGGGTGGCGTTCGCCTGGCCCATGATAGGATTATGTTTTTTGGACTGACATGCTGATTTTTATGTGTGTGTTTACAGGTTTGGGGCACAGACTGAGACCGTTCCAGAATTTGGCAAGTGGGTGGTCAGAGAGGGAAGAAGGACCAAAGAATGAAAAGATGTAAGCCCTGAGGACACATCCCCCCCCCCCTGGGGAAGGAGGAATGAACACCATCCATCTACTAACTTTAGATGAATGGGATAAATGTTTCTTTGCTTACTAATGCTATGCACGAGGGTCATCTGTATATTTCATCTTGGAGATGCCCTTACTACATCATGCACCCTGCGGGGCTTTACAATTGGGCGTACTGGATACCCTGGGGAGCTGCCTATTACCCTGCTTATGGTTTATGCAAGGTTAATACGCAGACACAATTTTTCATTATGACCTAACATGATGTTTCAATATCAAATATAAAAAGGAAAAAAAAACACAAGCACAATTGCTTTTGTATTGAATAATTAGTATTGATGGGTCTGGACAAAGACTCTGGCAGTTCTGTATCGTTTTGACTAGTTATATGTCCTCTTTGGTTCAATTGATACACTGTGACTTTATTTTAATATTAATAATTATTTGCTAAGAACCTGTACATGTTTTTATTTATCCCTGCTCTGCTCTTGTGGGATCCTGGGACAGCGCGGCACCTTAGTGTCATGTCCCACTGACACATGTGGACAGAGCTGGGGCGCGCCCGGTTTATGCGGGCTGGACGCGCGCACCGCGTTTTGCATGGTTTGCGCGGCCCTGCATGTTGCCGGATGTGCCGCTAGCGGTTGGGGCAGTGGGTGGGCCGGCCAGCCGTGGCCGACTTGTTGCTGCGGGCGGTGGCGTTCGTAGTTACGGGCGGCCGACTCGCCGCGTCATTCTCAGCGGCGGTGGGCTGGAGTGCGCGCGCCCGCTTTCGCGAGTCCTGCGCGCGCGGCCACGCCATTATCAGCAGCCCGCTCCAGGTGAATATAAGAGCGGGAGAGGGGCAGCATTTCCCTCGCACCCAAGCAAGAAGCGCTTTTCCATACCGCGAAGCGCAGGTGGAGCAGCCCCCTGCCCTGACTGTCCTCCCCGGTGATTGACTACTATGTATCTACACAGCTGAGTATCTCTCTTTTGCTGAGTGCATTTACGCTTGTCAATTTTTTGTGTCCTTATGTTACATTTTGCACTGAAATTGTTATTTTATTTGGGTTATGTTTTGTGTCATAGTATTTGGAGTATATTTTAAATTATTAATTAGGGAATGAATATTGCATTATTATTTGCACAATGCACATTTCACTTTGGGGTAGCCTTTAATGGATTAAATAAGGGTTAATATAATTGCACGGTCTTGGGAGACTGTGGTTTATGCACTTTTTTTTTGGCTTTTGTGCCGGCACAAAAAAAAGGGTTTCATTTATTACACAAAATTATTTTTGAGCTTAGAGAGAATTGGATATAAGAATATACTATATACTATATGGGTAATTATTGAGGATAGGTGTGTATACACTTATTCAGGGCAGGTTTAGGTGGCTTTTTAATCTGTTTTGTTGTTGCTTTTAAATGTGTGTTTTTTGTACAATAAAAACTTTATGGATTTTTCATTGGTTGTGCTCCTTTGTGTGACCCATGGGTCTGTTTGATCCTTGGGTTCACTTTTGCTTGCATTAAAAACTTAAAATATATTAATTTAGATGCTGGGGAATCGTTTTTTAAGGGTTTGGGCTTTTCAATAAATCATGGTGAAGGTTCGGTTTAACAAGAAATGTCTTGTTTGCAATTTTTCCAGGGTCTTTTTTAATATTTTAATAGAAATATGTGAAAAAAAATTAAAATTTGTCTCAATTATTTTAAATAAAACTTTTATTTTATTAAAAAAAAAAAACATTTTGCGTTTAAAAGCCCCATTTCTCCTAATTACAATGGTACCACATATCTATCTGTAGCCCCCCCCCCCTTTCCGTACTATAAAGGGTTGAAGGGATGCTTTGATTTAATAAAAAAACTAAAATAAAAAAAATGTAAAAATCCCCCCAAAAAGTTGCATGGGGTCCCGCCTTCCCAGCATAACCAGCTATGCAGGGCTTGTAGACCCGGGCGTGGAGACCAGCTTCGGTGGCCTCGGCCCTAAAAGCCTTTGCGGCCCCCAGGCTCTTCTGTCCCCCCCAGGCTTTGGGGAGGCAAGAAATGGGGTGGCTGGGGGTTAATGGCAAGTCACCCACTAGCCACAGGTGACTTGCCAGCCCCCCAACCCTTATGAACTGGTGTAGTGTGGATAACTTACTAGTTCACAAAGGGTTAACAGTAAAAGAGGCAAAAAAGCATACACACAAAGCCAGAGAAAATAACATTTATTATTCTTTTTATCTTTATTCACCTACGGTCCTCAGCTCCGCTGTCCCACGCACTGGCCCTCAAACATTACCAATGACAGTTGCCAGTGATTGGTGGAAGGGGGGCAGAAGATCAGAATCCCCTCCCCCTCCGATCACTGGTGGAGGATTCTCGGACTGGGAAGACGTCATCTGCCCCACCCAGAAAGAGGCGGGGCTAGGCATCCGTCCGCAGCGAAGGCGAAAGCAGGAGGGCCTGTTCTGGTCCCTCTCCTGAATATTGAAGAGCTCTGGGGGGTGGCTGGAGAACCAGAGGCACCCCAGGCGAAGAGGAGACCTGGCAAGAGGGATTGGTTCCGATCTTCAGTGGTGGCGGAAGCGGGGAAGGCTGTTTCAGGCCCCCTCCTGAAGCCTGAAAGGCCTGGGGGGGGGGGATCGGATGCTGCCCCAAGCGAAGAGAAGACCCGGCCGGATCGATCTAGGCTAGCGACAGTCTTTTAGACTCCAGGGCCAGGCTGCAGGGTTCTGGTCCAATTTAATGCGTATATTATGCATAAATATGCGTAACGCAATGAGTGCATACAATATTCAGAACATGGACTTACTGGCGTAGCTTAAAGTGGATCAACACCCTCCTGGATCGGCCCCCGGAATCTATAAGATTCCCAGGCCAATTCGATCCCTCCCCGTGGGTGTCCTGTGTGAAACCCCCCAGGACGCCCACTAACCTTACCTTACTCCCGGCCCAACGGCACATGCGAGGGCCGCGCCCAAATCTCGCGCTTCTCTCTAGCAGGGCGCGTGCCCGCGCCGTCCTTTCGTGAGGTGAGTTTTTCCCGAAATCTGGGGGGTTTCACATAGCGGGGCACCCCCAATCGGGGTGCCCCAGGGAAGTGGACCAAAACCCAGGATAGTCAAAATCCACTTTAAAGTGAATCTGTAATCAGGAAGGCTTAGAATGACAGACGTTTACATACATATGGCACCAGGAAGGCCGGACGTGGAGTCGCTGTGAATGTACCGCACCCGATAAGGTTTTTTTACTTGCCTGGGCAGATCCTTTTTAATATTCTTGTATTTTTGGTTTACCATACTTCCCCCTCTCTCAAATAGTAAGAACAATGCAATAAACTGGCGCAACTGAATAAATCAAACTATGAAGGTATGGGAATATTTACATACATATTTATGAACCTTAGTAGCTCATTTGCAACTTGTCAACTTCAGATTTAATGGTCCATTAAAGCATTGACTAATTAACAGTGCTAGGTAAAGACAGCTTTGTTTTAATGCTTTGCTTTTTCATAATGCAACTGTTTGTTGCACCATAGCATAAATGTCTGCAAGGTGCTGTTTCTTTTGACTTTGTCTTTTGTAAATTTAGAAAGAGCACCTTTCTTCCAGTGTGATTTAGTTGAGGTCCTTCATCTGTACTCAGTACTGACATTTTATAAAATATAAACTATGAAAGAAGGTTTCTGTGAATTGCAGAGAACACTAAGCCCCCCTTTTACACCTTCCTATTTGTGTCATGTTTGATCAGGAACTCACTGACTAAACACCAAGGAAGAGATTTAAAAAATGCTTAGGGTCTCTAAGAACTTTGAGTCATGAGGGAGAAGGCGTCACTATTGATTGGTAGCAGGGAGCATACAACATGAGGCTTACATGGTTTTCCACCGCTGATAAGCTTCAATGCTTTTGTGATACATTAAAGGGACATTCCAGGCAAAGGGTTACAGAGGAACTCCGGTCAGAAATGGTAGCCTGGGTGGGGCTGCACCTTTGTGCATCAGCGTTGACAAACTAGAGAACCGGGCCATCCAGATTCTCACCTATTTCGGGTCGCACTGATGCACAGCTTGTGCTATGCTGGCTGTCAAGGGCTGACTCTTTCATTCACCAGTAGTTTTCATTCCCTGATAAACCCTATAGAACTTGTTCTATTTGCTGACTCATTTTTCTCAGTACCCAAAATTAATTGACTTCTGAAAAGACTATTGAACTGAAACATGCATGAATGAGAGTTGCCTAGGACTTTTCAAGAAATATAAAGCAGGATGAATGAAAAATGCAGCCCCTGACAGCCAGCATTGGAAGAGTAGAAAGCAGGCTCATTTAATTATTTGCCTGGAATGCCCCTTTAACTCAATTACTCACAATTTATAGGAGGTTATATAAGTTATAGGGGAATTCTTTATAAAGTATTTTAGGTCAAGGTAAAACCTTAAGGTGCATTTACTAAAGCCAAACCTTTTAAAACTGACAGCTTCCGCACCCGGGAATCTATAAGATCCCCCCCCGTGTGAAACTCCCCCAGGTCGCCCATACACTTACCTTCTTTCCCAGTCCAATGGCACATGGGTGAGCCATGGGCATATCCCCGCTATCCCTCTAGCAGGGCACGGGGCAGCGCGGCCACGCTCCCTGTTAGAGGGAATGCGGCCGTCAGCTGATCGGACGAGCGGCCACGCATTTGCCACGCAGATGGCCAGCGAAAAAAAAAGTTTGCCTCCTGTCACTAATGCACCCCAACTCCCTCTCAGCTTATTTACAACATTACAGTCCCCTTCCCTGCATGGCCACACACACTCATTCTGGTAGAAAGAGATAGTGAAAGTAAAATATTGTACAACTGTATGTCAGCAACAAAAGCCTATTTTTAAAATGGAAAAATACAATTCTGTGATTACTCACCTGTAGAATTGGTATTATATGTATACAGCACCTGTTCCAGAATATTCCTTACACATGGGTTATACATCCACAAGATGGCGCTGGACTGCAGAAACAGCTTCTGGCTCCTCCCGGCCCTATATAAGTCAGGGACCTCCCACAAATTCCCCAGTATTAACAAGCAGTTAAAGAAGCCGGGAGAACAATAATAACAGGAATTCAAAAATGAACATATGAACAATCCCCATACAGAGGTAACTAAGAATAATGATAACAAGGGTGGGATGGAACAGGACGTGCTGTATACATATAATACCAATTCTACAGGTGAGTAATCACAGAATTGTATTATTCTAAGTATACAGCACGTCCTGTTCCAGAATATTCCTTACACATGGGACGTCTAATAGTGTCTGTAGGGTAGGGTGGGATCCCCAAAAAGTAACAGCGGGCAGTTTAAACCACTGCTGCCTGCAGAACTTTGCGACCAAAAGCAGCATCAGCTGAGGCCCTAACATCAACCTTGTAAAACTTAGAAAAAGTATGAACAGAAGACCAAGTAGCGGCCTTGCAAACTTGATCAACAGAAGCTTGGTGCTGAAAAGCCCAAGAGGCACCAATAGCACAAGTAGAATGAGCAGTAGGCCGGAAGGGAGGCTCCTTCCCCTTAGCAGAATAGGCCTGTACCACAGCCTGACTGATCCACTTGCCGATAGTGGACTTAGCTGGAGCCAGACCCTTCTTAGGTCCAGACAGGAGCACAAAAAGGGCATCAGTCTTTCTGAAGGATTCAGTAGCCACCAAATAGAACTTCAGAGTCCTGACCACATCCAGAGAGTGTAAAACCCGCTCCTTAGGGTTACTAGGATTAGGGCATAGAGAAGGCAAAACAATGTCCTGATTGAGATGAAAAGCAGACACAACCTCAGGCAGAAAATCTGGCTTAAAACGAAACACCACCTTGTCCTGGTGTCTCTCTGAGTTGGCGGCGCTTTCCATCAAACCCCCTTACTTTGAAACACGCCTAACAGAAGTGATAGTCACCAAAAGGACTACCTTAAGCGTCAAAATGGACAAAGGGGCCTCACGCAAAGGCTCAAAGGGAGACCCCTGCAAGGCAGATAAGACCAAGTTCAAATCCCAGACTGGTAACATAGGCTTACGTGGAGGACGCACGTGAGTAACCCCCTGGAAGAAAGTCTTGACCAGGCGATGGTGAACAAAGGATCTTTGGAAGAAAATGGCCAAAGCAGAAACATGACCTTTGAGGGTACTATGTTGAAGACCCAAATCCAAACCATGTTACAGAAATTCCAGAATCCTAGGGATAGAAAACACCCGACAGGGAAGCAACTTAGACTCACACCAGTCAATGTAAGCATGCCATACCCTATAGTAGATGGACGACGAGGACTTCTTCCTAGCCCGAACCATAGTATTAACAACAGAGGCAGGCAGCCCCTTCTCCATCAAGATGGAGGTTTCAGCAGCCAGGCCATTAAAGCCAGCGTTTGTAAATTGGGATGGCGTAGTTGCCCCTGAGTGAGCAGGTCTGGATCCTTGGGCAGGGCATACTGATCTACTGCCAACTGCATGACGTCTGCAAACCACACCCTTCTTGGTCAACAGGGGGCCACCAGAAAGGTTGCCCCCCCCCTTCTGGGCAATCTTGCGCAGCACCCTGCCCAGCAGAGGAAAAGGAGGGAACACAGAGGAGCTGAAAGCTCTTCCAAGACATTGCTAGCGCATCCATGGCCAAGGCCAGAGGGTACTGGGACAGAGAGACAAAGACTGGAAGCTTGTGATTGTGACGGGACGCAAACAGATCCACATCTGGCTGACCCCAGCGGTGGCACAGGGAGCGAACACCCTGCTGCTGAGGGACCATTCTCCCAGACGAGAAGTCCCCCTGCTGAGGGAGTCTGCCTCCAGATTCTCCACCCCTGGGATATACACAGCTGAGATGCAGGGAAACCCCCCCCCCAGCCCAAGACAGTATCAGGGACACTTCCTTGAGGGCCCTCTTGCTCCAGGTCCCTCCCTGATGATTGATGTAGGCAATGGCCGTTGTCCGAGCGGACCTGAACCGCCCGACCCCAAAGGTGTGGAGTCAATTGGGCGAGAACCAACCTTATCGCCCTCAGTTCCAGGCCCCACTGACTCTGGAATTTCAGGGATTTCCAGAAGCCCCCCCAACCTGTCAGACTGGCATCTGTGGTGACTGTCTCCCAGCACGGGGCCAGAAAGGATCTGCCCACCAACAGGTTTCTTGAGTCCAGCCACCACAAGAGAGACCGTCTGGCCAGAGGGGACAGAACCAACACCTGATCCAGGGTCCGAGGGGCCCGATCCCATACCGACAAGAGGTGAAGTTAAAGAGGTCTCATGTGAAACTGAGCGTATGGAACCGCCTCGAAGCAAGATACCATCAGGCCCACCAGCTGCATCCCCTGCCGGATGGAGGGATGAGGGCAAGACATAAGAAGCCTGGCTTGGGCATGAAGACTCTCCACCTTCTGCTGCGGGAGAAAAATCTTGACCTGAGATGTATCCAGAATCCCAGAAAGGACCTCACCATAGACGGTGACAGGAAAGACTTGGGGTGGTTGATCACCCAGCCGAAGGACTCCAGTGTGGACACCACCAGCTGGGTATCCAGCTTGGCCTGCTGGAAGGACCGAGACGGGATGAGAATGTCGTCCAAGTAAGGAAGGATGCGAATGCCCTGAGATCTCAGCAGAGCCATTACGCCGGACAGCACCTTGGTGAATACCCTGGGAGCCGAGGTGATACCGAAAGGCAAGGCCACAAATTGGTAGTGCCGATCCTCCAGAGCGAACCTGAGGAATCCGATGACCTGGAAAGATTGGTACATGAAGGTAAGTGTCCTTGATGTGTACAGAGGTCATGAGGTCACCCGGGCGTAGTGAATTGACAGCTGAGCGCAGAGTCTCCATGCGAAAGTGTTTGAATCTGACAAATTTGTTGAGGCGCTTTAAATCCAGGATGGGTCTGATGGACCCGTCTTTTTTGGGAACAGTGAAAAGATTGGAATAGTAGCCTCTGCCCCTTTCCCGCAAAGGCACCTGGCAGATGACCCCCAACTCCAGAAGGTTTTGGACAGGGAGGCACAGACCCTGAGCTGACGGGCTTTTGAGCCATACGGGATTTGATGAATCTTGGGGGCAAAGGCATGACAGGCCAGTTGGTCCAAGCGCCGGTCCTCACCATCCCAGGGCAGTAGTATCAGGAGAGTGCATGACAGATGTATTGGACAACCCGAGAATGGGCGCATCCACCTTGGGAGGGCATGACCAATTCTTAACAACATCAGCAGGAAAGCGATACCTTTTGTCCCAACTCTTAGGCACCCCTGGCAGCTTGCTAGGCCATTCCCATTCCTTGAGCACTAGATTATTAAAGCGAGACTGCTCAGGGAACTCCCAGTGTGGCTTAACCGTATGAAAAAGCTCACCCTGCTGCTGCGGAGCCACTGCCGGGGGAGAAATACAAAGCACTTCAAAAATGTGACTCAGCAATCTGCCATTGTCATCAGGGGACCACGGGTCTTCCCCAAAGGGAGTCCTAGTACCACCGTAAATTTTAGGTTGTTCCTCAGAGGATTCAGAATCAGAAAATAATTCTCCCTCCTCAAGGGGGTAGGGACCTGAGAGTGAGTAAGGGCCCTCATCTTCTACAGGGAAGAGGGAAACCGCGGGTGATAAATGCCGCTTCTTAGCAGAAGCCTTACGCAGGGCAGACCCAGCAATATGTTTTTCAATGCTGGCCACCCGTGCAGCCAAATCAGGTTGAGACTCCCTGCTGGCATGCCCCCCACTGGGGTCCAGATGTAAGCGTGGGGGGATAGGCGAAGCCAGAGGGGGCGCAGCACTAAGCCCAGTAGCAGGCAACCCAGACTGCAGCGCAAGCACCTGCTGGGCGCAGGGTACACACACCCTGACATCATCACTTATAGGGGATACCCCACACGCAACACATAGCCGGGCTTGTCCCGAAGGAACCCCAAGCACATCATCCCCAGAAGCCTCCATATGGTGATTATCATGGCACAACAGGTCAGTAAGGGTTAACGCTAATAATAGCTACCCAGTATGCCCCAATGACCCGCTAGGGAAGTGGGAATAATGAGGGGAGATGGCCGGGAGAAACCACAGTGCCGAAGTTTTAACCCGCCTGAAAGGCATAATAAACATTCTTATGAGATAAAACAGAAGGAATACAGAAAAAGTCACCCCACCGCGGTTACTCATGGACCGCGGGAGCCAGCAGCACACACAGCAAGAGTAGTCAAAATGGCATTCGCAGACCTCGAGGGGCAGGTCTTCGATGAGATGTGATGTGATGTAAAAAACATCATCCCCATAGCCCGTCCCCCCGAAGAGCGCAAAACGCGCCCAAGTGATCCTGCCGGCCAATCGTGAGAATAACTCCGCCGTCCGCGGAGCACTGTACAAGCGCGCGGTGGCGTTTTACAGTATAACATACCAGGATTAAGTAAATCACAGGCTTTTACCACGGAATAACCCCCCCCCCCCCCCCCGGAGATCTCCCAGAGGGAGAGCGAGAGAGGTTAACATAAGGGATTCCCGGGGGATAACAGTGCCCAGGGGAAAATGGGAGAAGCGAGGGAGGAGGGGGAACACCTATGGTAAAGGGTTAACTGTGCAGGATTACCTGGCAAACACCCAAGAAGCAGTGGGAACATCCCAAAAGGCTCACCATCAGCCTAAACCGCCTACCCTGTCAGAGCAGGGACTGCGGTAGGAGCCTAGCTCCTCAGCACCTCCTTAACTGGTGCTACTAACCTACCTTCACCCGAACCTTGTCAGCCGAGGCTGGGAGGCAGTATATGGTACGGAACAGGTGGGAATAGTCCTGCAGGGCCACAGGCATGTAAGCCCCGCTCACCTGCGCCACATAGAGAGCTATCTTCTATCTTCTCAGCGCAGACTGCAGAAAGAACTGGGGAATTTGTGGGAGGTCCCTGACTTATATAGGGCCAGAAGGAGCCGTAAGCTGTTTTCTGCAGTCCAGCACCATCTTGTGGATGTATAACCCATGTGTAAGGAATATTCTGGAACAGGACGTGCTATATACTTAGAATAAAAGTTTAAAGTGGACCTCAACCCAGGATTCTGACTATCCTGGGTTTTGACCCTTGACCTCAGGGCACCCCGACTAGGGAAACCCCCCAGGTCACCCGAACAAACTCGCCTCTTCCCGGTCCTATGACTCATGCGCGGCCGCATCCTCCGCTACCCTCTAACAGGGAGCATGCCCGCGCTGGCCATTAAATGCCTGGGTCAGGCACGAGCCCTGTTAAAGGGGTAGCGTGGATGTGGGCACTGCTCGCGCATGCACTGTTGGACCGGGAACAAAGGTGAGATTTCAGGCGAGGTGGGTTTCACACAGCGAGGCACCCCGGGAGAGCGAGTATGGCTGCTCTGGAGTCTCATAGACCCCAGGGTGAGTTTTGGTCCTCTTTAACCCTTCTAGCGCCAGCTACGTAAAATTCACGTAGCTGCCTCTCCTGTCTTTTAACGCCAGCTACGTGAATTTTACGTAGCTAGCGTTCCCTTACCTTCCGGGCCATCGGGGGGGCATCAGCGGGCCCGTTGCTGTGGAGCAGCTTGCAGGGAGTCCAGGGGTCAGGGGGAGGTGACCTGGGTGTGAACCAAGTCACCCGATCGCTCCCCTGACCAATCAGCAGGGGGCGCACGGCAGCTGTCATCAGCCGGCGCCCCCTGCTTACCTCATCAGATGACGCTGGCGCAGAAACCTTTCCGGAGCCCAGGGGGTCAGGGCGACCGTAAGTAATACCGATCCCCGACCCCACCCCCCCGCCCGATCGCCCGCCCCCCCCACCCCACCCGTCCCCCCACCCGCGCCGCTGATCAGCTGGCTTTACGCGAGCCATCTTCAAGCAGCAGGCCCGACGGCTCCCCGATCACCCTTCCACGGCTTCCTGTCTGCCGCCGCCGCCGCCAGGTAAAGGCGATCGTTATGGAATGCTGCCATCCATCCATCCACCCTGTCACCCCCATGCCGCCATCCATCCATCCTGTCACCCCCATGCCGCCATCCATCCATCCTGTCACCCCCATGCAGCCATCCATCCATCCTGTCACCCCCATGCCGCCATCCATCCAGTCACCCCCATGCAGCCATCCATCCATCCTGTCACCCCCATGCAGCCATCCATCCATCCTGTCACCCCCATGCAGCCATCCATCCATCCTGTCACCCCCATGCAGCCATCCATCCATCCTGTCACCCCCATGCCGCCATCCATCCATCCTGTCACCCCCATGCAGCCATCCATCCATCCTGTCACCCCCATGCCGCCATCTATCCATCCTGTCACCCCCATGCCGCCATCCATCCATCCTGTCACCCCCATGCCGCCATCCATCCATCCTGTCACCCCCATGCAGCCATCCATCCTGTCACCCCCATGCAGCCATCCATCCATCCTGTCACCCCCATGCCGCCATCCATCCATCCTGTCACCCCCATGCCGCCATCCATCCATCCTGTCACCCCCATGCAGCCATCCATCCATCCTGTCACCCCCATGCAGCCATCCATCCTGTCACCCCCATGCCGCCATCCATCCATCCTGTCACCCCCATGCCGCCATCCATCCATCCTGTCACCCCCATGCAGCCATCCATCCATCCTGTCACCCCCATGCAGCCATCCATCCATCCTGTCACCCCCATGCAGCCATCCATCCATCCTGTCACCCCCATGCCGCCATCCATCCATCCTGTCACCCCCATGCCGCCATCCATCCATCCTGTCACCCCCATGCCGCCATCCATCCATCCTGTCACCCCCATGCCGCCATCCATCCATCCTGTCACCCCCATGCCGCCATCCATCCATCCTGTCACCCCCATGCCGCCATCCATCCATCCTGTCACCCCCATGCCGCCATCCATCCATCCTGTCACCCCCATGCCGCCATCCATCCATCCTGTCACCCCCATGCCGCCATCCATCCATCCTGTCACCCCCATGCCGCCATCCATCCATCCTGTCACCCCCATGCCGCCATCCATCCATCCTGTCACCCCCATGCCGCCATCCATCCATCCATCCTGTCACCCCCATGCCGCCATCCATCCATCCATCCTGTCACCCCCATGCCGCCATCCATCCATCCTGTCACCCCCATGCCGCCATCCATCCATCCTGTCACCCCCATGCCGCCATCCATCCATCCTGTCACCCCCATGCAGCCATCCATCCATCCTGTCACCCCCATGCCGCCATCCATCCATCCTGTCACCCCCATGCCGCCATCCATCCTGTCACCCCCATGCCGCCATCCATCCATCCTGTCACCCCCAATGCAGCCACCCATCCTATCACCCCCAATGCAGCCATCCATCCATCCTGTCACCCCCAATGCAGCCATCCATCCTGTCACCCCCAATGCAGCCATCCATCCATCCTATCACCCTCCCATGCAGCCATCCATCCATCCTATCACCCTCCCATGCAGCCATCCACCCTGTCACCCCCAGGCGATCATGTGCTCCCTGGCGGCCGCGCTCGCACCCCCCTGGCCTCCATCTCGGTCGGCTCTGACAGCTGGCATCTTGATTGGCCTCCTCGCCCTGCCTGCCCCGCCTCAGCCATTGGTTAAAGAGCATTGCCAGCGCGGGACATGAGAGCAGGCCGCCGGACTCCGCCCACCTACTGGGTCAGGGACGTGTGACTGACTGAAGTGCTGAGGAAGAGACCCCGGAAGAAGAGGTATTTAAAAAAAACTAAAAAAAAAATAGATGTTGATTTTGGAGAGGAAGTGTGTGTGTATATGTGTGGTTTTTTTTTTCAGTTTTGTCACGGGGCTCCCAAGCGCATGCCCATAGGGGCGCCCGTGCCCCATGACCAACAAGTAAATCTGGCCAGTTCGGTGGTTCCGGCGCCCTTCCCCAGGGGCATCACGATTTGGAATGCCCTGGAGGGGAAGGTCAGAGACCAACCTCCACAACAACCAGTATAACCAGTGAGTTTCAGGAAGGCTTGCGTCCAGAAAGCTGCAGCTACAACAACAAGCCTGGTACTCCTAGAATGCTTGAGGTGTGTACTTTCAGGGAACATGTGGTTTGTGGGGGGTATTTTTATTGAAAGTGATGTTTTGGTTGAAAAAGCGCAAGGTGCGCACTTTGTCTGCAGAGCAGGAAATTTCAAGTGAAATGCCCATTATGCATACGCTTTGCTTTGGGGTAATTGGCAGCCCTACCCTTGGAGGTAGCTATGCATGTTGGGTATTGTTCTGTTCAGGGGACCTTGCCATTTCAGATTTGATTAGTTTTTTTTGGTTAGCGCATGATTTTTATAGAAAAATTTGGTCTTAAAGTGGACCAACACCCACGGGTGATCGGCCCGGGAATCTTATAGATTCCCGGGCCGATCACCCCCCACCCCGCGGGACATCCGAGATCGGGATGTCCCGCGGGGTGAAATCCCCCCCAAACACCCCAACTCACCTACCTTATCTTCGGCGGCGGCCGGCCGCCGCCGCCTCCCTCGCGCCCCTGTAGGCGTGCGCGCCTCCGCGCCGGCCGTCTGCGAATGGCCGGCGCGGGGGCGCGCGCGTTCAAAGTGACGCGAGGGAGGCGGCGGCGGCCGCCGCCGCTTAGACGTTCAAGATCTTACCTTGTACGTCGGCGCTGGGAGCGGGGAGAGGTGAGTTGTTCGGGGGGTTCGGGGGGGTTTCACACAGCGGGGCACCCCGATCGGGGGTGCCCCACCGAAGTGGACCAAGACCCAGGATAGTCAAAATCCTGGGTGTTGGTCCACTTTAATGCTGCATTTTTGCTATTTTTTTAGGGAAATCTGGTACAACCAGTGAGTTTCGGGAAGGCTTGCGCACAGAAAGCTGCAGCTACAACAACAAGCCTGGTACTCCTAGAACGCTTGAGGTGTGTACTTTCAGGGAACATGTGGTTTGTGGGGGGTATTTTAATTGAAAAGTGGTGTTTTGGTTGAAAAACTGCAAGGAGAGATAAATGGTTGAGTTTTCTTTCAAAATTGGCTCAGTCGCTATTTTCAGTTTTACGTGTCTCCTGGGCAAGAAAGGATGTCTACCAATACATATGTGGTACTGTTGCAATCGGGAGCAATAGGGCTTTTACACACAATATGATTTCCTGAAACAACTTTCATGTTTTATTAAGAAAACGCACTACAAATTGTAAAAAAATGTTTTTTTGGTTTAACATTGGTGGTTGGTTAACATATTTTCCACAAAAATATTTAAAAAACACTGACAATCTTACAAACAAGACACTTCATGTTAAAGCCCAGACTGTGCTGAAAAAAACAATATATAATTTTCCAGGGAAATACTGGGAAATCCCTTCAAAAATCACCGTTGAACATGTGGAGCGCAAAATAGTGCAAAATGGTCTGGCAACAAAGGGTGACAAAATCTCAAGGTAGGCTGGCGGTTAAAGGGTTAATGGGAAGTTGTAAGCAAAGTGCATAAACTGTCATTCAGCAGCTCACCTCATGTCTGCCCGCTCCCTTCCTCTCAGAACACAGCTGCTTCTGAAAGTAGAACCAAGGCAAAGAGCAGTGGCACACCCCATTTGCCACAGACCACCAATATAGGGCTAAGCTGGTGGTCTAAAGTTCCACATCATCAGACTGTGGACACTGGGAGAGAGGGAGAACAGCCAGAGTGATGAGAAAGCCTGTCTTACAGACCCCGTCCATTATGTGGCAACACAGAGCCAAGGGCCACGCCCAAATATTTCAAAAGCTTAATGATAAGGTGAAACTGTAATCCTTCATATCATGGCCATTTCTTCTTTAATTTAAAAATGGAAAACCAGTTTAGGACAATGCCCGGCACAAGGGGTAAAGTGCACTTTCGATGGAATTTTTGAAAGTGCATATTTTATTGTGCCAAAGGATGTGCTCAAGGTGCTGAGCTAATCTAGTATTTTTTTCCTATGTCAGCAAATGCACTAACTGCAATCGTTTGCTATTGACAATGTACACAAAGTCTGTACATCAAGAACAGAGAAGTGAGTCCTGTACATACAGAACACTGCTGCTATGGCCACTGCTGAGGTGAGGGAGCTCACTTAACCTTACACATGCCCAGCAGCAGTGCTCTGTGCAACTATCTGCAATATGTTGTCATTGGCACCATACACCAATTCTACATTTGGTGTATGTTGCCAATAGCAACACATTGCAGACAGTGAAAACTGCTTCCATAAAACACACATTTGCTAACATTAGAAAAAAATAAAGAATACTAGATCAGCTCAGGACTTTGAGGACATAATTTTGCCATACAAAAATATACACTTTCAAAAATTAAATCGAAAGACTACCCCTTTAAAAGAAAGTAAAAAAACGAAAACAACTAAACTTTCTTGGTATAAAAAAACAAAACAATACAAATAAAGTAAATGTTACAGTAAACTTACTAAGCTGGATGACTACAGGACTGACAAGAAAGTAACTCAGAGGAAAGGATCATAGTCATGACACCAATATTTAAAATGGACCAACAGTCAGAAATGACTTATTTCAGAGCAACACAACAAACAGTGCGCATATGCATCTCTACCCATGGTAATTTAAATTGCTGCATATGAAAATTAATTTACCTTTTTCTAACTCCTGCTGTAGTGAATTTTAGAAACAAAATGGCGGCTTGTGCATTTGCAGGCCACCTGCAAACAGGAAGTGCTGCTGGGCTTCCTGATACTGTGCAGTGTCGGTTATGTCAGTTGAATCCAGGCAGCAGCATGCTGGTAGAGGAAGCTCCAAAATGGTCGCTACCTTATTTTTTCAACTATGCCAGGCTGTTGGACCAGTTTAAAGAGGTACATTGGACCTAAAATTAAAAGAGGCTGATTCCTTCCCCCATCAGCCCCTACTTACCTTTTGAAGTAACGATTGCTCAAAGGTAAAACCGGGGGGGGGGGGGGGGGCAGCAGATCGGTGAGGTTTTAACCTCCCCCGATGTTCCTCTTTACCAAAGGAGATGATGCCAAAGTATAAACTTTATGTTGCATCTGCAGCTTCCGGCTTTTCCATTTGGGGCAATTAATGAATTATGTCCGCCATAACATTTCACCAAGTAATGAAGGCTTGATCATTTAGGGAAGCACAACTGTACCATCAACAGCCAGAATGAGAGCATTAAACCTGACCTTCATCATCATTTAATGAAAAGCCCAAACCCATAAAAAACTATTCCCTGGCATATAATAGTATATTTTAAAATTTTAGTTGCTAACTTATTCTATACATTATTTATTCTTTCCCCCACTGGGCTGAAACTCTGTTCAGGACACAGTCAGAAGACACTTTCTGTTTACAGGCAGCCGCCATCTTGGATGTTTACAGGCTCAGAAAATCCAGTACATGCAGTTAGGATGATTTTTTATTGTGGGCAATCTGTATGTACGGGGTGGGGGAAACATATAAGATATGCTCTTAATCAGGCTGAAGGTCTGGTTTAAAAAGCTATGAATAACGATCCATTATTTTAATTAAAATATATTTTTCCATAGCAGGGGTGTTGAGTTAACATGTTCCTGCAGCATGAGCTCTAGCTCTTGTATGGATGGTGTTAACCATTCATGATCAGAGACCTCTCTTAAAGTGGACCAACACCCAGGATTTTCACTATCCTGGGTGTTGGTCCACTTCCGCGGGGCATCCCCAGAAAGCCCCAAAAACTTACCTGACCCCGCTCCCACGTGACTCGCTCCACCAATCACGGCCGACGGACAAGGTGAGAGCGCCCGCCACCTCTCGCGCCTCCCTCTTACAGGGACCGCGCCCGCGCCGGGCATTCACAAACGCCCGCGCGCAGGTGCGCGCCCTGCTAAAGGGATGCGCGAGAGGGATGCGGCGGCCCGCGCATGCGCCGTTGGAACGAGGAACAGGTAGGATTTGCGGACGTCCTGGGGGGTTTCACACAGGGCCCCCCCCCCCCGATCGGGGTGCCCCACAGGCAGGGAGCTGATCAGCTGTGGGTGTTGGTCCACTTTAAATGCTGAGCATTGATCAATTCAAAGAATACAATGCAGATAGAACTTTGAATATGCTCATTAAGACGATTTGGTCTTAGGTACATATTTGTATCTTTTTCTGGGCGGAATACAGTTAAATCAGGCAGAAACAAATTTCGTAGCTCTTCCCAAGCAACTATATTGGTAGCGTCACCACTGTGAGCAATGATCCTCCAGCTAACCCTTAAACCGGACCTTCACCATGATTTAATGAAAAGGCCAAACTCTTAAAAAACAATTCCTCAGCATCTAAAATTAATATATTTTACATGTTTAGTCACTAATTTATTATACTTTCCCCCACTGGGCTGCAACTCTGTTCGGGAATTTAGGATACGGGCGCCGCCATCTTGACTCAGAAGCATCACACTTACTGAGGAGAGGAGAGTGGGATAAGGTACAGGGGGGCAGGTTATAGCTGTGCTTTGCTCAGACAGAGCAGAGCTGGGGTCAGGGAAAGGTCAGCAGTCCCAGAATGCAGAGCAGCACAGTCACTTCCTGTTTGCAGGCACTTCCTGTTTGCAGGCTGCCTGCAAAAATGGCAGCTTCCATAAGCCGCCATCTTGGATGTTTAAAGGCTTATAAAATGCAGTAGATGCAGGTAGGATGATTTTTAATGTGAGCAATCTGTATGTACAGGGTGTGGGAAACATATAAGATAGACTCTTATTTAGAGTGAAGGTCCGCTTTAAATAGGCAGAGCAGCAGTCTCAACTTCCACAGTAACAAAGCTCAATACCATTGTTCAAGCATCATTACAATCAACGAGGGGGTATCGGTCAGAATAATCAATGAAGTGGACACAAGGAAGAGGGGAAGAAGAGAGCATGCACACAAATTCTTGTGAACAAATGAAATTAGCCACTGCCAGGTGCAATGACTACCTAGGGAATAAAGGCAATAAGGCTAATAGAGGCTGACACATTTATATGGGGAAGACATGCAATTAAAAAACCCTGGTTCTTTCGAAAAGCTGTTTTCTGGCTTCTGCGGATTTTCAGCAGGCGACCTGACATAAATATGCAAGCTGATGTTTTTATTTTTTTATTTAAATTAAGAACAATAAGAAGGGAAGAAAAAGCTCAGGTGGCAGTCTTCATTCAGATAGGTTCACCATTGAGACAGGAAAATGTAAAACAATTTAAAGCTGATAAGGTCAGTAATAGGTCTGAATATATTTGCACAGAATAGATTAACCCTTGGGTGGCCAGGAAGTAGCTTTACAAGATCAACAGAATAACAATAAAAACATTTCTTATCAAGTACAGACTGCACAGAGCTTGCAGTGCAAGAGGAAAATGCATATGCATACATATTCATTTTTATATCACCTGCTATCCCAGTCACCTTTACCATTGCACTAAGAATACATATAACTCCCCTATTTCTGAGGGGCAGTATTTATTTTACTACTAAAGTAAGAACATTAAAATGTTCTTACCTATGCTGGGTTCTGTAACACAAGGAGGAGATGTGCAATCCCCAACTAAACTGGCACCCAGTGCAATAGACGTACAACCTATGAAGGAGGCATTGCCTTGTATACTGTATACAGAAGAGCAATTGGTGGGTTTGGAGAAATGGAAAATTATAGAGAGTGGCTCTATAGAGGGAGGTGGCAGGGACGTTAAAACAACAATCATAGGGTTGGGGAAAGGGACAGGAGGATGTACAGGGGTCTTTAGGGAAGTGTAAAGATCCGGCAACATGAATGCCATCCAAGGGGGCACTGCATCAGGTAAGAAATGCTTTTGGACAGGGTACAATGCAGCAAAGGGACAGGAGTATGTACAGGGTGTCATATAGAGCTGGCAACACTTTAGGGAACACTTCATCAGGAAACAGGTGTGTTTATGGTGTGGATAGGGTACATAAAAGGAACACAAGAATGTAAAGGTACTTAGAACCGGCAATATAAATGCGACACAAATGGTGTTTGCAGGGTAGACAGTGGGCAGTTGCCAGGGGAGGTGGAACAGGAAATAGGGATTTGGACAAACAAGTAGACATATACATAGCAATCATTAAGGTCACCCCCTTTTCAAAGAGCAGGGGGTATACAATCAGCAGGGAGATTTCCTTTGCCTAAAAAATCTGTGCCTCAAGTGTTAATAAAGTGGACCATCACCCTCGGGTGATCGGCCCGGGAATCTATAAGATTCCCGGGCCGATCACCTCCCTACCCGCAGGACATCCGAGATCGGGATGTCCCGCGGGGTGAAACCCCCCCAAAACCCCCAAACCCCCTTACCTTAGCTTCGGCGGCTGTGAATGGCCGGCGCGGGGGCGCGCGCGTCAAGAGGGACGCGCGGGAGGCGGCGGCGGCGGAGCCGCTTGTCCGCGGCTTGTCCGTCGGCGCTGGGAACGGGGAGAGGTGAGTTTTTCGGGGGGGTTTCACACCGAAGTGGACCAAGACCCAGGATAGTCAAAAGTTTTACTAAAGGCTGGTTATTGAAAGAAAAGGCAAGGGTGAATACGCTGGCATGTTGTTGAAAAAGGAGTCAGATAACTTGCAAAATAACTAAAAATGGGAGGGGCTTATACAGGCCACACCTCTATAGAGGGAGGTTAAACCAGACCTTCAGCATGATTTGATGAAAAGCCCAAACCATCCAAAAACTATTCCCCAGCATATAAAATTAATAGATTTTAAGTTTTTTGTCACTTGTTATTCTTTCCCCCACCGGGCTGCAACTCTGTTCAGGACCCTAGGATATGGGTGCCGCCATCTTGACTCAGAAACATCACATACTGAATACAGGAGAGCGGGATAAAGTGCAGGGGGTGGGGATACAGCTGTGCTTTGCAGAGCAGAGCTGGGGTCAGGGAAAGGACAGCAATCCCAGAATGCAGAGCAACACAGTCAGAAGACACTTCCTGTTTGCCAGCTGCCTGATGCTCCATGAGCCGCCATCTTGGATGTTTAAGGGCTCATAACATGCAGTAGATGCAAGCAGGATGATTTTTAATGTGGGCAATCTGTATGTACAGGGTATGGGAAACATATAAGATATGCTCTTATTCAGGGTGAAGGTCCGCTTTAAATAGAAATGAAAAAAAAAGTATCCGGGGGGGGGGTAGGAGTTCCTTTCAGGGGTCTATAGCATGGCTATAAAAGGCTTATGGTGCTGGATACATGAAAGCTACTTAAAGTGGACCAACACCTATGGGTGATCGGCCCGGGAATCTATAAGATTCCCGGGCCGATCACCTCCCTCCCCACGGGACATCCGAGATCGGGATGTCCCGCGGGGTGAAACCCCCCCAAACTCCTTACCTTATCTTCGGCGGCGGCCGGCTGCCGCCGCCTCCCTCGCGCCCCTCTAGACGTGCGCGCGCCGGCGCCGGCCGTCTGTGAATGGCCGGCGCGGGCACGCGCGCGTCAAGAGGGACGCGCGGGAGGCGGCGGCGGAGGAGCCGCTTGTCCGCGGCTTGTCCGTCGGCGCTGGGAGCGGGGAGAGGTGAGTTGTTCGGGGGGTTCGGGGGGGTTTCACACAGCGGGGCACCCCGATCGGGGGTGCCCCACCGAAGTGGACCAAGACCCAGGATAGTCAAAATCCTGGGTGTTGGTCCACTTTAAGGAGTATAGTCAACTTCAGGAGCAATTGCCAGGGGGAAGAGGCACAAAGGATAGGAAATCATAGACAGGTGGGCACATTCATTTTAGGGTCATAGATATATTAGTAGAGGGGTACTGGAGTATCAGTAGAAGCAAGCAAGTCACGTTTCAAAGCTAGGCTGGGTGCATCAATTGACCTACTAGTCAGAGTGGGTAACCCCCCTTGGTGCGTTTTCTTGGGTCATGGCTGGTACTATAAGAGGGATGAGGATCTGGACAAACAAGCGGCAACGTAAGGCAGTGACAGTGGGAAAGGGGGACAGAGAGTCTTCAGTCTCCAGTATTACAATTCTGTAAAACCTAATTACTGCCAAGATATTGCTCATTCAAGACATACTTGTGTGGTCTTCAAGGCAACTGTGAAGTCAGATCTGTTGGGTCAAGGAGAGCAAATAGTAGTCAGTGTGGAGTAGAGTGGAGGGAGCGCCAGGGAGGGCAAAGTAAACTAAATATAACTTATATAAGGATGTTTAAGGATTAAAAGAGCTTACTACTCTGAATGAGGTGTAATAACTTATGTAAGACCTGGTAAAGGGGGATCTAGGATGTCAAAGTCTCATCAAAGACCTGTCAATGGGGACTCCAGGGCAATCATCATGGTATTTAAATAGGGATGACATAATAGTGAGCTGTGGTTTGTAGGGTGGAGAGTTGGGATGGGTAATATAAACAAAATACACCCATATTAAAATATAAAACCCTAATTACTGCCAAGGAAAGGTAATGGTTCATCGGAGACCTGTAGACCTGTTGATGGGTACTTGGGGAGGGGGACGTCATACCTGTTGGTCAGGGTAGGCAATTTGTAGCTCTTGAGGCGTTACAGGGGTAATATTAACTAAATGGACCTTATATAAAAAGATTCAATGAAAAGCTAGTTTAGAGCAACCTAATAAAATGGGAGAGGGCATCAGACCTGAAGGGTCAGAGTGAGCAACTTGTGTTGATAGTGGGGGGAAGAGGGGTCAGGATAAGTAATATAAACCAAATGCATCTCATATTAAGATAATATACAAAGCGATTTCCTTCCTAGGAGGGGCAATGGCTCATTGGGGACTGATAATAGTATGAAGGTAGTTTGGAAGGTGTTGGATCTGTAGGGTCAGGATGGGTATTAAAACATCACAGTTTATAGCAACCCTAAAAATACCAAGCAGGGATAAGGGCACCCCTGGGGTTGGGGGGGGGGGGTGTAAGTCACAAAGATTTAATGAGAACTTTGGGGCAATTGTGTGGGTAGGGAGTCTGTTGGTCTATATTTAATTAGCATGATAAATTAACAAGGCCATTTTGTAATGTACAGTATGAGGTACACTAAACAGACTTAGGGCAATTGTTGTGTATGGGGGGTACAGGTGAGCTAAAAATTTAGAGATACGACATGAAAATCTGCATATTAATGCCGCCATAGATTATCCGTCTGCGGAGCCCAGGGGGGCTCTAAAGCTCAGCCACTGAGGGGTATTTAAGGGCAAGCGGACTTACCGCACAGAGCTGTGTCTGAGGTGAAATCCTGGGGGGGGTGGATGCTCCTGTTTCTGGGATCCTCTTCTCCGCTCCGGCTGCAGCTTCTCTCACTCCTGTCTTTTGCAGGGCGTGCCCGCGCAGCGCGCTCACACCATTCTAGCGGTGTTTCTCTTCAGAAGCGCGCTCCCGCGTTCCTCACTTCTCTCAGAAGTTCGCGCTGGAAACCGTGCGCTCGGAGTTCTGAGAGAGCAGTAACTGACGGGAGCGCGCGCTAGAGCTCGCCGCGCAAATGGGGGAGCGCGCGGGCGCGCTGGTGCTGAGATAACCGTGAGCGCTCTCACCTGTGGCTGAGGCACGGATTTTTTTAGGCAAAGGAAATCTACCGGTTTTTATATGATCATGTCTTGATTTTTTTAAAGTATTAACAAGGCTGATGAATATGTAATTCGAGTAACTAAACAAAAATAAAATAAAAAAAAAACGTGACTGGTCACCTGTTGCTTGTACAAATAGAAATCTGTGAAAGTAAATTAAGATTTCAGGAACCTCCTTTTTTAAATGTTGGAGTATCTGTAACCGGAATTAGAATTATTATCCAGGGCATAGAATACTGATTGGAGGAGAGCCTGCACATGAATCATATCCCCCAGGTGGCACGATTTTTGTGGGAAAATCTTGCTTTATAAGGCCCTTGTCCCGTTGTCCTGATGAGTGCCGGAATGCTGTGAGGTCGCCAAAAATTATGGCGGCGGCCGGGAGGTGGCTGAGCGATATGCGAAGTGTACTAGCTTGAGGGAACTGTGAATTGGGAGGGGACAGTTCCGGAAAGCTGGGTTGGGGGACAGAGTTAGAGCTTGGACCTGTGAGGTTGTTTACTGTTGGTCGCAGGAGATCGGTGGAAATGCCTGTCCCCGCTGGGTTTGTTCTATTGGCCGGCGCGGGCACGCTCCCTGTTAGAGGGAAGCGGGGGGTGCGTCTGCCAGTGCACTCGGAGCCGCCGTCTTAGATGGCGTGATGTCAGTGGCTCCGAGTGCACTGATTGGACGAGCGGCCGCACATGCGCTGTAGGAGAAAAGGAGCAAAACCCAGGATAGTCAAAATCCTGGGTTTTGGTACACTTAAAAGTGGACCAAAACCCACCCTGGAATCAGTACATAGAAAAAGTCATAACCCCCCCCTCAGGCCAGTTCTTAGAACCAAATAAGAATAGAATAATAATGCCCAGCACATCACCGTCTTGCAGCCAAGGGATAAAAGACCTCTATCAGACACAGGTGTCCTATGCAGCATAAAGGGAAATCAAACTGGCAGCTTCTTAGTTGCACCCTGCTAATAATATTATCTGTGTCCCCCAACAACCTCTGTTGACAGTGCTCCTCCTCTTAGCATTTTAATAGGTGTGGGAGGCAGCTTGCATAGGGCTCCTTCTGTCAGGGGCCCGGTAGCAGCTGCTTTCCCTGTCTCTATGGTATGTATGCCCCTGCCTGGAGTCTATGAGACTCTAGGGCAGGCTTACCGAATTGGGATGCCCCGTTGTGTGAAACCCCACAGGGCACCAGATTTGATGCTTCCCCCTGGGGAACCCTGGTTTGCGGTATGTCATTGTGTGAAACCCCTCAGAATGGCAAGACAATTCACCTCTCTTTCACTCTTCCAATCTGCTTCTCTTGGCTGAAGAAGCTGATTGGGAGTTAACCTGGCATCAGTGTCAGACACACCCAGGGTGTGTTTTGAGGGATGCAACTGCATCAGGACCCAGAGGGTAAGGCAGGACCCATCATTGTTGCTCCTCCACCTCATTTATCATATTTGTGCTCACTTGTCATGTTTTAGATGAAAGAAGCACTGTTCTGTTCACTGCAATGGAGAGAGGCGTGCCATAGTTTCTGTGATGAATACCACAGGGGTGGTGGTATCGCAGGTGCACAGAGGAGAGCTGTTTGACAATGTGGCAGAGGTGGAGGCAAGCCACTTAAAGACATTGTTCACCCAAGATTTAAATAACAAGTGTGTTGGAGACTTAAAGGCAATGCTGACTACGTGTTTCACTTTCTTTCTTTAAAGTGATTGGTAGTAGCTTACCTTTCATTGAGGCTCTCCAGCATTGTCCTTCCTGCACCATCAGTCTCCTTAGTGAGGAAATCCCTTCCTCATTCAGCTTTCAATCCCGACCCCACTGACCTGGTCCTTCTATCAACCTTCAATGGTCCCAGAACGGAAACATCCCCCACTCCCCCCCCAGACATCCTGATTGACTGCTTCTGTCTGCAGCTCTGAACCCCTGCCCCCTCTCTCCTCTCTCTTGCTGTGAACATACACTGCTCACAGCACACTTTGATCAGGCTGCCAGTAATCACCAGTCTGCCACCCTGAACTTCGGCTTCCTGTGGCTGCTGCCCCACAGCTTCCCACCGCGTGGGGTCTAAGGCTGTACTGTGAGGCCTTCAACCCTTACACCCCATAAGCTGCACTTAAACTGGACCAACAACGTGATACAGTTGGAAAAGAAAGATAGTGGCCATTTTGGAGCTTCCTCTCCCAGTATCTCAGCCATGCTGCTGCCTGGATTCAACTGAAAATGCACAGTAACAGGAAACCCAGCAGCACTTCCTGTTTGCAGGTGGTCTGCAAATGCATGAGCCACCATTTTGTTTCTAAAATGTACTGCAGCAGGAGTTAGAAAATGGTAATTGAATTTTTATATGCAGCAATCTAAATTACCCTGGGGAGGGATGCATATGAGCACTGTTTGTTGTGTTGGTCTGGTTTAAGTCATTTTTGGCTGTTGTTCCGCTTTAAGGTTATAGGGCAACCTCAGGTAAGCTGCTCCCAATGTATCTATTGCATTGTATGTCCCAAAGAGGGTTCTCAGAAATTAGAGTTAGGACTGCACCTCACAGAGGCAGCTTGGTGGTGCAGCTTCAGCTGTGGACCGAGTGGATCGAGACCACAGTTTTTAACCAGATTTAGAGACAGATTATAGGGTTGGCTGCAAGTTAACAGTGTTGAGTGCTGTGGCTCCTTTAAGACTTGCCGCCTCACAGCTTCCCACCCATGGCTGCCGTCTCCCAGCTTCACACTCAGGGCTGCCGCCCCACAGCTTCCCACCCATGGCTGCCGTCTCCCAGCTTCACACTCAGGGCTGCCGCCCCACAGCTTCCCACCCATGGCTGCCGTCTCCCAGCTTCACACTCAGGGCTGCCGCCCCACAGCTTTCCACCCATGGCTGCCGCCAAACAGCTTCCTACCCGCGGCTGCCACCCCATGTCTACAACAGGAAGAGAAGGAAGGAGCAGAGCAAGGGTGTAGCGAATGCCTTTGTTTAAAGCAGGATTTCAGGCCGCCCAATTGTCCCCCAATAAAGTTTCTCTATCTTTGTAATTGTATTTGTGCCATTTGTGTCCCTTCCAACCGACCTATAACATGGCAGTGTGGCAGAATTCCTCCCCCCAATCATCGCAGGGCATGATTACAGCTAAAAAAACCTTCTTACCTTGCCTGGGATCCAGCTATGCCTCCTGAGCTGGGAACAGTCATTTAGCTTTTAATGCACAGATCTTCTTTGCCGCTCTGTGTGCAGCCCCTCCCACCCACTCACTTGAAAATACTAGATGGCTGTGCCCGGTGCCAGAAGGCATTGCTGGATCCTGGGTTAGGTAAGGCGTTTTTAGGGGTGGATTCAGCACACTGCCTAACTATCTGCCTACCTACCCACCCACCTGCCCACTGCGCCAGCTAACTACCACCCCACCTACCTATTTTACCACTGACCCAACTACCTAGCCTTCCACCCACCTAGACCCAGCTAACTACCTGCCCACCTACCTACTTGACCATGTACCTGCCCACAGACCCAGTTGCCAACCTGCTCACTGACCCCAGTTACCTATCTGTCTTGCTACCTACCTACTTGACCACTGATCCAGCTTCCTACCTACCCACCTATTGATCTGGGAGTCCATGCATGTGCATCTGGGGGTGTGCGCATATGCATCTGGGAATTGCTGGTCTAGGAGTCCAGTGTCACCTAGCAATTGGTAGAGAGGGCACAGCCAGGGTGTTGAGAATGCCATGTCTGAAGCAACTTACAGACCCTGCCGATTATGCTGCTTATTATGCAGAATCACAGCTTCAAAGGCCATGCCCACGTGCTTTAGAAGAGAAATAATAATGTAGAATTGTAAACCTAGATATCCCAGCGATTTATTTTTCAGTTTAAAAAACAAACATAGCCTGGCACAATGCTCCAGCAAATAATAATAATCTGTTATATCACTAGATTACAGGTGGCACAGTGTGGTGAGTATAATTGCTTGATTACAGGTATTTAAACTTTTAAGTGGGCAGACATGCAAATTCAGATTGCCCTGGGGATGGGGGCCAAGAAGCCTTGTGTGCCCTGAGTGTTATTGTCATTGGAACTTGTTGCTCCTGCTGTGTTACCCGACGTAACTGGGATTAAAGACGAGGCTTGGTTTCCATATGCACATGACAGAAGCTGTAGTAAATGGTAAGCAGACCCGCCTCCCCAACTGCCCAAATCTGCCATTTAAAAAGTAACATAAACCAAGTACCTACCCCTGGGGCAACCCGATTTGGGATGCCCAACTGTGTGAAATCCCTTGGATTTCCATCTATGCTCACATCGCTGGCAATCTCATGGCACATGCACAAGCTGCATCCCTGGCTTCCGTCTGGATGATGTATGCAGGAGACTGGGGGAATCAGCCAGCAGCTTGAGCTTCATTACATCAAGACATGATATCATATGCTTAGTAAAGCTAAATGGAGAGCAAGCCGGTGATTGGAGGAGAGTCCAAGTATGCGCAGTGAGATAGCCAGGAAGATTTTATGGCGACCCCAGTGATTTCTTTCTGTAGGGTAAAATTTTTTTTTTTATTTTGTTTTTTGGTGCGTGTGTGTGTGTTGATTGAATGTTAAGTTAATTGAATAAAAATCAGAGGCACATTTTTGTGAAACAAATAAAACATTTATTAAAAACGTATAAAAATGCCTAACATAGGCATAAAACTATGCCGCACGGCGGCAACCCTCATTTCCCCCACCCTATGGCTTTTTCTTCTTCCCCAGCAGCATTAGTCTTGTCCTTTGGACACACTGCCACAGTCTGCGATGCTCCATTTTGCAAGCTGTAGGGATAAAAAAAAATATAAATAAGTTTCGCAGTTCAAAATATACAGAATATACCTATGAAAGGGTAAAAATTTGTTTTAGTAAGCAATATGATTCCAAACTATTTTAACCCTTAAACAAGAGGCAAGTTTGTCTAAATAATAGATGCCAAAATAATCAAATCTGGCCCACCATTCTATATTATCCACCCTAGTCTCACATTATAAACTACCTTAACTAACCAAATAAGCCCTACTTAAGAAACGGAAGACTGTAGTTCCTGTCTCATTTATAGATTGTGAAGTTACAATAATAGGAGTATTACAAATCCACAACATAATCACTGGCTGACTGTATAATGTTTTGTCAAGTAATATTAGCAGAGCCACCAAACTAGCATGCTTACATGCAATTATGACTGAGGCTTGCAAATATAGCATCTTCATGTTAAACAGCAGACTGTCACTAACATTTTTACATGGTCATGGACACAGGGAGGGCTGTGAGGTGGAGGCATGGAGCCTCCACTTCTCACAATGGGCCCAGCAGATCCCAAACCCGATGGGCCACCCTCCTCCCTCTCACTCCCTGATCCTTGAGGGAGTGTGGTGCCTCCTCCCCACTGGGACTCCCCACTTGAGAGTGGCCACAGGGGGTTTGGGACTCGGCTGAGTCCGATTGTGAGGAGCTGCGGCTCCATACTGCCCTCACCCCAGCAGCACTCTCCACTGGGGCATTATCCCCTTCCTCCCCTGGGTCCTCTATATGGGATCTCTGAGAGGGAGCCTCCCCCGCAGACTCATCCGAACCCACAACATGTTTGCGGGGGAGGATCCCCTTCCCATGTTTTCCCAGGGGAGTACGCTTATCTGTGGAGAGGAAACAAAACGAAAAAAAAAAAATTACACTCAAAGACCTTACTGTGCACAAATGACATTAATTAGGACATGTATGTGTGTTGGACTTACCAGATGCCTAGGCATCATAGAGCCAGTAGACGCCCACATTGTCCCGGTGCTTGAAGTCTGACCACTTCTGTATTATCAATCTTTTGGTTAGTTTGGTATTAAAGCGCCGTGACACGGTGGCCTGCACCCATATACACATACAGACAAGGCTATTTGTGGGACTGGCACTAAGGCTAGCATAACACTATTGCCACTACAAATAATTTTATTTGCGTATCAAAAACACAATTGTGGCACCATACATAATAAGTTCATCCATGTATTGCATAAAAAACATACATCAGTGATTAAAATGTATACGGGGGCCCCCTCATGCAGCCCACACAGCCACACTACCAGCCACACTCTTCCCCGAGTCTTCACCATAACACCGGCCGTAAGTAAGATATAAAGACGGAGTGTTGGGTCCCAACAACAGAACAATACCATGCGCGCGCTCACGCACTAATGCTCATTGGCAGTGTCCAAGTGTCCCATGGCGTTATAGTTCCTATAAAAGCTGGGGCAGCAGCCTGCTCTCGTGTTCAATTGTCACTGCGTATTAACCCAGATTCTCATGTGAAGCCGTGCTAGGGTTTTATCACATTGTGTCCCATGAACGGGGCCTCACTAAAGTGCCATGTGCATCGGCGCCGTTTAAACTCAGTGTATATCCCGAACGGAAGGCAGGCAGCTGACGAAGCTCTGGTGGGCGGGGCGAAACACGTGTCGAAGGACGGACGGCCCCTCCACGTCTCCTTCCCCGGAAGTCTCAGGAGCGACCGCTCACCTAGCACTACTACAGCTGCGTGTATGATGTTCATCTGGCCCCTGGCGTGAGATCTCGGATACAGATAAGTCATTGTCCTGCCTTCCGTTCGGGATATATGCTGAGGTTAAACGGCGCGATGCACATGGGACTTTAGTGAGGCCGCGTTAATGGGACGCAATGTGATATAGCCCTAGCACGGCTTCACATGAGAATCCTGGGTTAATACGCAGTGACATTTGAACACGAGAGCAGGCTGCTGCCCCAGCTTTTATAGGAACTATAACGCCATGGGACACTTGGACACTGCCAATGAGCATTAGTGCGTGAGCGCGCGCATGGTATTGTTCTGTTGTTGGGACCCAACACTCCATCTTTAAATCTTACTCATGGCTGGTGTTATAGTGAAGACCCGGGGAAGAGTGTGGCTGGTAGTGTGGCTTTGTGGACTGCATGAGGGGGGCCCCCGTATACATTTTAATCACTGATGTATGTTTTTATGCAATACATGGAATGAACTTATTATGTATGGTGCCACAATTGTGTTTTTGATACGCAAATAAAATTTTTGTAGTGGCAATAGTGTTATGCTAGCCTTAGTGCCAGTCCCACAAATAGCCTTGTTTGTATGTGTATATGGGTGTTAGCCATTCGGCTAGTGGGACACCCTAGATGGGTGGCAGTGCACAAGCATTACAATAAGGAGCTCCCGGTCTTTTTACATTTTTTGACGGTGGCCTGCACCTCCGCCACTATGCTGCGCTTGGCACTCAGGGCATAATCCTACTCCCGAATGCAAAAATCCTATAAAACAAAAAATAAAAACATTTTCAATTTCTATTGTTATGAGAAATGCTAATCAACATGTAAAAAATGATAGCCAAAGTGACTATAATTTATTTTAATGTTTAAATATTTACAAATACAAATATACAATATTGATCTATTGACAGTTATATGGATATAGTTTTAAATGTAATCAAAAGTAAAAAAAAAAAAAAGTAAAAAGTAAAAAAAAAATTAAAAATTATTATAAATATTAATAAAAAATAATAAATAATAATTTGGATTACAAAAAAATGATTTGATTACATAAAAACTACTACTTCGGCCTGTACATACAATAAAGCTTTAAATATTTAAACATATTAAACAATATTTTTTAGCAGCTATAATGAAAAAACACAGTACAGAAAACCTTAACACACTATGCACATGTACACTCACTTTGACCACTTGGCCATTGACCCGAGGATCCACCCTCTGTCTCTTCTTCTTTGGGGGGGCAGGGGAGGTTGAAGGGGCAGGGGGGGCGGGTGGGGGAGCTGGGGAGGCGTCTTGCAGGTCTTCTGGGGCGTATGGTGGATCCTCGGAAGTGTATAAAAAACGAAAGCAAAACCTTTGACCCTCCTCGCAAGGTAACAACGCAATGAAACACCAAACATTAAGCTATAAAACGCAACATTAAAACAGCGTACGCATAGGAATGTTCGGTGCTATAGCCACACACGCCAATACCACATTTAACAACGATAGAGCGCTGCATGCTGCAAACAACAGCGACTGCTCAGTGCGACCGAATCTCAGCGACTCACCCCATATTCATTAAAACTTGACACTGAGAGAAGGCAGGCGTTCTATATTGTGTGCCTGGAGCCCAAAGCGGCGGACGCTGTGTGATTAAAGTGCATTTTTAAAGACATTAACATCAAGAAGCAAGCAAAAAAGTATAGAAAACATTGTAGGAGAAGTGTGACATTAACACTTCAGTGGCAGACATGGATATACATTTATGCATAAATATCCCCCCCAAAAATTCAAAAATTAAATTTTATTATTTGATTAAAAAAATTCACTAAAAATAAAAAAGATAGGATCAGGAAAGGGATTCTACGGATCTTCCATAGAAATGCATGGGAGAGCACCAGGTAGCGAGGTAAGATGTGGCGCTCTGCAAGGCTGAACGCCGGCGCTGTATGCTGAGCCTGGGATAATGATGAATCGTACGCTACATGGCGTTGTTCTCGTTGCTCACCAGATTCGGCTTTATAAATGTGGAATTGCATGCCGTGTCCGGTGTTCACCTGCCGCTACCTGCCACTTAACAGGCACTACCTGTCGCTATCCCTTCATGAATAAGGCCCAAGGGGAATTGACTGGAAGGTGGAGTTAAAAGCCAAACTGCAACTCATTCCAGGTAAAGCACAGGTAAAGAACAATACATGAGCTTTATCTGTGCTGCCCACAGCCCTCTATGAGCTGTGTTGCATTCATATTGTGGGCCAAACACTGCATGCAGCATTTACCAAACACATCACATATATGTAAGAGCTCATTACTTTCATCAACCACAATTAATTTCCTTCTTTCAGTAGGTTGGAACTTGAGGGGGTGCAGGGGATGTGATCGCACATCACATCCAGGAGAAAGTACCATTCATCTCTGTTGTTATTTGTCTAGCTGCATACAGTTGAGTTAAAAGACAGAAATATGTTACTTTATGAGTCTTGAAAGGGCCCAATTTAATAATTACACCAGGGCCCCATCACATCTAGTTACACCACTGGGTTGGCGCATTCCTACTCCAGCACAACATAAGCGTTATGAAAGGGCCCTAATACTATACCTACTCTACCACAAGAAAATTACCCCAGTGTTAAAGTTATTGTCCAAGCAGGCATAAACTACAATTTCAGTTAGTCCCAAAGTTAACTGAAAGAGGGACATCCTGGCAAGCCCCAGTTGTGTGATTTATCTGCTCTGGCCTTGCTAGTTAACAGGGACCAATACTGTAGTACACGAAAGAGGGGGATGGGGGCAATGGGATAGGAGCGCTAGGACCTTTGGCTTTGGGTCCCGAGAGGAAAATATCCAATACAGAGAGAAGAAGGGGTCCAGTGCTCCTCCAAGCTTGTGGTAAGTAACGGGTTAAAACTTAGATTTTAATCCTTTATGCTCCATAAAAAATCTCAGAAAAATTCAGTTCTAAATTGCCATGCAGGCAGGTGTCAGATAGCGACCGGTTTCGGGTGAGTGCACCCTGTATCAAGCTGATAGCCATACTGAGCAGGTGACTGTAAAATAGGAAATGGGAAGGATTTAAAGGTAAGTTTTAACTTGTTACTTACCACAAGCCTGACGGAGTGCTTCTCTCTATAACAAATACTGTAGTACAAGTGTAGTACAGAAAAACAGAGATACATAGGCCTTGATTCAATATGTTGAAAACAATTCTTATGGTAGTTAAAATTTCAATTCATGAGAAAAAAGCCTGAGAATGTCACTGTTAGTGAATCACCAGATAAAAAGACAATGAAAGTCAATGGCAGCTTTTACTACAGTGTAGAAAGGGGAGTAAACAGTTCTCTACTTTTCTTAGGACTAAAAAGTGCCATTGACTTTCATTGTCTTTTTATCTGGTGAATAAAAGGTCATCAACAGTGAATGTCTTTTTTCTCATGAATTGAATTTTTTACAACAATGAGAATTTTTTTCAACTCTTTATGAATCTAGGCCATAGTTACATAGCTTCCCTCACACACAGCATTCCTTTCTATGCAGGCCTAGCAATGTCATTAAAGTGGAGGTCCAGTGTCCTGTAACCCCCCCTCCCATGCCATGCGACCCTCCCCTATTGCTAAGGCAGGATGATGGGTTAAAAAAAAAAACAGCATTTTGTAGAGAAATCAAAGAGCAGCTTCCCCCACTCTGAATGGAAAAACGGGAGCACGCACAAAGCATGAACAGCACAGGATCCTGACAAGGTTAAAGTTAGGAGGGTTACTGCAGACAGTGCTATAAGTCCTCTCAAACAGCATACACAACTGAACGCAAGTGGTTTAGGGGAGCAATTTACTATACTCTCTTTTTTACTAGAGGTCTGCTTTAAAGTGTCCCAAAACCCAGGATTTTCACTATTCTGGGTTTGGGTCCTTGCCCCAGGGACATCCCCATTTTGAATGCTCTGTAGGGACCTGGATATAACTAGGAACATGTTAATTAACTAATAAGAATCCTTTAAATAACCATACATAAAGCTCTTTTGTGGTTTCTACCCATGGAATTGAATTGGGAGTGCCATAACCTAAATAGATTCAAGATGGCAGTAGAGGTTTTAGGCCATAGACTAACATTACGCCATAGACTATAATGGGGAATATTCTAGAAGGTGAGGTCATAAGAGTTGTTAGTCATAACAGGAGATAGAGTAGTAACATAGTTATAACTAAAAGGTAGGGATTGGTCAGAGGACATAGTAACCAACCATCCTATCAGCTGTCGGACATGAGGCTGAACATGTGATAGAAGGTTCTGGAAGGTAGTGAGAAGAGATAAAGGGAAGCCCCCAACCCAAAGCCAGCGTGATTCACCATCTTGAATTGTAAACGAGTAGGAGCACGAACTCTAACAGAGAGAGGAGGGAGAGATCCAACAGAGGACATTGTTCTCTATGGGAACCAATGCTTTATGATTGTACCTGACTATGGACAGAACCAGATCTGGATGGAAATGTACTTGTTCTGTGTTTGCTGTTTACTTGTGGATTAAATAAAGAGGAACTCTGCTTTCACCTACTGTACATCTTTCCAAGCGGCAACAGTGAGTACTAACCTTCCCCGCAACTCTTACCTACTCACAACACACACGCTGATCACCCTGGGCCCAGAAGAACCTGCTCCCTGACATCACGTGCCGGATACCCCGGTGCACGAGGGCTACAGCTCCACTATGTGAAACCCCTAGGACTGCCCTAAAAATGTACCTTTCTGGACCCACAGCACATGCACAGGCTCTTATCCAAATAACTCTGTATGCCATGCAAATTTATGCACTGCATTAGGCTCTGTTTGGAACAGAGCGTCAGCATAGAGAAATGTGAGTGGCAGCATCCCCAGGCTCCCGGAAATCCCTATCCCTAGTCTATCTGAACAGCTGTTTGCTACATTGTTTTGCACATAGCATGAATGCAACACAGCCCAAAGATGTATATGGCCAGCACAGGCAAAGTCCATTCATTGTGCTTTACCTGAGCTCCAATGCAGTACAATTAAAGACCCATATAGTCACCACTGCCTCCCAGTCCATTACCGGTGGTCTCTGCTGCTATTACCACATTGACTTCAGCCACCCAATTTCTCTACTGGTCCCTGCTGCCACCTCCTTGGCCCTGCTGCTGTCTCTGCCTCATTTTGTCTAGGTACTGCTGTTGCTGCTGCCGTCACCTGCTTCAGACAGGATCTTGTTGCCTATGTCACCGCTGGCCTCCCTCATGGCTCAGAAACTCTGAACACTGCAAGCAGACCCATGGGTCTATCATGGCAGTGTTTCTGTTAATGCATGCACAGTGTGTAAGTACCCTTATGTTCGTATCATCAATGTACTGTAGCTACATTTCATCAAAGCGGACCTTCAGCATCATTTAATAAAAAGCCCAGACCCTTAAAAAACTATTCCCCAGCATCTAAAATTAATATATTTAACATTTTTACTCATTTACTTTTTATTCTTACCCTCATTGGCCTGCAAACTCTGTTCAGCACTGTAGGATACGGGCGACGCCATCTTGGGTCAGTAGTATCACCTACTGAGGAGAGAAGAGGGGTCAAAAGTACAGGGGAGCGGGGATATAACTGTGCTTTGCACATACAAAGCAGAGCTGGGGTCAGGAAAAGGTAAGCAATCCCAGTGTCACAGTCAGAACACACTTCCTGTTTGCAGGCAGCCTGCACCTCCATGGGCCGCCATCTTGGATGTTTAAAGTCTCAGAAAATGCAATAGATGCAGGTAGGATGATTTTTGATGGGGGCAATCTGTATGTACAGGGTGGGGGAAACATATAAGACAGGCTCTTATTTAGGGTGAAGGTCCGCTTTAAGCACTTGCCCATCGTAGTGAATGGAACTGTAGGCATGTATTTGAGCTATGTAAGCTCTCACTACCCCCCACTGTATGTTTGAGAGGCAGCAAATAATCTACAATGAATGGAGTAATGATATTGATCTCTGTGGTTTCCCAGTTTTCATCAATGAGTAATCCCTTTGGATTTAAGAACTTAATTATTCATATGCAAAGCAACTTTATTATTTCTTGGTCTCTTAGGAAGTAATAGTAGCCACTGTTCTCCATAGCATATCTTGTAGCATACCTGCAGTAATTTCATACTGAGTTGAACTCTTTGATTGCTGATTTAAGATATATACCATCCCTCATCTTGTCAGTTATTAGTAGCTTCTTATATGAGAGACTTGTGTTATTAAGATTGGCCATTGATCTCTAATCCTGTACCAATTTACCGGTAAATAATTACTCTGAATGACCATCAATGCTTATGCTTCCCACGCTTGCTAAAGATGAGGAAGCTGAGAATACATTGCACAGTGATGTGGATCTGTGACCATTGCTGGAAGTCAAGCAGTGCACAGATGTATACTGGAATGCGGATGTGGTGAGTAGCAGCTGTCTGTTATAAGGCTTCCTCATAGAACATACCTTCCAACTGTTCCTGATTTGGAGGGACTGTCCTTCTTTTGGGTCCATGTTCCCCTCTCTTGCTGCTCTCATTTGTCCCTTTTTGAGGTTTAACGTGCAAATCTTCATCAATAAATCATTAATTTGCCTATTCAAATTTTTTAGTTGTAACTGTTACAATCTCCTATCCATCCCTCAAAGAGGGGGTGTGGTTTATTTTACAAATTGTCCCTCTTTCCCACTCTGCAAAGTTGGAAGGTATGATAGAGGGATGCGGGATGGGGCACCCAAATCAGGAAGCCTCCCGTAGTGCAAGGAGCTTGGCTATGATTTTAGAATGCGTCATCAGTTATTAGTTAATAGTTAGTTCAAAATTGCACAAAACCTTTCCATGATAGTAGCTGCACCTTGTCAATGTTCCAGTGCCTTTTGAATTCTCTGCTCCACCAGTAACTAACAGATTTTTCTAGGTGAGCATGCACACGCTGTGGCCTGCTTGGGGCACACCCACTTGGCAAATTCCATTGATGACTGGCAGTCATCTCTGGTGAGGCATGCTATTTTTGACTGGAAGTCTATGGCCTGACTGCTGCAGTGATTGGGTAATGACCAAGTGTAGCAGGTAAGGTTATGGGTGGCCATGCTCCGCTCACATAAAACCAACTAACATGGTCACTTGCTCCAGATGCTCTAATGATCACCACACTGTGTTCCATCTAACAGTCTCAAGATTTGACAGTAGCCGACACCACTAAGAAACAAAACACAACCCACCCTGGATAGGTAAACAGGTGGATGGGTAGGTAGGTTAATGAACGGGCGGTCAGGCAGGTAGGTTTGTAGATATTTAAAGGTTGGGCTTAGGGTTCCATCAGACTCCACGACTATGGGCTCCAGTATCTTGGAGTGGATCAGGGGGCCTCCAGCAGCATTGTGCGGTCTATTTTCTTGGAAGCCAACCTGCTTTCATCTAGGCTCGTCTTCCCTTGTCCGCTGAATGAAAGCGCTGCAGTGTACAACATGCCCCGCATGCAGAAACTCTGCAACCTAGGCCCCAGAAGCTTCCCCAACACACTAGTCCATTTAATGTGTGGGCATTGGCAATTAGGATACTCCATTCATTGTGATCAACGTCCAGTTTTAATAAAATGGGTGTTGGATTGCTTTAACCCCCTCATCATTGTACCCCCTCACACACCAGCTAACCTCCTACATGCCGGGTTAAAGTGGACCAAAACAAGACCTAGAGGCTATAAAACTATAGTTCTGCATAAATACGCACCCGTAGGGCATGCCAATTTGGGATGCCCTGCTGTGTGAAATCCCATCAGTTGCACATTATACATACTGCCAGGGATACCATGGTGCATTTGTGGCCGGCGCCGGGGTCTCCTGCATTCCTTTATATATGCGTGCGCCCATAGAGGTATGCAGGGAATGATGTTGGGAAAATCGGCTATGCACCCATTCAGCTTGAGCTTGTTTTGTTGCTCATTTAAATATATACTGTCAAAAAAGATGATTGGATGATAGTGGGGTTGCTACTGAGGCTTGTCAAATGGGAGACACAGTGAATAAGGTGAGAAAGGTGTGAAACAGAAGTGGTGAAGCTAAGTAGGGAGTTAGAAGCCACAATTAGATTGATAGTTTGGGGAGGGGAGTAATAGTAGGTACTTGGGACAGTCATGAATCTAAGAGAGTAGTTAGATAGAGTGGACCTAGGTGGACAGTTAGGTAGGGGAGATAGCCAAAGTAGATGGGCAGTTAGGTAGGGGAGATATCTAGATAACCTGTTAATAGATGAAATCAGTGGAATGGCAGAGAAGGGGGACATTGTAATTACAGGTGACTTCAACATGCCTGATGTGGACTGGAATATCCCAAGTGCATCGACATGCAAGAGCAGGACTATATTAGAGGCACTTAGTGGAGTGTCTCTAAAACAACTTGTGACATTGCCAACTAGAGGAGATAACATTCTGGACTTAGTTCTGACCAATGGGGATCTGGTGCCCGAGGTCAGGGTTGAAGAAAATCTGGGTTCCAGTGACCATCAATGCTTATGGTTCAGAATAAAAACAGACATTGTGCAATCACACACCAGAACCAAAGTGCTAGACTTTAGGAAGACAAACTTCAAGGAAATGGTGGAGTATGTAGAAAGAAAATTAGGTGAGTGGAACAGAGTAGCAGAAGTGAGTGCCCAGTGGTCACTATTAAAAATGGCCATCTTAAAGGCAACTAAGCAATATGTGAAACAAACTAGCAAGAATAAAAGGAAGAAGAAACCATTATGGTTTACTAGGGAAGTCAGCACTATCATAAAAGATAAGAAGTCTGCCTATAAGAAGTATAAAGTAAGTGAAAGTGTAGCTGACAGAGAGGCGTATGAAATTAAACAGAGGGAAGCAAAACTGATTATAAGGACTGCTAAAGGGCAAAAGGAGGAAGAAATGGCCAAATCTATGAAGAGGGGAGATAAAACCTTTTTCCGATATATTGGTGACAGAAAGAAGAAAAACAATGCAGTCTCAAAAATTAGAAATAGGGAAAATAAATATATTGACGGAGATAAGGCTGTGGCTGACCATCTGAATAGCTACTTTTGTTCAGTATTTTCAGATAGTAGCAGGCATGGCCATAGCACAGCATCCCGCTGGGAGGGCACAGCTCCGGAGTTTCTGGAGGCTGATGTCCTATCCGAGCTGGCACATCTAAAGGTAAGTAAGGCGATGGGTCCAGATGGAATCCACCCCAGAGTTCTAAGGGAACTTAGGTTTGTGATTGCAGCCCCTTTGACTGATTTACTTAACCATTCCCTTTCAACTGGTGAGGTTCCAGATGATTGGAGAATGGCCAATGTCGTACCAATCCATAAAAAGGGGAGTAGGGAAGAAGCCAGTAATTACAGGCCAGTTAGTTTAACATCTATAGTGGTCAAATTAATGGAAACACTCTTAAAAAACAGATAATTTCCCATCTAAAAATTAATGACCTATTGGACCCAAAACAGCACGGCTTTACTGAGGGCAGATCATGTCAGACCAATCTTATTGATTTCTTTGATAATGTCACTAAAGTGTTAGATGAAGGTGGTGCTGTAGATATCGCCTATCTGGATTTTAGCAAAGCCTTTGACACTGTACCACATAAGGAGCTCATAGATAAGTTATTGAAGGTAGGACTCAGTCCCTGGATAGTTCAGTGGATTTCCAGTTGGGATCGGTATCAGAGTGTTGTTGTAAATGGTGTGCAATCTGAACAAAGGCGAGTTACAAGTGGTGTGCCGCAAGGCTCTGTCCTGGGCCCCATTCTTTTTAATATATTTGTAAGTGACATAGGAGAAGGCTTGGTAGGAAAAGTTTGTCTGTTTGCTGATGATACAAAGGTTAGTAATAGGGTGGATATTCCTGGAGGTGTCTGCAACATGGAAAATGATTTAGCTTTACTGGATAGATGGTCAAAACTGTGGAAACTAGAGTTTAATGTCTCTAAATGTAAAATCATGCACTTGGGTAGAAGGAATCCCTGCTCTGAGTACCGTATGGGCAGCACTGTGTTACCCAGGACCTCGGAGGAGAGAGATTTAGGGGTACTGATTACTGATAGCTGCAAGATGAGTGGACAGTGTAGCCAGGCAGTGGGAAAAGCAAGCAGGATGCTCGGCTGCATAGCTCGAGGCATCACCAGTAGGAAGAGGGAGGTTGTGATGCCGCTGTATAGAGCCCTGGTAAGGCCACAGCTAGAATACTGTGTGCAGTTCTGGAGACCTTACCTGCAAAAAGACATTATTCAAATAGAACGGGTCCAAAGGCGGGCAACAAAAATGGTGGAAGGACTTAAACTTAAAACTTATCAGGAGAGACTTAAAAAACTTAATTTGTACAGTCTGGAAGAAAAAAAGGGAGAGGGGGACATGATTGAGACCTTTAAATATGTGAAAGGATTGAATAAGGTTCAGGAGGGAAGTGTTTTTAAGAAGAAACTTAATGATAGAACAAGGGGGCACAACCTGAAGCTAGTCGGGGGGAAGATCAGAAGCAATGTTAGAAAATATTATTTTACAGAAAGAGTAGTAGATGCTTGGAACAAACTTCCAGCAGAGGTAGTTGAAAAATCAACAGTCACTGAATTTAAACATGCCTGGGATAAGCACACATCTATCCTAAGATAAAGAGTACATACAGTATACACATAAGGGCAGACTAGATGGACCGTATGGTCTCCTTCTGCCGTCAACCTTCTATGTTTCTATGTTTCTATAGCGAAGGCAGATTGGCAGTTTGGTAGGAGAGGTAGCAGATGTAGGGGGGCACTTAAGTAGGGGAGATAGCAGAGGTAGTTGGGTGTGGGGAAAATCAATAATAATTTTAATATTTTATTTCTGATGAAAAGTCCCTTTTAATCAAAAGACCTTCTTAGCAAATCTCAACACACTTTTACTGCCATGCCATCTGCTAACAGAGATAGGTGACAAATTGGTATGAGTAAGAGCTCAGTAGAGCTTGAAACGCGTCACGTTTGCTGGTGATTTTATGGGGTGAAGACTATGGATTGTGTCACTCTGCATGGATCTTATCTGTTGGATTATTGATTTTAAGGATTTATCCATTAAATGCTATGTTTTACCTATCAGCTGGATACTATTGCTGCTCATAGGTGACAATTCTCACAGCCTCTAAGGAAGCTGTATGTGCATCGCATCCCAGGGGGCCTATATTTCACACCCATGGCCTGACACAAAGTCGGAGAGTCTGTCCATAAATTGCCCCATGCAGGGAGCCTTCTTTCTTCCCACAGACTTCCCACACATGATTAGACATCCAGTCCCGGAACCTGAGATAACTGTTCCGCCATTCGCCATAGCCCCAAACCAACCAATCGGGAGGTAAAGACGTATCTACACATAGTTTTCTTATAACTGTGACAAGCTCAGAGAAGGGAATTAGTTCTAATTCATCCCGACCCGGAGATGTGCTGCATCAAGCCCAAAAGTTTGGCAGCAGAATCAGGACCTCTACGTTCTACCCAGCAAAGGTTGTGACCCAACCTAGTTTCTGGAGACTACATGGTCTTGGGAATGAGAGGAGGGGCCGACCTGCCTACCAGAATGGGGGGGGGGGGGATGTTAGAGAGTGTAAGGAGCCTCCAAATGGGGCCCAGAGTCACAGTCTGGGTGGAGTCACGTGTTCATGCTGGAGGTACCAGGAAATCCAAAGGCTGTCCCCATGCTTCCTGGGTGCCCTGCTCCACTATACATTGTCTATTTAGCTAAGGTAAATCTGACATATCTGTACATTTCTCTTCGTAACTTTCCTGTAACCGGTATTCCACTCTTCAGACCTGTGCATGTATTGTTCATCACTTGTATTTTCTGCTTAGTGTGTGCTTATCGCATTCAAATATATAATTTAACTTGAGCCGTTTGTTTGCCTTGATCGGAATTCACAAGTTCATGTCTCTCGGTTAAACTATCCTATACTGTGCTGGTATTCAGCCTGATATTTCCCGTTGATGGACCAGGATTAGGAAAACAGATTGCATAATGCTGTGGTGTCAGCTGGACTCGTGATATGCTGGTCCTCACAGTTGGTAGTTAGGTAGGAGGGATAGCAAAGGTAGGTGGGCAGTTAAGTAGAGGAGATATCAGAGGTAGGTGGGCAGTTAGGTAGGGGAGATAGCAATGATATAGCTAGCTAAGAAGGTGGGTAGTTCGGTGAGTTTGCACAATGAAAAGAGGGTGTAGGAGGGAGACCCGACAGGGTCAGGGAGCAGTAGACAAGTATTGTAGGCAAGTAGGTGGGTGGGGCTGTGAAGTTAGGAGCAGGCAGTAAGTTGGCTGGTGGTTGCGGGCCGGTGTCAGGCAGCAGTGGGGACCCTCCTCCCTGCATCTGGCGGCACACATGGTCAGCTACCATGTGGCACCTCCACACACTGTTGCCTTTCCTCCCCCAGGTCTCCACCTCCTCAAATATGGAAGCTGAGCAACACCCAGCTGGTTCCCTGCTAGCTCTACAACCGCGCCTCTCTCACCCAGGCCAACCAATCGTCAGAGCTACCACAGCCAATCACAGAGTGCCTCTCAAGTCATATGTACCTGTGCATGCTGCTATAACGCATTCAGCCTGGTCTGAGCAGGAGACACCTTCACCTTCTGGAACTGTATGGAAGGAGCAGACAGACTAACTGCTGTTGCGCTATGCTGCGCTGGGGCTGGAGGAGGACAATCACACACTATGTGTGAAGAGTTGAAGTGATGTCACTCCTAGTGCTCAGTGCTGGAGCTCCTTGGTTGTTTGCTGCCGCCTGCCTGTGCCACCTGGATGGATGTCCTAGTGAGGGGGGAGGCAGAAGGGTGCCCAACAACCACAGAGTTGCCCAAAATCATGCACAAGTAGTGTGACAGGTGGCACCCGAGTGCTGCTGGGCGGCTGGGCCATCCCATTATTTTACATTTTGCAGCAATTGCAGTCCACGCCAAGGCAGCCCCCACTAGATGGTGCCACCCAAGGCCTCATGGCAATCTCTGAGAGAGAGGCCAACTTAGCTGGGGTAGTGTTGCTAAGAGTGAAATGGAAAAATGCCAGGAATGTGGATGAACTGTGCTTTAGGATAATATTGGATAGTTGTTGTAGTAACATTTAAAAAAAAAAAAGACTGTGTGCAATTAAAGAGAATTATTTGTAAATCCTTCTTTACTCCTGAGACAAGAGTTTGCTGCCCCTACACCCAAATCAGGACACCTCAGGGCCCAGAGGAATTTCCAACCCACACCTCCTGTTACCAACCCTGGGATCAAGGGTGCAGCCATGTGCACCTGGTGTGGGATGGGAGTATGCTACCAGGGGAGTTAATATTTTTGTAACCCCAAATAATACTTGGCAGGAAAATGAGGAGAGGTATTTTAGGGCACAGTACAACAGACCTTAGCCCCCCTTAAAATATACAGGTTTAGATGTCAATTTCTATAATTGTTTAAAACCAAATGAAAAACAAAACAAAACAATCCACAAACAGTCTGCCCCTGATCAGGTACTCCACGTTCAGAAGAACAGGCTGTTCAATGCCTTTACATATTCACACAGCAGTAATATTCCTATTTCACTGAAATGTTCCAGGCTGGTTGATCATCAGTGTAAGCCATGACTCTATAGCTCTGAGGGGTTACTACTTGAATAATGCCAAGGAAAAAAAAACATTTTTGAAGTGGACAAAAAGGAACTAAAAAGCCATCCACTAAAAAGGAATTCAGAGAAAAAAGTTATTTACATGTCAGAACTTTACTGTCACAACATTTAGGCAACACACTTCATTTTAAGGCTGGCTACTGGCAGTTTTCACTGGCTGACTTAGAATATATTAAATCAGACTTTCAGCATCATTTAATAAAAAGCCCCAAACCATGACAAAAATATTCCCCAGCATCTACAATTAATATATTTTAAGTTTTTAGTCGCTTACTTATTATTCCTTCCCCCGCTGTGCTTCAACTCTGTTCAGGAGTCTAGGGTATGTGCGACGCCATATTGCCTCAGAAGCATCACATATGGAGGAGGGGTGAAAAGCACAGGGGGTGGGTTATAACTGTGCTTTGCACAGACAGAGCAGAGCTGGGGTCGGGAAAAGGACAGCAGTTCCAGAATGCAGAGCTACATATTCAGATCTTGGATGTTAAAACACAATAGGTGCAGGAAGGATGATTTTTTATGTGGGCAATCTCTATGTATGGGTTGGGGGAACATACAAGTTAACCTCTTATTCAGGGTGAAGGTCCAGTTTAAGTAAACCCATAATTTTGATTTCAAACTAATAGCTTCAAGTTGGCTGTCGAGAATGAGTGGACATGGTGGAGCAGTTTTTTAAAGCAAAACTGGCCACAAGTCAAACATCAATATATTGTTGTTAGCACTTAAAGTGGACCAAAACCCATGACTGGGTTTTTCCAGGGCTGCCTGATTTCCTACCCCCTAGGTGTGAAACCCCCAGGTTGTTGTTAGGCCCGATGGGACACCCGCCTTCAGGTTAGTAACACCCAGTCTCTGCTGCTTCTTTAGCCTATAGACAAGCCCACGTGTGCTCGGATGAAAGCAGGCCTCAGCGGACACGGTTGCCCCCAGAACATACTATAGCACAAAGGATGCTGACTGACAGGGTGAAGGCAAATGAACCAAGGACACATTGAGAGCCCAGACTAGCCTGGGTCACACACAGGGCATCAGTCCTTAGAATGTCTGGGCATAGGGGAAGAGCAGATGGATGATCAAAGGTTAAGACAAAGGGTCGGAGCTGGGGAGTCAGATGGTTCACGGTATCCAGAGGCAGGCAGAACTCAGTCCAGGCAGCAGGCAGAGAGGGGTAGGGCATAGCAGAGGTCATTAACGGATAAGCAATAGCAAAACTCATTGTGGAGCCAAAGCTGGACACGCTATCACAGGCAATGCATGCATGGAGCGAACTGGTTTTATGTGGCCATTGGATAATCAGAGATGGAAGCCAGATTCAGTCCACTAACATTAACCCTCTAATGTACCTGTGGAAATGCTGACCTGCAATGACCAGCAAGGCACAGACAGAATGCATTCCAGGGAGACTGCGCATCTAGATGTATGCCGGGGATGCACAGGGAAACAGACAGCAAGAGCACAGCACAGGTGATTAGCCAGAATGTGGAGGATCTGAAAGCATGACAGTCACCTAGTAAACGCATTTTATTCCCCCAATCCAACGGTGCATGTGTGAGCAGCGGCTGCCGCCTGCTATACTTTTTACAGGCTGTGCACCCATGGCAGGCATTTGTGAATGGCCAGCGTGGGTATGCTCCCTGCTAGAGGGTAGCGCGATGCGGTGCAGGCATCCTCGGCTCCACTCAACTAGAGCCGAGTCTTAAGCGGATCTGAGCGCGCTGATTGCACAAGAGCTAATTCATGCCACGTAGGACCGGGGAAAGGTGAGTTAGACTGGATGACTTGGAGGGTTTCACACAACAGGGCAAGACTAAAACCTGGGATAGTCAAAATCCCAGGTTTTGGTGCACTTTAAAGCATAAAAATCTGCACAGCGTGGCCCTGAATTCTAAAAGACTCCAGGGTCGGCCACTAGCCTGTCTCCAGGGCATACTTAATCAGGATACCCTGCTGTATAAAACATCCGGGGTCGTCTGTAAACTCACTAAATTCACTCATTTACTGCCAGCTCCCACGGAGCTGTTTTTGCCAATGCCCACATTCCCAGCTTTCCTGGCTGTGCCCAGCCATTAAGTTAGGCTGGGGGTGGAAGCGCTTCACAGTCTGCAGGGAAGCCGGTGATGCATCCACACCAATCGGCCAACTCAAAACTGCTAGATTGTAGCCTTATTTTAAAAAACTGGTGAACCCCAGCAAACTGGCTGCGTCAGTTGAGGTTTGGAGGGACCCCATATGGATTTTCTGCCACTTTATAGGAGCATGTTGCAAAAAAATAATTCTATTATAAAAATCCACATTAGAGAAGTTACTTATACACCCTGCCTAAAGTAAATCTAAACATGCTTATTCCTTTTACTTTTACACCCAGGATTTTTTTTACATTTCATGTTAATCCAATAGGCTGTATATACTACTGTAGAAGCCAGGATTTTTTGAGGGCCCTCAGAAGATACTGTATTGCAGAGATATGTGCTGTACTCAGAGCCAAACCACTCAACCAGGAGCTGTTCAACACCAAACCCTTGACAGTGACATCATGGTATGAAAGTGGACTAAAAATGGCCCTGGAGTCTGTGCGACTCCAAGACCTGCTGTGTGAAACTCCAACGTTCACCCAGAATTCTTACCTGTCTGCCCATGGAGCATTTGCGGCCGGTGGCTGCATCACTCGCATCCTCTTTCAGCTGTGCCAGTCACACCCGTCAAAACAGAATGGCTGTGCGTAACTATGCACAAGTGATGCTGCACGTCACTGATCTGTGTGGCTGGGATTCCATTCAGCTTTTCCAGCCCCACATAATGTGTGTGGCTGGAGAAGTTCATTGGACGAGGTTGTGTATGCACCATTGGACGGAGGAGGGGCGAATGGTGGGTTTTCACATAGCAGGGCATTCCAAACCGAGGTGCCCTGGGGGGGGGGGGGGTGGAACAAAACTCAGTTTAATGGAAATTCCATGTTTTTTAGACTGCTACCCAAACCAGCATTGTTACTACAGTAAATTCTCTCATGTTCAGATTTGAGATTCCAAATCATGACACTTATATTTTCTATTAGAAATGTTGTATGCAGAAGCACAGATATCCGTTAAGACGAATGAGATCTCCAGGCGGTCTTTGTCAATCTACAGGCCGAAGTGTTGTAATTCCTAATTGCTAATTAAATAAATTCAATGTATAATTTTAATTACCATATTAATGAACATTTTGCGAAAGCATTTGGATGCCTCTCTGGAGAGAGGGAAGATGGGCCATGATAGAAGGGGTGCTGGGCTGTAACCTAGCAGCAGTTTGAATTTGTAATAGAAAATGAGCCTCTGTTGGCACCTTCTTATAGGTTCTCTGCAGTGGGATGAACATGCCACTTCATATTATAATGGGTTATCAAATGCCCTTTGATAACATGAATACATAAACAAGCTTCTGATTTAAAATAATGTGCCTCCCTTCTTTTTCCCTAAGACCCTATGTTTCGTATACAAAAGATTTTGTTTTACTTTTTTTTATGGAGAATCCCTTTTTCAGTTTGTTCACTTCACATAGTTAGTAGGCCAGGCATGGATATCGCTCAACAATTGTGTGTCTGGGTGGTAACTTATCAGACAAATCAAAATGACCTTCCTGGCAATGCATTCTACATGGCTACATGTAGGATTGGTCGTGGATTATGTATTTTTCATTCTACAAAGCAGGTAGTCCCATAATTGTTACACCATTGCATCATGCGACATCTGGCACTGTCCTAAACTGTTTTCCGTTTTTAAATTGAAGCAGAAATGGCCAAGATATCCGCGTTTACATGATCAGCCAATGCCATTCTCTTTTTCATCCCATGCCCCAATCAGCTCAGCAGAGCGAGACAGGATTGCTGGTCCCTCTCCTCCAGCCCCTCCTCCTCCTCCAGATTCATCACATTGCTGTCAGTGCAGAGAGCTGAATTTTATGCAGCATCACAGATGCAAGGGCCACACACACTTTCTTCAGAATAAAAATCATAAGCTGAACCCATAAACCTCAATATCTCAGATATTTCTTCTTCATTTTGAAAGTGCTAAACAGTTTAGGATAGTGCCAAAAGTAGCCCAACGCATTGGTATAACAATGACCTTTTCTTGCAGTAGCACTTTAAGCCGATGCATAATTTTGGAGTATAACTTGTCTCCTCAGTTCTTTCAGTCCTATCTTTTGGTAATAATTTCTGGGCTGATATACTACAAGTGATTGTGCAAAGATGATATGATCAATGAATGCCAGCTAAGACTGTTACCCATGCAGATAAAAACACAGCCCGTAACTGACAAGCTTGCATGTTCCAGCAATGCTGGTACTTCCAAGACAGGGAACCTGGGTACCAGGGAGGTACCTGAGCCAATTGGGCACCTACCTGCTTCTGGCAGGGACCCCCAGCTCAAAGCGGTCTTTACCCAACCACGTGCCACACACTTTCAGGTGTATCCAAGGCAGACTGGCCATAGGGAGAGCCGGGACAATGCCTAGTGGGCCGCACTGCTTTGGGTCAGATTGGGCTGCTGCTTTTAATACCCACATTAAATTCCTGCCCCCTTAGTCTGCCCCTCAGCCCAGTCCCACTGTACCCACAAACCCCAAACTCAATGCTGTAGCCTCAGCATCATGGTTATGGGGAGTGGGGGGCCTCAGCAGACATGTCTCAGGCTGACCAAGGTCTGGTAAAATCCAGGGCTGATTTTTGGCCCCAGTCCACCACTGGGCGTATCTGTAGTTCTTGGAGTATCAAGCTAAGGGTGAGGCTGACCAGTTTCTGGCAGAGAGGGATTCTGCCCACAGACATGAGCTTGAAATGGCCAAGATCTATAAGAACCATGCAGACTGCTCTCTTCATTCACCAGCACCAAATTACCTTTCTCCAGCTGTGGGCCCCACAGCAAAAAATTCTTGTTATGGACACAGACTCTACTGTGGATTTATATTTGCAATCCTTTAAAAAGATTTGTCACCAATACCACTTGCCACAATCTCGATAGGCATGATGCTTAACCCTGGGGCTGAAGGGCAAGGCTTTGGAGGCATTTGTGAAACAACTTTCAAAGCAAGATGAGGACTACCAGACCATCAAGACTGCTATTATTAAAAAATACAAGCTCCCCCCCAGAGGTTTACCACCAGAGGCTCCATTCGCAACAGAAGGGCCTTCTGACAGTTACTTGGATTTGGTCTCCCACATGCACAATACCTTTCGACAGTGGGTCCACAGCCTCAAAAAAAACTGTTATAAAACCCTTAAACCATGATTTATTGAAAAGCCCAAACCCTTAAAAAACTAAGTTTTTAGTCACTTACTTATTATTCTGTCCCCCACTGGGCTGCAACTCTGTCCAGGACTTTAGGATACGGGCGCCGCCATCTTGACTCAGAAGCATCACATTTACTGAGGAGAGGAGAGTGGGATAAAGTACAGGGGGTGGGTTATAGCTGTGCTTTGCTCAGACAGAGCAGAGCTGGGGTCAGGAAAAGGTCAGCAATCCCAGAATGCAGAGCAGCACAGTCAGAGGGCACTTCCTGTTTGCAGGCTGCCTGATGTTCCATGTGCCGCCATCTTGGATGTTTAAAGGCTCATAACATGCAGTAGATGCAGGTAGGATGATTTTTAATCTGAGTAATCTGTATGTACAGGGTGTGGGAGACATATAAGATAGACTCTTATTCAGAGTGAAGGACCGCTTTAAGGACTTAATGGTGCAAGATCTATTCATGCACACTTGCCCCCCTGAGCTTCGGCAGTTCATGCCGGAACGCAAACCAAATTCAGCCAAAGAAGCAGCAGAATTGGACAACAATTATGTACGCACCCGGATGTCTGAGGCCCTCAGTCTTCCCTGGGTACCTGGAAAAGGGCAAAGCTGCAGCACACCAATCCCTTCAAGCTGGCCATTCTGGACTGTCAGCAAGCAGCTCATGAAACCTCTGGTACCAGGCAAGCCTTTGCTGATCTCTGGACCTGCTGCACCAGATCTGAAGTACTACCACTTGCACCATGGCATTACTATGCTCATGTATGTACCTATCTCTGCTAAGCCTCATTTTCTAAAGCTTCCTCAGCAAAAACAAGCACATGCCTTCCACTGTGCTCTCATTGCATATGTGAATAAACTGATCATCTTCCAGCAGTAAACTTATGGGGCCTGTGCCTGTGTTTCCTGCCCTAGTACTGGTTATTGTCCTGTGGCCTTTCTGTAGTGATAACCTCCCACAAGTCATCTCTGGATAATAGCATTTGCATTGTAAACTTCCATAGCTAATTGTCATTGTTTAGCTTGGCCACTGAGAGTTTATGCTCTGAGCTGCTGGTCGTCCTCTCTCATTTAGGTGTATAGACAGCCCCATACTTGTATTCAGATGTTGGTTTCCTCATATCGAAGAACGTTGTGCCCGTGCCCATACCGAGGAACATCGGCTGAGGGAGTATGGATTGGGGTGAGTAAACAGGCGATCCGAGGGGGTTTCACATAAAAAGAGGCATACCAAATGAGTAAAATGGGTTTTCCTCTGCATTAAACCAAAACTTGAGATTTTCACTATCCCAGGTTTTGGTTCATCCCCCTGGGGCACCCTGGTTTTGGACACCCTGCCATTCGCCGGCTATACTCACCTTATAGACTCCAGGGCCAGTTTTGTTCCACTTGAAGCAAGTCTTTGTGTGCAGAAGGCAGTAATGCAGAAGAGCACAGAAATAAATGGTTACAGTGGTTTTGTGCCCCTTACATGCTTTATGCACCGATGTGCATCTCTAAGATGCAAACTCTAAGATGAAAATTCAGTTTTATGTATTAGGTATTGCGAGTTGGCTAATTTTTTACTTCTGTGACTTCGCGGGTCAGCAGCTTTGTGCTAAAATAATGTTTACAAGCTGTTTTGCGTAAAAGACACAACATGAATAGTAATGAGTGCTCATGCTTGTCATGCTGTGTAAACAAGTGGTGGACAAGTTAACACAACCCTCAGTACACAAGACTTCTTTTAATTAACGTAAGCTTTCTCACTGCAATTCAAAAAACAAATCAGAGGACTGTCGGGCTAAATGCCGTTACAATTGTATTTCCTTTAAAATTTAATGACATTCATTGCAGTTAAATATTTGTGGTGTATTATTATAAATGGCTCTGATATCTGCAGTGAATCAAATACCTAGCGAATGAGGGTCATAAAAATGTTATTACAAGACAAAGATCAGTTCCCAGACAAGCGAGATACATTTCTATGAGATTTTACGCGCTTGATGGAATTGTTCTTCAATTTTTTTATGTCATTTTAGACTGGAAGGACACAGTCACAGCAATCAGGAAGCCATGCCACAGGTAAAGCTGATCAAAAGGAATGCCGGAGCTTCTAGGACCAAGATAGACAGGTAATCTATCTTACGGAGCATGGATCAGCAGAGCCATCCACATACATTTAATAATTTAATGCATAGATGGCCATTGTATGCTATAGGAATTCGTCCTCCGCATTTAACCCATCCGTGCAGTGAGTGTACACATGTCCGGAGCGGTGGGCTGCCCTAATAACGGCGCCCGGGGACACATTTTTGGTGTGTGCGTGTGTGTGTGTGTGTGATCTGTTGAATTAAGCACAGGGAATTTGTGCACAGGTGCAATATATCAAATTATGTGTTGCATTTTGATGCGTTTGGATTGTGCTTCTGAAAAAAAATAGCACTAAATAAATGGTAAAGTCTATGGCAGTACTGTACCTTTTGTGGTAAAGTGTATGGAGAGGTCATAAATGGTGTATATTTTTCCCCTGCTATGCTGTATCAGGCATGCCAGATTTTCAGGACCCTGTTCACATTCCCCAGTCCTCTACAGGTTTGTTCCCTGATCTCAGCCCTTACACAGGTGATGAGGCTAATTGCAGGGGAAGCCTGAATAAAAGGAGCCGCTGAGCCTGTCAGTTTGCTGGTGACCAGCCTGGAGGAAGGAGCCCAGGCTGTACTGCTCAGTGGTGAATGAGAGACTGGATTTAAGCCGAAGGACTTGGCTTCTGCGACCCCAAAACTTGGACTTGTGTGAATGAGCAGCATGGGCTTGTGTGCCCTGTAAAGTGGACCTGACATACCCGGACTTGCAGCTTGCTGGAGTATCAAACCCTGGACTTTCATTGAGTTGGTGAAGTAACCACTTGATATATTGCATTGCATGCAAGAGACATTTCTTTACTGCTGAACATTTTGGTTTTCAATAAAACTGATCTTTAATTTTGAAGAACTGTTGTCCGTGTCACTGCCGTTCGCCCCAATTGCTCACACTTTGTTACGCTTGGGTTGCCATGGATCATGTGGTACTCATGAACCAGTGGTACTCAGAATCCTATCAGGTGGTACTCAACAAGGCTGCACACTGACCTGTACCCCAACCTGATCTTCTGCCATTTATACTTAATGCAGGTATGCCCATGTGCGGGCTCAAGTGTCGACTCTCGTTACTACCAAAATGGCATGCCCCAGGGTTCAGCCAGCTGCTGGCCCTGGAATCTTTTAGATTCCATACTGGCCTCTGGTGTCTTTTGTTCCACTTTAGGTGGCCGTTTTGTGTGTTTCAGCCATGATTATAGGGGACTGACAACCCACATGCACCACCCAGGTGGTACTTAAAGGAGCACAACGAAAAATTGCCCAATGATAAAAATCCATATTAATTTGCTGGAGGAGGGGGTCACTAATACAACCGACATCAAGAAATATCCAGCCAGGCTTGTTTTTTTATTGGAAGGAAAAGGACATCCGGGTGACAGGTTGTATCACCCCAGACTAAATCTGTCAGCCCTGAATATTATTCCTGCCATGAGAGAATAAATCACAAGCTTGGCAGGGTTTTTTTTTCAGTTTGGGTGTATAAGTGACCCCTCCTCTCATTAGATGACATGTTTATATGTGTTTTTAATATTACACAATTTCGCAATAGTGCTCCTTTAATAAAACTGAAAAATAAAAATAGAAAGTGGTACTTGATTAAAAAAGGTTGGGTACCCCTGACTATTCACCTGTGCTAGAGTTGGGATTTTCACTATTCCAGGTATTGATCCTTGGCCCTCGTGCATCCCGATTTGGGATGCCCCACTAAGTAAAACCAGACCGGCTGGAAAAACGTGCCGGTTCCTGGTCCAATGTGTGGGCTCACGCCCATATAATGCTTATTAATGATCTGTATATGGCTCTGTTTATAGAGAACAGGCGCATCCCCATTTTCCCTTTAAACGTGGGTGCGCTTCCGCCCCCAGCCTACTTAAATGCAGCACGTCTCAGCCCAGAGATGCTGGGGATATGGCCACTGATGTTTACATCGCAGTGGGAGCCTGGAAAATAGTTTTTTGTGCAAGCAGGACATCCCGATTTGGGATGCCCCAGGGGGAAGGACAGCTATCCGGGGTTTTTATTATCCACTTTAGAGTTTATGCCCAGGCAAAGCGGAAATAAATATTTAACTCTTCTTACTTGCAAATGTTTTGGCGGTGTTGAACTCTTTGGACGCTAAATAGATTATGCTGGCTAAGTTCCCTAGGGGGCATACTAATTTAGTGTGTACTGGTTCAAGAAGCACTAGGCTGAGCTACTCACTCCCAGAATTCTGTGGTTATAAAATGTGGCATTCTACAGAGCACTCTGCTCTGTAGTGGCATCCCGATCCCTTCACTCTGTGGACCCCCACCGACAGACCATTAGGTTTTGGCTGTTGGCCAGTATGGTTCACCGTATGAATGTACATGTTCATCTTGTAAACTTGATTGGTCACTGAAGGAAAACACTGTGCTAGATCAGTCTCCAGGGGAATATACTGTAAGTATGGATTTTTTTTTGTTATATACCGTATTTGCCAGCGTATAAGACAACTTTTTCCCCCTGTAAAACATGCCTCCAAGTGGGGGGGGGGGTCGTCTTATATGCCGGGTGCACCTGGGTCACATACATATAAATGTACTTACCTTCACCAAGCTGGGCAGCACGATCGTCCTCCTCCTCCTCCTCCGTCTCCGTCATGCACAGCGATGCTCTTGCTCAGGCAGCACTAGTTGATCAGAGCAGGCCAGCAGGGTGAGCGCAGAGCAGATCAGCTTTCCTGCACTCAGGCACTGTGTGGGCAGGCAGGGGGCTGGCTCCTGGCACGCACTCCTGACATCGCCCTCGCTGCTCTCCACTTTGAAGGGGACTCTTCAGCATCTGATCTGAGGTGTGATTTATTTAAGATTTATTTAAAAAAAAAAAGTTTCTATGGGGCATCCCCCAGTGTAAAACCCCCAACTGGCCCCTTTCCCAGACCCCACACATTACACACTATGCTATTAGATGAGACACATTGTAAACAACCCAGGTATGTCCCCAGCTATAGGCGAGCAGGGATGTGGCCGCAGTGTAATGTGGTGTGGACTCTGGGAAACGGGGTCATTGGGGAAGTTTACACAGGGGGCACCCCAAATTGGGGGAGTTTACACAGGGGGCACCCCAAATTGGGGGAGTTTACACAGGGGGCATCCCAACTTGGGGGAGTTTACACAGAGGGCATCCCTACTGGGTTTTGTTCCCTGCATCAGGGGCAGCAAAATGGAATGCCCCCCTGTCTGAATCCCCCATTTGGCCTTTTTCCCAGACTCCACACCACATTACACTGCTGCCACATTCCTGCTCGACTTTAGTTGGGGCCTGTGCTGGCTATTCATAATGCGTCCCATCTAAAGGCATAGTAGGGATGTGGCTGCAGTGTAATGTGGTTTGGGCTCTGGGAAAAGGGCCAGTTGGGGGGTTTCACACAGTAGAGGAAACCCAATTTGGCATGCCCCTGGAGTAGGGAACAAACCCACTGGGGCATTCCAATTCGGGATGCCCCACTGTAAAACCCTCCCTATTGGCCCTATTCCCAGAGCCAACACCACATTACCCTGCAGCTGTATCCCTACTACGCCTTTAGCTGGGACATATTCTGAATAGCCAGCACAGGCACGTCCCCAACTAAAGGCGAGCAGGGATGCAGCTGCAGTGTAATCTGATGTGCGCTCTGGGAAAAAGGCCAGTCGGGGGTATTTCACACAGTGGGGCTTCCAAATTTGGGAGGCCCCACTGGGTTTTGTTCCCTACTCCAGGGGTATCCCAAATTGTGATCCTCCACTGTGTGAAACCCCCCATCTGGCCCTTTTCCCAGAGCCCAAACCACATTATACTGCAGCTGCATCCCTACTATGCCTTTAGCTGGGACGCATTCTGAATAGCCAGTGTGGGCACGTCCCAAACGAGGCGAGCAGGGATGCGGCTGCAGTGTAATCTGATGTTCTTTTACGTTTTATTCGGTGTGCGGAAGAGGGAGTAGTCTTATACGGCGAGTATATAACAAACTCTATATTTTGAGTGGAAATGTTGGTGGGTCGTCTTATACGCCCAGTCATCTTATACGCCGGCAAATACTGTAGTATAATGGTGTCAGGTTATCTCTATTTACCTACAAGAGAGCAACTAAATATTGTGTAAAAATCCAAACTGGCATATCGCTAGCTTAGATTGTACTATTTCAGTCTGCTGGTGTTATCTTTTTTTTTTTTTTTTACTCCCCGCAGAGATGCCACTAAAGTTCTTATTGTGAACTCTTCTACTGTAAGTTGATATATCTAACTCTACATTGCTACATTGCCATGAATGGTTTTGTACAAGCTGTTCCCCCCTGTCAGACCCTTCACTGTGCTGGGTGCAGCGGAATCAAATCCAGACAAACATTTGTGGTGCAACAGGAACTGACTTTATTGGAACATGAGTGCAGTAGGAGAAGGTCACCTTACATGGTGGCTAACATAGACAGGAAAAAAGATCACATCTATGTATATGAAACACAACATGCAGCAGAGAATTTACAACAGAGACTACACATAGATATATGTAACAGCGCCATCTACTGCCATAAATGTAAACTGCATCAACCTAGCAATATAAATGTAGAGCACATACAGAGACAAGCTGTTGCACAGTATCTCCAACACTGCATCTCAACAGCTGAGGCTTAGTCTGTTAAACCCATCTTTTTGTAAGCCTCAATTGTCTTTCAGCGGTCAGGGGCATGGTAAAGAATTCTGCTGTCATATCCTAAGTGGGGCAATAAAGTAACTCAAGAAGTCCCTGCTGTTAAAGATCCCTTAGAAAGTGGAACTTCACATCAATGCATTTGGTTCTCAATCAACTCTTTCCATCTGCGCAAGCGTAAAGCATACTTGATTGTCCTCAAAGAATATTGTTGATACCAACTGTGGTTGACCTAAATCTATTGGTTGTTTTAACCATATAACTGCTGCCGGCACTGCTGCAACATACTCTGCTTCAGTAGATGATAGAGAGCTGCTTCCTGCTAAATCATTAAATATCGTTTCAGGGATACATAAATAGGATGTGACTATGAATTTGAGGAATTCAACCACATTCTCACTGAGATGTTTGCTATGATTTAACCAGGCTTCAGCACAGACAAACATATCATCTTCAAACAGAAAGTAAGCCACCTGATGACTCCAGATTGTCATGGGAGACAGCCAAATGTAAGGCTCCAGCATTACCTTTGAGACAGCCTGGAGGAACTGGGGGTAAGTGGCCAGGGTGAGCTCTTTAAAGCGAGGAGGAGGAACAATGATAGATCTGTCTTTGTGAGTCCGTAGCAACGGATGCCCTTGTGGACATCTTGGGGCTAAAGCTGACTTACACACGTTAACAGACAGACAACCAGCCTGCACCACCAGGGAGGCAAACTGCCAATTATCCAAAGCATAGGTAATCTGGTACTCGAGGAGCCCGTAATCCACCTACTTCTTCATCAGAGCTTCTAAGTGTGAAGTTGCACAGGCCCCGGGTAATCCTGTGGTAGTTGCAGACTTGGGAAATGGGAAACACAGGAAAGACAAATACTAACACAGACAATAACTGGGCCCCAACCTAGACTAGAGCAAGGTTGGGCCCCAATACAGCCTATGGCAAACTAAGGCTAGAAGGTAACACAGACTCAATGAAAAATCTAAGGCTGGCACTAGGACCCTGCACATCCTCATCACAACAGAGACAGATCAGCCTCACAGTCTCCTGGTCTTTTATATGGGCTCAGCATTCTGTCACGGATTTCTCAAGGGAGAAATCCACTAATAAAGAGTGACCAGTAATTTGAGTACTGCGAGGCAGAGAGACTATGTATATGCAGCAAACTGTGTTTATTGTGAGGAACAAGCAAACATTCACTCTCAGATTGCTATACATAAACAAGGTGCAGTGAGGAAAACATACATGCATGAGAGATCCAGTCCAAAGGTAAGTCCAAAGTCCAAGAGGGAAAACAGAGCAAACAGGAGGGAAAAAATGGCTGAAAAGGAAGAGTTCAGGTTTCAGGAATCCAGGTTCAGAGTTCTGGGTACAGAGTTTAGGTTTCTGAAGACAGAAGAGTCAATGCTGAGCCACTGACTGCATAGCAGCATCAGCATATAAAGGCCAGCAAGTAATTAGCACAGGTGCTGGCTGATTTCCGGGAGCTCTGCAGAACAGCACCAACCACTGGTCAAGCTGCAAACCACAGAGAACCAGAAAGAAACAGGCTAAGGCTAAGGAGGAACTCCAGACCTGACAGTTTCACTTCCATTTTCCTTGTGGCGGCTACTGTCAGCAAAGACCTGCATGGTCGGAGCGTGGAGGCCGGCGCCGCTCTCAGTCGTCCTCTGATGACGCGTCCTCTGATGACAGCTGAGAGCGGCGCCGGAGCGTGGAGGCCAGCGCCGCTCTCAGCTGTCATCATAGGACGCGTCATCAGAGGGCGACTGAGAGCGGCGCCGGCCTCCACGCTCCAACCATGCAGGTAAGTGTTTGCTTTTTATACAAATGCTGGCATGGTGGGAGCGGGCAGGCCGGCTGCGCTGTCAGCGGGCCGGCTTCTGCCGCCCGCTGACAGCGTAGCCGGCCTGCCCGCTCCCACCATGCCGGCATCTTTGCTGACAGGCGTAGCCGGCCTGCCCGCTCCCACCATGCCGGCATTTTTTTTTTTTTCAGATGAGCGATTCGTGAAAGTTGGATTCGGGCGAACCCGAATTTCTTGGGGGAATTCGGCGAATCGCCCGAATCGAACTTTCAAGAAGTTCGCTCATCTCTAATCATAGTCATCTCCATATTTTTGAGAATATTCTTTGGCTCCGAGTCTTGCTTTGTATTATTTCACTGTGTCATCTGCATTGTTCTTCACTGTAAAAGTCATTTACAACCTATGGCTTTCCTTCCAGGTGGTAATTGATGTGGCACCAAACTAGACTTTTTTTTTGATTGTATGATAGGTTGTCAAGTTATAGTAGCTCATCTCTTGTGTATGTGAGGTGACAGCTCTTGATGCCCTTGAGAAGCCTAATAAGAGAGTACTGTCCCCAGACCCCCAGTACACATTTTTGTATGTAATACTGTGCAGCAGAGTGGTGTAGGGGTGAAGACCTTAGTGGATGCAGTATAATGTAAGGTTGCAATCCCTTAGTGTCCTGCAGAGGGCAGCAGAGTGATGTGAGTTTGCACCCTCAGTGTCCTTCAGAGGGCAGCAGAGAGGTGTAAGATTGTAGTCCTTAGTGTCTTGCAGAGGGTCATTTTTAAAGTGGACCAACACCCACGGGTGATCGGCCCGGGAATCTATAAGATTCCCGGGCCGATCACCTCCCTCCCCGCGGGACATCCGAGATCGGGATGTCCCGCGGGGTGAAACCCCCCCAAACACCGCCGCCGCCGCCTCCCTCGCGCCCCTCTAGACGTGCGCGCGCCCGCGCCGGCCGTCTGTGAATGGCCGGCGCGGGCACGCGAGCGTCAAGAGGGACGCGCGGGAGGCGGCGGCGGAGGAGCCGCTTGTCCGCGGCTTTTCCGTCGGCGCTGGGAGCGGGGAGAGGTGAGTGGTTCGGGGGGGTTTCACACAGCGGGGCACCCCGATCGGGGGTGCCCCACCGAAGTGGACCAAGACCCAGGATAGTCAAAATCCTGGGTGTTGGTCCACTTTAAGTCCTCTGTACATGTAATGGATACACAGCAATTTAAAGAGGACCAACAGTCAAGAATGAATTAAATCAGACTAACTCAACAAACAGTGCTCATTTGCATCCCTACTCAGAGCAATTTATGTTTTTTTGTTTTAAACATTTTTTTTGCCTTTTTCTAATGAATACTGGGACAAATTCTAAAAACAAGATGGCCGCTCATGGGCTTGCAGGCCACCTCCAAACAGGAAGTGCTGCTGGCTTCCTGTTACTGTTTATTGTCAGTTATGTCAGTTGGGAGTGGTAGCTTCAAAATGGCCGCTACCTTTCTTTTCCAATTGTGCCAGGCTGTTGGTCCGGTTTAAGGGATGTTAGTGGCTCAGCATAAAGCAAAGGACATTGTTTTTACATTGCAGGCAGTGGATTAAGCAAAAGGTTCTTTAAGGACAGTAGCTATATCCTGATAATCCTGAGTCAGTACTGGGCCCAGAGCAGCAGGACAGCAGGCAACAGGGGGTGGGGGGGGCTGCTGCAACAATTTAGTGGGATTTGTAATTCATGGGGCAGTTGTATTGCTATTGCTGGAACCGAGATTCATGGTCATGGGTTGGAACTAGGATGTATGTACCCCCCCATCCATACTGTAGGGGCAGGGCTTTATCTAAGACTGTATCCTGTATTCATAGCAGTAACTTGAAGTTTGTAGCAGCTTGTTTGTAATATTCTATGTACTGTATGTTTTACCTTGTATGTAATTACCAGGTTATATAGTGATATGCAAGACGATATTAAGAAGTGATATATCATTAAACAAACATAATAATAATAACAATCATTGCCTAGTTTGTTCTGGATTCTCTTGGCTGCACCAAATAGAGGTGTGAGGAGATTTGGAGCTTTCAGTTTAATCTTTGACCCCATGCTTCACCCTTTAATCTGGCCATCATGTAAGCTATTGGTGCTCCAGGTCTGAGAGCCGGCATTTGCGGTCTGTTTCAGTTCTCTCTTCACGCTCACACGGACGACCCTTTGTGCAGTTTCTATTTTACTGGCAGTAATCCCTTATCTTTGCTTTTCTTTGCTGGACATTGTGCTAACCTCAAGCAGTGGTTGATATAATAGACCATTTTTTATTTTTCAAGCAATTCTTTGCTACAGCAGCACATTTTAGATTTTAGACTTTAGGCAATTACAGATGAAGATACTGCTCTTATGTAAAATGCATGTGCTGGAGCAGATTTCAATGGTAAGGTGAGTATATACCGTATTTGCCGGCGTATAAGACGACTGGGCGTATAAGACGACCCACCAACATTTCCACTCAAAATATAGAGTTTGTTTTATACTCGCCGTATAAGACTACTCCCTCTTCCGCACACCGAATAAAACGTAAAAGAACATCAGATTACACTGCAGCCGCATCCCTGCTCGCCTTTAGTTTGGGATGTGCCCACACTGGCTATTCAGAATGCGTCCCAGCTAAAGGCATAGTAGGGATGCAGCTGCAGTATAATGTGGTTTGGGTTCTGGGAAAAGGGACAGATGGGGGGTTTCACACAGTAGAGGATCACAATTTGGGATACCCCTGGAGTAGGGAACAAAACCCAGTGGGGCCTCCCAAATTTGGTAGCCCCACTGTGTGAAATACCCCCGACTGGCCTTTTTCCCAGAGCGCACATCAGATTACACTGCAGCTACATCCCTTCTCGCCTTTAGTTGGGGACGTACCTCTGCTGGCTATTCAGAATGCGTCCCAGCTAAAGGCATAGTAGGGATGCAGCTGCAGGGTAATGTGATGTTGGCTCTGGGAATAGGGCCAAAAGGAAGGGTTTTACAGTGGGGCATCCCGAATTGGAATGCCCCAGTTGGTTTGTTCCCTACTCCAGGGGCATGCCAAATTGGGTTTCCTCTACTGTGTGAAACCCCCCATCTGGCCCTTTTCCCAGAGCCCAAACCACATTACACTGCAGCCACATCCCTACTATGCCTTTAGATTGGACGCATTCTGAATAGCCAGCTCAGGCCCCAACTAAAGGCGAGCAGGAATGTGGCCGCATTGTAATGTGGTGTGGAGTCTGGGAAAAAGGCCAAACAGGGGATTCAGACAGGGGGGCATTCCATTTTGCTGCCCCTGATGCAGGGAACAAAATCCAGTAGGGCATCCCAAGTTGGGATGCCCCCTGTGTAAACTCCCCCAATTTGGGGTGCCCCTTGTGTAAACTTCCCCAATGACCCCGTTTCCCAGAGTCCACACCACATTACACTGTGGCCACATCCCTGCTCGCCTATAGCTGGGAACATGCCTGGGTTGTTTAGAATGTGTCTCATCTAATAGCATAGTGTGTAATGTGTGGGGTCTGGGAAAGGGGCCAGTTGGGGGTTTTACACTGGGGGATGCCCCATAGAAACTTTTTTTTTTTTTAATAAATCTTAAATAAATCACACCTCAGATCAGATGCTGAAGAGTCCCCTTCAAAGTGGAGAGCAGCGAGGGCGATGTCAGGAGTGCGTGCCAGGAGCCAGCCCCCTGCCTGTCCACACAGTGCCTGAGAGCAGGAAAGCTGATCTGCTCGGCGCTCACCCTGCTGGCCTGCTCAGTCTCTCCCTGCTCTGATCAACTAGTGCTGCCTGAGCAAGAGCATCGCTCTGCAGGGGGAGGAGGAGGAGGACGATCGTGCTGCCCAGCTTGGTGAAGGTAAGTACATTTATATGTATGTGACCCAGGTGCACCCGGCGTATAAGACGACCCCCCACTTGGAGGCATGTTTTACAGGGGCAAAAAGTCGTCTAATACGCCGGCAAATACGGTATTTCTTTTTAGAGTTTGTAAATGAGTTTAAAATGGAAAGTCCATTTAATAGATACAATTAAAACAGTATTACCCTCAATATTTCTAAAGTGGAAGAAAACTCAATATTTTTACTATCCCAGGTAGTGTTCCCTGGACCAGGGCATCCCGATCTGGGATACATTTAACCCTTTATGAACTGGTAAGGGATCCATGGGACCCCTATACCAGTTCACAAGGCTTAGGGGGCTGGCAAGTCACCTGCAGCTAGCGGGTGACTTGCCATTAACCCCCAGCCCTCCATCACCTGCCTCCCCACAGCCCCGGGGGGGCGGCAAAAAAGCCTAGGGGGCCACAAAGTCTGTGCAGGCCTGTAGCCTTTAACCCTTATGTGTGGATAGTAGTTGTATTTTGTTTCCAAATGTTATGAAGTGCTCTCTTTCGTTTGGGGGGATCTTGTGGGATCTCTGGGGAGCTACCAATACATATTAGGTGCCATTGTAATCAGGAGAAATGGGGCTTTCACATACCATATGGTTTTCTTGAATAAAATACATGTTTATTTAATAAACAAAACCATTAAAAAATTATATATATATATATATATATATATATATATATATATATATATATATATATATATAAAAGTAGCTATGCATGTTGGGTATTGTTCTGTTTGGGGGACCTTGCTTTCTTAGATTTGGCTTGTTTTTACTTGGTTGCATATTGATATTTTAGGATAATGTGTTTTCTATATTGCTTTTTTTATAATGTACATTTTTTTAGGGAAACCCTGTGCAACCAAAATATTCTTCGAGGGATTACATCCAGTAAGATGAACCCACTACAACAAGATGGGTACACTTAGAAAGCTTAATGTGTTTACTTCAAGGGACTATATGGGTTGTATTTCAAATGTAAAGGGTCGTTTTGGTTGAAAAAGTGCAAGGTTCCCACATTTCATGTAAAATTAACCTTTCGTGCATGGTTTACATTGGAAAGTAGCTGTACATGTTAGGTATTGTTCTGTTTGGAGGACCTTGCATTTTCAGACTTCAATTGTCTTTGCATATTGTTTTATTTATGAAAACATTGCTTTGATTCTGCGCCCACGTCAACAAGCCCAGTAGCCCAATGCAAGCTCACATTTTTAGCCCTCTGATATACTCTGCAGTAGTTTGGCTTAGACTGGATCAAAATTGTGTGCGCTCATGAGCATAGATGGTAGGCAATACTGTGGCAGAAAGTTGTGGCCTGATTTCAGTCTTTTGGCGAGTAATAGCTGGGATTATTAGGAAAATCAAAGATAAAACAAAGGAAATTTTCATACTAGCAAGTAGCCTGGAAGAGCTTAATAATGTTACTTTCAATTACCTTTCTAGGCTGAAATAACAGACTAATCTTTTGTCCCCCACAACAGCTTCCTACTAATCTGTCTCCCACAGCCTTTTTAAAGGGGAGCCTGGCTTGCCCCCTTCATTGCAGTGAAGCACTGTAACATAGTTGGGGGGGGGGGGGGATTCCATTCACCAATTTGCTTGAAAATGGCGTGCAACCAACAGATAAATAAAATTTGCAAGAGACAAAAGGTGAGTATCATATGCTTGCTATTTTTTCCCAGGCAATATCATCAAAGTGCAACAAAAAAGGTGATTTTGAATTGCCCGGGTTTTGTTTCCAAACGCCTGTACAAACTCACCTTTCCCCAGGCCTATGGCGCATGCACAGGTTTCATCCAATCAGAGCCGATTGCTGTGCATATGTAATGCTCGGCAAAGGGCTCTGTCTACATGCAGGGCTTTCACACAGCAGGTAATCCCGATCTGAGATGTCACCCATAGTTATCCCATTGTTATCCCATTGTGTCGGGCTACGTTTGGCACTGTCCTAAACTGTTTTCCATTTTTGAGATAACAAGGTATACAGTTTCACATAAGGATTCCTCATCTGAAGTAAGTGGGTGTGGCCCTTGGCTCTGTGATGCTACATAATAAACAGCATAATAGGCAGGGCCTGTAAGAGCCCAAACCTTGCTTTAGACACCCTGGTTGTATTTCTTCCCTCTCTCTTTGTTGCTAGGCAACATTGGATCCCCAGATGTGCATCCCCCCACTCCCATATACACATGAGCTCACTCCTAAATGTGAGCACTCCCATACGCCACTCCCAAATGCACATGCGTGCACGACCAGACGCTCATATTCACCCCTAGATGCGCACTCCCATACGCACATACGTGCACTTCCAACTGTCCATGCATGCACCCAGATGCCCATGCGCACTCCTAAATATACATGCACACACTCCCAAAAGTGTATACGCTCACTCCCAAATGTGCATGCATGCACTCCAGATGCAAACTCCCAGACACTCATATTCACCCCTAAATGCGCACTCCGATACGCACATACGTGCGCTTCCAAACACGTATGCGTGTCCCCCCCAGATGTGCATGCACACTCCCATACACACATGGGCACTCCCTGACACTCATGGGCACACCCCTAGATGCTGTACTGCTCCCCATCTCTGCTCTTCTCCAGCATTGCACCCCCCATCTCTGCCCTGCACTGCTACCTATGCCCCGATGACTCAAAATTTACGAGCGCAGCACAGATTTTAGGGTTCAGCACTTGAACCCCCATTTCTGCACTGCCCCCTTTATAGTGCCAACTAATGGCTGTGTGTATATGCCCTCCTGTGTCCTGTTGGTGGGGCCCAGAAAAGACATCAGTATAAAATGTTGCTACCACTGGACCTCTGGCCAGGAAAGTTCATGCCGGACGGGAGGGGCAGGCAGACCGAGTCCCCACACTTTAGTGCCACCTTTACTAGCCGGCGGGAGGAATCTCTGCCAAGCTGCTGACGCCTCTGGTCTCCACTGCACTGCCGCTGGTGTTCTGCCGGTGCTGTGGGTGGCGTACCCTTTGTGCTGCTATTCATCTTCAAGAGGGATCTCTAGTCTCCTCCGACAACGCGGGGGGGATTCCCGGCTGCCGCCGCCTTTGACGGGGTCCTCGCCTGCTGCCCTTCATGTTGCTGGGGTGGAGGAGAAGGGGGTAGGCTACACATGGGGAAGGGGGCAGGCTACACACAGAAGAGAGTGGTGTTGCTACACTCACGCCAAGCAGCCTCGGGATTTCATAACTCGAATTGAGAGAAGGGGGCAGGCATGGACCACAGGGTAATGGCATCACGTTTCCTCTTCTGTCCTGGCCGCAGGCAACTGTGACACAGAGAAGAGGCAGCAACCTTCAAGAATTGTATATAGGTTCTGCTGTTTCTGAGAGAAAATCTGATGTGTGCATTAAGGTGGATCTCTGAATGCTTCATATTGACAAGCTCTCACTTTCAGAGGCATAATGTGATTTGGAATCTTTAACCTGATTATGGTATTCTCTCTGGATCTTTGCGCTTATGTAAAAGCTGATGTAAATGTAATTTTAAAATGTGATAACATGGCTGGCATTGATTACTAATCCTGCCAGTAAGGCTTCACATTTTAGTGAGGATTTCTTTTTTTTTCCAGAGAACTCACCAGAGGATTATTTAAGATAATTATAAGGTTCACATGTTATCTGCAATTTACTGGTGACCCTTTCCTCCGGGCAGTATACACATTTGGGGGCTTATGGAAGGGGATCTTTTATTCCATACTGACGAAACCTAGATGCAACAATGTAGCAAGCTCTGCATTGCCATAATGGGTCTAATATAGAATTAGGCTACAGGAAGACAGGATTTTTTCAAATAGTAAGCAAATAAGTGTTTCCCTCCACAACTGGGAAGAGGTGAATTAAACCAGTCCAAAAAATGTATTTTCACATAATGCTATTCTTATTTGCTTTTCCCCTAAGAGTGTAATAAATATTTACTGTTAGTTCTTTTCTACTCCATTTTTATAAGAATCAGAGACACCATAAAGTCCAGTTTTGGTTAGTCCTGCAATTTATGAAAAAGTATGATTTTTTTTTTACCAAAGCCAGTTGGTTTAATTTTCATTTGAATGTGATAAAAGCCTTACCAAATAAAACCATTTACTCATGCTGGTTGCTGTATTTTGATAATATTATATTGTTCAGCCATCTTACTCTATGTGCACTGATTTTTATAAATACGCCCTGTGCAGCAGGCCAGTGGAAGTGGCATTTATAAGAATATATTGAGACAACTGGACTTGCTGTATATATTTCTTGCAAAATGTTAACACAGAAAGTCCAGTTGCCTTGATTTATTCCTACAGATATACCATGACCTGAATGAATAAGAACCTTCAAAGACATACAGTACTGCAAATCCCTTTGGGAATGAAACCCTAAAACTTGTATGGGAATGTGAGTAAACAGCAATAAAAATTGGCAGGCTATAGAAACAACCCGTGCTTTAACTTCAGATGCTGACAACAGTGCATGACACAATGTAGTTAATTCAGAGCCGCCTGGTGAAAAAAACTCACTTCTTTTTTAGGAGAAAAAACTGACATTCACTTTTATTGTTTATTGTGTATTGTGTACATTTTCACCTGCTCCAATGTAGACAATCAAAGTGAGTAGCAATTTTCTCTCCTAAAAAAGAAGTGTGTTTTCTCACCAGGCTCTGGATCAACCCCATAGTAGCATACACCTCTACTGCACAGGGAAGATGTATGCTACAGAGTTGTAATCCAGATAGACATTAGTGGTATAACAGGAACTGGATTTACTATAACATGAACGCAGTAAAAGAATGTCACCTTACATGGTGCATAACACGGACAGAAAAAATAAGTATCATAGAGCAACTGAATGCACAGGAAATACAACACATCAGTAAGATGCATAGATAAACTACAGTTTAGCATTGGCACAGCATCATCTAGTGTCATAACTTGTCATAACTGTAAACTGCAGTAAATCTAGCAAAAGTCACTCCAGCGAAAGACTTGTTGTGGATATCTACTGTGGAACTTCACATCAATGTGCTTGGTTCTCAAGCTAACTCTTTCCATCTGTGTAAGTGCAAGGCATCCTTGATTGACCTCAAAGATTCTCATTGATTCCAACTGTGGTTGACCCGAGTTACCTCAGCAATATAACTTCTCAGCTTGCCTGCGCTGCTGCGATGTACTCTGCTTCGGTGGATGAAAGTGTAACAGAGAGCTGCTTTCTGCTAGTCCAACTGATAGCACCTCCTGATAGAAGAAACAAGAAGCCACTAGTCAATTTTCTGTCACTGATGTCTCCAGCCCAGCTGGCATCCATATCCTTTCAGGATGCTTTCATCACTTGCTGGTAACTTTAGCTTGTAGTGTTAAGCCCCTTTAAGATAGCGAATGACTGCTGCAATGCCATGTCTTATAGTGGTGGTAATGTACAGCAATTTCCCTATTGCTTTGTTAGAGTGTTAGTTGGTAGTGGTGTATCCTGTTTGGCTGTTTCCTACAGGTAGTTGGTTTCCATAGGAAATTTTACTGTTTGGTATCTTCCATTCCAAATGTTTGGATTATTTTTTGTATTTTGTACTTTTGGTTCAGAAGAAAGTTGTCATCTTCCTCTCTATAAATCTGAATGCAAGGGTAAGTATTTATGTTTATATTTTCAAGATCTTTGGTCTCAAAGTGCTGATTCAGGGTTTGCAGTATTCCTGCTTCGTCCCCTTCTTGCTCAAAAAGATATCATCTACATAAATAAGCACATAGCTCTATCTGCCAATTTCTTTTTGTATAAGAAGCTGTCTGCTTTACTCCTCTGAAAGTCCTCATGTGTAAGCACTTAATTTAATTTCATATTCCATGCCCTGACGGCTTGCTTTAGACCGTGTATACTCCTCTGAAGTTTGCATACTATGTCTGGCCTTTGTTCATCTTTGAACCCTGGTGGTTGTTTAACGTAAATGTCTTCTTTTAACTTGGCATGTAGAAACACTGTTTTCACATCAAAGTGTTTCATTTGTCTTTTCCTTGTGGCAGCTACTATCCTTAGCACAAAGTCCTTATTGTAGCATGCAACTACTGGAGCAAAAGTCTCATCATGGTCCTCTCCATATTTTCGAAAATATCCCATAGCAACGAGTATTGCTTTGTATCACTCGACTGTGCCATCATTATTGTACTTCATTATTATTATTATTATTATACGTTATTGTACATTTAAAACCAATGACTTTCCTTCCAGGTGGTAGTTTTGTACGTGTCCATGTTTTAGTGTAATACATGGGTTGTATCTTTTCCATTGCATTTTATCCATTTACTGGCTCCCCCTTCTGAAATGTGAGATATGTCCTCCCAAGTTGCTGGTTCATTAGTACTGATGGTGATTGCATTGTTTGAAAGACATACAGGTGTTTTACCTCTGTTTTCTCTTGTTCAGTGTCTTGGTTCTGTGTCTAAACTTGCTTGTGTCTGCTCTTTAGTACCGGTAGGTTCTGTGCTCACTTCAGCTGATTGTTCAGAAGTTATTGATGATGGCTGGTCAGTGTCAGTTTTCTCTTCTGTCCTTACTTCCTCGGTTGTCATCACATTGTCTCTCAGATCTTCAACAAATGTTATGCTGTTACTAATGATAGCCCTGTCTGCTTTTGGATTTAGGATTCTGTAACCTATGTAACATTGTCACATTATCCAACAAAGACTCCTTCAAATGCCCTGTTATTGTTACTTGCCTTTGCTATATAGTCCTGTAAGTTGTCAATTACTATACTCTTGTGTTTCAATAGGTAAGTGACTGTGTATATTGAATAATCATCTATGAAAGTCGCTATGTACCTGTTGTCTCCAGGTGTATGTGGGTTTAGGGGACCACATGCATCACTGTGAACTAGGTCAGGTGGTCTTGAAGCTCCATTCTGACTGACTTTAGGAAGTGTTGCTCTTGCAGCTTTAATGCAACATTCACACCTAACAATAATAATCAGATCCCCTGTCAGATTCCTCTTTTGCAGTTCTTGTATGCATTCTGAATGTCTGTGACTTAAATGCCTGTGTGTGTGTATACAGTCATTGTGTCTATGGGTGCTAAGTCTCACTGTGTTGAGGTAATATAGATAGTCATCCAGCTTGGCACTCATTATGGTCTGCTCGCCTTCCAGGATAGAACACTTGTCACCTTGGAATTTTACAGTGCGTCTTTTGGCACTTCACAGATAATAGTCCTCCTTTAAGATCTCAGCCCAGAAACTTCCATTCATGATAACAGAATTCCATGGAATGAGGTTAAAAGCTTCGCCTTAAGGTATCTGCAGCCCTAGCTAGTGCCAAACCACATACATTAAACCTCATTACACAAAAAAGGAAAGCGGATACATCCATCAAAAAAAGACCCAAATATCACTGTGAGTGATACTGAGATGAGATATTGAGAAGCCAGATGGCATAGCTGAGTTTGATTTTAAAGCATGCCCAGAATCCATCTGGGCATGATGATATCAGAATTGTCCCTCCATGAAAAGTTATGACACCTTCATTTTTAGGTGGGAGATATCCCAGGGGGAGGGGGAGTGTCCCATCCATGTATAAAAAGTCTAAAGAGCCCAGACCTCTTTTTTTCTGGGGGTTAAGGGGGGAACAGGATCCAGCAGCTCTACATGCTCCTTGTAGCTTTCTTCACCGCTGTGTAACATCTCTCTGCAATAAGGTAACTGACATACATTTTAACTGCTAACTCTAATTGTGATTAATACTTGTATTCACCCTTCCTATATAGATATCTATTCATTGTATGTAGTTTGTTTAGTGCACAATTACACTTAAATTAAATTAAAGCGATTACATTTATATATATCTTAATCTGGGCTGCTCTGTTATGTGCTCTGTTCACTGGTGGTAGTGAAAGGGCGAGCCTGTTAGGGTCTGTAATGGCCTGTATCAAGGAACCATACCACGTGGGCTCAGCGTCACACACAATGTGATTCCTCACAATCACCATCCTACCTGCACACAAAGGAAGGTGAATATTTGTCCTTTGTCCCACTAAGAAGTTACCCAACCGGTAGGTACAAAAAAAGGTTATAGACCCCCTATAAAAGGACAAAGCTATCGATCGGGCTACGTATCATAGGCTTTACCTGAGGGAAGCCCCTCCCTGTGTATATGTACCTCCTAACATATATAACTTAAGGGCTCAACTCAGGCCAAGTGTCAGAGCATCAATGACAACATGGCAAAATACATAGCCAACATTCTAACCCTCTTGATTGGCAATACATTGCATCACATTCACAACCGAAATCCAGGAATTCATACTGGGCACAGAAGAAACCACCACGTCTCTTTTCACATGCATACCCATTAATTGTGGCAAACTATTATTTAGAGAAAAAGGAAGTGGCAACCACGCACTGGTGTCGGTCTGTAAATGACACCTGGCTAAAGATTTAAACTCATTAACTCATCAACCCATCAATTCGGTAGACCGCAACATCAAATGGGAGTTCTCTGCCCAGCTGAAGATCCCGAACTGGCGCTCAGAGGCTCACCGGGGAAACAGGAGACCTCGGTGCTGGAACCAGAATAGAGGTAAGTTTTTTTTTTTTGTTTCTTTTGGTGCTAGCTGGGGAAATTGACAAGAATGTAGATTCTAGATGCTTGGCACTTAATGGTTGGAGAGGCGAGCAGGTAGAAACTATATGCTTGGCAAGAGTTAGAGAGGAACAACATCCAAGAAATTGACCTTCTTGGATTTTTTTTCTGATCAGGCATCCCGTTTAGGTTGGCTGATTTCCTTTGCCACACTGACATCATAAGCATAATATGACTTTTGTTTTGTGGAGTTGACAAGCTTTAGCTTTACTACAGTCAGTAAATTTGATATTGTGACCTAGGAACATCAAAATCATGTACCAATATAAAAAAAGAAACAGCTCTGTGCAACCTTCTTACATCCATAAAATACTGTAAAGAACACCAAGTAGAAATGGATGGACAGTGTAAAAACTGCAATCCATTACTGTTCTTAGCTGCTGTATGGAAAGTAATAATGGCTTTAAACCTTAATATTGACCTAACTCCCCTGTGTTATCTGACTGCAATGCTACTGTACATTTGGGCACAAAATGCTCATTTTAATGATTGGCTGGAACACCATAGGTCTGTCAGATATTGACAACTGCGGCCATTTTCACACAAGTTGTTAACAACCCTTTAACGGCCAATTAAACTCTAATTTCAGCTGGCTTCAGTCATAATCCATAGTACGTTGGCAGCAAATGCTGCTGGAGTGTGGTGCCCCGTATTTGTCGGATTTCCAGATGAAATGAGTGGAAAGCATAAGATTTATTGGACTTACCGCAGAGCACATATGTTCAGGGAGTTTTAACTTTTCATCACAAAGAAACTTGTCACTTCCAGTAATTCTTATTAGTGCATCATTTGTATTCCGGTTTGACACTTCTGTGCGTGTGATTGTTTTTATGTATAAACCAGGGTTTTTATGGCTCTTATTCTGATAAAGAAAAGAGCAGTGACCTGTATCAATCAATCAGCCTCCATCTTTCCTGTTCTGTTTTACTCGTATATACTGATTATGGCAAAACTTGCTTCAGGCAAGTTAAAAAAGTAGCTCTAGCAGGAAAGCCATTAAAATGGTGCAAAGTGCAGTCGCTCTAAACAGTCAATACAGTTGCAATTTTTAGTGGCATCGGTTGGTAACAGGTTTGTGACTGCACTTTAGGGCTAATTTGTCTGAATATCTGTGCTTGCTTTTATATCTGTATATCTTCCAATTTTAACAGTATATGTTACCACAATTCTTATATTCTGCCTTCTGAGGATGCCCACATAGGGACGAAATGCACCAAGGCTGTATTCAACTGCACATTGTATTTCTGAATGGTAAAGTATGTGACCAATAAAGCTTCATTTGATATTATGTTTAAATGTCTTGCTCAGTTAAATAAGAATCTAGGTTATTTGAGTTCAATTGCAACAAATAGTTTATTATTCAGGAAGGATTATCCACACATAATAAAAAAAATAACCATTCTACATTTAAAATAGAAGACTGCTTATCTCCAACTATCTGTTTTCTGATTCCTTGCTGAAACTGGTATCTGCAAAAGACTTTAGATCTGCCAAAGAGCCACTCCCAAGGGCATCCCCGGGCATCTTATCACATCTGCATTCCTGCACTTCCTCCATTCTAATTGTTGAAAAAACCTTTGTTCATGCAGCACATGAGCTATAGCTAGGTATTAAGGGTGGTCCCCAGCACAGAGATTATATCAGACCACCAGTCTATTAATTTGCAGAGGCCTGCTGCATACCTTTCCACCCTGGGCTTCCTGATTTGGGATCAGCCCACTGCATATGTAACCACAAATATGGGGGCCAGCTTTAACTGTTATCCAACATGTGTCACAGTACCAACTTACAGTAGCGTAAGCCATGTCACAGTACACAGCTATAGTAGCCAAGGGTAAGGGTTAATGGGACTGCAGCATATGAAGATGACAAGATGGTATCTCAGCAGACAAACACTCAATGGCAAGGAGATTAAATGAAAACATCAACTTGTTTTCTTGTTTCAGGGTCATGAAAAGCAAGGTTTAATGCTTTAATCAACTTCACAGTCAAATTCACAGTTCACAGGCCAAATAAACTTGCACAGCTTGTAGAAAAGCAAACACAGACACACTTGCTTTATAAGGATGTTTCAGTGAAAGGGTAAACAGACTTGTGTCCATCAGGCATAAAACATAGGTACTCTTGCTTATTAGAAACATAGAAAAATAGGTTGATGGCAGAAGGAGACCATATGGTCCATCCAGTCTACTCTTATGTGTATACAGGGCCGTATTTGCTGTAAGGCACACCTAGGCACGTGCCTAGGGCGGGTCTTGAGACTGGGGGCGGGCTGACTGCAGCGCAGCTGCAGTGGTGTTAATGATATATATATCAGATCATTGGTGGTTAGTGGAGATGGCCAGTACACAATCGCCCGCCCCCCCCCCCCCGGCCGAGCCGCCGATGCTCTGTTCAGCCTTCTATAAGCAGTGACAGGCGGCGGGGCGGTGCGGGAGCAGAGATACTTCCTGTCCTCTGTCACACAGTTTACAAAGAGCAGCACGCGTGTGTCAGTCAGAAGCCGTGTCAGGTGCTGTATGTGCTTCCTGTCTTCCCCTCAGTGTGCAGGTCTCCCGATCACTGTTCCCCCTCTGTCCCTTCCTCACTGTCACACGGTGCTCTCCTGCCGCCCTCTCCATGACCCCGTCCTGTGAGGAGTGATTGCTGACACCCTTTGTGTGCCAGCAACGATGCAGCTCTCTCTGGCTCTGATGTGTGACACCCTGTGAGTTCTCAGGCAACTTTTGTCTGTCTCTCTGTCCTCTTGCTCTCTCTTTTCCTGCCATTCTTTCTGCAGTCACTCTGTGTCTCTCAGTCTGTCTAACTCCCTGGACTTTCCTCTTGCTGTCTCTTTTCCTGCCTTTCTTTCTGCAGTCATTCTGTGTCTCTCTGTCTGTCTAACTCCCTGGACTTTCCTCTTGCTGTCTCTTTTCCTGCCTTTCTTTCTGCAGTCACTTGTGCAGTCACTCTCTCTGTCTCTCTCTCAGTCTGTCTAACTCCCTGAACTTTTCTCTTGTTCTCTCTCCTCTCACTGATTCTAGTTCTGTCTTTTTTTCTCCATCTGGTTGCACTCTCTGTCTTTCCCTCTCTTTCTGTCTCTATTTACACTTCCTTTTTTCCATGCACTCTTTTTGTTGTCCCTGTTCTCTCTCTGACATTCTGCCTCTTGCTCTGCACCCTGATCTCAGAGCCGGGGGACCAGAAGTCACAGCACTGCAGCATCTTTTATCCTTATTTTCAGGGCTGGCTGTTACTCATCGCTGGGCAATCGATTGCCCTGTTGTATGAAACCCACAGATTCTGCACAATTTTTTCCCTTACTAGCGTCCCATGGCACATGCACAGGCTCCCCACCACTTAGTGCAGCTGTATCTTCATTTATGTTTCCTGGCTGCGTTTGCTAAAACATGAATAAAGATACAGCCAGACTGAATGGCCAAGAGTCAGTGCATGTGCTGTGGGGCTGCTGGTCAGGTAAGAATTACTGGCAATTCCAGAGGTTTTACATGACAGAGCATCCAAAATCGTGATGTTCCGCCAAAGAGAAATAGCTGTCCCTGTCTGATGCCCCCCAGTCCTGCCCCTACCCATCCCCTGTTATTTCTAGCTCTGCCACTTCCATCCCCCATTCTCTGAGCTCTGCCACTATCCATCCATCTCCTCCCAGCTCTTACCCCATCCATTTTTCTTACTCCCAGCTCTGCCCCCATCCATCCCTCTTATTCCCAGCACTACCCCCTTCATCCCTCTTATTCCCAGCACTGCCCCATTCATCCTTCTTATTCCCAGCTTTGCCCATCCATCCCTCTTATTCCCAGCTCTGCCCCCATTCATCCCTCTTATTCCCATCTCTGCCCCCATTCATCCCTCTTATTCCCAGCTCTGCCCCCATTCATCCCTCTTATTTCCAATTCTTCCCCTATTATTTCTCATTCCCAGCTTTTCCCACATCCATTCCTCTTTTTCCCATCAATCCCTCTTATTCCGAGCTCTCATCTTATTCAGAGATTTGAACTACACCCTCCCCCTGGACCTTCAACTTGACACAGACCACGGTAAATGGATCTCGACTAAAAGTGCAACAGTGGACAACATAGTGTGGCACCCCCCTCCCATTCCCATAGGTAGTGTGGCACCCCCTCCCATTCCCATAGGTAGTGTGTCATGCTCCCTCCCATTTCCATAGGTAGTGTGTCATGCTCCCTCCCATTCTCATAGGTAGTGTGTCATGCTCCCTCCCATTTCCATAGGTAGTGTGTCATGCTCCCTCCCGTAGTGTGTCATGCTCCCTCCCATCCCCATAGACAGTGTGTCATGCTCCCTCCCATTCCCATAGGCTGTGTGTCATGCTCCCTCCCTTAGTGTGTCATGCTCCCTCCCATTCCCATAGACAGTGTGTCATGCTCCCTCCCATTCCCATAGGTAGTGTGTCATGCTCCCTCCCATTCCCATAGGTAGTGTGTCATGCTCCCTCCCATTCCCATAGGTAGTGTGTCATGCTCCCTCCCATTCCCATAGGTAGTGTGTCATACTCCCTCCCGTAGTGTGTCATGCTCCCTCCCATTCCCATAGACAGTGTGTCATGCTCCCTCCCATTCCCATAGGCTGTGTGTCATGCTCCCTCCCATTCCCATAGGTAGTGTGTCATGCTCCCTCCCATTCCCATAGGTAGTGTGTCATGCTCCCTCCCATTCCCATAGACAATGTGTCATGCTCCCTCCCATTCCCATAGACAGTGTGTCATGCTCCCTTCCATTCCCATAGACAATGTGTCATGCTCCCTCCCATTCCCATAGACAGTGTGTCATGCTCCCTCCCATTCCCATAGGCTGTGTGTCATACTCCCTCCCATTCCCATAGGTAGTGTGTCATGCTCCCTCCCATTCCCATAGGTAGTGTGTCATGCTCCCTCCCGTAGGGTGTCATGCTCCCTCCCATTCCCATAGACAGTGTGTCATGCTCCCTCCCATTCCCATAGGCTGTGTTTCATGCTCCCTCCCATTCCCATAGGTAGTGTGTCATGCTCCCTCCCATTCCCATAGGTAGTGTGTCATGCTCCCTCCCGTAGTGTGTCATGCTCCCTCCCATTCCCATAGGCTGTGTGTCATGCTCCCTCCCATTCCCATAGCCAATGTGTCATGCTCCCTCCCATTCCCATAGACAGTGTGTCATGCTCCCTCCCATTCCCATAGGCTGTGTGTCATGCTCCCTCCCATTCCCATAGGCTGTGTGTCATGCTCCCTCCCATTCCCATAGGTAGTGTGTCATGCTCCCTCCCATTCCCATAGACAGTGTGCCATGCTCCCTCCCATTCCCATAGACAGTGTGTCATGCTCCCTCCCATTCCCATAGGTAGTGTGTCATGCTCCCTCCCATTCCCATAGGTAGTGTGTCATGCTCCCTCCCATTCCAATAGGTAGTGTGTCATGCTCCCTCCCATTCCCATAGACAGTGTGTCATGCTCCCTCCCATTCCCATAGGTAGTGTGTCATGCTCCCTCCCATTCCAATAGGTAGTGTGTCATGCTCCCTCCCATTCCCATAGACAGTGTGTCATGCTCCCTCCCATTCCCATAGGTAGTGTGTCATGCTCCCTCCCATTCCAATAGGTAGTGTGTCATGCTCCCTCCCATTCCCATAGACAGTGTGTCATGCTCCCTCCCATTCCCATAGTCAGTGTGTCATGCTCCCTCCCATTCCCATAGTCAGTGTGTCATGCTCCCTCCCATTCCCATAGTCAGTGTGCCATGCTCCCTCCCATTCCCATAGGCTGTGTGTCATGCTCCCTCCCATTCCCATAGGCTGTGTGTCATGCTCCCTCCGATTTCCATAGGCTGTGTGTCATGCTCCCTCCCATTCCCATAGACAGTGTGGCATTCCTCCCTCTCCCATTCCCATAGGCAGTGTGGCATTCCTCCCTCTCCCATTCCCACAGACAGTGTGGCATTCCCCCCTCCCATTCCCATAGGCAGTGTGGCATTCCCCCCTCCCATTCCCATAGGCAGTGTGGCATTCCCCCTACCATTTCCTATAGGCAGTGTGGCATTCCCCCTACCATTTCCTATAGGCAGTGTGGCATCCCCCCTCCCATTTCCTATAAGCAGTGTGGCATTCCCCCCTCCCATTCCCCATATAGGCAGTATGGCATTCCCCCCTCCCATTCCCATAGGCAGTGTGGCATTCTCCCGTCCCATTTCCATAGGCTGTGTCATGCTCCCTCCCATTCCTATAGGCAGTGTGGCATTCCTCCCTCCCACTCCCATAGGCTGTGTGTCATGCTCCCTCCCTTTACCATAGGCTGTGTGTCATGCTCCCTCCCATTCCCATAGACAGTGTGTTATGCTCCCTCCCATTCCCATAGTCAGTGTGTCATGCTCCCTCCCATTCCCATAGTCAGTGTGTCATGCTCCCTCCCATTCCCATAGGCAGTGTGGCATTCCCCCATCCCATTCCCATAGGCAGTGTGGCATTCCCCATTCCCATAGGCAGTGTGGTATTCCTCCCTCTCCCATTCCCTAGACAGTGTGGCATTCCCCCCTCCCATTCTCATAGGCAGTGTGGCATTCCCCCATCCCATTCCCATAGACAGTGTAGCATTCCCCCCTCCCATTCCCATAGACAGTGTGGCATTCCCCCCTCCCATTCCCATAGACAGTGTGGCATTTCCCCCTCCCATTCCCATAGGCAGTGTGGGATTCCTCCCTCTCCCATTCCCATAGGCAGTGTTGGATTCCTCCCTCTCCCATTCCCATAGACAGTGTGGCATTCCCCCCTCCCATTCCCATAGGCAGTGTGGCATCCCCCCTCCCATTCCCATAGGCAGTGTGGCATTCCCCTTACCATTTCCTATAGGCAGTGTGGCATTCCCCCTCCCATTTCCTATAGGCAGTGCAGCATTCCCCCTCCCATTTCCTATAGGCAGTGTGGCATTCCCCCCTCCCATTCCCCATATAGGCAGTGTGGGATTCCCCCTCCCATTCCCATAGGCAGTGTGGCATTCCCCCTCCCATTCCCATAGGCTGTGTGTCATGCTCCCTCCCATTCCCATAGGCAGTGTGGCATTCCTCCCTCTCATTCCCGTAGACAGTGTGTCATGCTCCCTCCCATTCCCATAGGCAGTGTGGCATTCCTCCCTCCCATCCCCATAGACAGTGTGTCATGCTCCCTCCCATTCCCATAGGCTGTGTGTCATGCTCCCTCCCATTCCCATAGACAGTGTGTCATGCTCCCTCCCATTCCCATAGACAGTGTGTCATGCTCCCTTCCATTACCATAGGCTGTGTGTCATGCTCCCTCCCATTCCCATAGGCTGTGTGTCATGCTCCCTCCCATTCCCATAGGCAGTGTGGCATACCCCCCTCCCATTTCCTATAGAAAGTGTGGCGTTCCTCCCTCCCATTCCCCATATAGGCAGTGTGGCATTCTCCCCCTCCCATTCCTATAGGCAGTGTGGCATTCCCCCTCCCATTCCCCATATAGGCAGTGTGGCATTCCTCCCCTCCCATTCCTATAGGTAGTGTGGCATTCTCCCTCCCATTCCTATAGGCAGTGTGGCATTCCCCCCTCCCATTCCCCATATAGGCAGTGGGCATTCCCCCCTCCCATTCCCCATATAGGCAGTGTGGCATTCCCATTTCCCATAGGCAGTGTGGCATTCCCATTTCCTGTAGGCAGTGAGTCATTCCCATAGGCAGTGTGGCATTCCCCTTTCCCATAGGCAGTGTGGCATCCCCACTCTCCGATAGGCAAAAGAAAAAAAATGTACACTCACATATACATCGCTCCCATGTTGCTGGCCAGGCCACGGGAGGCCAGAAGATGTAGGAGCCACAGGTGGGCGGGCAGGGTAACTGATCCCTGCCCGATGTCCCCACCGCTGCTTCTTCTCTGGTGTGAACAAACGCACCTGGCTCTGTGCAACAGGTGGGCGTGGCCTGTGTCAAGTGTCGGCCACCAGCTGCACAGAGTCGGATGTTTGCTCTGGTGCGTTCCACAAAGTAATAGCACACCATTCGGGAACGATCCGCACGTTTTGGTATATTATGGCCTATGTAGTGTAAAAACTGTGGGAGGAGTTACAGTGAAAAATATGGTGGAATAATATATCAGCAAGAGCAATAAGTGATCTTGCCATGCAAGAACACTTAAATATTGTAATTGTTGGAGTGTAATATGTATTGATTCCGCAGTCTATGTTTCTATTGTAGGAGCAGCGGGTAATGCTGGATGTCACTGATTTACTGCAGGAGAGCACAGCGTATCCACTCATCATGATAGGAACTGCAGTACTCTTAGTTATTGTAATAGTAAATGTGTCAATGTTACGATATTGATAACTTAATTGTGACATCCCAAATGCGCGCACACATGCATGGTTGACGTAACATTTGTGGGATTGAGCCCTAAAAATAGACCAATAATATTTCCATGTTACTATAGGGTGGGCCTCCAGAGTCAGTTTCATTGGTTTGCTGCCCATTTTCCTTCAATTCCTGATGGTCACTGTGCTCATTTCCTGTAATTCCTTCTTTCCAGCCCTTTCATGCTGCCCACTGGGCCCTCCTTCTGCAGCCTGCTGCTTCTATTTTCTGTTCCATACTTGCTGCCCACTATGCCCTCTTCTTGTTCCCTGATTTACTCCTTTCTCCCTTCTTGTTGCCCATTGTCCCACCTTCTTGTTGCCCCTGTCTTGCTGCCTGTGGTGATCTACCTTCCATTTACAGTTGCCTCTGCAGCACAATAGCATTTTGTTTTCTGCAGTAACGCTGTCTACTTTCACTGTTGACAACTTGTGCTGCCCACCAAGCACGTTTTACTGCCAAATATGGCCCTTTATGTCACTTAAAATGCAAAGGTGACATAAGGGGAAATATTTGACCATACTCACTCTATCAATGTTATTTTTCCTGGTCCTGCATTTAGTGTTGATAATTTGAATTACAGGCAACAATTAAGTCTCCTAGAATTAGCAATATCCACATCTTCCACAAAAATATATTAATTATGAAGTGTGTGTTCATGGGGGGGGGGCGCATGACCAAAAAGTGCCTAGGGCACCACGAATCCTAAATATGGCCCTGTGTGTATACTGTGTATATTCTTTAACTTAGGATAGATATAGAGGCATGTTAAAATTCACTTACTGTTGGGTTTTGACATTAAACTCCAGTTTCCACCGTTTTTACCCTTTATCCAGTAAAGCTGAATCATTTTCCATGTTGCAGACACCTCCAGGAATACCCATCCTATTACTCACCTTTGTATCATAAGCAAACAGGAAAACTTTTTCAACCAAGTCTTCTCCTATGTCAGTTACAAACAAACAAACAAATTAATTTACTGTCGGGTTTTGACACTAAACTCTAGTTTCCACTGTTTTAGCCATTTATCCAGTAAAGATTAGCCATTTTCCATGTTGCAGACACCTCCAGGAATATCTACCCTATTGCTCACCTTTGTATCATCAGCAAACATATTTAGAACAATGGAGCCCAGGACAAAGCTTTGGGGTACACTATTTTTAACTCGCCTTTGTTTAGTTTGCACGCCATTAACAACACTCTGATACTGATCCTTCAGTCGGCTGGAAATCCACTGAACTATCCAGGGATTGAGTCGTAACTTAATTAACTTATCTAAGTGCTCTTTATGTGGTACAGTGTAAAAGGCTTTGCTAAAATCCAGATGGGTGATATCCATAGCACCACCTTGATCCAACACTTTAGTGACATTGTCAAAGAAATCAATAAGATTTGTCTGACATGATATGCACTCAGTAAAACCGTGCTGTTTCAGGTCCAACAGGTTGTTAATTTTTAGATGGGAAATTATCTGTTTTTTTCAAGAGAGTTTCAATTAGTTTTACCACTATACAGTTAATGTTAAACTAACTGGACTGTAGTTATTGGCTTCTTTTCTACTCCCCTTTTTATGGATTGGTACGACAATGGTCATGCTCCAATAATCTGGAACCTCACTGGTTGAAAGGAAATGGTTTAGTAAATCAGTCAGAGGGGCCGCAATCACAAATCTGATTTCTTTCTCTCTCTTTCTGGGCCCACTACCTTACTTACCTTGTGTCAGGATGTGCCACATCGGCTAAGACATCAGCCTCCAAAAACTTCCGGCTTTCCAGCTGAATGCTAGGCTATGGCCATACATGTTATGGGTTTGAAAGCCACCATCTGAAAATACTAAACAAAAGTAGATATTCAAATGGTCAGCCACAGCCTTATCTCCATCAATATAATCATTTCTATTTTTTGAGACTGCACTGTTTTTCTTCTTTCTGTCACCAATATATCGGAAAAAGGTTTGATCTCCTCTCTTCAAAGATTTGGCCATTTCTTCCTTCTGCATTTATGATAATTATAGTGAACAGGTTAAAAAGGCTTGTGTCCACCAGACATAAAACACAGGCACTCTTGCTTATCAAAATGTTTCAGCATTGGGGCTAGGAGCATTTTATTTCCCAATTAACAGTCGGCTCTTGTAGTGGAGCATATCTTCTATGGGCCATTGGAGGAACGTGTGAGGCTCATTCTTCACCTGGGAGCATGATACCATCAACTAACAATAGAAAAATGTGGGTTGCACAAGTGCCCTTCCCTGCCCCTCTATCCGATATTTGAATTCCAATAACACTGGCACTTTTCAATTTTGCAAAACACTTGACTATTTCAAGAAACATTACTCCTAGAAGCCGTTTACTAATTAGCTGGAATTAAATCCTTCCTGAGGAAGCTTTAAAGCTAAACACTTTGGAGGAATCTTGTTCGAGATACTATGCAACAACTCACTTCTTGTTTCTGTATGTGATCTGCATCTATATTGCTAGGTTACTGCAGTTTACATATATCTATATGTAGTTTATGTTGTACATTTTCTGCTGCATGTTATGTTTCCTGTACATTGAGGTGATCTCTATGACTTCTTACTGCACAAAGCAAATAAGACAGCGTCCCTCTTATTCTAAACAGAAGGTCAAAGCCACAATCTCTGATACATGTGAAGGGAACAGGAATGCCACATTTAATGTGACAGGCAACCATACATTTCAAGGCTGGTGCATTGACTCCAGTCATATGACAAGTGATCACAGAATTTAATCTGAATAACAAAGAGACTAATTACCTTGCAGATGAAGATGAAGTAAAATACATGCAGAGGGATATGGGCTTGGAACCCTTTGCATGCCCCAATGTTGCGGGACACAATTTAGCCATACCAGTAAAAGATGTGCTTTCTGTTCCTGATCTAGAAGGAGGACTCTTATCTGTGAATCGTCTGGTAGCCAACGGACTCACTGTAAAGTTCCAAGGAGACAAGTGTTCTATGCTCGACAGCAGGCAGACAAAAGCAAGTGCCAAGCTGGATGATCATCTCTATCATCTCAACCCAGTGAAGAAGAGACTATGCACCCATAAACACAATGACTGTATACACATGTGGCACAGACACTCAGAATGCATACAAGAACTACAAAAGAGGAATCTGACAAAGGATCTAACAGTATTCGCTTGTCCAGTTACTGTTAAGGGTGAATGCTGCATCAAATCCAAATCTACAAGAGAACACTACCTAAAGTCCGAATAGAGCTTCAAGACCATTTGACCTAGTTCACAGTGATGTACAGTATGTGCTCCCCTAAACTCACTTACACCTGGAGGCAACAAGTACATAGTGACTTTCATAGATGACTACTCAAGATACATAGTCACTACCTTGCAGCACAAGAGTGAAGTTCACAATTATAGTACTATGTAGAAATGTCAAGTATCAAGTTTCAGAGAAAACCTCTCATACTTTGGAGTGATAAGGGAGGTGAATTAACAGGACACAAAGTACAAGTCTACTTAGAGCAGAATAGGATAGAGCATCAAAAGACAGTTCCATACCCACCAGAGCAAAATAAGGTGGCTGAAAGGAAGAGCAGAATGCTGACTGAAGTGATCAGATGTATGCTGACAGACTCTGGGCTCCCACAACATTACTGGGGCGAGGCAGCAATGACAGCCACTTATCTGCAGAACAAATTCTTACTAGAACAGTGGAAAAGACACCATCTGAAATGTGTCACACTGAGAAACCAAGTGTAAAACACCTACAAGTCTTGGGATGCAAAGCATTCATGTACATTCCAGAGGAAAAACACACCAAACTCCAAAACAGAGCATTTGAAGGAATCTTTGTTGGATAAAGTGACAATGTTACATGGGTTACAGATTCCCAAATCCAAAAACAGACAAGGTAATCATTAGTAACAACATAACTATTGTTGAAGATCTGAGAGACAATGTGATGACAACTGAGCAAGTATGAACAGAAGAGAAAACTGACACTGATCAGCCATCATCTGTAACTTCTGAACAAACAGTTGAAGTGAGTGCAGAACCTACCAGTACTGAAGAGCAGACACAAGCAATCTCAGACACAGAACCAAGATGCCTAACAAGAGAAAACAAAGGTGAACCACCACTACATATCTCATACAAGGCAAGCACCAAACTAGTATTAATGAACCTGTAACATCACGCAGGGATGGTGCATGTGCTTTGGGATACCAGGTTGAATACGTTTTTCAAAGTGAGTTCATGGGGTTTGACAGGGACGGTCACTCTTGACTCTACGAGGCAGGAGAAGGAATTGCAAACACAGACCAATTGCAGTTTTAACTATACCCCTCCATTTATTCAGACATAGGCAAACAGTTCATCCTCACTTTACCGCCAGCTTCGAATCACAGTTCAGGTCTTCCTTAAGGCACCTGACTCCAGCTGTTCATGGCTGGTTGGCAGGGCCCACACCTACACTTCTCTAACCGGTCTGCTACCCCTCTCTGGGTGTCCAGCTCCTCTATGCTGCCCCTCTACATCAGGCTGCTCTCACCAGGGCCCGCTTCCAATGTCAAGACATCAGGGATCCCTTTCTTCACCACTCTCAACTAAGGATGACTGGAACTCTCCTCACTCCACCCCCTGTGTCCCTCTTATACTCTCTGCAACTAAGCAATCAGGGGAGTGGGCTGTACTTTAGTTAACCCCTGTGTGCAAGGAGGCATTTCTCTTAAACTACCTATTCTATTCCTTAGACTATGGGGGCATCTAATGGCTTCCTGAAGTAATTACAACACTACTCTACTAAATCTATAGTTTAATCTAATCCACCTCACCCAAGGTATCCCAGGGCATCCCCCATTCCGGGGACCCCCTCCCAGGTCACACCCATAGTCTGAAGACTATACTGTTACACAACACTTTGAATGTCTGGGCATACACTTGGCAAATGAAGTTCAGTGTGGAGAAATGTAAAGTCATCCACTTGGGGTCTAAAAACATAAAATATGTCCTCGGGGGAGTAAAACTGGGAGAATCACTTGTTGAAAACAATCTGAGGATACTGGTAGATCATAGGCTAAATAACAGTATGCAATGTCAAGCAGCTGCTTCCAAGGCCACCAAGATATTATCATGCATTAAAAGTGGCTTAGAATCACGGAATAGGGATGTAATTTTGCCTGTTTACAAGGCACTGGTGCACCCTCACCTGGAATATTCTGTCCAGTTCTGGGCACTATTTCATAAAAAGGATGGAAGGGGTGCAGAGGAGAGCCAGCAAACTGATAAGAGGAATGAAGAATCTTATTTATGAAGAATGACTACTGAAATCTGTTCAATTTTGAGATGAGACGTCTAAGGGGGGGATATGATTAACTTGTATAAATATATAATTGGGCAGTACAAAAAAAATACACTATTTCAGGTAAAATACTCTCTAAAGACAAGGGGGCACTCCCTTAAAATGGAAAAAAAAAATATTCAATTTTCGGAGGCAACAATCATTATTTACCATGAGAACTATAAATACGTCTCAGATTTAACTTGGTTTTGCTTGTTTGCATATTGTTTCTTTAGGAAAATGGGGCACTTTGATTCAGCTTGTTTTCATTTTTTAGGGAAATCCTGTGCAACTTAAGAATTCATCGAAGAATTACTTCCAGAAAACTGCATGTTAACAAGCCTGGTACACCTAGAAAGTTTGAGGTGTGTAATCCCAGAGAATATATAGTGTGTGTGTGTGTGTGTGTGGCGGGGGGTCTTTTGTAAAGGGTTGTTTTCCTGAAAAACTGCAAGGTGCTCATATTAATTTTATTTTATCTGAAAATCTCCTGAAGTGCTGTTTCAGTTTGGGGGAGTGTCCTTGGCAGGAAAGGGTGTCTACCAATACATACCACAATATGTGGTACCATTGTAACTGGGAGAAAATGGGACTTTTACACACTATTGTTTATTGAAAAACGTACATTTTATTTATTACAAAAAATGTATTTATTTAAAAATTATTTATTTATTACAAAAAAACTACAAATTGTAAAAAGTTGAATTTATTTTATTTTTTGCAAATTTTTTTGTGTATTCACACAACTTTTTTAAGAATACACTAACAAAATAACAATTACAAGACATTTCATGTTAAAGCCCAGACTTTAACATATCATTTTCCTAGGAAATCCCTGGAAATCCATTCAAAAATCACAGTTCAACACGTATAGCACAAAGTAGTGAAAAATGGTCTGGCAACAAAGGGTGACAAAATCTCTAGGTAGGCTAGCATTTAAAGAGTCACATCAGACAATTTCTAATGTTCAACTTCTCGCCCCCCTCCCTCACTGCCATTTGGATGTTGGCGTGATCTAAAAAGACATGCTGCCGACATCCGGCAGTATTCATGGATCATTTTCACTCCATCCCCCCTTAGCCCTCCCAGAGTGAAGGCTGCAAGCTTGTCTCGCGACACTCCTTAGATCTCATGCTGAGTGTCATTGCCTATGCAAGGGCACTGTGCATGCGCAAGCTCTGAGGGGCGGCACAGTGCATGTTGGGATTCCAACATGGTGCTGTCCAATGGAGGACAATGGGGGAGCAGTAAGTTAACATTGACTGTTTTGTAAACCAGAGGGGCCGGGGGCCGCATTACATGACCTGTAATGTTCCTCTTTAAAGGGTCAAAGGGAAGTACAATGTAGATGGCACATTAGAGATACAAAGCAAGAATTATAACCAAGGAATATTCTCAAAATTATGGAGAGAACTATGATGAGATTTTGCTCCAGTAGTTAAACATGCTACAAAAAGGACTTTGCTGACAGTAGCTGCCACAAGAAAAATGCAAGTGAAACATTTAGACGGGAAAACTGAGTTAACAGAAGGTATCTACATTGAACAACCACCAGGTCTCTAAGATGAACAATTGCCAGACCTTGTATGCAAACTTCAGAGGAGTATATATTGTCTAAAGAAAGCCATTAGAACATGGAATATAAAAATAAATGAAGTGCTTGCGCATGAGTACTTTCGGAGGAGTAAAGCAGACCCCTGGTTATACACAAAAAAAATGGCAAACAGATGTGTCTATGCGCTTATTTATGTGGACAATATCCTATGAGCAAGGGGGGGATGAACCAGAAATACTACAAACCCCAAAAAAACAAAGTCAGCACTTTGAGATCGAGGACCTTCAATAGCAGGGACTTCTTTAGTTACTTTATTGCCCTAGTATGGATATTACAGCAGATATCCTTACCAAGCCCCTGACCGCTGAAAGACACTAGAGGCTTACAAAAAGATCGGTTTAACAGACTAAGCCTCAGCTGTTGCGAAGGGGTATTGGAGATGCTGTGCAACAGTTTACAGCTTGTCTCTGTATGAAATCATCTATATTGCTAGGTTAATGCAGTTTACATTTACGACAGTAGTCACATAAGGGCAGACTAGATGGACCGTAGGGCCCCCTTTGCCGTCGACCTTCTATGTTTCAATATATCTATGTGTAGTCTCTGTTGTACATTCTTTGCTACATGTTGTATTTCCTGTACATTGAGGTCATCTCTGTGACTTCTCTATGACCTCTTTTTCCTTGCTATGTAATCAAACATGTAACAGACAGTAGACAAGCTAACTGGGCAGCACTAGCCTAGTATGCACTAAATTATAGCCAAAATACACGTGTGCCTACTCAACCCGGGATCACACTCTGAAAGTCTGACAAACAAGAAAAGGGGGGCCCCACCCTCCCCCAAATACGGATACCGGGTAACTATTGAGTGGCACTACTCATGAATATGAAAAATATAAAAGATTTATTCTCATCAAAAGTTACACAAAGCATAACACATTAGACAATACATGTACACAAAAGACATAACATTACAATCTAAAAACACCAGGAGGCACCAGGGGTCTGCCAATTACATAAAACCACCCCAATATCATACCTAAATCATAAACATGACCTGTATCAAATATGTGCAAATCAGCAAAAGCATTGTGCAAAAGTGCTAAGTGCAAACACTTACATTTAAACAAAATCAATCTCCATACAACAGGAGGACTCGCCAGGGTGTGCAGGAAAAATCAACAAGTATCAAAGAATAAAGCAAAGTGTAAAAAATATAATAACTGTGCATAAAGACAGACCAACCGGGGTACCCCTGTGGGGATAACGTGCCAACGCGTGTCGTAGTGACCCTACACTACTTCCTCAGGGCCCTCTTGCCCTGAGGAAGTAGTGTAGGGTCACTACGACACGCGTTGGCACGTTATCCCCACAGGGGTACCCCGGTTGGTCTGTCTTTATGCACAGTTATTATATTTTTTACACTTTGCTTTATTCTTTGATACTTGTTGATTTTTCCTGCACACCCTGGCGAGTCCTCCTGTTGTATGGAGATTGATTTTGTTTAAATGTAAGTGTTTGCACTTAGCACTTTTGCACAATGCTTTTGCTGATTTGCACATATTTGATACAGGTCATGTTTATGATTTAGGTATGATATTGGGGTGGTTTTATGTAATTGGCAGACCCCTGGTGCCTCCTGGTGTTTTTAGATTGTAATGTTATGTCTTTTGTGTACATGTATTGTCTAATGTGTTATGCTTTGTGTAACTTTTGATGAGAATAAATCTTTTATATTTTTCATATTCATGAGTAGTGCCACTCAATAGTTACCCGGTATCCGTATTTGGGGGAGGGTGGGGCCCCCCTTTTCTTGTTTGTCAGATAATCAAACATGTAAGTCGACCTTCTCTCTCTGAAGCCAGTTCCTGCTACACCACAAATGTCTATCTGGCTTTGACTCCGCTCCGCTGCAATCACTCAAAAAGTACATTTTTATTTGATTCAGATAGTGTTTTTCATGCAATTTGGGCAAGGACCTTTCTTTCTCGCAGCAGCAGATGCGCAGCAGCTCAAGCTAAAAAAAAGCAGAGCGGGCAGCTTCACTCGGCGAAATTAATAAAAATCATGTCGCTCGTGCTGGCATAATTTTTTACAAATTAAAATGACAGCCAGCATTAATTATTTTGGTGTATTTCTATACAATTTCTATCTACCGAAAAAATGCCTGACCATTTCATGCCATTTTTTCAAAACTTAATGCCACTATAGGTGTAAGTGGTGCTTTTTTTTTTTTAGTTAGATCTTTATTTTACGGTGAACTGGTGTAGGGGTCCCCAGTGTAGAAAAATAAAGGCACCACACAAAAAACGTTAATGTTCTCAATTTAATTACTCACCGGTCCCATCTTCTTTCTTCAATCCAGCGCCAGGGTGGCTTCCTCCTCCAGCTCCACCGGCATTTCTTCTGTCCCACTGTGCTCTCCACTGATCTGTGGGCCTCTTCTCTGCCCCCTCCACTGTTTTCTTGGGTCGGCATGGAGAGCGGCAGGACCAATGCCCCGTGGCACAACCTGGAGCATGGGGGGGATACAGGTTAACCCTTCTGCCATCCTTGCTATCCAGTGAAGGATGGAGCTCAGGGTTGGGGAAGACACCTTTCATTATAAGAGGCGGGGTCTCGGTAAAATCTCCCAAACATCACTAATGACATCACAGGAGGGGAGGGGCATGAAGGAGGTTTCTTTTAGCAAATCACCTCTACCCCCCTCGTGACATCATTAGTATTAGTGTAGGAGAGTTCATGGAAGCCCCATCTCTTAGTATAAAATGTGGCTTCCCCTCCCCGGAGCTCAGTCCCTCACTGGCCCATGGCAGAACTGGAAGAAGCCTGAACCCATACCAAGGGCATAAGGGCTTGTAACTCGCAGGGCCAGGGGTCGCCTGGTGCAGCTACTGTGCCCTAGGTTACAAGTCCTTATGCCCGGTGCCCAGGCTGGTTGCCTTTTGGACCCCACACAATTTGTGGGAGGCAAAATAAAGATCTAACTAAAAATATTTTAAAAAGACCCGCTGACCCGCATTCCTTTTATTAATAAAAACGTATACAACTTGCTGACAGTCATTCATTCAACTTTCATGTTGTAAAAACAAGGATGGAAGCAAGAATCCTCACCATGAATTCTTGCTTCAATACGCCCCAATTAAAAAATCTCGAAAGGAGGGGTTGCCGAAAAATCTTGCTGGTGAGTTGCATTGAGGTTTTAGGCAGCGGTACAGAATCAATCTGATAGAGCAGGGGTATTCAACTGGCGGACTGCGGTCTAAATGCAGACTGCGGCTGCCAGTCTTTTGGACCCCACAGAGGTGTGCAGGAGGAGAGACGGATGGGCGTATTTGCCATGTTTACTTCCTTTCAGAAAAAGGCTCAGATTGGAGGAGAGCCCACGCATGCACAGTTGAAGGTAGGAAAGGTGAGTTTTGGCGGGCTTTCCTTGGGGTCACAGCGGGGCATCCCAATTCAGGATGCCCTGGGGGGGGTATGGAACAAAGCCCAGAAGAATCAGATTCATGAGTTTTATTCAGGTGGACCAAAAGCGTAAAGTCTAGCAAACTCCAGAGCTGCCTAATTTTATTTCCCGGGGCATCTTGTTTTGTGATGCCCTGCTTTGTGAAACACCCCAGATCCCTGGTAAAAGCAACATATCCGTCGATCCAATGCCGCATGTTTGAGGCACACAGGTATGCATGCCCTCATATGCACCGTTGGCTTGACCCTCAGGGGGTTCACATAGAAGGGCATCGACCAAAAGCCAGGATAGACAAAATCCTGAGTTTTGGTCCACTTTAAGGCAAAAAGAGAGTCATATGGGGGGATAAAAAACAGTCACAAGTGATAGCATGGGAGATTAAAAGAATTTAACGTTGACCTATCACCTGAAACACAGTCCCTGCAGTCTAAAAGACTCCAGGGTCAGCCAACTGAATGTCCCAGGATGCCCCACTGTGTGAACCCCCCATGTAGGCTCACAGTCACTTACCTTTCCACCGCATCCCTGGCCTCTCAAGCCATATAGGCTGCGGATGGGAGCCACCACAGCCACAATGATGTAGACACTGTTGTTGCCTATGGTAGCGGGCACACTGTTCAAAACAGCTCTTTAAAGCAGAATAAAACTCTTGTGGCACAGCTCTGGAATCTAAAAGGTTCCAAGCTAGGAGCTGGCCTTCCTCCGAGGCATCCCATGTCGGGATGCCCCACTGTGCGAAACCCCTCAGGGTTTCACAAGTTTAAAAAGACAGCTCGGACCTTCACCTTATGCCAGGCTCCGGTAAGTGGACCTTCACATAAAGTAGTTGAGTCCCCCTGCCATAGAGGGATGAAGTTAGTATTTTACCTGGTGGTAGGCAAATCGTCCACATACAGTAGAGTCATCGTTCTCTTTTCTTTTTGTTACTTTTTAAACTAAAAACAGCAGCAAACTTCAGCCTCATCTGATTATTTCAAGTGAGTGTATAGAGAAAATCCAGCAGGAAAACATATCAGCACATCCAGGTGCTCTTCTAAGTTGTTATTTATACGGCCATTAAAGTTGTTAGCATTAGCTTTCTTTGGGAAAGTGGAAGGGGTGTGTATTTTAAGCTTATATTTAGAATGGCGGAGAGAGGAAAATTGAGGGTTTTTTTAGTATGCATTTTCTGGCTGCGAATGATAGCCATCCATGAGAGGTCGCACAGGAGAATATTGTAAAAAGCACGTTAATGTTGCTATTACTGCTAATGGAAGGGAAAGCAAATCCTGGCGGCATTATACATGCACTAACACTACCCATTTCAGCTCCATAAACATGTCTTTTTCACCTGGATTGCAGTTTATAATTTGAAGACAGTGGGTCAGTGTTATAAAACCTGCGATGAATACCGGTTACAGGAGAAATAAGAATTTCACTTTAAGGAAGGCCCTGGTACTGACTGCTCATCTTAGGATGTCTCCGCTCCTTGCTAGAGCTCCCATCACATAGTGTCTGCTGCTTAGGAGGCCCCAGGTTGCCCCCAGGGAGAGATCAAGGGCCTGGGCGGGCAGGCAGAAGTCACTTGGTCCAAAACATAGGCTGTGGTCATAACAATCTGGGATCAGGAGCGGAGAGAGCCATGTAGTATAAGATTCAAGCCAAGATCAGAGGTATTATCCTGGTAAGCGTAGTCTGTTAAGCAGATCTGAGGTAAAATGATCAAAAGCTGGCAAGGTTTATCCAGTGAACAAAGCTGAGGTTAAGGGTCACAAGCTGGCAAGAATAATCCATAGCCTAAAGGATAATCAAAACAAAGTCAAACGGGATCATACACAAAGAAATCCAAGGGCTAACCATCTACACAAAGTGGCAGGGACGGCACAATAGATTGCCTTATGGCACCATATTGGCATCAGGTTCCTTTGAAAGGGAAATGAGCATGCTCAGTAGTTTCACACCTATTAACTCCTGTGTAGCGCGTGGTCACTACAAACAGATTCTGGCGCACCGCACCATTACTTGGCCTAGATACACGTGCACCATGGGATGAATTCAGCGCATGGCCAGTACGTGTTGTTGTCCACTTGCGTGTGCTGCCTGCACCTGTATAGACCTGGGCAATGGTGCGCACCAAACCATGACATTAAGGGGCTTTATATTTATTAAGAACTTTACATACCTGTGGTTTCCCGCAACCTTTAGGTCACCCCTTCACTTTTGGTAAGTCTCATTAGCATGCTGAGACACAACTGTTTTTTTTCATTAAGTAATAGTGGACCATATCTAGGGCAGCACAATGCAGGGGATGGAACTAAAAAAAAAGACCATCCAGTTATCGATTAACACTGTTCCTGATTATTGATAAAATACTCATCTTTCCTGCTCCACCAACATCAGTGCTCTGTGATCATCCAGTAGGGTTTGTAAGGGCTCATTATGATGTGTGCTGCCATATGTTCAGGAATGCTGGCAGGGTGTGTGTGTATATGTGTTCTGTTCATTGCCTTTCTCACTTTCTGACTGTGAGTTGAAACTGGAAGTGCCATGTTGGACTTGGGCAGCTGGAGCTGAGGGAGTGACCAATGGTTATTTCTCAGTCCATTTACTTGGTTGATCGGGTAGATACAGGGCCGGCGTCCGCACCCGCTAAGGCAGGGCAGCTGCCGAGCGCACCCGGCCTTCGGGTGGGCCCACTGCCAAGGCCAGTTTTTGGGGTGTGAGCCGACGCTTGACTGACAGCGGACTGGGAGGGCACCACCACAGCTGGGTGGCTGAGGTGACTGAGGTGGCAGTGCAACTTCTTTTCCCTGCTGGGCGGGACAGTATGCAGCAATAAGGTTCCGCTGCTGCCTGTGCTGTCCCCACTGGGGAAAGAGGAAGGGGCCTCCATACAGGTGCACTGCGAGCTGCGGGCGATCAAACAGCAGGCAGCAGGAGGCAACAAGGAGACCGGGAGTGAGCCTTGGGGGGGTAAAGCACTGTAGAGGCTTTTTATTTTCTTTTGATCCTTAGGGGCATCAAGATTTGGGACATCCTTCAGTGATATGACTCGACTTTTCACCACAAAGGGGCCTACTGAGACCTTGCTGCCCAAGGGCCCACATAAACCTGCAGCCGGCTCTGGGTAGGTACATAAAGTGATCTGTTGCTGTGCCATTTTCCTGTGAGTCCTGTGGCAGTTCAAAGGGGGTAGTTCTGTGCTTGTGGACAGTGGGTCTCTAGATGATATACTGATTTCGGCAGAGGAGATGCATGGACTTTACTACTGACTCTTCAAGCCATGACTGTAGCTATCCCTATCTGTGTGGAAGATGGACTGATAACTCACCTTCTACATACTGGCTACAAGTTTTGCTTAATATTTTTCTTAAGGGTTATACTGTAGCTAGGTTCTGGTTATTAGCATACTTGGTTAGTGTTATTGTTTAACCAAACTCTAAAAAGGTTAATAGTCAAATGTAGTTAGTTAAATAGAAAAACACACAACTGTGATGCACTGCAGTGACTGAATGTAAACGGGTGCTGGTCTCTCAGGGACCCTGACAGTAAAATGTCACCTGAATAACCTTAAAACCAATGAGCTGCCAGCACAAGCTCAGAAATGGTCCCTATTAAACAAGGCCGCACAAACCTGAATATCAAAAATACATCTCTTTAATATCGAAAAGTACCAATGTAAATACACATACAAATACAGACAAACTCAATACATCACACAGACACAGACTCTTTAAAAAACAATAAAGACAGTGCCCGCTAGTGGTAAGCCCTATAATGACTCAATTAATGAATGGTACAATCCCTGGTTAATAAAATTGATGAGACTCCAATAATAACATGATTTCTTGATTGGTAACAACCATACAAAATATACAAAAATATATTAATGTAAGTGACTCTATGAAAATGTGTATATACAAACATAAAATGAATAAACAAACCCAAACAATTGTATATTGCTCTGTGTTAATGTGACAACCTGTGCGAATCAATACCATACCGTGCACAAAAACAAGAATGTGAAAATCAATCCAAATCCAAAAGTCCACATGAATGGCCCAACCAAACCAATCAATCCCAAATACATGAAACCAGGTATGATTTAAGAAAGAGTAAAACTTATATCACCATATAATACAGGGGTCCTGGATTACCACATGGGGGGCTGTAATCGCATCGACGCGTTGCGTGGGCATAGCCCCGCCCACTTCCTCAGGATGTTAGTTAAATAGGGTTGATTAGAAAAAATAGTTATCTCTGTGTATTGTCATAGATTGTGAGATTTTCCTCTTAACATATCTCAGTCAACAATATAGTTAATACTTAGCTGAAATCTCCATAGTGAAGCAAGTCACCGTGACTTCAACAGATTTTAAGGATTTAAAGGATTGATGCTTAATCCACCTCCATTGTTTTTGTTGTTGATATCTGTGTTAAATCGGACCAACAGTGCATAACTGAAAAAGAAAACTCCCCTAAATTCAATTGCTCGTGCATGCACGATACTGAATCATTGTCAGCACTTACATTTGCTCCTGGATCCAATCAAAGCTAAAACAGCGCCTCAGTGTTTTTTTAGTGGAGCTTCCTTTCCTTTTGGAGCTTCCTTTCCCAGCGTCCCAGCCATGCTGCTGCCTGGATTCAGTTGAAATAACTGACAATATACAGCAGCAGGAAACCCAGCAGCACTTCTTGTTTGAGGGTTGCCTGAAGCTCCATGAGATGCCATTTTGTTTGACCACAGCAGGAGTTAGAAATGTAAATTCATTTTTTATGTACATCAGTCTGAATTGTCCTGGGGAGGGATGCATATAACAACTGTTGTAAGGGTGTTGGTTGGGTTTAAATCAAAGAAAACCAAACATTTATTTTTAAATAAAGAAGTACATTTTTTTTACTTTCTGCCATATAGTTGTTTTGGTTCACTTCAATATGGTAAAAAGTTATATTGCCTTACAGGATTCACCATGCACCTACCTATCCAGTGACCCTGTTGGCTGCTGGTGGTGATATGGAGCCACACTGAAGCACAAACACAATTAATCATTTTGACTGATTTTAAGCCTGCTATCGCTTGTTTAATGGGCAGGGGGGGGGGGGGGGGGTACCAAATAAGGATGACCAGGGAATAGTGGAGAAGGAAGATCTAAAGTTTCTTTTGACTTTATGACTTCTTTAAAGTCTCTGCCCAGGCACAAGTTAACTTGTCGTGCTCATTCATGCTGACAGCTCCAAGGGACAAAATTGCTGTTAGACTTGTAGTCCTGCAGGAATTAAAAGAAGGGAAAACTTTGAAGCCCTGCTACAGCTTCTACCCAGAGCTGCAGGAAATCGATGAGAGGCACATGAAACAGCCATCAGGTGAACTGCTTGATTTTCCTTATTATTTCTATTGGGTTTATAGTACCTTTAAAGAGCATCCATGGACTGCAAAAAATAGAATCATTACCTTACCAGCCACAGTCTAACTTCCCAATGGTGTCCCTGCCCACAAAAAGAATATCAAAACTTAAACCCAAGTGCCAGTCCAAGCAGTATAAGAAAAAGCACATACTTTCTTTTTGTTTCCTACAGCCCGTCCGTCCTAGTGCAGTCATATAAAACGTACTGGGTCTTAATGTAGTCCTTGAGCACTGGGTGTTCGGTGAGGATGTCAGGGAGCAGGTTCTTCGGGGCCCAGGGTGCTCTATGGGTGTGTGTGTGTGTGTGTGTGTGTGTGTGTGTGTGTGTGTGTGTGTGTGTGTGTAGGTAGGTAAGGGTTAGGGTGCAGTTGCGGCGAAGGTTAGTACTCACTGTTGCTGCTTGGAAAGATGAATAGCAGTCCAGGAGATGAAAGCAGAGTTCCTCTTTATTTAATCCACAGGCAAACAGAAAACACGGCACAGGTACAATATATCTGTCCAGTTACAGCTCTGGTTCTGTCCATAGTCACAGGTACAATTATAAAGTATGCTTCACGAGGAGAATAATGTCCTTGCTGGATCTCTCCCTTCTCTCTCTGTCTGTACTCCTGGTCCATTACAGTTCAAGAATGGTGAATCACACGTGGCTTTAGGATTGGGACTTCCCTATATCCCTTCTCACTACCTTCCAGAACATTCCATCACATGTTCGGCCTTATGTCTGACATCTGATAGATTGCTCTCCAAACCCTCCAACCAATCACTACCCCTCTAGCTATAGCCATGTATCTACTCTGCATCCTGTTATGACTAGCAACCCTTCCTACCTCACTTTCTAGAACAATCCCCATTATAGCCTATGGCCTAATGTTAGTCTATGGCCTAAGTATGGTTGAGTCTAGTTTAGGATACTGCACGGTCTATGCACTTTCATGGGTACAAACAAAATAGCTTAATGTCTTATTACTCTATATGTATTGGTTCTTATTAGTTAACTGACATGTCCTAGTTATTCCCAGGCCCCTACATTAAGATCTAGACCCTTATGCCGAGTCAACCACTACTCACCCCAACCTCCTTGTGGAACAGCAGCATCCTGCATCAGCACACACACTTCATTAATTTAACATTGCAGTGAATAAATTGGCCAGACACTTTGACTGATGTGGGGCAGGCATTTATCTTGGAGACTAGCAATGAGCAAGCAGAACAGGGGCAGATTTTAGAAACATTAGTAGAGCAAAACCACCTGACAAAGCAGAGAGGCTCCATACCAGGATGTGTAATGTAGGTGTACATCTAAAACCCTTCAGCCTTGTGCTTGCATGCTAGGTAAGCGGAGTAACAATGGACCTGTAAACACGATGCTGCATACATTTTGGATGCCAGCTTGTTGCAAATCACCGTCATTCTCCTGTATTCCCCCCACCGGCATCTTAGTCGTCTGTGACAGATGCCAGGAGAGCTTAGCCATCCTGCTGTCCTGACGTCCACCTCTCCACTACCCCCTCCGCCCTTGCAAGTTTCTCCGAAGTCTCGTGGCTTTCCTGTTGCTGCTGCTGCAGTCGCCCTGGGCTGAGATGAGCACTAAACTGCACAGACGCCAGATCTCAGGCGCGGCGCAATGCATCATCGAACAGATTAAGACAAGATGCCACTGCCCAATGGTAAGTGCCTGAGAAGAATAGTCAAGGAAGAGCAGAAGACAGGTAAGTTAAACCTGCCAAATGCAGAATCGAGATTTTAAAGGAAACAGAGGGCAAAATTTGGGGAGTTTTTGTGATCTCCCCAGACTGTCCAATGATCTTTCTTAAGCTGATACTTTATGTAAAAAGTGCTTTCTACTGGTCACATTCGTCACAAAAAGAAAACAGCATGACCATTATCTGAACATTATCCATGCACCATTTTCTGAACAAGCAAAAGCTTCACTCATCAGAAAGAGTAAGTATAGCTTATATTTTTCACACTACTCGTTGGGGTGTGCTTGATTTAACCGTAGATAATGTCACATTAAAATCGCCCTTCAGTGGTGTTAAATTATTGAAGCCCAGGTGGGGCTCTTTGAGCAGCCAAATTAATAGGTCCCAGCTTCCGCCTCGGTGCAGAATGGATGGCGGCCTTTTGAAGAAAACATTAATTCCACCAATTCATCATGCTGTCCCTCCTGTACTATTGGCAGAGTGTGTCGCTCTCTTTTTTTTTTCTCTTGACTAGGGATGAGCGAATCGATACGGACGAACCCAAATTCGTTCCGAATTTCAGGAAAAATTTGATTCTGAACGAATCTGAATTTCCCCGCGATTCGATCAATCGCTGTTTTCCTTTAAACTCCATTTATTTCAATTACAGCCATTGTAAAATGGTAGATGGACATGTCCGGACATGTCTCCTGGGGCAAGTTATCATGGGAAGGTCACATGCAGCCTATCAGCAGCCAGGAAGACCGGTGACGTCACAGTGCTATATAAGCGGTGGCAATCTTGCTTGTGCGCATTTCAGCCTTGCATTGCAGACAGAACGGAGGTTGCTGCAGACAGGGAGAGACTAACAGACAGGCAGGGAGAGTCAGGGAGACCCACAGAGACCCACACAGTGCCAGGGAGAGCCAGGGAAAGATAGGGAAAGATAGGGAAAAATCGGGAACGATCCAGGCAGGGACAGCAGAGAAAGTGACAGGGAAACCTTTTTTTTATTTTCACTTCACTTCATTTGCCAGATCAGTTTTAAATTGCTTTTTTTGTGCTGTAAATATTCCTGGCGACTGTGCATCCCATCTTGGCAGTGGCATATTTAACCCTATCTGTTACACACAAGCATTTCTTATAGCTCGATTAGTTTAAATTTTTTTTTGTATGCTGTAAAAACCCCAGCCCACATGGGCATACTATTTCAACACATTTGACCCTATCTGTTATACTAAATCAGCTTCTAAAGGCTGTGTTTTATTAATATATTGCATTTTGAATTGGTTTTGTGCGTCCTTTAAAAACACCAGGCCGCAGGGTATCCCAAACCAGCACATTTCACCCTATCTGTTATACTAAATCAGCTTCTACAGGCTCTGTTTTATTAATATATTGCATTTTGAATTGTTTTTGTGCGTCCTTTAAAAACACCAGGCCGCAGGGTACCCAAACCGGCACATTTCACCCTATCTGTTATCCTAAAGCAGCTTCTACAGGCTCTGTTTTATTAATATGTTGCATTTTGAATTGTTTCTTTGCGTCCTATAAAAACACCAGGCCACAGGGTATCCCAAACCGGCACATTTCACCCTTTCTGTTATACTACAGCAGCTTCTACAGGCTCTGTTTTATTAATATATTGCATTTTGAATTGGTTTTTTGCATCCTGTAAAAACACCAAGCCGCGGGGTATCCCAAACCGGCACATTTCACCCTATCTGTTATACTAAAGCAGCTTCTACAGGCTCTGTTTTATAAATATATTGCATTTTGAATTGGTTTTGTGCATCCTGTAAAAACACCAGGCCACATGGGCATCCCAAACCAGCACATTTCTCCCTATCTGTTATACTTAATCAGCTTCTAAAGGCTCTGTTTTATTAATATATTGCATTTTGAATTGGTTGGGTGCGTCCTGTAAAAACACCAGGCCGCATGGGCATCCCAAACCAGCACATTTCACCCTATCTGTTATACTAAATCAGCTTCTAAAGGCTCTGTTTTATTAATATATTGCATTTTGAATTGGTTTTGTGCGTCCTTTAAAAACACCAGGCCGCAGGGTATTCCAAACCGGCACATTTCACCCTATCTGTTATCCTAAAGCAGCTTCTACAGGCTCTATTTTATTAATATATTGCATTTTAAATTTTTTTTTGTGTCCTGTAAAAACACCAGGCCGCAGGGTATCCCAAACCGGCACATTTCACCCTATCTATTATACTAAAGCAGCTTCTACAGGCTCTGTTTTATTAATATATTGCATTTTGAATTGGTTTTGTGCATCCTGTAAAAACACCAGGCCAGCCACATGGGCATCCCAAACCGGCACATTTCACCCTATCTGTTATACTAAATCAGCTTCTAAAGGCTCTGTTTTATTAATATATTGCATTTTGATTTGGTTTTTTGTGTCTTGTAAAAGCACCAGCCCTCAGGGTATCCCATATTTCCAATTTCCATAGTATCTGGTGAAGAGAAGCAGTATCTCACTTTATTTAGCTTCTGCTTTTTAAAGTAAACACATTTTTTAAGTGCCTATTGCGCATTTCAAATACATAAAAATGTCAGGCAGACAAGTGCCAGGATGTTCAAAGAGGAGTGGCAGAGGCTAAGGTTTAGCAGGCAGAGGTCACAGCTGACTAGGGGCGAGTGGCAGCAGGAGTTGCGGTGAGAGACCTGATCTGCCAGTATCTGCTAGCGGTCGTGTCTCCACAAGTAACGCATCTGCTGTGGTAGATTGTTAACGCGGTCATCCACATCATCACAAGTTACATATGACACCCATTGGCATGGCCCGAGAGCAGTCCCTGTCCTCCCATTGCCTCTGTCCTACGCCGTTCCCTCCCCCAGCAACATATCCTATGCTTTGGGTTCAGCGGGCGATCAGATATTTATTAATATGTTGCATTTTTAATTGTTTCTTTGCGTCCTGTAAAAACACCAGGCCGCAGGGTATCCCAAACCGGCACATTTCACCCTTTCTGTTATACTAAAGCAGCTTCTACAGGCTCTGTTTTATTAATATATTGCATTTTTAATTGTTTTTTTGCGTCCTTTAAAAACACCAGGCTGCAGGGTATCCCTAACCGGCACATTTCACCCTATCTGTTATACTAAATCAACTTCTACAGGCTCTTTATTAATATATTGCATTTTGAATTGGTTTTCTGCATCCTGTAAAAACACCAGGCCACATGGGCATCCTAAACTAGCACATTTCACCCTATCTGTTATACTAAATCAACTTCTAAAGGCTCTGTTTTATTAATATATTGCATTTTGAATAGGTTTTGTGCGTCCTGTAATAACACCAGGCCACATGGGCATCCCAAACCAACACATTTCACCCTATCTGTTATACTAAATCAGCTTCTAAAGGCTCTGTTTTATTAATATATTGCATTTTGAATTGGTTTTGTGTGTCCTTTAAAAACACCAGGCTGCAGGGTATCCCAAACCAGCACATTTCACACTATCTGTTATACTAAAGCAGCTTCTACAGGCTCTGTTTTATTAATATATTGCATTTTGAATTGTTTTTTTGCGTCCTGTAAAAACACCAGGCCGCGGGGTATCCCAAACCGGCACATTTCACCCTATCTGTTATACTAAATCAGCTTCTACAGGCTCTGTTTTATAAATATATTGCATTTTGAATTGGTTTTGTGCATCCTGTAAAAACACCAGGCCACATGGGCATCCCAAACCAGCACATTTCACCCTATCTGTTATACTTAATCAGCTTCTAAAGGCTCTGTTTTATTAATATATTGCATTTTGAATTGGTTTTGTGCGTCCTGTAAAAACACCAGGCCGCATGGGTATCCCAAACCAGCACATTTCACCCTATCTGTTATACTAAAGCAGCTTCTAAAGGCTCTGTTTTATTAATATATTGCATTTTGAATTGGTTTTGTGCGTCCTTTAAAAACACCAGGCCGCAGGGTATCCCAAACCGGCACATTTCACCCTATCTGTTATCCTAAAGCAGCTTCTACAGGCTCTGTTTTATTAATATATTGCATTTTAAATTTTTTTTTGTGTCCTGTAAAAACACCAGGCTGCAGGGTATCCCAAACCGGCACATTTCACCCTATCTGTTATACTAAATCAGCTTCTACAGGCTCTGTTTTATAAATATATTGCATTTTGAATTGGTTTTGTGCATCCTGTAAAAACACCAGGCCACATGGGCATCCCAAACCAGCACATTTCACCCTATCTGTTATACTTAATCAGCTTCTAAAGGCTCTGTTTTATTAATATATTGCATTTTGAATTGGTTTTGTGCGTCCTGTAAAAACACCAGGCCGCATGGGTATCCCAAACCAGCACATTTCACCCTATCTGTTATACTAAAGCAGCTTCTAAAGGCTCTGTTTTATTAATATATTGCATTTTGAATTGGTTTTGTGCGTCCTTTAAAAACACCAGGCCGCAGGGTATCCCAAACCGGCACATTTCACCCTATCTGTTATCCTAAAGCAGCTTCTACAGGCTCTGTTTTATTAATATATTGCATTTTAAATTTTTTTTTGTGTCCTGTAAAAACACCAGGCTGCAGGGTATCCCAAACCGGCACATTTCACCCTATCTATTATACTAAAGCAGCTTCTACAGGCTCTGTTTTATTAATATATTGCATTTTGAATTTTTTTTTGCGTCCTGTAAAAACACCAGGCCGCAGGGTATCCCAAACCAGCACATTTCACCCTATCTGTTATACTAAATCAGCTTCTACAGGCTCTGTTTTATTAATATATTGCATTTTGAATTGGTTTTGTGCATCCTGTAAAAACACCAGGCCAGCCACATGGGCATCCCAAACCAGCACATTTCACCCTATCTGTTATACTAAATCAGCTTCTAAAGGCTCTGTTTTATTAATATATTGCATTTTGAATTGGTTTTGTGCATCCTGTAGAAACACCAGGCCGCAGGGTATCCCAAACGGCACATTTCACCCTATCTGTTATACTAAATCAGCTTCTACAGGCTCTGTTTTATTAATATATTGCATTTTGATTTGGTTTTTTGCGTATCTGGTGCAGAGAAGCAGTATCTCATTTTATTTAGCTTCTGCTTTTTAAAGTAAACACATTTTTTAAGTGCCTATTGCGCATTTCAAATACATAAAAATGTCAGGCAGACAAGTGCCAGGATGTTCAAAGAGGAGTGGCAGAGGCCAAGATTCAGCAGGCAGAGGTCGCAGCTGACTAGGGGCGAGTGGCAGCAGGAGTTGCGGTGAGAGACCTGATCTGCCAGTATATGCTAGCGGTCGTGTCTCCACCAGTAACGCATCTGCCGTGGTAGATTGTTAACGCGGTCATCCACATCATCACAAGTTACATATGACACCCGTTGGCATGGCCCGAGAGCAGTCCCTGTCCTCCCATTGCTTCTGTCCTACGCTGTTCCCTCCCCCAGCAATGTATCCTATGCTTTGGGTTCAGCTCCACTCTGTAGTGAGGAGGATGATCAGATAGAGGACAGTCAGCAGCTACTGCCCAGCCAAGAAATGGAGGTGTTGCGAGCGTGCCAGCTCCTACGCCAGACACTGTTGAGGAAACCGAGAACATCAGTGACGTGCAGCGACAACTCGTTGATGATGATGATGGTGAAGCTGATCGCACTTGGGAGCCGGGTGCAGAAGGGGCTTCATCCTCATCATCAGGAGAAGAGGGGCGCAGGTTGCCCCGGAGTCAGCAGCTGAGGCAGCAAGGTGTTAGCAGCATGGTTGGCAGTCAGCATGGGGGCAGAATTGTAAAGCCTGGAGCCAAACGGTACCGGGGTAGAGACAGTAGCAGTGAATCAGTGCGGGCTGTTGGTGGGAAAAGTAGCTACTCGGCAGTGTGGCAGTTTTTCCTCAAGCATCCGCAGGAGGGTAATATGGCCACATGCAAGATATGTAGGCAGAAGGTGAAGCGTGGCCAGGGCCCAAATGTTGGTACCACGGCCCTGCGTCAACATATGATGCATCACCATAAAGCGGCCTGGAAGAACCGAGGCTCCGAAGAGGTGGTCCAGGCTGCTTCCTCACCAAGTGGCACGCCGCTCCCAATTTCTGCCAGCCAAGGCTCCAGCACCTCAGCCGAAGGCAGCTGTGCGTCACACCCATCCTCTGTCGCTCCAGATGCTCCTGCTCCTCCTCCTCCTCCAAGTCATGCATCCCGCCAGCAATCCATCAGCGAAGCCATGTCTAAGAGACAGCAGTATGCGCCCACTCGTCCTACGGCGCAGAAGCTGAATGTGTTCCTGTCCAAGTTGCTGGTGCTGCAGTCCCTCCCTTTTCAGGTGGTGAACTCTGCACCTTTCAGAGAACTGATGGCTTCTGCTGAGCTGAGGTGGAGAGTCCCAAGCCGTCATTTCTTTGGCAAGAAGGCAGTACCAGCGCTGCACATTTTTGTTGAACAGAAGGTGGGCCAGTCCTTGCGCCTGTCGGTGTGTAGCAAAGTGCATGGCAGCGCCGATGTCTGGAGCTGTAACTACGGTCAGGGACAGTACATGTCGTTTACGGCCCACTGGGTGAATGTGGTCCCTTTGCAGCAGCAGCAACTTGGACAGGTCACGCCGCTTCGGCCTCCGTGCTCCCTGGCCGTTGTGCCTGTGACACCTTGTGACTCGGCCTCCTCATCCTCCTCCATCTCCTCACCCTCCACTGTAGGCTCAAGTCTCAGTGCCCCTCCAGCCTACCATGTGTGCAGGGCACGGAGGTGTCACGCTGTGCTTCACATGGTTTGTCTTGGCGAACGGAGTCACACAGGGGAGGAGCTGCTTAAATGTATTCATCAAGAAATCCAAACATGGCTTACTCCAAGAAAACTGAAAATGGGAACCATGGTTACCAACAATGGGAAGAACATTTTGTCTGCGCTGCGACAAGGAAGGCTGACCCATGATCCCTGCATGGCTCACGTCTTCAATCTGGTTGTGAAGCGGTTTCTGAAGTCTTCCCCCCATCTGCAAGACATCCTAACATCTTCAAGGAAACTTTGCATGCACTTCAGCCACTCATACACCGCCAAGCACACCCTTCTTGAGCTACAGCGTCAGAACGGTAGCCCCCAGTCTGATTTGCGATGTTTCCACCCGTTGGAATTCCACCCTGCATATGTTGGACAGACTATACGAACAGAGAAAAGCCATCACGGATTTCTTGATGATCCAAGCGGATAGGGGGACTGCCCTGTGTAACTTCAATGTCAACCAGTGGCAGCTCATACGTGACACCTGCCGTTTGCTCAGGCCCTTTGAGGAAGCCACTTTATTTGTCGCGAGGATTACGGGATGAACGACGTGATTCCACTGCTTCATGTACTACAGCACATGTTGGAAACCATGGCTGGTCAGGGCACTGGAGACATGGCGTCTACATCTTACGGCCACATGAACCCCGTTGGAGCTGAACTGGAGGAGGAGGAGGAAGAGGAGGAGGAGTAGCACAGTGCACAGTTTAGGCTTGGCGAAATGGCTGGTTTATCTAGTAAGCGGACAGGAGAGGAGGAGCAGGAGCAGCCAGAGGAGCTAGAGGGTTGTGAGGAAGGCGAGACAGAGGACCCAGACACACCGTGGCAGTATGCAGTGGAGACAGAGACAGGTAGTCCCTCCGAGTCACTTGCACAAATGGCACGAAGCATGCTCACATGCTTGATTAGTGACCCCAGAAATTTTTCCATTTGTCAGCGGGATGACTTTTGGCTCTCCACCTTATTGGACCCTCTCTACCGGCAAAAAATGGGGGCATTTTTTAAACCCACTGAGAGGGAGGACAAACTGGCCTACTACAGAGACATCCTACATAGTCAGTTGGCCGATGCCTATCTGCGCCATCGTCCATACTCTCGCAGGTCTGACTCTGGGGGACCTCTGCGCTCCCCTTCCACTGCCATGGCTGCTGGGGGGGTGGCAGGAGCAGCAGCAGCAGCTCCATCAGCAGCAGCCTCAGTCTTCAGTCGCTAATGAGTAGCTTTCTACACCCACATAGTGAGTCTACTCATGAGCAGCAGGAAGACCTGGAGCAGGACCTGAACCAGCAGGTCATGTCATACCTTGACATGACCATGCCAACACACCTTGAGGATCCGCTGGACTTCTGGGCAGCCAAACTTGATTTGTGGCCGCAGCTAGCTGAGTTTGCCCTGGAAAAGCTGTCCTGCCCAGCAAGTAGCGTGCCATCTGAGCGGGTGTTTAGTGCGGCGGGGGCCATAGTTACGGCGAGGAGAACTCGTCTGTCAACTAAAAATGTGGAGAGACTCACCTTTGTGAAAATTAATCAGGGATGGATCAGCCAGGATTTCCACGCACCAATGGCTGATGCATGCGACTAGATTGAGCATGGTGCCACGTTTTACACTTTCCAAATGGTACAAAACATATTTAAGAGGCCGATTCATTAATAGCGCCAGGTAGCGACAGATGAGCGACAGTAGTGGTATTTTCACAGTGCACGCTAGTATTCGCTGTGCTTGGCTGTTGTTCGGCTGTTGACAGCGACTCAGTCGGTGTGCGGTAATGTTGAATACGGGGTTAGGAGTCTGTTTGACAGGTTCCGCGCTGTATGGGAGCGCATGACAGCGAATGGCCATAGCGAACGGCTCCCAGCATATTCATTAACAAATCACGCTCAAAAAATTCTCGCGCTGTGAAATGCTTGTTTAAACCCCAGAGCGCTGGCGGCGATGGGTTAAAAGCAGTTTTTTAACCCCCAAACAACCATATTTTTGGAAAAAAAAAACAAGTTTTTCAAAACATTTTGTAATATGAATACATTAATATCAGACCTGTAATATCAATTCTGCACACATTTTTTTTTTTTCTTTTACCTTAAAAAAAAATCTAACATTGCAGAAGTGGTCACAGAATTTTTGACATTTAAAAAAAAAAATAAAAAATAAAAAATAATAGCAATTAATTAAGAATATTTAAAGATTGCTCCATTGAAATGCATTGGAGAGCGCCAGGTAGCGAGAGGTCATACCTGTTGCTGTTCAAGGTCGCTCGCTGGCGCTGTGGGGTGAGGCTGGAATAATGATGAATGATTCGCTATCTGGCGCTCTGTCAGTCGCTAAGCAGGATCAGCTTGATAAATGTGTGATTGCGGAGGGGAGCCGGCGTTCTCGTGGCGGTGACCGTCATTATCGTTCGCTCACCATTCGCTACCTGGCGCTATCCCTTGTTAAATAAGGGCCTATGTCTTTAGGCCAATTTTTGGGCTCCTGCTGATGCCAACTTCAGGGTGTGCCTTTTAGCCAAATTTTGGCCTCCTGCTGCTGCTGCTGCCAACTGCAGTGTGTCTTTAGGCCAATTTTTGGGTTCCTGCTGCCAACTCTAGTGTCTCTTTCAAGCTATGTTTGGGCTCCTGCTTCTGCTGCTTGCAACTCCAGGGTGTCATTCAGCCAATTTTTGGGTTCCTGCTGATGCCAACCTCAGGGTGTGCCTTTCAGCCAAATTTTGGCCTCCTGCTGCTGCCAACTGCAGTGTGTCTTTAGGCCAATTTTTGGGTTCCTGCTGCCAACTCCAGTGTCTCTTTCAAGCTATGTTTGGGCTCCTTCTGCTGCTGCTTGCAACTCCAGGGTGTCATTCAGCCAATTTTTGGACTCCTGCTGCCAACTCCAGTGTCTCTTTCAAGCTATGTTTGGGCTGCTGCTGCTGCTGCTTGCAACTCCAGGGTGTCATTCAGCCAATTTTTGGACTCCTGCTGCCAACTCCAGTGTCTCTTTCAAGCTATGTTTGGGCTGCTGCTGCTGCTGCTGCTTGCAACTCCAGGGTGTCATTCAGCCAATTTTTGGGCTCCTGCTGCCAACTCCAGTGTCTCTTTCACGCTATGTTTGGGCTGCTGCTGCTGCTTGCGACTCCAGGGTGTCATTCAGCCAATTTTTGGACTCCTGCTGCCAACTCCAGTGTCTCTTTCAAGCTATGAACAATCAAAAGACATTAAAGGGACACTCTGGTATGTCCCATACATGCAACAAGAAGAATCTGCACTCACCCTGAAAAAATTGCTGCAAACCCAATATAAAGAATATAAAATCTCTTTCAAGCTATGTTTGGGGTCCTGCTGCTGCTGCTGCTTGCAACTCCAGGGTGTCATTCAGCCAATTTTTGGGCTCCTGCTGCCAACTCCAGTGTCTCTTTGAAGCTATGTTTGGGCTGCTGCTGCTGCTTGCGACTCCAGGGTGTCATTCAGCCAATTTTTGGACTCCTGCTGCCAACTCCAGTGTCTCTTTCAAGCTATGAACAATCAAAAGACATTAAAGGGACACTCTGGTATGTCCCATACATGCAACAAGAAGAATCTGCACTCACCCTGAAAAAATTGCTGCAAACCCAATATAAAGAATATAAAATCTCTTTCAAGCTATGTTTGGGGTCCTGCTGCTGCTGCTGCTTGCAACTCCAGGGTGTCATTCAGCCAATTTTTGGGCTCCTGCTGCCAACTCCAGTGTCTCTTTCACGCTATGTTTGGGCTGCTGCTGCTGCTTGCGACTCCAGGGTGTCATTCAGCCAATTTTTGGACTCCTGCTGCCAACTCCAGTGTCTCTTTCAAGCTATGAACAATCAAAAGACATTAAAGGGACACTCTGGTATGTCCCATACATGCAACAAGAAGAATCTGCACTCACCCTGAAAAAATTGCTGCAAACCCAATATAAAGAATATAAAATCTCTTTCAAGCTATGTTTGGGGTCCTGCTGCTGCTGCTGCTTGCAACTCCAGGGTGTCATTCAGCCAATTTTTGGGCTCCTGCTGCCAACTCCAGTGTCTCTTTGAAGCTATGTTTGGGGTCCTGCTGCTGCTGCTTGCAACTCCAGGGTGTCATTTAGCCAATTTTTGGGCTCCTGCGGCCAACTCCAGTGTCTCTTTCAAGCTATGTTTGGGCTGCTGCTGCTGCTTGCAACTCCAGGGTGTCATTCAGCCAATTTTTGGGCTCCTGCTGCCAACTCCAGTGTCTCTTTCAAGCTATGTTTGGGCTGCTGCTGCTGCTTGCAACTCCATGGTGTCATTCAGCCAATTGTTGGGCTCCTGCTTCCAACTCCAGTGTCTCTTTCAAGCTATGTTTGGGCTCCTGCTGCTGCTGCTTGCAACTCCAGGGTGTCATTCAGCCAATTTTTGGGCTCCTGCTGCCAACTCCAGTATGTCTTTCAAGCAAGGTTTGGGCTGCTGCTGCTTGCAACTCCAGGGTGTCATTCAGCCAATTTTTGGGCTCCTGCTGCCAACTCCAGTGTCTCTTTCAAGCTATGTTTGGGCTGCTGCTGCTGCTTGCAACTCCAGGGTGTCATTCAGCCAATTTTTGGGCTCCTGCTGCCAACTCCAGTGTCTCTTTCAAGTTATGTTTGGGCTGCTGCTGCTGCTTGCAACTCCAGTGTGTCATTCATCCAATTTTTGGGCTCCTGCTGCCAACTCCAGTGTGTCTTTCAAGCTATGTTTGGGCTGCTGCTGCTTGCAAATCCAGGGTGTCATTCAGCCAATTTTTGGGCTCCTGCCAACTCCAGTGTCTCTTTCAAGCTATGTTTGGGCTCCTGCTGCTGCTGCTTGCAACTCCAGGGTGTCATTCAGACAATTTTTGGGCTCCTGGTGCCAACTCCAGTGTCTCTTTCAAGCTATGTTTGGGCTGCTGCTGCTTGCAACTCCAGGGTGTCATTCAGCCAATTTTTGGGCTCCTGCTGCCAACTCCAGTGTGTCTTTCAAGCTAGGTTTGGGCTGCTGCTGCTTGCAACTCCAGGGTATCATTCAGACAATTTTTGGGCTCCTGCTGCCAACTCCAGTGTCTCTTTCAAGCTATGTTTGGGCTGCTGCTGCTGCTTGCAACTCCAGGGTGTCATTCAGCCATTTTTTGGGCTCCTGCTGCCAACTCCAGTGTCTCTTTCAAGCTATGTTTGGGCTCCTGCTGCTGCTGCTTGCGACTCCAGGGTGTCATTCAGCCAATTTTTGGGCTCCTGCTGCCAACTCCAGTGTCTCTTTCAAGCTATGTTGGGCTGCTGCTGCTGCTTGCAACTCCATGGTGTCATTCAGCCAATTTTTGGGCTCCTACTTCCAACTCCAGTGTCTCTTTCAAGCTATGTTTGGGCTCCTGCTGCTCCTGCTTGCAAGTCCAGGGTGTCATTCAGCCAATTTTTGGGCTCCTGCTGCCAACTCCAGTGTGTCTTTCAAGCTAGGTTTGGGCTGCTGCTGCTTGCAACTCCAGGGTGTCATTCAGCCAATTTTTGGGCTCCTGCTGCCAACTCCAGTGTCTCTTTCAAGCTATGTTTGGGCTCCTGCTGCTGCTGCTTGCAACTCCAGGGTGTCATTCAGACAGTTTTTGGGCTCCTGCTGCCAACTCCAGTGTCTCTTTCAAGCTATGTTTGGGCTGCTGCTGCTTGCAACTCCAGGGTGTCATTCAGCCATTTTTTGGGCTCCTGCTGCCAACTCCAGTGTGTCTTTCAAGCTAGGTTTGGGCTGCTGCTGCTTGCAACTCCAGGGTGTCATTCAGACAATTTTTGGGCTCCTGCTGCCAACTCCAGTGTCTCTTTCAAGCTATGTTTGGGCTCCTGCTTGCAACTCCAGGGTGTCATTCAGCCATTTTTTGGGCTCCTGCTGTCAACTTCAGTGTCTCTTTCAAGCTATGTTTGGGCTCCTGCTGCTGCTGCTTGCAACTCCAGAGTGTCATTCAGCCAATTTTTGGGCTCCTGCTGCCAACTCCAGTGTGTCTTTCAAGCTATGTTTGGGATGCTGCTGCTGCTGCTTGCAACTCCAGGGTGTCATTCAGCCAATTTTTGGGCTCCTGCTGCCAACTCCAGTGTCTCTTTCAAGCTATGTTTGGGCTGCTGCTGCTTGCAACTCCAGGGTGTCATTCAGTAAATTTTTGGGCTCCTGCTGCCAACTCCAGTGTCTCTTTCAAGCTATGTTTGGGGTCCTGCTGCTGCTGCTTGCAACTCCAGGGTGTCATTCAGCCAATTTTTGGGCTCCTGCTGCTCCTGCTGCCAACTCCAGGATGTCTTTCAGCCAATATTTGGGCTCCTGCTGCTGCCATCTTCAGGGTGTGTTTTTCAGGCAATATAGGGGCCCCTCATAGTGATGCCACCTCAACTCTCTGCAATTGTGCTGCTCTGCGATTCTAATAGCGATGCCTCTGATCTGCATGTCATAATTATTTACAGTATTATTTCACTAACCCAGCACGCATCCTATGCGTGTTACAGCAAGGCAGAATGGTTTACAACCCTATTGAGGCTCTAGGAAGCTCAGAAATAGCTGTTTTTAATAGCGATTCCTCGCGAATAAATTCGGACCGAAACGAATTTTGTCGGAAAATTCAAAAGTTCGCTCATCCCTACTCTTGACACTCAGTCTCACAGTCTGTATTGATGTCAGTTTCACTCGCTGCTGTCACACAATAAAATCACTGAGAAATGTTTGATATTCTCTGATAATGGCTTGCTTAAAATTCTGTGTTAACAGCACATATGTCCCATTCCAAACAGAATCCGAAATAGCATCCTAATATTATCAATTATTTATAAGCCCGCGTACAGGATGGGAGGTGCGAGACGGCGGCACAACGTAAGAGCCATACATATATTTATTGCGCTCCTGCTTTATTCGACAGAGAAAAAGGAGGGGAGCGATCAAGTGTTTTTGTCAGCACTCAGCACTTTTTATGAAAGAACTTTCCAAAGGAAAATGAAGCCAGCATTTGGGAATAGACCTTCTGCCCCCCTCCTGTGCTAAGCCCAATTTGGGCATTAAAATAATAAAACAACTCACCTGATCATGGCAAACTTCCCATGTTTCAGGTGGGTGGCGGGGCTCTGAATGACAGCCGTAGACCTGAGTGGCAGTTGGACTTGATTGAATGACCAGTAAAGTGTCACTGCTGCAGAGGATTTCGTGACAGGCCTGCCACTCTCTCTCATTGGCTGGTCCCTTCATGTCCAACCACACCCCTATCTCCCAGCTAATGCTCAGGAATCTTCATAGAAACAAAAGTAGGAGAGCGTGGGTACCCCGGTCTCCTAGAAATTAACACGTTTAGCCTATTTGCTCCTCTCCTCCAATACATGCACTGTATGGTAGTAACAGCGGTGTGGAGTAGACGGCGGCGACATCTTGCATCCCATAAGGCACTGCGAGTGGCCCCTGAGCTTGTGCCCATGGGATGCAATGGAGCCACCCGAAATCCACTTTAACACCATGCCCATGAGTACTGGGCTCTTCCACAATCTCTTTGCCCCTAGGGGTTTTGAGTAATCTGCCCCTTGAAGTGGATGAAAACCCCCACGGCCGCTAGCCTACCCCGGGGTATCCTACACCCCCACTGTGTGAAACCCCCAGGGCCTCTTTGTGGCTGTGTGTGCTCCCGTGCCCAGTTTCTTCAATTGGCTGGGCAGGAGACCACGCGTGCGTCCGAACAGCATGCCAGGGATTCAACCAGCTGGCTGCACCTCGTCACAGTGGCACTTTTGAGAAAGCCGATGGGTGTGACTTCAGCTGTGAAAAAGCCACCGTCAAGCCAACAGCAATGCCCTGGCTGCTCGGGTGGGGGGGTGGCACCCATGGGCCCCTACTTACCTTTTGGATGCATGTGGCTGCTTCTCAGGGCCCGATCCTCACCCCGCCGCCTGCTTAGCCATCGCTAACTGACAAGCATGGCATTATGCTTGCTCTTCAATGTCCCATGTCGATTTTACAGCTCCGCAAAGTCTCACAGGATATTGGGTGGCTCCATTGCATCCCATGGGCACAAGCTCAGGGGCCACGCGCAGTGCCTTATGGGATGCAAGGTGTAGCCGCCCTTTGGGAGGTCGCACACAATCCAGAAGATGGATCACCCGGCGAGGTGAGTAAATACTGCCCAATTGTGAAACCGGAGGGCGGGTGGTTTGGAGGAGTTTTTAAGGCCTCTGTGCAGGTAAAAAGTAAAAAGCAGAGATACACACCTCCTGTGCCTCTGCAGCCAGTTCAGTCTCCGGTGCACATCGTTCATCCCCAGGTGCCTCCTATCTTTCATGTTGTGAATCTCCTCCATTCACCTTCCCTGGGGACCTGCTGTGTCCATCTTTTATGAGGATCTTCTGAACTTGCCTCTGGCCTTACTGCATCCATCGTATGTGTGGACCTCTTGTGTCATCTTTCTCGGGCGCCTTCTGGGTCCATCTTTCCTGGAAACACTCTGCTGTCAGGCCAGGGGGGCAGTCCCCATCAACCTCCCAATACTTATTATGAGCAACTAATTTATAGCAGGGTGCCACAATTGTGTAATCACTTGATCCAGTAATACACAAAGCACAAGGATATAGAGAATTAAAATAATATGAGAATAACAAATATTAAACATACTATACACACATTTTGCCAGCATGTATTTGTGTATGCTAAAAGGTCAGCAATGTTACATACATTTAGAAATAATGTCTCTCCGGTTAGTCCTAATGTCTCTGTAAGATGAGGTTGGGGCCGTGTCTCTTGCTTCTTTGTGTGATGGGTTAGAAATGTGGGAGGCTGCCGAGAATTCATTTTACACAGATATAAAAGAAGAAATTTACTACCCTGCTCCACTGTGTATAAATGAAGATCTTCAGCCTGTGATGTTGAAGAGAGCCGAGCTGTCTTGTAAGCTTGCAGGTTTAATCTTCTCCAGCCAATAAAAGTTATTAGAAACTCTACATGATTTGGCCCTTAACCCCGATCTGATTGCTTGTTGGAGATTAATGGCCTGGAAAAAAGGCCTCTTTCATTTACACTGCTGTTTTCTTTTTAACACAAAAGTTTGTTAAAGGAGACATATTAAAACAAATTTCCCCTTTCATTAAACAATAAGACACATTAAACAAAATATACTTATTATTAGTAAAATACTAGACAAACTGCAGGTTTAACTGTGTTTAAAAGTGATTGGCAAGTCAAAAGTTAAAAAATAAATATCAGTAGCTTACCTTACATTGAGTTCCTCCAGCGTTGTTCTTCCTGCTATGTCAGTCTGCTTAGTTGGTAAATCACTTCCTCATTCACTTTCAGTCTACACCCAGCTGACGTGGTCCTTTAATCAACCTTCAGTAGACTGAGAACGGAACCCCCCCCCCACTCTCTCCCAAGACGTTCTGATTGGCTGTCTCTCTCTGCAGCTCTGAAACCCTGCTCCTCTCTCTTCTTCCTTGTGAACATGCACAGCTCTTAGCATTCAGACATCTGGCTCCATTCTTTGATTTGGCTGCCAGCAATCAGCAGTCTGCCCATGCCTGCCTCCCTGTATTCCTGCGTATGCCTCTATTTGCCAGCTTTGCCACAGGTCAGACACCCGCACTGCAGCAGCAAACCCCCCTTCATTCGGCGACACTACATAGACTGCAGACAATCTCATTCTGCACCGTTGGGTCGATTCAAAGAAACATGTAACAGCTTGGATTTGGGTGCCGATCATCCTATTTTTCCCGTCCGCTCGTGCGTTCGTATGAACTTGCGAGTGATTCTATAAGCAAATACGTTTCTATCCTAAAATATACGTCCGTTCGTATGTTATCTCCCGAACTTGCCTCAGTCAGTTGGCAATCGTAAAAATCACGTTCATGTGCTCATCTGTTGCGGCGGCAGCCTGTTTTTTCTGCTGCTTCCATCGTCCACCTCTTCCAATTACTTGCGTTTGCCTCTGGTTTTCATTGGTTTTTGGCCTCTTAAATTCATGCGTTCGTATGTATATAAGATCTTGCGCATGCGCACCCTCATCCCGCACCCCATCCAAACCCCTTAGCGCTTGCATCCTTCTTCATTTCTCGTTCCCTAAAACTTACCTAAACCCCTTAGCGCTTGCATCCTTCTTCATTTCTCGGTTCCTAAAACTTACCTAAACCCCTTAGCGCTTGCATCCAACGTCATTTCTCGGTCCCTAAAACTTACCTAAACCCCTTAGCGCTTGCATCCAACTTCATTTCTCGTTACCTAAAACTTACCTAAACCCCTTAGCGCTTGCATCCTTCTTCATTTCTCGTTCCCTAAAACTTACCTAAACCCCTTAGCGCTTGCATCCAACGTCATTTCTCGGTCCCTAAAACTTACCTAAACCCCTTAGCGCTTGCATCCAACTTCATTTCTCGTTACCTAAAACTTACCTAAACCCCTTAGCGCTTGCATCCAACTTCATTTCTCGGTCCCTAAAACTTACCTAAACCCCTTAGCGCTTGCATCCAACTTCATTTCTCGGTCACTAAAACTTACCTAAACCCCTTAGCGCTTGCATCCAACGTCATTTCTCGGTCCCTAAAACTTACCTAAACCCCTTAGCGCTTGCATCCAACTTCATTTCTCGTTACCTAAAACTTACCTAAACCCCTTAGCGCTTGCATCCAACTTCATTTCTCGGTCCCTAAAACTTACCTAAACCCCTTAGCGCTTGCATCCAACGTCATTTCTCGGTCCCTAAAACTTACCTAAACCCCTTAGCGCTTGCATCCAACGTCATTTCTCGGTCCCTAAAACTTACCTAAACCCCTTAGCGCTTGCATCCAACTTCATTTCTCGGTCACTAAAACTTACCTAAACCCCTTAGCGCTTGCATCCAACGTCATTTCTCGGTCCCTAAAACTTACCTAAACCCCTTAGCGCTTGCATCCAACTTCATTTCTCGTTACCTAAAACTTACCTAAACCCCTTAGCGCTTGCATCCAACTTCATTTCTCGGTCACTAAAACTTACCTAAACCCCTTAGCGCTTGCATCCCACGTCATTTCTCGGTCCCTAAAACTTACCTAAACCCCTTAGCGCTTGCATCCAACTTCATTTCTCTTTACCTAAAACTTACCTAAACCCCTTAGCGCTTGCATCCAACTTCATTTCTCGGTCAATAAAACTTACCTAAACCCCTTAGCGCTTGCATCCTTCTTCATGTTGACGACCCTAAAACTTACCCAAACCACATAATGTACATATGTTTATATGTTTATAAGCGTGTTTTTTCTTGTTTGTGTAATTGTTTTTTGGTGCGCATATTCGAAAAGACACATTTATGAAGGCTTCAAATATAATTTATTTAAAATATTTCGTTTGTTTTTTTTTTTTTAAGGTTAAAACAGAGTACCTTTTTATTTGAAAGTTTGTTTAAAAACATTATAAAAGGTTGTTTTTTGTTTTTCGGACAAACATATTATTTTTTTTTTTGTTTTGTTTAAAACATAGGAATTTTTTTTTTTTTTTGGGTTTGGTTTTGTAAAAACTTTAAAATTTACAACACTAAAAACATTATCAAAACATTTAACCAAAGTAGCCAGGACCAAGGGCACTAATCATCCTCCTCTTCTTCATCTGTTGGCCCCAACGTCGCCTGTATGGCCAGCAGCTCGGCCACCAACTCCTTGATTCTTTTTTTTTTATCCTGCACGGTTTTTGGGATAATCCCTGTAAGCAATAGAGAAATAAACATAAATAGGAGTACCAGACCGGTTTGTATGCTGGAAATAGATTTGGGGTTATTTAAATACATGTAAATGCCTGACATATGTCATTCTTCAAAGGGATAAAGTAAATGCATTTCCCACAGGTAAGTATTGAAACTCCTTAAACCGGACCTTCTACATTATTTAATGAAAAGCAATAACTAGTCCCAAATGATTCTGCACCAGATCGAAGTATATTTTGGGGGATTTAGGATTACTGCGCCGCCATTGGGACTCCGAAGCATAACAGTTAATGAGGAGAGGAGAGTGGGATCAAGTACAGGGGAGTAGGTTACAGTGGTGCTTTGGGAATACAGAGCATAGCTGGGTTCAGGGAAAGGTCATCAGTCCCACAATGCATGGCAGAACCTTACTTTTTCAAATCTGTATCCCATGCAGCAGGTAAATATTGCGCATTCAAGATTCAGCCATATTGGATGTTTACAGGCTCCTAACATGCATTAGATGGCTGTAGGCTGTTTTTCAATGTTCCCAATCTGTATGTACAGTGTGTTGGCTAAATATTAGCTATGTTCTTAAGACGAGTTAGGGTCCGCTTTAAGCTAACGAAGTGCCCACATGAAAGTGTTAACTACACATTGGCTACGCCTTTAGTTATGTGTGTGTTATTATCTAACAACACATTAATATGAATAATGGCATGGATACTTACTGAGTTGGTGGCCGACAGATGGCTGGTTGGGGCCAACAGGCTGCCCTTGGTCCTGGCTATGCTGTGAAGAAGTCCCTGGAGAAACATGTGACATTTGGTTAGTATTTGTATAGAGTCACTATTCCCAACATATCTGGCTCCCAGTCTGGCTGACAGAACTCACCTTCGCCAGGATCAACTTCCAGCATCTCTGCTGCCTCCTCCTCCACTATCTCACCCGCACCAGAAGCTTCTACAAATACATAATAAAGGAGAACTTAGTTTTTGGGCTGCCATGTATATCTTTGTGCCTATACATGAAGAGTGACATACCAGAGCCTTCCCCATGCCTGGCCAGGTATGACTCCACGCCCACGCGGTTGGGCCCCTCCTCTGTGGTAAGGTCCAGGGGCTGGTCTGAGGAGGCCACAGAGGAGGGGTAGGTCCGTCGCCCGGGAGATCCACCACCTTCACTCACAGATGCAGACTCATGCAGCACTGGTCGGCCTGTACGCCTCCGGGTGCGGCGAATTCTGAAATCCATTTCCAACACTACCAAAGAAAAGTCATTATAAATAAAGGCATAACTTATACATTTGGAACATATACCATGCAATTGCTTTGTACTTACTTGGGAAATGGATTCCAAAAAACCTCCGCACCCGGGGCATGTGCAGACGTTTCAGGTCCGACCAATGCTGCATTATCTGGGTGTGAGTGAAGGTGGTGCTAGTCACACGGTGTATTTCCGCGATGATCTCCCGGGCGATGTCCCTTTTTTCACACACATTGGGCGCAAAGTCATACCGGCGCTGAAGCATGATCTGAAAAACAGAATGGACACAGAGCTTTTACTTTTACACACAGAGCCATATGTGTTGCATCACAAGTAGCGAATGTCATGTCATTAACACACACATTTAGAGTGCCAGCCATTTTTGGGGAGTGCCTTAAAGCGGACGTTCACTCGGATTCAGAGTCTGGTCTTATGTTATATGTTTCACACACCATGTACATACAGATAGCCAACATTACAAATCAGGCCACCTGCCTGGCATGTTATGATGGTTTGAACCTCCAAGATGTCGGCTTATGTAAAATGCCTTCTTTGCAGGCAGCCTGCAAACAGGAAGTTCATGCAAACTGTAAGTGTGTGTGCTGCTCGGCATTCTTGGACTGATGACCTTCCCATGACCACAGCTCTGCTGTGTCTGAACAAAGCACAGCTTTACCCCACCCCCCTGTACCTTATCCCACTCACCTCTCATCAGTAAGTGTGATGCTTCTGAGTACAGATGGCTGCGCGCATCTCTTAAATTCTTGAGCAGAGTTTCAGGCCAGTGGAGCCAAGACTAATAAGTTATTGCCTTCAAATGGACCATTTGGAAATGTCATAGGCTGTGTACTGTTTTTTTTGTTTTTATTGCTTTTTAGTCAATCAGGCTGAAGGCCCTGTTTCTGTCTTTTTGGCCGCGTGTGTTGCTTGCCGTTGTGTTTTGATGTCTTAGGCAAACAGTGGTCCTCAAACATCCGCATCAAGGTCCGAGACAGGCCAGGTTTGACAGCTAGCCACGCAACTCCACAGGTTAATTAACTGTTGCTAAGCCAGAGCAATTGCCCGAATTAGGACATCAGCATAGAGAGGTGAAAACGTGGCCTGGCTAGGCCCTTGAGGATGAAGTGTGAGGAGTCTGTTCTAAAACATTAAGATCCCCCAAACTAGTTCCAACCGCATCATTTACATTTAGTACATCACTCAGTATTAGCTTAAAAGGCAGAGCAAGGCACTTACCAGCATGAGGATCTCTTCCTGTTGACGGGTGAAGATAGTGGGCGCCATCTTTATGCTTCTTCAAGGCAGCAGATAAGTGAAACCCCAGCGGTTTCCTGGTTCCGCACGAACGTACGTCCGTACGAGCGCGTAGTCGTGCGCATAGGCGTCAGACGCTGGGCGCATGATTTAAAGGTCCCTGCACCCAAAGCTCATTCTCTTTGAGCTTTTGGACAAAATGGCACCAAAAAAGCCAGCAGCTAAACGCGGCCAGCAAAGCCAGACCTCTGAGGGCCCAACAACCAGGTCCCAGCAACGACCGAAGAAGCTAAGGTCCCAGAAGGCCCAGAAGGCAAGTACCACCTCGGCCCCACCAAGGGACAGTGGACCCTCCCTTTCCCAAGAAAGGGCCCCAAAGGCACGTGCCCCTGCGGCCAAAAAACAGGCCACAGCAGCCACCACCACCTCTGCCCCCAGAAGAGGCCGCCCAAGGGAGCCCACACCACCCATGCTTTCAAGCCGGGCACTTAGCCAACACAGGCCCCACAGCAGTGCCCGAAGCACATCCAGCCCGCACAGAAGGGCCCGAAGCCCCTCCAGCCCGCACAGAAGGGCCCGAAGCCCCTCCAGCCCGCACAGAAGGGCCCGAAGCCCCTCCAGCCCGCACAGAAGGGCCCGAAGCCCCTCCAGCCCGCGCAGAAGGGCCCGAAGCCCATCCAGGCCGCGCAGAGGGGCCCGAAGTCCATCCAGCCCGCGCAGAAGGGCCCGAAGCCCATCCAGGCCGCGCAGAGGGGCCCGAAGTCCATCCAGCCCGCGCAGAGGGGCCCGAAGCCCATCCAGCCCGCGCAGAAGGGCCCGAAGCCCATCCAGCCCGCGCAGAAAGGGCCAAAGACCATCCAGGCCCCACAGCAGTGCCCGAAGCACATCCAGCACGCACAGAAGGGCCCGAAGCCCATCCAGGCCGCGCAGAGGGGCCCGAAGTCCATCCAGCACGCGCAGAGGGGCCCGAAGCCCATCCAGGCCGCGCAGAGGGGCCCGAAGTCCATCCAGCACGCGCAGAGGGGCCCGAAGTCCATCCAGGCCGCGCAGAGGGGCCCGAAGTCCATCCAGGTCGCGCAGAGGGGCCCGAAGTCCATCCAGCACGCGCAGAGGGGCCCGAAGCCCATCCAGGCCGCGCAGAGGTGCCCGAAGCCCATCCAGCCCGCGCAGAAGGGCCCGAAGCCCCCGACCTGGCACCAGCCGGGAACATAGCCCCCGACCTGGCACCAGCCGGGAACAGAGCCCCCCAAGAGGCCAAAGAATGGCCACCCTGACCACATCTACACCTGGAAGTTCGGTGGCCAGCCACGCAAGAACACCCAGTCCCTTGGCCAGTCCAGTCCAGTCATTGGGAAGCCAACAATCCGTCCATTCCCCTACCCAGCCCCAGGCCATAATGTCACCACATGTGTCTGCACACATGGAGGAGCAGCCAAGCCAACCATCTGGCCGCACATTGCGCCGCGGCCAGTTGAGTGGGAGATTCTCCCATGACCAAAATATGGCATTGGCTAGTGGCCTTACATTATACTATGACGAGCTCTATGGGAGCAAATCAAAACACACCACAAAGCAGCGCAAGATGGAATTGTTTGAAACCATCCTACGACAAGTAAATGCAGCGGGGGAAGAGAGGAAAGATGTGTCCCAAATTCAGAAGAAAATCTCGGATCTGAAATATGCTGTACGTCAAAAAGAAATTAAAAGGCATAATTACAGGTAAATAAATGATGTCTCCAAATATAAGGATTAGGATGTACTGTATGCACCTTTTCTGAGTACCAAACGATTTTCTCTTTTCAGCATGAAAACTGGAGGTGGCTTTCCTACCAAACTGGAGTTTACCCCTGCTGAGGAGATTGTGCTGGGCCTTCTCCATCCGGTCGCGGTCGGTGGACATGCTGGTCTAAGGGACACGGACTCACCGACCCGTACCCACGGTGAGTACTCTTAAATCTGCATGTTTGCCTGTTTGGTAATTAATCTAAAGTTCACTAGTACCAAGATGACGGGATGGCCCTATGGTGTGGCTTGCTTGGCCTCGCACTACTGTGCCTGTTTGTGTCCTGTTTTGGTCCCTGTGAACCACACATTTAGGACCCCATCCATTATGTAAAAGATCAATTTCCCAAATTTATTGGTCAAGTAACGAAGTTTATCCTGAAAAGTGATATATTTTGACTCAATCACAAAACACACATCATGATGGATGGGTTGGCTATTTGTTGTGTGAGTTGTGTTTGAGGTAACAATTTCATTACCCACCCCCAAACATATCGGACCTAGAGCAGCGAGACTCAACTGGCGGCCCGGGGTACCAATGCGGACCTTGGCACCAGATTCCAGGACCCCTGGCCAGACAGCCCTGCACTCAGTTACTTCTGTGTTGACGTGCTCAGAGCTGCCCCCTTGATCGGCGATGTAGTGGTTGTTCTCCTGCCCAATGTCATGGCTCCCTGAAACATAGCATTGCAATATGAAGTACTGCACAGGAATTGGCATTGCAAGGTACACAGTAACTTGGTGCATCTTTCTCTTGGTCCAATCGTGTCCCGCTGCCCCAGCTCTGCCCCATCTGCCACAGTCCCCCCATGTGCCCCCCCCCACATAAGCCCCATACATTTGTAACAGATTTGCTCCATCCATCCCATCACCATCAATTCGTGAACTCCCCCCTTTAGCCATCCAATCCATGTCCCCTCAGCTCTGCCCCATCCAGCCCAGCAAGGGCAAGCAGCCTTTATTAGTTTGCACTTGGCAATCTCCAGCCCCTCCCCCAGTGTGTTTATTTCTAACTAGACACCCCCTGCGACAGCCCCATGGCCAGACATTCACCTCTCACCACATACCTTTAAATGGACCTTTACAAGAAGTGTTGAAGTACCCCTGACCTAGCGAATGGTAGTCAAAATCCAAATATTGGCGGTGCAAGTTGTATGCTGACTGGGTACACTTCCTGACTTCGAACTGAGGTCAGTTAGCAGTTTTCTCGAGCCATTGCACCTATCTAAAATAGCGTGTCTTTTAACAAATGTCCCCATTGCTGTAGAGTTGCTTAATATTACAAATAGTGGTTTTTTGGATTAACTTCAAAAACAATGCTTATGTGTGTGTTTACCTTGTTTTGTTTTCTCTTCTTCAGCCCAGCATGATCCCTCAGCAAGGGTAAACTCACCCCCCAGTTTGCTTATGCCTACCAGGTCCGTACAGCATAGGAGCCCAGATCCGAGATTTCCGGTAAGCTAATTTAGTACCATAAATACTACCAAGTGCTTATGCATGTGTTAAACTGATGGAATCCCAAATTTGGACGCCAACTTACCCTTTTTTTTTATATGTCCCTACAGACCCGCACAATCATGGAAGATATCATGGAAATGGAGGAAGCTGATGTCTCCCTGCAGGGCACGTCCGATGACCTCCCCCTGGGTCCCAATCTGGAACTGCTCCCTAATGTTTCTCTGGCCAATCCTCAGCAGCAGAGTGAATCTCCATCCATTGTGCTGGCACATGGGGAGACTGACACAACAGTCCCCAGTGTTCACTCTGCTGCTGAGGATTTGCAAAGCAGGCCTGTTGCTGTTGAGGGGACGACACCACGCGGCAGGGCACGCCCAAGAGCCAGGGTAATTGTGCGGCGGACTCCATTACGCCGCCCCACAATTTCCCAGGGGAGGCAGAGTGCCCTGCTTCAATTATGGACCCAAGAAAGGGACTCTTATGAGGCACAGCTCGTTACAGAGCGTGAGGAAAGGCATGCCGACATGGTCACCATCAATACCAGCTTACAGGGCATCCTCGCGGAGTTGCGTACCCTCAACAGCAACATGGTAACTGCAAGTAATGGCATCCAGTCAGCCATGGCTGAGATGACCAATATGCAGAGAAACATTGTGGAGCAGTTTCAAATTCACAATGCTGCCATGGCCCAGCCTAGGTCCCATCCACCTGGACCTCCACCTGGGTATTATGGGCAGCCACCATATTAAGCCATGATTGTGTGGGACATCTTTTCTCTTACCCCCCACTGTATTTACTTGTCCTTTGAGGTTTCAAACAATCCATTTTGTGTTGCTCATGCAGGTTGTGTTTTGTATTTGCTCCCATATAGCTCCTTAGAGTAATGATTAAGGCCACTAGCCAATGCCATAGGTCTATGTGGAGTGTATCTGGCCACTTATGGCTTTAAATATGTATTTGGTTTGTGCTCCTCCTGTTTGCAGACATGTTTGTGTGACATTATGGCCATGCCCAAATATCCCTGGGCACAGGCAATATTAATGACTGGACTAGGCTGGCCTTTGGACTGGGTGTCCTTGTTTGGTTGTGCCACTCACTTCCAGGTGTAGATGTGTTTATTTTTTGTTTGGTTATCTCATGCCTTTTTAACCACAGTTGTATGTGGAATGTTTTTGGTTAAGCAAAATAACTATAATTAGACAAAGTAAAACAAAATTTAAATTTACTATACTTGTGGCGTTTTTACTGGAAACACAGTTTAAATCAGCTTGGGCTAAACCAGATCCTTTTTGGTTTAAGAGGTGTAACAATGCAAATATCAAGCTAAATAAACAACATGAAATACATTAGGCAACAATTAAGGGAATTTTTTTTTTATTTAAGGTAATGCCACATTACGGCAAACCAACATATTGAACCAAAAGGCTAAGACACACACACAGAATGTTGCAAAACGAAACTAAATTAACTAAAATGCTGCAATATCAAGTTTGCTCGAACTGATTGTCCAGACTCACTGGGTGGGCCCACATAATTTTCAACATCATCCTCTAGGGCTGTAGAGGGCAGACTATCCACATAACGTGGTACACGTTCGAGTATAGCAAAATTGTGCAAAACAGCACATGCCATGATGATGTCGATCACTTTTTGGGGATCATATTGCAGAGCGCCCCCAGTATGGTCCAAACAACGAAAACGGGTCTTCAACAGCCCAAAGGCCCTCTCCACAACAGCCCTGGTCTTGCGGTGCGCACGGTTGTACGCTTCCTGAGAGGCATCCTGGGGCCGCAGCACAGGCGTCATGAGCCAGGGGAGAAGTGGGTACCCGGAATCACCTTAACAAGACAATGAAATTTCATAAACATTAAAAAGGCAAGAGAACAAACACAAAGAATTTGACAGATATCCAAATGATGTAAGGTAAAGGGCGTAAAAATACACCCAGGGCACATTTGCCAAATAACTATTGCCACTAATGGAGTACATAAATAAAAATGCCGCTTAAATATACAAAATAATTATAAAACATCTGCACGGGCAAGGGCAGGTAGAATTTACCGATATTTTGGGTTTTCGGACATGTTACAATTAGGATGCTGCTAAGGCCCACTCAACATTTATGTAAAGAATACAATGTATGCAGTTTAAGTCCACTTTGACATTTAAAGACCAATACTACAAAAGGAACCTAAACTAACAGACACTTGAGGATCAACTCACAACCAATATATTTTGGGACATGGAACTTACAGACATCCTAACTAAAGGGAAAACATTCTGAAGGACAAAGTGAGGCAAGCATTTTGGTTGGGAGTTCAGAAAAGAAGACCCAACTAAAATGCAGTTTCAGGCTTATGTAAAGAATACCCAAACAGAAATATCCACAAATAACAGATTAGTCTGAAATGTAATACCAAATAAATAGGACACACTTACCAAGCAGCCATGCACCCGAAAATTCACCTGACTCAAATCTCCGAAACAACCCAGATCGTCTGAGTATATAGGAGTCGTGAGACGATCCGGGGTAGCCGGCAAGGACACTCAGAAAACGCATGTCCGGCCCAACCACGGCCTGGACATTAAGGGAGTGTCCCATTTTTCGATTCCTTAAGGGAAAAGCATAAAAAAAGGGTAATTAATAATTGAAAAAAGGATCAAAAATTTAAAACATGTCTGCACTCTAGTGGAAACTACTAATGAAAAGCCTAAATAAGGCATGGCCACAAATGAGGCCAAAAAAAATATGCTGCCGCAAAGGAAAAAAGGTTACATTACACGTTGGGCAACATAATAAGCTAAAACCAAATATCAATACCTATATATATACTCGTCGGCTGCCCTAGGTACAAGTGCCACATGTGTGCAGTCAACAGCACCAATAACGTTGGGCATGTCGGCCACATTATAAAAACCAAGCTTAATGGCGTTTCTGGCTGCCATATCATCCGGAAAATAAATATATTTTGGAGTTATGGCAGCCATGCCTTCCAAAAATTTAGATAGTGCGCGGCTCAGCGTAGGCTGGGACATCCCCACGGAGAGGGCACCCAGCCTCTGGAACGAGCCGTTCGCCAAAAATTGCAGGCAGCCAAGCATCTTGGTCATACCTGAAATTGCTTGCCCCTTCCTTGTGGTGCGGGCTAACCATGGCCGCAGCTCACTATATAATTTATGCAGGGAAGCGCGATTAAGCCTGGTCAGCTCGAACAGCTCAACATCATTCATGCTATCGATGTTCATGCGACGACGCAGGGGCAATCTGCTCTCAGACATCTGGATCAACTCAATGCCAAAAAGCATAAGCCCTTGATGTGCCACAAGCTCGCTCCTCTCCATCCTACTCCCGAGGCCAAATAGCTGCCGGCAAACATTTCGTAAAGCAGCTCTTTAATGGGCTTCAAAACAATTAGCAATCACCTCTCTGAATTGGTCGCAAGCCCATGTGAAGGACGTAAAAAATAGGATCTGACGCAAATAATACGATTTGGACGGGAAAAAGACACGAACTAACGCAAAATATACGATTCCCGTACGAAATGCGTATGTTCATATACGTCTATGCGCGAACGATCGTGCGAATACGAAATGGGCAAAAAAACAAGAAAAAATGACAAACACCCACCCAAACTTACGATTCTCGATACGAAATCAATTAACTTTTGCTCTTTGAATCGAGGGGCATGTCTGTCACTCCCATGATCTGCTCACACTGAGCTGACAGGCTGCAGATGATCTCAGTGTGCTTGCATCACATCGCTGTGGCCACACCCACTTTTTATTTTTTCCCTGCATCACCAATGCTGTACTATTTTTACATAGGGTCTTTTTGAAAATGGATTGAAGTTTAGGACAGTGCAATATGTAGTCTGAGACAATGGGACAACAATTGTATTATAGTATAAATTTAGTAAAAGCAGACCTACACCTTCACTGGCCAGGGCTGCCAATAGACTGGAAGGCTCCCTGTGCAAGACTACAGGATGGTGCCTCCCCACATACACTTCTGCACTTTCTTACTACCAGCCTACTGTCCCACATGGTGGCCAACAGCTCCCCGAAGGTTTTCCAGAAGACCCCTGCATCTAACCTAGCATCAAGGCTGATGCAGGCAGAGGTGCTTACACACAGAAGTGTTCTCTAGCCCTTGGCTGCCGTTTCACGGACGGGTGCAGCTGCATGGTGCCCTCCTGACCATGGCACCCTCACATACCCCAAAGGCCGGTCCTGTCCCTACCAACTTGACTGTGAAGATATTGAATTTCCACAGGGTCCCTGCAACCCCTGATCCCAGCAATGAGATACTGTACTTGCTTTATTTTAAAGCTGTTCCATTATATGAGGGGGCCCCAAACAGTCACATAGGTCTACATACTCTGCACTTCTTAAAATAGGAGGTGATGGTGATGCATTTTTGACAACTCCTATTGGGGATTCTGTGCCTGCTGTTAGCACCCTCCCTGAAGCGTAGTGGAGTGTAGGTCCTCTTTAAAGTAGGTTTAAAGTTAACACTTTAAATCTGCCAACACTCACATCCCTGTGACATCCCATTTTAGTTAAAGGGTTACTAAACCACCCCCAAAAAACAACATCTCTGGGATTCCCCCTAGATTTATTCTACAGCTAGGGGGTGGGAGAAAAGTTGCAGAGGAAGCCACCCTGTGGGGTATAAATGCTCCTCCCTTTCCTGGGGAGCGCTCAAAGCCTCGCAAAATGGCAGCCTGTAAGGAAGGGGATCCTTTGTCCTCCTTACATTAAAACCCCGACATAGTGCTCCTTTTGACCGCTTCTGCCGGCAGAAGAGGAGCTGATGAAGGATGGCAGATGCACCAGATAGAAGGAGGATGCGGCCAGACACTGGATAACAATGGTGGAGCTAGGTAGAGTTTAATGTTAGAATTTTGTGTGGTATTTATTTTTTACTTTTTCTATGGTGAACCAGCAAGGGTAGGGTTAAAGGGTAGGGGGGCAGCCACTTACCTGCTAGCATGGCAGTGGGTGGCTTGCCATTAATTCTGACCCATTACCTGTATCCCAAATGCCCAAGGGGGGTATGCAGGCGCTAGTGCCCACCATTCACTCATGGATGAGCACCGGACCCATGCTGAAGGGCATAGGGGCTGGTAATCTGGCATGGTCAAGGCCGGCTTTTCGACCTCTGAGCCATGGGGACCCCAGCACCTATGCCTGCTGGTCTGGCTGATAGCTTTGCAAGAAAGGAACCCAAAGTCATTTATCTTTTATTTTATGCAGAAAGATCACTGATTGTGTCTGGATTTTACTAAGAACTGTCCTTATGCATAGTCAATAAGGCTTTTCCCAACAAGCCCACCACCTGGGAAAGGAGAAATACTCTCAAGACTTCTAGGTATGATATTTGAGGCTTAGAAGCCTTGTTTAAAAAAAAAAGAAAAACAATAAAAGCATCAGCATAACCAGGATACAAAAGTCTTAAAGGAGCCACAGCACTCAACCCTGTTAGCTTGCAGGCCAGCCTATAATCTGTCTCTAAACTTGGTTAAAAACAGAGGACTCGGTCACACACATCTGCAGAAGTATGCTTAAGCTGCACCACTACGTCAAAGTGCCTCTGTGGGGTGCAGTCCTAACTCTAATCTCTGAGAGCCCATTTGGGACATACAGTGCAATAGATTAATTGGGAGCAGGCTTACCTGAGGTTGCCCTAAACCTCTAAAGTGCAAGCCATGGGGTGGAAGGGTCAAAGACCTTGCAGTACAGCCTAGACCCCACACACCATGTGCTTGCACAAATTCAAAAGAAACAAAGGGGGAGTGGCAGCCGCTCAGACCATTTTATAACTAACCTGGGAGGTGCACGTTAGCAGGGCAATTAGGATACAAAAGTCTTAAAGGAGCCACAGCACTCAACCCTGTCAGCATAACCAGGGCTATCCCTGGTTATGTTAACTAGACAATAGCCTCGATTCAGAGACACATTCGTCCGGACTTCCGTAGCTGTCTGTGAAAGTTTTGGTGGGTGTTTTTTTTTGCTTTTTTTCGTCCATTTCTACTCGCACGAACGTTCGGGAAAATGTGTATATGCTCTTTCGATGAACGGAAGCAAATCGGAACATTTCCAAACAAAATCGGAAATTTTCTGTTCGTTCAGATAACTTCCGTTGTTGGGATGGTTTCTGTCTGATTCATAGAGCTGATTTCCGACGGATCTCCACCCTATAAATCCGTTTCATTTCCGATCCACTTACAAGACCTTTGAGGGCTCGGATTGCTATTGTTGAACATGTTTTGAGGCTATGTGGAGGAGTCTGCGCGCCTTTAGCACCAAGGCATTGCATGTATCAGCATGGCCGAGGCCATAAATTGTATAGCAATGCATACCTGAATCAATACATTTCATGTATGCCTTATAGATGCATTTTAATGCTGACCTAAATTAGTCCTTAGCATGTAAACATTTATTTTCCCACACATCCATATAATTGCTATATTTTTTTAGACTTATGTCCTTTATGAATTATATTAGGATTGTTGAACTTGAATCTTAATTTGTTGTAGGAGTTATTGTTTTAGTTGGTTACCTTTGCTTTGTGTAATTATTTTATATTTGGTTGCAGGAACCGCAAGATGTGCCACTCGCCCTTGCTCCTGATGCCCGTTTTTTGGCTGCAGAATGCGAGCCAGGGGTTCTCTAATCGGGCACTATGCAAAACCCGGGCTGTGGTGGCAAGGGCCCTCTGGCTTTTGAAGTCCAGATTTAGGTGTTTGGACCATACGGGGGGGGGGGGGGGGGGGCACTGCAGTATGACCCCAACAAGGTTATACCAAAATTTTAATTTACGTTTTTTAACAGGGACCACACGTGCCAGAGTGGCACAACTGAGTGTCAGGGTCCTTCAGTTGGTGGGCGAGATGCAGGAGCTGCGCAACCCGTTGGGGACCACAGATGAAGAATAATGTTCAGTGGCCTGCCATTGCTATGTATTTTGTTTTTATAGTTGTAAAAATTTAATATTTTCAAAATGTTATATTTTATGATGGTATAAAATAAAAATGTCACATTGTCATTTCATTTACAAAATACATTAACACAAAACTAATGGGCCCAGAAATATTTAAAGATGAATATTCACATGACCGAGAAGTGATTTGGGTAAGTTTTAGGGGGCTAAAATGGAGGAAGAACCTAAACGAGAAGTGGCTTGGGTGAGCTTTAAGGGTCCAAAAGGGAAGATGGAGGAGAGTGCTAAGTGATTTAGCTAAACATTGTAGTAGAAATGAGGGTGGCAAATATGTAGGCAAGCACTTTAATGAGTTAAGTTTGTAGTGCGCAAGCGCAAGATGGTAGGGATTTCCGTCTGGACGAATATTTATTGAAAAAGGGAAACAGAATCGAACGGGAAACGTAAAGGATTCGTTGGAGGATACGATGGGAAAAGGGCAAAAACGAATGCCTACGTTGTAACATGTGAAAATGAAACGGAAAAGTCTGGATGGAAAATGACATCCTCGTAATTCGTAATCTGCCGTACGAACGGACGGAAACTTTACAGAAGGTTTGCAATGCATGCATTGAATCGCTCGAACGCTCATACGAGAACGGAAAATATTTCACCAAAAAAACAGATCGGCACGAAAACGGAAGTTTTTTTGTGTCTCTCTGAATCGAGGCTATTAGGTTGACCTACATATTTGCCACCCTCACTTCTACTACAATGTTTAGCTCTATCCTCCATCTTCCCTTTTGGACCCTTAAAGCTCACCCAAACCACTTAGCACTATCCTCCATCTTCCCTTTTGGACCCTTAAAGCTCACCCAAACCACTTAGCACTATCCTCCATCTTCCCTTTTGGACCCTTAAAGCTCTTCTAAACCAAATCACTTCTCGGTCATGTGAATATTCATCTTTAAATATTTCTGGGCCCATTAGTTTTGTGTTAATGTATTTTGTAAATGAAATGAAACTGTAACATTTTTTTTTGCATTCCATCATAAAATATAAAATTTTTCAAAATTTAGAAAATTTCTAATTTTTACAACTATAAAAAACAAAATACATAGCAATGGCAGGCCACAGAACATTATTCTTCATCTGTGGTCCCCAACGAGTTGCGCAGCTCCTGCATCTCGACCACCAACTAAAGGACCCTGACACTCAGTTGTGCCACTCTGACACGTGTGGTCCCTGTTAAAAAACGTAAATTAAAATTTTGGTGTAACCTTGTTGGGGTCATACTGCAGTGCCCCCCCCCCCCCCGGTATGGTCCAAACACCTAAATCTGGACTTCAAAAGCCAGAGGGCCCTCGCCACCATGGCCAGGGTTTTGCATAGTGCCCGATTAGAGAACCCCTGGCCCGCATTCTGCAGGCAAAGAACGGGCATCAGGAGCAAGGGCAGGAGTGGATATCCAGAATCCCCTGAAAGAATTTAAAAATAATAACATAAAATACACATTCTAAGCTACAATATTGTTTAACATGTCATCAAGGGCTAAAAACAGCAATAGGTTAAGTCATGAGTCATCAACTATATTCATTGCCATACAGTGAAAATGGATTGATGGAATGTGAGCAAACTTATCCAGGAGCCATCTACCAGATAATTCTCCTGACTCAAACTGACGAAATAATCCGGAGCTCTGCAATATATAAGCATCATGGGACGACCCTAGATGCCCTGCAAGAACACTCGCATAGCTGGACCAAAGACTGCTTGTATGTTGTGTGAGTGGCACATCTTGCGGTTCCTGCAACCAAATATAAAATAATTACACAAAGCAAAGGTAACCGACTAAAACAATAACTCCTACAACAAATTAAGATTCAAGTTGAACAATCCAAATATAATTCAGAAAGGACATAAGTCTAAAAAAATATAGCAATTATATGGATGTGTGGGAAAATAAATGTTTACATGCTAAGGACTAATTAAGGTCAGCATTAAAATGCTTCTATAAGGCATACATGAAATGTATTGATTCAGGTATGCATTGCTATACAATTTATGGCCTCGGCCATGCTGATACATGCAATGCCTTGGTGCTAAAGGTGTGCAGACTCCTCCACATAGCCGCAAAACATGTTCAACAATAGCAATCCGAGCCCTCAAAGGTCCCGTAAGAGGATTGGAAATTAAACGGATTTATAGGGTGGTGGCCCGTCGGAAATCAGCTCTCTGAATCAGACGGAAACACATCCCAGCAACGTAAGTTATCTGAACAAACAAAAAATTTCCGATTTTGTTTGGAAAATGATCCTTTTGAAGTCCAGATTTAGGTGTTTGGACCATACGGGGGGGGGGGGGGGGCACTGCAGTATGACCCCAACAAGGTTATACCAAAATTTAAATTTACGTTTTTTAACAGGGACCACACGTGCCAGAGTGGCACAACTGAGTGTCAGGGTCCTTCAGTTGGTGGGCGAGATGCAGGAGCTGCGCAACCCGTTGGGGACCACAGATGAAGAATAATGTTCAGTGGCCTGCCATTGCTATGTATTTTGTTTTTATAGTTGTAAAAATTTAATATTTTCAAAATGTTATATTTTATGATGGTATAAAATAAAAATGTCACATTGTCATTTCATTTACAAAACAAGCTATAGGGAAGTGCACCGCATTAATAGTAGTAAATAGGTGCCAGCCATAGGGGTATCATGAAACCACAACAACAAGATGAGGGAGCCTAGACTGATCCCTCCAACCCCCACAAAAGGCCGCACACTAAATATAAAAAGTATGAAAAATATAATTTTAATAAATACCAAGTACATCAAAAAGACACCTTATAAGACATACATACAATTTAAAAAACACAAAACACAAAACAGGGGTATCCCACGCACGGTGACTACTACATGTAGATATCAATGTTATCACTATATATATGTACACAATACACTGTGTAGATCACGTTATGAATGCACCAAAAATGCTGAGGATAGGGAGATTACATGTGTTTCATCAATGTTTAAGTGAAAAAGAATGAATACAGACCAGTCTGTGTGTGATGGAAACACTAAAGTGCTGAGTATGTGTGCAAAAAACAAATAGTGTGTGCAAATAGCAATAAAAACTAAACTCATAAGCCAAAGCAATAAGTGCCAATATATGACAGCAAAACCACACACGTGAAAAAACTAAAAGGATTGACAACCATTGGGGCATTCAACAGTAAAGTAACAAACAATAATAAAAAATGTAAACAATAAAGAAAGTACTACTTAACCATGTCACCAGGGGTCCCCCGTCGCAGCCGCCACCTACGCGTTACGTGTCGTGCAGACACTTCGCCAGGGTGTATCGGCTGTGCTCCCTCGCCCCTCCTTAAGTACCCCGGGAATGACGAGAAGAGCCAATGGGGTGCCGCCACGTCACCGCCCGCACGTGAACGGCCCCGGCCAATAGAACTGGCCGCAAGCACGTCACATCCGGCGTCACGCAGCCGGCACCGTCATCGGCCGCCACAGTCAGGGCGTGCTCGCGGCGGGCGCGCGGTCGGGCGCGCGGCGGGCGGGCGCACTCCCCTGCAGTAGGAGGCGTCCGCCCGCCGCGCGCACGGCCACACGCACCGCACACGAGCACCACCCGTCCACCCAGCTGCCGGGTAAAACCCGAAGCGGATCCGTGGAAGGTAAATATACGGGGAGGAGGGGAGAAGGGGAGATTTAAAAACATGAGCAATAATTTACATATAGCCAGGTGTCATATTGTACATGATGGTCTCAAAATTCTCATAAAGATGAAAATAAGGTACGTATAAGGGTTAGTGAGCCCAGAAGACTATTATTGTTGCTATATGCCATAGAGCCCATAAAGAGCCTCGCCACTGACCCAATAGACCTATATGAGGCACTATACAATACATAGAAGCTGCCATTATTGCAGGTATAGGTCATGATATGTGTGAGTACTATTTTCTAGGGAGATAGAATAAAAAGGAGGGACATAACCGGTCTAAGATGGTGTGTACCTACGGCTGGCTTAGGCCATAGTGAGTAACCAGAAATCACATTTATAGTGACACAAAGCTAGGGGGAGATATAATGACATTTACTATGGGTCAAAGAGTATATCCAAAATGACACCACTTCACCCACTCCACATTAGAAGATACTATATGGGGGTGCAAGAGGTGGAGGAACCAAAGCCTTGAATGAAATTAAATTATATTAAATAAGGGATCAGATGGTTTATACCTCAAGAATAACCTCCCAAAAAGTCCAAGTGGTATACAGGCGCATGCTGCGCTATATTTATTGGGAACCTTATCAAGAGTCCAAAGACATGATCCAATTGTACTGGGCAGCTGGCACCCCACTTTACGCCGATAACATTCCATCCACCATGGCCGAAACAAGCCCCCAAGGGCCAACTATGTTCTCCGAGTCCCAGATGTCATCTCCAAGCCTATTTACAATTTGTGGCCGGTGGACAGATGTGGCCCCCTCTACGAAAACCACATAACGAGGAGGTCACACAGACACAAGGATCCACATGGGACAGGTCCCATTTTCCTAAGTGCATCCTTATGGCATTCCATCATCTCTTCGATGCATTGTTCTAGCATTCTTCAAGGAGTATAAAGATCATCGTCGTTTGACCAGAACTGGTGTTCCAAACTGAGATCATGCGTGTTACCTCAGTCGCCATCACTTGAGATCCATAAGTGGGGCCCAAGAGCTTGCATCAACTAATCATCGTGTTCTCGCTGTCTTGTTTTTTCCTTTTATAAGAAAGCAACTGGTCCCGAGGTGTCTCCATGGCTCTCCTAGCTGCCCGATCAATGACTGGCTTAGGGTACCCCCTTCTCTGAAATCGACCTGTCATATCCTTAATTTCCTCCTGACAACGAGCATCATCGGAACAGTTTCTCCTCAACCGTAGCATCTGTCCAACCGGAATGCCTTCTTTAAGTTTCTTTTGGTGAAAGCTGGAAAAATGCAACAATCCATTTGTGGAGGTGGGCTTCCTGTAGAGATGTGTGGATATACATCCATCGGCTTCCACCTGATACAATGGGACGTCCAGGGGGTTTCGTGATGCTTTTATGTACCTTCGGCAACATATAAAACGTTGCAACTCGAGGATGCTCCACCATCTCAAAGAAAATTCGAATAGCCGGCATATTAAGCCATGGTGGTGTAAAGGTAGAGGGTTTTCTAAGTCCAGGTGCCTGTTGGGTAGGTTCCTGTTCATCCAATAAAGAGACCAGATCGCGTAATGCAAATAGTTCCTGAGAGTCCAATCCAGAGTCCATTGGGGTTAAGTCGGGGTCAGAGAAGTAGCATTTCAGAGACAAACGTCTGCAATACAAAAATAAGTCCTTAATGACTTCAAACTTGTCAATATTAGCTGTAGGGGAAAAATTTAGGCCTCTACCCAGTACTGAGTGTTGAAGCTCAGTCAATGGGACATCGGTCAAATTTATAACCTCTAATTCCGTGCTGGGCGCCCGCGTGTTGTTCGTCGGGGCGACAGAACACGCCTCCGTTTGATAACCCGGGGGCGTAGTCTGTGATGCTCCCTGTAATCCATGTCTCTTTCTCTGTCCCTGACGTCTGGTTCTCCTCTTATGCCCCCCCCGCCTGGTTCTCCTGTGGGGCCCTCCTCTAAAAAACTCAAATCAATGGTGGATCGATCCGAGGACCGACTGGATATGGAGGGGGTGCCAGAGTCTGTTCTATATCTCCTGGGGTGATTGTCTCCCGTTCGTCTATCATGTGACTGATAACGTGATCCCCTGGGGTAATCCCTGGCATTGCCGTGGTGCCTCCATTTGTATACTTTACCTAAATCAACATCCTTTCTGTCCCTATTGAGTTTGTCTTTTTTATTTGTCATGACCTCCTCCTCGTATTTCTCAAGTTCTTTGGAAAGTTTTTCAATGAACGCAGTAACCTGCTCCTGAATCTTGAGCAGATTCATTTGGGTGTAAAGATCCTGCAGGTGGATTTTAATAGTATCCAGCCGAACTTTGTCTTCATTGATTAGCATGTCAATCAAAGATATAGAACATGTATGTAGGATTTTTTCCCACTTTTGTTTAAACTCAGGGGAGACCTCCCATGCCGGGAATATTTGGACCCTTAATCCCCGTGGAATAATCCCCGAGTCTTTGTAGACCTGGAGACTATGGATATTCCACCAAGTGCGTAGATAGTCACGTCTCGCCCTTTTAATGGCTCTGAACAAGGCTTCTTTAGTGTATTTATCCTCCGTGGGTTCGCAAGACCCAGGGGAAGTGTGGTCTCGAAGTGTAGCTAGTTTCTTAGACCAATCATTTTCTACGGTCTCAAAATTAATGGCCATGATAAATAGCGTGCACCAATCCCAAAATGGCCAAAACAAATGGTCAAGTCTAGAGTTCAAAGCAAGCTATAGGGAAGTGCACCGCATTAATAGTAGTAAATAGGTGCCAGCCATAGGGGTATCATGAAACCACAACAACAAGATGAGGGAGCCTAGACTGATCCCTCCAACCCCCACAAAAGGCCGCACACTAAATATAAAAAGTATGAAAAATATAATTTTAATAAATACCAAGTACATCAAAAAGACACCTTATAAGACATACATACAATTTAAAAAACACAAAACACAAAACAGGGGTATCCCACGCACGGTGACTACTACATGTAGATATCAATGTTATCACTATATATATGTACACAATACACTGTGTAGATCACGTTATGAATGCACCAAAAATGCTGAGGATAGGGAGATTACATGTGTTTCATCAATGTTTAAGTGAAAAAGAATGAATACAGACCAGTCTGTGTGTGATGGAAACACTAAAGTGCTGAGTATGTGTGCAAAAAACAAATAGTGTGTGCAAATAGCAATAAAAACTAAACTCATAAGCCAAAGCAATAAGTGCCAATATATGACAGCAAAACCACACACGTGAAAAAACTAAAAGGATTGACAACCATTGGGGCATTCAACAGTAAAGTAACAAACAATAATAAAAAATGTAAACAATAAAGAAAGTACTACTTAACCATGTCACCAGGGGTCCCCCGTCGCAGCCGCCACCTACGCGTTACGTGTCGTGCAGACACTTCGCCAGGGTGTATCGGCTGTGCTCCCTCGCCCCTCCTTAAGTACCCCGGGAATGACGAGAAGAGCCAATGGGGTGCCGCCACGTCACCGCCCGCACGTGAACGGCCCCGGCCAATAGAACTGGCCGCAAGCACGTCACATCCGGCGTCACGCAGCCGGCACCGTCATCGGCCGCCACAGTCAGGGCGTGCTCGCGGCGGGCGCGCGGTCGGGCGCGCGGCGGGCGGGCGCACTCCCCTGCAGTAGGAGGCGTCCGCCCGCCGCGCGCACGGCCACACGCACCGCACACGAGCACCACCCGTCCACCCAGCTGCCGGGTAAAACCCGAAGCGGATCCGTGGAAGGTAAATATACGGGGAGGAGGGGAGAAGGGGAGATTTAAAAACATGAGCAATAATTTACATATAGCCAGGTGTCATATTGTACATGATGGTCTCAAAATTCTCATAAAGATGAAAATAAGGTACGTATAAGGGTTAGTGAGCCCAGATGACTATTATTGTTGCTATATGCCATAGAGCCCATAAAGAGCCTCGCCACTGACCCAATAGACCTATATGAGGCACTATACAATACATAGAAGCTGCCATTATTGCAGGTATAGGTCATGATATGTGTGAGTACTATTTTCTAGGGAGATAGAATAAAAAGGAGGGACAAAACCGGTCTAAGATGGTGTGTACCTACGGCTGGCTTAGGCCATAGTGAGTAACCAGAAATCACATTTATAGTGACACAAAGCTAGGGGGAGATATAATGACATTTACTATGGGTCAAAGAGTATATCCAAAATGACACCACTTCACCCACTCCACATTAGAAGATACTATATGGGGGTGCAGGAGGGGGTGCAGCTAGGAGAGCCATGGAGACACCTCGGGACCAGTTGCTTTCTTATAAAAGGAAAAAACAAGACAGCGAGAACACGATGATTAGTTGATGCAAGCTCTTGGGCCCCACTTATGGATCTCAAGTGATTGCGACTGAGGTAACACGCATGATCTCAGTTTGGAACACCAGTTCTGGTCAAACGACGATGATCTTTATACTCCTTGAAGAATGCTAGAACAATGCATCGAAGAGATGATGGAATGCCATAAGGATGCACTTAGGAAAATGGGACCTGTCCCATGTGGATCCTTGTGTCTGTGTGACCTCCTCGTTATGTGGTTTTCGTAGAGGGGGCCACATCTGTCCACCGGCCACAAATTGTAAATAGGCTTGGAGATGACATCTGGGACTCGGAGAACATAGTTGGCCCTTGGGGGCTTGTTTCGGCCATGGTGGATGGAATGTTATCGGCGTAAAGTGGGGTGCCAGCTGCCCAGTACAATTGGATCATGTCTTTGGACTCTTGATAAGGTTCCCAATAAATATAGCGCAGCATGCGCCTGTATACCACTTGGACTTTTTGGGAGGTTATTCTTGAGGTATAAACCATCTGATCCCTTATTTAATATAATTTAATTTCATTCAAGGCTTTGGTTCCTCCACCTCTTGCACCCCCATATAGTATCTTCTAATGTGGAGTGGGTGAAGTGGTGTCATTTTGGATATACTCTTTGACCCATAGTAAATGTCATTATATCTCCCCCTAGCTTTGTGTCACTATAAATGTGATTTCTGGTTACTCACTATGGCCTAAGCCAGCCGTAGGTACACACCATCTTAGACCGGTTATGTCCCTCCTTTTTATTCTATCTCCCTAGAAAATAGTACTCACACATATCATGACCTATACCTGCAATAATGGCAGCTTCTATGTATTGTATAGTGCCTCATATAGGTCTATTGGGTCAGTGGCGAGGCTCTTTATGGGCTCTATGGCATATAGCAACAATAATAGTCTTCTGGGCTCACTAACCCTTATACGTACCTTATTTTCATCTTTATGAGAATTTTGAGACCATCATGTACAATATGACACCTGGCTATATGTAAATTATTGCTCATGTTTTTAAATCTCCCCTTCTCCCCTCCTCCCCGTATATTTACCTTCCACGGATCCGCTTCGGGTTTTACCCGGCAGCTGGGTGGACGGGTGGTGCTCGTGTGCGGTGCGTGTGGCCATGCGCGCGGCGGGCGGACGCCTCCTACTGCAGGGGAGTGCGCCCGCCCGCCGCGCGCCCGACCGCGCGCCCGCCGCGAGCACGCCCTGACTGTGGCGGCCGATGACGGTGCCGGCTGCGTGACGCCGGATGTGACGTGCTTGCGGCCAGTTCTATTGGCCGGGGCCGTTCACGTGCGGGCGGTGACGTGGCGGCACCCCATTGGCTCTTCTCGTCATTCCCGGGGTACTTAAGGAGGGGCGAGGGAGCACAGCCGATACACCCTGGCGAAGTGTCTGCACGACACGTAACGCGTAGGTGGCGGCTGCGACGGGGGACCCCTGGTGACATGGTTAAGTAGTACTTTCTTTATTGTTTACATTTTTTATTATTGTTTGTTACTTTACTGTTGAATGCCCCAATGGTTGTCAATCCTTTTAGTTTTTTCACATGTGTGGTTTTGCTGTCATATATTGGCACTTATTGCTTTGGCTTATGAGTTTAGTTTTTATTGCTATTTGCACACACTATTTGTTTTTTGCACACATACTCAGCAATTAGTGTTTCCATCACACACAGACTGGTCTGTATTCATTCTTTTTCACTTAAACATTGATGAAACACATGTAATCTCCCTATCCTCAGCATTTTTGGTGCATTCATAACGTGATCTACACAGTGTATTGTGTACATATATATAGTGATAACATTGATATCTACATGTAGTAGTCACCGTGCGTGGGATACCCCTGTTTTGTGTTTTGTGTTTTTTAAATTGTATGTATGTCTTATAAGGTGTCTTTTTGATGTACTTGGTATTTATTAAAATTATATTTTTCATACTTTTTATATTTAGTGTGCGGCCTTTTGTGGGGGTTGGAGGGATCAGTCTAGGCTCCCTCATCTTGTTGTTGTGGTTTCATGATACCCCTATGGCTGGCACCTATTTACTACTATTAATGCGGTGCACTTCCCTATAGCTTGCTTTGAACTCTAGACTTGACCATTTGTTTTGGCCATTTTGGGATTGGTGCACGCTATTTATCATGGCCATTAATTTTGAGACCGTAGAAAATGATTGGTCTAAGAAACTAGCTACACTTCGAGACCACACTTCCCCTGGGTCTTGCGAACCCACGGAGGATAAATACACTAAAGAAGCCTTGTTCAGAGCCATTAAAAGGGCGAGACGTGACTATCTACGCACTTGGTGGAATATCCATAGTCTCCAGGTCTACAAAGACTCGGGGATTATTCCACGGGGATTAAGGGTCCAAATATTCCCGGCATGGGAGGTCTCCCCTGAGTTTAAACAAAAGTGGGAAAAAATCCTACATACATGTTCTATATCTTTGATTGACATGCTAATCAATGAAGACAAAGTTCGGCTGGATACTATTAAAATCCACCTGCAGGATCTTTACACCCAAATGAATCTGCTCAAGATTCAGGAGCAGGTTACTGCGTTCATTGAAAAACTTTCCAAAGAACTTGAGAAATACGAGGAGGAGGTCATGACAAATAAAAAAGACAAACTCAATAGGGACAGAAAGGATGTTGATTTAGGTAAAGTATACAAATGGAGGCACCACGGCAATGCCAGGGATTACCCCAGGGGATCACGTTATCAGTCACATGATAGACGAACGGGAGACAATCACCCCAGGAGATATAGAACAGACTCTGGCACCCCCTCCATATCCAGTCGGTCCTCGGATCGATCCACCATTGATTTGAGTTTTTTAGAGGAGGGCCCCACAGGAGAACCAGGCGGGGGGGGCATAAGAGGAGAACCAGACGTCAGGGACAGAGAAAGAGACATGGATTACAGGGAGCATCACAGACTACGCCCCCGGGTTATCAAACGGAGGCGTGTTCTGTCGCCCCGACGAACAACACGCGGGCGCCCAGCACGGAATTAGAGGTTATAAATTTGACCGATGTCCCATTGACTGAGCTTCAACACTCAGTACTGGGTAGAGGCCTAAATTTTTCCCCTACAGCTAATATTGACAAGTTTGAAGTCATTAAGGACTTATTTTTGTATTGCAGACGTTTGTCTCTGAAATGCTACTTCTCTGACCCCGACTTAACCCCAATGGACTCTGGATTGGACTCTCAGGAACTATTTGCATTACGCGATCTGGTCTCTTTATTGGATGAACAGGAACCTACCCAACAGGCACCTGGACTTAGAAAACCCTCTACCTTTACACCACCATGGCTTAATATGCCGGCTATTCGAATTTTCTTTGAGATGGTGGAGCATCCTCGAGTTGCAACGTTTTATATGTTGCCGAAGGTACATAAAAGCATCACGAAACCCCCTGGACGTCCCATTGTATCAGGTGGAAGCCGATGGATGTATATCCACACATCTCTACAGGAAGCCCACCTCCACAAATGGATTGTTGCATTTTTCCAGCTTTCACCAAAAGAAACTTAAAGAAGGCATTCCGGTTGGACAGATGCTACGGTTGAGGAGAAACTGTTCCGATGATGCTCGTTGTCAGGAGGAAATTAAGGATATGACAGGTCGATTTCAGAGAAGGGGGTACCCTAAGCCAGTCATTGATCGGGCAGCTAGGAGAGCCATGGAGACACCTCGGGACCAGTTGCTTTCTTATAAAAGGAAAAAACAAGACAGCGAGAACACGATGATTAGTTGATGCAAGCTCTTGGGCCCCACTTATGGATCTCAAGTGATGGCGACTGAGGTAACACGCATGATCTCAGTTTGGAACACCAGTTCTGGTCAAACGACGATGATCTTTATACTCCTTGAAGAATGCTAGAACAATGCATCGAAGAGATGATGGAATGCCATAAGGATGCACTTAGGAAAATGGGACCTGTCCCATGTGGATCCTTGTGTCTGTGTGACCTCCTCGTTATGTGGTTTTCGTAGAGGGGGCCACATCTGTCCACCGGCCACAAATTGTAAATAGGCTTGGAGATGACATCTGGGACTCGGAGAACATAGTTGGCCCTTGGGGGCTTGTTTCGGCCATGGTGGATGGAATGTTATCGGCGTAAAGTGGGGTGCCAGCTGCCCAGTACAATTGGATCATGTCTTTGGACTCTTGATAAGGTTCCCAATAAATATAGCGCAGCATGCGCCTGTATACCACTTGGACTTTTTGGGAGGTTATTCTTGAGGTATAAACCATCTGATCCCTTATTTAATATAATTTAATTTCATTCAAGGCTTTGGTTCCTCCACCTCTTGCACCCCCATATAGTATCTTCTAATGTGGAGTGGGTGAAGTGGTGTCATTTTGGATATACTCTTTGACCCATAGTAAATGTCATTATATCTCCCCCTAGCTTTGTGTCACTATAAATGTGATTTCTGGTTACTCACTATGGCCTAAGCCAGCCGTAGGTACACACCATCTTAGACCGGTTATGTCCCTCCTTTTTATTCTATCTCCCTAGAAAATAGTACTCACACATATCATGACCTATACCTGCAATAATGGCAGCTTCTATGTATTGTATAGTGCCTCATATAGGTCTATTGGGTCAGTGGCGAGGCTCTTTATGGGCTCTATGGCATATAGCAACAATAATAGTCTTCTGGGCTCACTAACCCTTATACGTACCTTATTTTCATCTTTATGAGAATTTTGAGACCATCATGTACAATATGACACCTGGCTATATGTAAATTATTGCTCATGTTTTTAAATCTCCCCTTCTCCCCTCCTCCCCGTATATTTACCTTCCACGGATCCGCTTCGGGTTTTACCCGGCAGCTGGGTGGACGGGTGGTGCTCGTGTGCGGTGCGTGTGGCCGTGCGCGCGGCGGGCGGACGCCTCCTACTGCAGGGGAGTGCGCCCGCCCGCCGCGCGCCCGACCGCGCGCCCGCCGCGAGCACGCCCTGACTGTGGCGGCCGATGACGGTGCCGGCTGCGTGACGCCGGATGTGACGTGCTTGCGGCCAGTTCTATTGGCCGGGGCCGTTCACGTGCGGGCGGTGACGTGGCGGCACCCCATTGGCTCTTCTCGTCATTCCCGGGGTACTTAAGGAGGGGCGAGGGAGCACAGCCGATACACCCTGGCGAAGTGTCTGCACGACACGTAACGCGTAGGTGGCGGCTGCGACGGGGGACCCCTGGTGACATGGTTAAGTAGTACTTTCTTTATTGTTTACATTTTTTATTATTGTTTGTTACTTTACTGTTGAATGCCCCAATGGTTGTCAATCCTTTTAGTTTTTTCACATGTGTGGTTTTGCTGTCATATATTGGCACTTATTGCTTTGGCTTATGAGTTTAGTTTTTATTGCTATTTGCACACACTATTTGTTTTTTGCACACATACTCAGCACTTTAGTGTTTCCATCACACACAGACTGGTCTGTATTCATTCTTTTTCACTTAAACATTGATGAAACACATGTAATCTCCCTATCCTCAGCATTTTTGGTGCATTCATAACGTGATCTACACAGTGTATTGTGTACATATATATAGTGATAACATTGATATCTACATGTAGTAGTCACCGTGCGTGGGATACCCCTGTTTTGTGTTTTGTGTTTTTTAAATTGTATGTATGTCTTATAAGGTGTCTTTTTGATGTACTTGGTATTTATTAAAATTATATTTTTCATACTTTTTATATTTAGTGTGCGGCCTTTTGTGGGGGTTGGAGGGATCAGTCTAGGCTCCCTCATCTTGTTGTTGTGATTTCATTTACAAAATACATTAACACAAAACTAATGGGCCCAGAAATATTTAAAGATGAATATTCACATGACCGAGAAGTGATTTGGGTAAGTTTTAGGGGGCTAAAATGGAGGAAGAACCTAAACGAGAAGTGGCTTGGGTGAGCTTTAAGGGTCCAAAAGGGAAGATGGAGGATAGTGCTAAGTGATTTAGCTAAACATTGTAGTAGAAATGAGGGTGGCAAATATGTAGGCAAGCACTTTAATGAGTTAAGTTTGTAGTGCGCAAGCGCAAGATGGTAGGGATTTCCGTCTGGACGAATATTTATTGAAAAAGGGAAACAGAATCGAACGGGAAACGTAAAGGATTCGTTGGAGGATACGATGGGAAAAGGGCAAAAACGAATGCCTACGTTGTAACATGTGAAAATGAAACGGAAAAGTCTGGATGGAAAATGACATCCTCGTAATTCGTAATCTGCCGTACGAACGGACGGAAACTTTACAGTAGGTTTGCAATGCATGCATTGAATCGCTCGAACGCTCATACGAGAACGGAAAATATTTCACCAAAAAAACAGATCGGCACGAAAACGGAAGTTTTTTTGTGTCTCTCTGAATCGAGGCTATTAGGTTGACCTACATATTTGCCACCCTCACTTCTACTACAATGTTTAGCTAAATCACTTAGCACTATCCTCCATCTTCCCTTTTGGACCCTTAACCCTTTTGTTGCCAAGCACGTAACACCTACGTGCTGGCTTGGCTGGGCCTTAAGTGCCAAGCACGTAGGTGTTACGTGCTTGACTTTCCTCGCTTGTAGTTTAAAAAGTAAAAACAACAAATACTCACCTGACCCCTTGTTGGATCCGGCCGGGTCTCCTCTTTAATTTGGTGCCATCCGATCCCCCGTGGGGGGTCGGATGGCTCCAGGAGAGCCCCCGGAATAGGCCGCCCCCCCCCCCCCGCTTCTGCAGCAGCAGCTTCTAACTGTAAAAAAAATAAAAAATAAAAATGACATTCACTTACCTGTGTGTGCGCTGGCTCCCGCTGTCCCTCCTCTTCACCTGGGGGGCCTCCGATCCCCCCCCCAGGACTTACCGATCTTCAGGAGAGAGCCTGGGAGGCTCTCTCCTCTCTTCTGCACGATGGCGGCCGCCATCATGCCTCTAAGCCCCGCCCCCTTGGGGGCGGGGCTTATGAAGTCATCCCGGCCCCGATCTCAGGCTTCAGCCTTCTCAGCTTCTCAGATGCCGGTGATCGGTGCCCTGGAAGGAGGTGGCAGGAGATCCTCTGATCTCCTGCCTTCTCCTTCTCTGGATGCCGATCACCGGCATCTGTCAGCTGAGCGGCGAGGGACAAGAGCTTGCAATCGAAGGTAAGTACAGTAAAAAAAAAATTTTTTTTTTTCAAATAAAATACTTTTTATTATTGTGTGGTGTTTTTTTTTCACATTAACCCTTTGTGAGCTGGTAAGGGGTCCATGAGACCCCTTATACCAGTTCACAAGGCTGGGGGGGTGGCAAGTCACCTGCCCTAGCGGGTGGCTTGCCATTAACCCCCGCACCCCCATTACCTGCCTCCCCAAAGGCCAGGGGGGGGCAGAAGAGCCCGGGCCCACATAGGCTATGTGGGCTCGTAGGCTGCAGGGTGGGGGGGCCACCAAAGCTGGCCCCCCCACTCTGTGCCTACAAGCCCCCATAGCTGGTCCCGGGCTGGTTACTTTGGGTAAGGGGGACCCCACGTCATTTTTTTTTTTGGATTTTGAAGGGTTTTTAACCCTTCAAAATCCAAAAAAAAATGGGGTCCCCCTCCCCGGGAAGGGGGACCCTATGTCATTTTTTTTTTTAATTAACCATTTGTCATCCAGCAGCTATAAAAGGCTTCTGGGCAGGAAAGGGTGTCTACCTATACATATGTGGTATCGCTGTAACCGGGAGAAATTGGGGTTTCTCACGCAATAAGATTTTATTGACAAACTTACATTTTTTATTACAAAAAAACTCTACAAATTGTAAAAAAATGTTTTTTTTTTGTTTTTTTTCACACATTTCACCCAAAAAAATTGAGAATACACCTAAAAAATACAAACAAGACATTTCATGTTAAAGCCCAGACTCTGTTGAAAAAAACAATATATAATTTTCCTGGGAAATCCCTGGAAATCCCTTCAAAAATGACAGTTGAATATGTGTAGCGCAAAATGGTGAAACATCGTCTGGCAACAGGGAGTGGCAAATGCTGCAGGTAGGCTGGCAGCGAAAGGGTTAAAGCTCACCCAAACCACTTAGCACTATCCTCCATCTTCCCTTTTGGACCCTTAAAGCTCACCCAAACCACTTAGCACTATCCTCCATCTTCCCTTTTGGACCCTTAAAGCTCACCCAAACCACTTAGCACTATCCTCCATCCTCCCTTTTGGACCCTTAAAGCTCTTCTAAACCAAATCACTTCTCGGTCATGTGAATATTCATCTTTAAATATTTCTGGGCCCATTAGTTTTGTGTTAATGTATTTTGTAAATGAAATGACACTGTAACATTTTTTTTTGGATTCCATCATAAAATATAAAATTTTTCAAAATTTAGAAAATTTCTAATTTTTACAACTATAAAAAACAAAATACATAGCAATGGCAGGCCACAGAACATTATTCTTCATCTGTGGTCCCCAACTAGTTGCGCAGCTCCTGCATCTCGACCACCAACTAAAGGACCCTGACACTCAGTTGTGCCACTCTGGCACGTGTGGTCCCTGTTAAAAAACGTAAATTAAAATTTTGGTGTAACCTTGTTGGGGTCATACTGCAGTGCCCCCCCCCCCGGTATGGTCCAAACACCTAAATCTGGACTTCAAAAGCCAGAGGGCCCTCGCCACCACGGCCAGGGTTTTGCATAGTGCCCGATTAGAGAACCCCTGGCCCGCATTCTGCAGGCAAAGAACGGGCATCAGGAGCAAGGGCAGGAGTGGATATCCAGAATCCCCTGAAAGAATTTAAAAATAATAACATAAAATACACATTCTAAGCTACAATATTGTTTAACATGTCATCAAGGGCTAAAAACAGCAATAGGTTAAGTCATGAGTCATCAACTATATTCATTGCCATACAGTGAAAATGGATTGATGGAATGTGAGCAAACTTACCCAGGAGCCATCTACCAGATAATTCTCCTGACTCAAACTGACGAAATAATCCGGAGCTCTGCAATATTTAAGCATCATGGGACGACCCTGGATGCCCTGCAAGAACACTCGCATAGCTGGACCAAAGACTGCTTGTATGTTGTGTGAGTGGCACATCTTGCGGTTCCTGCAACCAAATATAAAATAATTACACAAAGCAAAGGTAACCGACTAAAACAATAACTCCTACAACAAATTAAGATTCAAGTTGAACAATCCAAATATAATTCAGAAAGGACATAAGTCTAAAAAAATATAGCAATTATATGGATGTGTGGGAAAATAAATGTTTACATGCTAAGGACTAATTAAGGTCAGCATTAAAATGCTTCTATAAGGCATACATGAAATGTATTGATTCAGGTATGCATTGCTATACAATTTATGGCCTCGGCCATGCTGATACATGCAATGCCTTGGTGCTAAAGGTGTGCAGACTCCTCCACATAGCCGCAAAACATGTTCAACAATAGCAATCCGAGCCCTCAAAGGTCCCGTAAGAGGATTGGAAATTAAACGGATTTATAGGGTGGTGGCCAGTCGGAAATCAGCTCTCTGAATCAGACGGAAACACATCCCAGCAACGTAAGTTATCTGAACGAACAAAAAATTTCCGATTTTGTTTGGAAAATGATCCGAACTAACGGAAATGTTCCGATTTGCTTCCGTTCATCGAAAGCGCATATACACATTTTCCTGAACGTTCGTACGAATGAAAAATGAATGAAAAAAAGCAAACAAAAAAGACTAACACCCACCCAAACTTTCACAGACAGCTACGGAAGTGTCTTTGAATCGAGGCTATAGTACGAAATCCATGGTTAAGGTAATACCATTTATTGGCTAACTCGATAAGATTGAAAATGCAAGCTTTCAAAGCTGTTCAAGCTTCTTCTTCAGGCATAAGAAGAAGCTTGAACAGCTTTGAAAGCTTACAAATAACAATTCATTTACTGTATTTTTCGGGAGCCCAGAGGGCTCTGTCTTTTATCGGCAGCGATGGCTGCGGCAGGACGGTGCCCGCCGCTCCTCCATCTCCTCCACCCCATTCACGGAGCCGGCCACTTGTCAGCGGAGCGGTGTCGGCGGAGAGGTGAGTTTTACTTTTTTTTTTTTAACTTTTCGGGGAAATGGGGGGAGGGGGAATGCCACACTACCTATGGAAATGGGGGGAGGGGGATGCCACACTACCTATGGAAATGGGGGGGGGGGAATGCCACACTACCTATGGAAATAGGGGGGGGTGCCACACTACCTATGGAAATAGGGGGGGGGGATGCCACACTACCTATGGAAATGGGGGGAGGGGGAATCCCACACTACCTATGGAAATGGGGGGGGGATGCCACACTACCTATGGAAATAGGGGGGGGATGCCACATTACCTATGGAAATGGGGGGAGGGGGAATATCACACTACCTATGGAAATGGGGGGAGGGGGAATGCCACACTACCTATGGAAATAGGGGGGGCATGCCACACTACCTATGGAAATAGGGGGGGGGTGCCACACTACCTATGGGAATGGGGGAATGCCACACTACCTATGGAAATGGGGGGATGCCACAGTACCTATGGAAATAGGGGGGGGATGCCACACTACCTATGGAAATAGGGGGGGGGATGCCACACTACCTATGGGAATGGGGGAATGCTACACTACCTATGGAAATGGGGGGGGGGGAATGCCACACTACCTATGGAAATAGGGGGGGGATGCCACACTACCTATGGGAATGGGGAATGCCACACTACCTATGTTAATAGGGGGGGATGCCACAATACCTATGGGAATGGGGGAATGCCACACTACCTATGGAAATAGGAAGGGGGGAATGCCACACTACCTATGGGAATGGGGGAATGCCACACTACGTATGGAAATAGGGAGGGGGGAATGCCACACTACCTTTGGGAATTGGGAAATGCCACACTACCTATGGAAATAGGGGGGGATGCCACAATACCTATGGGAATGGGGGAATGCCACACTACCTATGGAAATAGGGGGGGGGATGCCACACTACCTATGGGAATGGGGGAATGCCACACTACCTATGAAAATAGGGGGAGGGGGAATGCCACACTACCCATGGGAATGGGGGAATGCCACACTACCTATGGGAATGGGAGGGGGGAATGCCACAATGCCTATGATAATGGGGGGGCACACTGCCTATATGGGGAATGGGAGGGGGAATGCCACACTATATGGGGAATGGGATAGGGGATGCCACACTGCCTATATGGGGAATGAGATGAGGGAATGCCACACTGCCTATATAGGGAATGGGATAGGGGATGCCACACTGCCTATATGGGGAATGGGATGGGGGGATGCCACCCTGCCTATTCCATTGGGGTATCCCACACATCCTATGGGAATAGGGAGGGATGCCACGCTGCTTATATGGGGAATAAGATGGGGGGATGCCACACTGCCTATGAGATGGGGCATGCCACACTGTTTGTAATGGTGTGTTTGGTCTAAATAATTTTTTTTCTTATTTTCCTCCTCCAAATCTTAGGTGCGTCTTATGGGCAGGTGCGTCTTATAGGGCGAAAAATATGGTACCTTTTTTTCTAACTCCTGCTGTAGTAAATTTTAGAAACAAAATCGTGGTTCATGCATTTGCAGGCCACCTGCAAACAGAAAGTGCTGCTGGGTTTCCTGTTACTGTGCATTGTCAGTTATGTGAGTTGAATCCAGACAGCATGCATGGCTAAGATGCTGGCAGAGGAAGCTCCAAAATGGCCGCTACCTTTCTTTTTCAGCCATGCCAGGCTGTTGATCCAGTTTAAGTGCACTCAGACACTTAAGTTTCTGTCTGCAGCCACTCAAGTCTGCCTGGTGCAGTGGGCACAAATACCAGTGATGCAGTCAGAGGCCGTGCATGTACTGTGGGATCACCAGATTGAGGTGTGTATAGGACAACTCCAACCACAGAGTACAGTGGATTTTAAATGAACCTCACAATTTGAGGCTGTGGGTGACAGAACCCTGCTACAAGGGACAACTGTTTCCTCTCCCCATGACATGGACTAGTACAAAGGTTATTTCAACAATGTGGCACAAGGGAGAAGAGTGTTTGGCGTCCAAGGTTTGAGTGTAGGTCATAGAGATCACCCTTAATGTACAGGAAACACAATATGCAGTAGAGAATGTACAACAGGGACTACACACAGATATATGTACCAGCGCCATCTTCTGTAATAAATGTAAACTGCATTCATGTAGCAATATAGATGCAGATTACATACAAAAACAAAATGCAAGCTGTTGCACAGTATCTCCGACAATTACAGACCATGCTAGAGCTTCTCAAGAAGACTCTAATGGCAGAGGGACAGAAGAACAAAGGCTTCTGGGCTGTGAGAGATCAATCTCATGAAAAGTTTTTGTTTATATTATAAAATTTAGACATATATTTTTTCTTTACTGGTTACGACAGAATTAGAACTATTTAGTTACCACTTACTACAGTACTAGAATATATACATATATATATATATATATATATATATATATATATATATATTGTGGTAAAGTGTATGGAAATGTCATAAATGGTGTGTATTTTTCCCCTACTGTGCTGTATCAGGCACGATCCATACCGGGTTTTCAGGACCCAGTTCACATTCCCCAGTCCTCTACAGGTTTGTTCCTTGATCTCAGGCCTTGCACAGGTGATGAGGCTGATTGCAGGGGAAGCCAGAATAAAAGGAGCCGCTGAGCCTTTCAGTGGGCTGTTGAACAGCCTGGAGGAAGGAGCCCAAGCAGTACCTGCTGAAAGTGAATGACAGACCTGTATGCAGCGGAAGTACTTGTGACTTGTGACTTTCACTTGGAATTCTGGATGAGCAGCGTGGGCTGGTACGCCCCTGTAACCTGGACTTATAGTTTATTGGTCTGTCAAACCAAGGACTTGCACAGAGCTGGTGAAGTAACCGCTTGATGTATTGCATTTGTGCTGCGTTCTCTGACTTAAGAGATAAGTTTTGTTTTGCTGATGGACACTTTATTTTCTGAATAAAACCGCCTTTGCTATTGAAGAACTGTTGTCCGTGTCACTGCCATTCACCCCAATTGCTCACTATATATATATATATATATATATATATATATATATATATATTTTTTTTTTTTTTTTAACTGTTGTGATGTTACCCTGACATACTGGGCTGGGAACAGTACAGCAGGCTCGGTCTAACCAGGCTATTTTTTTCTTTTTTTTCTTTTATCCCAGTCCGCCACTGGCCATAACCCATAATACAGTCAGAGCTCACTTAGGTGGTCAGTATGGGATTTAGGTTAATAATCCAATAATGTATAGACATTGTGAAAGGTAAATGAAAAATAAATGCATTTATAAAATAAACGATTATTGCATTTAGGCTTCAGCTACTTAGCTGCTAGTGGCTTGCATACCAGCCACTTGGGAACCCCTGCTGTCTATTTTTTATTCTTTGCTCGCAGGCCAGAGTTTAACACCTCTGCTTTAGTGGGTAACAGGCAAACCAGCACAATACAGGTTCATTAAAAACTGCCACAAAACAAATATAGAATCCTTTGTATGGCAGCTTCCCTCCTGAATAATTCAGCCTAATCGATTCTGTTCAGCTTTGCTGTCTTCCTATACGGATGCGAAGTTATCTGTACTGATAGCTGGTATATGTTAGCCTCATCTGTAATTAACAATAATTAATTGAGGATGGATTATGAGGCCACTAAGCTATGCCAGTATGCTCACAAGCTATGTTCAAGCTGATCAATTTGCACCTTCTCCATTGTATAGCTCTGACATTCGGTAATTGCATTACCATCTCTTGTCATCCGCAAAACGACTCACACATAATCCCTTGCTGCATGTTCTTTATATCATCACTTTAGACCTTTTTAATCTTTGTCTTTTTATCCTAATAACAGTGCCATTTGATTAAAATACCATTGTACTAACTAATCTGTAAGAAGGAATACAGTATGAGGCTGATTCACTACTAACGACAGGTATTCCAGATGAGCGTCTGTATAGCGGCGCTTAGAGCGTTTCAGTCAATCTAGTAACCTGGCTGGCCTTGATGAATGTGATGTGTGTTGGGTGCTGTAACAACAGTATAGCGCTGTGAGAGGTAGGGCCAGCTCAGTGCGTCCGACACTCGGCGCTCCACACCATATTTAACAAAACACTAGACACACAGAGTGCCGGCGCTCTAAAGCTGGGCGCTGTAGCACAAAGCGCCAGATGCTGTGTAATTAAAGTGCCAGACCTGTGTAATTAAAGTGCCAGACCTGTAAATGCAATTCTGTATAAAAATGTTAAAAGTCAAAAAAGTTTCTAAAAGTGTTTATTTGCAGCCAGGAGACGTCACACAATGATTTGAGCAAAAAATTGACAAACACGCTATTTATACACAACTAATGAAGAGCCATTGAAATGTATGGGAGAGCGCTACAGAGCGACAGGTACTAAATGGCCATCTGGAACCTAGAGCGCCAGCGCTATACGCTGCGCCGCCTGTATTAATACATGTGACGCTACATTGTGGTGTTAGAGGCGCTCACCAGATTTGCTTTCTTAAATGTGGTATTGCGTATAGCGCCCGGCATTCACCAGACGCTGTCTGCTACGAGGCACTACCTGGCGCTATCCATTCCTAAATAACCCCCTATATGTATTTACCTAACCCCAACTCCAGCAGTGTGTAGTACATGAGATATCCTTATACAAGGCCCAGCAGCAGTGTTTATTTTACTTTCCCACAGGCCTCAATTCATCTAGTGCCAGTGGACATCTGTTCCTGCTACTCTCGTTTAGTCATTATGAGAAGCTGTGATAATGGGTGGCTTGTGTACAGGAGGCTTCTATTGAGAAATATGACCGCCTTTAAACACAGGAAACTTCCGTGTATCGAATGGGAACCTCCAAAGGGTGTCGAGGGGCACAGGAATAGAAGATAGGTAAGTTTCCCTTCAGCTTCATTTAAAAGTGGACTTCCAGTCACAAATGCATAAAGCTCACACCCCCATCCTTGGGGCATGCCAATCTGGGGGCTGTACCCCCCCCCCCCCACACCACAGCCTCTGAAAATTTTCCGCCGACCCAAATGCATCTTTTAGTAGGGGTCCCAGCACAGACTAATAATGGGTGTGGACAAGGGGGACTGACTCTTTATGCTATATTTAGAACCTGGAGAGGCATGGTTTAAAGAAGCTGTGTGACATATTCCCCCGCGGTGGATCCGGTGAATGATGTCCTCTGGTAAGGGCTGCCATCAAGGCAGGACAGCCACAACCCCAGTATGGAGCCCAGGGCCTCACCACAAAAGGAAGGGCCTTGGGACCAAGCTGAGCTGCCCTGATGGCAGCCCATGTTCAGCATGGCTATGGGGTTCCTAAGCAGAGACTGATTACCTGCAAAAGGCTTTCTATGGAGCTATCCACATAGGTGATTGTGTTTGCAGGGCAATCTTAAAAAAAATCCTGCATGCTGTGTTTTGGAAGCAATCATGCTAGCAATCGCTCTGTAGCAAACAGCAATTGCAAGCATGATTGCTCCTAAAAAGCCAGAAAACATTGCGATAACAATTTCCGCTGTCACAACATGATCGCGGCAGTGTAAACCCCACCAGAGAGGGAGGAATGAATGAAGGGAGTCATAGACTTGGCCCCTCATCCCCCTTCGCAGAGAGCAGTAGTCGTGGCTGGCTTGGGGATTGTGTCCCCAGCCTTAAAGTGAACCAAAACCCTTATCTATGCCTCCCCCCAGTTTTGATGCCTTCCCAAGTGATATAGAATGCTTGTCGCTACAGAAGAGCCTGCACAAGTGCTGTGGGATTGCTGGTGAGGTGAAGAGGAACAAAATCCAGGATTGTTAAAATTCTAGGTGTTGTTCCTCTTGAACTTTCGGGGTTTGGGGCGTAGACATTGTAATTGTATGGGGCCCAAATATTCATCATAGTGACCCCGCCTCTAGTGGGCCCAAGATACTCCAGTCTGACAATACTTTCCCAACAGACATCTCCTCCTGTAAAGTATTTGCAAAAATGAGTTTGTTCTACTTCTTTCTTCACTTGGACCACCCATACATACCCACACAGCTTCTTAACATATATTGTACATGTGTTCAGCTCCTTTTTATTAACTTGCTCACTTAAATTTGTTCTCTAAAGCCACTGTAGTCTACCCATAATGAGTAAGCCCGCTGAGCAGCCAGTGCTCTGTGTGGAGTGGGGTGCAGCAGTTTTTTTGCTCCTGTGGTTCCCAGGTGAAGCCGGTCCTCCGTCGTTCATAAAGTAAGCATACTTTCGGTGGTTTTAAAACACAATGATGCAATGTCACTGCTCTTTTACAGGCACAGATCTGCATTGCTCCTTGGTAAAATGCATGTGCAGTGTACCATCCAAATTATTGTGATTTAGCTCTTTTTTGGCTTCTTGGATTCATCTGTTGACCTTGGCTTTGCTCTTTTTCTGCTACCCCTAACCTCTGCTCTGTTGACCATGCTTGACAATGCTTCTTTGTGTCCTGTTCTTTTGGAGACCCATATTCTCCATGTGCACAACCAAGGCGAGCACAGACACACAAATCTTTTGCTCCCTTTAGGGGCTAGGGAGAAGGCCAGACTCCAGGCCCTATAGGTCAGGGATTGTTCTACCTTGGGTTCGGCAGTCCTCACCACCGGGTGCTTCTACTATCTGCAACCCAGAAGCTTGACACAGTTTTCCCTCTTTGTCTCTCTTGTAAATGGTCTGCATTTACAACAGCAGCGTCTCTCAGTAATGCTGGAAAATTGCATTTCAGTGCAATGTAAAAAAGAAGGCAAAAACAAGCAACATAATACAGTTATAATTGTGAATGAATGTTGTACTTGTAACATGATCTTCTTTTGTCTCCCCTGCAGAACGATGGTCACCTGTGGAGCAAGACAAGGATGAATGACATGATTGAGTTGAGAGTGCCTGGTTTCGATTTTGAGATCTAATGGTTTTACTGTATGAGGAAGAGAGAACAAGCACTTGGTTCCATTTAAAATATAACTTTATGATTGGATCCATATTCCATGGGCAGTATTTATTATCCGGCTTTCTTCTTTTCATTTTTTCTCTTTCTCTTTGCTCAATAAATATAAATGTCACCAATATAAAAAAAAAAGATTAGGGCTTCCTGACCTTTTCTAACAAAGGCTTGTTGCTTCTGCTGTTTATGGCAGCACGATGAATTAACCTTTGCTTCACAAGTAGGAGAATGTGTGGGAAGATTTTTTCACCTTGTCTTATCCTTTCATTAGATATTTAAAGGGCCACCATATCAAATATTTATTTTTTAATAATTACTGGTTTGATTCTTTTAAGATAGTTTTTGTTAAAATTCGTGGAGGCTTATTCATTACTAATACCAGGTATCAGCAGATGAGCGTCTGTATAGCGGCGCTTAGAGCGACCGCTAATAGACGCTCATGTGCGGGTATCAGGCGCTGTAACAGAGCATCTTGGTCTCTCTAGTAACCTGGGCCGCATTGATGAATGTGATGTATGTTGGGTGTTGTAACACCAGTACAGCGCTGCAGGGAGCGAAAGCAACACCATACCAAAAAACTACACACACAGAGTGTCAGCGCTCTAAATCTGGTCGCTATAGCATAGAGCGCCAGACGCTGTGTGATTAAAGTCTGTTTTTGAACACATGTACACCTGTAACAAAGCGAAAACACATGTAAAACAAATTACATTGTTGTAACATTGTGACACCTTAGTGCTCTGCCATCCCTTTTAGGTGCATCTACCCGCTGTCTGAAGTGGAGTTACAGACTCTCCGCGAGTATATAGACAAAACTTGCCCAAGGGTTTTATTCCAATTCGCCTGCAGGAGGCGGGATATTCTTCGCAGGGAAGAAAGATGGCACCTTGAGGCCTTGTATACACTAATGGGCTCTCAATCTAATTACAGTAAAGAATTGATACCCGCTACCTCTGATTTCAGAACTGTTCCAGGATCTAGGGCCTGCCCCATTCTTTACCAAACTGGACTTGAGGGGAGTCTATAATTTAATCCATCAAGGTGACGAATGGAAGACCTTCCCGATGCGCTTCGACCATTTTCAATACCTGGTCATGCTATTCAGTCTCTGTAATGCCAACGTTCCAGCATTTCGTGAGCGATGTGTTCCCTAGACTACCTTGATATCTTTGTTATCATCTACCTGGACAATATACTAATCTTCTCCTCACTCTCTCAACAACGGGAACATGTCAGCCGGGTCCTTCTGCGCCTTCGAGAGCATCATCTATATGTGAAACTGGAGAAGTGCCAATTTGAGCAGTCCTCTATTCAGTTCCTGGGGTTGCTCATCACCAGTACTGGTATTTCGATGGATTCTGAAAAGGTAGCCACTATCCTGGACTGGCCACAACCTACAAACGGCAAGGAAGTACCATGTTTCATTGGCTCTGCCAATTTTTACAGGTATTTCATTAAAGACTTCTCGAGGGTAATTTGTCCTGGTACTGATCTCACTCGAAAGAATACTGCGTTCAACCGGTCCGATAATAATTTGATCTATTCATCTACCAGTCTCACTCTGTTCGCTGCTAATTATGGATTTGATGCCGAGACCTTGACTTCTACCTGCATTACAGTGAATGTACTGGCAGCCAAGCACTTGGAAACTCATCTGACTGCCACCCATCAGATGCTCCAAACAAACCTATGAAACACTCAGGAGCATTACAAACAAATTGCAGATGCCCATCTGTCCCCAGCCTCCAATTTTGTGGTAGGGGATCAAGTTCTTCTCTCTACCACCGATCTCAGCCTTTAACTTCTCTCTAAAAAAATGGGTTCTAAATTCATTGGTTCCTTTAAAATCAAGCAAACAGCTACTAAAGTTGCGTTTGAACTACTATTGCCTACAGTGAGGTGATCTCTGTGACATCTTTTCCTTGTCTATGTTATCCACCATGTAAGGTGACCTTCTCCTACTGCATTCATGTTCCAGTAAAGCCAGTTACTGTTACTCCACAAATGTCTATCTGGATTTGACTGCAGCACCCAGTACTCACACTCTGCAACAAGAGGGGCATCTCCTCGATCTCCTTGGCCCCCTGGGCAAATTGAGCACTGTGATTGGCTGCTGCAGTCATGTGGTTGTGTGCAGAAGTCTCTCCTTGCCACAGCCACCTTCCCCAGCCTCCCCGCCGGCCAGCAGCAAGGAGAGCTCCCACCGCTCGATGCAGATGTGGGCGACCACAGGGGGCATGTTTCTTCTCTCCTTGCTGCTCACACTTTGGCACTTCGCGTTCTTCCCTCTGCCGCTCACCCCCACAGTGGGGGGGGGGGGGGAGGGGAGGAAAAACCTGCCTGCTGTCCCACCTTCCTCCTCCCACCTGTGGGCGGTGTGCTGGGGGGACAATGTGTGCTGGCTGGGGGGTCAACGTGCTGGTTGGGGGGGCAGTGTGTGCTGGTGGAGGAGAGTGTGTGCTACATCGCGGGCAGTGTGTGCTGGAAGGGGGGCGGTGTATGTTGCGGGGTGACAGTATGTGCTGTGGGGACAGTGTGCACGCATTCAGTTGAAAATGCAGGCATGCACTTCGGGGCTGTGTGCATGAACCATGGGAGTGTGCTCATGCACTATGGAAGTGTGCTCATGCACTTTGCGAATGCACGTATGCACTTTGGGAGTGTGTGTCTACATTTTGGGGTGCACACATGCACTTTGGGAGTGCGAGCATGCCTTTTTGCAGTGCATGCATGCATTTCTGGAGTGTGTGCACGCACTTTAGAAGTGCACGCATGCACTTCGGGAGTATATCTGGGGGTGCTGGTCTAGACTCCAATGTCGCCTAGGAACAGTGGGAGGGGGGAGAAGCACAGGCCGAGTTTCCTATGCTAGTTCTGGGAATCTTACAGACCCCACCCATTATGCTGATTATTATACAGCATCACAGATCCAAGGGCCACGCCCATTTTTTGGAAAGGAAATCATGAGGAGAACCTGTAAACCTATTAACTTTGCCAGCAGTAGCACTTTAACCTCAATCCCCAGGGCAGAGGGAGAGGGAAAGCTGCAGGCTACTGCAGCTACATACATGGTGTTTATAGGCCGGACAGCACCCAAAGTGCCACACAGGACACCTGGGGATACGAGAAGAATCCATTCCTCACACCCCCTGGATGTAAAACTTTTAACTACATTGATTATATAGTATATAGCAAAAAATTCTACATATTCCTCATCTACAATCTACTTTCTCCTCCCCTTTCTTGCATCCCCCACCCCTTTTTCATTGTTTCTTGCATTCTCATTCCCTTCCGTGTAGTTATAATTTATTCATAAGCCAGAAACTATATTGCAGTATCTAGTTGCCTCATGTAAAAAGGCTCTTTGACACAATATTGCCTAGCGTCTAATTTTATCCTCTCTCCCAAGGCAGACAGGCACACTTGTTCCATCTCCTCGTACCATCTGTAACGTGGAGCAGTTGTGTCTATTAGAAAACCATGTTATGAGCACTAATATCTCCCCTAGGCATTCTCTATTGGGTTCTATTGACTGATAATAATAGGCGGATGGAGTATGGATTCAAACAGCTGAAACGATAAGGAGACAAAATGGCAGAGAGTTTAGTGAGCTTACCTGGAAAGATATCACTACTGAAACTAATCATTTGCAAGAGGAAAAATGGGCTTAATAAGAAGGACAATGGGGTGTAATAGAAAAAAAATTACCTTCAGCTTGTGCCTGGCAGAGCACAATAGAATGTAAAATGCGCTTTACTGTTATGAAAAGAATAGTTTAATTCCAAAAAAGAGAATAGTTTTTGCATTTAACCTATACAGACAGACACACATGCACACACACACATAAATGAATACCTCTGCCCATGTATTCTGCTATAACGTGGGCCCATATTTTATTTGGCAGTGTATCATGTATCTATTAAAGAAATGCATTTGTTAAAACTGTGCAAGGTATTATAGGTTGAAAAAGACATGTAAACCTCATTTAAACCCATCTTTTCGGTTCCTTGGTGGGATAAGACAATAACCCTCGAGACGATTGTAGACAATTAGGGAGTCATTTTCTTTCCAACTTCCAGAAGCAGCCACATAAGAACCTTGATTCAAAGCCTCACCATGATGGCTTGGATATTTGCGGAAGAGAACTCGGAGACTGGGAAGTTGCGTACATTCGTACGCTCATATTATTTCATGGCCAGGCATCCTTGATCATAAGTGCTTCAATCTCAGTGTTCACTTTGACACGTGGGGTGGCACAATAATGTTGTTGGCCTGTTTCATGCCTCGGCCTTCAACAGGCAGCTGTTTGTTTTTGTCTTTGAATGCCATTACTGTGCAGGATTGCCATATGACAAATGCCTGCGCTCCACTGGCCAGTTTGTCACCTGTCCGCCTATTTGCCTGCTTGTAAAGAGGTAAACGTGCGTAGGAAAACTATAACATAGCATGGCCTAGCATGCGTACTTGCCATCATGATGTGTTCCTGCTGGTTAGGAGTGAACAGTTTGGGGGCCATGTTGTTCTCTTCTCTTTAATCTGTGTCATACTCCCCTGCGTTGAGGTGCCCCAGCGCTGTCTGATGTGCAGATGCCAATGATGTTGTAGCCTACTCAAATGGTCCACAATGAACCACTCACTTGTGTATAAAAGCACACACCTGATCCCTGGACTTTGATGGCAGTGCTTACTTGGGGAGTGAGCACAGCACCCCTTCAGAGCCTAAAAGTGGGCCCAGTGGCTCTGCATTCCCAAGACCCCGTCAGTCAGCAGACACCAGCATCTGCCCCTCAGACCGTCCGCAAGCTCAGCAGGGGGAAGCTGAGCGGGAAATTCATTCTCAAAACAGTGGTCCGGAGGAAAATCAACATGCTATGGACTGCAGGGGAAGTGGTGAGGTCCAAGAGTGCTGCTTCAGGGTCACACATTGAACCACTCAGAACCTCATCCATTTGTGTTTTTAGGTTGGTAACTAGTGGTGGCCTGCCCAAAAATTTAGAGTAGCCATGCAGAGGAGCGAGTGGTGGGTATGCTGCACCCTAACACCTACCAGGGGATGTCAGTGACCCTTGCCACTGATCAGTGCCAGGTCCGCACCAGTGGTAAGATTTGTCTCCACAATACAGATTTGCACTGGGGGAGGAGAGTGGAGGCAAACCACAATCATTTGGCACGACCATGAGTATGCCCGGACGCATGCCAAAACAGTCCTGGCCTGGCCCACACATGTTTGGCCAACTAGCACCCAGATGTGTTTAGATCCAATAGTGTGGTGGGCACACATAGCTGTGGGACCAGTGTAGAGCCCATGTTGAGTATCTGAAGGAGTGTGACTAAGGAATGTGTTTGGCTTACATTGCTTTTCCCTTGCATTGCAGCAACCACCCAGGCAACAGCCCTGCCTACACCTGTGGCTACCACTGCGGCTCAAGCAGCCCCATCTCCCGGGCATCCTTCGGGAACCATGTCGAGACCTGTACCATCTACCAGCCTCAGACACAGTGATGGGTCGCAAGCACAGACCCCACCTGTACTGGAAGAAATCCTGGAGCTGGACAAACCCAGGAGAGTGTGCAGCTGTCTCCGATTCTGCTTCGGAGCCCCCCACCCACTGCAGCCACATGGCACACCCTGCCGCCTACCGGCTCACACACTGAGGACTGTGGGCAGCAGTCGACCAGTATCACCTCCACGAGCTCCCCGGACCCAGCCAGCCACACTCTGCAGCCAGGTGCCACCTGTCCATGGCACACCATTGCAAAACTATGGAGGCAAACTGGCGTGCCAATAACACCACTTGGTGATGGTGGGTATGCTTAAGCCCTGGAAGGTACATGGTAAGTAGGCCACACTGCTGCAAATGCTCATACTCTTTACAGAACTCTTCAAGGGCCTCCATCATCAACGTGCATGGCCATTTCCACATGCAAAAAGAGGGCTTAATTTGGCACCAGAAAACTCTGGTTTTATATGCTTGAAAACGGACAAATCAGGGTTCAGAATAATACACCAGTGCAGGCTAAACCCATGAACGTACGCATGCAAGATCGCAAAAACACATCTTGACCCTTATTAATACAGTGAATATGTGGTTTTGTGCATGCAAACCGATAAGTCCTGGAAACACGACACTTAATAGCATGACCTGGAAAATAGGCATTCCAGGATGCCAGAATGCATACAGGAAAGGCTCTGGTTCAAGCTTAAGGTCTCTGTGTCACAATATCAAGCAAACTTTGACATGTGTTTGCTGGCTAAAAGTGGCAAATGTCACCACACACTTAACTCCTGCTATTCACATACAAGCAAGGAACAGGAGAGCCACATATATTCTGCTACACACTTAAGGCTGACCTAAATCCTCTACATCCACCCCCCCCCCCCCCCCAAAAAAAAAGCATATTTTTTTCGCCATCATAGATATGCTCACACAACAAATTTAATTTTAAATGGCCTGCTGGATGCATCCCCAGGTTCCCTCTATTCTGAGGTGTACTATTTGCCTGTGGCTGGGTGCCTCAGAGAAATTAGTTTTGGGGTAATCCCAGGGGTTTCAAACAGCATAATGTCCCTTAAGGATGCCAACTCATTGGTGGTGAAGTGCTGTTGGTCTGCACTTAGACTCACCCTGACATTTTGTAACATATGTAATATATGTAACAACATTATGTACAGTAATTCCACCTGGTTGGCAAATCACATATGAGGCAGTGGGTGGGAAGTCCAAAGTTCCTCTGCAGTGCAGATAGGCGAACAGCAGCCGGGTGAACGCCGAAAGTGCACACACACGGCACGCACTTCATGCAGCAGCTCTGCAATGTCTGAATAATTAGCGAGGAAGCTTGCAGTACCTGCGCCAGGCAAGGGATTTGCATCAACCCAGTTTGGCCCAAGGCTCTACTAGGTTGCACCAGTTGTTGCACACCACTTTGTCAGGCTTAAGATTAAATTGCAGCCTCTTGTCTGGTTGCTCCTGTATCCCAATCCACAGCTCCTGGGCTGTGTGAGCTCTTTCGCCCAGACAGATGAGTTTCAGCACAGCCTGCTCTTGTTTCCCCATGACTGTGCTCAAAATGGTGGCACAGGTGCTGTGGTGACTGTATTGGGAGGAAGCAGAGTAGAAGGAGGAGGCACCGAGTGATGTCCGGCAATCCTGGGTAGAGGAAGTGCATGCGCCAAATCTCTTTCCGCCTCGGGCCCAGCCCATTGGACAGTTAAAGAGATGTAATGTCCCTGCCTATGCTTACTTGTCCATGTGTCAGTTGTGACTTGTCCATGTGTCAGTCAGATGGACTAATACGTAGCTTTGCACAGTGCACACCTTATTTTCTCCACAACCTGTTGGTGCAGGACAGTGATGGTGGCTGGGAATGATGTATTGTGGGACAGCCGCTGCCATAAGATTTGTAAAGCTCCTTAGCTCCACCATCCTAAATAGGAGCATTCAAAGGCCAGAAATTTTGAAATGCGTGCATTTAGGACCAGGGCTTGGGGTAAGATAGGCCAAACTTCCATTCTTTGTCCGTTGCTGAAGCTGAACAATTCCCTGGGATGGTGTGGACACTTGGTGGGGACGCTTGGTGATGGTGGTGCTGCTGCTGGTGGTAGTAGTATCACATCTTTCCTTTGGGGGGAGACAGATTGTTTTGTCCTTTGGGAGGCGGCGGTAAGGGATGAGACAACCAAAGCAGCAGAGGGAGCCTCAGGCATTTCCATGTTTTCTTGGTGTCTCATCCACTGCAGCTCATGTTTGGTTTGTAGGTGCCTGGTCATGCACATGGTGCTAAGATTAATCACACTTTTTCTTTGCTTCAGGAACTGGTGGCACAGTGTGCAAATGACCTGTGTCTTGTCATCTGTGCACTGCTTGAAAAAATGCCATGCTGGGGACATCCTTTGAGCCTGCTTTGGCATTTTGGCATACTCAGTCCCTGGGTGTGGTGGGCAGTAGTAGCAATGGGCTTCCTGCTGATGGTTTGCATCTTTCTAACCCTTCTGCTGGTTATCTGGGGTTGGCCACTACCTCTTCCTCTGAAAACTGATTGCTTCAGTCTATGTCTGGTCTAGAACTTAGTCATCACAACTCAGATCGTCTTCCACCCACTACCACTCTACATTGCAGAAACCACAGCAGTTGGCACTTGGGATTCATCCACATGTCTATCGGCCTGATTCAGAGATTTCCTGTGAATGCTCGTTATATTGGGAATTGACCTCGATAACCGTGAAATTGCGAACCCTCGTATCATTCACAGCCATGTTCCGAGAAAAGTTTGTTCATGCGCAAGCAGCCATATTTGCTTTGCGTGTGCATATAGTTTAGCCCAGCATTTCCGATATTTGCAGCTGAAGTAGTTTTGGAAGCCAAGTTTTTACCTGTTTTTGGATGTAACTTGCTGTGAAGCCCATTGTTCTCGGTGTGCCCTTGTTTGGCTTTCCGGCGCACTGTACCCATGGGAGTCTGCATGTCCTTGCACATAGTTACCTTTGTTCCCCCTGCTGGCATCTAGGGCATCCCATGTAGTCCGTAGTTGGTTGCCATGTTGTCTGCTTCTACCCACTGTTACTCACCTCATACTTTGGCCACCTTCTGATTTGGACTTTGTTTTGCTTGTTTGTTTGCTTAGCATCTGCTTTAGTTAGCTGCATATAAAACATGCCACCACATAGCATATGACTTTCAATCTATTGTTTAATTTTAATTTTATTTGTTTAATAACTTTTTTAAAGCATTGCTATTTTTTATTAAAAACATATATAATATATGGCGCCTGCAAAGAGAAAAAATTACATTAGCACTTTGTGGTCCACATGTGTGCCTGCACATGCACACACATTTATACATACTTACCCAAACTGGTTTGACCCATATTTTTAGGGGGCCACCCTCCTCTGCGGCACCATCCCTTCTTCAGTGTCAGTAGAGGGAAAGAGCCAGAGTTAGTATTTATGGCCATGTGTTGTTTGTGTAATGCTTGGGTATTGTTCTGCTTCACTGGCTTCACACCCACCTGAGTCTTGCACTGATTCTGTATCGGGTGGCCCCAACGCACTTAGCAAACATGTTATTAAAGATTACTGTACATACAGCACAACCTGGGTGTATTTGGGGTATTGGCGTACAGGAGTGTGTGGGAGCTGTGAGCGACTCCAAGCCCGAGCTTCTTTAGAGGAGGAAGAGGAAACTGGACAGGTTCAGGCCGCTGCCTTACACCCACACCCTATATTGACACCACTGGTTGGACCCCTCATCTCTGGGTGGGATTGATCCGCAGCCAGAACTCCCCATGCACAAAAGAAAATGAACTCATTACCCTGGTAGCTCACCTTCTCTACTGTATATCCACCTGGGAAGTTCTTGGCTGTAGAACCTCTGCACCCAGGGCCACTATCAGCGTTTGAGGTCCAATCAGTGCTGCAAGGTGTAAGGCGATGTCCCCTCACCACTTACAAAGGGGTGCCATTTCCTCTGCCAGCATCCTCTTTTCATGTGTGTTGGGCTTGTTACACCGTTGCTCCATGAAAGTCTGCAAACAACAAACAGATGTACATTGTTAACTTATGTTTGGGTCTCCTTTAGCGCCACATGCATGCCCCTGCCCCTTTAAGTACATTTCTGAGACACTGCAACCACCCAAGTCTTGTATATGCTAGTGTGTGCCAATGCTAACTAAACTCTCCTATCCCACAATAGTAGTGGATTGCAAGCACAGAAGCCAAAAGACGTGTGTACTTCTCCACTCAGCTACTACTGTTGTATAGGGCTCACTGATCACGGCCAGCAACAAGGTGAAGCCAGCTTTCCCATACCACAATAGTAGCGGATTAAATGTCAAACCTAGATTACCTAGGCACCACTGTGTGGCACACAAACATGCCGGAATGTCACAGTGGCAGGAAAGTATTGTGGCCCTGTAACGTTGGAATGCCAGGCCTCCACCATTACTGTGGCGCCATGTGCCTTCACTCATATTTTGCGGCAACTGTCACCTGTGTGCACCTTGGCAGGAGTGTAATGCGGCACACATGCATAGGCGAATGGCATGAATGTATGATTTACCATCATAAAGTCCTCCTGCTGCTCATGGGTGAACACGGTGGGTACCATGTTGGATGTCTTCTGCAGGTATACCTAAGCTCTAGAACAGGCATACTCAACTGGCGGACCGCGGTCCGAATCCGGACCGCGGCCGCCAGTTATCCGGACCGCAAAGAAGACGCCGCAGATGAAGTGCGGCTCAGTAAGATGAAGTGCGGCGCCGAGCAGCCTGATGCTCTGTGCACCCTGGTATAGTAACCATCAGGGGGCGTAATGACGAGGCACGCAAGGGGAGAGGTCCAGATGAGGTGGATGAGACGCACGCTACTTGTATCTGTGAAGCCGAGCCCTCAGATGTAAGCTGTAATGGGGGTTATCACTGCCTTGTGACCTGTGCTTCATGACTGTGCGTCTCACTTCCTCCCAGTGTGTATGGTCCGCTCTCACTGCCTTCCCAATTGTAGTCACATCAGAGCCGTTAGGCTCCTGCTGCCCTCTGCATGACCCCTCTGTGAGAAGTGATACTGACACCCTTTGTATACCATCTTGCTGTGCTGTGCAACACCCTGTATTCCTGGTAAGCTTTGTCTGTCTGTCTGTCTACTCACTCATTCACTACTTCCCTGCACTCTGTGTGTGTCTCTCCATCTGTAACTCCCTGGACTTTGTCACCTTTCTGTTTCTATTTCTCCATGGGTTCTCTGTCTTTTTATCTCCATCTGGTTGCACACTTTCTCTGACTCGCTCTTTATCTTTCTCTATTTTCACTCCCTTTTTTCTGTTCTTTCTTTTTTTCCTCACTGCTAGTAATCCTCTTGCCTCTTTTTGTGTCACCTCTATACTAGGGGGAGGGGTCGCCATGCATCAGTGGCACAGAGAGCTTTGTTTTGTTCTTAAGCAACTATTGTCCAATTTTTTTTCTCTTTTAATTTTGCTTTCATTACTGTTCGGGCTATTTACCAGCCCTGGCATCTAAAAACCCCAGGGCTAGTTGTTGCTCTTTGGCAGGGCATTTGGAGTGCCCTGCGGTGTGAAACCCCCAGGTTCACCACTAATTTTTACCTGACCGGCGGCGCAATGATGCATGCACAGGCTCACCACCAAATAGCGTGGCTGTATCTTCATTCATATTTCTTTGCTGCATTTGCATAAGAGCAGCTAGGAAACATAAATGAAGATACAGCCACACTGATTGGTGGAGAGATGTGCATGTACCATTTTGCTGCCGGTCCCATAAGAATTAAAAGCAAATCCAGGGGTTACACATGGCAGGGCATCCCAAATCAGCATACTCAGCAGAAGAGGAATATCCAGCCCTGTTGTCATTTAGACACCCCTCATCCATCCAGTCCCATCCCCATCCCTCTTATTCCTAGCCCTGTCCCATCCATCCCTCAAAAATAGAATATATAGCCTCCGGTGTGCTAATTCCCCCCCCCCCCCCCGGACCTTCAACCTGCCCCAGGCCACGATTAACGGACCTCTACTAAAAGTTCTTGAGTACCCCTGCTCTAGAAGGTACATGGTTAACAGCCCACGCTGCTGCAGACGCTCGTACTCTTCACTGAACTCATCAAGGGGCTCCATCGTAGGTGTGGAGGATGTAGGCTGTATTTTCACTAGCAGCAAAAGACCTTTCAAGTTTTCCCACTAGCAAAAAGATGGTGTAAGTTTGTGTTGGAGATATAATACTTTTGCAACAGCTTACAGCTTGTCTTTAAATGTGTCTTTTTCTAGATTTACTGCAGTTTACAGCTATGACAGGATATTACACTAGATGGCGCTGTGACCAATGTTAAACTGTGGAGTTTCTATGTATTTTACTGCTGTGTTGTATTTCCTGTATATCGAGCTGTGATCTCTATGACTGGCACTCCTTTTTTCTTCTCTGTGTTTCAGCCACCATGTAAGGTGACATTAGGGTCGATTCAAAGAAACATGTAACAGCTTGGATTTTGGTGCCGATCATCCTATTTTTCCCGTCCGCTCGTGCGTTCGTATGAACTTGCGAGTGATTCTATAAGCAAATACGTTTCTATCCTAAAATTTAGGTCCGTTCGTATGGCAGTTCGGGAATCAGACCTATGTCAGTTTCCATCCTGAATTTTCCGTTTCATTTCTCAGGTTGCAACATTGGTTTTGCCCTTTTTCCTTTTTTGTCTGGACGTAAATCCTTCTGATCTTGCGGCTGCGCACTACAAACTTACCTCATTAAAGTGCATTCTAAATATTTGGTCTTATTTTTCTTTATTTCATTCATTTTGTAGTAACCAACCATTAATGAATGCATTTGCATAAGTAAATCTTACTTTGTTTAATTTTTAGTTAACTTGCATTTTTTACTTGTGGATTTAATTTTAATATTTAGGCTTCAAATGGTACAACTTAAAATTTTGTGTGTGGTTACCCACACCCTCTACATACAGATTGCTCTCAAATATAAAAAAACACCCAGCAACTTCTGCATGTTATGAGCCTAGAAACAGCCAAGATGGCGGCTCAGGTATTATCGGGCAGCCTGCAAACAGAAAGGGCCTTGTGACTGTGTTGCTCTGCATTCTTTGATTTCTGACCTTTCCGTGCCCCCAGCTCTGCTGTGTCTGTGCAAAATACAGCAGTAACCCACATCCTGCACTTTATCCCGCTCTCCTCTCCTCAGTAAGTGTGATGCATCTGACCAAAGATGTGCTTAAATAATTAAACAAAGCAAAGGTAAACAACTACACCAATAAATGCAATCTAAAAATATTATTCTAGTACATCAATTTAAAAATAAATACCAAAGGACATAAGTTTCTTTAATTAACGCAAATAGATTGCAAAATAAAGGTTTACATGCAAAGGACTAATTAAGGTCCACATTAAAATGCTTTTATAAGGCATACATGAATCAGGTATGCATTGCCATACAATTTATGGCCTCGGCCATGCTGATACATGCAGTTCATTGGAGCTCAAGACGCGCAGACTCCTCCACATAGCCAAAAAACCTGTTCAAGAACAGCAATACGACTGCTAAAAGGTGTCGACAGTGGCTTTCTTTTAAAACGTATTTAGAGGTTTGAAAACTGTTCTCTGAATCACACCTAAACACATTCGATTATCCTAAGTTTTACGTTTTGATCCTAAGTTTTAGGATTTGATCCTAAGTTTTACGTTTTGATCCTAAAATTTAGGAACGAACTTGCGATGATCGTAAGAGCATATACGCATTCGAACGTAGGCTAGTGCGAGTCGGAAATGGCCAAAAAAACAGGAAAAAAATGACTAACACCCACCCAAACTTACGATTCTCGATCCGAAATCAATTAACTTTTGCTCTTTGAATCGAGGGGATTATCTTACTGCATTCACGCTCCAGTAAAGCAAGTTCCTGTTATACCACTAATGGCTATCTGTATTATGACTCCGCTGTACACAGCACTCACACTCTGCAACAATTTGAACCGGAAAGCTATGACTTTTATGGGTCTGATAACCCAGAAATCAGGGCTGTGTTGTGTAAGCACAGGCAAAACCCGTAAAATTACGGATGCACAGACGCCTTGAGCCATATTTACACGGTTTGGCTTACGCATACCGTAAAGGTCAACTCAGCCAAAATAACAAGGCTCTGAATCACCTGACACAGAAAATAGACCTTGAGGGAATGAGTGCGAGAGAGGCCCTGAATCAGGCCTTTTCTCTGGTTTTGTCTAGGCCAAATAAATTAGCACACAATTAACACACCATTATTCCTGCTGAAGGTCCTTCTCCCCTATAACCCTATTTTCCAGTTGTTCACACACTATCTTCTTCCATCCTGCATCTGTTTTCAAATCCTTTCCAAACTGATCACCATGTAAAATGTTGATGTCAACTTATTAGTTCAGTTATATGGCAGGGCTTGGGCCTACTGTTTCAACAGCTGGGATGATAGCAATGATAATGATTTGATGACCTCATAATTACAAAATAAGATATTTTTATACATCAGTTACGCTGTCGCTCCTCGAAAGGCAAAGTGACTACATTTGTCATATTTGTCTGGTCCCCTGAAAAAGCTCTAATTAATCTTCCATTTCAGCATTGGTCTCAATGGTCCTTGTTTGTGCTGCAGCTCATAACAGATAAAATGTTTGAGGAAAAACAAAATTAAATCTAATGGCAGCAGACAGGGGGACAGACACGGGCCATTCATTGCTGTCTATTTTTCCATACGGCCCCATTGACTATTGTTGGCTAGCAGATGGCTCCTCCTATGTTGTTTTTCTCTCTAGCTCCAACTGCTGTGGCGTGTGCAGGCTGCCTTCATTTACTTTCCCTGACTCCTTAGTCTTTAGGTAATTGTTACACGAAACACAGGATATTGTTTCTACCTCTGGTTTGCTTACAGAATTTTCAGAATGAAGTATCTCTGTGATGAGATTTTTTATTTTTTCATTTTTGTTGTCTTGTTATAGAACATCGTGTGTACCCATAATTCCTCTTTGCTTATCTTATCTTAAAATAAGGAAAAGGGTAGTGTGAGGACCTGTTCAAATCACTTCTTGTTCATATGTAAACAGCCTTATTCCTCAATGCAGACAGATATGATGCAGGCTTTGCTTAGCCTTGGCATCATATCAACTAAGGGGCCCCACAAAATGTGTGTTTTCACCCCTCCCTTTTTCACTATATACCAATGACTGCATTTCCATTGAGGAATCGTGAAGATTGTGAAATTGTCCTCAGCCTCATCTACAGTCATGAGGAAAACTATTATACTTAATTTGAAGAAGATTGGTCTAAAGTGGATCACAAACACAGCAAGATATGTCATGACCTTCTATCATTAGATAGTCTACAGCATAGTGTTGATTCAGCATAATTTTTGAGAGAAAATGCTTTTTCTCATAAATCACCGCAATATTTAGCTGTGCAATTAAAAAAAAAATGTGCACAGATAAATATGGTTCTAAATTGCACTGAGGGAAGAAAACAATGAGAAAAACATGTTTTCTATCAAGAAAACACGAATAAGAAAATGATGGTGCTGAATCAACCCTTATATGAGCAGAGACTCTGATCCAAGGCAATCAAGATTATTGTCGATTCCAACCATCTAGGTCATATAATTTAACAATATTCTACTGCTGGGTGCACAATACAGAATACCGTCCTTGAGGACAGCAAGAAATGAAAACATCCCACCTCCTCCTTTCAAATGACTAAATAACTCACATAAGTTGCAGTGCTGGTGTAAAAAATGAAACCACTCAACTGAGGTGTTATTAGTGTGTATTGTGTGTAGTGTAGGGTGCTATTCTTGTGATGAACCTGTGGTTTATTAAACTGTTACATTTTAAACCTTGGATCATTTTTAATGCTTAATATACATTATATAATATATATATATATTTTGTGGTAAAGTGTATAAGAATGTCATAAATGGTGTGTATTTCTCCCCTGCTAGGCTGTATCAGGCACGATCCGTGCCGGGTTTTCAGGACCCAGGTCACTTTCCCCAATTCTTTTCAGGTTTGTTCCCTGGTCTCAGGCCTTGCACAGGTGATCAGGCTGATTGCAGGAGAAGCCTGAATAAAAAGGAACCACATGGCCTGTCAGTTGTCTGTTGACCAACCTGAAGGAGGGAGCCCAGGCTGCAAGTGGTGAACAAAAGAACTGAACATGAGCCGAAGGACTTGGCTTCTGCGCCCCCTAACCTTGGACTTGTGGGGATGAGCAGCGGAGGGCTGATAGGCGCTGCAAAGTGGACCTGACTTATCCCAGAATTGCAGCTTGCTGGAGTAACCAGCCCTGGACTTACATTGAATTGGTGAAGTAACCACTTTGATTTATTGTGTTGTTGCTGCAACACTTTGTTTCTCAATAAACCTGCTTTTGCTGTTGAAGAACTGTTGTCCGTGTCACTGCCGTTGGCCTCAATCGCTCACAATTGGTGGAGGATGTGGGCATAGTGACTGTTGCTAGGGGCAACGGAGTGACAAAAGAAAAAAAAAACGTTGCATTTTGGATGTCCTGGGCGAAAGCGGCAATCAAGATGTCTCAAATGGAGGAGGTGATTAAACAGCTAATACGGGCTAACCTCCAGCATGCACAGGCCCTGGAACAACAGCAGAAAGCCATCGCACAACAGCAGCATGCACAGCAGCAAGCCATGGCACAACAGCAGCAAGCCATGGCACAACAGCAGCAAGCACAGCAGCAAGCCATGGTACAGCAGCAGCAGGCCCTGGCACAGCAGCACCAAGCGCAGCAGCAGACCACGGCTAAGCAGCAGGAGACAAATCACCTGTTGATAGAACAGATTGCTGCGCTCAGAGAGACTGTTGTGGCTCAAGTCTCACAACTGTAGAGAAGCCCGGTTGAGACAGGTGGTGCGAGGAGAGCCGTACAGCGGGTCCTACAAAAGATGACCCCTGAGGATGATGTTGAGGCCTACCTTACGGTGTTCAAGCGCATGGCAGAGAGAGAGCAGCTGCCAGTAGCCGAGTGGGCACACGTGATTGCACCGTTTCTGGCAGGTGAGCCCCAAAAAGCGTATTTTTATCTCAGAGAGCAAGGTGTACGGGACTATGCCAAACTCAAAATGGAGATCCTTGCTTGCCTGGGAGTCACGCCAGTGGTTCGGGCAAGGATAGTACACAACTGGACTTTTGCAGTTGATAAGCCTGCCCGGTCGCAGATTTACGACCTAATCCATCTGGTGCAAAAATGGTTGGAGCCAAAGCAGTCCACACCTGCGCAGATAGTTGAGAAGGTCGTGGTGGACCATTTTTTTTGAACCCTACCGCCAGAGCTACAGCGGTGGGCTGGACAAGGTGACCTTAGACTGCTGAACAGTTTGTCAACATGATGGAGAGGTTTGTTGCGACTGAGGACCATCTTCGGGATGCCCGTGCAGCACCAGCTACCTCCAAGACCAGCAGACCGGTGGGTAAGCAAGTTCCCCTTGGAGGTGTGTGGAAGGGTGTAAGAGGGCAAAAGACTGACCCTGACCCCCAGAGGCCCCCGAATCCGAGGGAAGACACCGTGGAAGGAGGCTCCGGGGTCCCGAATGTTGGAGGTGCCATGAGTGGGGACACATGGCCGCTGATTGCCCCCTCTCCCCTGAGCCCATGGAATGTGACGCTGCCCGCAGAAGGTCTCTGTTTGCAGAATCGGGTTGTGCCGCCAATCAGCGGTCAGAGACTGAAACACAGGTTGTGACTGTGAAAATGAATGGTTGCCCAATGAAGGCACTGTTGGACTCAGGTAGCCGGGTAACTTTGGTCCGGGCCAACCTTGTGCGTAGTGGTTATAAACCAAAGAAAAAGCTTAATGTGCTTTGCATCCACGGGGATATCATGGCTTACCCTGTAGCCGTGGGTAAGTTTGGGACCCCCGCTGGGACAACACTTCTGCCGTCAGCAAAGTATGTCCGGCAAAACCGGTAACCTTCCCCGTCGCCAAGTCCGTTGAACATATGGCCCAGAGCAGATTATACAATAGGCCGGCCAGGGTGAGGGCCTTTAATCCTGGGGACCGAGTTCGAGGATTAGTACCCACGGGTGAAAGTAGAGACAAGTTTAAAGTGGAACATAAGCCGGGAAATGTAGATGCTGTGTCCCGAGCCCACTGTATGGTCGCTGAAAATTGTCAGACTACAAGTCTGAAGAAGGGGGGGGGGGGAGATGTGGTAAAGTGTATAAAAATGTCATAAATTGTGTGTATTTCTCCCCTGCTAGGCTGTATCAGGCACGATCTGTGCCAGGTTTTCAGGACCCAAAGGAGAGGGTTCTAAGAAACCCCAATGTACACGACCCTACCATGCAGATGCTTAATACAAGGAAGGAACAAAAAAAGGCAAAAAAAAAACACAAAGGGGGAGAGGGAAGGGAAAGGCTACTTAATGTCTGGGACACCAAATAGCAAAACAGAATGGCTGGTTGGGTAATGGGCTCCCTACTAGAAACCACCAAAAAATGCAGAAATTAGGGTGGTTGGGCCCCCCCTAAAATTGATAGAGAGCTCAACAAAACCCAACCTTGCCTACAAATACCTTGACTTCAACCACAATATAAAAACCACAATGTTTTATTAATTACATTAAAAACATTCTATACAAAGGTATGTTAGCACACGTTATCACACCATTTCTTACATTCATGTGTATTATATTGCAAATATAAATAAAATTCATCATTAATGTACAGTATGCGATTTTGCATTGGTTTGCAGATGTGATCATTAAAGCATGGGGCGGACTAGTTTCACCATTCAATTGGCTTCCTCAGCGCCATTCTGTATATGTACAAAAACACAATCCATGTAAATACAAGTCACTACAAAACAGTGTGGTATTCACTTATCATCATAATACAACAATATAGGTACCTGATATGGTGAAGTAATGATCATAACCTGGATGAGCCAAAATTAGCAAACATTGCATATTAGATGATTTTAGAAAATACCAAAGAGCTATTCATAATAGTCTTGAGGGATATTTAGGTTAGTGAGAGTCCAGAAAGGTGCGAGAGAGACATGGAGCCTAGGACAGGCAGTCAAGAATGCTGATGTTAGTATTAGCAGCAAATACATAGGAACATGACCATAGAGTGCTTGCTATGCCTTCTTTAATTGGCTTATGCATTAAATGTCTAAAACTAGCAATGAAATGCACCTGCAGTATGTGCGCTCCGTAGTGCAGCGTGAAGGGGGAGGAAGAAAGAAATCCCCCTATAGACATCTGTCCCTCATTGGCGCCAGCAGGATGCGGACAGCGCGGCTACAATCAAAGCCGACGCATTTAAAAGTCCGCTCCGTGACGCGCCTATTTGTCACATAGTTTGGTAATGAAGATTGTACTACAGATCAGAGGCTGGATAGTCTTCACACAATAAGCTAGTTATCCAAAAATGTTAAAACTATTTCTCTGCCTTGGGTTCCTTGGGTGACAGTTTCTCAGCAAGTGTATTTGTTATACTCCATATTGTGGAGGCACATAGGACACCTACAGGGCAGTTATGAAATAGAGGTAGGGAAGTGGGCTTCTGCAGAGCAAGTTCTGTACAGTACATCATTACTGAATTAGAGCAAACTTATGTCCCTATCACAAAAAGCATTAAAAAGTTATGAATAAAAAAAAATGAATTTTGTAGCAATCTTTCTGACCTGTGGGAAAGAACTATGCAATGCATCTCAGGATTTCCACATTCTGCTAATGCACCAGCAGGGATCCCCTAAGAATGGAGAATTTAAAGCACCTAGTGCTGATGGTGTGAGGACCACAGTCAGAGGGAGTGGGCGGCTGAGCCCCCAACATGACCACCTGACCTGGGGCCCAGTTGCAACCGCGAACCCTGCTACTGTGGTCGTTACGTATTTGCATGCAAAGTTGGCCAGAAGATCACCTGTGCTAGTTTTGTCTGGGCCAATCAAAGGATCACCTGGGCAAATTGAATTGACAGCAAGGGAAAAACAGATTGATGGGTGAGAGATGGGGTCAGATTTGCTTGGGGCAGCTGGAGAAAAGATGGCTGGTGAGACTTGAGGACAGTCTTGCTTTGGAGGGAAACATGCAGACATGATTTTTCTGACCAGACTAACTTGGCAGCAATGATGAGGCCTGTAGATTTCTCCTCCAGATCATTTAAAGACGAGTAACCTTTTACATTTTGTATTGTTTATATATGTTTTTGCTTTTGCCCTGTTTAGGGCTTTCTTTTGTGGCAGAGCTTTAAGTTTTTTTCTGCATTTGTACATTTTAACAAGTAAGGTTTTATAAATAACTCTTAAAATACGTATTAGTGTTTCCTTGGAGTTACTGACAAATCAACTTATTAGTCATTGTGGTGTAATTAGAGATGTACATATATGTGAGCTTTTTCTAATTGCCTTATACATTTAAGGGCTGCAAATATACAATGTAAATTTTAGCAAAACAACATCAGATGTGACATTAACGTCACAAATGTATATGGTGTAGTCCAGAGGATTTCAGGTGGGGAGTGTTCTGTCACATTGACTCCAGTTATTTAGAACAACTAATGTGTCAATGTTGTATTGGTATGTGCCTAGGTTCTACATTGTGCTTGGTGCCATCTAGTGGCTGTACTATTTAGGGTGTCCTGATACCAAGCTTGTTTTCATATCATATGCTCCTGCTAGGGAGGTCCTTCCGCTCTAATCTTACTTTTCAGTCTGCTAAATGGTTCAGTCTGATAACTGTGCTTTTCTGTACTCTGAACTCAAGTGTGGAAATCTGCACAGTTTTGGGAAATGCTCATGCACATATAGTATCCAATGTTCACTGTACTTTTTGAATCCAACACATGCATGTGCCACTGTGGCTTGAAGTCCATAGCTTCTGGAATTCAGCCCTGCTGCTTAAATTATGGTGAGTGGTTTCTGACACCTTTTTGCAAACTTTGTGCTAGGCATGGTTGGTCCTTAGTAACCTGTTTGAGCACCTTCCCCAGGTAAATCCCAGATTTGAAGCCATCCGTTTTATCTAACAGGAACCCAGAAACAGCTGTACTCTGCAATGCCACACGCCTCCTATTGGTAGAGATGTGATTGCAGCACTTGTGTGCATCCATTGAAGGATTCCACTGTGGTCAGAACTCAGAAAAGGGTAAATAGTTGTTTGGAGGGCTTATCAGGAACTAGGTTAGGGCGCAATAAACCATAATCCTCCCTGGAAACTTTAGGTTCACTTTAAGGATTGTTGTTGATTAATTAGAACTCTTGCCAAGGTAAGCTCCATGCCTCTCTTTATCATGAGTCACCTGGAAGTGCATTACATTGATTTCATCCTTTTCTTCTTCTACTTTTCTGTTTTTCAGGCACATTCAGCATTCTTAGGGAATTATTTGTTTGTGATTAAATGAAATGTTGGTGTTTAGCATCAATAGACTAAACAAGCGATAAGTGAATGATTGTTCTACAGACGGCACTCCATCAGACAAATGAAGATGCACATATCCCCTGGTGTTTCTTTCCCTGATAGAAGAAATGTCCTTTTAATATCGACAATTAAATTTTAATGAAATCTGACATGTCTGTTGTGTGATTTGTTGATGTGGAAGTTCCATATTTATGCAATTCAGGCATCTTGATAGAAACACATAAATATATTGTGTATCAGTTCAAGAAATATAAAAATAAAGATGGAACTTCCAGAGTCATAGTTAGGTAAGGCAAGCAAGGCATTTTCCCTGGGTATCACTTGAAGGGTACACAAATGGCCATTTTTTAACTGCTTAGTGGTAACTTTGTCAAGTGTGTGCATTGTCTATGCATTAAGAAATTAGTGTGGTGCTGTTGTGTTGTGGCACACACTATTGGGACTAAGGAGGTGGCCTTTTTGTGGTGAGGCTAGTGGCCTTATTTAGGAAGTGCGCCATTTAGCATCTTTCTGGTGGTTATAGCTCCAGTTATGGAGCGCCTGCATATTTGTCCTGTCTGGCGCTGCGAAGTAGACTACAATGGCACTAGAAGTTACAACACCTAATGCTAACTAATTTGCTGTGATTGTACCAGGTATTGGACAGCCTGTGTCAGCACCTGTTGGACCCGACTGTCGAATATCCCAGTGCCAGTGATCGCCACTTTGTACCGTTGCTTTTCCGGTGCTTTTGAATTTTTTCCTCCTAGAATAGTTTGCCACTGTATTTTTCCGGTGCTGGTCGGGGTTTCATCATTATAATTACAAGGAATCCCCGCTGGGGACAACTTTACAATTAGGTTGTGTTTTAGTTGTTGTCCAAATTACACATTGCTAAGCAAAAGAATCCATGAAAATTTTAATAACCCCCAAAAATCTGACATCTAGGTCCTGCGTTTCCATGATTGACAAGTCCCAATGCAAATCCTGTACAAATAAACATGTGTAATATTATTTATAAGCATGAACATAAAACAAACGCTAGCTGGCAGCCGCATCAGCACTGCTGTTCTTTTCTTTCTTAAAATGCTCGCTGCATGCCGCCGAGGGAAAAAAGTGTCGCTGTGTGGCGCTGACACTTCACACATATGGCTGTAAAGGGTCTATTCGTGGTCATGTGCAGGTAAATTTGCGCACGCTATTTGAAGCTCCAAATTGCAAATTTGTCGCACCAAACTGTCTCCGGTGCCTGAATTATGGTACGTTTAGAGGGCAGAAAAGCATGACCATTTGAAGAGTGAATTTGATAAAGCAAATAGGTGGAGAAAACATTCTGATTCCAATGAGTAATAGGCTTATTTAATTCTGAAAACACATGCTGGCAGCGTCTGGCATGTTTTTGAACAAAGCAATTTCAGCCACAAGTTCTTTTTCGGAATTGAACCCCCCCTTTGTTTGTTGAAAAAAAAAAGATAAAAGGTTGTCAAAAATCACAAAAAATAAGGGCAAAACAACAAAAATGTGGAAGTTGCGCCCCAAAAGTTTAGCAAAAACACAAACAATAAAAAAGTTATAGTGAAATTATTAAGCATTAATATGCAAACCAAACAGGGGAGGGAGGCAAAACATTGGACCCAAGAACGTTAAGGGTTAACTGGAATCAGAATATCCCCCCCCAAAAAATAGAGAACACAGGTTCTCCAGAGAATACACTTCATATAGAGCTTTACAGAAAACACAGAAGCTGGAGAGATCAAATTGCTATGGAGAAACAGTAAAGGAAAGGGGAGAAACATGGGGGACCATCGCGCATGGGACAGGGCTATGTGTAAGGGGTTAACTGCAGAATGTGTGTGTGGAGGTGGGAGAGGATGCAGGGGGTTAAATGTACAGATAGAGCAGGATTATTTGGGAGCACAAGGGGCTCACACTCCAGGGCCTCCACCACTTGCCCTGCAAAGGGCTCTCCACCTTTGGGTTATGGTCTGGTCCAGGAGGTTTTCAGTCTTTGTTCTGATGGGCTGCGGGGCCAGCAACATGCTATTGGCAGCAGTGGGGGCCCCTCGCGCCTTGAGCAACCTGCAGCCAAAGCCACCACAGGGCAGGACGCTGTCAGCAACGCTGCAGTGATGGGTGGGTGTGGAGATGTCAATCGGCGGCTGCTCACTGCACATCAAGCACAGCCGCTGGCAGCTCTATGCAGGGAACTGTTTTCTGCTGGACAAGCTGGGTGAATACACTACCTCATGCTCAGAATGGCAAAGCAGGAGTTCCTGAGCAGCAAGCACCCGCACAAGGGTAGCACAAGGGACTCGATCTGATGCTCCAGTAAGTAGGTGGGTGCCAGACAACCACCAATAAGTTCCTTGGCTGGACTATTATTTTAAAAGAACAGAAATACCGTATCTGAGGTCTCCACCAGATTTTGTACCCAGGGGCCTCCACCACACGTAATCCGGCCCTGGGAGCAGGCCAACAAATCCTAAAGGCTTGGAAAGCAAGATATAATCAATGTGAGCATGCTAACCTATCCAAATCAGCTAATACCTGAGACTGGGTAAAAGTAACACCTAAGCAGGGGCAGACTAGCCATAGGGCATACCATGAAACTGCCCGGTATGCCACCACACACCCAGCACTGGCCGGCTGCTGAGGCTCCGGCTTCTTGCAGTGGGCCAGGTCAACTGTGGGCAACCCTGAGTATCTAGATACTGGGGGGGGGGGTTCTCGCAGCAGCTACCATTTACACGGCCCAAGGCTAGAAGCCGAAGTATCGTGCAGTCGGTCATTGCAGGAGAGGTTGCGGCCTTCCTATGACTTCCAGACAGTGTCACCATAAGAGTCCCAACTCTGTTAGAACTCTCAAGCTGCTGCTGTATTGCCGCCCAGACATCATATGTCCCCTGCACATAGCCTCAGACCGCGGGCAAGCAGCCCTGGTTCATCAGCATTCCTCGGCTCGCGACGGTGGCGGCAGCATCCCAGGGCTTCCAGCGGCGGCATCGGCGGCATCCCCGACTTCCAGCAGCGGCATCCCTGGCTCCCAGAGGTTGCATCCCTGGGCTTCAAGCGGCTGTGGCTGCATCCCCACTTCCAGTTGGCGGTAGGACAGCGAGGTGAGTGGGGGTTGGGAGTGGGGGAATTCTGACACTCAGCATGTTATTGGTAGGAATTCTGACACCCAGCATATTATGGGGGGGGGGGGGTTCTGCCACTCAGCATATTATGGGGGGGGGGGAATTCTGCCACTCTGCATGTTATGGGGGGATTCTGCAACTCAGCATGTTATGGAGGGGGATTCTGCTACTCAGCATAGTATGGGGTGGCTCGGCCACTTAGCTTGTTATAGGGGTATTCTGCCACTCAGCATGTTATGGGAGATTTTGCCACACATGTGTGTGTGGAGGTGGGTGAGGATACAAGGGGTTAAATGCACATGAGCAGACAGGGCAGGATTATGAGGGGGCGCAAGGGGCTCACACCTCAGGGCCTCCACCACTAGCCCTGCAAAGGGGGCCTCCACCAATTTTTGGGTTATGGGCTGGTTCAGGAGGCTTTTTAGTCTTTGGTCTGATGAGCCGCCGGGACAGCAACAAGCTATCGGTTTAATAGCATGTGTTCCAATTATATATTCTCAGTTGTATCATAGCCCATGAAACAAAACAAACATTAACACATAGCACAATACTGTATGTAATATGGATCAGCCTATTTATTGTTGTTAAAACCACTCACACTAAAAACTTCTTGGTTGAAGCATAAAAGCATGTAACTGATGATGGGTCGCTCTAAACCAGATAGCGCACTCCACGACCACTGTCTAACTAGTCATACAGTATACTGTATAGTTACCAGAGGATGGTGGTTTTCCTCTCCTGGGCTGTGGGTGACGATTCTCTGTGTCAATGTTCGGAGCAGGCCTCAAACACGCACCATCACGCAACCGGCTGGTGTGTGTTTGTGGCCTGCTCCATGATGCCTCCAACTTCTTGGATATGTCCAGAGGTGGGATTCAGCAGGTCCTCCCTGGTTCTGCAGAACCAAATTGTAGCAGTTCCCAGAACCCAGGAGAGCTAGCACAAAAAGTCACAGGAGGTGATTCCCTATTCATTAAAGCACAGAATAAGAAAGCAAGATAAGTTGAGTAGTATTTTACTAAATGTGGAGGCTAATTATTTATTGATAGCGCCACTGATTGCCACTTGGGCAGCTAAGTAGAGGCGCTGACAGCATCTCAGCCGCTGCAGATAGGCCAATGGCGATATTGCTGTTTAGCATTGCTGCCCAAGTGGCGCAGCATTTCTGAGTCTGATTTTGATAACAGTAATGTCCCATGGGCGGCCTCCACTGTGCCTATGCTTTTGAAGGTTGCTAGTTGTTTCTAATCATTCAGCATCAGCTTTCTGTAGTACAACCACATACAATACAGCTCAGACCCAAAGTTTTATAATTTTGTTTTTTATTATTAACATATCTGAACACCTTTTTGCCCTTTTACTCATTTTTCCTGTCTATGGCTTGGCTAACTCTATTTTGGTTATTTTTTATTTGATGTTGGCAGCTATTGATTGGGGCTAGTAGGTACTTTTTAGGTATGCTTTAGCTGGGTCCTCATATCTCTTCGCTGTTCCTATTGCAGCAATCCTATCCCAGTTTCTGTCACTTACCTGAGAAAATTAATCATTCGTGCCTGCCTGGCAAAGCCAGTCTGGGTCCCTTCGGCAGTGTCTGTAGGCATGTCTGTGACTTCAGGCACCAGTAGCGTTTCCTCTGGCTCCTCCATTCGATGGAGTATTCAGATATTATGCAAAAGATTAGCTAACGTGCAGAGGATAATTTTGGACACCCACTTTGTAGAGCATCTCCCCTCCTGGCAAGGCCAAATATAGGTCAACAATGCATCTGGTCTTGCCGTGAGCTGCATTGTAGCGTATTTCAGCTGTGGTATGTGGGTTCTGTATGGGGGTCATAAGCAATGTCCTCTGGTTTTGTCCCTTATCATCTAAATATAAACAAACACATGGGTTAATGTTGTTTACACCAGAAATGCAGACTCCAACCTGGTTTATTGCATTTTACCTTCACTTTAACCTCCCCCTAGTTCTGCTGGTCAACTGTTTCTAGGTCTTACACGTACTTACCTAGTAGCCATCCTGGAGGCATTTCATTGTTCTTAAATTTCCGGCACAGGGCAGATTGGTGCAACACATATGAGCCATGGCAGGATCCAGGAAGCCCAACCTCACAGCATGCAGCCGCATTTCATGATCACACACAACCATTACATTAATCAAATGGAAGCTCTTCTGGTTGCGGTGGTGGAGCTCTTGTGCTCGAGAGGGGAGGAAGGGAATATGGGTCTCATCAATGCAGCCAACATTTGGGATTTTTGCCATATTATAGAAAGCCAGGTTGATGTTTTGCACCTCTCCATCATCGGCCACAAACTGTATGTAGGTAGGGATGAGGTTACAGATGGCCAGGACGACCTCATGAAAGATGTGGCTCATGGTAGACTGGCTAATAGAGCAGCAATGGCCTGGAAGGTTCCCCCTCGCAAGTATGTTTAAGGAGGCAGTGCTGGGCTCAATTTTGTTCCAGATTTGGTGGTACAGTGCCAAAAGTGCAGCTCGATTCAGCCGGAAGTGGCTGTGGATTTGTTCATCACTCAAATCCTTCACAGCCAATCGGGTGTTAAACACTGAGTCGGGTCAGAGTTGCACCACTGTGGCTTCCTCATTCTACCTCTCCTCCTCAGCAGCACCCACACAATTTATCCATACACCAAACATCACACCAAAATCTGGCTCTGCACTGCACTTCTTTACCACTGCAACTATAAATGCACTAAATAACAAGCACACACACACGCCCAATGCATACCACCAAAAAACCTGCAAACACACACACTCTTACTCAAACAAGTGAAACTCACATGCATCTCACCACTTAACCAGATGCATTGTTGAAACCAAAAACAGCCTGAGGAATGTACGTTACTTTTACATTTGGTCAGGCCAAGAGGGAGATGCTAGACAGCCCAGAAAAGGTGTCCAATACAATACTGCCTTGCAGTGTGCTACACAATTGGGTCGATTCAAAGAAACATGTTACAGCTTTGATTTTGGTGCCGATCATCCTATTTTTCCCGAACGTTCGTGCGCTCGTATGAACTTGCGAGTGATTCTATAAGCTAATACGTTTCTATCCTAAAATGTACGTCCGTTCGTATGGCAGTTCGCGAATCAGACCTATGTCAGTTTCCATCCTGAATTTTCCGTTTCATTTCTCAGGTTGCAACATTGGTTTTGCCCTTTTTCCTTTTTTGTCTGGACGTAAATCCTTCTGATCTTGCGGCTGCGCACTACAAACTTACCTCATTAAAGTGCATTCTAAATATTTGGTCTTTTATTTTTCTTTATTTCATTCATTTTGTAGTAACCAACCATTAATGAATGCATTTGCATAAGTAAATCTTACTTTGTTTTATTTTTAGTTAACTTGCATTTTTTACTTGTGGATTTAATTTTAATATTTTGGCTTCAAATGGTACAACTTAAAATTTTTTGTGTGGTTACCCACACCCTCTACATACAGATTGCTCTCAAAAATTAAAAAACACCCAGCAACTTCTGCATGTTATGAGCCTAGAAACAGCCAAGATGGCGGGTCAGGTATTATCGGGCAGCCTGCAAACAGAAAGGGCCTTGTGACTGTGTTGCTCTGCATTCTTTGATTTCTGACCTTTCCGTGCCCCCAGCTCTGCTGTGTCTGTGCAAAATACAGCAGTAACCCACATCCTGCACTTTATCCCGCTCTCCTCTCCTCAGTAAGTGTGATGCATCTGACCAAAGATGAGCTAAAATAATTAAACAAAGCAAAGGTAAACAACTACACCAATAAATTCAAATTAAAAATATTATTCTAGTACATCAATTTAAAAATAAATAACAAAGGACATAAGTTTCTTTAAATAACGCAAATATATGGATGTATTGCAAAATAAAGGTTTACATGCAAAGGACTAATTAAGGTCCACATTAAAATGCTTTTATAAGGCATACATGAAATGTATTGAATCAGGTATGCATTGCCATACAATTTATGGCCTCGGCCATGCTGATACATGCAGTTCATTGGAGCTCAAGACGCGCAGACTCCTCCACATAGCCAAAAAACCTGTTCAAGAACAGCAATCCGACTGCTAAAAGGTGTCGGCAGTGGCTTTCTTTTAAAACGGATTTAGAGGTTGGAAAACTGCTCTCTGAATTACACGTAAACACATCCGATTATCCTAAGTTTTAGGTTTTGATCCTAAGTTTTAGGTTTTGATCCTACAATTTAGAAACGAACTTCCGATGATCGTAAGAGCATATACGAAATCGTACGTAGGCTTGTGCGAGTCGGAAATGGCCAAAAAAACAGGAAAAAATGACTAACACCCACCCAAACTTACGATTCTCGATCCGAAATCAATTAACTTTTGCATTTTGAATCGAGGGGAATGTCTACTTACCCCAGCAGATGGAAGAGCACAAGGAAACGCAAATGATGTCACAAAGCACAGACCTGTCCACAGACTCTGCACACCAAACACAGACTGGCTCTGCCTGGGGAACAACAGTAGTGGTCATCACACACACAGCACCACTGCAAATGCAATAGTGATTTGAGTGCAGCATTGCCGCATGTTCACCATCTTCCTGCTCCATGTTAGCTGACCAAAGTAAAACACTGCACAGGTGTGTGGGAAGAGGTCAATGCCAGCTGCTCCGCATTAGTGGCCGTTTCCTGCTTATTACATCTGCCTCCTCCTTGCCTTCAGCCAATGGGAAACGCAAATTTGTTTTTGGTATTTTCTGCTGTTTACACGCTGCTTCCTCCTTAATGCTCTTTGATGCTGATTAATGCTATTTTTTGTGTTTTTGAGAAACCGTTACAGCATGCTGCTGTGCACTATTGGTCATTTGCTAGGTCCACACTATCCAGACAACTCCCTAGCATTTAGTTGTTTAGCATCTCCGGCCATGCCCTGCACCTGAATGGTACAGCAGTTCCATAAATTTGAAGAAAAATCACCATCTTACTGATGTGGCTTAGAGTGAGGACACATCTGTTTGTTGGTCAGGCAGCTGCTTAATGGAAGAATGGCACCTACTAGGCATCCTTTATGTCTACTTGTCCAATTCCCTGTGAGCCATTGCCGCAGAGTATTGACTCATGGCTGTGACCTTGCTAATGGCAGATGCAGGGTGTGGCGTATGCGGTAGGGGAGCACACAACAGGGCTTTACTAAGTTCTGTTGCTGCTGCTGATGTGTCTCCAACTTCTACTGGGCAACCTAGTGTTGGTGCCAGGCATACCCAGCACCCCACAGTTGCTGAGCATGAGCCACCCAGCACCCCACAGTTGCTGAGCATGAGCCACATATATCTGCCGCAGGTGTGTTTGAGGGGTACAAGAAACCGGCTGCAAAGCGCGAGCCAGAGTTCAATCTGGCAGATAACATCGAGCTGGTCAAGCTCACCCTTGCCAAATGGTCACTCTTGTATGGGCCACAGATTTGTGTCCTTAGCAAGACCAGCTGAGCAGACTAGGGTCTGGGATGGGATTGTTGAGACTCTCAATTGCACCACTGCACATCAGCACATCACTGCAGCAGCCAAAGATTGATACAACACACAGTAATAGCGGAGCCTAAATGACAGTGTTCTAAGCAATCACAGCACTGCAATTTGGATTGATTAATGAGAACGCTAGGTATTGCTATTATTAAACGCAAGACAGACATGCTGCATTTAACAAAGAAAGAGCGCAGCATAGGATGACAGCCAGTGCTATAGAAGAACACCTGAAACTTGGCACTCAGTTAACTATTTAACATAAAACACAGCGCCAGCAAGGGCGCTGTCAAACTTGTCGGTAAGGCACACAGCGCCAGTTGCAATATAAAAGAAGCCTGTAAAAGAGCCGGAGGGAAGAGGCACACAATGAAACCACATGGAATGACATTGGGGACACACAGAAGCACTGCCATTTGATGGCAGGCACAAAAACGCAATTTTGCTGAAAAAAAGTAATATAATCAAGTTGAAAGACATCCCAAGCAGGCCAGGGATGCCCTGTCAGTTGATTGTGGCAAAAAAATGGAAAAACACTAACTTTCTAGAAACTCTCTAGGAAGTGTATGGGAGAAAGACACTGAGTCCCTTATATGATGTGGCTCTCTACAAACATCAGGCAGTACCTATAATTAGAATGCTAACTCATGCTATGAGAGGTGCTAACTATTTTTGGAATCATAAATATGGTTTTCTTGTGGAGCGCCAGAGAAACACCCACCGCTTTGTGGCGCTAGTGTTTCTTAAACCGGACCTTCACCCTGAATAAGATCCTATGTTATATGTTTCTGCCACCCTGTACATACAGATTGCCCACATTAAAATCATCCTATCTGCACCTAATGTGTATTCTGAGCCTTTAAACATCCAAGATGGCGGCTCATGGAGCATCAGGCAGCCTGCAGACAGGAAGTATCTTCTGACTATGCAGCTCCGCATTCTAGGATTGCTGTCCTTTTCTGACCCCAGCTCAATACCAGTAATGTCATTCTATTAAGGAGGATTAAATACATCTTAAAATAATCTCACCTTTTAGATTAATTAATTAGTGATAAAATATGCAATTCATTAATATCAATATTTGCTAATAAAACAATTACCATCAAAATCCACATTTAATCCACGAGGTGTCAATCTCCACTTGGATTCAAGCTGTGATACACTGCGTGCATTCTTAGTTCCCCTCCAACTAGAAGTTATTATATAAATACCTTCAAACCATAAACTGCTAGGGTCTGATTTATGTAAATTGTTATAATTCAAGGACAGTCTATACGTTTCTACCCCTTTTTTAATATTATAAAAATGTTCTCTTGGTCATATTTTTAATGTGCTTGCGGTCCTCCCTATATATTCTACAGTCCACAGGGACGTCGTATTAATTATACAACATTTACGGAATTACAGGTAATAAACCGTTTTAGCTTCCATTCGGTTTTATTTGCATGTTGGATACCCCCTCTTGGTTTCATTTCGAAACTTTATTGAAAAATATTTTTTTAGCATTTAATTTCCTTATGAATAATTTGAAATCAACATATGTTTGAAAAGGGTCAAGGTCTACTGTATATGCAGGGCAAATTTGAGATCCAAATCTAATCAATTTCACAGATTTTAGGATCTTTGGATGAGAGGTTATAAATACCTTCCCCCTTCGTCCCCTCCTCTTTAATTATTGAGGGGCTAGTATCTTCCAACCTTTTTTCATCCTCTCCTACCTCTTCTCGATTTTTCCCTGATCTTCTTTCTTTCTTTCTTTCTTTCTTCCACCTCTCCTCCACACCCTAGAACTGCTGGGCTCACCCTGTTTGGGTCCCCCCCCCCAAAATACTCTGTTGCTGTAGTTCGGGTGTAGTTTCCTCTGCCCACCTCTCTTTTTGTAAAAGGGGAATTCATAGTGTCTCTTGCTGGAGTGCACTGATTTGGGAGGAGTGTATTGATTTGGGCATACAAATGAGGGGTGTGGTTGATTATATATTATTTCAGAAAGTGAATGATGCCGTAGCTTAGTCCAACCTTTATCCCTAGATGTAGTATCACATTTTCCTGATGGTACTGATTACCTCTATTATTACCTGTTGGACCTCCTCCCTCCTTTTTATAGCATTAGAGGTTTTATACCCCCCTCTCTCTTAGCAATTTTTTTATCTACACCTAAGCATTTTATAATTTTTACAGGCGAGGTACATAATTTTTCCAATAGTGTAAGGATTTTTTTTTTATGTAGCTGTCCCATGTGCCTCTCTTGTATTTCCTGCAGGGTAGGTTCTTTAGCAGAGCTCCAAATCTCCTTTCAATTTTGATCCTTCAGGGCCACACAAAAAAGTGGTATAAAAAAGCCATTCTGTCCCTTGTTGCTCTCAGCATGAGTGAGCATGACAAACTACAATGGTCTTGCAGCTGTCTCTGTCCACGTCACAGCATGTTTCCTTAATCCCTCCCTCCTCGGTGCTATAGAATACAGTTTTTTTTTTTTTTACTATAGCAGTAACACCGGTGCCCTCAGCAGTTTGCTGCCCTAGGCCTAGGGCTATATAATGAGAAATATATCCTTAGTTGAAGGTGCTAGTTTTGACCTTGTTTTCGTCCTCCCTTTCATCATACTGCTTTGAAGAAGAAATAGCAGTTTGTTTCTAAATTTACAGTGCGAATACTGGAACTCTCTTATCTACTAGTTATAGAGCTGTATTTGGCGGTGTTCAATTTATAGTTTACATTTTAACCATTTTTATGGTGTTCTGTGTAGGGAAATTCTCAGTACCACAGAGTTGCAACTGGAACATTACAGGCCTGCTGGAAAGCATAGATCACTCTCTCTAGCTAATGATGATACACTTCAGTTGGGGTTTGCAGCCGCTTTCTGGTTGTATCAAAGACTATAAATACAGGACAGACTTCCTGTATGCTAGGAGAACTGAGCACAAGGCTAGCTTCCAGGAACTGTGCTGCTGCCACCTGCATACACAGCCTCACAGTGGAGCCTGGATCACTTCACAGACTACTACTCCATTTACCTGTATGTCCAGCTGCTGTGTGCCCCATGGAGAGCGGCACTGCATGTCTGATCGACTCCCGCGTGTCAAGAGCAGATCATCTCTTCAAGATCATGGGCCCCTGTAGCTTTCACCCTGTGCCAACTTTCTCCTGGATGTATTTAGCTATATATAGAAATGAATCATATACAGTATAACACAATGAAAGGCCCAGCTGGGGCTTTAGTTAGTCATAATACCTGTATATATATATACAGGTATTATGACTAACTAAAGCCCCAGCTGGGCCTTTCATTGTGTTATACTGTATATGATTCATTTCTATTGCCAAGTTAAGTTGCCTTTATTGCATAAAGTTCATAGTATTCTTATACTTCACTGTGTCAGTAAGTGACTTAGGTTAATGCGTGCCGGGAGCAGTAGTCCCTCCAATTCTGGGTGGAGGCACTTGCTCACAAAACATATAACCCACTCTTTCACTTAGCGAAGGCTCAGTCTATTTTGTTACCAACAGGTTAGCGCCATAGCCTGTCTTGAGTGGGATGTTTATCATGACCCCCCCAAAACAGCCCTACATATGCAAAAGGGGTGTCAACGATAACAGGCGTCTTGGGTGGCTTTTACTGATACAAAACAATAAGTGGCATTTAATATAAATAGATATATAAGTGGCAAAAACAAAACAATAAGTGGCATTTAATATAAATAGATATATAGATATAAAGGCCTTGAAAGAGGTCACAGGAGAATGGCCAGGCTGACTCTGTAGCTCTGATAACCTCTTTTTACAACCAACGTGTGCCAATCAGCAGCAAAAAGATGTTTATTGTTAATGTGTTTAGTTCATTTTCTATCTCTGCTATGGTCATAAACATTTTTCGGCACAGAATGAATCAGTGTTTAAGGAGCTTGTGTTGTTCAACATCCTGTTATATAGAAGGCTAAAAAAAAGCCATAAGCGTAAAACAGGAAAAACATTGAATAAAACATCTTCTTTTGATAGAAGACCTTGTTACACTCAGACATATTTGGTATTTTCCGAGACTTAGCCTTGGGAGGGAAAAGCATCATTTGTAAAAGAGCCGACCATTATAGAGATCTTATTTTTCCGGACCCAATGACTGCACAGCTTAGTCTCTTCGGTAGTAATTATTTCTTTTCAATGAACTGGGGGTCAGGTCCCGCTCCCCACTTATATTAGTCATCTCCTGACTATTCTGTGGCTTATTGTTCTTCCTCCAGTCTCCAACCTCCACAATCTTACATCTTCTTCTTATTTTATCTTACCTCTGGGCACTTTGTTACACACTCTTTCAACTTTTGTCGGAGTAAAAAATTCTGAGCTCAGGGTTTACGGCTAGGAAAATACACTTGCCCTACTTCAGCAGAGTGTGGCTCTTTGTTTTTCTAATTAATATTCAAATTTCTTTGCTTAATACTCCATTGACCCCTGGTAATGTGCTGACATTTACAGGTTCATTTCACTGGATTTGAGATGCAATGTAAGGAGCCTGGCATAAAGGAACTCAACAGGTAAAAAAATAAACAAAACATACATAACAATACAAAAGTGCCTCCACTGGGGATATGAACCATGCCAGACCACGGCCCGTGGTCATGTTGCTGCCTCCTTGCTTCTGCCAGTCATCAGTCACAATGACTGGCCATGCCCGCTCGATTCATTTCAATTTAGGGGTGCATGCCAAGGGCTGGCACACCCCCTCTATTATAGTGAATTCAGCGGGCATGGTCAGTCATCAGGACCAAAGTGTTTGAATTCTGGGCCATGGGGATGGTGGGAACAAGATCGCCGATGAAGGTAGGATCTTGCATCTTGTCAAACTACTGTGATTCAACTGCAGGTGTAGGTGAGTAAGGCTGTTTATTGTGTACATTTGCCTGTACAGGGGGCTGTGTAGATTACAGTAAGATTTTTAAACTGATATCTATGGATAGACTTGCAGCCAAGGGTGTTTGACATAAACATGGTAAAGCAATTTTACACAATCCCTCCTTATTATTACAATTACTGACTTCAATTCCTACTGTGAGTGGCTAAACCATGAGCCGCTGCTGTACAACATAGGATATGCTGCTCCATCATAGTAAAATAATGTGACTTTTCTATATAAAATAAGATAATAAAAACAGAGCACCATACTTGTAATGAAATAACATATCAAAGTCCCAAACTCAGCTGTGTTAAATTTTACGGAGGTGGAGTATAACGTTACATTTAACACCGTCGTGGATTCTCTTCTCTAGTTGTGAGAAAACTCACCGGACACAGATGGCTACAATTTACTATAGCCTCACTGTACTTTTCAGTGGCAGCCTTTGGGGTGTTCTAAGTGTGGGGACATCTTGTAAGGGGCTCCATACTGATGTTATGGGGCTGAAAGGTGTCACAATGGTATTGATTGTTATTTGTAAAGTTATTGCTGTGTGTTCTGTTATTATATAAGAAAATGTATTTTATCTGTGACTGTAAATTATACTATTGATATACAGTAAAAGTCAGGTGACTCGGATACAATAACAAGGGGTGGCTGAGACTTCCTGGGTGAGAGGTGGATAAGGCTGCAGCCTTGAGGTCCTTAGCTAAGGGAAGCATGACATATATCATTAAGTGTGAATGGGTGCAACAATGCATTTATAATTCCTCCTGGCCATATTATATCACCATCATTTTAGCCAAGTACTCAGTACAGAAAATAGACAATTGTTGGTGGCCTAAGGAGCAACTGACCTGCCGCACACCAAGCACCAAGCAAAGAGAGACTAAACTAAATGGGAGAACCTCTTGGCCTATACAATTTCAATGACACCCCGCTGTGAACAGAAGAAAGAAGGACCCAAATGACTTAATCCAGTTGTGTAAACTGAAATCTAAATCAGAAGAAAAGGATGCCAGCAATGGTGACAAGCTGCTCTGAGCAGAAAAGGGGTGATACTGTAAATTAGAATATAATAAGAAATCTTTAGTGCAAAGCAAATGCGGGGGTGGGGGGTGGAACTGTAATAATACTTTGTAACCCGTAAATTGAAGGATTTTTTTTAATTGCTTCAGATAAAGGGAAAAGGTGAACTTTAATAAAGAGAAACAGCTGTTCTTTAATAGCTTTCTAAATGTCTTTACTTTCGCCTGTTACAGTGATAGCTTAGACAGAAGTGAATAGCACTGTCTTGCTCTTTCTGCCAGTGATGCTGGGCGGTTTAGAAACATGAAAGCGCACATACAAGTTTAAAACACACTGCCAGGGCCGAAGGGTATAGCAAGCCTAAAGTTCTGATTATGAGCAACAGGTTGGAGGAAAATTTACATGAGGCTGTCCAACCTGTTAGGAGTATGATCCAGCCACCTGTGTTTTAGGGGGCAGTGTGGTGTATGCACACTGCAGCCTACTGTTCAGCTATATGTCTGTAGCTCTCCATGCCTACTGACACCACTGACTACAATGATGACCAGTGGCAGCAACTTGTTACAGGCAAGATAAGCAGACTAACGTGTGTGGTGGTGAGGAAGTGTTGAGGAACAGGCTGGAGAGAGAAGAAGGCACGGTCTATAAGGAGCATAAAGAGAATGGAGACATGCTCACATTAGAGACCACTATTTTATCGTTTTATGAAAGTGACACCCTCTTCATATAGCATAATTTACTGGCCTTTTCCTTGGATGGAAGACTGGAAAATGTAGCACACCTTAGCAGCCAGCCTCCTTTAAAAAGAGGTGTTGCTGACAGTATTTTGCACCTTCATGCTCCCCATGGAAAGAAGTACTCACAAGACAAATCTGAGTTGCACCTGTGATTTCGCAGGTGCTGAAGGTAAACCTGCCCAGCATAAATAAGCTTCCACTTGGCATCTACCTGGGTTTAGGTCTTCTTTAATTAAAGGTTCAGTAAAGGCAGACGAAAAAAGTCTGCTTGCTGCCTGTTACGGAGTGATTGGGTGGGATTTTGCATACTGCCAGTCATTAGGGCCTTATTCATAAAGGGATAGCGTCAGGTAGTGCCTTGTAAATGACAGGTAGCGACAGGTAGCGGCAGGTGAACACTGGCCACTGCACGCAATTACACATTTATCAAGCAGATTATGTTGAGCGACTGGGATAACGCCATGTAGCGTCTGATTCATCACTATCCCAGCCTCAGCGTACAGCGCCGGCGTTCAGCCTTGCAGAGTGCCATGTCTTACCTCATGCTACCTGGCGCTCTCCCATACATTTCAATGGACATTCTTTTATTTCTCTTTAAACAGGGGGGTTTTATTAATTATTTTTTTTTTATTCTCAAATAATGTTGTGACCTTTACTGGCCTAGAAAAAGCCATTTTTGAAAATATTTTTCAGTTTTTATATATTTCTGCAGAATTGACATTACAGGTCTGGCATTAATGTGTTCATGTTACAATGTAATTACAATGTAATTCCATATGTTTTCACTTTGTTACTGGTGGATACATGTTAATAAACAGCCTTTAATCACACAGCCTCTGGCGCTCTGGGTTACAGTGAAGCATTTTTAAGCGCCGGAGGTGTGTGAGGCTGTTTTTTTGATGACTAGGGTGTGAGTCGTCGCACTGACCAGTCGCTATCATTCGCTCCCATACAGCGCTGTACTGCTCATATAGCAACTCCCCACAATGTATTTATCAATGCTGCACAGCGACTGAGTCGCTATGAACTAGCGAACCACGGCTGAGCACAGCGACTACTAGCGGGTGCTCAGAAATGCCTGCTACAGACGCTCATCTGTCGCTACCTGGCGTTAGTAATGAATCAGCCTGCCCGTGTGATTGGGGGCAATTCTACACACTGCCTGTTATTGGTTGATTCTGCATACTACCTGTTATGGTGTGATTTGGAGGGAATCTGCACACTGCCTGTTATAGGGTGATTGGTGGGATTCTGCATACTGCCTGTCATAGGGTAATTGGAGGGATATATACGCTGTCTGGTATGGGGTGACTGGGGGGTCCTACACACTGCCTGTTATGGAGTGATTGAGTGGATTTTTTGCACACTGGATGTTATGAGGAAACTGTGAATTCTACATGCTGTCTGTTATGGGGTAATTGGGGGGATTCTGCAAACTGCCTGTTTTGGGGTGATTGAGGGGATTCTGCACACTACTTGTTATAGTGTGTTTGAATGTGATTCTGCACACTGCCTGTTATGGGGGGATTGGAGTAATTCTGCACACTGCCTGGCTCAGGGTGATGGGGGGGGGGGGTTCTGCACACTACCTGTTATGAGGGTGATTGAGGGAATGTTGCACGCTGCCTGTTATGGGGTGATTTGGGGATATTCTGCATGCTATGGGGAAATTGGGGGGATTTTACACACTGCCTAATACCGGGTGATTGGGAGGGATATAGCACACTGCCTGTTACGGGGGGATTTGGGGGGTTCTGCACACTGTCGGTTATGGGGTGATTTGGGGGATTCTGTACGCTGCCTGTTATGGGGTTATTGGGGGATTATACACACTGCCTGTTGTGGGGTTTGGGGGGGGGGGTTCTGCACGCTGCCTATTACCAGGTTCTTTTGGCAGGATTACTGCCACACTACCTGCTATTGGGTTCTGGGAGGGGTTATTTCAGTACAACAATGGTTTCAGAATATTTTTTTCTTCGAAACCCTAAGTGCATATTATGCCTTCATCTAAGCTGCCAGTATTCGGACTATTAACTCTACACCTTTCACGTGACTGCAGTTTACAATGAAGCTTCCTAAATAATAGATGGTATCGTATGCACAACACCACTGTCGGCCAACCCAAACTCGCCAGAATAGTGCCCTGCCTTCCATTGGGGGATTCTATACACTGCTTGTTATTTGGTGTATGGGGGGATTTTGCACACTGTTATGGGGTGATTGGGGGGGTTCTGCATGCTGACAGTTATGGGGAAATGGTTATTGGGTCAGCTGAAAAATTGCCCTGCCCTCCTAATAGTGCAGGCGCATTACTTCCCTGTTGGGCCAACAATATTGGCTGGGTTTCACACAGTTGGATCCTGATTTGAGATAGCCCCAAACCACGGGTTTTGGTCTACTTAAAGCGAAACAAACCCCAGGAATTTGACACTGGCAGAATGCCCACAGCATGAAATCCCCCAGTTCGCCCACTACAGCTCACCTTTCAATGCTCTAACGGCACTTGTGGGCTCTCGTTCAATGAGGGCCATGTGCTGTGACTATGTCATCCGGCCCCCATAGACTTGGATAGATCTGAATGGCTGTGGTGGGAGTGCGTTCATAATGCCAGGGATGCTATGTGCACTCTCCATTTAAAGAGGAACATCGGAGCATCCGAGTTCCACTCCTTGGAGCATACTGTATCGGGATACCCCACTGTGTAAAACCCCCCAGAAGCCCAGTTTCACTCAACTTGTCCCAGAGCCCTCATTGCATCTGCACCGCATGCGAAAGCTAGTAGGTGAGGGGGATGTGCCAAACGACGCACTCGACACCCTTCGGCGCTGTTCGGCTTAGCAGTCAGCAGAGAGTGAAAGCAAGCACACTGATTGATTGATTGGGCCGCTCAGCCAATCAGCGTGCTTGTTCTCGTTCAAGTCTGCATCATGGGAGCGACAGTAAGGTGAGTGACATAGGGGCATACACACAGCAGGGCATCCCAATTTGGGATGCCCCCCGCGGAGTGTTGTTCCTCTTTAAACCAGTGAGAGCAGTCTGCCGAATGACGTAGTCACATCTCTCATTGGACGCAAGCTCATGTATGTGCCGTTGGAGCATGAAAAAGTGAGTTGTAGTGGGAGAACTGGGGGGTTTCACACTCAGGAGGACTGGGAAAAAAATTCAGCAGCCGACCCTGGAATCTTTTAGATCCCAGACTGGATGCTGGTGGGTTTTGTAGCGCTTTAAAGTGGACTACAACCCAGGATCTTGACTATCCCGGGTTTTGGCCCCTCCCCCTGTGGCATCCCAATCCTGTGTGCTATGTGAAACACCCCAGGTTTTCCAAACAAACTCACCTTTCCCCGGTCCTATGATGCATGTGCAGCTTCTCGTCCAATCATAGAAACATACCGTATTTGCCGGCGTATAAGACGACTGGGCGTATAAGATGACCCCCCAACATTTCCACTCAAAATATAGAGTTTGTTATATACTCGCCGTATAAGACTACTCCCTCTTCCGCACACCTTCCACACACCAAATAAAACATGAAAGAACATCAGATTTGCTTTAGTTTACATTTTTAGCGTGGCTTCTGGGGGGGGGGGGGGGGTTACACAGCGGGGCATCCCAGTTCAGGATACCCCGCTGTGTATAACCCCCCAGAAAGTCCAGTAAACACTTACCTTACCTGGCTTCAATGGTGCATGCGCTGCCTCTGGTCCAATGAAAGACGCTCACCGTCACTGCGTCACTTAGTTCTAATGAGAGCCACCTGTCCAATTACACAGTGACAGTGGCCGCTCTCATTGGACCAGAGACTGCGCATGCACCGTTGGACCTGGAAGAGGTGAGTGTCTTTGGGCATTGTGGGGGCTGGCCTCTGATCTTCCCCCCCGGACATTCCAAGTCGGGATGCCCCTGGGTAAGCTGCCCAGATTTACTTATTGGTCGCGGGGCAAGTGCACCCACACAGGCATGCGCGCGGGAGCCCCACGGCCGAACTGGACAAAAGATGTTTTCTTGGTTTCTGCAGTCATGGACGGCCACCTCCCCAGTTTGGCCATGGGGCTCCCGCGCGCATGCCCGGCTACCAACAAGTAAATCTGGCCAGCTGGCATCCTTCCCCAGGGGCATTCTGCACGGGCACCGATCAAATTCCTCCACCAGCAACCCCACCCCTGGTTTCTGCAGTCATGGACGATGCACGCTTGGTGCCTGTGACCAAATCACAGATGATGGGGGGGTGGCACTGAGGAGTTTGATCGGCGCCCATGTGGGATGCCCCTGGGGAAGGACGCCAGCTGGCCATGCGGGTATGCGTGCTGGAGCCCCACGGCCAAACTGGGAAAAAAAAGTTTTCATGGTTTCTGTACACACACACACTCTCATGACAAAATCATCATCTATTATGCATTTTTTTTAAAATATTTAACTAAATATATTTATATTCCCTCCTTACCTTTTCCTCCGCGGTCCTCAGGTCTCTGCTGCAGTCACGAGTCTGAATCAGCCCTGGTCACAAGCTTGAATCAGCAGGTGGGCGGAGCCTAATTGCCTCTCTCTAGTCCCGCGCTGGCATTTCTTCCTGGAGGGGGCGGGCACCGAAGCAGCTGATTGGAGGGGAGGCGGTAAGGGCGGGCGGCTTCAGAGATTAGCATGGAGACCCCGGGCACGCACGTGAGAGCCCCTTGACAGGTGATCGGGGGGGGGGGGTTAATGGGCGGCAGGGTGCCGATCGGCGCAGTGGGGGACACGTGCGCGGGTGCCCGCGACCTAATTATAGGTGATTGGGGGGGCGAGCGAGCGGCGCTGCTGGTGGAGGAGTCCCAAATTGCGGCAAATACGGTCCTGGTAAGTCGTCTTGTACGCCGGCAAATACGGTAGATAGAAACATAGAAGGTTGATGGCAGAAGGAGACCATATGGTCCATCTAGTCTGCCCTTATGTGTACACTGTATGTACTCTTTATCTTAGGATAGATGTGTGCTTATCCCAGGCATGTTTAAATTCAGTGACTGTTGATTTTTCAACTACCTCTGCTGGAAGTTTGTTCCAAGCATCTACTACTTTATAATGTCTTTTTGCAGGTAAGGTCTCCAGAACTGCACACAGTATTCTGTGGCCTTACCAGGGCTCTATACAGCGGCATCACAACCTCCCTCTTCCTACTGGTGATGCCTCGAGCTATGCAGCTGAGCATCCTGCTTGCTTTTCCCACTGCCTGGCTACACTGTCCACTCATCTTGCAGCTATCAGTAATCAGTACCCCTAAATCTCTCTCCTCTGAGGTCCTGGCTAACACAGTGCTGCCCATACGGTACTCAGAGCAGGGATTCCTTCTACCCAAGTGCATGATTTTACATTTAGAGACATTAAACTCTAGTTTCCACAGTTTTGACCATCTATCCAGTAAAGCTAAATCATTTTCCATGTTGCAGACACCTCCCGGAATATCCACCCTATTACTAACCTTTGTATCATCAGCAAACAGACAACCTTTTCCTACCAAGCCTTCTCCTATGTCACCTACACATATATTAAAAAGAATGGGGCACAGGACAGAGCCTTGCGGCACACCACTTGTAACTCACCTTTGTTCAGATTGCACACCATTTACAACAACACTCTGATACCGATCCCTCAGCCAACTGGAAATCCACTGAACTATCCAGGGACTGAGTCCTACCTTCAATAACTTATCTATGAGCTCCTTATGTGGTACAGTGTCAAAGGCTTTGCTAAAATCCAGATATCCACAGCACCACCTTCATCTAACACTTTAGTGACATTGTCAAAGAAATCAATAAGATTGGTCTGACATGATCTGCCATCAGTAAAGCCGTGCTGTTTTAGGTCCAATAGGTCATTTATTTTTAGATGGGAAATTATCTGTTTTTTTGAGAGAGTTTCCATTAGTTTGACCACAATAGATGTTAAACTAACTGGCCTGTAATTACTGGCTTCTTCTCTACTCCCCTTCTTATGGATTGGTACGCCATTGGCCATTCTCCAATCATCTGGAACCTCACCAGTTTAAAGGGAATGGTTAAGTAAATCAGTCAGTGCTGCATCCCTGCTACCCTCTGACAGGGTGCGTGCCCGCACTGGCCATTCACTATTACCTGGCTCACGTACATGCCCTGCTAAAGGAATAGCAGGGAGAAGGTGAGTATTGACCTGGGGAGTTTCACACACGACGGCCGTGGGTTTAAGTCCACTTTAAGGTAGGTTAGGTAGCCTAGCGGGTGGATGTATTGGTATGGATGTAGATTCTTAGGTGAGTGGGCAGGTAGGTCAGCTGGTGAGTGGGTAGGTTGGTAGACAGGTGAGTTGGCAGGCAGGTAGAATGGTGGGATAGATAAGTCAATAGGGATGGGCCAGGAATCAACACAAGTCACTTTAATGATGTCTTTTACTTACTGTACCTCCTTGCCTGTTGCTCATCCACTCGATCCAGCTGCCGCTGTCCCTGCCGATTCTTCGCGTCTTCCGCGTCAGCTTTGCCTGTCACTTGCTTCTCCCTCCTCATCGCACACACTTCCTCTCGCTCCGTTTCGCACTGCACCTTCAGAAGCAGAAAGGTTAGCTGTGCTCCGGGGCTGGATCGGGGGGTGGGAACAATGCTGCTCCTTCTTGTTCTGCGGCGGCCGTGGCACCTGCATGCATTAGAAACACAGACGTGCATGCTCCTCCGCTGACGCCGCTCACAGGCGTCCCAGAGACCACCCGGACCAGGAGTATACCCCCAGAGGTTGGTGGAGGCCCCCCTCTTGCAGGAAAAGTGGTGGAGGCCCTGCCCATAATCCGGCACTGTATGTAGGCCCGGACTAGCGGCTAGATGGACCAGATGGATGCTAATATAAAAAAAATAGATGGAAAGAAACAAGGAAGAACAAAATAATAGAATAAAGGCTTAGGGTTAGGGGATTTTGAAGTGTGAAAGGGAAGTCTTTCATTTGACAATCTACTGTAACAGTACCTCTTGTGAAATCCCAGGTTTTGGGACCATTTTTAAAGTCTACCTTCAGGCCAAATGGTTATATAAAGAGCCAAAAAACAGTCAAACACAATGGAACACTGATTTTTTTTTAAGACATATGGTATCCTTTGCTGGAAGGCTTTGCTTTGTGTACCATGATGGAATATAACATTATTTTCAATGTATTCATATAGGGAGACATTAGATGACCCTGCTTGGTAAAAGTATAGAGAAATGATCTGGGGGGATTTGAATGAGACATACTTGAGTGACGGGGAGGGTGGGGGCTTGGTGAGGTTTATGATGTGTGGTTGTAAAGTATATTGAAGCTGGTGTTTGGAACTGCTGATTAATGTGTCTGGAACATCTGTCTACAGTTGTATTGTTACACATCTAAATGTGAAAACTCAATTAACTGCTTCTGTTAAAAAAAAAAAAATGTCTGATCCGTGGGTGTCATCAGAGCTAGAACATTGGGGGAGGCTTGACGAAACTTTTCAACAGAAAGCATTAACAAAGAAACAAAGCAGAAGTTGCTGGACTTGCTTTTCTGAAGATGTTCATCAACTGAATTGAAATTGAAATTAAATGTTAAAGCCTGGTATTTAATTAGTTTACTAGGGTGTTCAAGGTGTTGTTATTTTGGCTGCTGTTTATTGGTTTATTTACTTTGGTTATTCAATAGTGTGCGTGTATATTAGTGCTGCATTTTTGTCATGTTGTTTCTGATATATATGTCTCATTTAACCCTTTAAATGCCAAGCAGGTGAAATTCACATGGTTGCTACTCCTAATGTTAAATGCCAACCACATGAATTTCATGGACCTGGCATTTGCGACCCCCAAAAAATGAACACTAACCTTTTTCCGGGATCCACCCAGCCTCTGCCCTGCATGGCGGCTTTTGATAGCTAGCTCGGAGGGGCCTTTTATACCAGCAAGTTATACAACGTCATCTCAGTCACTATAAAAGGTTCCTCCCAGCGGTGAATGTAAAGGTTCCTCCCAGCGGTGAATGTAAGAGCATAAGCCGGAGTAATCGGCAGAAGCAGGGTGCGGTGCCAGGGGACTCTGATCCTCTGCCCTCAGACCTGGCTTCCGCCAACCCCTTCTGGTTGTCAGAAGAAGCGTCAGAGGGTGTGGGACAAGTAGAAAAATAAATAAATAAAGGATTTTTTCTGTGTGTATTTTTTAAATTTAACACTTTGTGGACTAGTAAGGTGTCCTTGGGACCCCTATACCGGTTCAAAGCGCAGGAGGGGTTGGCAAATCACCTGCCAGCAAGCGGGTGACTTGCCATAACCACCGACCCCATTACCTATGTCCCCAAAACCCAGGGTGGTGCAGAAGACCTTGAGGCCTATTTGGGCTATGCAGGCTAGTAGCCGTCAGGACCAGGGGCTGGCCACTCAGTCTCCGCCCCCTGGTCTACCAGTCTCCATAGCTGGTGCCTGGGCTGTTTTTACTGGGAAGGGAGGACTCCACTCCGCTTAAAAAAAAAAACATTATTAAAGGATTAACCCTTTTTTTTTTTTTAAAAAGTGTGGGTTCTCCCTGGAGAGAATTTTTTTTCTTTTAATGTTTAAGGGTTTAACCCTTGATGCTCATAGTTGTATTTTATTTTAAAATGCTATAAGTGATATAATTGCAAATCGGGAGTAATGGGGCTTTTACACGCAATATAATTTTTCTTGAAAAACCTACATTTTTTATTTTAAAACGTGACAAAACGTAATAAATATAATTAGAAAATATAATAACATCTCACTTAAAAATATTAAGAAAACATTGATAAAATACAAACAAGACATTTCATGTTAAAGCTCAAACTCTGCTGAATAAAACAATATATAACGTTCCTGCACATCCCTGGAATTTTTGCAAAAATCACAGTTAAACATACATAGTGCAAAATGATAAAAAATAGCCTGGGAACAGAAGGTGACAAAATCTCTAGGTAAAGGGTTAATAAATAAGTTTAGTTAAGCTTTGCAGCTGTTCAACATCCACAGCTCGGCTGCACTTGTAGGCCTAGCAGAAAACTGAGGCCATACACAGATCAGATAGTTGCCCAGCAGGTCTGGTCACCATGTTAAGTGCAGCTGGTCTGCTCCCGTTTACAGCACTTGCAGCCAAGGATGAAGTCTGTTTCATGCAGAGGTTTCCAGGCTACGCTTAGGCTGGTTTCACATCAGATTGCTGGGCATTAGTGATTGTCCTGCAGTTGCCAGTGAAACGCTGCCCATAGTATGGGCACGTTCACTTCTGTGTGCTCACATGTAAATTAAAGATGACTTTTGACCTCCATTCACTGTTGAGCAAGCAGACAGTGTGTTATATTTGCTAATGGATGTGCTTATAGAGTACTTCCAGGAGCAATACAATAATCGTACAAGAGAGTTTTTGTCTGACTGCATAGAATTTGTTTAGGTTTAATAGAGCAAATAGGGCCCTGCCGGTACTGGATAGATGGTCTAACTTGCTGTATAATATAAATCCTATCTCTTCTCCTTGGCCAGTCTCCATACCATCACCCATAGCAACCAAAACCCCAGTCTCCTGCAACATAACTTGTCTTGTTAGACATTGCCCTCCTCTCCTGACTCAGGCTTTGTACTTTTTCTGCCCATGCAGCCTCCAGCCTAATACTTCCGCAGCCACCAACCACCAGGGCCGTATTTGCCACTAGGCAAATGTAGGCGCGTGCCTAAGATGGAGCTATGGTAAGGGTGGGCATGGGCAGCAGCCAGCAATTTTACAAAAATTTTACAAAATGTGTATTTTCTTCTGCCAGCAGAGCGGCCCGCAGCAATTGCCAGCTGATGCGATGCTGTGTACTGCCTGTGTATCGGCAGTACATTAAGGTACGCACATCAAGGGTCCACTGCCACTGCCCTGCCTCACGTCCTAACCAGCAGACTTGCACTGCTCACTTCTGCCGCCTGCCGATGCAGTGCCGCATAGTGTGGCTCACCGGCCTGGGTATCGGGCTACCTCTCCCTCGCTCCCTCAATGAAAACTTCCCCTCTTTCCCTACTAGTGCCAGCACGGTGAGCACATCAAGAAACAAGGGAGTTCAGTGAAGCAGCATGAAGTGAAAGGTATTTATTTTTTTATTGTATGTTTCATCGATATGGGGGGGGCTGTGTTAGGGGGCCCAGTGCTGTTCCCAGGCACATATAATCAGTGTGGCCTGGACCCCATGCATTGGGCCTGCTTGTATATGGCTGCCATTGGGCCAAGTCATCACATTAAAGGTTTTGGGGCCTAAGCACTATAGCCTGTATGATCTGGGTCCCCTTTAACATATATGTGATGAATATGCCCCATTTTTTGTGTCTGATTGGATCAGGCACTTGTGGGGTCCACTCATTACATAGGTTATAGGGACCAAGGCACAACAGGTTGTTTGATCTGGGTGACCTGTAACAATTATGTAATGGATGGGGCGCATGTATTGAGCAGAATCGGACATGGCCGCAGTGGGCCCAGACATCACATTATAGGTTATAGAGGCCCAGACACTATACGTTGTGTGGCTTGGGCCCCCCTAACATATATGTGATGACAAGGAGATAAATAATGCTGCAATGGAGGTTGGTTTCACACTGCAATCACCATTGAGATGCCGCCCATAATAACTTATGGGCCGTTTTGTTGCACACTGTGAGTGCTTAGTGCAATGGAGTCAAATCCAAATAGACATTTGGGGTGTAACAGGAACTGGTTTTACTGGAACATGAGTGCAGTAAGAGAAGGTCACCTTACATGATGGATAACATAGACAGGAAAAAGAAGTCATAGAGATCACCTCAATGTACAGGAAACACATATTGTATCTCCAACACATCTTGCATGTCAGCAGTAGAGTTGCCATAAGAATTCACTAGCATAAATGCAACATCCCAGTGCAAAACCAGCAGTTTTCACTATGTTGGAGCTTGGTTCATTTTTCGCTTGTGAAACCCCAATGAGTGCAAGTGCAGTCTTGTCCAGTCAACGCTGTATCTCATGCATATTAATGCACAGCATACTGCTCTGTTTGGAAACAGGGCTTGCCATAAAGAATGGCGAGTGACCACGTGCTTTGTGTCCTTGCAGTCTGGGTGCGGTAGCGCTCCTCAGAGGTGCTGGGGATGTTGCCATGTGCCCTGTGGGACTGGCAGAAAGGTGAGTTTTGCGGGTGATCAACAGGGAATCACACAGCCAATTGGGGATGACCGGGGGGTATTTCCAGTCTTGGAGTCTAAAGGACTCCAGGGACAGCCAAGATGCTGATAAATCCACTTTAAAGAGGACCAAAAGCGGCCCTGGAGTCTCATTGACTGATTCCCTCTTTTCAGGGCATACAGATTTGGGATACCCACGGTCTGAAACCTCACTAGTGAGTAAAAGCGGGTGGCGTCGAAATCACTTGCATCCTTTTCGAGCTGTTCGTGGCTGCGTGCCAAGCATGTGTGCTTCTGAGATTCCATCCAGCTTCTCAAGCTGATTGTAAGAGTGCCATACCAAATGTGGGCATGAGGAAAGGTCAGAAGAGTATACGACTCGGGAAGTTTCACACAGCGGGGCATCCCAAACTGGGGTGCCCCAGGGGTTCGGACCGAAACTGAGGATAGTGAAAATCATGGATTGTTGCTTCACACAGCTGCAGACAATCTCATTGGAAGTGTTACTGTATCTCCCTCCATCTCCATGTGTGAATTTCTTGGCCAGAAAAAACAAATGATCTTCCGTCTCAATACAGCATGAGCCAATGGAGTCTCAGGCTGCCTGCAGACAGGAAGGGTCTTCTGACTATGCTACTCTGCATTATGGGATTTCTGTCCTTTTCCTGACCCCAGCTCTGCTCTGTCTGTGCAAAGCACAGCTATAAGCCCGCCCCTCTGCACTTTTCACCCCTGTCCTCTCCTCAATATGTGATGCTTCTGAGGCAAGATTGTGGTGCCTGTATCCTTGAGTCCTGAGAATTGCATCCCAATTTTGAAGCATACAATCTCTGATTTTAACTAAATGGATCAATAAACTGGAATCTTTTTAATATTTACAATGCAGTATTTGGTGAATTCATATGTTGGAATTTTGGACCACATTATGGACCGCATAGATATGTAAGTAGTGCTTGGGGGATAGATGGATATTCTATTGTCAATCCATTGGTATTTGGAAATGGCTAGATGTTACATTCTGAAACCCCATGACCATGTGGTAAAACATTAAGCTGGACCTAGATACATAGGACCTTATTTAACAAGGGATAGCGCCAGGTAGCGAATGGTGAGCGAACGGTAATGACGGTCACCGCCACGAGAATGCCGGCTCCCCTCCGCAATCACACATTTATCAAGCTGATCCTGCTTAGCGACTGACAGAGCGCCAGATAGCGAATCATTCATCATTATTCCAGCCTCACCCCACAGCGCCAGGGAGCGACCTTGAACAGCGACAGGTATGACCTCTCGCTACCTGGCGCTCTCCAATGCATTTCAATGGAACAATCTTTAAATATTCATAATTCATTGTTATAAATTTTATTTTTTTTTTTTTAAATGTCAAAAATTCTGTGACCACTTCTGCAATGTTATATATTTTTTTTAAGGTAAAAAAAAAACAAAAAAAAATTGTTGCAGAACTGATATTACAGGTCTGATATTAATGTATTCATAGTACAAAATGTTTTGAAAAACTTGTTTTTTTCCAAAAATATGGTTGTTTGGGGGTTAAAAAAACTACTTTTAACCCATCGCCGTCAGCGCTCTGGGGTTTAAACATGCATTTCACAGCACGAGAATTTTTTGAGCGTGATTTGTTAATGAATATGCTGGGAGCCATTCGCTATGGCCATTCGCTGTCATGCGCTCCCATACAGCGCGGAACCTGTCAAACAGCGACTCCTAACCCCGTATTCAACATTACCGCACACCGACTGAGTCGCTGTCAACAGCCGAACCACGGCCAAGCACAGCGAATACTAGCGTGCGCTGTGAAAATACCGCTACTGTCGCTCATCTGTCGCTACCTGGCGCTATTAATGAATCGGCCTCCCCGTTCATTGCAAGGTATTCATACCACCCTCAGCCAGCCTGATACCAGGCCAATATAATTACCCACTTTCACCTTCCCTCACCACTCTGCCAAAAGCATCCCAAATTAACACAGTTCTCCTCCTGTGGATGCTGTGTGCCTTCCCAGAGATCTCTCACCATGGCCAATTCCTAATTAGTTATTGGAAAGATGGAATGAGGTTAACCTCACACTCCGGAGAAGTGCTTCTAACACCTCCTAGTGTGCAGGCTTTATTTATACTACATAAAAAATAGAGGTTTGCTTAGAAAATAACTATCTCTATGAAAGGCAATATCTTCTACCTGAACACACAGATTAGTCCTTGCCTATGTAGCGAATTCCACACAGACATAGTAAGCTGTAAATTACTTACTTCACATCTGGATAAGGTGCCCTTTCCAGTCGCCATCTTTGGGTCTAATGTTGTTCTCCTGATACCATCTTTAGGTGTGGCTCTCTCTCTGATGCCATCTTGTCTTAGGAATGTGAACTTTTATACTGATCCACAACACTACCACTCGCCTAACCCCTCCATCCCCTGCCACTGTCCTCCACCCCATGCTGCTGTCCTATACCACTCACCTAACCCCTCTATCCCACCACTGTCCTCTACTGCTCACATAAACCCTCCACCCCTGCCGCTGCCCTCTACCACTCACCTAACCCCTCCACCCCCTGCCACTGTCCTCCACCACTCACCTAACTCTTCCACTCCCTGCCACTTTCCTCTACCACTCACCTAACCCCTCCACCCCCTGCCACTGTCCTCCACCACTCACCTAACTATTCCACCCCCTGCCACTTTCCTCTACCACTCACCTAACCCCTCCACCCCCTGCCACTGTCCTCCACCACTCACCTAACTATTCCACCTCCTGCCAATTTCCTCTACCGCTCACCTAACCCCTCCACTGTCCTCCACCTCCTGCCGCTGTCCTATACCACTCACCTATCCCCTCCACCCCTGTGCACAAGTTATCATTTATCCTGGTCAGTGTTTATATGTAGTAATACATCAAGGAAACTGAATTTAGCTGTATTTTTTTTATCCCTATAGCGTGGATGGATCAAAATACCTAAAACCGTATTGTGATCAGTTGTAGGCCTATACTTATATTGGAAAAGGCTGGGTGTGAGCTGGTGTAGATGGGTTGGAAATTTAGAGTGGTTAGGGGGCATGGGCGTAGGTAAAGGCATGGCTTACATGCAAAAACATTTGGGGCATGCTTCTCCCATATATATCTATATATATATCCAAAAGGGGGAAGAGATTGGGGGGCGTTGGCAATCCCTTACTGGGGTGGAGGGTGCAGGAGCATAACTCAGGGCTTCTGCAGGATACAGTATACCTTTATGGAAATGTATCCCTACTGTAGCTGCATACATATGACCCTGTGTGATATTTTGTTCTAGGGAAGATGCCCAGTGGCACCTGAACCTGGCAGGGTGGATGGAAAATCCATCCTGCAGCATGGCTCTCGGCATCCCTTCGCAAGACACATGACAGCTGATGCAATTTTGCTGCGTTGCGCAGAGGACCAAGAGCCAAAGGTAGGACCTGGGATTAGGAGTAGAACAGTTAGCTTCCTGGCACTCTGTGAACCTTGATGGCACCCCCACTCCATGGGTTTTAATGGTCTAAACCAGGAGGTTTCCAACCTTTTTCAACTAAAAATCACTTTCTATTCGCTATTTGTCTCAAGTATCAACAAATGGTGTATATAGGTTGTCAGTAGCCTAAAATCATGTTACAAATGCACAAAACTAATTTCCACGAAATGCACAATGATGCACATACTTGGTTTTCATCACTTCAGGCTTGGGTAAAATATAGATGGCAGGAGATCAGATTGGGTTAAAGATCATTCTGCAACATTAACAAATACCACACTATAGGATCTCCAATACCAATGTTCAGGTCAGTCAGAAACCCCCAATCTCTGCCTCTTCTTCAGCCTATAGCCAAGCCCCCGTTTGCCAGGATGTAAGCGGGCCTCACTGGACATGGTTGCCCCCAGGACTTACTATAGCACAAAGAATGCTGACTGACAGAGCAAAGGCAGGTGAACCAAGAGCACACTGATAGAAGTGTCCAGACTAACCAAGGTAATATATCAGTCCTTCAAGCATCTAAGTACAGGGATTGAGCAAATGGATGGTCAAGGGTTAAGGGTCAAAGATGGGTAGTCAAATGGTATGCGGTATCCAGAGGGGTAGACAAGCTCGAGGTCAGACAGGCAGAAGTCTGGAAACAAAGCAGGAAACACTATCACAGGCAGGAAGTGGCCCGGTTATATGTGGCCATCAGCCAATCAGAGACGAAAGCCAGATTAAGCCCACTAACTTTAACCATCTGGAATACCTGCTGAGATTGCAATAACCAGTCAGGCCCAGGCTAAATGCATTCCAGGGAGACAGCACGTCAAGAGGTATGCCAGTGATGCACAGGGAAACAGACAGCCGGATCACAGCGCAAGTGCTTAGCCAGCATGTGGATGATCTGAAAGGCCGACAACTTGGGTGTCAGTACACTTTAATACCACTTGCTCAAACCACTTTGGTGTTACTACTCTTTAGTAACAATTGTTAGTGGAGTATACACTGGTTCAGGGCACTTAAGCGTAATTTTCCAGTTAATTTAGTTTTTTTTTTGTAATTTTCCATTTTGGGCCACTGTACCTGCAGGTGTCTAACAATTCATAAAGCAACAATGGAAATGGACTGACAAGGGACATGGACATGGTGGTGTTGCTGCTGGTAATGGAGCTGGTGCTGCAGGGAGAGGGTTCCACCTTCTTCTGGTGCCAGGCACCAGATTTTGGAGCTCATTTTTGTAGGCCCCAATACTGCCGGCAGAGTGGTGAGGCCAGAACAAGTTGAGGCAGTCGTGGATTATATGGCATCCAGTTCTACCAGTTCAATGGGATTGTCTTCTACCCACTCCACGTTTGCTGCTTCAGCTGACTTAGCTGCTACCACCATCTCTCCCCAACATCAAGGCCACTTGTTTCCCCCAAGGGGGCGGATATGGGACCACCACCTCCAGCACCAGCAGCATCACCACCACCATCACTAAGCTAGTCCACACCATCCCATGGAAGCGTTCAGCTTTCCATTCCGCAAATTTTGTAGAGAAAGTGAAAATCCTTGAAATGCTCCCAATCTGTCTGGTGGAGACGGACGGTTTTAACCCTTTAAGTGCCAGCCTACCTGGAGTTTTTGTCACCCTTTGTTGCCAGACTATTTTGCACTATTTTGCGCTCCCCATGTTCAAATGTGATTTTTGAAGGGATTTCCCAGGAAAATTATATATTGTTTTTTTCAGCAGTCTGAGCTTTAACATAAAATGTCTTGTTTGTCATTTTTTAGGTGTATTCTCAATATTTTGCATACAAACCTGCAATCCTTCGCAGGAACCTCAGAAACCTAGACCTTCAATCTCTCTCTGATGCTTTACATCCCCTTCACACCCTGCCCTCATTTACCAATGTAGACGCTGCCGCTTCATACTACCACAACACACTAACTGCTGCCCTTGACTCTGTTGCTCCCCTTAACTACAGTCGCCCTCAGGCCAAAAAAAGACAACCATGGCTTAACACTAACACTGCAACATTGAAACGGCATTCTCGAGTTGCTGAACGGCATTGGAGGAAATCCAAAACCAAGGAGGACTTCCTGTTATACAAGAAAGCCCTTCAGGAACTCAGGACTGCCCTTTCATCTGCCAAACAGGAATATTTCACATCACTCATATCGGCACAGGCCCGGAATCCTAAACAGCTATTTAACACTTTCAACTCCCTTCTCCGCCCACCGCCACCTCCTCCATCCTCACAGCTAACGGCTGAGCAATTTGCCACATACTTCAAAGACAAAATCGACCAGATTCGAAGTGGCTTCACCCCCCAGAACACCTCTCTCCTACCAACATCCCCCTTGTCCCACTCATTAACTCATTTCACAGTGTTAACTGCTCAAGGCGTCTCCTCCCTGGTCTCAAAGGCTCACCTGACCACCTGCCCCCTTGATCCCATTCCATCCCACCTTATCCCTCAACTGTCTCCATCTGTCATTCCAGCCCTAACATCTTTATTCAACCTCTCCCTCTCCACTGGTACCTTTCCTTCTTCCTATAAGCATGCTGTTATAACTCCACTCATCAAAAAACCATCTCTGGACCCCTCTGCCCTCCCCAGTTACCGCCCAATCTCTCTGCTTCCTTTCTCATCAAAGCTTCTTGAACAGCATGTCCATACAGAACTTACAAACTATCTGTCTACAAACTCCCTCCTAGATCCCCTCCAATCTGGTTTCCGCTCATGTCACTCTACCGAAACGGCCCTCACCAAAGTCACCAATGATCTACTAACAGCCAAATCCAAAGGCCACTACTCTGCTCTCATTCTTCTCGACTTATCATCTGCTTTTGACACTGTCGACCATGCTCTGCTCCTCAATATTCTTTCTTCTCTTGGAATCCAAGGTCTCGCACTCTCATGGCTCTCCTCCTATCTCTCTAACCGCACATTTAGTGTATCTTACTCAAACACCATTTCCTCTCCCCGGCCTCTGTCTGTAGGGGTACCACAAGGATCAGTCCTAGGACCCCTACTTTTTTCAATATACACTTCTGGTCTAGGACAACTAATAACCTCGCTAGGCTTCCAATATCACTTTTATGCAGACGACACTCAGATCTACCTCTCTGGCCCAAATCTCTCTTCTATCCTCTCTCGCCTTCCTGACTGTCTAACAGCCATCTCTTCCTTCATGACATCTCGCTCTCTTAAACTGAACATGGACAAAACTGAACTGGTCATTTTCCCACCATCTCACTCCCCTCCCATCCCTAACACCACAATCTCTGTAAATAATCTTACAATAACTGCAACTCCTCAAGCTCGATGCCTGGGTGTCATTCTGGACTCCTCTCTTTCCTTCAGACCTCAGATTCACTCCCTAGCCACCTCCTGTCGCCTCCAACTCAAAAATATATCTCGCATCCGTTCCTTCCTCTCACCTGTCACCACTAAAATGCTAGTGCATGCCCTGGTCATATCCCGACTGGACTACTGCAACACCCTCCTCTGTGGTTTGCCAACAAACAGACTGGCTCCCCTACAATCTATCCTAAACTCTGCTGCTCGCCTCATCCATCTCTCCTCTCGCTTCTCCAGTGCTACTCCCCTCTGTCAATCCCTCCACTGGTTACCTGTCTCCCATAGAGTTCAGTTCAAACTTCTAGTGCTAACCTACAAAGCTCTCTCTAACCAGGCCCCTTCCTACATTTCATCTTTGATCCAGCATTACCAACCAAAACGCAACCTCCGCTCCGCCTCTGACATTCTCCTGTCCTCTTCCTTGGTTACTTCCTCGCACTCCCGCCTTCAAGACTTCTCCCGTGCCTCCCCACTTCTCTGGAATGCACTCCCCCGCTCGATCCGCCACTCTCCGTCACTCCAAGCCTTTAAAAGCGCCCTCAAAACCCACTTCTTCAGACAAGCATATGACCTGGCTTAAGCAACCACTATAACCTTCAATGGCACGTGCAGCCATACTCAAGCTCTACCACTTGTGACCCCACCCCCTTTGTCTCCACCCCCATCCTTTAGTCTGTAAGCTCGCAAGGGCAGGGCACTCCTCCCTATTGTCTCCTGTGCTCACAACACTTGGTTTTAACCTGTGGCATCTAATTTTGTATTGTTGTCTGTGCTATCTGTTTTACCTTGTCTGTATTCTTACTTGTAAAGCGCTACGGAAGTTGATGGCGCTATATAAATAAACAATAATAATAATAATAATAATATTTTTGGGTGAAATATGTGCAAAAAAAAAATATATATTTTTACAATTTGTCGGTTTTTTTTGTAATAAAAAATGTAAGTTTGTCAATAAAATCTTATTGCGTGTGAAATCCCAATTTCTCCCAGTTACAGCGATACCACATATGTATAGATAGACACCCTTTCCTGCCCAGGAGACTCCCCCAAACTGAAACAGAGCTTTAGAAGATTTTCAGATAAAATACAACTATGATATGCGCTATGCGCACCTTGCAGTTTTTCAGAAAAAACAACCCTTTACATTTGAAATACCCCCAACAAACTATATATTCTCTGGAAGTACACGTCTCTAGGTTTCTAGGTGTAGCAGGCTTGTTTATGTGGGCATAATTTTCTGGAAGTAATCCCTCAATGTATTCTTTGGTTGCAAAGAGTTTCCCTAAAAAGGATAAAAAAGCAGAATCAAAGCCACATTTTCCTAAAAAACTATATACAAACAAGAAAAAACAAGTTTAATCTGAAAAAGCAACATGTCCCGAACAGAATGATACCCAACATGCATTGCTACTGTCAAGGGAAGAGTTGGCAAACACCCCAAAGTAACGCATGTGCGTAATGGTAATTTTACTTGAAAATTTCAGCTCTGCAGACAAAGTGCGCACCTTGCGATTTTTCAACCAAAACAACCCTTTACATTTGGAATATCCCCCATAAACCATATATTCCCTGAAAGTACACATGTTAAGCTTTCTAAGCGTACCCAACTTGTTGTAGTGGGCTCATCTTTCTGGAATTAATCCCTCAAAGAATTCTTTGGTTGCGCAGGGTTTCCCTAAAAAATGTATAAAAAAGCTGAATAAAAAACAACTTTTCCTAAAATATAAATATGCAAACAAGAAAAAACAAGCTAAGTCTGAAAGCACAAGGTCCCCCGAACAGAACAATACCCAACATGCATAGCTACTTTTAACCCTTTTAATTGCCAGCCTACTTGAGATTTTGTCACTCTCTGTTGACAGGTCATTTTTCCTCATTTTGCGCCATGTTTTGCGCAATTTTTGCTGGAATTTTCAGGAAAATGATATATATATATTTTTGCAGCAGAGTTTAGGCTTAAACATGAAATGTCTTGTTTGTAAATGTTATTTTGTTTTTTTACAATATTATTAAGTAAAAAAAAATCTTTTTTAGAAAATCCTTTATTTTAAATAAAAATGTATTTTATTAAGAAAAACCATATTGCATGTGAAAGCCCCATTTCTACCGATTAGAACGGTACCACATATTTATGGGTAGCCCCCCGTTCCTGCCCAGGAGACCCCCCCTAACTGAAACAAGTACTTTATAACATTTACAAATAAAATACTACTACCATCCACACTACAAAGGGTTAAAGTGGACTGTCACCCGGGCCGATCACCTCCCTCACCGCGGGACATCCGAGATCGGGATGTCCCGCGGTGAGGGACCCCCCCAAAACCCCCGAAAAACTCACCTCCCGCGCGCCCCTCTAGGCGTGCGCGCCCCCGCGCCGGCCGTTTGTGAATGGCCGGCGCGGGCGCGCGCACTGTCAGAGGGGCGCGCGGGAGGCGGCGGCGGACGCGCTGTCTTGTCCGCCGCTGTCACCCGCTTGTCCGTGGCTACGTGGGAGCATGGTGAGGTGAGTTTTGGGGGCTTTCTGGGGGGTTTTACACAGCGGGGCACCCCTAACCGGGGTGCCCCCCTGAAGTGGACCAAAACCCAAGATAGTCAAAATCCTGGGTGTTGGTCCACTTTAAATCGAGAAAAAAAATGACATAGGGTCCCCCCTCCCGGGGGGAAATAAATCCCCCCAAAAATTGACATGGGGTCCCCCTTACCCGAAGTAACTAGCCCGGGACCAGCTATGCAAGGCTTGTAGAAACAGGGGCCAGCTTTTGTGGCCCCTGGCCCTGCAGGCTACAAGCCCGCATAGTTCGTGGGCCCAGGCTCTTCTGCCCCCCCCTGGCCTTTGGGGAGGCAGGTAATGGGGGTGCCGGGGGTTAATGGCAAGTCAACCCGCTAGTCGCAGGTGACTTGCCACCCCCCCAGCCTTGTGAACTGGTATAGGGGTCATAGACCCCTTACCAGTCCACAAGGGGTTAAAAGTAAAAAAACACACACACACGCAAAGAGAAAAAAATGTTATAAATTTTTTTTTTTTTAATACTTACCTCCCATCCATCCTGGAGCACTGTGTCACTCGGCGATCACTGGCTTCTGCTCACCTGCTAGAAGCCTTTTATAGCTGCTGGATGACAGAACACAAAGGGTTAATTAAAAAAAAAAATGACATAGGGTCCCCCCTCCCCGTTAAAAACCCTTAAAAATCCAAAAACAATTGACGTGGGGTCCCCCTTACCCAAAGTAACCAGCCCCGGACCAGCTATGCAGGGCTTGTAGAAACAGGGCACAGGGGCCAGCTTTTGTGGCCCCTGGCCCTGCAGGCTACAAGCCCGCATAGCCCGTGGGCCTGGGCTCTTCTGCCCCCCACCTGGCCTTTGGGGAGGCAGGTAATGGGGGGTGCCGGGGGTTAATGGCAAGTCACCCGCTAGTGCAGGTGACTTGCCATCCCCCCAGCCTTGTGAACTGGTATAGGGGTCATGGACCCCTTACCAGTTCACAAGGGGTTAAAAGTAAAAAATAATGACACGGACACAGATATAAAAAAAAATACATTTATTTATTATTTTTTTTACTATACTCACCTCTGATCCTGGGTCCCACGTCGCTGTCCCACGCCGCTCTCTCAGCTCCGGCATCTGTCAGATGCCGATAGTGATCGGCGCAGGGCGGATGAGAGGAGACTCCGATCGGAGCCTCCTCGCCTCACACCCGCCCTGCCCCAATCACCACCGGCATCTAACAGCCGGTGCTCGGTCAGGGTATAGGAGGAGCGGGATGATGTCATCCCGCTCCTCCCACAAAAGGCGGAACCGCAGCCTCCCATCGCCGCCATTAGAAGCGGTGAGGACCCGGAAGAGGGTCCTCACCCGAAGCCTGCGGAGCCCAGGGGGGGGGGGATCGGACCCCCCCTGGTGAAGAGAAGATGGCGTGGAGGGATCGTGCGAGGAGTTTTCTTCACAGTTACTGACAGCGGTTTCGGGCCCCCCCCTGAAGACGGAGGACGACGGGGGGGGGATCGGATGCCCCCCCCCAGGAAGAGTGGACCCCCAGCTTCACAGGGATACCAGAGGTAAGTGTTTTTTTTTCTGTTTTTTAACTTTTAGGGGGAAATGCCAGGCACGTAGTTTCTACGTGCTTGGCACTTAACGGTAGGAGAAGCAACCACGTAGAAACTATGTGCTTGGCATTTAACCCTTTAAATGCCAGCCACGTAAAATTTACGTGGTTCCCTCTCCATCACTTAAGTGCCAGCCACGTAAAATTGACGTGCCTGGAATTTACTCCTGCTAGCGGGCAAAAAATAAAAAAATACTCACCTGACCCCTCGTTGGATCCGGCCGGGTCTCCTCTTTAATTTGGTGCCATCCGATCTCCCGTGGGGGGTCGGATGGCTCCAGGAGAGCCCCCGGAATAGGCTGCCCCCCCCGCTTCTGCAGCAGCAGCTGCTAACTGTAAAAAAAATAAAAATAAAAATGACATTCACTGCGTGTGCACTGGCTCCTGCTGTCCCTCCTCTTCACCTGGGGGGCCTCCGATCCCCCCCCCCAGGACTTACGGATCTTCAGGAGAGAGCCCGGGAGGCTCCCCTTTGCTCCTTGATGGCGGCTCTTGGGGGCGGGGCTAATGACGTCATCACGGCCCCGATCACCGGCTTCAGCGTTCTCAGCTCAGCTGTCAGATGCCGGTGATCGGTGCCCGGGAAGGAGGTGGCAGGAGATCCTCTGATCTCCTGCCTCCCCCTTCTCTGGATGCCGATCACCGGCATCTGTCATCAGAGCGGCGAGGGACAAGAGCTTACAATCGGAGGTAAGTACAGTAAAAAAAAATTTTTTTCTTTTAATAAAATACTTTTTATTAACGTGTATTGTTTTTTTTTAACAGTTAACCCTTTGTGAGCTGGTAAGGGATCCATGAGACCCCTTATACCAGTTCACAAGGCTCTGGGTCTGGCAAGTCACCTGCGGCTTGCAGGTGACTTGCCATTAACCCCCAGCCCCCCATTACCTGCCTCCCCAACGGCCAGGGAGGGGCAGAAGGGCCCGGGCCACTTAGTGGCTATGTGGGCTAGTAGCCTGCAGGGCCAGGGGCCACCCACGCTGGCCCCTGCGCCCTGTTCTACAAGCCCCCATAGCTGGCCCGGGTCGGTAATGCTGGGTAGGGAGGACCCTACGTCATTTTGGGGGGGGATTTTTAAGGGTTTTTAACCCTTAAAATTCAAAAAAAATGCCCCCCCCCTGTTTTAATTAACCCTTTTGTGTTCTGTCATCCAGCAGCTATAAAAGGATTCTAGCAAGTGAGCAGAAGCCAGTAATCGCCGAGGGACAGAGTGCTCCAGTATGGATGGAAGGTAAGTATTAAAAAAAAAAAAAAAATAATAATAAAATATTTTTTCTCTTTGTGTGTCTGTGTTTTTTTACATGTAACCCCTTGTGAACTGGTAAGGGGTCCATGAGACCCCTATACCAGTTCTCAAGGCTGGGGGGATGGCAAGTCACCTGCGCTAGCCGGTGACCTGCCATTAACCCCCGGCACCCCCATTACCTGCCTCCCCAAAGGCCAGGGGGGGGGGGCAGAAGAGTCAGTGGCCACGGGCTATGCGGGCTTGTAGCCTGCAGGGCCAGGGGCCACAAAAGCTGGCCCCTGCGCTCTGTTCCTACAAGCCCTGCATAGCTGGTCCCGAGCTGGTTACTTTGGGTAAGGGGGCCCCATGTCATTTTTTTTTTGGATTTTTAAGGGTTTATACCCCTTAAAAATCCAAAAAAAAAAATGCCCTCCCCCCCCACTGGGAGGGGGGACCCTATGTCATTTTTTTTCTCGATTTAACCCTTTGTAGTGTGGATGGTAGTTGTATTTTATTTGTAAATGTTAAAAATTACTGTGTTTCAGTTAGGGGGGTCTCCTGGGCAGGAACAGGGGGCTACCGATAAATATGTGGTACCGTTCTAATCGGTAGAAATGGGGCTTTCACATGCAATATGATTTTCCCTAATAAAATACATTTTTATTTAAAATAAAGGAGGCAATTTTGTAAAAAATGTTTTTATTTATTTATTTATTTTTTACTTAATAATAAATAAAATTAATAATAAATAAAATTTACAAACAAGACATTTCATGTTAAAGCCTAAACTCTGCTGCAAAATATATATATATCATTTTCCTGAAAATTCCAGCAAAAATGTTGCAAAACATGGCGCAAAATGGGGAAAACCCAACAGAGGGTGACAAAATCTCAAGTAGGCTGGCAATTAAAAGGGTTAATAGTACCTCGGCATGTTGGGTATTGTTCTGTTCGGGGGACCTTGTGCTTTCAGACTTAGCTTGTTTTTTCTTGTTTGCATATTTATATTTTAGGAAAAGTTGTTTTTTATTCAGCTTTTTTATACATTTTTTAGGGAAACCCTGCGCAACCAAAGAATTCTTTGAGGGATCAATTCCAGAAAGATGAGCCCACTACAACAAGCTGGGTACGCTTAGAAAGCTTAACATGTGTACTTTCAGGGAATATATAGTTTATGGGGGATATTCCAAATGTAAAGGGTTGTCTTGGTTGAAAAATCGCAAGGTGTCTGCAGAGCTGAAATTTTCAAGAAAAATTACCGTTATGCTCATGCTTTACTTTGGGGTGTTTGGCAACTCTTCCCTTGACAGAACCTATGCATGTTGTGTATCGGGGGATGTTGCTTTTTCAGATTATACTTGTTTTTTCTTGTTTGTATATAGTTTTTTTAGGAAAATGTGGCTTTGATTCAGCTTTTTTATCCTTTTTTTAGGGAAACTCTTTGCAACCAAAGAATACATTGAGGGATTACTTCTAGAAAACTGTGGCCACATCAACAAGCCTGGTACAAATAGAAAGCCTGAGGTGTGTACTTCCAGAGAATATATAGTTTGTGGGGGGTATTTTTTCAGAAAATCCCCTAAAGCTCTGTTTCAGTTTGGGGGAGTCTCCTGGGCAGGTAAGGGTGTCTACCTATACATATGTGGTACCGCTGTAACCGGGAGAAATTGGGATTTCACACACAATAAGATTTTATTGACAAACTTACATTTTGTATTACAAAAAAACACTACAAATTGTAAAAAATAGATTTTTTTGAATTTTTTTGCACATATTTCGCCAAAAAATTATGAGATTACACCTAAAAATTACAAACAAGACATTTCATGTTAAAGCTCAGACTCTGCTGAAAAAAACAATATATCATTTTCCTGGGAAATCCCTGGAAATCCCTTCAAAAATCACATTTGAACATGGAGAGTGCAAAATAGTGCAAAATGGTCTGGCAACAGAGTGTGACAAAAACTCCAGGTAGGCTGGCACTTAAAGGGTTAAAGGGTTAAAGATCTGATTTCAGCAGTTGTTCCACAATACACCGTTCCCAGTTGCCACTACTTTTCTTGCCAGGCCATCTCTACCCTGCACCAACAGGTTGTGGAAAAAGATGTGCACTGGGTAATGCCATTAGTTCCAGTGTCCACATCACCACTGGCACATGGACAAGTAAGCATGGGCATACAACATATGTGATTTGCCCACCAGGTGAAATTCTACGTATGCTGGAAATGGTGTGTGAGCAACAGCAGGGCATAGGGCATGCAACGCCAGCTGGCATCTAGGGCATCTTGGCTCAGTGTTCCTTTGATTCCTATAATTGAGGGAGATTGGGAGGCGTCCATCTTGTGGATGTGGCAGGTTTCCTAGTGGGCCCTAGCACAACTAGATAGGAAGGCCTCGAGATCTCGCAAGCTGGAGGTATATATGTAAGCAAAATGGAGGAGACAGTGTGAAGCTCAGGAGCTGCAGAGTAGAAGAGCAGGGATCAGCCTAAGAGGAGAGCTGAGGGAGATTTTGTGATGTTTTCCTTTGACCACTGGAGGGCAAGTGACAGAATCATTGTATAGGAGGTGAGTAAAGAATGGTCTGTGGAATTCAGACCATCAGTAAGGGAAGGTAAGGGAAAGTCTTTTTGTCCAGGGGATGGTAGGCAGGATGGCTGCGTCCTAATCTGCATCTCCCAGCTTGACCATCTCTGGAAGGCTATAAAGACCACATATCGCGGCGGGCTTACCAGGTGGAAAAGGCTACATTCCACTCATCCATTCCATAGCCAGCATAAAGTGGACTCCTTGGCTGCCCTGGACTACCAGTACTTGATATGTTAAGTCTTATGCCTTAGTCTTGCATGAGGACTGTCATGTGAAAATGAAACTGTTGTTGTTATTACTCAAATAAACTTAAAGTGGAACCTGTGACACCTTGACGGCAATAAACAGGACCCTTCACAGATATATTGACAGAGGATCGGATTCTTCCTCTGTCTCATGCAAAGCAGGGAGTACTTTGCTGCTTTACAAGAAAGAGGAACGAGGGATAAATCCACGGGTAAAGGAGACAATCCCTTGAAGGCACGGTGAGTCTGGCCTGGCTTTTTTTTCTTCTACTATATAAACCAAGCTAATCTGCCTCCATCCTCCTGCCTAACACCTCCAGTAGACAGTAGACATATATGCAGAGCCCCATATCCGCACTCGGGAGCTTGGATTGTCTTTCTTCGCAGCTGCGTTTGTCCGACCGGAGGCACATTGCCGCCGTATAATGAGAGACAGCTCGGCAGGATGGCTAGATGAAATCTTTAAGCACAAATGAGGGACTGTAGCGAGAGTAGTGCAGGAGATTCAGTGTTTGTATAATATCTCCAAGAGCTATCTGAGAAGCCCGAAATGGGCAAGAGCAAGAGAGAGACTAATTAACCCCCTGGAGTGCCTTCAGATGTACAGCCTGTATCTCCGAGAGGGGCCAATATTTCATCCAATCAGGACCCATATGCTATGTCAGCTTCTTTATTAATGGAGTTTTTTCCTTTTTTTGTTCTGCGGACTTTATCAAACTTTCATGGGAAGAAATTACTCCTCTGAGATTTGATGACTGTCTGGCATCAAACTAATACCTGTTAAATGTGTCATCAGACAATATACCATATGAGTCTACTGTTCTGTAATAGTAGACTAGTCTAGTAATAGTAGACTAGCCTGCAGATGTGGAAATACTGCACAAAGTAAGAAGTCTTTAAAAAATAGAAGTGTTAATAATTTACCGTCTTACATCCATGGTTAATGCACAGAAATATTAGGCTAAACTTGTCTGCGTGTACACTTGGGTTGCCATAAATAAGCTATACATACCCCTCGATTCAAAGAGCAAAAGTTAATTGATTTCGGATCGAGAATCGTAAGTTTGGGTGGGTGTTATTTTTTCCTGTTTTTTTGGCCATTTCCGACTCGCACGAGCCTACGTACGGATTCGTATATGCTCTTACGATCATCGGAAGTTCGTTCCTAAATTGTAGGATCAAAACGTAAAACTTAGGATCAAATCCTAAAACTTAGGATCAAAACGTAAAACTTAGGATAATCGGATGTGTTTAGGTGTGATTCAGAGAACAGTTTTCAAACCTCTAAATACGTTTTAAAAGAAAGCCACTGCCGACACCTTTTAGCAGTCGGATTGCTGTTCTTGATCAGGTTTTTTGGCTATGTGGAGGAGTCTGCGCGTCTTGAGCTCCAATGAACTGCATGTATCAGCATGGCCGAGGCCATAAATTGTATGGCAATGCATACCTGATTCATGTATGCCTTATAAAAGCATTTTAATGTGGACCTTAATTAGTCCTTTGCATGTAAACCTTTATTTTGCAATACATCCATATATTTGCGTTAATTAAAGAAACTTATGTCCTTTGTTATTTATTTTTAAATTGATGTACTAGAATAATATTTTTAGATTGAATTTATTGGTGTAGTTGTTTACCTTTGCTTTGTTTAATTATTTAAGCACATCTTTGGTCAGATGCATCACACTTACTGAGGAGAGGAGAGCGGGATAAAGTGCAGGATGTGGGTTACTGCTGTATTTTGCACAGACACAGCAGAGCTGGGGGCACGGAAAGGTCAGAAATCAAAGAATGCAGAGCAACACAGTCACAAGGCCCTTTCTGTTTGCAGGCTGCCCGAGAATACCTGAGCCGCCATCTTGGCTGTTTCTAGGCTCATAACATGCAGAAGTTGCTGGGTGTTTTTTAATTTTTGAGAGCAAATCTGTATGTAGAGGGTGTGGGTAACCACACCCAAAATTTTAAGTTGTACCATTTGAAGCCAAAATATTTAAATTAAATCCTCAAGTAAAAAATGCAAGTTAACTAAAAATAAAACAAAGTAAGATTTACTTATGCAAATGCATTCATTAATGGTTGGTGAAAGATGAAATGCTTAGCCTAATGGCGGCCATGTTGAAAAGAAGACTCCATTTTGTATTCTATAATCTGATATTAAACTTAGCTATATAGATATACATGTAATGTGTTCTGAGCATAAAGCTAACAGACGTTTTAGTGTGTAGGAAAGTCCTTCTCTCAGTGATTTATCTAGATGTAGGTCACGGGAATCCCTTGAACTTCATTATCAGCAAAATGCATAGGAAAATACTTTACACAGGAACCACAAGATTTATTGCCAGCTTTATGTCTGAAGGTTTTTAGTTACGCCACAAAGGTGGGGGCTAAATACTCCTTTTTGTGTGTGACATTCTGTATAAATATGCATTGATTTCTGAATAAACTTAGATCAGTCTTTGAACCGTACCTAGTGTACAAGCTCGTGGTTCTTAGTATCTGATCTCAAGCAGCTGCTGACAGAACACTGACAGACCTTGGGCGAGGGAGGCCAGACAACCCTTAGAAACCCCAACAGTTGGTTACTACAAAATGAATGAAATAAAGAAAAATAAAAGACCAAATATTTAGAATGCACTTTAATGAGGTAAGTTTGTAGTGCGCAGCCGCAAGATCTGAAAGATTTACGTCCAGACAAAAAAGGAAAAAGGGCAAAACCAATGTTGCAACCTGAAAAATGAAACGGAAAATTCAGGATGGAAACTGACATAGGTCTGATTCCCGAACTGCCATACGAACGGACGTACATTTTAGGATAGAAACGTATTTGCTTATAGAATCACTCGCAAGTTCATACGAACGCACGAGCGTACGGGAAAAATAGGATGATCGGCACCAAAATCAAAGCTGTTACATGTTTCTTTGAATCGACCCCCCGGTGTTAGATTGGCGGGTTGGAGAATTGATCAAGTGGAGTGACCATTGTAAAAATCACTGCTTTACTACAGGCCTTAGAAGTGTGCAAGTTTTACCTCAGGGATTACCTCAACCATACGCAGACTGGGTTGATGTCTTCTCTGAACGTTCTGCGGATACCCTTCCTCCACATCGGTCTTATGACTGCCCTATTGACTTGCTTCCTGGCACGATTCCCCCGAGGGGAAAAATTTATAATCTTACTCTGCCCGAAGAGCAAGCAATGAGGGAGTACATCACCGAAAATTTAAGGAAGGGATTTATTCGCCCCTCTACCTCGCCTGCCGGGGCTGGATTTTTTTTTGTAGAGAAAAAAGATGGCGGCCTGAGACCATGCATAGATTATCGAGCCTTGAATAAGATCACTGTCAAGAACCGATACCCCTTGCCCTTGATCGGGGATCTGTTCAATCAAGTCACAGGGTCCCAAATTTTTTCCAAGTTAGATTTAAGAGGGGCTTACAATCTGATTCGCATCCGACAGGGGGATGAGTGGAAAACCGCATTTAATGTGAAAGACGGCCATTACGAGTACCTGGTCATGCCTTTTGGTCTTTGTAACGCGCCAGCCGTTTTTCAAGATTTTGTTAACGATATATTCAGAGAGTATCTCGGTAGATTTGTGGTCATATACTTAGACGATATTCTCATTTTTTCTAATTCCTTGTTGGAGCATAGACGTCATGTTAAGTTGGTACTACAAAAATTAAGAGAGAACAACTTATTTGCTAAACTTTCTAAATGCGTGTTATTGTTATATGTTAAGTCACCACAGTTCCTTTCTTAGGGTATATTATTACCAACCAGGGTTTAGAGATGGACGCGGGGAAAGTTTCGGCGGTTCAGGATTGGGTTCAACCCAAGACCTTAAAAGAATTGCAGCGTTTTCTAGGTTTTGCTAATTTTTATCGGCGGTTCATCAAAGGCTTCTCTCATGTTGTTGCACCTCTTACCAATCTTACCCGCAAGGGGGCCTTTACTGCTAACTGGTCTCCCTCTGTCTGTGAGGCCTTCCTGACCTTGAAGCGGGCCTTCACTTCGGCACCAGTGTTAATTCACCCAGATATTCGTAAGGCCTTCATTGTTGAAGTAGACGCTTCAGAGCTGGGAGTGGGTGCAGTTTTGTCGCAATATTCTGGTAACCCTGAGCGTCTTCATCCATGCGCTTATTTTTCACGTAAATTCAGTACCGCGGAGCAAAATTATGATGTCGGTAATAGGGAACTATTAGCTATTAAACTGGCTTTTGATGAATGGCGACACTGGCTGGAGGGTTCATTACATCCTATTACTGTGTATACCGATCACAAAAATCTTGAATACATTGGGTCTGCCAAGAGATTGAACTCTCGTCAAGCACGTTGGGCATTATTCTTCTCGCGTTTTAATTTTATTATTACTTTCAAGCCGGGTGTAAAAAATACTAAAGCGGATGCTCTATCTTGCATGTTCGGTGAATGTAAGGATCGGCGTGATACTGGTGACCCGATTCTACCTATGGGTTGTGTGGTCGGGGCATTACTTCCTGATCTCTCTAACACCTTGGCGCCGTTTCAAGACCAGTCTCCTAGTGATGTTCCCTTGGGATGCCAGTTTGTACCGCCACATTTGCGTTCGGATGTAATTCGCGAATTTCACGATGCTAAAACTGCTGGTCATGTGGATAACCGAAAAACCTCTATGCTTGCCCGTCGCCATGTATGGTGGCCAACCATGAGACGCGATATTACTGCCTTTATCGACGCTTGTGCTGTTTGTGCTCGAAGTAAAGGGGTTCACAAGGCTCCCAGTGGCGGTCTAGTTCCTCTTGAAATCCCTGCTGAACCTTGGACTCATATTTCTATGGATTTTATTGTAGATTTGCCTTTATCACACGGGAATACTGTCATTTGGGTGGTCGTAGATCGTTTCAGTAAGATGGCACACTTCATTCCTTTGGCTAAACTTCCTTCTGCACCAGAGCTTTCTCGATTATTTACTTCACACATTTTTCGTATTCATGGTATTTCGTCCAATATAGTCTCTGATCGGGGCGTCCAATTTACTTCCCGTTTTTGGAAACATTTCTGTTTGCGGCTGGGTATACAGATCTCTCTTTCGTCTGCCTACCATCCCCAGTCCAATGGGCAGACGGAAAGAACTAATCAAACTTTGGAACAGTACTTAAGGTGTTATGTCTCTGATGCCCAAGAACAATGGGCAGAATTTATTGATTTCGCCGAATTTGCTTACAATAATGCGCCTAGTGAGAGTACCAAGATATCGCCTTTTTATTGTAACTTAGGGAAAAATCCTAGAGCTTCTTCCCTTTCAGGGTCACCTTCCAACTTGCCGGCGTTGGAGGAGTGGCTTCAAGAACGGAAGAATATCTGGACACATGTTCAGGAAATTCTTAAAACCACTAGTTTGAGATATAAGAATTTTGCTGATCGTCACAGGTCGCAGGAACCAGCTCTGCAGGTGGGTGATCTAGTTTGGGTCTCCACCAAAAATATTGCGCTCCGTCAACCCTCTAGTAAATTAGGTCCCAAGTTCATTGGACCTTATCCTATTATCAGGAAGTTGAATAACGTGTCTTTTAAAGTTCAACTCCCACCGACTATGAAAATACCCAATTCTTTCCACGTTTCGCTGTTAAAACCAGCTAAGAACACGCCTCCAGCTGGTCCTTCGCCGATTCTTGTTGATAATGAGCCAGAATATGAAGTGAATAGGATCTTAGATTCACGTAAAGTGCGCAATTCTTTACAATATCTGGTCGACTGGGTTGGCTATGGTCCGGAGGAAAGATGTTGGGTGGCAGCAAGAGATGTGCATGCCAGTGCCCTTGTGAAAAAGTTTCATTGTGACAATCCGGGAAAGCCTGGTAAGGGTCCGGAGGCCCCTCGTGAAGGGGGGGGGTAATGTCAGAAATCGTCGCTTACCTGGGCCCCGTTCCAGCGCTGGTCGTGGGTGGCCGGGTGCGGCAGCTGTGTCTGCTCGGCGGCCGCGCCGGGCAGCGGCTGCTTCTGCCGGCGTGCGCGCCCCCTGCTGTTCCGGCCGGCGGCCCCGCTGCTCTCAGCGCGGCCGCCGGGGGAAAGTTATTAGCTCAGGTGGGGTGGGGGGAATGCCGTGCAGGGACAGGGCCAATGAGCCCTAGTATTGTTCCTTGGGCCAATGAGCCCAGCTGGAGTATAGTCAGGCCAATCCTGGCCTGGATCATAAGTGCACCAATCACTCTCACCCTCCTCTCTATCTCTCCCTATAAAAGCAATTCCCCCTCAGTTGGGAATTGCCTGTGATAGTGCCTTGAACCTAGTAGCTGCTTGTCTCTTGTGATTATTCTGAACTCCCGTTGCCGACCACCGCCTGTCTTGACTATCCCCGATCTGTGTTCCTGTTGCCGACCTTCGCCTGTGTTTGACCATCCCCGATCTGATCTCCTGTTGCCGACCTCTGCTTGATCCTCGACCACGAATTGTCCAACCCTATTGTACCGCTGCCATCTCAGAACTTCCGTTGCTGACCCTAAGCCTGGTTGGACTTCCGTTATACGCTCAGCGATTGGGCTACTCAGTACCACTTCCAGCCACGGGTTCTCCAGGCCTCTGAACATTAAGACTCCAATCTTTGAGCCATTGAAGTCCTGGGGGCAACCGATCCCGGGCAGGCGTGTTCTGCGTCCCGGCAAGCGGGGGCTCCTATAGGTGAAGCTGGCTGCGGAGATTGGGGGTTGAGGTCTTACCGAGAGGGCTGGAGTTATCTAAGTGGATTGCTGTAGTACCCGGAGCGTGACACCAAACAGTTTAAGTGAAATCTCAACAAATTACCTGTGTGCGTATCCAGCTTGAACCAGCAGCCCAAATGTGTGTTTCATTTGTCTCAACTAACCACAAGGTTTAACCAGTCATGAATTTAATACAATATGAACCAAACCAGGAACCCATTTAGGAACTGCACACGATTCTTCTGCTGTGCCACTGTTTAGGCTATCTTTTCACCTGTATCAGATAATGATAATGAGCTTCTATTACCACTAAAATCTTACTTTTTAGTTCAAAATATTTTTTATTGTATAAAGTAGTGCAATAATACTTCCTGCATTATAAAATAGAATAAATGATACAGTGTCTATATTGGCATTGGTAATGAAGCAATATTTAGAATATTAAATAGATTCAGATCTTATTCTAGCTGTCATTTGTATTTTAACTTTTGATTTTACAGAAACTTGGCGCTATTTAGTGCCTAACCCATTTCAAGAAAAAATGAAATAAATCTATACATGAAATCTCATCGGAAGGTCCCCCAGCCCCACCCGCTTGGTTGCCTTATCCAGAGGAGTAGGTAGGCTTTCTGGCACCCGGGGAAAAGATTCAAAATGGCGCCCCCATCTGTTCTCAGGCCCCCCTTGCTCCCCCCTAGCTATGCCCCTGCCTTATCCCCATCCCCTTAAGAGTAGATGATAGGAGCTTCACACAATGCTACTTGTGTTAAATGCCAGGTTGTGAGTCCAAAAGCATTTTTCAGCTGCTGTATGGATCCAGAGGGAGAGTGTGGATATAGTTCTCCCAAACCCCCAAAGAACCTCTTGTTCTTTTTGAAGCATTGCCTCCAGCCACTGCATTCTAAAGAGAAATTTCACTTTTTCTAGAAACAAAGCCAGAGAAGGGGGGATGTGTCAATCCATTGTTGTAGAATACATTTACAGGCTTAAAATGTCATTTGATGTAAATTACCTGTAAATTACACATGATCTGATGGTTATTACTACCAAATTTTAATTTTTTTAGTCAAGTACAGGTCCAGATCCATGCTCTCCTATTTAGCTAATTCTCATTGACTGTCACATGGTACAACTCCTCTGCAATACAGGCCAGGAGAATCAGGCCTGCAGTGCTAACCACAGGCCTGACCACTAAATAATGGCTAGAAGTCTCAGTGTGCACTTAAAATGAAGATTCACAAATCAGGATGCCCCACTGTGTGAAACCCCCCAGTGTGCTGGTAAGCTTTAGCTTGCGCTAGACGTCTACCTGTGCCAGGCTCAGCTCCATTCAGCTCACTGATGTCAGAGCAGCTAGTGGAACTGAATAGCGTGGAGTGGGCTAATTGACAGCCTGTGCTGTGTATCTCCAGAAAGGTGAGTTTTATTGGCAATTTATTGTGATACAGACATTGGGGCATCACAATTCAGGATGCTGCCTGGTCCCTAGAAGCCCTGGTTCTCAACTACTTTTAAGAGACTTGTCTCCTGTGCAGTGAATGCATGCCCTGCATATGTGTGAAGCCTGCCAGCATCCCATTGCCGCATGCACCCACGAGGCCCTCCATAGCCCAGCATCCTGAACTCACTCCCCAGTTGAGTGCTAACCCCTCAGGCCACGTGTGCTACATTTACATAGGCTGAGCAGTGTGTCTTTAATTCCCTTTGTCCCTTTCTGACTCTGGGAGATCAGGAGCAATGTTAGAAAATATTATTTTACAGAAAGAGTAGTAGATGCTTGGAACAAACTTCCAGCAGAGGTAGTTGAAAAATCAACAGTCACTGAATTTAAACATGCCTGGGATAAGCACACATCTATCCTAAGATAAAGAGTACATAAGGGCAGACTAGATGGACCGTGTGGTCTCCTTCTGCCGTCAACCTTCTATGTTTCTATGCTATTTAATGATTGCTTTAAAGAAGGTGTATTGTGAAATTGTGTAATATATTGTTTTTTGATGCCATGTGTATAAGTGACCCCTCCTCCCGCCATCCAGCATTATTATATGAATTTTTAGCATTGGTCAATTTTTCGCGATAGTGCTCCTTTAATGATTGCCTTGCTCTTGTTTCAAGATGCATTTCTTGTATGTATGTAATGTACTTAGCGATTAAATAACTGATTCTGGCTTTAGGCAGTGGGTTGGGTCTCTACCTTGTTTTTGTTGTCCTGAAAATTGTCTTGAGTCTTTTTGTGTTACTGTAAAAACTTGAAATGTATTATTATGAATGTGGCTCATTGTGGTGGGTTTTGGAATATAACTTAAAAAAGATATCTTTACGCCATTGGGAAAATTAGGTACCTAATGCCCGATCAAAGGCGTATGTGATTTTATGGGAAAAACTGTAACAAGCACTTTTTACAGAATTTTTATTGTATTAAATTAAAGGAAAACTCCATTTTGCCAGATTGATTTCCTCTTCTGAAATGTAAAATAAACATTCATGTTAGGCTACGTTCACACCTGTCTGGTCTGCATTTTGCGCCAGGAATTCCATTCTACCCTCAGGTTTTTTTTGTTCGCCGTTTTATTCCTGTTTGCATCTGTGTGTTATATAATATCCCTGTTTCAAGGGATGCATTTGCGGGCAGGATGCAGCAGGCAGGACTTATAGTGGCCACGCTTCTCCCCTACCGGAGAGGTGTAAAAGGGGCCACAGAGGTGCCATTGATGGATATTTTTTGCTGTACTGGTGCATCTGCCGCGAACGCAGAAACACATGCGGTAACAGACAGGTGTGATTGAGGGCTTAGGATTGTGCCCCTATACCTGTGATTTACTTATCAGCATTCTATTTTCATGTTTCTTATATTCGTGTGGATCTGCCTTGGTAAAGTAGGAGCTTTCCTGTCCTTTAGTAAAGCTTTTAGTATACTTTCTGACTACAAGTCTCAGAATCCTTCCACAAGTGAGCAACAAGTGAGCTCGTTAGCAGCTTTGGCTAAACAAAGCAGTAGTTGACTCCCCAGGTAAGAATGCTGCCAGTAACCCTTTACTGGGCCACAAGACTGATCCCTCTATCTGCAAGGTAAACACATTGTTGCTAGGGAAAACTTTTTTTATAACAATATAGTTGCAAAAAAATCGAAAAGAAAAAAACCCTGAGCACATCATATTGGCACACAATAATGGAAACCCATAAAAATGCCATTGAAAGTGGAATTACACTTTAATCCTTTACCTAATCCATTTTGTCCATATTTTTTGGCCATTGGCCATTTATATGTTTATACAAGTTAATCATGTCCCTCCTTAGATGTCTACTATCAAGAATAAACAGATAATTCAGAGAATTCCTGTAATCTTTCTTTATAATTAAAAAGTGCTTTATGCCATACAACTACTATGCACACTAGCAAGGGTTTAAACCTTAAAAATTAAAAAAAATTATGTGCCCCCCCCCCTCTGCAGGAAGGGGGTCCCACACTTTTTAAAAAAAAAATGTAAAGGTTAAACCCTTAAAAATTAAAGGAAAAAGAAAAAACAGCTATGTAGGCGGGTGGACCAGGGTGTGGAGGCTTAGCGGCCAGCCCCTGGTCCTGAAGGTTACCATTCCGCATAGTCCTCACAGGATGTGGGCTGTTCTGCACCCCCCTTTGGGGATGCAGGTAATGGGTCGAGTGGTAATGGCAAGTCACCCACTTGCTGGCAGGTGACTTGCCAGCCTCTTCTGCCCTGTGACCTGGTATTTATTATTATTATTATTATTATTATTAATAATAATATTGTTTATTTATATAGCGCCATCATCTCCCATAGCACTTTACAAGGTATGATTACAGACAAGAAAAAACAAATAGTACAGGAAACAATAAAAAACTAGATGCCACAATGTTCAAACCAAGTGTTGTCAGCACAGAAGACAATAGGGAGGAGAGTCCTGCCCTTGCGAGCTTACAGTCTAAAGGATGAGGGTGTAGACAAAAGGTAGGGACCCCTACCTACAAAGAGGTAAAAGTAAAAAAACACACAAAAAAAGTATTTTATTTATATATTTTTTTACTTACCTTCGATGCTGATGTCCGGCGCTGATCAGTAGGGATGAGCGAATCGATCTGGACGAACCCGGATTCAATCCGAATTTCATGAAAAATTCGATCGGATCGAATCCGAATTTCCCAGTGCTTCGATCGCTCAAAGTTTTCCTTTAACATCCATTCATTTACATTACAGGCATTCTAAGATGGCGGACGGGACATGTCCAGACATCTACCCCGCTCTAGTGCATGCTGGGGCAGTCACGGGCAGTCACATGCAGCCTATCAGCAGCCAGCAAGCCCGGTGACGTCACAGTGCTATTTAAGGCGGCGGACATCTTGCTTTTCCTCATTTCTCTATTGCATTCGTGAGAGACAGGACGCTGCTGTAGTCAGGGAGAGACAGTTAGACAGACAGGGACAGACAGGAGACAGGCAGGAGACAGGCAGGAAGTCAGCGGGAAGCAGGGAAAGTTAGGAAAAATCGGAGGCAGTCACAGGGAGATTTTTTTTTTTTTTTCATCCAGCCTGAGTGTTACTGGCTGGCTGACTGGCTTTTTTAGCGGTTTCAGGCTGCTTATACACTTTTGATGTTGTGCATATATACTGAACTGATCTCAAGTCTGCTGTGGGAACATTCCCATTTTGTAAAATCTCATTAGCCTCTGTATTTACTGTAAGCTGCACAGTTATTTAAAGTAATTTGGCCTGTTTGAGCCTGCTTAGACACTGTTGCTGTGCATATATACTGATCTCAAGTCTGCTGTGGGGCATCCCATTCTGTAACATCCCATTAGCCTCTGTATTTACTGTAAGCTGCACAGTTATTTAAAGAAATTTGGCCTGTTTGAGCCTGCTTAGACACTGTTGCTGTGCATATATACTGATCTCAAGTCTGCTGTGGGGCATCCCACTCTGTAACATGACATTAGCCTCTGAATTTACTGTAAGCTGCACAGTCATTTAAAGTAATTTGGCCTGTATGAGCCTGCTTAGACACTGTTGCTGTGCATATATACTGATCTCAAGTCTGCTGTGGGGGCATCCCATTCTGTAACATCACATTAGCCTCTGTATTAACTGTAAGCTGCACAGTTATTTAAAGTAATTTGGCCTGTTTGAGCCTGCTTAGACACTGTTGCTGTGCATATATACTGATCTCAAGTCTGCTGTGGGGCATCCCATTCTGTAACATCCCATTAGCCTCTGTATTTACTCTAAGCTGCACAGTTATTTAAAGTAATTTGGCCTGTTTGAGCCTGCTTAGACACTGTTGCTGTGCATATATACTGATCTCAAGTCTGCTGTGGGGCATCCCATTCTGTAACATCCCATTAGCCTCTGTATTTACTCTAAGCTGCACAGTTATTTAAAGTAATTTGGCCTGTATGAGCCTGCTTAGACACTGTTGCTGTGCATATATACTGATCTCAAGTCTGCTGTGGGGCATCCCATTCTGTAACATCACATTAGCCTCTGTATTTACTGTAAGCTACACAGTTATTTAAAGTAATTTGGCCTATATGAGCCTGCTTAGACACTGTTGCTGTGCATATATACTGATCTCAAGTCTGCTGTGGGGCATCCCATTCTGTAACATCACATTAGCCTCTGTATTTACTGTAAGCTGCACAGTTATTTAAAGTAATTTGGCCTGTATGAGCCTGCTTAGACACTGTTGCTGTGCATATATACTGATCTCAAGTCTGCTGTGGGGCATCCCATTCTGTAACATCACATTAGCCTCTGCATTTACTGTAAGCTGCACAGTTATTTAAAGTAATTTGGCCTGTATGAGCCTGCTTAGACACTGTTGCTGTGCATATATACTGATCTCAAGTCTGCTGTGGGGCATCCCATTCTGTAACATCCCATTAGCCTCTGTATTTACTGTAAGCTGCACAGTTATTTAAAGTAATTTGGCCTGTATGAGCCTGCTTAGACACTGTTGCTGTGCATATATACTGATCTCAAGTCTGCTGTGGGGGCATCCCATTCTGTAACATCACATTAGCCTCTGTATTTACTGTAAGCTGCACAGTTATTTAAAGTAATTTGGCCTGTTTGAGCCTGCTTAGACACTGTTGCTGTGCATATATACTGATCTCAAGTCTGCTGTGGGGCATCCCATTCTGTAACATCCCAGTAGCCTCTGTATTTACTCTAAGCTGCACAGTTATTTAAAGGAATGTGGCCTGTTTGAGCCTGCTTAGACACTGTTGCTGTGCATATATACTGATCTCAAGTCTGCTGTGGGGCATCCCATTCTGTAACATCCCATTAGCCTCTGTATTTACTCTAAGCTGCATAGTTATTTAAAGTAATTTGGCCTGTATGAGCCTGCTTAGACACTGTTGCTGTGCATATATACTGATCTCAAGTCTGCTGTGGGGCATCCCATTCTGTAAAATCACATTAGCCTCTGAATTTACTGTAAGCTGCACAGTTATTTAAAGTAATTTGGCCTGTATGAGCCTGCTTAGACACTGTTGCTGTGCATATATACTGATCTCAAGTCTGCTGTAGGGCATCCCATTCTGTAACATCACATTAGCCTCTGTATTTACTGTAAGCTGCACAGTTATTTAAAGTAATTTGGCCTGTTTGAGCCTGCTTAGACACTGTTGCTGTGCATATATACTGATCTCAAGTCTGCTGTGGGGCATCCCATTCTGTAACATCACATTAGCCTCTGTATTTACTGTAAGCTGCACAGTTATTTAAAGTAATTTGGCCTGTTTGAGCCTGCTTAGACACTGTTGCTGTGCATATATACTGATCTCAAGTCTGCTGTGGGGCATCCCATTCTGTAACATCACATTAGCCTCTGTATTTACTGTAAGCTGCACAGTTATTTAAAGTAATTTGGCCTGTATGAGCCTGCTTAGACACAGTTGCTGTGCATATATACTGATCTCAAGTCTGCTGTGGGGCATCCCATTCTGTAACATCACATTAGCCTCTGTATTTACTGTAAGCTGCACAGTTATTTAAAGTAATTTGGCCTGTTTGAGCCTGCTTAGACACTGTTGCTGTGCATATATACTGATCTCACGTCTGTTGTGGGGCATCCCATTCTGTAACATCACATTAGCCTCTGTATTTACTGTAAGCTGCACAGTTATTTAAAGTAATTTGGCCTGTTTGAGCCTGCTTAGACACTGTTGCTGTGCATATATACTGATCTCAAGTCTGCTGTGGGGCATTCCCATTCTGTAACATCACATTAGCCTCTGTATTTACTGTAAGCTGCACAGTTATTTAAAGTAATTTGGCCTGTTTGAGCCTGCTTAGACACTGTTGCTGTGCATATATACTGATCTCAAGTCTGCTGTGGGGCATCCCATTCTGTAACATCACATTAGCCTCTGTATTTACTGTAAGCTGCACAGTTATTTAAAGTAATTTGGCCTGTATGAGCCTGCTTAGACACTGTTGCTGTGCATATATACTGATCTCAAGTCTGCTGTGGGGCATCCCATTCTGTAACATCACATTAGCCTCTGTATTTACTGTAAGCTGCACAGTTATTTAAAGTAATTTGGCCTTTATGAGCCTGCTTAGACACTGTTGCTGTGCATATATACTGATCTCAAGTCTGCTGTGGGGCATCCCATTCTGTAACATCACATTAGCCTCTGTATTTACTGTAAGCTGCACAGTTATTTAAAGTAATTTGGCCTGTTTGAGCCTGCTTAGACACTGTTGCTGTGCATATATACTGATCTCAAGTCTGCTGTGGGGCATCCCATTCTGTAACATCACATTAGCCTCTGTATTTACTGTAAGCTGCACAGTTATTTAAAGTAATTTGGCCTGTATGAGCCTGCTTAGACACTGTTGCTGTGCATATATACTGATCTCAAGTCTGCTGTGGGGCATCCTATTCTGTAACATCACATTAGCCTCTGTATTTACTGTAAGCTGCACAGTTATTTAAAGTAATTTGGCCTGTTTGAGCCTGCTTAGACACTGTTGCTGTGCATATATACTGATCTCACGTCTGCTGTGGGGCATCCCATTCTGTAACATCACATTAGCCTCTGTATTTACTGTAAGCTGCACAGTTATTTAAAGTAATTTGGCCTGTTTGAGCCTGCTTAGACACTGTTGCTGTGCATATATACTGATCTCAAGTCTGCTGTGGGGCATTCCCATTCTGTAACATCACATTAGCCTCTGTATTTACTGTAAGCTGCACAGTTATTTAAAGTAATTTGGCCTGTTTGAGCCTGCTTAGACACTGTTGCTGTGCATATATACTGATCTCAAGTCTGCTGTGGGGCATCCCATTCTGTAACATCACATTAGCCTCTGTATTTACTGTAAGCTGCACAGTTATTTAAAGTAATTTGGCCTGTATGAGCCTGCTTAGACACTGTTGCTGTGCATATATACTGATCTCAAGTCTGCTGTGGGGCATCCCATTCTGTAACATCCCATTAGCCTCTGTATTTACTGTAAGCTGCACAGTTATTTAAAGTAATTTGGCCTGTTTGAGCCTGCTTAGACACTGTTGCTGTGCATATATACTGATCTCAAGTCTGCTGTGGGGCATCCCATTCTGTAACATCACATTAGCCTCTGTATTTACTGTAAGCTGCACAGTTATTTAAAGTAATTTGGCCTGTATGAGCCTGCTTAGACACTGTTGCTGTGCATATATACTGATCTCAAGTCTGCTGTGGGGCATCCCATTCTGTAACATCCCATTAGCCTCTGTATTTACTGTAAGCTGCACAGTTATTTAAAGTAATTTGGCCTGTTTGAGCCTGCTTAGACACTGTTGCTGTGCATATATACTGATCTCAAGTCTGCTGTGGGGCATCCCATTCTGTAACATCACATTAGCCTCTGTATTTACTGTAAGCTGCACAGTTATTTAAAGTAATTTGGCCTGTTTGAGCCTGCTTAGACACTGTTTCTGTGCATATATACTGATCTCAAGTCTGCTGTGGGGCATCCCATTCTGTAACATCACATTAGCCTCTGTATTTACTGTAAGCTGCACAGTTATTTAAAGTAATTTGGCCTCTTTGAGCCTGCTTAGACACTGTTGCTGTGCATATATACTGATCTCAAGTCTGCTGTGGGGCATCCCATTCTGTAACATCACATTAGCCTCTGTATTTACTGTAAGCTGCACAGTTATTTAAAGTAATTTGGCCTGTTGGAGCCTGCTTATCCACTGTTGCTGTGCATATATACTGTTATAAAGCCTGCTTGGGGGCATCCCCATTCTGTAACGTCACATTAGCCTCTGTATTTACTCTAAGCTGCACAGTTATTTAAAGTAATTTGGCCTGTTTGAGCCTGCTTAGACACTGTTGCTGTGCATATATACTGATCTCAGGTCTGCTGTGGGGGCATCCCATTTGTTTTTGACTGCTTTTAATAAACCAGGCCGCAGGGCACCGCAAAACTGCACATTGAACCCTATCTGTTTATACTAAATAAGGAAATACATAAAAATGTCAGGCAGACAAGTGCCAGGATGTTCAAAGAGGAGTGGCAGAGGCCAAGATTCAGCAGGCAGAGGTCACAGCAGACTCGGGGCGAGTGGCAGCAGGAGTCACGGTGAGAGACCTGGTCTGCCAGTATCTGCTAGCGGTCGTGTCTCCACCAGTAACGCATCTGCCGTGGTAGATTGGTTAACGCGCTCATCAACAACATCATCACAACTTACGTCTGAGACCCCCAGTCTAGGGTCGGTAGGTTCCTCTGACACAACCCTGAGTTGGCATGCCCCGAGAGCAGTCCCTGTCCTCCCATTGCCTCTGTCCTACGCCGTTCCCTCCCCCAGCGACGTATCCTATGCTTTGGGTTCAGCTCCGCTCTTTAGTGAGGAGGACGATCAGATAGAGGACAGTCAGCAGCTACTGCCCAGCCAAGAAATGGAGGTGGCTTCTTTAGCTAGGCAGACAAATAGTGATGTGGACAGTGTCGTGGGTGCTGCGAGCGTTCCAGCTCCTGCGCCAGACACTGTTGACGAATCCACGAACATCAGTGACGTACAGCCACAACTCGGTGATAATGATGATGACGATGAAGCCGATCGCACTTGGGAGCCGGGTGATGAAGGGGCTTCATCGTCATCATCAGGAGAAGAGGGGCGCAGGTTGCCCCGGAGTCAGCAGCTCAGGCAGCAAGGTGTTAGCAGCATGGTTGGCAGGCAGCATGGGGGCACAATTGTAAAGCCTGGAGCCAAACGGGGCCGGGGCCGGGGTAGAGCACCTGCTGCACGGCAGGCTACCTTATCGGGAGGTAGTGGGGCAGGGGTTCCTGGAGTTGGCGACAATAGCAGCGAATCAGTGAGGCCTGTTGGTGGGAAAAGTAGCTACTCGGCAGTGTGGCAGTTTTTCCTGAAGCATCCGCAGGAGGGTAACATGGCCACATGCAAGATATGTAGGCAGAAGGTGAAGCGTGGCCAGGGCCCAAATGTTGGCACCACGGCCCTGCGTCAACATATGATGCGTCACCATAAAGCGACCTGGGAGAACCGAGGCTCCCAAGGGGTGGTCCAGTCTGCTTCCTCACCAAGTGGCACGCCGCTCCCAATTTCTGCCAGCCAAGGCTCCAGCACCTCAGCCGAAGGCAGCTGTGCGTCATACCCATCCTCTGTCGCTCCTGCTCCTCCTCCTCCTCCTCCAAGTCATGCATCCCGCCAGCAATCCATCAGCGAAGCCATGTCCAAGAGACAGCAGTATGCGCCCACTCATCCTACGGCGCAGAAGCTGAATGTGCTCCTGTCCAAGTTGCTGGTTCTGCAGTCGCTCCCTTTTCAGGTGGTGGACTCTGCACCTTTCAGAGAACTGATGGCTTGTGCCGAGCCGAGGTGGAGAGTCCCAAGCCATCATTTCTTTGCCAAGAAGGCAGTACCAGCGCTGCACACTTTTGTTGAACAGAAGGTGGGCCAGTCCTTGAGCCTGTCGGTGTGTAGCAAAGTGCATGGCAGCGCCGACGTCTGGAGCTGTAACTACGGTCAGGGACAGTACATGTCGTTTACGGCCCACTGGGTGAATGTGGTCCCTTTGCAGCAGCAACTTGGACAGATCACGCCGCTTCGGCCTCCGCGTTCCCTGCCCCTTGGGCCTGTGACACTGTGCGACTCGGCCTCCTCATCCTCCGCCATCTCCTCACCCTCCACTGTAGGCTCAAGTCTCAGTGCCCCTGCAGTCTACCATGTGTGCAGGGCACGGAGGTGTCACGCAGTGACCTTCACATGGTTTGTCTTGGCGAACGGAGTCACACAGGGGAGGAACTGCTTAAATTTATTCATCAGGAAATCCAAACATGGCTTACTCCAAGAAAACTTAAAATGGGAATCATGGTTACCGACAATGGGAAGAACATTTTGTCTGCGCTGCGCCAAGGACGCCTGACCCATGCCCCCTGCATGGCTCACGTCTTCAATCTGGTTGTCAAGCGGTTTCTGAAGTGTTCCCCCCATATGCAAGACATCCTAACAACTTCAAGGAAACTTTGCATGCACTTCAGCCACTCATACACCGCCAAACACACCCTTCTTGAGCTACAGCGTCAGAACGGTATCCCCCAACATAGTCTGATTTGCGATGTTTCCACCCGTTGGAATTCTACCCCTCACATGTTGGACCGATTATATGAACAGAGAAAAGCCATCACGGATTTCCTGATGATCCAAGCGGATAGGGGGACTCCCCTGTGTAACTTCAATGTCAACCAGTGGCAGCTCATACGTGACACCTGCCGTTTGCTCAGGCCCTTTGAGGAAGCCACTTTATTTGTCAGTCGGCAGGATTACGGGATGAACGACGTGATTCCACTGCTTCATGTACTACAGCACATGTTGGAAACCATGGCTGGTCAGGGCACTGGAGACATGGCGTCTACATCTTACGGCCACATGAACCCCATTGGAGCTGAACTGGAGGAGGAGGAGGGGCACAGTGAAGCACAGTTTAGGCTTGGCGAAATGGCTGGTTTATCTAGTCAGCGGACAGGAGAGGAGGAGCAGGAGCAGCTAGAGGAGCTAGAGGGTTTTGAGAAAGGCGAGACAGAGGACCCGGACACACCGTGGCAGTATGCAGTGGAGATGGAGACAGGTAGTCCCTCCGAGTCACTTGCGCAAATGGCAGGGAGCATGCTCACGTGCTTGCGTAGTGACCTCAGAATTGTTTCCATTTGTCAGCGGGATGACTTCTGGCTCTCCACCTTATTGGACCCTCGCTTCCTGCACAAAATGGGGGCATTTTTTAAACCCGCCGAGAGGGAGGACAAACTGAACTACTACAAAGACATTCTACGTAATCAGTTGGCCGATGCCTATCTGCGCCATGGTCCATACTCTCGCAGGTCTGACTCGAGGGGACCTCTGCGCTCACCTTCCACTTCCATGGCTGCTGGGGGGGGTTGGCAGGAGCAGCAGCAGCAGCTCCATCAGCAGCAGCCTCAGTCTTCAGTCGCTAATGAGTAGCTTTCTACACCCGCATAGTGAGGCTACTCATGAGCAGCAGGAAGACCTGGAGCAGGACCTCAACCAGCAGGTCATGTCATACCTTGACATGACCATGCCAACACACCTTGAGGATCCGCTGGACTTCTGGGCAGCCAAACTTGATTTGTGGCCGCAACTAGCAGCGTTTGCCCTGGAAAAGCTGTCCTGCCCGGCAAGTAGCATGCCATCTGAGCGGGTGTTTAGTGCGGCGGGGGCCATAGTTACGGCGAGGAGAACTCGTCTGTCAACTAAAAATGTGGAGAGACTCACCTTTGTCAAAATGAATCAGGGATGGATCAGCCAGGATTTCCACCCACCAATGCCTGATGCTTGTGACTAGATTCAGCATGGTGCCACGTTTAACACTTTCCAAATGGTGCAAAACATTTATGTCTTTAGGCCAATTTTTGGGCTCCTTCTGATGCCAACTTCAGGGTGTGCCTTCCAACCAATTTTTGGCCTCCTGCTGATGCCAACTTCAGGGTGTGCCTTTCAGCCAATGTTTGGGCTCCTGCTGCTGCTGCTGCCAACTCCAGGGTGTGATTCATCCAATTTTTGGGCTCCTGAAGCCAACCCCAGTGTCTCTTTAAAGTAATGTTTAGGCTCCTACTGCTGCTGCTGCTGCTGTCAACTCCAGGGTGTGATTCATCCAATGTTTGGGCTCCTGAAGCCAACCCCAGTGTCTCTTTAAAGTAATGTTTGGGCTCCTGCTGCTGCTGCTGCCGCCAACTCCAGGATGTGATTCATCCAATTTTTGGGCTCCTGAAGCCAACCCCAGTGTCTCTTTAAAGTAATGTTTGGGCTCCTGCTGCTGCCAACTCCAGGGTGTGATTCATCCAATTTTTGGGCTCCTGCTGCCAACTCCCCAGTGTCTCTTTAAAGTTATGTTTGGGCTCCTGCTGCTGCCAACTCCAGGGTGTGATTCATCCAATTTTTGGGCTCCTGCTGCCAACTCCAGTGTCTCTTTAAAGTTATGTTTGGGCTCCTGCTGCTGCTGCCAACTCCAGGGTGTGATTCATCCAATTTTTGGGCTCCTGAAGCCAACCCCAGTGTCTCTTTAAAAAAATGTTTGGGCTCCTGCTGCTGCTGCCAACTCCAGGGTGTGATTCATCCAATTTTTGGGCTCCTGCTGCCAACTCCAGTGTCTCTTTAAAGTTATGTTTGGGCTCCTGCTGCTGCTGCCAACTCCAGGGTGTGATTCATCCAATTTTTGGGCTCCTGAAGCCAACCCCAGTGTCTCTTTAAAGTAATGTTTGGGCTCCTGCTGCTGCCAACTCCAGGGTGTGATTCATCCAATTTTTGGGCTCCTGCTGCCAACTCCAGTGTCTCTTTAAAGTTATGTTTGGGCTCCTGCTGCTGCTGCTGCTGCTGCCAACTCCAGGGTGGGATTCATCCAATTTTTGGGCTCCTGAAGCCATCCCCAGTGTCTCTTTAAAGAAATGTTTGGGCTCCTGGTGCTGCTGCTGCTGCCAACTCCAGGGTGTGATTCATCCAATTTTTGGGCTCCTGCTGCCAACTCCAGTGTCTCTTTAAAGTTATGTTTGGGCTCCTGCTGCTGCTGCCAACTCCAGGGTGTGATTCATCCAATTTTTGGGCTCCTGAAGCCAACCCCAGTGTCTCTTTAAAGTAATGTTTGGGCTCCTGCTGCTGCTGCTGCCAACTCCAGGGTGTGATTCATCCAATTTTTGGGCTCCTGAAGCCAACCCCAGTGTCTCTTTAAAGTAATGTTTGGGCTCCTGCTGCTGCTGCTGCTGCCAACTCCAGGGTGTGATTCATCCAATTTTTGGGCTCCTGAAGCCAACCCCAGTGTCTCTTTAAAGTAATGTTTGGGCTCCTGCTGCTGCTGCCAACTCCAGGGTGTGATTCATCCAATTTTGGGCTCCTGCTGCCAAATCCAGTGTCTCGTTAAAGTAATATTTGGGCTCCTGCTGCTGCTGCTTGCAACTCCAGGGTGTGATTCATCCAATCTTTGGGCTCCTGCAGCCAACTCCAGTGTCTCTTTCAAGCTATGTTTGGGATCCTGCTGCTGCTGCTGCTTGAAACTCCAGGGTGTGTCAGTCAATTTTTGGGCTCCTGCTGCTGCCAACTCCAGTGTCTCTTTCAGCCAATGTTTGGGCTCCTGCTGCTGCTTGCAACTCCAGGGTGTGATTCATCCAATTTTGGGGCTCCTGCTGCTGCCAACTCCAGTGTCTCTTTAAAGCAATGTTTGGGCTACTGCCCCTCATAGTGATGCCACTTCAACTCTCTGCAATTGTGCCGCTCTGCGATTCTATTAGCGATGCCTCTGATCTGCATGTGATATTTATTTAAAGTATTATTTAACTAACCCAGCACGCATCCTATGCGTGTTGCAGCAAGGCAGAATGGTTTACAACCCTATTGAGGCTCTAGGAGGCTCAGAAATAGCCGTTTTTAATAGCGATTCGTCGCGAATAAATTCGGGTCGAAGCTATTTTTGTCGGAAAATTCGGCGAATCAGTCGAATCGAATTTTTCAAAAGTTCGCTCATCTCTACTGATCAGCACCACTACACATCTCACAGCCGAAAGTAATCGATGGAAGCCGGGTGCAAAGGCAGGGTTTTGAAGCACCCTACTTCCACCTAATACTCCCGGCTTCTGAGGTCATCTCACTTTGGTATAAAAGGCCCCTCCCTGCAGCACCTGGTGAGATCCCAGAAGGACCTACGATTGGGGGCACGCCCGGAGGAAGTGGAGACCCCTAGCACTGAATCCAGGTGTGCTTTTTTTGTGGGGGGCACTAGCTGGGGAAAATACCAGGCATGTATATTCTACATGCTTGTCACTTAAAGGGAGGAGAAGGGAGCACATAAAATCTGCCTGCTTGGCACTGAAAGGGTTAAACCCTTAAAGATTTAAAAAAGAAACAGCCCCTTTCCAAACAAAACCAGCTCAGGCACCAGCTGTGGGGTCTGGCAGACCAGGGTGCCAGAGCCTATCAGCCGCCCCATCAGCATGGGCTCTTCTCACCTCCCTATGGTTTGGGGATGCTGGTCGCCAACCAAGCCAATAATAGGATGTCTAAACTCTCTGCCATGTGACTTGTGTATCTCTAAAAGGAATTATTCAGCCAGATTTGGAAGCCTCTTTCATTCCAGCATGCACGCTATCTTCTGTAAATGAATACAGCAAGTCTAGACTTTTTGTTATTGGATATAATTGTGATATGGAGACTAAAACCAGAAACTTGAGAAACAAACAGGAAGAAAAGAATAAAAAAGAATGCAGCATTAAATTCCCATCCAGCGATGTCCCTGTGCAATCATCTCCTGTGACTCAGCAATCTCCTCTCGGTAGTTTCATATCTCTCATCATATTGTTTTGCTTCCATTTCCATGTTCATTTTTCAGTTGCTTTATTGGAGTGAATGCCGCCGTTCCCTTTACTGCTCGGACCCCATAATAACTTATGAGACTGCTGGGCGGCTTTATGGGGAGACTGCTTATTAGTTATTACCTGCCTGTCCTTCATCTGGTGATGTGTTCGCCTGCTACAGAGCAATTGCTGACTATACTGCAACCACAGTGTATTTTTTTAAAAGGTACCTGTTGTCTAGGAAGCCTGTCCCTGATTTATTGGGATATTTCCAAGCAGTAAGGATTGAACAGATTCAGATACGATAGATTTACTTAGAAGTAGACAACTGCAAATAGCTTGATTTACCTATTGAAGCACCTTAAATTTTAGATCAAATTTACCCTAGGCATTCCACCCCCCTCCCATCATGGGGCATCTACTTAAAGTGGACCAACACCCAGGATTTTGACTATCCTGGGTCTTGGTCCACTTCGGTGGGGCACCCCCGATCGGGGTGCCCCGCTGTGTGAAACCCCCCCGAACCCCCCGAACAACTCACCTCTCCCCGCTCCCAGCGCCGACGGACAAGCCGCGGACAAGCGGCTCCTCCGCCGCCGCCTCCCGCGCGTCCCTCTTGACGCGGGCGCGCGCACGTCAAGAGGGGCACGAGGGATAAGGTAATGAGTTTGGGGTGTTTGGGGGTGTTTCACCCCGTGGGACATCCTGATCTCGGATGTCCCGCGGGGAGGGAGGTGATCGGCCCGGGAATCTTATAGATTCCCGGGCCGATCACCCGTGGGTGTTGGTCCACTTTAAGTGTGGAGAGCTTTCCAGTTGAGATTGAGTAGTTCTCCCAAATCGGGATGGAGGGGGCAAGCCGAGGGTGGTGATTTGAATAGTTACCATAGGCCATACATATGAATGAACATAACATCTCATATTTGTAGGTGATAACCTTCTATAGCACATGCACTTTTTGCACAAATAGCGCTGCTACTACCTAGGAGCTTTACAACTCCCCAACAACAAACAAAGTAGAAATATGTAAATGTTTTTCCAAACATTCCAAACTGGTGCAGGATTGGTTGGTCTCTTGGTTGAGAAGAAAACTCCAATCTTCCTCTCCCTGGATTTAGATTCTCAAATAATATGTCACTTTTCCAATGTCTTTAGTTTCCAAGAACTGGTCGAGAACTTCACCAAGTTTTGCAATTTCTCTTCCTTCATAATGGGGGATGATTACATCATCTACATATAGAAGTCCATTTCTCTGGTACACATTTTGTGTATAAACATGGATTAGCCTGAGATCTTTATCAATCAAGACTTTGTCCATTTTGGAGTTCCGTGCCCTTTCAAACAAAATGTTCTTCATCCTTTTTGATATAGCCTTCAGGTTGAGTCATGTACAGCTCTTCTTCAATGTCACCTTTTATAAAGGCAGTTTTGATATAAAAATGTCTCACTGTCATCTGTTGAACAGCATCTACAGTCATTAAAGTGGACCAAAACCCAAATTTTTAACTAGCATCCTTTGCTAGCTCATTGCTTATTGCTACCCCTGTGATGGCCTTTTGCCATTTTTTCTGCTCCTGCTTCACTCTAATCCCAGATAATGCCATCTGTTTTAGCTGTCAAGCTCTGCCTCCTCCATTCATTTCCTCTGATGTGTGTGGCAATGATTTCATTGCCACACCTAGGCAATGACTGATCACCTACCATTCCACAACAAGGGACAGCAAAAAAATCAGTGTTCCAGGACAATTCGGAAAGGGAAAATATCCATTCCTAGATCTACACCATAAGAAGGGAATATCGGCAGGGGCTTTTGCCAAATTTTCATTTTGGTCTGCTTTAAAGTTCTGAATATGGTTTGCTGAGCAACTGGAGAAGATGTAGCACCATTATCTTCACCATACTTTTGTGAGTATTCTTTGGTGCCTAAACTTCAGAATCATATTTGATCTTGAAGACACATTTAGATCCATTTTCCTTTTGCCTTGTGGTAGCTCAGTAAGCTTCCATGTCAGTTCTGGGCCCAATTCTCTTCAATATATATATTAATGACATATGGTCAGGATTGTACAGTAAAGTCTCAATTTTTGTAGATGATACTAAGCTGTTTAAAGTAAATTAACACAAAAGAGGACAGCAGGCAGCTACAAACAGATTTAGATACATTGGAAGCATGGGCAGCTAAATGGCAAATGAAGTTTAACACAGATAAATGTAAGGTATTCACATGGGACAGAAAAATGTATGCAGTCATTACGGGGAGGCCGATTCATTAATAGCGCCAGGTAGCGACAGATGAGCGCCAGTAGCGTGATTTCACAGCGCCAGCTAGTATTCGCTGAGCTTGGCCGGGGTTTGCTTGTTGACAGCGACTCAGTCGGTGTGTGGTAATGTTGAATACGGGGTTAGGGGTCGCTGTTTCACAGGTTCCGCTTGTATGGGTGCGCCTGACAGCGAAAGGCCATAGCGAACGGCTTGCTGCAGATTCATTAAAAAATCACGCTCAAAAATTTCTCGCGCTGTGAATTCCTTGTTTAAACCCCAGAGCGCTGGCGGCGATGTGTGTAAAGTAGTTTTTAACCCCCAAACAACCTTTTTTTTTATATGTAAAAATTATACAAGTTTTTCTAAACATTTTGTAATATGAATACATGAATATCAGACCTGTAATATCAATTCTGCACATTTTTTTTTTTTTTTTTTTTTTTTTACTTTAAAAAAAAACCTAACATTGCAGAAGTGGTCACAGAATTTTTGACATTAAAAAAAAAAAAAAAACAGTAATAGCAATTAATTATGATTATTTAAAGATTGCTCCATTGAAATGCATTGGACCACGCCAGGGAGCGCCAGGTCATACCTGTCGCCGTGATGGGATTAGCAGCGGCGCTGTTCGTTGCAGTCGGCTACATGATGAATCCCGCGCTAGCTGACGCTCTCGCCGGCGCTAGCCTCATTTAGCGTGATAAATGCGTCATTGTGGCCGCCGCCGGGCGTACTTGATTCGGTAGCCGCCGATAGCTGGCGGTACCTGGCGCTCGTCAGACACTACCTGGCGCTATCCCTTGATAAATAAGGGCCATAGTAAATAAATAAATGCATGGTAAAACTACAATGGTAAAGGACCTAGGGGTTTTAGTTAACAATACACTGAACTGCAGTAATCAATTCCAGGCAGTGGTTGCCAAAGCAAACAGAATCATGGGCTGCATCAAGAGGGGCATAGGTGCCCATTACCAGTCCGTGGCCAGATCCCATATGGAATACTGTTTATAGTTATGGGCACCAATGTGTAAAAAGGACATGTCAGAACTAGAGCGCTGGCAGAACCTCATGAAAGATACAGACACAGAGGGCCTGATGCAGAGCCTCCTCTGAACTGCCCTTAAAACCTTCCGATTGTCCGGGGCTCCCGTTTGAATCGTGGCTCAAATGTGATGCAGAGCCTCCGTCGGAATGGCTCCCTAACTGATCTGTCAATTTGACTTCACTCGGAAAGCTTTTTTTGCTCTCTCGGGTGCCTTCAATTTGATCGGTGGCTCCCGTACACGTTCACACGGGCGGCCCGTTTTTCCCTGATTTTTCCTGCCTTTTTGAACGTATCTGCTTGGTTTCCGTCGTATTTGACCTTCCATTTTGGTGGTTTTTTCAAGTATACTTACATCTCCATGGCTATTCAGTTGGCAATCTGGCTACACGCAAGCGCACATCCCTCAAACTCCATTGGAATATATGCTTTTTTTTGGGGGGGGGGGTTCCTTGTCCTTCATGCATACCTTAATCATCTTGTAGTTCCTTCTTCCTTGTCCTTCATGCATACCTTAATCATCTTGTAGTTCCTTCTTCCTTGTCCTTAATGCATACCTTAATCATCTTGTAGTTCCTTCTTCCTTGTCCTTAATGCATACCTTAATCATCTTGTAGTTCCTTCTTCCTTGTCCTTAATGCATACCTTAATCATCTTGTAGTTCCTTCTTCCTTGTCCTTAATGCATACCTTAATCATCTTGTAGTTCCTTCTTCCTTGTCCTTAATGCATACCTTAATCATCTTGTAGTTCCTTCTTCCTTGTCCTTAATGCATACCTTAATCATCTTGTAGTTCCTTCTTCCTTGTCCTTCATGCATACCTTAATCATCTTGTAGTTCCTTCTTCCTTGTCCTTAATGCATACCTTAATCATCTTGTAGTTCCTTCTTCCTTGTCCTTAATGCATACCTTAATCATCTTGTAGTTCCTTCTTCCTTGTCCTTAATGCATACCTTAATCATCTTGTAGTTCCTTCTTCCTTGTCCTTAATGCATACCTTAATCATCTTGTAGTTCCTTCTTCCTTGTCCTTAATGCATACCTTAATCATCTTGTAGTTCCTTCTTCCTTTTCCTTAATGCTTACCTTAATCATCTTGTAGTTCCTTCTTCCTTGTCTTTAATGCATACCTTAATAGTTTTTTTTTTCTGTTTTATTGTCCCATATCTAAACCTTTTGTGTGTCATGTAAATGTGTGCTGATGTTGTGTGATGGTACTTTTGCAGGAAAGACAACTCTCGAAATATTAATACTTATTTATTATTAAATTTTTTTTTTTTTGTTTTTTTAAAAACATTTGTGTTCAACAACAAAAAAAAAAATATTTACATGTTTAATGTAAAAATATAAACTTAGGCCTCAGGGTCTGTAGCCTGTTTTCTTTGATCTGTGAATGAAAAACAACATTACTTTAGCATTGTTTTTTGGGTTTGGAATTTCTTAGTTTTTTTTTGGTGCACTTTTTAAATCGGACCTTCAGCGTGATTTAATGAAAAGGCCAAACTCTTAAAAAAAGTTTACACAGCATCTTAAACTAATATATATTAATTTTTTAGTCAATCAATTATTATTCTTTCCCCCACTGGGCTGCAACTCAGTTCAGGAATTTAGGATACGTGCAACGCCATGTTGACTCTGAAGCATCACACTTACTGAGGAGAGGAGAGTGGGATAAGGTACAGGGGGTGGGTTATAGCTGTGCTTTGCTCACACAGAGCAGAGCTGTGCTCTGGCAAAAGTTGGTAAGATGATTTGTAAGGTGGACAATCTGTATGTACAGGGTGTGGGAAATATGTAAGATAGCCTCTTAGTCATAGTTAAGGTCCGCTTTAAGGGCTTTTTTTGATACATTTTTATGGAAATGTTAAAGATTTTTAGTTTCCTAATGGTATTGTTTGCTCATTTTCTTTAGTTTAAATAAACACCACTTACAAGGTTTAGGACGCACATTGCGTCGGGGGCGGAGTCTCCCTTCATCCTCCCTCTGTGGCAGTTGGGAATCTGTATGGATGACAAACACACTGATATTAGAGACTGTTGTTCTTTCATGAATATAATATTAAGTTAGGCTTCTAGGTATCAATCTTCTCACCTTCCCCAGCAACCTCTTCCTCCTCGCCCCCTTCCTCACTCATCCCTTGGGATGTTCCAGCGACGTCTGAATCTACAACAATAGTGCACATGAGTATCTGTATTTAATGCATGTATTGCATTTGCAACATATCTAACTATATTTCCCTTACCGGAGTCCGGTTGAGGCTCTGTTCTGCTCGACTCCCTGCCGTCAGATCCCCCCCTCCCCTGCATGCTGAGGTCCAGCGGCTCCTCCGAGTCACTTACAGAGGAGGGGGTGGCTGTTGACACTGGCGGTGGCCCACCTACACCTTCACCTGTTTCGCCCAACACTGGGCTGTGTGTCGTGTTCCGGGTGGGGCGGAACCGTATATTCCATTCATGGGCTGAAATACAAACACAATCATTAAACCACGCCCAGGCGATGCCAGGGTTATAGGTGCATTTACATTTTCAACACTTACATGGGAAATGTTTGTCGAAGTACCGCCTCACCCGGGGCTTATGCCTTCTTTTTAAATCAGACCAGTGTTGGGCGATCTGGGTGAAGGTATAGGTGGTTTGGGATCGGCGTTCTATCGCCTCCACCACCTCCAGGGCCAACGTCCGTTTGGCATAATCTGACGGCAGGAAGTCGTAGCGATTCCTCAGCATCATCTGTTATTAAAAAATATAAGGACACACCATTAATCCACCAAATACATTAACAAGTTTCCTGGCCTAACTCAAGTCACTTTATTAACCTCTTGCTGCCTCACATTGCCCTAGTTCTGCTATCTGCATGTAGGCTAGTTTTTTGCTGGATACATGTGTTAAACTAAGGTGGGCTGGTATGTAACGTGACAAACTAAGTTGTTTCAGACTATTCTTGTTTCTTTTTTTTTTTTTTTTAATTACAAGGAATGTGTGCGCGCACATAAACGCACGCTCGCATACTCACATCCATGATGATGTCTTCCTGCTCTGGGGTAAAGATGGCGGGCGACATCTTGTCTTCTTTAACAAGCTATAGCTCTGACGTTCCCCCGTGTTGACGTGCGTGCGTGCACGCAGGCGCGCACTCGCTGTTGTGCACGCCCACACGGGAAACATATTTAAAGAACAAGCCACTCCGCTCGGTGTAGGATACCATATCAATATGGGCAGACCAAAAGTGATCAAAAATAGACAAGCAAGGCCAAAGGCACATAGCAGCCGCACACATGCCTCATTCTAAATAAAACAGAAGAGCAGGCACAACACACATGCAGAACATGCACCAACTAAAACGGTGGCTACTCCACAGACACAGGCACATTCCCCAAAACGCAGGAGCAAGGAGACATTAACCCATTCACCCCCGCCAGAAAAAAACAAACAAACACACCAGGGTGCTAAATCTAGTAAGTCCCTGCAGCATACTCAACCTCAACACACCAAGCATACCCACAAAACCTAAGCACAAAGCATGGCTGTTGCCAATGCTGTTTGGGTACATTATGGGGTTCTGTCCGTCGAGATACTAAACAAATCAAGCGGACAGTTGTGGACCTGAAATCATATAGTTGCCCAAAAATGGACATGCGCCGGCAGCAGAGGTAAAGCCCAAATGCATTTAGAGTCGCTTTTGGAACAGCATGTAACACTTCTTAGGTGTGATTTAATCTTCCCCAGCCTGCAGACAGGGGGTGGTTTCAAGAAAATACATTGGCCACAAGGTCGGCACGGATTGTGTGTGCTGGCCCACTTTGTGTACCAGTGTAAGGAGGGGTCTGCTCGTCAGAAATAGGTAAAGGTTCTGCACCCAGGTCAGTATATCGAGCAATCCTGCTTCTAATAGCAAGGTTGTGCAGGACCCCACAAGCAATAATTATTTTGATAACCTTGCCAGGCTGATACTGAAGAGAGCCCCCACTCTGATCCAGACATCGGAAACGCATCTTCCACAACCCAAAGGCACGTTCCACCACAGAGCGAGACCTCCTATGGGCTGTGTTGTAGCGCTCCTGTGCCTGGGAAGATGGGTGCAGGATGGGTGTGAGCAGCCATAGTAACAAGGGATAGCGTGAGTCAACTGCAAAAATCCAAAAGACAAACATAAGGTGGATGGCTAAAAAAAGGTTTAGGTGTGCATAGTAACATTAGTACACAGGGACAAATCGGTGAGCTAGGTATGGTGGGAGTAATTGACATTTTTAATGAGCCTACAAACACATGCAACCTGTACACTCATTAAAAATGTCTGTGTAATGCTACTTAGATAAGAGTGCCAAAACATAAACCAATAGTGGTGAATACTTTCACCCATTAATTTGTAAACAAACTAAATAAAAAACATTTTCAAGTTTCAAGGAAAGGGCTCACAGATTAGTGGGGTAGTGGCAAATCCACATTCAAACCTGGGGGCCAACAAATACAACTTTAATACACATACCCAGTAACCATCCTCCAGAAATATCTCCAGATTGAAACCGTTGATAGAGGCTGGAGTTCCTCAAAATGTGCGCATCATGCGTGGACCCAGGAAAGCCAGCAAACAGACTGAAAAATTGAAGATCAGGGCCCGCCACTGCCTGAACATTGATGGAATGGCCCATCTTCCTGTTCCTGCACCAAGCAAAACAACAGTGGAATTAGTGTGAGCCTTAAAAAATGTTTTGTAACCAGAAAAAAAGCAGAACCAAACCACATACCTGAACAGATATTCCTGGTCCGCAGGGGGGATGAGCGAGACATGTGTGCAATCGATTGCACCAAGGACGTTGGGCATGTCGGCTATGTTATAAAAGCCCAACTTAACCGCATTCCAGGCTTCCCCTGTTTGAGGGAAAAAAATGTAATTCTGTGCCAGGGTAGCCATGCCATCCAAAAACTTGGTTAGGCTGCGGCTCAGCGTAGACTGGGACATCCCCAGGGAGAAGGCACCCAGTCTCTGGAACGAGCCGTTCGCCAAAAATTGCAGGCAGCCAACCAATTTGGTCATACCTGCAATTGCATGCCCCTTTCTTGTGGTGGGGGCTAACCATGGCTGCAGGTCGCTATACAAGGCATGGAGAGAAACACGGTTAAGGCGGGTGAGCTCGAATAGGTCAACGTCACTCATGCCATCGATGTCCAAAGCCTGGTTTCTGCTATACTCAGAACTATCAGACGGCATAGCTGGCGCCTTTGATGTTAGCCCACAGAGGAATGCATTCCCAAAAAGCACGGAGCTCCAATACGGCTGGTCAGACTGGCCGTAAGTGAAGGCTCGGCGGCCCCGTTTTATTAGGCTGATTTCAATCGGAAATCTAGGCTCTGCATCACTGGAAAAAACGGGCCAATGAACGAGGCGTCCGTTTTCCCGGGAAACAGCCTCGTGCGAGCCGACAATCGGAAAGGCGGCTGAGCGCACACCTGAGCGCATAAACGCACACTAAAATCAACGTAGCACCCTTTCCTGACCCGATCAAAGCCCAAAACCAAGGGGAAAACGCATGGGAGAGCTGAACGGGGAGGCTCTGCATCAAGCCAAGAGTTCTCATCAATCACTACATCTGCTGATTGTCACTGTGTTGTTCTCTGGATGCAGGATTCAGTATTCCTTTTGGGTTTCACTATAGCAAACTAGGACCCCTTCATTTGCACGAATCCCGCTTGGAACGTTTTTCTTTGAGAACATGCAAATATCTTGAGGTGCTTCGGCTCAGGCTTATTTCAATAGCTCATATGGAGTTTTGGTTGTAGCTCTACCTAGCAGTCTGGTTTGAGTCTGTTTCTGTTCCCCCCAAATTGTTGTAGGTAGGTTTGTATCAAACAGCATACTTCTAGCACTTTCACAGAGCGAGCAGTTCTTTCTTTCTGCAACTCTGATTTGTTCTGGGTTGTATGGAGCAGTAGTCTGGAACATGATACCTTTGTTTTTTTAAATGGTTTGCACCTTGATGCTTGTATATTCAGTTCCATTGTCTGCATGCAGGGCTTTTGTCATTCTTCCAATTTTGTTAAACACTAAAGCAAGATATTCTTCATGTTTCTGTGACACATCATCTTTGCTGTGCAGCAGGTAGACAATTGTGTATCTGGAAAAATCGTCAATCTCTTATTGCAAGGGGCTCATTGGACCACATGCATCTGTGTGCATCAAATCTAATAGCTGTGCAGATCTAGTGCTGCTATTTTTAGGAATAGATTTTCTGGACATTTTCCCTTTAACCCTTTGTCTGCCAGCCTACCTGGAGTTTTTGTCACCCTTGGTGCCAGACCATTTTGCACTATTTTGCGCTCCCCATGTTCAAGTGTGATTTTTGAAGGGATTTCCAGGGATTTCCCAGGAAAATGATATACTGTTTTTTTCAGCAGAGTCTGGGCTTTAACATGAAATGTCTTGTTTGTAATTTTTTAGGTGTATTCTCAATACTTTTGGGTGAAATATGTGCAAAAAAATAAAAGAAAATCTATTTTTTGCAATTTGTAGTGTTTTTTGTAATAAATAATGTAAGTTTGTCAATAAAATCTTATTGCATGTGAAACCCCAATTAATCCCGGTCACAGCGTTACCACATATGTATTGGTAGACACCCTTTCCTGCCCAGGAGACTCCCCCAAACTGAAACAGCGCTTTAGGAGATTTTCAGATAAAATACAACTATGCACCGCGCTAAGCGCACCTTGCTGTCTTTCCAGAAAAAAAACCCTTTAAATTTGAAATACCCCCCACAAACTATATATTCTCTGGAAGTATACACCTCAGGCTTCCTAGGCGTACCAGGTTTGTTGACATGGGTGCAATTTTCTGGAAGTAATCCCTCAATCAATTCTTTGGTTGCACAGAGTTTCCCTAAAAAAGAATAAAAAAGAATCAAAGCCACATTTTCCTAAAAAAAACTATATGCAAACAGAAGAAAACAAGTAAAATCTGAAAAAGCAACATCCCCCGAACAGAACAATACCCAACATGCATAGGTAATGTCAAGGGAAGAGTTGCCAAACACCCCAAAGTAAAGCATGCGCATAACGGTTAAAAATTTCAGCTCTGCAGACAAAGTGTGCACCTTGCGATTTTTCAACCAAAACAACCCTTTAAATTTAGAATATCCCCATAAACCATATATTCCCTGAAAGTACACATGTTAAGCTTTCTAAGAGTACTGAGCTTGTTGTAGTGGGCTCATCTTTCTGAAAGTAATCCCTTGAAGAATTCTTAGGTTGCACAGGGTTTCCCTAAAAACAATTATAAAAAAAGCAGAATAAAGACCATGTTTTCCTAAAATATCAATATGCAAACAAGAAAAAACAAGCTAAATCTGAAAGCGCAAGGTCCCCCGAGCAGAACAATACCTAACATGCATAGTTACTATTAACCCTTTTAATTGTCAGCCTACTTGAAGTTTTGTCATCCTCTGTTGACAGGTCATTTTTCCCCATTTTGCGGCATGATTAACCGTGATTTTTGCTGGAATTTCCAGAAAAATTATATACATTACATATACATTTTTTGCAGCAGAGTTTAGGCTTTAACATGAAATGTCGTGTTTGTAATTTTTCTACTGTTTTTTTAATATTTCTGCTTAAAAAAACAAAAAAAAAAAACAAAAAATTATATATTTTTTAGACAATTGTCTCCTTTATTTTAAATAAAACCTTTTTTTTTTTTAATGAAAACCATTTCTCCCGATTACAACGGTACCACATATGTATCGGTAGCCCCCCCATTCTTGCCCTGGAGACCCCCCAAACTGAAAAGAGCACTTTATTACATTTACAAATAAAATACTATCCACACTATAAACATAAGGGGTTAATTAAAAAAAAAATGACATAGGGTCCCCCCTTCCGGGGGGGGGGGGGCCTTTTTTGAGGAATTTTAAGGGTTAGGGTTAGGCTAACCTTAACCCTTAAAAATAAAAAAATATACAAAAATTAAAATTCCCCCCCAAAAAGGGGGGACCCTATGTAATTTTTTTGGGAATTTTAAGGGTTAGGGTTAGCCTAACCCTAACCCTCACCCTTAAAAACATTTTTTTGAATTTTTTTTTGAATTTTAAGGGTTAGGGTTAGGCTAACCCTTAAAAATAAAAAAAAATGACGTAGAGGGGAACCCATTTTTTTTTAAATTTTAAGGGTTAGGGTTAGGCTAACCCTAACCCTTAAAATTAAAAGAAAAATGACGTAGGGTCCCCCTTACCCGTCATAACCAGCCCGGGACCAGCTATGGGGGCTTGTAGGAACAGAGTGGAGGGGCCAGCTTTTGTGGCCCCCCCACCCTGCAGCCTACGAGCCCACATACCCTGTGTGGGCCCAGGCTCTTCTGCCCCCCCCTGGGCTTTGGGGAGGCAGGTAATTGGGGGTGCGGGGGTTAATGGCAAGCCACCCGCTAGTTGCAGGTGACTTGCCAGCCCCTAGCCTTGTGAACTGGTATAAGGGGTCGCATGGACCCCTTACCAGTTCACAAAGGGTTAACAGTAAAATAAAAAGACAGACACAAAATTTTTATTTATTAAATCACCCGATTGTCAGCTCCTGTGTTCATCAGCTGTCAGATGCCCTGGTGATCGCTGGCCAGAGGAGGGGGGGCAGGGGATCAGAGCATCCCCTGCCCCTCCACTGCTCTGCCCAGCGATCACCAGGGCATCTGACACCGAGTAGAGGCAGCAAGACGCCCGGGAGTGACGTCATAAGCCCCGCCCCTTTGCTTAACAGCAAGATGGCGGCGCCCATCGGGAGAGGAGGGGGAGAGCCCGTTCAGGCTCTCCCCTGAAGCTGAAGAGGCTGGGGGGGGCGATCGGAGGCCCCCCCAGTGAAGAGGAGACCCGGAGGGAGGCAGCGCGACTGCAGGTAAGTAAATGTCATTTTTATTTATTTAGTTTTCTTACAGTTAGCAGCTGCTGCTGCCAAACGGGTGGGGCTATTCCGGGGGCTCTCCTGGAGCCATCCGACCCCCCACGGGGGATCGGATGGCACCAAATTAAAGAGGAGACCCGGCCGGATCCAATGAGGGGTCAGGTGAGTATTTTTTATTTTTATTTTTTTTTACTAGCAGGGGGGAAAGTCAAGCACGTAGATTCTACGTGCTTGGCACTTAAGTGGAGTGGAAGCGAGCACGTGCTTGGCACTGAAAGGGTTAAGACAACTGATGCATTTCATCACTTGACTGCATTGGTCCATTGCAATTCTATCTGCAAGCTGTTGTTGGGCTAGCTTCCTTACTACTTCTGGATGTATATGTTCAAGACGTCTGTGCCTTACATAATTACAGTTTTTATGCAAATCTTGTCTAGAACTGTACACACTTCCTTTGCAGTTTAGCTGATAAATTTCACCTTTAATTGTCCCTTCTTCTAGAGTGTGTCCCTCCTTTATGCCACCTTTAGAAGTAACTATATTCCCCTGTTCCCCTGTTTACTGAGATTTTTCACTGACAAAAGATTGCTTTTAAGACTGGGACCATATAACAATATTACTGGGATCTTCTTTTTTTGTGAAGGGGAAATGTGACCATTAGCTAAGATAACTCTTTCTGACTTGCTTTCCACAAAGTTAGAAAAAAACATTTTTTGTTTCTTGCAGCTGTGCCTGCGTTTACATTAAACGCAGCTTTATACATTTCAGCCTTCATACATTCAGGAGCATCAGCTTCCTCCACAGCAGATTTAACCATTTACTGAACTTTCAGCTTCTGAAGATGACTCAGTGTAGCTTTACAAACTCTGCAGTTTTTCTCTAGGAGACCAGGTTTATTACACACAAAACATTCTTGAGTTTCCTTTAGATAGCTCTTACTTTTAGAGAAATCATGTGTCTGAAATGCTGTCTCTCCTCTGGATTCATTACTTTTGCTTAGAGACTTTGCTTTTTTCTTGTACTCATCAACAAGTTTGCCTTTAACATATTCTAGTGTGAGCTCATCATATGGGCAGTCATCTAGTGCAGTGACAATTGTGTCATAACTTTCTGGAAGACCACTTAGTAGAAGTGCAGCAACATGGAAATCTTCAATGCCTGTGAGGCCCTCCATCATTTGGTGTCTCTTATATAGTCCTGCATATTTTGGCTGTCACTTAGCTTAGACTGATATAGTTTTCTCATGAGATAAAGCATATTGCTGAGGTTTGATCTTTGATGTACTTTCTGTAACACATCTCACATCTTCTTTCCAGTTGCACACTTGCATATATGCACAATCTGATTATCATCTATGCTGAGGGAGATAGCTCTGTGCTATCAGATGATTTTCTAGCCAATCACCTGGTAATGGATTAGGCATAGGTTCCTTAAAAAATGTCTTCTCTTATAAGTAGAATCTTGACCATGAATGTCCAGGACTGGTAGGTCTGGTTAGTCAGGCTTGGTATCGTGAATTTGACAGGATTGCTGTTAGTGGACATCTTCTCTGTTTCTGACGCTTCTCTGATTCACTGTTGCTCTAGGAAAATCCTCCTCTGGGCTATTCCAGCTCTAAGCCCAAATCCTTTTGGGAGAGGATTGTACATAACACTCAGCCATCATGCAGGAACAGTGGCTGTTTATTCAGCAACAATCAACCATCAATCAAACATAAACAGGATACATTAGCATCACATATTAACATGTAGCAAAGGACACTTCTTCTTTCTGTTAGCAGGTTAAACACACTATGCGTACAGTAATTTTATCAGTAGCCTAACAAGCAGTCATATACAGGCTGTGGTTCTTGCATTAAAACTATTCTAACATTCTGCATGTAAAGTATAGCTTTTCATAGCTCTGGCATGGCAGGTCCCCATTGGTGTAGCACAATTTCAAGCTAAGAAGCAGGACCTTTTTACACTGCACAATCCTGGCAGCTTGATTCTCATTTGAATATAGGTAATAGCGGCGCTCCTGGGAGAGTGCGTTCAAACAATTAGTAATAATTATGATCACTAGCTCAGTTAAAACTTGCACTGTGTGGTGACTGTGGAGGAATATTACTTTAGAGCTACACAGGTTTACATTTTCAGGATTATATAACACACAAAGGATGGGAGGGGGCCGGCAGGAGCATCTTTATTCTATGCTAATGCATCTTGTTTATGCATCCTTCAGGCATTCCTTGAATATGCTTTAGATCAGGAGGTGTGTGTCTGTTCACATTCAGGTTGAAGTTAAACCGGACCTTCAGCATGATTTCATGAAAAGCCCAAATGCTTAAAAAACTATTCCCCAGCATCTAAAATTAATATATTTTAAGTTTTTAGTCACTTACTTATTATTCTTTCCCCCACCGGGCTACAACTCTGTTCAAGACTCGGATACGGGCGCCGCCATCTTGAAGCATGAGGAGAGGAGAGCAGGATAAAGTACAGGGGGCAGTGATATAGCTGTGCTTTGCACAGACAGAGCAGAGCTGGGGTCAGGAAAAGGACAGCAGACCCAGAATGCAGAGTGACACAGTCATAAGATACTTCCTGTTTGCAGACTGCCTGAAGCCCCATGAGCCGCCATCTTGGATGTTTAAAGGCTCATAACATGCAGTAGATGCAGGTAGGATGATTTTTAATGTGGGCAATCTGTATGTTCAGGGTGTGGGAAACATGTAAGATAGACTCTTATTCAGGATGAAGGACCGCTTTTAAGCTCACTGTTCCAACACTGGCCCCCTCGAGGTTGCTGCACCCATCACTCCCCAAGCAGCCTGATTTAGGATGCCCATCTACAAGAATCCCAATACAAAGGCCAAAGGTTGGGTATTTTTAGGTATTTTAGGTATGTAATGCATATATGGCCATTATATGCTAGTGCACACAAACCATAGCAACCCAATGGGAATGTTTGCTTGGTGGGGGAAAAACTGGCCTGTGGTGAACTTTTAGGTTTGCTTTAAATTTTCTTTGGAACATATGCATTTTGGTTTGATCTGAATCAACCTCTGTAACATGGATCTGAAGTCTAAAAGTTTCCAGGGCTGTGCTACACCCTGCCCTCTGGGTGAAGAAAAGTTTCTTTTCCACCTCGCATGGGTGGGCCCCAGTCAGCACCCTATCTGTAGCATGAATTCCTGCCAGACATATCTGAATGGCTAGGGTAGGTGCACAAAGCTGGTGAGAGCATCCTGGGGGAGACATCCGGCAATCCATTCATTCAGCATTCATTTCTGGGCACTAATAATTATGGCAATTAATGCTGATCAGAGGAGAGCTTGCACATGCACCATGGGAGCATTAATCCAGGTCACTGGACAAATTTTAAAGTTTTACACAAAGGGGTATCCCAAATCTGTGAAGTTGGCCAAAACCCAGGAGAGTGAAGTTCATGGGTTTTGGTGGTTCACTAAGTGAAACTGGTCAGTCTTTATTTTTTATAAAAAATGTAAATAAGGCCCCTGGTACACATATGAATTCCTATTGCTAATAGCATGCCAGTGGTAGACGCTCACATGGGAAACTAGACCAGATCAGCCCCCAGTAAGTTTGTTTTTTTTAGCACACCTGCACAGGGTCTACACCTCCCTAGCAATCTGTATTTCTGAGATTCCCTTTAACAAAATAATATATTTTAAAGAAAAAGGGAAAATTTACTGTTACAATGAAAAGGTTTAAAGCTTACTAAAGTTGGACTTCTATCATGATATACAGATGTTGCTAGCTACAGGAAGTCTAACTTTAGTAATCTTTTAAAGAGGAACATTGGGGGAGGTTAAAACCTCCCCCAAACATCACCAGAATGCTTCCCCCGGTTTCACAATTTTTTACAAGAAAGTGAAAATAATTTAATGTAGAGTGGACTGGTAATTAAAGTTTGCCACTCCTATTTTCTATATAAATTTGGCCAAAGGGTACCTCTGCCGTAACCAATGAATTACTGGTGCAAAAGAAGACTTTCACTCTAAAATAACAGTATTTGTTAATACTGAACACTTTGGTTGTTTTACTATAAATAAAGGGGGCTTTCACTCCTATTTTCTCGATTATAACCCTTACCCATTCTGTAGTTATGCTCTAAATCCTCAAATGCTCAAAAGGGTATTTTTTGTAGGCACTGTAACTACAATAAATATAATTACCAATAGGTATTCACTTTAGGCTGAGGGGTTTAATGCAGCCCCTTGAGGGGCTCATAGCTTCTCTGTAAATCTCCCTGCTGTGGGTAGCTTGTATAAGGGGGGTAAACACTGATCATGATTACATGCGATGTGTGTCACCATGACCCGCTCACACGTCCTCTATCTGCTGTAAAAGGATCTGCGTCTTCAATGCTCATTGATCTGTTTGCTGAACTCTGGTGGAAAATGACGGGTGAGAAATCTCATTATCGTCACACAATTTATTTCAGTTTAAACTGTCACTGCATTCAACGCCTAAACCTAAGTGAGAGCAGTGTGTATTGTATGGAAATGTATGCACACCAGCCGGGAAGCAAGATCGGGCTTATTTCACTTGGCTGATTCTAGATTCCAGCAACCTGTTCATCCCAAGATTAGCTAGATTCCCCCACTCCATGCTCTTCTTTTAGAGATACTGGCAGTTGGTAGGTACAAAAATACCTATTTTTATCCTACTTTGGTTTTAGAATAAAAGCAGCTCCTGCATATTCATGGTTGACTTCAAATGTTAACACTAAAAGATATATTGTCTAATAAACCCTAATACAAGCTGAATGGGTTATACACAATGCACTAAAAAAGATCTTTACACTTGTTTTTTTTTTATTTTACTGGAAGGAAGAAAAACAAACTTTTGAAACATACAATTCAGTTTAATAGGAGGACTACTGAATAGTGTTGAGCGAACCCGAAACTTTTTTTATGGTTTCATAGCAAACTTGCGCGTTTGGGTCCCCAAATCTGAACACGAGCTTCAGCCAGTCCATGGCCAGTCCAAGTCCATGTTCAAATTCGGCATATGTCCCAAACCCTGAAAAGCGTTCAAATCGTATACAGCCAGGACTTCAGAAAGTTGGGTGCTGCTTCCATGAGTGACACTGGCAGCAGTTAGCAACACTTCTATTGCCAGCTAGCACTGTCCGTACTCATCTGAGTGGCGGCCATCTTTCTAAAGCGCCAGATGTGGCCAATTTGACAGCGAAAGAACACCAACTGCCGGCGGGATTGCAAAGCTCAGGTAATTTGTACAGCCACTTCCTGCTGCACACTCTGCAAATAATGGAAACCCTGCCTATGGGGAATAGGAGGGAGGAAAGCCATACTGAATATGAGATGGGGGGAAATGCCACACTGCCTATGGGAATGAGATGGGGGAATGCCACACTGCCCATGGGGAATGGGATGGGGGAATCCCACCATTGCTCATGGGGAATGGGATGGGGGAGTGCCACACTGCCCATGGAGAATGGGGTGGGGATGGGAATGCCGCACTGCCTGTAATCGGGTGTTTTAACACATTTGGTTTAGAATTATTTTTCTTATTTTTCTCCTCCAATTCCTATGTGTGTCTTATAGAGCAAAAAAAACTGTATTTTTTACAATTTGTAGTGTTTTTTTGTAATAAAAAAAGTTTTTCAATAAAACCATATTGTGTGTAAAAACCCAATTTCTCCCGTTTACAACTGTACCACATATGTATTGCTAGACACCCTTTCCTGTCCAGGAGACTCCCCAAAATTGAAACAGTGATTAAGGAGATTTTCAGATAAAATACAACTGCTATGCACACCTTGCAGTTTTTCAAGAAAACAAAAAAATTAATTCTTTGGTTGCACAGGGTTTCCATAAAAATGAATAAAAAAAAGCAGAATCAAAGACACATTTTCCTAAAGAAAACAATATGCAAAGAAATTTAATTTTTAGGTCCCTGACCATAAAGGCTACAAGCCCGCATAGCCTTTGTGACCCCCAGGCTCTTCTGCCCCCCCGCGCTTTGGGGAGCCAGGTACTGGGGGGTCGAGGGTTAATGGCAAGTCACCCGCTTGCTGCAGGTGACTTTCTAAGCCTTATATAGTGGTCTCATGGACCCTTTACCAGTTCACCAGTTCACACCACACACATTAGAATATATATATATATATATATATATATATATATATTTTTTTTTTTTTAATACTTTTACTACCTTCCATCCATCTGAAGCACTGTATCCCATGGCGATCACTCTGGTTTCTGCTCTCCTGCTGCTGCTGGAAGCCTTTTATGCTGGCTGGAAAATAGGACATAAAGGGTAAAAAAATGACATAGGGTCCCTCCCAGCAGTTGAAAACCCTTTTAAAAAAATGGTGTGGGGTCCACCATTTCCAGCATAACCAGCCTGGGCACCAGCTATGCAGAGCTTGTAGAACAGGACACAGCTTCAGTGGCCCCTGGCCCTGGAGGTTGCAAGCCTGCACAGCCTTCGTGGCCCCTGGGCTCTTTTCTCCCCCAGGGCTTTGGGGAGGTGGGTAATGGGGGGCTGGGGGTTAATTCCAAGTCACTCGACGCGGGGGCTAGCTGCATTGTTGGGGACCAGGTTTGGGTCAAGTTTGGTTCAGGTCAAATTCAAATCTGAGTTTGAACTTGCAAAATCTACAGCTGAACATTAACTGCTTGCCCTTGGGAGTAACAACATATTGCTTTTGCAAGTGATATAGATGTATATAGATGTTTTTACTCATCATCCTTTGTACGAACAAAATAGAGCTGCTTAAGAAAAAAACTCTCTCTTTGTGCCCCTCTTTGGTAATTAGCCCCCTCCTACCACTGATAAGTCCCACAATTAAAGTGGACCTAACTAGGAGTTCCTGCAGAGGTCAGATGTGGCATTCTGCTGAGAGCTCTCCTTTGCATCGGCATCAGCCCCTACCCTATCAGCAGACATATAGGGGCTGATTTACTAAGCATTCACCATGCTTTTGTTAGTTTGGTGCATTTACCTAATGTGTAAAAGTGGCCTATTGATCAGGTGAAGGCTGTGTTTGCTGTATTTACACCCTGCCGTTTCTGCCAGGGAAATGCTGGTAAATTCCCTTTCAGTGCACAAGATTTTAGGTCAGATAGATAACTAGAAATAGAGAAACAACTATTACAATGGTTTTCACTGGACTTTTGATTTTTTAATCGCTTTTTAAGGTTTCCCAAGCAACCAGACTCACCAGAGACACCACGCATATATTCTGGACCATTGGGTCCATGGTACCTCTTTGTTATATACAGTTTAAACAAAACAAGGAGGGGCAGCTCTGTTTTAGCTGTGCAGGCTCTGTCTCTCTCTAAGTTGGGGTCCACGGTGCCTCTATGTTAAATGGTTGTTGGTGGTCCAGTCACTGCCTTTAGGCAACTAATGGGTTGCACCAAGCCCAGGTGGTGTGTCCCTAGTCTGCATTTCTTCTCCAACAAGGCCATCCTCGCCTTACACGGTTGCATGGCAGAGAAAATGGGACTGTCTATGCAACTGTCAATGTGGAGCAGTTGCTATGGTCAAGAGCAATACATGTGTGTCACGGCCCACTGGGTAAACCTTGTGCAGCACGATGCTCCAACGCAAAAAGGTCAGGCATTAGTAACACCTCCCTGTTCGTGCCGATCCGCTTAAGCGTTGGACACCAGACCTCTATCCTTCTCCTCCTCAACAGCTGTGCCTGGTCAAGAAAAGCCACACTGCAGAGGAGTTGCTGCTGTGCATGCATGAGGAAATCTCCCGCTGGCTGTCTCCATGTCAGTTTACATTGGGCAATGTGGTTGCAGATATTGGAAGGAACATTGTGGCTGTTCTGCGTCTATTCCTGGTGCACGTGATCAATCTGGTTATCAAATGGTTCTTAAAAACACATGTTGGTGTGGAAGATGTTCTGGCCATGTTCAGTAGGGTATGTATATCTTCAAACATGCTCTCCCACACTTCAGTGTCAGAATGTTCTTCCCAAACACTGCTTTATCTGCGATGTCCCCACGTACAGGAATTCCTCCCAACATATGCTGGACCCCCTCTACAATCAGCGCAAAACGGTGAATGATTTCTTCATGCAGCAAGCGAACAGCTTTTCCAGCCAGTATGATTTTCAGCTCCGACACTGGCAGATTATCAGAGACATGTGTAGCGTGCTGAGGCCTTTTGAAGGGGCGACAAGATTTGTCAGCAGGGACAACAGCGGAATGGATGATTTTATGCTGCTGATATTCATTTTGGAGCAAATGCTCACAGCCATGATTCAGAAAGGAATGGAGAAAGGATCCTGTCTGTCTCCTGGCTCTTTGGATCTACAAGAAGAGGTGAAACAGGGTGAGGTGCAAGAAAGCAGACCCCTGGAGGTCGATTTGGAGATGGAACTAACCAACTTACCACAGGAAGGGATAGAGGAGGAGGCATACGATGATGACAATGGACACGATGGGCAATATGATGGTGAGGATGGCGAACTGTATGCTTGTGCAATGACAGATGCATTGTTAGCATGAAGCAGAAAGACGAGTACTGGATCGCTACACTTTTAGACCCTCGGTATAAAGCCAAAATGGGTGAATTTTTTACACCTTCCTAGAGGAAGGCAAAAATGGCTTATTATCGAGAGAAGACATGCAGCCAGTTAACCATTGCTTTCAAACAGCAGACACCTGCCACAAGCATGTCTGACCGGGTGTCCACTCCCCGCCGAGTCAACCTCTCCAACAGGCGGCAGCAGTAGCAGAGAATATGATGTACAAGTTTTTACATACCATAAGCCCACCTGACACACATCATCATGGAAGGCATGTTCATCACCACCTGAAGAGCCAGGTGCACCCCTACCTCGACTGTGCCCTTTCTCCAGGAGATACACTGAGCTCAGACCCCTTTTAACTACTGGGTGAGCAGATTGGACCATTGGCCAGAGCTAGCACAGTTTGCCATGGGGATCCTGTCTTGTCCATCCTCAAGCATAGTTTCTCAGCGTGGCAGGGGGTGTTGATAGCGTGGATAGGTGATGATTTTAAAACCCCTGATGCTGTCTGATGCCACTACTACCACCAACAGCACCTCCACTGTCAGCCTGCCACCCTCTCAGTTTAACCCTGTGATGCCCAAAATGGGCAAAATTTTCAGGACTTGTAACAAGCCATTGCTTCTTTTTCAGCTAAAATTTAAGGGTGCCAATCCAGCTGCTACCCCCCATTACAAATGGGTCAATTTGAGGGCTTGCTTGTTACTGCCAGGCCTACACCCCCGCAGGTCTACTCCCTGTGATGCCCTTTAAAGACATGCTATTGAAATGCTAATTAGGATGCAACCAATTCAAACGCTAATTAATCCACTTGTTTTTATACAGCCTTGGGTGACTTCAGTGTTTTCTAAAGGACTTTTAGGATCTGTTTTCCATGTATTTTAGGTGAAAGTTTGTCCCTATTTCAGACTGAACCAAACTTTTTCTGAAAAGTTAGGCGAACTGATCTTTTGAAAAGTTTGCTGATCTCTACCCAGCATGCCTGGCAGCAAGTGACTGATCTTGGATCCCTGGATTGGAGGTTAATCTGGCGCTCACAAAAAGTGGCTTTCAAAATAGTCAAAAATATTCAAAAAGTTTGGCCTGTACTGATGGGGGGGGGGGGGGTGTAAACACAGCTTGGGTGCTACAGTTAAAATGGAACAACACTCATGTTTCATAAAAGCTACTAGCTGGGGCGCCTAAAGCAGGTCAGAAGTCCTACAATATTAAAGCTTCTGCACCCCATGCAGCATATTTACCTATTTCCAGCATCCCACACTGGTCAAATGCCAAATCAAGCACATCCCCGTTCTGCATGCTCTGGGTGCCCAGCAGATCTGATGATCTGTAGGCTCGAGTGCACACAGTGGAGGGTCCAGGGATGTTGCTGCAGAGCAAAGATGATCTGTTTAGTGGCACATTTGAGCTTCATGGGCCCTAACAGTAGGTGGGGATAGTTTCTTAGGGTTTTAAACCATAGGATATTGTCGGGGAAATTTGGCCATTTCTCCTTGATCATGTCATTGGTTGTTGGATTCGGGACACCCTCTGACCAAACATCACACAAACACCATGTGGCTGCTATATCCCTTTAGTGTCCGTCTCCATTCGTCTCTCATCAAGCTTTATTATAGTAAAATAAAGGGGCATTTTCAACATACATTTTAGACATATCTGTCTTAACCTATCAGAGAGTACAAGCCGTATACACAAATGACATCATGCTTTCACATTCCTATACATCAGCGTATGTACACCTGGTAAGAGCCTGGCAGCTGTTCTGCTAGTGTGTAAGCCAAGACAAGGCTATATATACATTTAGCTTCAAGGATAACCTTACAATTTAAACTTAAGATGGAACTCTGCTTACAATACTATAAATTATATGGATTGGACTGGATTGCATTAGACTGAATTAAATTGGAATTGGATTGATCAAATTTTTAACCTATATTTCCTTATCAGACATCTCTAAGTAAGGAACAAATAAGGAGCAGTCATGGCCGAGGGGTAAGAAAAAGATCTTGCAGTTACAGGTTTGATTCCCGGCTTGGACATGACTGAGGTTCTCTTGAGCAAGGCGCCTAACCTCCCAACTGCTACCCCTTGGTTGTGCGCACTTCTCCGGGCATGTGTGCACTCATTGCTTGTGTTTATCTCACTGCAGCGATGGGATAAATGCAGAGAAAAAAATCCTAAATGTGCACAACTATATTTTGACTTTAAAGCAGACCATTCCTTTTCTTCTTGTTCCCTCCACATGCCCCCCCCCCCCCATTCCTGGAGGAGTACCTGGAGGTATCTTCCTTCCTTCATTGTTTCTTGATTTTTTAAGAATCAGACTTCCACTGGCTAGCCACACCCACTTGGTAAATTTGAGATTGATAATAGGCTGATTTGCTCAAATTTGCCGGTTGTCTGAGGCATGCTGACTGGCCACATACTTTCTCTACAGTGTAAAGTGGGCTTTCACCCTCGGTATATCTGAATGGCTGGGCTGCAGAGCTCATCTCAGTCCAGAGATGTTGGGGATGTGGTTGTGGAAGTGTTGTGGGATTGCTGGTGATCTAAGTATAGCAGCGCTTCCACGGGTTTTTACACAGTGACAACCAAGTGAGCGCGGTGGCAATCAATTTCTCAAGAAGAACATTTAACGGCACTAATGTGCAGGGGGTATCGACGATCAGGATGCCCCCCTACCCTCGTAGCAACACTAATTTTATGAAAAATGGGTGATATTCCAGTTTAAAGGGATTGGCCAGTCAAAAATCATTTAACTGATGGAGTATCAGTCCCATGTTGTCTCTTTGCTCTGGTCATAGAAAGGAAGGGGAATTTCTTCTTCCTGTTTGCTGCCTTCAGCACCTCCCCCGACCCTGACCACAAAATGAAATGTGAGGCTTGGGTCAGGTTGACACCCCTTTCACAGAGAGTGGAGCCCTCCACCCTGTCAGTCAAGCCCAGCTCACGGCAATGTAATGCATACAATGTGCTTGCCTCACTCAGCCCTGCCACTCCCGTTCCATACTGTAAAGAACATGAGGATATTTTATAATTCCTCTGGCAATAAAGCTTAGCTTTAAAAAAAAAATAAGAACATGGCCAAGTGTAGCCCTACACAATGGGAATACTTTCAAGTATGCCTGGACAATGACTGTATTTAATATTACCCAATATTTAGTAAAGAACTCCAGTCATGTTGTGTTTCCACTAATATAAATTATACATGTTTCAGCAGCAGGACGTTCTAACTAATTTGTTGTCAAATATGAATCTTTTACCATATTTATTATGTTAATATATCTGCATTTAGCAGCACCATGAAACTATTCAAATTATATATTTCATGCTTCACATCCCCTGATAATTTCCTGCCGATTCAGGATATGATCATTTTCAGAATGTAACTCATACATTTACAGTATTTTGGGCTTATTCTAAACAATTAATTAATACCTTGCAGTGCAGTTGGCCAGCCTATATGGAACTGCCTTTGGATGGAGACAAATCCAAATGCCCTCTATGTCTGAAAGCAGTTTACTGACTCCTGTTCTGAAGCAAGCACCAGATCATTACAGGCTAATTACCTTCTATGTTACATGTTCCTCTTTAGTAACTTTTCTCCCCGTTTCATACTTTCCTTCTATATGCTCTTATTTATGGTATATAGCTTATTCCCCATGTATTTTTTATTTGTAACTGTCTTTTTCTAAATACAATCCAGAGCATTTGGTATTAAATATGTTTATATATTAAAGCTGATAATACATTTATTGAGGAAAAACCTTGGAATTAATTTCTATATTCAAAACCCAGGACAACCTAGACAAAAGTGAAACAGTACACTTCATCTACATTCACTCTTTTAGGTAACCTTTCCCTTATTCCTGCTTACATGATGTTCTTAGACAGATGAGGAAATCTGTTGCAGACTGAATCAGGCTAACCAGTGTGACCAGTGTGGTCACTCATCTTACAGGCCAAACATGAATTCCTTCTATGAATTCCTTCTTCTATGATAACCTTAACATTATCAGTTTCTTGTCTGTCTCAACTGTCTTAGAAAGTACTTTGCACACTAATATTGATGTCTACACATCATCATCATCACCATCATCTCGAGTTGTTCGCTTAGGTACTGTAATGGCATACATTCTAACAAATGTTATTCCTTTTAGGTGGGACCAAACTCTACCCTCTATGTGTATATGAACTCATAATTCTTACTTAACCGTACCTTGTATTCATAAGTAAGGAAGGAATGTCCGACAATCAGAAGCTGAACTACCGTTGTTAAATGACACTCACACATTTTTACAAATCTGGACCTGTCCTGCTTTCTTACAAGTGGTAGATCAGCTCCTCCGGTAAAATTGCTCCTCTTGCAACATCGAGCCCTGCAGACTGGCCACCATGATAAGAATGCAGGGAAACCCGCAGACAATCAGAATTATATTTTGGTCTAGATTTTGCCAGGAGAGCAACTTAAAAGTTAAGATTATTTGTTTTAGTGGGTGTGCTGGGGGGAGGGGCTGGGATATACCCCTATGCAGGGAACAACCCCACTTTTCGCTAAAAATGTGTGTTGTTCTGGTTAGAGACAAAATACAACACATAAGGGCCAATTCAGCCCTGTGACAGAAAAGCACCTGCTCCCACTTGAATGTGAAATATGCTCACCTGTGCAAGATGGCAAGCAAGCAAGATTTATTTAGGCTTGCATGAGAGTTTTTCATTTTACACCCACACGTGTCTCCAGATTAGGCTATATAAATATGCCCAGACCAAAATACATGATTATGGAGATAAGCACAACATACATCTATCATATCCAGGCACTGTCCAGACCACAGCATCAAATAAGCAGGACATGGGATGTAAGTCAACACAGCACAAGGCATTGCGCTGTGGATTGCAACCTGCATGCTGGTGAGTTTTTTGTGTTAACACACAAGCAAGTGCAAAAATAAATGTCTGTCCAACATTTTCCCTCAAAAAATCACCTGTATATGTGATGGCACATTTTTACAGTAGAGGTGCATTATTTTTCTAGTGATGTAAGGATATATTTTTAAAGTTTGGAAATAACAGAATTCTATGAGCTGTGCTAAAGATTTCACTATTTAATTCTGCATTGCCCATAGGGTTCTGTTGTTTCCAAATTTAAAAACAAGTATCCTTACCTCATTGAGAAAAGGACGCGCCTAACCTGGAAAAATGTCACAGGAACAGGTCATTTTTGGGGAACAAAGGCAGAAAAAAACTTTTTAAAATTTTTTTTATGTCTCTACTCTAAAAAGTTCTATAGGTTGCAATCCACATTGGATGTCACACTGGCTTAACCAAATAATTTGCATGATGCCCAAAAAAGCCACTGCTACCGGGAAGCAGGAACTAAACATGAAGCAAGAAAGTCAGATCCTAACTAAAAATGCACAAAATGTGCCCAACAACCCAGAAATGTAGGCAGCCTGCATCTCACAGACAGGACAGATAGACAATGAGGGTCATTATTTGGTGAGGCCAGTGTGACTTCTAGAGATGAGCGAACTTCTTGAAAGTTCGATTTGGGCGAACCCGAATTTCTTGGGGAAATTCGGCGAATCGCCCGAATCGAACTTTCAAGAAGTTCGCTCATCTCTAGAAGTCACACTGGCCTCACCAAATAAAAATGCCGGCATGGTCGGAGCGTGGAGGCCGGCGCCGCTCTCAGGCGTCCTCTGATGACGCGTCCTCTGATGACGCGTCCTCTGATGACGCGTCCTCTGATGACAGCTGAGAGCGGCGCCGGCCTCTCAGCTGTTATCAGAGGACGCGTCATCAGAGGACGCGTCATCAGAGGGCGCCTGAGAGCGGCGCCGGCCTCCACGCTCCGACCATGCAGGTAAGTGTTTGCTTTTTTAAAAAATGCCGGCATGGTGGGAGCGGGCAGGCCGGCTGCGCTGTCAGCAGGCCGGCTTCCGCCGCCCGCTGACAGCGTAGCCGGCCTGCCCGCTCCCACCATGCCGGCATTTTTTTTTTTTTATTTCAGGGAAAATTCGATCGGCACGAACCAAAAAAAATTCGGGTTCGTGCCGAATCGAATTTTCCCTGAAATTCGGAGCGAATTCTGGTTCGTCCGAACCGGTTCGCTCATCCCTAGTGACTTCCATTGTGCATTGCAATGTGGATTGCAACCTTCTTAGCGTTAACACACAAAAAATCACCTGTACCTGCGATGAGGCGTTTTACATGTATGATAGATCATATATACAATAAGGTAGATATATTTTTTGTAGAGTTTGGAATTTTACTGCACAACACCATAGAGTGCTGTTGTTTCCAAACTTAAAAAAACATGCTTATCGCCTAGGAAAAATGATGCACCTAACCATTAACAAACCCATCAAACCCATCCCATTAACCCATCACAAAGAAAAGTACATTTTTGGGTAAAAATGGTGGAACAAACTTTTTTTTTAATGTTTTTGTCTCTAAACGCTAAAAAGCTCAGCGGGATGCAGGCTGCAATCCACAATGCACACTGCAAGTCACCAAATAATTACCATGACCTCCAATGGCCTGGATTGAGAAAACACAGTCAACACAGGGAAGAGCCAAAAAATCACACAGACTAGACCAAGACACACCAACAGGTGGTGTAGCAAAAAGACATGATGAATGCAGACAGAATATTGGTTATCCTTACGGCAGGGAGAAATGTTAGGAGACTGGGTGGTGACAGAGGCATGACAATGAGCAGGATTGATGGATGCTCAGTTTTCACTAATTAGAATATCAGCTAGAGCTGTTACAAACATCAGATTTCTGTAAAATCTGACAGTATCTACATAGAACATTCAAATGAAACAGGACATGATCAATATACGGACATTGAGAGAGAGATTGCTCAGGGGGCTTTACACGTAGCAGATGTCTGGACTAATTTAATCGCTATCTATTGTCACTGGTGAGCGTCTCAGTTGAGTTCAGCTTAGCTCAGCCCAGCTCAGCTCTTTTAAAGAAGTTGATGTAATAGCTTGATGTAAAAAGAAAGAAGGCCGCACAAATGCATTGTAAAGCATGCATAAGAGGTGCTAGAGGAAGTATGAACCTGTTTAACAGAAGTTTAGGTATGCATTAATAGACAATACATTAAGTTTTAGTTTCAACAGTAAAGGTAGTAGTGCTTACACGTTGAAAGGGTTACGTTACTTAAGCTAATTCAAAGTAAGGTCACTGGAAGTGTAGAGGAAAAACATAGGTTTAATGTAACAGTTTAGGAGCTCAGACTATGGTAAACATCCTGGCACCTTCTCTGATGGTTGATGGATGGATACATTGGTCTGACTCTAACCTGCAGTTTAAGACTATAAAAGAGTTAGGACACCTGTTAGAGGCAGTTGAAGCTCACATTATTGTAATAACCCAGAGTGAGACAAGACAGTAACCAGACCGAGAGAAGGATCCAGCCAGAGTCTGATTCTACCTTGCTATAGAGGAACAAGAAGCGAGAGGTACACCCTGGTTCTTGTGAAGGGAGTAAAGGCCCCAAGTTACCATTAGAAGGGAGAGAACCTGCTGCAGCCTTATTCCTACTAAAGGGGATCTGACTTTAGATGCTGTTGATGGAAGTGATGACAACCTTGGATTGTATATGTGGCTACTGAAGTGTGCCAGCAAGCTACTAATAAAGAGAGTGACTACTTGTTTAAGAGACTGTCTTCTGTGGATTGTATGTGTGCCCTGTAAAAGTACAAAGTATGTCAGCATGTTCATCCCACATGGTACCCACGAGGCCCACAGAGCTCAGCATCCCGAACCACACGTCCGAGTGCTACATGTGGCCACACACTAAATACTGTACGAAAGAACTATCTAACACAAAAAATAGGGCCTCTTACTTAACATATATGAACCACATGTTTTCTACTGATGAAAGGTCTGGACTACAGGCAGACCAGTTTAGAACCTGGTCTCTTCTCTGAAGCCATGTTTGTAATCAATGCATTATGTGGTTTAGTACTGCCTTACTGAAATATGCAAGGCCTTCCCTGATTGAAACATTGTTCAAATAAGATCATACGTTGTTCTAAAACCTCTATTTTCTTCTCAGTATTGATAGTGACTTTCAAGATGTGAAAGCAGCTCACGCTATAAGCACTAATTCAACCACATATCTTCAGTGACGGAGGCTTTATAACTGTGCACGGATAACATGCTGGGTGGTCACTCTTCTATTGAGTCTATATTTTTTGGATGATATCATTTACTGTAGATGGTGGGACATTTAAAGTCTTTGCAATTTTTTTCTGAAATTATTACACAATTTTTAAATCTTCTACACCATTTTAATAGTCAGTAGCCAGGCTTGGGAGAGACCCATGTTAGGCCATATAGAGAGATTAAAGAGATTTAAATTCTCTGAATTTAAAGCTACAAGGCAGAAAATGCTTTCCTAAAACATTAAGGATTTACATGCTGAATGCAAACCAAGGATAGCAGGATTTGTCCAGGAATCCTTTGCAGTCACCAGAGCCATGTACATTTTGACATATCTAAAGCTATTTCTACAACTCCCAGAGAGGGGGTGCAATGCTTGGGTCTAGCTATTAATTTGTACACAACAATCTACTCCCACCTGTGGACATGTGTTTCTGGGTTCTTCCCCTCATCAGCACGGAAGTAGATGTTTGCATGGAGAATGACTATATTTTGGCACTCCCAAATCTCATTGTCTCATTGTGTGACATTTCCAGATAATTCCTGTCTTGTTTCCTTTACATTTTACACAGCACCCAAGCTTTGGGGAATTGGGGTTGTGGATCAATCTCTTTCCTGTTGCCATCTTTAAAGTCCTTAGTGTACAGTTTTATCTAAATAATACAGGATGTCATTAAACACCCTTTAGTTATATTGCATTTATATTTATTGCCACTTTAACACTGGCTCTGTTCCTATGACTAGAATTATGTACACAACATTAATATACAAAAAGCCAGAACACTGTACTATGAAAGGAGAATTTCTGTACAATCAGAGTTTAGTGTTGAGTATAATGCGCTCAGAAATAACTTGCCATGGAGAGAATAATGTGGTGGAAATGGCTGACAATCTAATGTGAAATTAGAATATAGCTTGATGGGTCATGGCCTAATGTGATCATATAGAATATAAAAATAGACATAAAAAACGTTGTGATGGAGCCAAATGTATCAAATAAAATGACAATTTATATAGATCTATCTGGGATGGAAAGGTCAGAGCAGATTAATCTAATATGTCACATTTGCATAACAGTGTTAATCTGACATCTTCTCATCGAGCTGCGGAAGGCACCGGTATCAATAAACTAGCGACTTTCTGTTTAGTGTCAGAGATTTATCTTGTGTCGGCTAATTATCACCTCTTTTACTATCTCAGGGTACATTTTCTGGACCTGTATGTGCTGCATTAAAGGACAAGTACACCCATGACTCTGCTTCACCTCTGTCAACTTTCTTGCCTCCCTACGTTATAGGAAGTTATATACAGCCGATGGCCACAGTAGGGGTCATGCTAAATAATTGGTGAAGCCAGTGTGACCTGCAGTGTGCATTGTGGTGCGGATTGCAACCTGCATGTTGGTGAGCTTTTTAGCACACAAAAAGGGCAAAAAAAGTATTTGTCCTACATTTTTCCCCCAAAAATCACCTGTACATGTGAGGGCATATTTTTGCAGTTCAGGTACATTAATTTTTCCAATGATTAAGGATATGTTTGGAAAAAACAGCACACTATGGACTATCCTAAGGATTTCACCAATGTATTCTGCATAGCCCATAGGGTTCTGTTGTTTCCAAACTTAAAAACAAATATCCTTACCTCATTGGAAAATGATCTACCTAACCTGTAAAATTGCCCCATCACAGGTACAGTTAATTTTGGGGGAAAAAAGATAGAAATCCTTTTTTGCACCTTTTTGTGTCTAAACACTAAAAAGCTCACCGGGATGCAGGTTGCAATCCACACCGCAATGTACATTGCAAGTCACACTGGCTTCACCAAATATTTAGCATGACGCCCTTTCAATGTGGCAATTCTGGGCTGCTCTGGGGCCCCAATATTTAGGCTGAATTTGGCAGATATTCTTTACACAGATTAGCTTGCTGTTCTGTTGTTGCTTATATAAATGTCAAGATGGTACATATCAATCGCACACTGTGCCATGTTGTACACCTACCTGTTGCCCCATTAATTTGCATACAAGTTACGGACTCCTACCTACTTAGGAGCTACCAATACAACCCCCAAGGCCAATCTACATATCTGAGGGTCGACTGTGTGTTTTTACTCATGCCTGTCAATATCCACTTTATACCACCTTGCATTCTCCATACTGTTTAAAGATCATTAAACATCCCTTCCCCCTCAGCACTAAAAAAATCTTCATGCCATTTTTCTTCCTAAGAAAAATAACATGGTTCTTGGATACCAATAATTATTAACATCTTTTACTCATTATATCTTATACTTTAAACATTTCACCGATCTTGTCTTTTTCAGAACATGGCAATATCCTAAAAGTACAACATTTTTTACAATCTGTTCATAGATGCTGTTGTTGAAATAAAATAACTTGGAAGATAACATCTCCAAGTGTCACGGTATACTCACATTCTTCCTCCTGCACACATAACAATTGCGGTTGCAGGGAGTCAACCGCAACTGGGACCATGAGGGGGAGCGGCCCGGGAGTGTTAGACCTACTCACCAGCCAGTGAGTCCAGTTTGGTCCCATGCAGCCACTGCTGCATGTGTATTTTTTATTTTTCATGATTCCATTTGTGGTGCATTGGGGAAACGGGGCACCCATCTGACACCATGCTGTTTAATTTACTTAAAAATGCCCTTATTCATCAAGCGATAGCGCCAGGTAGTGTCTGACGAGCGCCAGGTCCCGCCAGCTAACGGCGGCTACCGACTCAAGTACGCCCGGCGTCGGCCACAATGACGCATTTATCAAGCTAAATGAGGCTAGCGCCGGCGAGAGCGACAGCTACCGCGGGATTCATCATGTAGCCGACTGCAACGAACAGCGCCGCTGCTAATCCCATCACAGCGACAGGTATGACCTGGCGCTCCCTGGCGTGGTCCAATCTTTAAATAATCATAATTAATTGCTATTAATGTTTTTTTTTTTTTTTTTTAATGTCAAAAATTCTGTGACCACTTCTGCAATGTTAGGATTTTTTTTTAAGGTGAAAAAAGAAATAAAATATTTTGTGCAGAATTGATATTACAGGTCTGATATTAATGTATTCATATTACAAAATGTTTATAAAAACTTGTATAATTTTACAATCAAAAAATATGGTTGTTTGGGGGTTAAAAACTATTTTAAATCCATCGCCGCCAGCGGTCTGGGGTTTAAACAAGGAATTCACAGCGCTAAAAAATTTGTAGCGTGATTTGTTAATGAATCTGCAGCAAGCCGTTCGCTCTGGCCATTCGCTGTCAGGCGCACCCATACAACGCTGAACCTGTGAAACAGCGACCCCTAAGCCCGTATTCAACATTACCGCACACCGACTGAGTCGCTGTCAACAAGCAAACCCCGGCCAAGCACAGCGAATACTAGCTGGCGCTGTGAAAATCATGCTACTGGCGCTCATCTGTCGCTACCTGGCGCTATTAATGAATCGGCCTCTTAGTCTTCAGTAGTTCCGCTGGCCTGCCCCCTGCATGAGCCTGTACTGCTCCTGTCATTGGAAGGAGCCAGAACGCACCAGTCAAGCAGGGGTCAGGCCTGCTGAGCTTTCATAGACCCAGTGACCCGATCCCCAGCTACAATAGCAGTGGCGTGGCCCGTGCACGTGGTAGGGGATGGGCCAGCTGAGCATGGTGCCAGCTCTGGTGTCCTGATATCCTGATGGTCCACCAATGAGAGGTAAGAGAATGAGGGGTGCATGCCTGCCTGTCTTTGTGGAGTGGAAGGTGTGTGTGTGTGTGTGTGTGTGTGTGTGTGTGTGTGTGTGTGTGTGTATATATGCGTGTCTCTGTGTTTGGGTTGGGGGGGTTGATGTTGCTTGGCGTGTGTGTGTGTGTGTGTGTGTGTGTGTGTGTGTGTGTGTGTATGTTTGCCTGTGTGTTTGGGTGTGGGGGTTGATGTTGCTTTGTGTGTGTGTGTTGACAAATTGGTGTGTGTGCATGGTTGGGTGGGTTCTGATGTGTGCTTGGGGTGTGTGTGCGTGTGTGTGTGCATATATGCTTGTCTGTGTGTTTGGGAGTGGGAGCTTGATGTTGCTTGCCTGACTTTGTGGAGTGGAAGGTGTGTGTGTGTGTGTGTGTGTGTGTGTGTGTGTGTATATATGCGTGTCTGTGTGTTTGGGTTTGGGGGGGTTGATGTTGCTTGGAGTGTGTGTGTGTGTGTGTGTGTGTGTGTGTGTGTGTGTGTGTGTATGTTTGCCTGTGTGTTTGGGTGTGGGGGTTGATGTTGCTTGGTGTGTGTGTGTTAGCAAATTGGTGTGTGTGCATGGTTGGGTGGGTTCTGATGTGTGTGTGTGCATAGGGGGGTGACAGATGTGTGTGTGCGCACAAAGGGTTACAGATTGTGTATGTGCAGGGAGGGGTTACAAATTGTGCGTGTGTGTGTTGGAATGCGAAGGTGTGTTTCATAGGGGGGTCACAGATATGTGTGTGTGTGCACTGGAGGGGTGGCGGATTGGATTTAGGGTCCATAATAATATTTTTGTATAATGTGCCGGGGGCGCCTGGACCAAAGTTTTCTCTGGGACTCAGGGAACTCCAGTAACGCCACTGTCTGCACATAGTAACATAGTATGTAAGGCTGAATAAAGACTTTAGTCCATCCAGTTCAGGCTGTTTAACTCCTTCCAGTGGTCTAGTAGCCATAGCTGGAAATGTTATTACATGCCAGGAAGGACTCAAGGCCACTTTTGAACGTTTTTACTGTATCCTTCATAACTACCTCCTCTGGCAGCGAGTTCCATAGTCTCACTGCTCTTACAGAGAAGAATCCCCTCCTATGTCGGTGGAGAAAGCACCTTTCCTCTAACCTTAGTGGGTTATAGTTACACTCCGGGGTATCAATAGATTGTGGGACAGATCTTTGTATTGACCCCGAATATATTTATACATAGTTATTAGATCACCCCTCAATCGTCTTTTTTCTAAACTAAATAAACCTAACTTTGACAATCTTTCAGGGTACTCTAGTCCCCGCACTCCTTTTATTAACTTTGTTGTCCTTCTTTGAACGTGCTCCAGTTCTGATATGTCCTTCTTAAGCACAAGTGCCCAGAACTGTACACAGTACTCCATATGGGGTCTGACCAGTGACTTGTACAGGGGTAAAATGATGCTCTGGTCATGAGCACCTATGCCCCTCCTGATGCACCCCATGATCCTATTTGCTTTGGCAGCAGCTGTCTGGCATTGATTACTACAGTTGAGCTTATTGTCAACTAAAACCCCTAGGTCCTTTTCCATTGTTGTTTTACCAAGTGTTTGTTTATTCAGTGTGTAATCATGATACAGATTTCTCCTTCCCATGTGCATAACCTTACATTTATCTGTGTTAAACTTCATTTGCCATTTAACTGTCCATGCTTCCAATTTATCGAAATCTGTTTGTAGTTGCCTGTTGTCCTCTTTTGTTTTAATTACTTTACACAGCTTAGTATCATCTGCAAAGATTGAGACTTTACTGTTTAATCCATACCCAATGTCATTTATATATATATATTGAAGAGAATTGGTCCCAGAACTGACCCTTGTGGTACTCCACTAGTAACAGTGACCCAATCTGAGTGTGTACCATTGATAACCACCCTCTGCTTCCGATCATTTAGCCAATTTCCCACCCATCTGCACACGTTTTCCCCTAGGCCAAGCATTCTCATTTTTTGTACCAGCCTTTTATGTGGCACAGTATCAAATGCTTTAGAAAAGTCAAGATATATGATATCCAATGACTCCCCCTGATCCAATCTTGAACTTACCTCCTCGTAAAAGCTGATTTGGTTTGTCTGGCAGGAGTGATTCCTCATAAATCCATGCTGATATGGAGTAATATGGTCATTTTCCCCAAGGTGCTCCAGGATAGTATCCCTTAAGGAGCCTTTAAACAGCTTGCCCACCACAGATGTTAAGCCTACCGGTCTGTAGTTCCCAGGTTCCCCCATATTACCTATTACTCCCAATATTCCTTTATATTCCTTATATGTTTGTAGACATCAGAGAAAGGGGTGTAAAGTCATAAAACTTGGCTACCCAATTGTAGCTGGAGGGCTGTTATTACAGTATTCCAAAAGTTCCAGAGGCTCTATTTACACCTCTCCTCTTGCAATGCATTGGGCAATGCGGTCACTACACATGGTAAAATGCTTCCCATTTTTTTATGGGCCAGTTCACATACGTATGCTTCATATAAATGTGAACTGGCCCAAAACAAAATAATGGGCAACATTTTCACTTGCATTGTGACTGCATTGGCCAACACAGCACAAGGTGCGAATAGACCCTTACACTGAACTTTGGTCTTTTTCTGATTGACATCCGTTAATATCAGAATGTTCCTGGATAGATTTTGGAGTCCAGGATTGCCCCTTGCAGATAGTTTCCACTGGAGTGGGGCACCAGCATAGGAGGACGATGGGAATCTGACCATAGATGAGCAGTTGGGCTGCCAACCCCAGGCTCATCAACTGCAGAGTACACAGGCTAAAGAATCCACAGGAAACACCAGATATTTCTGATCTAATCCCAGATGATGGGAATTGCACTGCAGGGGAATCTTGGGTGGTGCTACTAGTGAGGTACCAGAGCAGAACAGTCCAAGAAAAGGCAGACTTATCCAGAAACTCAACAGGAACCATGCAGGCAGAGGAGCTGAAAGCCGGAGTGCCATGCAGGATAGCAAGGCCAAGAGCCATCTGAGTAGTCAGATGTGAGCTAGGCCAAGAGCCAGAGCAGGTAGTTAGATGTGAGGTGGGTCAATAGCCTGAGTAGTCAGTTGTTAGCTGGATTGAAAGCTCAGGTTTCCAATGAAGGCAAACATCACTCTAAGGCACCCAGGTGTCCTTAAAAAGGCCTGTGGCACAAGTACATTCTCAATATCCCCCCTCACCCAATGCCTTACAAAGTAGTCTGATTACAGATTCCATTGGCGCTGGCAAATTGGTAGAAAGACAAACTCAAGGTTCTTTCATTCACTAAATTGAAATATTACACCCTATAACTGTTCGATAACAGCGTAAATGTAAAGGTGTTTATCTATTTGTCTGGGCTTTTTCAACTCAGAGAGGGTTAAATTATGCCTTTGAGCTCTTCCTGCTCGGTGATAATCTCACAATGGCAAATGCAATGTTTTCCTATTCTTTTTATGATTTGTTTTCTGTCCTAGCAGCTCTATGACAAAAGACTTTGGCGCCCGGCAGTGTAGCATCTGTCGCCGACTAGAGACGCTAATGGCACCACAGAATGATACAGATGTTTGAGAGTCCTGCCTCTTCCCTTTATAGAGTTGTCCCTGGGCCTTTACTCACCTCTTTCAGTGCCATGACAATTCATGGGGTTGTCTTTATTTACAGCACAAAACTGTTACTTCAGAAGCGTGATACTGATTTGCAATCAACTGGAGACTTCTTATTTAACAACAAAATTACTACAACAGGGAAAGTCTGGGGCTATATCAGTGGCAAGAGAGTCAGATGATTAATCTCCAGGGGTGATTGAACACTGGCTTGATAATTTTGTATGTTAAATATGCTCTGCAAGAGTCACTGCATATTCCATAAAACCTCAGCCAATCTCAGATGAATCCGGTGGTATCTATTATTGCCTGGGACCACTGGGAGACAGAAATGGCAAATCTGAAGGTAGAACAATGGATTCATGACTGATAAGTGGAGGCCCCAGGACAATGACATTTGGATACTAAATAGTTCCAAAATAGTGACAACTTCGTAGTTCTACTTTCAATGTAACCACCCATATCACCACTAATGCAGTTTTGCAGGGAGGTTGTAGTTCTTTTGCTGGCCCAACAATGCAATATTTTCTGCCAGCAATGTGGTCATATCTAGGTCTCGACTCTTGTACTCTTGCAGCTTGTTAACTTGACCCCCTGGCACATCCAAAGGGAGCAGTAGCTTGTCTGCAGTGCTTCATGCCCCCTCACTTTCATCCATAGTGGCTTTGAGCACCACTAGTGTATAGTTTTACTAGTACCACTGGTTGGGAACCCCTGCACTAGAACAATCACAAATTGACCATTGCAGTCACTAGAACATTTTCTGCTGTTAAGATCCACTATATCTTGTATCACTCCACTACTTTGCACTTGTTTTTGCTTGTTTTTATTGAGGTATTGGTGTGCTTTATTTTTATGGATAAATATGTTATCACATGTAAAACTGAGTATACAGTTGTATATAAGTTGTTTACTTAAATATGTAGAAGTGAATAAGTGGTAGCTGGTGGAGGGAGTTCAGAGACTTGTAGAAATCGGAAAATGCTAGGACAATGACACACTGAAAATTGAAGGCTCCAAACATTGACACGTTGACAACTGGATGGGACTGGCTGTTGATAACTGGTGACACAGAAGCAAAGACACATTGAAGCATGAGAGGACTGGTCTGGGGGGAATGGGAATGTTTGCCCAGGACCAGTGCTTCTGCCACAGGATTGGGCCAGCATGGAGCAATTTAGTCACAGCTAAAGTGAAGCAACTTTTCTTGACATAGACAAAACAGACTCTTGCTGTGCTAATCTTTATGTTATTAGTCTAACCACTTGAGTCATTATTACCAGATTCCACAGACTCGACCACATGTTTGTGGTCTATAGGATTACCTGGTCATGAGATTTAGCTTTGCCATCTGCAGACCTGCAACTCCATTCAGCGGAGTGCACCATGTCCCCAATCAAGCACTGTGAATGGTCATGCCCGCGCCATTCACTGCAATAAAAGAGGCAAGCCAGGGCTTAGTATGCCTGCTCCATTGCAGTGACTAGAATTGGCGGATTGTTGCAGAGTCCTGGGTGCAGCGGAGTCAAATCCAGATAGACATTTGTGTTGTAACAGGAACTGTCTTTACTAGCACATGTGCACAGCACATGGTGGATAACATAGGCAAGAAAATAAAGTCATAAAGATCACCTCAATGTACAGGAAACACAACATGCAGCAGAGAATGTACAACAGAAACTATGCAACAGCGCCATCTACTGACATAAATGTAAATCATAGCAATATATATGCAGATCACATACAGGGGCAAGTTGTAAGTTGTTGAACAGTATCTAAAACACCCCTTCTCAACAGCTGAGGCTTAGTCTGTTAAACCCATGTTTTTTTAAGCCTCAAGTGTTTTTTGGCAGTCAGGGGCTTGTCAAGGATATCTTCTGTCATATCCTCAGTAGGACAATAAAGTTACTCAAAAAAGTCCCTGCTCTTGAAGATCCCCGTTCTCAAAGTGCTGACATAGGGCTTGTAGTATTTCTGTCTCATCCTCTTCTTGCTCAAAACAAACTAGGAGTTCAACCATATAAATAAGCACATAGATATATCTGCCTGTGTATCAGCAGGGGCCTGCTTTACTCCTTTGAAAGTCCTTCATTTATTTTAATATTCCATGCTCTGGTGGCTTGCTTTATATATTACTGCTCTGCATATATGCTGCTCTGAAGTTTGCATACTAGGTCTGGCCTTTATTCATCTTTGAATCCTGGTGGTTGTTTCACGTAGATGTCTTCTGTTAACTCGTCATGTAGAAACCCTGTTTTCACATTAAAGGGTTTCACTTGGATTTTCCTTGTGGTGGCTACTGTCAGCAAAGTCCTTATTGTAGAATGTTTGACTACAGGATCAAATGTCTTATCATAGTCCTCTCCATATTTTTGAGAATATCTCTTGGCTATGAGTCTTGCTTTGTATCACTGCACTGTGCCATCTGCATTGAACTTCACCTTAAAATGCCATTTACAACCGTTGGCTTTCCTTCCAGGTGCTATTTCTGTTAGTGTTCATGTTTTTGTTTCATGCATGGCTTTCATATCTTCCTTTGCAACCTTTATGCATTTACTGGATTTCCCTTTCTGAAAGCTAGGATATGTCTTTCCAAGTTGCAGGTTCATTAGTAATGGCAGTACTTGCCTTGTATGAAAGTATGATGTACAGGTGCTTTACCTTTGTTTTTTCTTGTTGAGCATCTTGGTTCTGTGTTTGAGCTCTCTTGTGTCTGTTCTTCAGTAAAAGTAGGCTCTGCGCTCACTGTTTGTTCAAAAATTACAGATGATGGCTGATCAGTGTAAGTCTTCTCTTCTGTTCTTGTTTCCTCTTTTGTCATCACATTGTGCTAATGGTAACCTTGCCTGTTTTGGGATTTAGGATTCTGTAACCCTTAACATTGTCACCCATAACATTGTATCCAGCAAAGATTCCCTCAAATGCTCTGTTTTGGAGCTTGTTGTGTTTTTTTTCTCTGGAATGTACATGAATGCTTTGCATCCAAAAACTCTTGCTTGTGTTTTACACTTTGTTTTTGAAAAGAGTCTGTTCTGCAAATAAGTGGCTGTCATTGCTGCTTCACCCCAATATTTTTGTGGTAGTCCAGAGTCTGTCAGCATACATCTGATCATTTTAGAGTTTGGTTCTTTCCTTCAGCTACCCCATTTTGCTCTGGTTTGTATGGCACTGTGTTGCTCTATTTCATTCTGCTTTAAATACTCTTGTACTTTGTGTCCTGTGAATTCACCTCCATTATCACTCCGAAGTATAAGAGGTTTCCTCTGAAACTTGTTACTTTTCTTTACTACATAGTCCTGTAAGTGAGTGACTATGTGTCCACCCACCTGCTCCCTGCTCCAGTGCTGTCTTCAGGTGACTTGCTGTGCTGGCGCGCATCTCTCCTCCTTCAGCCATAAGGCCTGCTTGCATCCTGGCAAATGAAGGCTTGTCTAGAGACGAAGTTGGAGGTGGATATTGGGCTTTACCGACTAGCCTGGAGCTGCTAACTGGTGAGCTTTACACTGTTTCTCTAGAATAATAATTTATGAAAGTCACTATGTACCTGTTTCCAGTAGCAGACCGGGGCCAAAATCAGCCCAGAATTTTACCAGCACCTGGCCTGCACATGACCAGCCAGTGGCATCTTTGCTGCTTCCTGGTCAGTGAACCAGTGCTCCAAGGCTGAGGCTAAACTATTTGGGGGAGAACATGGGCTGGGGTTGTTTGGGTGAGGGGGGATGGGGTTGCAGGGAGGCAGGGATTGGATGGGAGTGTTAGTAAAGCTAGCAGCCCAGACTGTCCTAAAGCAGTGCGGCCTACTGGGCATTTGCCCGGGTCTCCCTATGGCAAGTCTGCCCCTGCCTACTGCCTTAAGGTGTAGGTGGGTTTAAGGGTCTACATCACTGTGATCTAGGTAAAATGGGCTTGAAGCTCTATTCTGACTGTGTAGCTCTTGTAGCTTTGGATTTGACGCAACATTCACACAGTAACTGGACAAGGGGATACTGTCAGGTCTTCTTCTGTAGTTCTTGTATGTATTTGGCTGCCTGTGACCTAAAGGCCTCTGCCACATTGTTTTTATGGGTGCATAGTCTCACCTGTTCCTTCACTGTGTTGAGGTGATATACATGTTCATCCAGCTTGGCATTTGCGATTATGTGCTTGCCACACACTTGTCACCTTGGAGTCCTTTGTATGTCAGATGTGCCAGAGATAAGAGTCCTCCTTCAAGATCAGGAACATAAAGCACATCTTTTACTGGTATGGCTAAATTGTGTTCCACATCATTGGGGCATACAAGGGTTCCATGCCCATATCCCTCTGCATGTATTTTACTTCCATCTGCAAGGTAAATAGACTCTTTGTCAGTCGGATCAAGTTCTGTGAAAAAGCTTCTATCACTTGTCATGTGACTGGTTGCCCCTAAGTCAGTGCACCAGCCTTGAAATGTATGGTTGCCCGTCCCTTTAAATGTGGCATTCGAGTTCCCTTCACATGGATCAGAAATTGTAGCATTGACCTTCTGTTTAGTATAAGAGGAATTCTGTCTCATTTGATCTGCTTTCCATAAAGTACAGTCTCACTTTATGTGTCCCTGTTTGTGGCATCTAAAACACACTCTGGTTTCTTTCCTGTGCAACCTTGTGTCTGTAGCTTTTAGAACTGGCCTGGTGTCGTTTTTTTGGGGGAGTCATGCGCAAGCTCCATTCATCGCAGATACTCATCTATGAGACAGGTCTTCACAAATGCTAGTGTCAGATCTGTCTTAGGCCGTGTCTCCAGTGCATTGATGAGTGCAGTGTATGTCTCGGGTAAGCTGCACAACAACATGGCTGTGGCATGACTGTCTGTTGTATTCTCACCAACTGATCTGAGTTGTGTGATCACTTACATAGCATTCATATGCTCCTGCATTTCCTGCTCTGTTAAGCCTCATTTTAGGGGCCCCCTATTTGGATACCCCTGAGGGGCTATGACTATTACCAAGCATTTTTCCTGCTAAAAAGGAATTCTGGAACCAGGAGGTTTCTAAGCAGCATACTGGCTGTGAGTTGCTACAGCAGAGTGCCTTTGTTTTTTTATTTAGGTTCACAGACACAGAAAGTCATAAAATGCCATCCACGGCCCCGGGAGAAGCCGCTTTGTGCATTCACTCAAGATGGCAACGGCCAGCATTCGGAAGGATGGGAGTTGCGTGGGCCCTCGGGCGAGGTAAGTGTGCCGTGCCAGTGTAGGGTGGCAGGGCGGGGCATGTTATTGTATGGCTGGAATTAAATGTGTTAAAAACATTTGAGGGTTTTCATTGTTCCAACCTCGCTGTCTTAATGAGGTCACAGAGAGTTAAAGAAAGAAGAACTCAGAAGAAGACAGATGCAGATGCAGAGTGGGACCCATCAACCTCGCAAATGAGGCACAATTATCATCCTTCTACACTCTTGGGTTAGTGTCAGCCACATTTGCACCTCTACATTATCTCTGGTGACCAATGGGTTGAATGGGCGGCAGTGCACCCTGCATGGGGCCCAGGGTATTATGCCTTGTTTTTTAACTTCCTATGGCGCTTCTTTTTGGACAATTACTCCAAATTGGGATGACCAAAGGGAGGGGGATGCTCTCCAAGGCCAGTGGTAGGTTAGTGCAAACCTATTGTCTTACTTTGTAAGACTTTGGTTGGCACACCATAGTGTATGTGTGAGAGTTGCCCAGCATTGTCCACTATGAGATACATTGTGTTCTATTGTATCCTTTTAACATTTGTAGACATGCCCTTCATGTTTAATAAATATGGTCATAAAGCCAGTAGCACCCTCAAAACTACTGTTATAATATTAATTAATTTCACATGGCCCTAAATAATTTCAGAAGGCTTATACCTGTATTCACAAGAATACAGGTTTAAGAACTGAGCCCCCAGTTACCATACAGCCTCACACCTGAACCCCTGCAACAATGGTACCTGCAGAAAGCAGGTTCAGGGGTGAAAGGTTGTGAACATACAATTCTGCTTTTACAGGGGAGAACTTCACAACTGCAACTGCCTGTCCCCTGAGCCTAAGAATATTCAGACGTGTGGGGAGTGAGTTTAGTAATTCCGGGGCTCTGAGGACTTTGTGGGAGCCATGTGGGGTTGGGTTGCTGACAGTGTTTGGGGACACTGGCAGGGTACAAACTTCACAGAGTTACACACAATTAGCAGTTAGAGGGTGCATCCACATTTAGCAGGGATCAACGCAATCCATAGATATAATCCATCTTTTTAACGCACAGCACACAGGACTGGTTCCACTTTTAGTAAATAGATAGCTTCAGCAGTTCCCTGTACCTTTAGTGGTAACTTGGGCCTTGACTTCCCCTGCAAGCACCTGGGTGGAAAGCTCACTTCGCCTAGTACTTTGGGCAAGGTTGAACAGCCTGGCAGGATTCCTTTCTTCTCTGCTGAAGTCTCCCTCCCACAGAGTTCATTGTACTGCACTCCCTTTTATAACCTTCCCCAATTAAATAAGAGTTAGGGTTCCCTTATAACTTTGGTTGTTTGTCAAGCTACTGTAACAATTCCTCACATGTTTAGCCATGTGCCAGGTTGTTTATTAGTGTCTGAACCCCTCAGTTGTTACATTACATCTATTCCCTTCCTTTAACCTACAGTGCTGACTCAGGTGTCTAAGTTAAAGCGATTCTGCAGGCAAGGGTAATTGTTGCACCATTGCGTTTGTCTACATTTGGCAATGTCCTAAACTGTTTTCTGTTCTTAAATTGAAGCAGAAATGGCCAAGGTATTGAGGTTTACAGGTTCAGCCAAGGCAATTTATTTTTCATCCCATCCCCTAATCAGCTCAGCAGAGCAGGACATGATTTTGTTCCATTAATGATGTTGGCTCAGGAGACAGGCAGTTAGAGGTGAGCTGTTCATCCTTGTAATAATGGAATAGAATGTGAAAAAACAATGATCCCTGGATTTCATTCCATCCAGTAGAAGAAAGCCACAAGTTTCAGTTGAGGTGTATAGGGGACCTTGCTAGGGGATCCAGCATATTTATGTGGATTTTTAATATTGGACAGTTTCACAACAGAGCTTCTTTAAGAACAAGTCTATGCTAACTCCTAGCAGTAAAAAATAATGCCCCCCCCCCAGGTGCAACAAAGCCTAGACTCATGGGCTCCCAATCCAGAACACTCATCAGCTAATACTTGGTGGTCCAGAGCTACAATTTAACACTAACACCACTGGGCCAAACTACTGTAAGAATGCTGAAACAATGTAACACTGTTAGCCCCCTTTACACCTATGCAGATGCAGTTGTAGTTTCAGGTCCAGTTACAGTGCAATAACCAGACAGGTGAAGGTAGGCCGTACTTGAACAGACAGCATCTGCACCTGATCTGCAAATGCATCAGCATAGGTGTGAACAGGGACTTATCAATGATGTCGCATGGGAGGGGCCTGGCCTGATTTGGAATTGTAGGTTCACTTTATCAGCAATTACAAAGCAACCATAATAAATTACAATTACAATGCTTACATATATAGGGTACATATTGGTGGGTGATGGGGGTTGGTTGTAACTAAAATGTAACCAAACAGTTTGATGAAGCACAACATAAGAAAAGATTTACAGAATTCTGCCACGTTTCTTTATTTTTGGTTAATTTCTGAGAAATGTGAACTTCTCATGTAGGCTAGGTAGGTATTCTGTTCAAGAGTTTTACAGAACCATAGAAGCTTCATATTATTAGTAGAATATTATGGCAACCCCTCTCTAAATCCTGGATATCAGCAGGAGTCACTGGAATGTTGTGCAGAAAATTGGATAAGGTAGAATGTAATCAATTTCAGCTAAGCAGCTTTCATTTTCTCTAACACGACTTACAAACAAGGAGCTCCCATTAGTGTTTTCCAACAAGAAATAATGACATTATGGGAGTCTGTGCAGAGCATGTTTTTTTTAATATGGTTTGATTTATGGTTTGCTGAAGGCAAAACTCTGCTTGAAGTGCACAGAGCTGGGACATCATAGGTCAATCCTGGACTAATGTAAAGAGTATGCTTTTATACTCAGGGGGGCATTTACTAAATACAATGAGAGTGCCCCACTATATGTGTGAGAACTTGTTCCTTTAAAGGAGACTTGAACCCTCCCTGGCAACCAGCAGGGGTAAGCATGTAGAGGCAGGAGAGACAATGGTAATGGGACCTGTGAAAGAAGCTGCCTCTCCTGCCTTGGAGCACATGTTGCAATGTGCAATGTGCACTTTCCTGTCATCTATTAGTATGCCATGTCCACAGTGCTTACTGTGAGTGCAGTTGAGGTGTGCTTCAGGTCTCATGCTGAGGCAGACCGTCCCTCTCTGGCTGTGGAATGAATACATGGTGGGCCATAGTATAATTTTCCCCTTCCCTTTGAAGGAGGACCTTTTGACACATTAATGGTCAATACGACTGGTACCCATCCTCTGGTTTCTACCTTGTTACCCTTCTTTGGTTGACTGGACTTAGGCGCTTGTCCATGCCTTTGAGTATGGCCATTTTTTCTTTGCACCCACTGTCTTTGTACATATGACATTCCAGTCCTTTTTGCCTTCTTCATTGAACACTGTTTATACAGATATCTCTTAATGTGGACCTATTTTCTCTGCCAGCTGAAAATAGCCGGGACCCCTTTCAGTGGCCAATCACAGGTGTGGGATTTCACGGGGGAAATGAGGAACAGATAAAAAAACTGTGTCTGGTGGTGGTGTATAGGTAGGAGGGGGATATCGGCAATCCGGATGCCCCTTGTGCATGGACTATGTAATTTGGCTTGATGCGCTAATATATAAATTTCGTATCCTCCATGCATACATAGATGGCCCTTTGATAATAAAAATTTAAATAGATCTTCCTTGTGGGAGTACTATGACTTCTGCTATGGGGCCCTATGAAACCAATGTATGTATCTGTGTGCCAGATAGGACCTAAATCTGCAAGAACCTAAGCGCTGTACACATTTACCACATCTTGCAGACTTGAATGACTGATAACACAAGTGTGCAGAGTCGAGGGAGCAGGAATGTCCCCACGGGGTGTGCGCCATCCCTTGGTCCCTCAAGTCTGCCAGGTGTGGCAAGCGCGCACAGCAGGGATACCAGGCTGAGGCACACATGCGCTGTGGGAAAGATTATCGAGGAGAGTTAGTGGGGACAATGGAGGATTAACAATGCCGGGCATGCAAAATTGCTTTTTTATACACAAGTACTGGGCAATGTTCTTGTTCATTTTAAATAGTGTTTCCCTGTAACAGTGTTATTTTCTCATTTATTGTCCCTGTATCCCATGTTACGGTGGCAGACAGGAGACGAGAAGCTGACAAATGCTGCGCACATCCAATGCGGACTCCCCTGAGTGACCAGACAATGCTTCAGCAGCAGCCATATACAAATTAGGCCTGGCAGCGTTGGCGCTTTGTGCCCGGGTCTCCGCTCTGTTGTAAATTTGCCAAGCCTTTAAGATAGTGGTGGCTTTTATTACCGGCCCCCAACTATCCAGAAGCTCTTGGTGGCCTTAATAAATGTCCCCGGCTGTCCGGGCTGCTGTGCGGCATGGAGATAGGTGGTTTTGCAGTAAATCAGCTTTAGAGCTGAGTGATAGGAAAGGATTTAAGAAGTCACATCGTCAAAGTCGGTTCTCGGGAGCCGTTCTTAATCATCTCTTACCAGGATTCCCACGCAGCGCCGCAAACTGTAAATGTGAGCCGGCTGAAACTTAAGGGGGTGCTTTAGCGGCGTTCATAATTTTTTATGGCGTCCAATATATCCTCGTCTACCTCGCTGGCTCCCCTCCACCTTGGATTGCGTAAACAGGAACTCGCTGCATTCAGGAAGTACGCTGTGGCCTTTAAATCTTACAAACGACCAATTATTGTCTCTTTCCCGGATTCTGCCGAGCCCAGCAATGACTTATAGCTGCCGAATAATTAGCGCCGGGGAAAATAACATTGGATTAAAGTAATAGGTACAGAGGGAAATGCAGAGGCGACCATTCCAGAGCTCTTACTCAAACATTGCCATTGTTTAGAATGTTTAACTTGATGACTACTTATGTCATATTTCTCATTACACTGGAAACCCATGTAGCCTGCTTCATAGTGCTGCTAACCGTAACCGTTCTCTCATCAGAGAATACAATTGTAACATTTGAAAATATTAATTTGTGTCTTGTTTCTTGAGGACACTCAAAATGAGGTGAAAACTGAAAGTCATCCCCTGCTCAGGTATTCTTTTTATCATAAGGTCACTATTATTTTACAAATTGAATCTCAAAAAGGCACCGAATAATTGAAATCTAATTATTTAGATTTTTTTATGTTATTTAGAAGAACTGTAGTTATTTTGTGTGGCAGTTCTTTCCTGTGGAGTAAGCCCCATATGATCCACTGGTCTATTATGAGTATGGGGAATGTTAATATTCACCCTGGTGAAGTTGAGATTGGTGGGAATGCTGGGAATTTTGCTGACAGTTCCATTGACAGTATGTGTTCTGACAGGGCAATGTTTCTTTTGCTTTTCCTTTGATCTACTTTAAATGCATTAATATTAGAACTTTAATGTGAGACCCCTGACACATACTCCCACACTCACACCAGCAAACATACAGCCGGCATAATTAGAGCGATAGTCAAGGCTGAAAGTGGACCAAAAAAACAACGGCGATCGGCCCGGGGCGATCGATTCCCTCTGAGACATCCATAATCGGGATTCCCCCGCTGTGTGAAACCCCCCCAGGTCACCCCATACACTTACCTTGTTTCATGGTCCAACGGCAATGCTCCCTGTTAGAGGGTAGCGGGAGATGCGGGCGTCAGTGCACTTGGAGGCGCTGGCCTCAGACGAAGGCTTAGACGACGTGACGTCAGCGGCTCCGAGCGTGCTGATTGAACAAGCGGCTGCACACGTGCTCCGTAGGACCGGGAAGAGGTGAGTTGGCGATCTGGGGGGTTTCACACAGCGGGGGAAAGATAGTCAAGATCCTGGGTTTTGGTCTACTTTAACTGATGCCTATCCAATGTGGTCACATGGCTGCCGCTGTCCCCCTGGTCTTCCAGGGTTAGTATGTCCAGCAAGTGGTTGCACTTGCCATGCTCAGTCATGCTTGGAGCTCTGAGGGGAGGGGCAGTCATGCAAACAGATTTAGAGCAGGTTGAGGAAAAGTGGAACGCAAAGGAGCTGCAAACTTTGGAGACCTGCTACAGCATCTACAGCCCATTGCATTAAATGGAGGAGAAGTACATGCGATAGGATTCAGATGAGATCCTTGCTGCCTTATTTTTGCCATGGCATGGACTGTCCCTTAAATCCCATAAATGGGTGGGTCATAATTCAGGGGTTGCCTGTGACAGTATATCACCTCATTAAAGTCACCCAGAGCCAGAAGAAAAAAGGCTATGAAGGTTTCCTGGACAAAGCATCCAGGATATATGAACAAAGTTGTTATTCTTACTATACAGTACGTCCTGCTCCAGATATAGTACTTACACTTGGGTTATCCTGCGCCAGATGGCGCTGCACTGCAGAGACATGCAAAAACAGGCTCCTCCCGGCCCTCAAATACCCGAGGACCTCCCACAAATCCCCAGATTTCTCTGCAGTGCTGACTGCGAAGACATGAAGTGTCACTCTCTCACAGGTGAGCGGGGCTATCAAAGCCTGCGGCCCTGTTGGACTATTCCCACCCGTCCTCCTTGTGATGTGCCTTCCAGCCTGGGCTGCGCTGGTCGGGTGAAGGTAGGCAGCACCATGCGTGCTTATGGAGCCATGCTCCACCGCAGTCCCTCACCAAAGGGTAGGCGGTTTAGGGCTGATGGTGAGCCTCTAGGGGATGCCCCTCCCGCACTATTGCCCCATGCCCTGTGTAGCGGTGGGCCCTGTACAAAGGGTCGCCATCCTCCCTCGTTCCCCCCGTAGCTCGGGGGGGGTGTGTGTGTGGTGGTCTCAGTGTATGGTGTTCACACGCTTATGGCCTTAGTATTGTCCTTTGACTGGTATTCCTGGTGTCAGAGCCGCACTGTTTTGCATTTTTATTGTGTATCTGTCGCCGCCGCGCGCACCTCTTTCCTTTAATTGGATGTTGCTGCGCCGGGCGGCAGCGTTGCCTCAGATGCTGCGGCGTCTTCATTGTCAAATCGTTTTCTAAGTGTGTCATACACTCCTCATGACAACGTTAAAACTATCTCAGAGCTTCGCGCTCTTCGGGGGGGCGGGGACCTGGTTTGGCGCACTCCGCGTCACAGCCCATGCTGGCTCGCCCTTCGAGGTTCGCTTGGCGCCATTTTGATGCTGGTCGCACGCACGCGTGGTGGCGGTCCTCCTCCTCCCTTGGTCTGCAAGTCCCAGGTACTCCTGGTCCCTGCCGCTGTTCAGTTGCTAACACAGGCCATGCTAGGCCTGCGAGGTCTGAGGGTCTCTTGCAGATTGCCCGTAACAAGCAGAGGCAGGCGCCGCTACACCAACCTTTCCACAGTCCCCCAAAAGGATGGGTCGGGCTGGCCCATTCTGGATTCACAGCAATTCTCTAATTACAGGCAGTTTCTGCATGGAAACTCTGAGATGGGCCATCAGCACCTTGCGCCCAGTGGGCTTCTTGCCGTCGGGGGAATGCTAAAATGCTTATGTTTACATGCCTGTGCCTTCAGGTCTCTGAGGCTCTTCGGGTTCGTGTTGTTAGTCCAACACTGCTAATTGTGGCCTTGTTATCTGGCCCCTCTTCAACTCCCAGAGTGCTCACTCAGGTGCTGACGATGGTGTTGTCTCTGATGAGACCAAGGGGCGTCCGTGCGATGACCTACCTGGACGTCTTTTCTCACTTCCCAGTCTCTACGTCAGGCTAAGTTGGATACCCGGCTGGTGGTGTCCATTGGGAGTCATTTGGATGGGTGTTCAATCACCCCAAGTCCTCATTGTCCCCTTAAATTGTAACTCCATTACTAGGAATGATTCTGAATTAGGTTCAAACCAGAATCTCCCCTTCTCAGCAATAAAGTGGGCAATCTGATCACATGGGCTCAGTCCCTCATTGCTGTCCCGGTCCCTTCACCAGGCAGGGATGCAGCTGGTGGGCCCGTTGGTGACTTGCTCAGTTCCCCTTGGGCCCTTCTGCAACGTCTATTGTTAATACAGGACAGGGATCCAGCATCCCTGGAGCAGGGTCTGTGTGCCTTCCCACCTGGTAAGAAGGTTTCTCTTGGAGTGGATGAACTCAAGGAACCTGTCTGGGGGCAATTCCTTCTTGCCTCTTCCTGGAAACGGTCACCATGGATGCCAACCTATCAGGTTGAAGGGGGAGGGTTTCTTCTGAAACTCCCCGCGATTCTGGGGGTGGTGGGGCCCTTAGAAGGTCCTTACACCTATTGATGTTCTAAACAGTGAGCGTTTTCAGTTGGTTCTATCTCGCTTGACCACTTCCCTTCTGGGCTTGCCAGTTTTGGGGGCGCTCGGTCTGTCCGACGACAGATGTCCTACATTAGTCATTGGATGGGGCCTGGAGCTGGTGGACCCTCCAGGAAGTGTCTATGTTCCTTTTCTGGGTGGAAACAATGTTCCCTGCATATCAGTGATATTAGCTCCGGTGGAGCCCCTCTGCGACAGGATGTGCTTGGATCTGTTGTGTTCCATCACTATCACAGGCTCTCGGCCTTTGTTTCCCTGTCCCAGGATCCTCTGGCAGTGGTCCGGATGCCTTAGTAACGTCATGACAGGACGTTGGGTTCTGTATGTCTTTTCTCCATTAGGCTAGGCAGGGTTCTGCGCAAGATTGCTCTGGTAAGGGGACCAGTGATTCTGGTGGCCCCCAGGTGCCCTAGTAGAGTGTGGTTTGCAGACATGGCAGACCGAGGTCAGTAGTTTTCTGTACCGTTGCCAGGAGTGCCAGCTCTGATCACTCAGGGCCCCTTTACGTCACTCCAATCTACAGTCTCTGGCCTAGTCGGCCTGACTGCTGAAACATACATCTTGATGGAGACAGGCTTATCTGTCTCGGTGTTTGAGACTATGGGAAGGCTAGGAGCAAGCTTCTTTCTCTACTTCTTCTATCTGTTATAGGGTATGGCATAACCATATTGATTGGTGTGAGTCTAGGTTTCTCCAACTCAGTACTCTGATGGGTCAGGTTCTGCCCTGTCCACCTTACCTTAGTAGTTTCTGGTTCAGTCTTCCTTGGGTAAGACTTCCTTCAGGGGGTACTCATGTGCGTCCCCCATGTAATCCTATGGTCCCTGTTGGGATTTAAAATTGAATTTCATTCTGTCTGCTTGCAGGATTTTGTCCCTTGGTCCTATTCAGGATGCCGTCTGGCTGTTCTTACCCTCAAGGTTGTCCTTCTGGTGACTGTTACCTTGGTCAGGTGTGTGTTAGCGGGCGGCTCTGTCTACCTAGCCCCATTCCTTGAGATACACCAGGATAAGGTGGAGTTCCACCTGAAGCCGGACTCTCTGCATCAGGAGGTGTCTTATGTTCATTGATTCGAGATATTGTATTATCCCTGCTGTGCCTTCTTCCTAGCAACGCTGAGGAAAGGGTTCTGCATTCCTTGAACAGGTGTTGGAAGTTTTTTTCCTTGGTAGTCACTGTGTCCTTTAGGAGAACTGATGTTCCTTGGGGCCTATGGTCATTACATCCTGAATGTGCCCGATCTCGTCTGCTCTCGGGGAGCTGGGCGGCTTTGGCCCTGGTTATTACCTAAATGGATGTTCCTTCTGGTACTTGGTAGGGTCTTTTGGCCTCTGCCAAGTCTACTGTAGCGATTGGATTTGCCAGGCTGTTACTCAGGCTGTTACTCAGGCCTATTCCAGCAAGGGGAAGAATCTTCCTTGTCGCCTTGATTCTTTTTCTACTCGTGCTTGACGCCTCTCGGGCTTTTCAGCACCAGGCTTCTGTTGAACTGGTTGGCTAGGCCACTACCTTGGCCTTCTGCTCATACCTTTGCAAAGTTTTACAAGGTTGATGTTAGGGCCTCAGCTCATGCTGTCTTGGCTGTATGGTTATGCAGGTGACAGTGGTTTTAAACTGTCTGCTGTTGTCATTTTTTGTTTGGGGATCCCACCCTACTTTATGGACACTGCTATTGGATGTCCCAAGTGTAAGTATTATATCTGGAGCAGGACGTACTGTATACTAAGAATAATACAATTCTGTGAAATACTCACCTGTAGAATTGATATTATTTGTATACAGTACGTCCTGCTCCACCCCACCCTGGTTTTTTGCATTATTCTGGATCCCCTGTATGGTGATTCTTACCATTGTCATAGTTACCAGTTTTTGGTGGTTAAATTCTCCCGGCTTCTTGTTCACTGCTTTTCAATGCTGGGGATTTGTGGGAGGTCCCCGGGTATTTGAGGGCCGGGAGGAGCCTGTTTTTGCATGTCTCTACAGTGCAGCGCCATCTGGCGGAGGATAACCCAAGTGTAACTATATCTGGAGCAGGACGTACTGTATACAAATAATATCAATTCTACAGGTGAGCATTTCACAGAATTGTATTTTTGAGATTGGCCCCAGTTTGAAAGCAAGATGGTGATGGCAGTCGCACATGGGCCCCATTGCAGCTAGATGTTGCCATGGCCTATTCTATGACCATAGTGCTTGTATCTCTCTCTCTCTGGACTCCCTTTATAGACATCCTTATTTTTAAGTACAGTTGTGCAGCAGCAAAGGATTGAGAGACTTTATGGCAGGCCCTGAAAATGATCATAACACTATGGCCAGCACCGAATGAGGAATACCAGTCCTGTGTGTGTTTATATTGGAGCGATTGGCTGACGGCTCATTTATTAATGTGCTGTAGAGGCTACTAGTGCTTCTCCGGGTGGTGACAGCTGAAAAAAATTAAAAGCATTTTCAATAACTGCTGCTAGTGGATATTTGGACGCTGTTCCTCTAGATGAGAAATAATACGGAATGGGATGTTTGTGGCGATTAATTCAGCCTCTGTCAGGCCTCCATTTCCTCCACTAAAAAAAAAGACTTCATCCCTTCCTAATGGATGGCCAGACACCCGGCCAGGCAGCACGGCTTAGTGTTAGGAGATGTGCCGGGACATTAAAAGTTGATTCATTTAGATCTAAAGGCAGGGAGTCAGCTTCATCAGCCAGAGCTATCTCACAGCAGGCGGCTGGAGGATAATTCACTGCAAGCAAGTTTAACGGCTTCTTGCTATATCCCGTAAAGGATGGAATACAGATTATTACATGGAACAGTCTTGAAATCATCATTGAATTCAGGATAATGGATCCTTAAGAGGCCAAGCTCCAGACACCAATTAAAATTCATAATGACAATGGCAGCTGAGTCTGACAACACTTTTACCTTTTATACCATTTCTATATTACTATTATTACAATTCAATTGAGCAACTGTCAAATCACATACCCCTCCATTTCTCTAAAACACACCCTCCTACTGTCTGACTGACACAAATGGAGCACAGACCTCATACCCTCTTGCTCAGACAGAAGAAGTACAGCCCTCCTACTCTAACTACTCTACTCTTCTGCTAACACAGAAAAAGTGCACCACTCCAAACACAGAAAGAGCATAAGCGCCCCACTTGCTGGCTGACAAAGAAGGAGCACAACTCTCCTGCTCGCTGGCTGACAAAGAAGGAACACAACTCTCCTGCTCTCTGGCTGACAAAGAAGGAACACAACTCTCCTGCATGCTGGCTGACACAGAAAGAACACCACTCTACTGCTCGCTGGCTAACACAGAATGAACACAACTCTCCTGATCGCTGGCTGACACAGAAAGAACACCACTCTACTGCTCGCTGGCTAACACAGAATGAACACAACTCTCCTGCTCGCTGGCTGACACAGAAGGAACACAACTCTCCTGCTCGCTGGCTGACCAAGAAGGAACACAACTCTCCTGCTCGCTGGCTGACAAAGAAGGAACACAACTCTCCTGCTTGATGGCAGACAAAGAAGGAACACAACTCTCCTGCTCACTGGTTGACACGGAGGGAATACAACCCCCCTGCTCGCTAGCTGACACAGAAGGAACACAACTCTCCTGCTCGCTGGCTGACACAGAAGGAACACAACTCTCCTGCTCGCTGGCTGACACAGAAGGAACACAACTCTCCTGCTAGGTGGCTGACACAGAAGAAACACAACTCTCCTACTCGCTGGCTGACATTGAAGGAACACAACTCTCCTGCTTGCTGGCTGACATAGAAGGAACACAACTGTCCTGCTCGCTGGCTGACACAGAAGGAACACAACTCTCCTGCTCGCTGGCTGACACAGAAGGAACACAGCTCTCCTGCTCGCTGGCTGACACAGAAGAAACACAACTCTCCTGCTCGCTGGCTGACAAAGAAGAAACACATCTCTCCTGCTCGCTGGCTGATATAGAAGGAACACAGCTCTCCTGCTCGCTGGCTGACATAGAAGGAACACAACTCTCCTGCTCGCTGGCTGACACAGAAGGAACACAACTCTCCTGCTCGCTGGCTGACACAGAAGGAACACAACTCTCCTGCTCGCCGCCGCTGACATAGAAGGAACGCGACTCTCCTGCCCGCTGGCTGACATAGAAGGAACACAACTCTCCTGCTCGTTGGCTGACACAGAAGGAACAGAACTCTTCTGCTCGCTGGCTGACATTGAAGCAACGCGACTCTCCTGCTCGCTGGCTGACACAGAAGGAACACAACCCTCTTGCTCGCTGGCTGACACATAAGGAACACAACTCTCCTGCTCGTTGGCTGACATAGAAGGAACACAACTCTCCTGCTCGCTGGCTGACATAGAAGGAATGCGACTTTCCTGCTCGCTGGCTGACACAGAAGGAACGCAATTCTCCTGCTCGCTGGCTGACACAGAAGGAACGCAACTCTCCTGTTTGCTGGCTTACACAGAAGGAACACAACTCTCCTGCTCGCTGGCTGACACAGAAGGAACACAACTCTCCTTCTTGCTGGCTGACATAGAAGGAACACAACTCTCTTGCTCGCTGGCTAACACATAAGGAACACAACTCTCCTGCTCATTGGCTGACACAGAAGGAACACAACTCTTCTGCTCGCTGGCTGACATAGAAGGAAAGCGACCCTCCTGCTCGCTGGCTGACACATAAGGAACACAACTCTCCTGCTCGTTGGCTGACATAGAAGGAACACAACTCTCCTGCTCGCTGGCTGACATAGAAGGAATGCGACTTTCCTGCTCGCTGGCTGACACAGAAGGAACGCAATTCTCCTGCTCGCTGGCTGACACAGAAGGGACGCAACTCTCCTGTTTGCTGGCTTACACAGAAGGAACACAACTCTCCTGCTCGCTGGCTGACACAGAAGGAACACAACTCTCCTTCTCGCTGGCTGACATAGAAGGAACACAACTCTCCTGCTCATTGGCTGACACAGAAGGAACACAACTCTTCTGCTCGCTGGCTGACATAGAAGGAAAGCGACCCTCCTGCTCGCTGGCTGACACATAAGGAACACAACTCTCCTGCTCATTGGCTGGCACAGAAGGAACGCAATTCTCCTGCTCGCTGGCTGACACAGAAGGAACGCAACTCTCCTGCTCGCTGCCTGACATAGAAGAAACGCAACTCTCCTGCTCGCTGGCTAACATAGAAGGAACACAACTCTCCTGCTCACTGGCTGACATAGAAGGAACACAACTCTCCTGCTCGCTGGCTGACATAGAAGGAACACAACTCTCCTGCTCGTTGGCTGACAAAGAAGTAACACAAGTCCCCTGCTCGCTGGCTGACATAGAAGGAACACAACTCTCCTGCATGCTGGCTGACACAGAAGCAACACAACTCCCCTGCTCACTGGCTGACATAGAAGGAACACAACTCTCCTGCTCGCTGGCTGACACAGAAGCAACACAACTCTCCTGCTGGCTGGCTGACATAGAAGGAACACAACTCTCCTGCATGCTGGCTGACACAGAAGCAACACAACTCTCCTGCTCGCTGGCTGACATAGAAGGAACACAACTCTCCTGCTCGCTGGCTGACACAGAAGCAACACAACTCTCCTGCTCGCCGGCTGACACAGAAGGAACACAACTCTCCTGCTCGCTGGCTGACACAGAAGCAACACAACTCTCCTGCTCGCTGGCTGACATAGAAGGAACACAACTCTCCTGCTCGCTGGCTGACATAGAAGGAACACAACTCTCCTGCTCGCTGGCTGACACAGAAGCAACACAACTCTCCTGCTCGCTGGCTGACACAGAAGCAACACAACTCTCCTGCTCGCTGGCTGACACAGAAGCAACACAACTCTCCTGCTCGCTGGCTGACATAGAAGGAACACAACTCTCCTGCTCGCTGGCTGACATAGAAGGAACACAACTCTCCTGCTCGCTGGCTGACATAGAAGGAATGCGACTTTCCTGCTCGCTGGCTGACACAGAAGGAACGCAATTCTCCTGCTCGCTGGCTGACACAGAAGGAACGCAACTCTCCTGCTCGCTGGCTGACATAGAAGGAACAGAACTCTCCTGCTCGCTGGCTGACATAGAAGGAACGCGACTCTCCTGCTCGCTGGCTGACACAGAAGGAACACAACTCTCCTGCTCGCTGGCTGACACAGAAGGAACACAACTCTCCTGCTCGCTGGCTGACATAGAAGGAACAAGACTCTCCTGCTCGCTGGCTGACACAGAAGGAACGCGACTCTCCTGCTCGCTGGTTGACACAGAAGGAACACAACTCTACTGCTCGCTGGCTGACACAGAAGCAACACAACTCTCCTGCTCGCTGGCTGACATAGAAGGAACACAACTCTCCTGCTCGCTGGCTGACATAGAAGGAACACAACTCTCCTGCTCGTTGGCTGACATAGAAGGAAAGCAACCCTCCTGCTCGCTGGCTGACACAGAAGGAACACAACCCTCTTGCTCGCTGGCTAACATATAAGGAACACAACTCTCCTGCTCTTTGGCTGGCACAGAAGGAACGCAATTCTCCTGCTCGCTGGCTGACACAGAAGGAACGCAACTCTCCTGCTCGCTGGCTGACATAGAAGGAACGCGACTCTCCTGCTCGCTGGCTGACACAGAAGGAACACAACTCTCCTGCTCGCTGGCTGACACAGAAGCAACACAACTCTCCTGCTCGCTGGCTGACACAGAAGCAACACAACTCTCCTGCTCGCTGGCTGACATAGAAGGAACACAACTCTCCTGCTCGCTGGCTGACACAGAAGCAACACAACTCTCCTGCTCGCTGGCTGACATAGAAGGAACACAACTCTCCTGCTCGCTGGCTGACACAGAAGGAACGCGACTCTCCTGCTCGCTGGCTGACACAGAAGGAACACAACTCTCCTGCTCGCTGGCTGACACAGAAGCAACACAACTCTCCTGCTTGCTGGCTGACATAGAAGGAACACAACTCTCCTGCTTGCTGGCTGACATAGAAGGAACACAACTCTCCTGTTTGCTGGCTTACACAGAAGGAACACAACTCTCCTGCTCGCTGGCTGACACAGAAGGAAGACAACTCTCCTTCTCGCTGGCTGACATAGAAGGAACACAACTCTCCTGCTCGTTGGCTGACAAAGAAGGAACACAACTCCCCTGCTCGCTGGCTGACATAGAAGAAACACAACTCTCCTGCTCGCTGGCTGACATAGAAGGAACACAACTCTCCTGCATGCTGGCTGACACAGAAGGAACACAGCTCTTCTGCTCGCTGGCTGACATAGAAGGAAAGCGACCCTCATGCTCGCTGGCTGACACACAAGGAACACAACCCTCTTGCTCGCTGGCTAACACATAAGGAACACAACTCTCCTGCTCATTGGCTGACACAGAAGGAACGCAACTCTCCTGCTCGCTGCCTGACATAGAAGGAACACAACTCTCCTGCTCGCTGGCTAACATAGAAGGAACACAACTCTCCTGCTCGCTGGCTGACATAGAAGGAACACAACTCTCCTGCTCGCTGGCTGACATAGAAGGAACACAACTCTCCTGCTCGTTGGCTGACAAAGAAGGAACACAACTCCCCTGCTCGCTGGCTGACATAGAAGGAACACAACTCTCCTGCATGCTGGCTGACACAGAAGCAACACAACTCTCCTGCTCGCTGGCTGACATAGAAGGAACACAACTCTCCTGCTCGCTGGCTGACACAGAAGCAACACAACTCTCCTGCTCGCTGGCTGACACAGCAGGAACACAACTCTCCTGCTCGCTGGCTGACACAGAAGCAACACAACTCTCCTGCTCGCTGGCTGACATAGAAGGAACACAACTCTCCTGCTCGCTGGCTGACATAGAAGGAATGCGACTTTCCTGCTCGCTGGCTGACACAGAAGGAACGCAATTCTCCTGCTCGCTGGCTGACACAGAAGGAACACAATTCTCCTGCTCGCTGGCTGACACAGAAGGAACGCAACTCTCCTGCTCGCTGGCTGACACAGAAGGAACACAACTCTCCTGCTCGCTGGCTGACACAGAAGGAACACAACTCTCCTGCTCGCCGCCGCTGACATAGAAGGAACGCGACTCTCCTGCCCGCTGGCTGACATAGAAGGAACACAACTCTCCTGCTCGCTGGCTGACACAGAAGCAACACAACTCTCCTGCTCGCTGGCTGACACAGAAGGAACACAACTCTCCTGCTCGCTGGCTGACATAGAAGGAACACAACTCTCCTGCTCGCTGGCTGACATAGAAGGAATGCGACTTTCCTGCTCGCTGGCTGACACAGAAGGAACGCAATTCTCCTGCTCGCTGGCTGACACAGAAGGAACGCGACTCTCCTGCTCGCTGGCTGACACAGAAGCAACACAACTCTCCTGCTCGCTGGCTGACACAGAAGGAACACAACTCTCCTGCTCGCTGGCTGACACAGAAGCAACACAACTCTCCTGCTCGCTGGCTGACATAGAAGGAACACAACTCTCCTGCTTGCTGGCTGACATAGAAGGAACACAACTCTCCTGCTCGCTGGCTGACATAGAAGGAATGCGACTTTCCTGCTCGCTGGCTGACACAGAAGGAACGCAATTCTCCTGCTCGCTGGCTGACACAGAAGGAACGCAACTCTCCTGCTCGCTGGCTGACACAGAAGGAACACAACTCTCCTGCTCGCTGGCTGACACAGAAGGAACACAACTCTCCTGCTCGCCGCCGCTGACATAGAAGGAAAACGACCCTCCTGCCCGCTGGCTGACATAGAAGGAACACAACTCTCCTGCTCGCTGGCTGACACAGAAGGAACAGAACTCTTCTGCTCGCTGGCTGACATTGAAGCAACGCGACTCTCCTGCTCGCTGGCTGACACAGAAGGAACACAACCCTCTTGCTCGCTGGCTGACACATAAGGAACACAACTCTCCTGCTCGTTGGCTGACATAGAAGGAACACAACTCTCCTGCTCGCTGGCTGACATAGAAGGAATGCGACTTTCCTGCTCGCTGGCTGACACAGAAGGAACGCAATTCTCCTGCTCGCTGGCTGACACAGAAGGAAGGCAACTCTCCTGTTTGCTGGCTTACACAGAAGGAACACAACTCTCCTGCTCGCTGGCTGACACAGAAGGAACACAACTCTCCTTCTCGCTGGCTGACATAGAAGGAACACAACTCTCTTGCTCGCTGGCTGACATTGAAGCAACGCGACTCTCCTGCTCGCTGGCTGACACAGAAGGAACACAACCCTCTTGCTCGCTGGCTGACACATAAGGAACACAACTCTCCTGCTCGTTGGCTGACATAGAAGGAACACAACTCTCCTGCTCGCTGGCTGACATAGAAGGAATGCGACTTTCCTGCTCGCTGGCTGACACAGAAGGAACGCAATTCTCCTGCTCGCTGGCTGACACAGAAGGAAGGCAACTCTCCTGTTTGCTGGCTTACACAGAAGGAACACAACTCTCCTGCTCGCTGGCTGACACAGAAGGAACACAACTCTCCTTCTCGCTGGCTGACATAGAAGGAACACAACTCTCTTGCTCGCTGGCTAACACATAAGGAACACAACTCTCCTGCTCATTGGCTGACACAGAAGGAACACAACTCTTCTGCTCGCTGGCTGACATAGAAGGAAAACGACCCTCCTGCTCGCTGGCTGACACATAAGGAACACAACTCTCCTGCTCGCTGGCTGACACAGAAGGAACAGAACTCTTCTGCTCGCTGGCTGACATTGAAGCAACGCGACTCTCCTGCTCGCTGGCTGACACAGAAGGAACACAACCCTCTTGCTCGCTGGCTGACACATAAGGAACACAACTCTCCTGCTCGTTGGCTGACATAGAAGGAACACAACTCTCCTGCTCGCTGGCTGACATAGAAGGAATGCGACTTTCCTGCTCGCTGGCTGACACAGAAGGAACGCAATTCTCCTGCTCGCTGGCTGACACAGAAGGAAGGCAACTCTCCTGTTTGCTGGCTTACACAGAAGGAACACAACTCTCCTGCTCGCTGGCTGACACAGAAGGAACACAACTCTCCTTCTCGCTGGCTGACATAGAAGGAACACAACTCTCTTGCTCGCTGGCTAACACATAAGGAACACAACTCTCCTGCTCATTGGCTGACACAGAAGGAACACAACTCTTCTGCTCGCTGGCTGACATAGAAGGAAAACGACCCTCCTGCTCGCTGGCTGACACATAAGGAACACAACTCTCCTGCTCGTTGGCTGACATAGAAGGAACACAACTCTCCTGCTCGCTGGCTGACATAGAAGGAATGCGACTTTCCTGCTCGCTGGCTGACACAGAAGGAACGCAATTCTCCTGCTCGCTGGCTGACACAGAAGGAACGCAACTCTCCTGTTTGCTGGCTTACACAGAAGGAACACAACTCTCCTGCATGCTGGCTGACACAGAAGCAACACAACTCTCCTGCTCGCTGGCTGACACAGAAGCAACACAACTCTCCTGCTCGCTGGCTGACACAGAAGGAACACAACTCTCCTGCTCGCTGGCTGACATAGAAGGAATGCGACTTTCCTGCTCGCTGGCTGACACAGAAGGAACGCAATTCTCCTGCTCGCTGGCTGACACAGAAGGAACGCAACTCTCCTGCTCTCTGGCTGACACATAAGCAACACAACTCTCCTGCTCGCTGGCTGACACAGAAGGAACACAACTCTCCTGCTCGCTGGCTGACATAGAAGGAACACAACTCTCCTGCTCGCTGGCTGACATAGAAGGAATGCGACTTTCCTGCTCGCTGGCTGACACAGAAGGAACGCAATTCTCCTGCTCGCTGGCTGACACAGAAGGAACGCGACTCTCCTGCTCGCTGGCTGACACAGAAGCAACACAACTCTCCTGCTCGCTGGCTGACACAGAAGGAACACAACTCTCCTGCTCGCTGGCTGACACAGAAGCAACACAACTCTCCTGCTCGCTGGCTGACATAGAAGGAACACAACTCTCCTGCTTGCTGGCTGACATAGAAGGAACACAACTCTCCTGCTCGCTGGCTGACATAGAAGGAATGCGACTTTCCTGCTCGCTGGCTGACACAGAAGGAACGCAATTCTCCTGCTCGCTGGCTGACACAGAAGGAACGCAACTCTCCTGCTCGCTGGCTGACACAGAAGGAACACAACTCTCCTGCTCGCTGGCTGACACAGAAGGAACACAACTCTCCTGCTCGCCGCCGCTGACATAGAAGGAACGCGACTCTCCTGCCCGCTGGCTGACATAGAAGGAACACAACTCTCCTGCTCGCTGGCTGACACAGAAGGAACAGAACTCTTCTGCTCGCTGGCTGACATTGAAGCAACGCGACTCTCCTGCTCGCTGGCTGACACAGAAGGAACACAACCCTCTTGCTCGCTGGCTGACACATAAGGAACACAACTCTCCTGCTCGTTGGCTGACATAGAAGGAACACAACTCTCCTGCTCGCTGGCTGACATAGAAGGAATGCGACTTTCCTGCTCGCTGGCTGACACAGAAGGAACGCAATTCTCCTGCTCGCTGGCTGACACAGAAGGAAGGCAACTCTCCTGTTTGCTGGCTTACACAGAAGGAACACAACTCTCCTGCTCGCTGGCTGACACAGAAGGAACACAACTCTCCTTCTCGCTGGCTGACATAGAAGGAACACAACTCTCTTGCTCGCTGGCTAACACATAAGGAACACAACTCTCCTGCTCATTGGCTGACACAGAAGGAACACAACTCTTCTGCTCGCTGGCTGACATAGAAGGAAAACGACCCTCCTGCTCGCTGGCTGACACAGATGGAACGCAATTCTCCTGCTCGCTGGCTGACACAGAAGGAACGCAACTCTCCTGTTTGCTGGCTTACACAGAAGGAACACAACTCTCCTGCTCGCTGGCTGACACAGAAGGAACACAACTCTCCTTCTCGCTGGCTGACATAGAAGGAACACAACTCTCCTGCTCGTTGGCTGACAAAGAAGGAACACAACTCTTCTGCTCGCTGGCTGACATAGAAGGAAAGCGACCCCCCTGCTCGCTGGCTGACACACAAGGAACACAACCCTCTTGCTCGCTGGCTAACACATAAGGAACACAACTCTCCTGCTCATTGGCTGACACAGAAGGAACACAACTCTTCTGCTCGCTGGCTGACATAGAAGGAAAGCGACCCTCCTGCTCGCTGGCTAACACATAAGAAACACAACTCTCCTGCTCATTGGCTGGCACAGAAGGAACGCAATTCTCCTGCTCGCTGGCTGACACAGAAGGAACGCAACTCTCCTGCTCGCTGCCTGACATAGAAGAAACGCAACTCTCCTGCTCGCTGTCTAACATAGAAGGAACACAACTCTCCTGCTCACTGGCTGACATAGAAGGAACACAACTCTCCTGCTCGCTGGCTGACATAGAAGGAACACAACTCTCCTGCTCGTTGGCTGACAAAGAAGTAACACAACTCCCCTGCTTGCTGGCTGACATAGAAGGAACACAACTCTCCTGCATGCTGGCTGACACAGAAGGAACACAACTCTCCTGCTCGCTGGCTGACACAGAAGCAACACAACTCTCCTGCTCGCTGGCTGACATAGAAGGAACACAACTCTCCTGCTCGCTGGCTGACACAGAAGCAACACAACTCTCCTGCTCGCTGGTTGACATAGAAGGAACACAACTCTCCTGCTCGCTGGCTGACACAGAAGGAACGCGACTCTCCTGCTCGCTGGCTGACACAGAAGGAATACAACTCTCCTGCTCGCTGGCTGACACAGAAGCAACACAACTCTCCTGCTCGCTGGCTGACACAGAAGCAACACAACTCTCCTGCTCGCTGGCTGACATAGAAGGAACACAACTCTCCTGCTCGCTGGCTGACACAGAAGCAACACAACTCTCCTGCTCGCTGGCTGACATAGAAGGAACACAACTCTCCTGCTCGCTGGCTGACACAGAAGGAACGCGACTCTCCTGCTCGCTGGCTGACACAGAAGGAACACAACTCTCCTGCTCGCTGGCTGACACAGAAGCAACACAACTCTCCTGCTTGCTCCCTGACATAGAAGGAACACAACTCTCCTGCTTGCTGGCTGACATAGAAGGAACACAACTCTCCTGTTTGCTGGCTTACACAGAAGGAACACAACTCTCCTGCTCGCTGGCTGACACAGAAGGAACACAACTCTCCTGCTCGCTGGCTGACACAGAAGCAACACAACTCTCCTGCTTGCTGGCTGACATAGAAGGAACACAACTCTCCTGCTTGCTGGCTGACATAGAAGGAACACAACTCTCCTGCTCGCTGGCTGACACAGAAGGAAGACAACTCTCCTTCTCGCTGGCTGACATAGAAGGAACACAACTCTCCTGCTCGTTGGCTGACAAAGAAGGAACACAACTCCCCTGCTCGCTGGCTGACATAGAAGAAACACAACTCTCCTGCTCGCTGGCTGACATAGAAGGAACACAACTCTCCTGCATGCTGGCTGACACAGAAGGAACACAACTCTTCTGCTCGCTGGCTGACATAGAAGGAAAGCGACCCTCCTGCTCGCTGGCTGACACACAAGGAACACAACCCTCTTGCTCGCTGGCTAACACATAAGGAACACAACTCTCCTGCTCATTGGCTGACACAGAAGGAACGCAACTCTCCTGCTCGCTGCCTGACATAGAAGGAACACAACTCTCCTGCTCGCTGGCTAACATAGAAGGAACACAACTCTCCTGCTCGCTGGCTGACATAGAAGGAACACAACTCTCCTGCTCGCTGGCTGACTTAGAAGGAACACAACTCTCCTGCTCGTTGGCTGACAAAGAAGGAACACAACTCCCCTGCTCGCTGGCTGACATAGAAGGAACACAACTCTCCTGCTCGCTGGCTGACACAGAAGCAACACAACTCTCCTGCTCGCTGGCTGACACAGAAGGAACACAATTCTCCTGCTCGCTGGCTGACACAGAAGGAACGCAACTCTCCTGCTCGCTGGCTGACATAGAAGGAACGCGACTCTCCTGCTCGCTGGCTGACACAGAAGCAACACAACTCTCCTGCTCGCTGGCTGACACAGAAGGAACACAACTCTCCTGCTCGCTGGCTGACACAGAAGCAACACAACTCTCCTGCTCGCTGGCTGACATAGAAGGAACACAACTCTCCTGCTTGCTGGCTGACATAGAAGGAACACAACTCTCCTGCTCGCTGGCTGACATAGAAGGAACACAACTCTCCTGCTCGCTGGCTGACACAGAAGGAACACAACTCTCCTGCTTGCTGGCTGACACAGAAGGAACACAACTCTCCTGCTCGCTGGCTGACATAGAAGGAACGCGACTCTCCTGCTCGCTGGCTGACACAGAAGGAACGCGACTCTCCTGCTCGCTGGCTGACACAGAAGGAACACAACTCTCCTGCTCGCTGGATGACATAGAAGCAACACAACTCTCCTGCTCGCTGGCTGACATAGAAGGAACACAACTCTCCTGCTCGCTGGCTGACATAGAAGGAACACAACTCTCCTGCTCGTTGGCTGACATAGAAGGAAAGCGACCCTCCTGCTCGCTGGCTGACACAGAAGGAACACAACCCTCTTGCTCGCTGGCTAACATATAAGGAACAGAACTCTCCTGCTCATTGGCTGGCACAGAAGGAACACAACTCTCCTGCTCGCTGGCTGACACAGAAGCAACACAACTCTCCTGCTTGCTGGCTGACATAGAAGGAACACAACTCTCCTGCTCGCTGGCTGACATAGAAGGAACACAACTCTCCTGTTTGCTGGCTTACACAGAAGGAACACAACTGTCCTGCTCGCTGGCTGACACAGAAGGAACACAACTCTCCTGCTCGCTGGCTGACACAGAAGCAACACAACTCTCCTGCTCGCTGGCTGACATAGAAGGAACACAACTCTCCTGCTTGCTGGCTGACATAGAAGGAACACAACTCTCCTGCTCGCTGGCTGACATAGAAGGAATGCGACTTTCCTGCTCGCTGGCTGACACAGAAGGAACCCAATTCTCCTGCTCGCTGGCTGACACAGAAGGAACGCAACTCTCCTGCTCGCTGGCTGACACAGAAGGAACACAACTCTCCTGCTCGCTGGCTGACACAGAAGGAACACAACTCTCCTGCTCGCCGCCGCTGACATAGAAGGAACGCGACTCTCCTGCCCGCTGGCTGACATAGAAGGAACACAACTCTCCTGCTCGCTGGCTGACACAGAAGGAACAGAACTCTTCTGCTCGCTGGCTGACATTGAAGCAACGCGACTCTCCTGCTCGCTGGCTGACACAGAAGGAACACAACCCTCTTGCTCGCTGGCTGACACATAAGGAACACAACTCTCCTGCTCGTTGGCTGACATAGAAGGAACACAACTCTCCTGCTCGCTGGCTGACACAGAAGGAACGCGACTCTCCTGCTCGCTGGCTGACACAGAAGGAACACAACTCTCCTGCTCGCTGGATGACATAGAAGCAACACAACTCTCCTGCTCGCTGGCTGACATAGAAGGAACACAACTCTCCTGCTCGCTGGCTGACATAGAAGGAACACAACTCTCCTGCTCGTTGGCTGACATAGAAGGAAAGCGACCCTCCTGCTCGCTGGCTGACACAGAAGGAACACAACCCTCTTGCTCGCTGGCTAACATATAAGGAACAGAACTCTCCTGCTCATTGGCTGGCACAGAAGGAACACAACTCTCCTGCTCGCTGGCTGACACAGAAGCAACACAACTCTCCTGCTTGCTGGCTGACATAGAAGGAACACAACTCTCCTGCTCGCTGGCTGACATAGAAGGAACACAACTCTCCTGTTTGCTGGCTTACACAGAAGGAACACAACTCTCCTGCTCGCTGGCTGACACAGAAGGAACACAACTCTCCTGCTCGCTGGCTGACACAGAAGCAACACAACTCTCCTGCTCGCTGGCTGACATAGAAGGAACACAACTCTCCTGCTTGCTGGCTGACATAGAAGGAACACAACTCTCCTGCTCGCTGGCTGACATAGAAGGAATGCGACTTTCCTGCTCGCTGGCTGACACAGAAGGAACGCAATTCTCCTGCTCGCTGGCTGACACAGAAGGAACGCAACTCTCCTGCTCGCTGGCTGACACAGAAGGAACACAACTCTCCTGCTCGCTGGCTGACACAGAAGGAACACAACTCTCCTGCTCGCCGCCGCTGACATAGAAGGAACGCGACTCTCCTGCCCGCTGGCTGACATAGAAGGAACACAACTCTCCTGCTCGCTGGCTGACACAGAAGGAACAGAACTCTTCTGCTCTCTGGCTGACATTGAAGCAACGCGACTCTCCTGCTCGCTGGCTGACACAGAAGGAACACAACCCTCTTGCTCGCTGGCTGACACATAAGGAACACAACTCTCCTGCTCGTTGGCTGACATAGAAGGAACACAACTCTCCTGCTCGCTGGCTGACATAGAAGGAATGCGACTTTCCTGCTCGCTGGCTGACACAGAAGGAACGCAATTCTCCTGCTCGCTGGCTGACACAGAAGGAACGCAACTCTCCTGTTTGCTGGCTTACACAGAAGGAACACAACTCTCCTGCTCGCTGGCTGACACAGAAGGAACACAACTCTCCTTCTCGCTGGCTGACATAGAAGGAACACAACTCTCCTGCTCGTTGGCTGACAAAGAAGGAACACAACTCTTCTGCTCGCTGGCTGACATAGAAGGAAAGCGACCCTCCTGCTCGCTGGCTGACACACAAGGAACACAACCCTCTTGCTCGCTGGCTAACACATAAGGAACACAACTCTCCTGCTCATTGGCTGACACAGAAGAAACACAACTCTTCTGCTCGCTGGCTGACATAGAAGGAAAGCGACCCTCCTGCTCGCTGGCTAACACATAAGGAACACAACTCTCCTGCTCATTGGCTGGCACAGAAGGAACGCAATTCTCCTGCTCGCTGGCTGACACAGAAGGAACGCAACTCTCCTGCTCGCTGCCTGACATAGAAGAAACGCAACTCTCCTGCTCGCTGGCTAACATAGAAGGAACACAACTCTCCTGCTCACTGGCTGACATAGAAGGAACACAACTCTCCTGCTCGCTGGCTGACATAGAAGGAACACAACTCTCCTGCTCGTTGGCTGACAAAGAAGTAACACAACTCCCCTGCTTGCTGGCTGACATAGAAGGAACACAACTCTCCTGCATGCTGGCTGACACAGAAGCAACACAACTCCCCTGCTCGCTGGCTGACATAGAAGGAACACAACTCTCCTGCTCGCTGGCTGACACAGAAGCAACACAACTCTCCTGCTCGCTGGCTGACATAGAAGGAACACAACTCTCCTGCATGCTGGCTGACACAGAAGCAACACAACTCTCCTGCTCGCTGGCTGACACAGAAGCAACACAACTCTCCTGCTCGCTGGCTGACACAGAAGGAACACAACTCTCCTGCTCGCTGGCTGACACAGAAGCAACACAACTCTCCTGCTCGCTGGCTGACATAGAAGGAACACAACTCTCCTGCTCGCTGGCTGACATAGAAGGAACACAACTCTCCTGCTCGCTGGCTGACACAGAAGCAACACAACTCTCCTGCTCGCTGGCTGACACAGAAGGAACACAACTCTCCTGCTCGCTGGCTGACACAGAAGCAACACAACTCTCCTGCTCGCTGGCTGACATAAGGCTCGATTCAGAGAGACACAAAAAAACTTTCGCTTTGGTGCCGACGTCGTAAGATTTTCAAAATTTCCCGCTCTCGCATGAACGTTCGAGCGATTCTATGCATGCTTCGTAAACCTTCCATAGCGCGTCCGTGTGCTCGTATGCCAGAGTACGCAGACGAGGCTGTCATTTTCCATCGAAAATGTTCAGATTCATTTTTCACAACTACCAACGTAGCCTTTCGTTTTTGCCCTTTTCCCATCGTATCCTCACACGAATCCTATCATTTTCCCGCTACATCCTGCTTCATTTTTTCCTAAAATATCTGGCCAGACGAAATTCTTACGATATTGCGCCTGCGCACTACAAACTTCTCTCATTAAAGTGCTCGCCTACATAATTTCACTTCCATCACTAAACTCACCCTAACCACTTCGCGCTATCCTGCCTTTTCCCTTGAGGTCCCTTAAAACTCACCCTAACCACTTCGCGCTATCCTGCCTTTTCCCTTGAGGTCCCTTAAAGCTCACCCTAACCACTTCGCGCTATCCTGCCTTTTCCCTTGAGGTCCCTTAAAGCTCACCCTAACCACTTCGCGCTATCCTGCCTTTTCCCTTGAGGTCCCTTAAAGCTCACCCTAACCACTTCGCGCTATCCTGCCTTTTCCCTTGAGGTCCCTTAAAACTCACCCTAACCACTTCGCGCTATCCTGCCTTTTCCCTTGAGGTCCCTAAAACTTACCCAAATCACTTAGCGCCTTGTTTCTTCTTCCATTTTAGGTCCCTAAAACTTACCCAAATCACTTAGCGCCTTGTTTCTTCTTCCATTTTCACACCCTAAAACTTACCCAAATCACTTAGCGCCTTGTTTCTTCTTCCATTTTCACACCCTAAAACTTACCCAAATCACTTAGCGTCTTGTTTCTTCTTCCATTTTCACACCCTAAAACTTACCCAAATCACATAGCGCCTTGTTTCTTCTTCCATTTTAGGTCCCTAAAACTTACCCAAATCACTTAGCGCCTTGTTTCTTCTTCCATTTTCACACCCTAAAACTTACCCAAATCACTTAGCGCCTTGTTTCTTCTTCCATTTTCACACCCTAAAACTTACCCAAATCACTTAGCGCCTTGTTTCTTCTTCCATTTTCACACCCTAAAACTTACCCAAATCACTTAGCGCCTTGTTTCTTCTTCCATTTTAGGTCCCTAAAACTTACCCAAATCACTTAGCGCCTTGTTTCTTCTTCCATTTTCACACCCTAAAACTTACCCAAATCACTTAGCGCCTTGTTTCTTCTTCCATTTTCACACCCTAAAACTTACCCAAATCACATAGCGCCTTGTTTCTTCTTCCATTTTAGGTCCCTAAAACTTACCCAAATCACTTAGCGCCTTGTTTCTTCTTCCATTTTAGGTCCCTAAAACTTACCAAAATCACATAGCGCCTTGTTTCTTCTTCCATTTTCACACCCTAAAACTTACCCAAATCACTTAGCGCCTTGTTTCTTCTTCCATTTTCACACCCTAAAACTTACCCAAATCACTTAGCGCCTTGTTTCTTCTTCCATTTTCACACCCTAAAACTTACCCAAATCACATAGCGCCTTGTTTCTTCTTCCATTTTAGGTCCCTAAAACTTACCCAAATCACTTAGCGCCTTGTTTCTTCTTCCATTTTCACACCCTAAAACTTACCCAAATCACTTAGCGCCTTGTTTCTTCTTCCATTTTCACACCCTAAAACTTACCCAAATCACTTAGCGCCTTGTTTCTTCTTCCATTTTAGGTCCCTAAAACTTACCCAAATCACTTAGCGCCTTGTTTCTTCTTCCATTTTAGGTCCCTAAAACTTACCAAAATCACATAGCGCCTTGTTTCTTCTTCCATTTTCACACCCTAAAACTTACCCAAATCACTTAGCGCCTTGTTTCTTCTTCCATTTTCACACCCTAAAACTTACCCAAATCACATAGCGCCTTGTTTCTTCTTCCATTTTCACACCCTAAAACTTACCCAAATCACTTAGCGCCTTGTTTCTTCTTCCATTTTCACACCCTAAAACTTACCCAAATCACTTAGCGCCTTGTTTCTTCTTCCATTTTCACACCCTAAAACTTACCCAAATCACTTAGCGCCTTGTTTCTTCTTCCATTTTCACACCCTAAAACTTACCCAAATCACTTAGCGCCTTGTTTCTTCTTCCATTTTCACACCCTAAAACTTACCCAAATCACTTCACGGACATCACAATCTTGATTTTCAAATATGTCATTGGCCCCTTGTTTTTGTTAAATGTATGTGTGCAAATAAATGGGACAACATGTTTTTTTTTTTTTTTGTATTTATTGGTCAATTGCCATTTGTTGTAAAAATTTTTGGCCCAACTTTGGCCCTAAAAAATTAAAAACTATATACAAATTGTTTGTTGGTTATTAAAAATATATACACTAATTTTTTATAAAAAACTTTAAAAACTATATACAATAAAAACTTTTTTTTAAAAACTAAAACTATATACAAAAAACTTTGGTGTTTAACCAATAAAACTATCTACAAATAAAACTATTTACAAATCTACAGGGCCAGGAACCAGGACACTAGTCTTCCTCTTCTGTTGTCCCCAACGTGTCCCGCATCGCCTGCAGATCGGCCACCAACTCAAGGACCCTCCGATTCATATCAGCAAGTCGCTGTCTTGTGGTCCCTGCCAAAAAAACAGAAAAACAAATTATTCGGAGAACAATACATGTTTCTCACCTGTGGATTTAATGTATTTTAAGAAACAAATTAACTATAATGCACAGATGTCATTAATGACAGGAATTAAGGTTAGGAAGTGGCCACAGGTCATTAAGCTAATTCAGTGGCCACAGGACAGTTGGGCAACTAATTAAGCTAATTCAGTGGCCACAGGACAGTTGGGCAACTAATTAAGCTAATTCAGTGGCCACAGGACAGTTGGGCAACTAATTAAGCTAATTCAGTGGCCACAGGACAGTTGGGCAACTAATTAAGCTAATTCAGTGGCCACAGGACAGTTGGGCAACTAATTAAGCTAATTCAGTGGCCACAGGACAGTTGGGCAACTAATTAAGCTAATTCAGTGGCCACAGGACAGTTGGGCAACTAATTAAGCTAATTCAGTGGCCACAGGACAGTTGGGCAACTAATTAAGCTAATTCAGTGGCCACAGGACAGTTGGGCAACTAATTAAGCTAATTCAGTGGCCACAGGACAGTTGGGAAACTAATTAAGCTAATTCAGTGGCCACAGGACAGTTGGGCAACTAATTAAGCTAATTCAGTGGCCACAGGTCCCTCTTATATTGGCATTGACTAGGGCATTATGTGTTTTGGTGTTCATGGGAATTTAGACAGAAATCTTTATAATGCCATGACTACTTACTTGGTTGGTGGCCGAGAGATGGCTCGTTGGGGACAACACCCTGAGGTCCTGGTTCCTGGCTCTGCTGTGAAGAAGTGCCTGTTGAAACATGGGCCAAATGGTTAGTTTGGATGTCTGATTCCGCAGTCCTCAAATGTTTTTAGCTAAGTCTGGGTCACATCACTCACCTTCTCCAGGGTCTTGTGGGCTCCTATCTGCTGCCTCCTCACCCACTACTTCACCCGCAACAGAAACATCTACAAAGACAGAATAAAGGATTCAGTTTGGTGATATCAGGAGCTAGCAATTAGATGTTTGGGTGTAGACATGAAGAGTGACATACCAGAGGATCCCGCATGCGTGGCAGGGTACGACTGCCTGCCCACGCTGTGCCGCCCCTCCTCTGTGGTAAGGTCCAGGGGCTGGTCTGAGGAGGCCACAGAGGAGGGGTCGGCCCGTCGCCCTGGAGATCCACCACCTTCACTCCCAGCTGCAGAATCATGCAGCACTGGTCGGCCTGGGCGCCTCCGGGTGCGGCGAATTCTGTAATCCATTTCCAACACTACAAAAGAGAAGGCATTATAAATAAAAGGCATAAATTCTGTCCTAGTTACATCTTGCATGCAAGCGCTATGTACTTACTTGGGAAATGGATTGCAAAAAACCTCCGCACCCGGGGCATGTGCAGTCGCTTCAGGTCCGACCAATGCTGCATGATCTGTGTGTGGGTGAAGGTGGTGTCGGTCTGGTGTTGTATCTCCGAGATGATCTCCAGGGCGACGTTTCGTTTGGCAAACGAGTTGGGCAGGTAGTCGTACCTGCGCTCCAGCATGGTCTGCAAAACAAAAAACAAACATAGCAAGAACTCAGAAATGCATATGTAGAAGAGGCAACAATACATTATTTTGTTCAATCACATGAACACATACACACACACACTTTTAGCCTAAGTTAACTTTCAAATATGGCAGCACTGTCGTTTGGCACGTGTGTGGTGTGCGCTTGGTTGTGCATGTAGTCCAACCAAAGCTTTAACAAAAAGATAACTTTTTGCGCATCCTTAACATGTAGAGCAACAATTAACAATCCAAGCAAAGTCGTTAAAAGACACTTACAAGCATGATTATCTCTTCTTGTTGGCGGGTGAAGATAGTGGGCGCCATCTTTCTTCTTCTTCTAGGCAGCAGATAAGCACGGCCCCAGCGGTTTCCGGGTTTCGCACGGCCGTGCGAACGGCCGGACGTGCGCGTAAGCGAACGCGTAGGCGTCACACGCCGGAGACCTTATTTAAAGGTCCCTGCACACACAGCTCATTCTCTTTGAGAGTCCACACAAAATGGCACCAAAAAGAAAACTTCCAGCTAAGAAGCAGAGCAAGCAGGCTGAGCAGGGCGTGGGTCCGCAAACACGGTCGCAAGAGCCTAAAGCCCGACTAAGGGCTACCACCAAGGCTGCGGCAAAAAAGGAGGTTGCAGCACCACCACAACCAAGGGGCAAGGTAACCAAGGCTGCTAAAACTCCTGGCCCACAGATGGGTAAGAGGGGACGAAGCCCCACCCCACCCTGCCCCACATCACCCCCCCACGTGGCACCAAGACCATAGGCAAAGGCCAAAAACACCGGGCCAGAAGCCGCAGCAGGGGCCGAACCACCTCCCGGTCCAGAAGCCGCAGCAGGGGCCCAAGGCGCCGCAGGGGCCGAACCACCTCCCGGTCCAGAAGCCGCAGCAGGGGCCCAAGGCGCAGCAGGGGCCGAACCACCTCCCGGTCCAGAAGCCGCAGCAGGGGCCCAAGGCGCCGCAGGGGCCGAACCACCTCCCGGTCCAGAAGCCGCAGCAGGGGCCCAAGGCGCCGCAGGGGCCAAACCAGGACACGCTCCAGAAGCCCGAAAAGCCGCCAAAGGCCAACGGCCCCCTCCCCCCCGCACGTGGCTCAAAAACTAAGGCCAAGCAACCCACCTCCAAGGCCCCACAGACCCAGCCGACCACCTCCAAGGGCCCACAGACCCAGCCAACCACCTCCAAGGCCCCACAGAGCCACAGCAGCAGCTCAAGGTCGCCAACACCCTCTCTTGCTCGCCCACATTATCCTCCGGCACAGGTTGGCATGCATTCACCCTATGCCACATCTACACCTGCAACTTCAGGGTCCACCCAGCCAAGAACACCCAGTCCCTTCCCAAGTCCAGTAAGATCAACAGCCAGCCTCCAGTCCTTGAGGTCTCCTCCATCCCCCCAGGCCAGAATGTCACCCCATTTGCAACCAAGCAGTGAGGAGCCACAACCACCCCGAAGAGGGCGCAACTTGCGCAGAGGACACTTGGGTGGCCGTTTTGCTGAGTCCCAAACTCTGGCATTGGCTACTGGTCTCACCTTACATTTTGATGAGCTATATGGTAGAAGATCAAAACACACCAGTAAACAGCGCAAAACCAAGATTTTTGAAGAACTCACCAGGCAAGTCAATGCAGCGGGTGAGGAACGTAAAGATATGGACCAGATTCAACGGAAGATTTCGGACCTGAAATATGCAGTGCGGAAGAAAGAGAATCTACGGCGGATGCACAGGTACATAGCTAATGTTTGGGTTTTTATTATTCTTGTCTGTCCATCAGTGCGCTTAATTATGCTTACTATGTTTTTCAGCGAAACAACTGGCGGAGGTTTCCCAACCAAAATGCGCTTTACACCGGCTGAGGAGATGGTGCTGTCCTTATTACATCCCGTGGCCTTAGAGGGACACTCAGGCCAGCAGGACACCGACAACCCACCAATTCCTGCAGGTTAGTAATGTCTGAATGACCACACAAATGTATAGAAACATACACATACGCAGCACGGGCTAGCTAAGCACATGGCTGTAGGGGGTGGGAGCAAGGGCTAGCTAAGCACATGGCTGTAGGGGGTGGGAGCAAGGGCTAGCTAAGCACATGGCTCTAGGGGGTGGGAGCAAGGGCTAGCTAAGCACATGGCTGTAGGGGGTGGGAGCAAGGGCTAGCTAAGCACATGGCTGTAGGGGGTGGGAGCAAGGGCTAGCTAAGCACATGGCTGTAGGGGGTGGGAGCAAGGGCTAGCTAAGCACATGGCTCTAGGGGGTGGGAGCAAGGGCTAGCTAAGCACATGGCTCTAGGGGGTGGGAGCAAGGGCTAGCTAAGCACATGGCTGTAGGGGGTGGGAGCAAGGGCTAGCTAAGCACATGGCTCTAGGGGGTGGGAGCAAGGGCTAGCTAAGCACATGGCTGTAGGGGGTGGGAGCAAGGGCTAGCTAAGCACATGGCTCTAGGGGGTGGGTTTGTTAGGAGTGCTCACTTTGACTAGGGAGTGTCATGGGTGTGGCCTGGTAATGTGCAAATTGACATCCACATACATGATGTTTAATGAAATGTGTGACAAATATGTCACTTAGAAGTGTCGAAAAGGAATGGGTGCTATGTATTAATTGAGAAGCACACGCCACAATAACATCTTTGCCTGTTGGTCAATTTGTTTGGAGCTGGTTTAGTTGCACAACTGATTAAGATGGTTTTCTAGGAAGGTTTTATGCCATACAAATGTTCCCCACCAGAATCATATTGTAAGTGTTTTTTCCCACCTTAGTGTGTTAACTTCCTCCCCTTAAAGGGATGTTGCAACTCACACATCAGCCATTCTTTGCATGTTTGGTTTGAGACACGTGATGTGTCTAGTCTGGTTTAACAATCCATGCACTAATGTAATGGGATTCCTAGGGAATGCCAAGTGGCCACGTTGTGGGAGGGGCCCTTACTGCTTTGCCACGTTTCTTGGATTACCATATGTGTTCTTAATCATAAACTATGCATAGTTGTGTGTATTAATCGCTGTTTTTCTTCCAAACCAGGCCAGCATCATCCCTCAGCTAGTGGGGACTCCTCTGCCATGTTACCGCGTCCGTCTTCTTCCGCGCTGCATAGGACCCAGGATCCGATGTCTACGGTAAGTGTATTTTGAGGGTGTTGTGTATGCATGTAGCTTGCCATGTTTGGCTTGTGTGGTTTTTATAGGTATTCCACACACTGAACCTGTTTTTTTTTACATGTCCCCAACAGAGCCACACACTGATGGAGCAAATCCAGGAGCAGGAGGAAGATGGAAGCTTCATAGGAGATTCTGAAGATCTTCCCCTGGGACAGAATCTGCAACTGTCCCAAAATGTGTCTCCGCCAAATCCACAGCAGCAGAGTGAAGCTGGCTGCATGCTGCCTGCACATCGTGGGCAGCATGCAGAGACTGACCCTCCAGTCCCCAGTTTCAGATCTGCTGCTGAGGATTTGGCGAGCAGACCTGTGGCTGTTGGGGGTCCTCGAGCCACATCATCTGCACGCCCCACAACCCGGGGAATTGGGCGGCGTACTCAGCAACGTCGCCCAGTTTCCCAGGGGAGGGGCGTGCAGATGATGGAGTCAGCATGGCACCATGAGAGGCGCCTTTTTCGCCGCCAAAACCAACAAAATCAGGAGCATATTAGGGGCCAATTAGAGTCCCTAAATACTACCTTCAGTGCCGTGCTGACTGAATTGAGGACCCATAACAGCCACATGGCCAACTTGACTTCAGAAATTAGGTCAGGCATGGCCGAAATGCACACTAACCAAAGACACATTTTGGAACAGTTGCAGATTCTGAATGCCACACAGGCCCATGTTATGGCCCCCCCCCACCAAGGGCCACAACCTGGGTTCTATGGGCATCACACATATTAAGGTGTGTTAGGCATGAATCTGGTCCATATCTTTGCAAAACCTACCCACTGGATTGACTTGTCTGGTGAGGGCTAAAAATCACACATTTTGCGCTGTTCTTGCTCGGTTGCTTTTGATTATCCACCATATAGCTCATTCAAGGCCTGAGGTAGCCCAGTAGCCAATGCCAGAGTCCCAGACTCAGTGAATCGGCCACTTAAGGTGTTGCGCGCCTGCCCTGGCCACAATAACATTTGTGGTGGCTCCTCATGTTTGGCGGCATGATTGGGTGACATTCTGGCCTCAACATCAAAGACCTTGGACCCTGGCTGTGATTGTACTGGATTTGGATTGGGACTGGGTGTTCTTGTTTGGGTGGCCCACTGACTTACAGGTGTAGATGTGGCATAGCTAGGATTGCTTTCAACCTGTGTCGGTGGAAAATGTGGGCAAGCAGGAGAGGGATTCATTTTGTGCTATTTATTTTGTGTACAAATGTATTGAACATAATTGCATGTACAGGTGTGGTCCCAAAGTATGTGAGGGGCACTCACCTCCGATTCTGTTTGTCTCACATATACCTTTTACTAAGTAGTAAACATTTTGTTTTGAACAAGCTCATGTGTGTGGTGTTTTGATATAGAAATATGAGTTCAAGTTGGGACGAAAACAAACAAGAACCAAGGTCTCCAAATAAATACTCCAACATATTTTATTTTTTGGGTTGCACAAATTCATTATTGTTTACTTCATAATGAAATTAAACATAGCCAAAATTAAAAAAAAATAAAAAAAAACTAAAAACTAAATTAGGAAAAATGTGTGGCTATTAAATTTGCCCGCACGGCTTGCCCAGACGCACTTGGCTGGCCCACATAGGCGTCGTCTGCCTCATCGGAGGGTGGAGAGGGTGGGCAATCCAGATATCGGGGGACCCTTTGCATAATGGCTAAATTATGGAGCGCGGCACATGCCATTATAATGTCAATGACCTTTTTCGGGTCATACTGCAGGGAGCCCCCAGTGTGGTCCAAGCACCGAAACCGGGTCTTGAGGAGTCCAAAGGCCCTCTCCACCACTGCCCTGGTCTTTCGATGTGCACGGTTATAGGCCTCTTGTGCTGGAGTTTGTGGCCGGAGGACCGGAGTCATGAGCCACGGCAGTAGTGGATAGCCCAAATCTCCTAAATAAGCCCAAAAAAAACAAAAAAATTAATAACAGGAAATCATACATTGCCACGCAACATTACTACTGCAATAAAAATAAAAGAGGTATGTGACATTGTCACACAAACATGAGCATACAGATTGCAGATGCTAAAACAAGAATTAAACATATGTGATAGATGTGGGTCAAAAGTAGGCAAATAATACTGGGGATGTTGGGCAATCAGGCAGACTGTTAGCAGATATTGTTTCCTGCCTGTGCTGCAGAACAATGTAGTATGGTCTAACTTGACCTGCCCCTTTAGAATTCTTGCCTTACTCCCAAACCGGTGTAAGCCTGCCCCTGCACTTTATCCCGCTCACCTCTACTCAGTAAGTTAAATGCATGTAAGCAAAGATGGCGCTGACTCTCTGGTAAAGTCAATTACAGATTTCGAAAGAAAATGGTTTCGAAGGCTGTTTCAGACTTGGCCTCACATTACACTTATTAATTAAAACAATGCAGGCAAAACAATTTTGCAGCAAATGGAGTTTGTCTAAGCTAATGGTTACAGTGTGCTTACACATGTTCACAAGGTGAGGGGCAAGGCAGCGTTTCTGAAAGGTAAATCCAACATAAAACTTGCCCATACATATACAATCCAAAGCGATAATTTGAGCCAACTTACCAAGGAGCCATGCACCCGCAAATTCCCCTGACTCAAACCGGCGGAATAATCCAGATCTGCGCAGGATATACGCATCATGGGCTGAGCCAGGGTAGCCTGCCAGGACGCTCAGAAAGCGCAGGTCCTGGGCCACCACCGCTTGCACATTCAGCGAATGGCCCATTTTGCGATTTCTGGTGAAAAAGGAAACAGAAACCACCCAAAAATTACGTTTAGTAAACAAATCCAACGCACACTTCAAACAGCCTATGTCAAAATGTAACATGTAAAAGAAGAACAATGTTTAAGCCTTGACAGTCTTACTTGTTCTATTAAAAGGACACTTACAAATGTTTTACTTTGAAATAACTAACTTTGGGACTAATTTATAAATAAGGGCCGTTGGTGCACATACACTCTTGGCAAGGAGGGAGCATTAGCAAGGAGGGAGTGATTGCAATGAGTGAAGATGTAAAATCTGAGTGTATATTAACCTAGAGGGACTAAACAAAAGGAGGGACTATTGGCAATGAAAGTTACTACAAATGGCGAGATTAGTCACAAGGAAGCTTTTCAGGAAAGGAGGGACTATTGCCAATGAAAGTTACTACAAATGGCGAGATTAGTCACAAGGAAGCTTTTCTGGAAAGGAGGGACTATTGGCAATGAAAGTTACTACAAATGGCGAGATTAGTCACAAGGAAACTTTTCTGGAAAGGAGGGACTATTGGCAATGAAAGTTACTACAAATGGCGACATTAGTCACAAGGAAGCTTTTCTGGAAAGGAGGGACTATTGGCAATGAAAGTTACTACAAATGGCGAGATTAGTCACAAGGAAACTTTTCTGGAAAGGAGGGACTATTGGCAATGAAAGTTACTACAAATGGCGAGATTAGTCACAAGGAAGCTTTTCTGGAAAGGAGGGACTATTGCCAATGAACCAAACGAATAATGTGATTGAGCAAAGGAGGGACACACAAATATTTAGAGACAATGGAAGCCAAAACTTGCCTGTATATATACTCGTCGCTTGACGGAGGGACGAGGGCAACGTGGGTGCAGTCAATAGCACCCATGACATTGGGCATGTCGGCGATATTAAAAAATGCCAGCTTAATGGCGTTTCTGGCTACCATATCCTCAGGGAAACAAATATATTTCCGAGTTATGGTAGCCATGCCTTCCAAAAATTGGGATAGCGCGCGGCTCAGCGTAGGCTGTGAAATCCCCACGGAGAGGGCACCCAGCCTCTGGAACGAGCCGTTCGCCAAAAATTGCAGGCAGCCAAGCATCTTGGTCATACCTGAAATTGCTTGCCCCTTCCTTGTGGTGCGGGCTAACCATGGCCGCAGCTCACTATATAATTTATGCAGGGAAGCGCGATTAAGCCTGGTCAGCTCGAACAGCTCAGTGTCATGCATGCTATTGATGTCCATGCGTCGCCGCCGGTGCAATCTGGTCTGTGCCCTCCGGACGATCTCAATGCCCATGAGTTGCAGATCCTCATGCTCCTCAAAGGCAGTAGCCTCGTCCATGGCTGGCTCGCGCTCCCGTAGTCAAAAAGGTGCCGGGAATGTTTTTGCCCTGAAACGAATTTATGAGGTGTGGGACCATCGGCAATCAGCTCTCTGAATTAATCGCAAGCCCATTGCAATAACGAAAAAATTCTGAACGGACGAAACATTTCCGATTTGGTGGGAAAAAGCTCCCGAAGTAACGAAAATCTTCCGATTTTGGCACCATTATCGAAAGAGCATATACGCATGTTCTCGAACGTTCGTGCGAGTGGAAAATATACGAAAAAAAGCAAAAAAATGACAAACACCCACCAAAACTTTCACAGACAGCTACGGAAGTCCGGACGAATGTTTCTTTGAATCGAGCCTATAGAAGGAACACAACTCTTCTGCTCGCTGGCTGACATAGAAGGAACACAACTCTCCTGCTCGCTGGCTGACATAGAAGGAATGCGACTTTCCTGCTCGCTGGCTGACACAGAAGGAACGCAATTCTCCTGCTCGCTGGCTGACACAGAAGGAACGCAACTCTCCTGCTCGCTGGCTGACATAGAAGGAACACAACTCTCCTGCTCGCTGGCTGACATAGAAGGAACGCGACTCTCCTGCTCGCTGGCTGACACAGAAGGAACACAACTCTCCTGCTCGCTGGCTGACACAGAAGGAACACAACTCTCCTGCTCGCTGGCTGACATAGAAGGAACAAGGCTCTCCTGCTCGCTGGCTGACACAGAAGGAACGCGACTCTCCTGCTCGCTGGTTGACACAGAAGGAACACAACTCTACTGCTCGCTGGCTGACACAGAAGCAACACAACTCTCCTGCTCGCTGGCTGACATAGAAGGAACACAACTCTCCTGCTCGCTGGCTGACATAGAAGGAACACAACTCTCCTGCTCGTTGGCTGACATAGAAGGAAAGCAACCCTCCTGCTCGCTGGCTGACACAGAAGGAACACAACCCTCTTGCTCGCTGGCTAACATATAAGGAACACAACTCTCCTGCTCATTGGCTGGCACAGAAGGAACGCAATTCTCCTGCTCGCTGGCTGACACAGAAGGAACGCAACTCTCCTGCTCGCTGGCTGACATAGAAGGAACGCGACTCTCCTGCTCGCTGGCTGACACAGAAGGAATACAACTCTCCTGCTCGCTGGCTGACACAGAAGCAACACAACTCTCCTGCTCGCTGGCTGACACAGAAGCAACACAACTCTCCTGCTCGCTGGCTGACATAGAAGGAACACAACTCTCCTGCTCGCTGGCTGACACAGAAGCAACACAACTCTCCTGCTCGCTGGCTGACATAGAAGGAACACAACTCTCCTGCTCGCTGGCTGACACAGAAGGAACGCGACGCTCCTGCTCGCTGGCTGACACAGAAGGAACACAACTCTCCTGCTCGCTGGCTGACACAGAAGCAACACAACTCTCCTGCTTGCTGGCTGACATAGAAGGAACACAACTCTCCTGCTTGCTGGCTGACATAGAAGGAACACAACTCTCCTGTTTGCTGGCTTACACAGAAGGAACACAACTCTCCTGCTCGCTGGCTGACACAGAAGGAAGACAACTCTCCTTCTCGCTGGCTGACATAGAAGGAACACAACTCTCCTGCTCGTTGGCTGACAAAGAAGGAACGCAACTCCCCTGCTCGCTGGCTGACATAGAAGAAACACAACTCTCCTGCCCGCTGGCTGACATAGAAGGAACACAACTCTCCTGCATGCTGGCTGACACAGAAGGAACACAACTCTTCTGCTCGCTGGCTGACATAGAAGGAAAGCGACCCTCCTGCTCGCTGGCTGACACACAAGGAACACAACCCTCTTGCTCGCTGGCTAACACATAAGGAACACAACTCTCCTGCTCATTGGCTGACACAGAAGGAACGCAACTCTCCTGCTCGCTGCCTGACATAGAAGGAACACAACTCTCCTGCTCGCTGGCTAACATAGAAGGAACACAACTCTCCTGCTCGCTGGCTGACATAGAAGGAACACAACTCTCCTGCTCGCTGGCTGACATAGAAGGAACACAACTCTCCTGCTCGTTGGCTGACAAAGAAGGAACACAACTCCCCTGCTCGCTGGCTGACATAGAAGGAACACAACTCTCCTGCATGCTGGCTGACACAGAAGCAACACAACTCTCCTGCTCGCTGGCTGACATAGAAGGAACACAACTCTCCTGCTCGCTGGCTGACACAGAAGCAACACAACTCTCCTGCTCGCTGGCTGACACAGAAGGAACACAATTCTCCTGCTCGCTGGCTGACACAGAAGGAACGCAACTCTCCTGCTCGCTGGCTGACATAGAAGGAACGCGACTCTCCTGCTCGCTGGCTGACACAGAAGCAACACAACTCTCCTGCTCGCTGGCTGACACAGAAGGAACACAACTCTCCTGCTCGCTGGCTGACACAGAAGCAACACAACTCTCCTGCTCGCTGGCTGACATAGAAGGAACACAACTCTCCTGCTTGCTGGCTGACATAGAAGGAACACAACTCTCCTGCTCGCTGGCTGATACAGAAGGAACACAACTCTACTGCTCGCTGGCTGACACAGAAGGAACACAACTCTCCTGCTCGCTGGCTGACACAGAAGGAACACAACTCTCCTGCTCGCTGGCTGACATAGAAGGAACGCGACTCTCCTGCTCGCTGGCTGACACAGAAGGAACGCGACTCTCCTGCTCGCTGGCTGACACAGAAGGAACACAACTCTCCTGCTCGCTGGCTGACACAGAAGCAACACAACTCTTCTGCTCGCTGGCTGACATAGAAGGAACACAACTCTCCTGCTCGCTGGCTGACATAGAAGGAACACAACTCTCCTGCTCGTTGGCTGACATAGAAGGAAAGCGACCCTCCTGCTCGCTGGCTGACACAGAAGGAACACAACCCTCTTGCTCGCTAGCTAACATATAAGGAACAGAACTCTCCTGCTCATTGGCTGGCACAGAAGGAACACAACTCTCCTGCTCGCTGGCTGACACAGAAGCAACACAACTCTCCTGCTTGCTGGCTGACATAGAAGGAACACAACTCTCCTGCTCGCTGGCTGACATAGAAGGAACACAACTCTCCTGTTTGCTGGCTTACACAGAAGGAACACAACTCTCCTGCTCGCTGGCTGACACAGAAGGAACACAACTCTCCTTCTCGCTGGCTGACATAGAAGGAACACAACTCTCCTGCTCGTTGGCTGACAAAGAAGGAACACAACTCCCCTGCTCGCTGGCTGACATAGAAGGAACACAACTCTCCTGCTCGCTGGCTGACATAGAAGGAACACAACTCTCCTGCATGCTGGCTGACACAGAAGGAACACAACTCTTCTGCTCGCTGGCTGACATAGAAGGAAAGCGACCCTCCTGCTCGCTGGCTGACACACAAGGAACACAACCCTCTTGCTCGCTGGCTAACACATAAGGAACACAACTCTCCTGATCATTGGCTGACACAGAAGGAACGCAACTCTCCTGCTCGCTGCCTGACATAGAAGGAACACAACTCTCCTGCTCGCTGGCTAACATAGAAGGAACACAACTCTCCTGCTCGCTGGCTGACATAGAAGTAACACAACTCTCCTGCTCGCTGGCTGACATAGAAGGAACACAACTCTCCTGCTCGTTGGCTGACAAAGAAGAAACACAACTCCCCTGCTCGCTGGCTGACATAGAAGGAACACAACTCTCCTGCATGCTGGTTGACACAGAAGCAACACAACTCTCCTGCTCGCTGGCTGACATAGAAGGAACACAACTCTCCTGCATGCTGGCTGACACAGAAGCAACACAACTCTCCTGCTCGCTGGCTGACATAGAAGGAACACAACTCTCCTGCTCGCTGGCTGACACAGAAGCAACACAACTCTCCTGCTCGCTGGCTGACACAGAAGGAACACAACTCTCCTGCTCGCTGGCTGACACAGAAGCAACACAACTCTCCTGCTCGCTGGCTGACATAGAAGGAACACAACTCTCCTGCTCGCTGGCTGACATAAAAGGAACACAACTCTTCTGCTCGCTGGCTGACACAGAAGCAACACAACTCTCCTGCTCGCTGGCTGACACAGAAGGAACACAACTCTCCTGCTCGCTGGCTGACACAGAAGCAACACAACTCTCCTGCTCGCTGGCTGACATAGAAGGAACACAACTCTCCTGCTCGCTGGCTGACATAGAAGGAACACAACTCTCCTGCTCGCTGGCTGACATAGAAGGAATGCGACTTTCCTGCTCGCTGGCTGACACAGAAGGAACGCAATTCTCCTGCTCGCTGGCTGACACAGAAGGAACGCAACTCTCCTGCTCGCTGGCTGACATAGAAGGAACACAACTCTCCTGCTCGCTGGCTGACATAGAAGGAACGCGACTCTCCTGCTCGCTGGCTGACACAGAAGGAACACAACTCTCCTGCTCGCTGGCTGACACAGAAGGAACACAACTCTCCTGCTCGCTGGCTGACATAGAAGGAACAAGACTCTCCTGCTCGCTGGCTGACAGAGAAGAAACGCGACTCTCCTGCTCGCTGGTTGACACAGAAGGAACACAACTCTACTGCTCGCTGGCTGACACAGAAGCAACACAACTCTCCTGCTCGCTGGCTGACATAGAAGGAACACAACTCTCCTGCTCGCTGGCTGACATAGAAGGAACACAACTCTCCTGCTCGTTGGCTGACATAGAAGGAAAGCAACCCTCCTGCTCGCTGGCTGACACAGAAGGAACACAACCCTCTTGCTCGCTGGCTAACATATAAGGAACACAACTCTCCTGCTCATTGGCTGGCACAGAAGGAACGCAATTCTCCTGCTCGCTGGCTGACACAGAAGGAACGCAACTCTCCTGCTCGCTGGCTGACATAGAAGGAACGCGACTCTCCTGCTCGCTGGCTGACACAGAAGGAACACAACTCTCCTGCTCGCTGGCTGACACAGAAGCAACACAACTCTCCTGCTCGCTGGCTGACACAGAAGCAACACAACTCTCCTGCTCGCTGGCTGACATAGAAGGAACACAACTCTCCTGCTCGCTGGCTGACACAGAAGCAACACAACTCTCCTGCTCGCTGGCTGACATAGAAGGAACACAACTCTCCTGCTCGCTGGCTGACACAGAAGGAACGCGACTCTCCTGCTTCCTGGCTGACACAGAAGGAACACAACTCTCCTGCTCGCTGGCTGACACAGAAGCAACACAACTCTCCTGCTTGCTGGCTGACATAGAAGGAACACAACTCTCCTGCTTGCTGGCTGACATAGAAGGAACACAACTCTCCTGTTTGCTGGCTTACACAGAAGGAACACAACTCTCCTGCTCGCTGGCTAACATAGAAGGAACACAACTCTCCTGCTCGCTGGCTGACATAGAAGGAACACAACTCTCCTGCTCGCTGGCTGACATAGAAGGAACACAACTCTCCTGCTCGTTGGCTGACAAAGAAGGAACACAACTCCCCTGCTCGCTGGCTGACATAGAAGGAACACAACTCTCCTGCATGCTGGCTGACACAGAAGCAACACAACTCTCCTGCTCGCTGGCTGACATAGAAGGAACACAACTCTCCTGCTCGCTGGCTGACACAGAAGCAACACAACTCTCCTGCTCGCTGGCTGACACAGAAGGAACACAACTCTCCTGCTCGCTGGCTGACACAGAAGCAACACAACTCTCCTGCTCGCTGGCTGACATAGAAGGAACACAACTCTCCTGCTCGCTGGCTGACATAGAAGGAACACAACTCTCCTGCTCGCTGGCTGACATAGAAGGAATGCGACTTTCCTGCTCGCTGGCTGACACAGAAGGAAAGCAATTCTCCTGCTCGCTGGCTGACACAGAAGGAACGCAACTCTCCTGCTCGCTGGCTGACATAGAAGGAACGCGACTCTCCTGCTCGCTGGCTGACACAGAAGCAACACAACTCTCCTGCTCGCTGGCTGACACAGAAGGAACACAACTCTCCTGCTCGCTGGCTGACACAGAAGCAACACAACTCTCCTGCTCGCTGGCTGACATAGAAGGAACACAACCCTCTTGCTCGCTGGCTAACACATAAGGAACACAACTCTCCTGCTCATTGGCTGACACAGAAGGAACGCAACTCTCCTGCTCGCTGGCTGACATAGAAGGAACGCGACTCTCCTGCTCGCTGGCTGACACAGAAGGAACACAACTCTCCTGCTCGCTGGCTGACACAGAAGCAACACAACTCTCCTGCTCGCTGGCTGACACAGAAGCAACACAACTCTCCTGCTCGCTGGCTGACATAGAAGGAACACAACTCTCCTGCTCGCTGGCTGACACAGACGCAACACAACTCTCCTGCTCGCTGGCTGACATAGAAGGAACACAACTCTCCTGCTCGCTGGCTGACACAGAAGGAACGCGACTCTCCTGCTCGCTGGCTGACACAGAAGGAACACAACTCTCCTGCTCGCTGGCTGACACAGAAACAACACAACTCTCCTGCTCGCTGGCTGACATAGAAGGAACACAACTCTCCTGCTCGCTGGCTGACATAGAAGGAACACAACTCTCCTGCTCGCTGGCTGACATAGAAGGAATGCGACTTTCCTGCTCGCTGGCTGACACAGAAGGAACGCAATTCTCCTGCTCGCTGGCTGACACAGAAGGAACGCAACTCTCCTGCTCGCTGGCTGACATAGAAGGAACACAACTCTCCTGCTCGCTGGCTGACATAGAAGGAACGCGACTCTCCTGCTCGCTGACTGACACAGAAGGAACACAACTCTCCTGCTCGCTGGCTGACACAGAAGGAACACAACTCTCCTGCTCGCTGGCTGACATAGAAGGAACGCGACTCTCCTGCTCGCTGGCTGACACAGAAGGAACGCAACTCTCCTGCTCGCTGGCTGACACAGAAGGAGCGCAACTCTCCTGCTCGCTGGCTGACACAGAAGGAATGCAACTCTCCACACAACTCTCCTGCTTGCTGGATGGCATAGAGGAACGCGACTCTCCTGCTCGCTGGCTGACATATAAGGAACACAACTCTCCTGCTAGCTGGCTGACACAGAAGAAACACAACTCTCCTGCTCGATGGCTGACACAGAAGGAACACAACTCTTCTGCTCGCTGGCTGACACAGAAGGAACGCAACTCTTCGGCTAGCTGGCTGACATAGAAGGAACGCAACCCTCCTGCTAGCTGGCTGACATAGAAGGAACGCAACTCTCCTGCTCGCTGGCTAACACAGAAGGAACACAACTCTTCTGCTTGATGGCAGACAAAGAAGGAACACAACTCTTCTGCTCACTGGTTGACATGGAAGGAATACAACTCTCCTGCTCGCTGGCTGACACAGAAGGAACACGACTCTCCTGCTCGCTAGCTGACACAGAGGGAACACAATTCTCCTGCTCGCTGGCTGACACAGAAGGAACACAACTCTCCTGCTCGCTGGCTGACACAGAAGGAACACAACTCTCCTGCTCGCCGGCTGACACAGAAGGAACACAACTCTCCTGCTAGCTGGCTGACACAGAAGAAACACAACTCTCCTGCTTGCTGGCTGACATAGAAGGAACACAACTCTCCTGCTCGCTGGCTGACATAGAAGGAACACAACTCTCCTGTTTGCTGGCTGACACAGAAGGAACACAACTCTCCTGCTCGCTGGCTGACATAGAAGGAACACAACTCTCCTGCTCGTTGGCTGACAAAGAAGGAACACAACTCTCCTGCTCGCTGGCTGACATAGAAGGAACACAATTCTCCTGCATGCTGGCTGACACAGAAGGATCACAACTCTTCTGCTCGCTGGCTGACATAGAAGGAAAGCGACTCTCCTGCTCGCTGGCTGACACAGAAGGAACACAACCCTCTTGCTCGCTGGCTAACACATAAGGAACACAACTCTCCTGCTCATTGGCTGACATAGAAGGAACACAACTCTCCTGCTCGCTGGCTGACATAGAAGGAACTCGACTCTCCTGCTCGCTGGCTGACACAGAAGGAACGCAATTCTCCTGCTCGCTGGCTGACACAGAAGGAACGCAACTCTTCTGCTCGCTGCCTGACATAGAAGGAACACAACTCTCCTGCTCGCTGGCTGACATAGAAGGAACACGACTCTCCTGCTCGCTGGCTGACACAGAAGGAACACAACTCTCCTGCTCGCTGGCTGAAACAGAAGCAACACAACTCTCCTGCTCGCTGGCTGACATAGAAGGAACACAACTCTCCTACTCGCTGGCTGACATAGAAGGAACACAACTCTCCTGCTCGCTGGCTGACACGGAAGGAACACAACTCTCCTGCCCGCTGGCTGACATAGAAGGAACGCAACTCTCCTGTTCGCTGGCTGACACAGAAGGAACGCAACTCTCCTGCTCACTGGCTAACAGAGAAGGAACAGAACTCTCCTGCTTGCTGTATGACATAGAACGCGACTCTCCTGCTCGCTGGCTGACACAGAAGGAATGCAACTCTCCTGCTCGCTGGTTGACACAGAAGGAACGCAACTCTCCTGCTCGCTGGCTGACACAGAAGGAACACAACTCTCCTGCTTGCTGGATGACATAGAAGGAACGCGACTCTCCTGCTCGCTGGCTGACCCAGAAGGAACACAACTCTCCTGCTTGCTGGATGACATAGAAGGAACGCGATTCTCCTGCTCGCTGGCTGACACAGAAGGAACGCAACTCTCCTGCTCTCTGGCTGACATAGAAGGAACGCAACTCTCCTGCTCGCTGGCTAACACAGAATGAACACAACTCTCCTACTCGCTGGATGACACAGAAGGAACACAACTCTTCTGCTCGCTGGCTGACATAGAAGGAACACAATTCTCCTGCTCACTGGTTGACACGGTGGAATGCAACTCTCCTGCTCGCTGGCTGACACAGAAAGAACACAGCTCTCCTGCTCGCTAGCTGACACAGAAGGAACACAACTCTCCTGCTCGCTGGCTGACACAGATGGAACGCAACTCTCCTGCTAGCTGGCTGACACAGAAGAAACACAACTCTCCTGCTCGCTGGCTGACACAGAAGGAACACAACTCTCCTTCTCGCTGGCTGACATAGAAGGAACACAACTCTCCTGCTCGCTGGCTGACACAGAAGAAACACAACTCTCCTTCTCGCTGGCTGACATAGAAGGAACACAACTCTCCTGCTCGCTGGCTGACACAGAAGGAACACTACTCTCCTGCTAGCTGGCTGACAAAGAAGAGACACAACTCTCCTGCTCGCTGGCTTACATTGAAGTAACACACCTCTCCGCTGGCTGACATAGAAGGAACACAATTGTATTGTTTGCTGGCTGACACAGAAGGAACACAGCTCTCCTGCTCACTGGCTGACACAGAAGGAACACAACTCTTCTGCTCGCTGGCTGACATAGAAGGAAAACAACTCTCCTGCTAGCTGGCTGACACAGAAGGAACGCAACTCTCCTGCTCGCTGGCTGACACAGAAGGTGTAAGTCGTGCACCGGTAGGTCTCTCAAGGTACAGCAAAGCCACAGACAAGAAAGCGACAATGACACCAGCTTATGCAAAACACGTTTACTAAAACAGGCTTCTGAAAATACTTCAAATAAATGCAGCAAACAGTGAAATAATAACAACAGTTCCCCTACCCCAAAGCTGACCCAAACTGCGTAGCAGGCACTGTTCCAGAGGGATGCACTGAGTAAAACTGCAGACAGCTCAGTGCACAACAGCCAATGTCTCCTGTAGCAAAGTTCCTGTGTAATCCGAAATCCAGAATCCAACAGCAAAGCAAAGCAAAGTCTTGGCCTGTATAAAGTCTCTCTATCTAACTAACTAGCTAACAGGCAGTCTATAGCACGTGCATGTATTAATTAAAGTACTGACCCGGGTGTTTGATAAACTCCAGCTGAACAGATCTCCTTCACAAAACGACCGGATGCACCACGCAGCTCTCAGGAGTCTTTCAGGCAAAAATCCACAGCCTCTGATTCAGATCCAGTTGTCAGTCTTTCTTTATCTGCTGCACGCCAGGCCACCACTTGCTCACATGGCCTTTTTCTCTCTCTTTCAAAAATGGTGATCAGTCTGCTTCCTCCTTGCTCTAGCACACACAGAACATGTGATTTCCTGCTCCTTAAGATCAACAAGTCTCTGCAGTGCATTAGCTGTGTGAACAGGGAAACCAGTGGCCCCTTGTGGCCAAACAACAGGACGGCAGTTTTTATAGAATAGTCCTTGTTTCACCCTCTTAAATGCCACCCCACTAGAGGTTGTCGTCCTCGGCAACCCTCTCCAAACAAACTCCTCCTGAGCATAGCGTTTCGGGGGCACACCAGCATTGGATCTCGTTGACCTTCTCAGCACAATGGTTTCAGGGGTATCGGGTGCATTAGGCAGCTCTGCCAAGGGAGGGGCCACCACTCTGTCAGCATTCTCACGGGGTGGCAGACCCGATCCCCCTGGGGCAACAGCGGGTATCTGGGCAGGGGCGACCCACCAATCTTCCTCATCGGCTGAGAGGCTCTCCTCTGTTCTGGGAGCGTGAGGAGGCATCTCTTCCTCATGCACCGGCTCATCAAAGTTACATTATCTTAGCATGTTACGGTGAAAGTTTCGTGAGGGTCCCCCAGTCCCCACTGGTTCTACCTCGTAGACCGGAATGTCAGGGTCCACTCTCCTTTTCACCATATATGGAACCGCCTCCCAACCAACTCCAACTTCCCAGATGGTCGCTTAGCTCTGACCATCACTCTATCACCCGGGGAATAACTATCTCTCTGCACAGGTCCTGGGCCAGGGTGCACCACTTGTTCCAGGCGTTCCCCTACAACTTTGTGGATCGCTCTCAGACGGTGGCGGTGCTCTTGCATCCATGCAGTAGCACTTCTCGGTTGTGGTTCCTTTGGGTCAGGCATGTGGAGATCTTCCACCTCTCGTCCGACTCTTCCAAACATGAGCATATGGGGGGAGTAGCCAGTGGTATTGTGTATCCTATTGTTATAGGCCCACATCAGTTCAGGTAGATATTCGGGCCACCTAGCCTTTTGTCCATTCTCCAATTTCCGTAACATCTGAATCAAAGTCCTATTAAAGCGCTCACAGGCCCCATTCCCTTGGGGATGGTACGGAGTGGTGCGGGATCGTTCAATCCCATACAATTGATACAGTTCATTCATCAGATTTCCTTGAATACATGCTCCTTGATCTGAGTGTATTCTCTGGGGGCACCCGAAGACTTGGATAAAGTGTTTGCAGGCAGCCTCTGCAGCTGACTCAGCCGTCTGGTCTCTGGTGGGTACAGCCACCGCATACTTGGTGAAATGGTCGGTCATTACCAGACAATACGAGTGTCCTGAGGCGGAGTACCCAATCTGCACATAGTCAATCATAAGCAGTTCCAACGGGGATGAAGTCTTGATTGTCTGGACGGGGGCCCGCTGTTCGGTGCTTTTACTCAGTCCACAAGATCGACACTTAAGACAGGCTTCGGCCACCATGTCGGCCAGATCTAGACAATACACAAATCGTTGGAGCCACTTAAACGTTTTCTCACTTCCAAAATGAGCACCCCTCTCGTGGGCTTCCCGCGCAGCCTCTGGGCCCAATGACATAGGGATTACAATCTGTTGCCGATGCTGCAGCTCTGTCTGTAGGTATATGGTCCGACACAGGAGGCCCTGGGTAACAGTCAGCTTATCCCACTGTCTCAGCAACTTTTGGCCCTCTGGAGTCAAACGGGCCCTTTCTTCCGGCCGAGGCCAGGTCTTGGTCCTGACCCATTCTCTCACTCTCCACAGATCAGGACAGCTGTTCTGGACTCTCTCCCAGTCGGTCAATGTCTTCCCCAACACCATGGGCATTCCGGACGCCACCCCACTTGCATGTGCCACGTCCTGGAGCACGGGTAATCGACCAAGGTCAGGAGTTTCAATGTCCTCTAACTCCTCATCACCCCTCTGCGGCGGTGCCCCCACGGGGACTCGGGAAAGTGCATCGGCATTGCTGTTCTCTTTACCAGACCGGAACTTGATGCGATACTGAAATTTAGAAAGGCGAGCCAACCACCTCTGCTCCAGGGCACCGAGCTTGGCATTCTCCAGATGAGCTAGGGGGTTGTTGTCTGTCATTACGGTCACTTCCGTGCCTGTCAGGTATTCTGCAAACTTTTCAGTCATGGCCCACACCAGAGCCAACAGTTCCAGCTTGAAGGAGCTATAGTTGTCCGGGTTGCGCTCTGATTCCCTCAGAGACCGTCTCCCATAGGCAATGACTCTCTCGCGCCCATCCTGGACTTGGGATAGCACAGCTCCCAACCCATGCAGACTTCCATCAGTGTACAGCAGGAATGGTATATCAAACTGCGTGTAAGCCAGGATCAGGGCACTGGTTAGCGACTCCTTCACTGCCTCAAAGGCCTCTTGCTGCCGGGGCCCCCAACCAATGGGGCGATTTTTCGGACCTCCTGCGGTGCCTCTCAGTAACTCGTTCAATGGGCCCACCAACTGAGCAAACTTGGGTATAAATCTCCTGTAGTAACTGGCCAGCCCCACGAATGCCCGTACTTCTCGTAATGTCACCGGCCGGGGCCACTGCTGGACGGCTTCCACCTTGCTGGGGGCTCTCGGAGGTAACCACATGTCCCAAGTACTCTATCTGCTGTCGAAACAGTTGGCACTTCTTGGGCTTAATCTTGAGCCCATGATCTCGCAGTCGCCCAAGGACCTGTCGCAGCTTCAGAAGATGGTCCTCGAAGGAAGCTCCAAACACCACTATGTCGTCCAAGTATATCAACACTGACTCGAAGTTGAGGTCCCCCAGACAGTGCTCCATTAACCGCTGAAATGTCCCTGGGGCATTGGTGAGGCCGAATGGCATTTGGTTAAATTCGTAAACTCCCATGGGTAAAATGAAAGCCGTCTTCGCTTTGTCTTTCTGGGCTACCGGTACTTGCCAATATCCGCTGGCCAGGTCAAGGGTCGAGAAGAATTTCGCCTGGCCCAGGGCTGACAATGACTCTTCAATCCACGGGAGAGGATATGCATCCCGGACGGTCTGGGCATTCAACTTCCGATAGTCCACGCAGAACCGGAGACTCCCATCTTTCTTCCGCACCAAGACCACTGGGGCAGCCCACGGACTCTGACTCTCTTGAATCACCTGATTTTCCAACATGCTAGCTACCATGTCCTTCACCTCTTGGTACATTTTGGGAGGGGTTTGTCGGTAACGTTCTCTAATCGGTGCAGCATCGCCCGTGGGGATTTCGTGTTCAATAGCAGAAGCACACCCAAAGTCCTTGTCATGTCTTGAGAACGCCTCCTGAAATTCCCAGAGAGTATCCAGCAACTTCTGTTGTCCTGGGGTCAGGGTCTTACAGTCCACTCCCAACTGGGCCATGATCACTCTCCCATTCCACTTTCTGTTGGGATCTCCTTCTGCTGGACTTCCACAGCATAAGTCCAGGCCGACCTTCTATCAGGCTGTAACGTGAAGCGGCTCTTTCGGGGTATACCCCCTTCGGACACATAAACGTCTGCCAGGACATCATTGCCAGGAACGGTTAGCTCACAGTCTTCAACGTTCAAGCAACGTACCGGTACACACCCATTTGTCACAATGGCAAGGGCCCGAGCTATCAATGGGCGAGCCTGGGGTTCCTCTTGCTGGGCTGGCTCAATCAGGACCTCCAATCCATTAAGTCGTCGCCCAGCCCCCACCGGCAGCATCAATACTCGTTCTTGTCGCGGTGGGATCTTCACCCGGGTCCCCCCTGGCACCTTCGCTCTTCCGACAGGTCGACCAGAGAGGTTACTCTTTTGCAGACTACAGCTTCTCACCATCTGTTGAAGAACCTTCTGAGTCGGCCGGTGAGTGGTGGCCCGTTGCCTATACTTTGGACCTTCTCTGGCATAGAGTTGATGGTCTAGGTCTCTCAGCACATTCATACCCAGCGTCACGTCCACCAGCACGACCCCCTTCTTGCCCACATCTTGCCCAAGCACTCGGACCCGCATCCAGACTATCCCTCGGACATCCATCTCCTTATTGTCGGCAGCCGTCAACCTGATGACACTTCCATCTTCCGGCTCCATCATATGTCCAAAGTGTCTTTCAAAGAACTGTAAGGGCATAAGGGTGCACTCTGATCCTGTATCAACCAGGCAGCGTACCTTCTGACCTTCCAACCCGGCTTCCATGACGGGGCTGCTGGCATACAAGTCATGATCCTTTCGCACAGGGCTTAGCTGTTGACATACCGCCGCAGGGCGCCCAGTTACTGCGGCGGTCGGCAGTTTAACGGTTGCTCAGATTCCATCCGTTCGGGACATTCTCTGGCTATATGGCCGTACTGCCGACAACCCCAACAGAGGGGGCTTCTTCTGACAGGTCCCCGCACCTGACATCTCATGCGTGGGGTGGTGTGGTGTGCTGGAGTCACTTCTGGGGGTTGGGAAGATTCTGTCTTAATCTGGGACACCTCCAACCGCAGTTCCCTTAATTCAGCTCGCAGGGCCTGGACCACTGTCTTTAGGGACTCGGATTCCTCAGATCCCGGATGTTTCTTCATAGCATGAGAGCTGCTCACAACCCTCGCCTCCACAGGGACATGCTCCTCCTCCCTTTCCATAGCAGCTTGGTAGATACTATAAAATGACATGTTGGGTGCCACCCGGGTCATCTCTCGCAGCTTATCCTGCAGGAACTTGTTGGAGAGCCCCACTATGAACTGATCTCTCAGCAGTCGGTCCACTTCCCGGAAGCCTCCCATGCCACCTGGGTCTCGCCGCTGTATCTCATTGAGCATTTCTTGGAGGGCATTGGAATACTGCATAAGAGTCTCATCTTCCTGCTGTGGGCGGTTAAAGAAGTGGCTCCTTAGCTGTACAACTTTAGCATGGCCCCCATGAGCTATCTCCAGAAGGGACAATATTTTCTCTAGGGTGTCTCTCTCAGATTCGGGCCTTACCATCACTGTCTGCCTGAAATCACCCTCTAGCGTTCCCAGTGCAACCTCTGCCTGCAGTTCGGGGGTCAGGTTACACATTCTGGTGGCACTCCGCACCCTCTCAGTCCAATCTTGCAAAGTCATGCTTTTCCCATCAAATTTTGGCAGATAGCGCAACAGTGCCCCCACCGGGATGTATGCTATTGGGGGGGACATGGTGCTACAGCCCGGCTGACCTTGGGCCGGCATACCCTGAGCTGGGTCCTGCTCCGGTGCCACTGGCGCCGGGGGAAGATCTCCCGTCGCGTTCCCGTCCATAACGAATGCTGTACCCTGCCAGCTACGCCAAAATGTAAGTCGTGCACCGGTAGGTCTCTCAAGGTACAGCCACAGACAAGAAAGCGACAATGACACCAGCTTATGCAAAACACGTTTACTAAAACAGGCTTCTGAAAATACTTCAAATAAATGCAGCAAACAGTGAAATAATAACAACAGTTCCCCTACCCCAAAGCTGACCCAAACTGCGTAGCAGGCACTGTTTCAGAGGGATGCACTGAGAAACTGCAGACAGCTCAGTGCACAACAGCCAATGTCTCCTGTAGCAAAGTTCCTGTGTAATCTGGAATCCAGAATCCAACAGCAAAGCAAAGCCAAGTCTTGGCCTGTATAAAGTCTCTCTATCTAACTAACTAGCTAACAGGCAGTCTATAGCATGTGCATGTATTAATTAAAGTACTGACCCGGGCGTTTGATAAACTCCAGCTGAACAGATCTCCTTCACAAAACGACCGGATGCACCACGCAGCTCTCAGGAGTCTTTCAGGCAAAAATCCACAGCCTCTGATTCAGATCCAGTTGTCAGTCTTTCTTTATCTGCTGCACGCCAGGCCACCACTTGCTCACATGGCCTTTTTCTCTCTCTTTCAAAAATTGTGATCAGTCTGCTTCCTCCTTGCTCTAGCACACACAGAACATGTGATTTCCTGCTCCTTAAGATCAACAAGTCTCTGCAGTGCATTAGCTGTGTGAACAGGGGAACCAGTGGCCACTTGTGGCCAAACAACAGGATGGCAGTTTTTATAGAATAGTCCTTGTTTCACCCTCTTACAAAGGAACACATCTCTCCTGCTCGCTGGCTGACACAGAAAGAATGCAACTCTTCTGCTCGCTGGCTGACATAGAGGGAACGCGACTCTCCTGCTCGCTGGCTGACACAGAAGGAACACAACTCTCCTGCTTGCTGGCTGACATAGAAGGAACACAACTCTCCTGCTCGCTGACTGACATAGAAGGAACACAACTCTCCTGCTCGCTGGCTGACACAGAAGGAACACAACTCTCCTGCTCGCTGGCCGACAAAGAAGAAACACAACTCTCCTGCTCACTGGCTGGCATTGAAGGAACACAACTCTCCTGCTCGCTGGCTGACATAGAAGGAACACAACTCTCCTGCTCGCTGGCTGACATAGAAGGAACACAACTCTCCTGCTCGTTGGCTGACAAGGAAGCAACACAACTCTCCTGCTCGCTGGCTGACAGAAGGAACACAACTCTCCTGCTCGCTGGCTGACATAGAAGGAAAACAACTCTCCTGCTCGCTGGCTGACACTGAAGGAACACAACTCTCCTGCTCGCTGGCTGACACAGAAGGAACACATCTCTCCTGCTTGCTGGCTGACACAGAAGGAGCGCAACTCTTCTGCTCGCTGGCTGACATAGAAGGAACGCGACTCTCTTGCTCGCTGGCTGACACAGAAGGAACACAACTCTCCTGCTCGCTGGCTGACATAGAAGGAACACAACTGTCCTGCTCGCTGGCTGACACAGAAGGAACACAACTCTCCTGCTCGCTGGCTGACAAAGAAGAAACACAACTCTCCTGCTCGCTGGCTGACATAGAAGGAACACAACTCTCCTGCTCGCTGGCTGACATAGAAGGAACAGAACTCTCCTGTTTGCTGGCTGACACAGAAGGAACACAACTCTCCTGCTTGCTGGCTGACATAGAAGGAACACAACTCTCCTGCTCGCTGGCTGACATAGAAGGAACACAACTCTCCTGCTCGTTGACTGACAAAGAAGGAACACAACTCTCCTGCTCGCTGGCTGACATAGAAGGAACACAACTCTCCTGCTCGCTGGCTGACACAGAAGGAACACAGCTCTCCTGCTCGCTGGCTGACACAGAAGGAACACAGCTCTCCTGCTCGCTGGCTGACATAGAAGGAACACAACTCTCCTGCTCGCTGGCTGACACAGAAGGAACACAGCTCTCCTGCTCGCTGGCTGACATAGAAGGAACACAACTCTGCTCGCTGGCTGACATAGAAGGAACACAACTCTCCTGCTCGCTGGCTGACATAGAAGGAACACAACTCTCTTGCTCGCTGGCTGACACAGAAGGAACACAACTCTCCTGCTCGCTGGCTGACCCAGAAGGAACGCAACTCTCCTGCTCGCTGGCTGAAACAGAAGGAACACAACTCTCCTGCTCGCTGGCTGACACAGAAGAAACACAACTCTCCTGCTCGCTGGCTGACATAGAAGGCCCACAACTCTCCTGTTTACTGGCTGACACAGAAGGAACACAACTCTCCAGCTTGCTGGCTGACACAGAAGGAACACAACTCTCCTGCTCGCTGGCTGACACAGAAGGAACACAGCTCTCCTGCTCGCTGGCTGACATAGAAGGAACACAACTCTCCTGCTCGCTGGCTGACACAGAAGGAACACAGCTCTCCTGCTCGCTGGCTGACATAGAAGGAACACAACTCTGCTCGCTGGCTGACATAGAAGGAACACAACTCTCTTGCTCGCTGGCTGACACAGAAGGAACACAACTCTCCTGCTCGCTGGCTGACACAGAAGTAACACAACTCTTCTGCTCGCTAGCTGACATAGAATGAACGCGACTCTCCTGCTCGCTGGCTGACCCAGAAGGAACGCAACTCTCCTGCTCGCTGGCTGAAACAGAAGGAACACAACTCTCCTGCTCGCTGGCTGACACAGAAGAAACACAACTCTCCTGCTCGCTGGCTGACATAGAAGGCCCACAACTCTCCTGTTTACTGGCTGACACAGAAGGAACACAACTCTCCAGCTTGCTGGCTGACACAGAAGGAACACAACTCTCCTGCTCGCTGGCTGACACAGAAGAAACACAACTATCCTGCTCCCTGGCAGACACAGAAGGAACACAGGTCTCCTCGACATAGAAGAAACTAAATTTTCCTGTTTGCTGGCTGACATAGAAGGAAAACAGCTCTCCTGCTCCAAGATTTATGTGACCATCTATATCCAGCCTTGTGCTGATGTGAGGTAAAAGCCTGAAACACAAGAGGTTAGCGGGATGCCATCTATTGATTCATTTATTTTATGGCAGTACACGAGATTTCTATATATGGGGACCTCTCCATCTTTTTTGTATTTGTATACAAAGCCAATAATACCCTGAACCCCACAGAGAGTCATAGCAACAGGTGGCAGCAACTTTTTCTGGGCTGAAATAATGAATCCTAGAAACTTCTCAAATTTTCATTTCTCTTCCTTGCCATACAGATTATGGGCTCTTAGCTGGGTGAGAACCTGCTCTTGTGCTGATGTGAGGTAAAAGCCTGAAACACAAGAGGTTAGCGGGATGCCATCTATTGATTCATTTATTTTATGGCAGTACACGAGATTTCTATATATGGGGACCTCTCCATCTTTTTTGTATTTGTATACAAAGCCAATAATACCCTGAACCCCACAGAGAGTCATAGCAACAGGTGGCAGCAACTTTTTCTGGGCTGAAATAATGAATCCTAGAAACTTCTCAAATTTTCATTTCTCTTCCTTGCCATACAGATTATGGGCTCTTAGCTGGGTGAGAACCTGCTGGACATGCTCCTCATGATCCTGGTGGGAGGGTGAAAAGATGAGAATGTCTTCCAAAAGGTGCTGGAACGTGGCAGGAGCATTGCAGAGGCTGAATGGCATAACAAGGTACTTAAAGTGGTCATAATGAGTTCTGATCCGTCTTATTTATTTATCACCTCCCTGGATTTGGAAGTGTAATCCAGAAGGCCATATGGGATATGAAGCACAAGAGTGCATAGAAGTCCCACAGTGTAGGCACCATTTTTTTGGCATCTGAGAGTCTATTTTTCAGGTCTCAAAAAAGGGTTGGAGCATTCCTATCTTCATAGGCTTTGGGACATCAGTAGAACCCCATAATATTCTGCCAGGAGGTGGTGGCCCCCAGGGGATGGGAGCATAAACTGCTCTCTCTAGAGGCCTTTCTCTCATGCAGCAGTCAATTTGGATGGTCAATTTATCCTTAACTGACTTGGTGAAGTCCTTCTGAAACTGGAGCCTGAGTGGGGTCATTCCACTGAGTATCTGGGGCAAAACAGCAGAATTCTGCCAGATACTCGTCAACTGGGCATTTTCCCTGGTGAAGATTATGCTATAGCTTTCCTGCCTGGATAATCGTATTTGACCCCGAAAAATTTCTCAAAGAGGTTGAAGACTGGATCCTGAGCCTCTAATTACCTGTGTACCCAGACATGGTAGTTGCCGGAGGGACAGTCCTTGATTATGGCCCCCATGTAGCTATGAGCCTTTAATTTGAAGAACAGCAGGCAGCTATTTCTACTTTGGATGTGGGAGATGGGGCTCAGTGGTCAGGCCTCCCCACCAAAAAAATAATTTTTTTAAGATACTGTCACATTCACGGCTATGTTTTGATTGCGGTGAACCAAGAGCTCACTGCAAGCAAGGGCAAGCACCGGAGACTGCTACCCAAGACCCAACCCAGTAGTCTTGAATCTAAGGGCAAACCAGGTCTCCACTAGAGCCCCCCACAAGGGAGGATAGGTTGCATGGGAAGCCCCAGGTAGTTCCATCAGGGACTTGAGGGTCTGGGTAAGCAAATAGTGATTCTCGGTCAAATAGAGTAATCATGGTCAAAGTTTGTATCAAAGTTCATGGGCTGGCAGCAAAGAAGCGTAGTACAAACAAGATCAAAAGGTAAACAAGATCAAAGGTTTCTTAGCAATAGGAACAAATGCACCATCTGGGGTCCAGCACCTCATTATAGAGCCCAGCGTTTGTGCCACAGCCATATGGGGCTCCCTTCACCGGGTGTCCCATGGCATCCAATATCGGCTGTCTTCAGCCGGAAGTGAGGTGACCAAATAATTTTGGGATGCTAAAGCAGGACCTGTGCATATTGAGGGGCAGTCAATTTTTGGGTGCACATACCCTGCATATTTATCATAGGGCTTAAGTTGGTATTCCGGGCACTCAAATGTCCATATGGGTGATGTCTTTCTAGATGAGCTAGCAATAGATCTGGGATGTCCTGTCCTACCTGCGTTGGGAGACTGTGTCTGATTGATCACAAATGACCATGGGCTGGAGGTCCTCAGCTTCAAGCAGACATGATTTCTGTGCCAAGAGAGTGCTGTTCATCTCTGTTTCAACCTGCACCTGCTGGCCTTATCTCTGCCTCAACCCATGTTAGGTTGAGCTCCTTGCACTTTTTCCTTGACCACCTACTCAGTGGATTCAGAAAGACCAGATGCAACAGGAGCTGCTGCATGTACTTAACCATGATCTCAGGCCTATTGGGCCTTTTATCTTGATTGCGACTGCCCCTTCCTTTTTCTTCTCCTCCACTGAGGAAAGTAAGAGTTGTGCATCAGCACATGGGGTTTGAGTGCCACCTTCATTCTCCTCCTGTCTTTGTTCGAAGCCCTTAACATCTTTAGACCTAAGGAATGGTGGAAAAGTTCCTTGGTCGGATCCACCTCCACTACTTCTAAAACTTGTGGGGATATGGCCTTGGGAGGAGTAATGCGACCACCTGGCAGGTTCATCCTTTAGCGGAAGAGGAGCTGGCAGTTGCAGTTGACCCAGACTGTGTCAGCCAATCCACTAGCGCCCTAGAATCTTTGCAGCCTTAGAACAATTTGGTTGTGCAGTGACTGGTCTTGAAACTAACCTACTTAGGCCCCTTCCACCTCAACCACCCCCACACTTACCACCTTAGCCCATTCCTTGTGCTGTCTATACTACTTAGTCCTTTTTTGGAAAAGCGACTACACCCAATTAGACTATTATGGAGTGAGCAGGCAGCAGCTAACTGTAGAGGCTAGTGAATGGTATACCTCAGCTTTAGATTTGACATGCAACAAGTGCCAATTAACTTTAACAGAAAATGACTACACCCAAGTAGACGGTATGTAGTGAGTAAGCAGCAACTGTAGGTAGAGGCCAGTGGATGGTATACCCCAGCTTTAGATTTGCCATCTCCTCCCACATCTTCTATCTAGAGATTCCTAGCCAAGTCAGGCAATTCCAATGTGCTAACTCCTGTGTGGTTAGCAAGTAGCTGGCAGCTCTTCTGGTGTTAGCAAGTGCAAGCAAATAAGTGCAGGGTTCTCAGAGTGAAACTGATAAGCTGTGTGCCCCACAAAATGACAGGTTAAGCAGTGGTCACTGTTTTGCTTGGGTGTAATGTTTGCTAAATGTTACGGTACATTTACAGCCCTTATATGTATAAGGCAGTTGAAAGGCTCAAATATATATTTCTCTAATTACACCACATTGTCTAATAAGTTCATATGTCAGTGACTTCAAAGGACACAGAAAATGCAGTTTAAAGAATTATCTGATACCTTGCTTGCTTAAAAAAGAGCTACAAGCACTGATACAACACAGAAAGTCTCAAAACAGAGCCAAACCCCAAGTATATATTTAATTGGTAACTCATTTGGGAAACTCACAATTAAAAAAATCTGCACAAAAAGGAGGTAGTCCTCTTATCCAAAAAAAGCAGTTTCTTGTCATCCAGAAATGGACGGTTATCATCATCTCCTGACCAAAGTTTTGTCTCCAAGCAATCTGTGTCTGTTCTCCAGCTGCACCAAGCAAATCTGCCTCTTCATCTCTCTACTGATGTTTCTTTGTCTCATTCAAAATAGCACATGTGATCTCTGATTGGCCCAGATCTCAATCCATCAGGTATTGCTGGCCATCTTAATTTGCATGTGAATACACACATGTAGCTAAGCTCAGGCCAAATCTTCCAAGCCAGATCCTTCAGAACAAAGGAAGGTCTCTCTTGACCATGCTGAATACTAATTAAAGTGTACCAACACCCACTGCTGATCGGCCCGGGAATCTATAAGATTCCCGGGCCGATCAGCTCCCTGCCCGCGGGGCATGCCGATCGGGGGTGCCCCGCTGTGTGAAACCCCCCAGGACCCCCAAAAATCCTACCTTTTCCTCATTCCAACGGCGCATGCGTGGGCCACTGCCACCTCTCGTGCTTCCCTCTAGCAGGGCGCGCACCTGCGCCGGCCGTTTGTGAATGGCCAGCGCGGGTGCGCTCCCTGTTAGAGGGAAGCGCGAGAGGCGGCGGGCGCGCTCTTCTTGTCCGGTCCATATTCCTGCTTGTCCGTCCGCGCTGATTGGCAGAGCGCTCGCGCATGCGCCGTAGGAGTAGGGTGAGGTGAGTTTTTTGGGCTTTCTGGAGGGTTTCACACAGCGGAAGTGGAATAGTGAAAATCCTGGGGGTTGGTCCACTTTAAGAAACTAACTATGCTGGCTCCTGGTTGGCAATTGTCCCATATACAATGCAATTTTCTGTATGGTATAAAGAGGGGGGTGACTGAACATGATCTGATGTCAGCATCCAGTCAGATGCTTTACCCAAAGCAGGATGGGGAAGCTGGCAACCTGCAGGCTTGTTGCAGCAGCTGCTAATTTTCTGTAGAGCTGTATTCTGGGAAAGGTCACACATTTTCTAGATACGGATCAAACCCAGCTTTAACACGTAGCACATCATTAACAGATATTGTTACTGTATATGAAACAAGAGCAGAATTGGATAGTGGGAAAATGACAAGCTCTATTTTTGTTAATGTTTATTTTGAGGGAGTGAGGTGACATGAATGAATAGGTTGTTTATTGATGGACAAACCTACATACAGTAGGCTTCCCTTGAGTATCTCCCTAAGGTGGTGTCTCTACTATACTGGATAGAACGGGCAGGCTGATTCATTAATAGCGCCAGGTAGCGACAGATGAGCGACAGTAGCGTTATTTCCACAGCGCCCGCTAGTATTCGCTGTGCTTGGCCGTTGTTCGGTTGTTGACAGCGACTCAGTCGGTGTGCGGTAATGTTGAATACGGGGTTAGGGGTCGCTGTTTGACAGGTTCCGTGCTGTATGGGAGCGCATGACAGCGAACGGCCATAGCGAACGGCTCCCAGCATATTCATTAACAAATCACGCTCCAAAAATTCCCGCGCTGTGAAATGCTTGTTTAAACCCCAGAGCGCTGGCGGCGATGGGTTAAAAGTAGTTTTTTAGCCCCCAAACAACCATATTTTTAGAAAAAAAAAAAACATGTTTTTCAAAACATTTTGTAATATGAATACATTAATATCAGACCTGTAATATCAATTCTGCACAAATTTTTTTTTTTTTTTTTTTTAGCTTAAAAAAAAAAAATCTAACATTGCAGAAGTGGTCACAGAATTTTTGACATTAAAAAAAAAAAATAAAAAAAATAATAGCAATTAATTATGAATATTTAAAGATTGCTCCATTGAAATGCATTGGAGAGCGCCAGGTAGCGAGAGGTCATACCTGTCGCTGTTCAAGGTCGGACGCTGGCGCTGTGGGGTGAGGCTGGAATAATGATTTATGATTCGCTATCTGGCGCTCTGTCAGTCGCTAGGCAGGATCGGCTTCATAAATGTGTGATTGCGGAGGGGAGCCGGCGTTCTCGTGGCGGTGAGCGTCATTACCGTTCGCTCACCATTCGCTATTCTTATTTTTTATTTTTAGTTTAGATAACTAAGAGGATAATTGGAGAATCACCCGGTTTTTTTCTAGTGTACTGACCCTTTGAAATGGAGGAAAGCTAGGAAAGTAACACCTCACAGTGATAACTTGCCTGGCCACTGAGTGTAAAATTCTATGTGACAGTTCAGCACTCTTGTTAAACAGAAGCCCTAACGATCTTTCATTAAATCGGCGGCTGCATTAGCAGTTTTATATCCCGCGTCGCCCCAGCTGGATGTGTGAAGTATCCGTGTTTATTGACGTGGCGCTTATTCAGATCCTGCCCTCTCCTGCCATTATGAGCGTAATGAAAATCTGGCGCATTGTATTATCGTGATCAGGACCCAAGGATAAGTCATTATTCCTGGCAGACCCCACAATAACAGCACATTATTTATTATTTTCCACCGCTTAAGGAATTCTAATGGGCCCCTGATAGGCGGTTTGTGTGTGTGTCGTGCATGAAGGCTGCTGGTGACCTTATGAAGGTCGTGCTGTAAAGGTTATAGCAGCCAGAGGTGTGTACAGTGGTTCCATAACTGCTATCTGGCCCCACAACATTGTTCACGCATAATGCCAAATGGAGTCTCACTTGAATATTCCATATGTATGTACAGATGTAGCAGGTGAATGAAGGATACACCATTATCCTAAAGACTTTATTGCTTGATGATGTGTTAACTTTGCAACAATTTATCAGTAGTGAACCCATTGAAGTTCGGCAAGTTCAGTCTGGTTAGGGTAACTAAACTTGACTTGAATCGGGGCCCAAACTTTGGTATGCAAAAACTGGCCCAAAATTACATATAAGCCAGTGTCCTCACGGGGGGCGACCATCTTAATGTAGCCCCGGCCAACATTGTGCAAGCTGTGAAAATTGCCGGCTCAGGTAAGTGTACAGTCACTTCCTATATGCTACATACTCTGATTAATTACCAACCTAGAACACAAACCTCCGGATGGTTCAAACTCGCAAAGTTCGCTATGAACCCGAACTTTACAGTTCGGGCTCGCTCAATACTGCTTATCAGGGTAAAAGTATAAGGACAATTATCATCAAACACCTGTGAAAAGTCCCCTGCTTCCTATGTGCTTTTTCCCATTAGTTGAGTCACAGAAAGGGATGGGGCTGAACAGCCTGTAAGGGGGAGGGGGCAGCATGTGCCTGCTCACAATGCTTTCAATGAAAGTGCTCACACAAATCACAAGTTCCTACACATCACCAGTATCTGGGTATCCCTCAGGCTATTCCATTTAGGGGCGCCCCTTTGCTTTATGATCTCTAGCCCCAAAATGAGCTGGATTACTCACCTAGTCCCCTCTTTCTCTACTATGTTTGGTGTATGTGTGGCACTATGCAGAGTGCAGGCATAACTGCCCCACCAAAAGCCAGTTGGTTACTGATGTGCAGGGGGCACACAGTATGGAGAATAGTAAGAACCTATTTTCTAACCTCCTACCTATTGGTTGATAAAAGAGTATCGCAAAAAGGAGAGCTGGGCTAAAATAAAATAATGTCATCATTGACTTTAGTTCTACTTAAAGTGTCAAATTTAGCATTACCACGTACAGATGCAGCGTTCATTAAAGTAAGTCTTAGCACACATTTGCATTAAATAATTGTAATTTTTAAACTGGAAGGGCATGCATTGGTGCCAGGCTTCACTCAACATTGCAGAAAAGAGGCCCAAAAGTATAGGTTTTAAGGAGTCTAGAGATCTCTGATGGTGGCCCTGCCGGAAGTACTTTTGGAACAGGAAACATGAAGCCCTTTGATATTTTCTTTGATGGAACTCATCCTGTATTTCCATTTTCTCATGTATTCTTAATTCTAGAAACCAATCGACCAGGTTACTTCAAGTTGCTTTGGCAGTCACTTCCAACACAATACAGAGCCCCCAACCTATCCATCTGCCGGGCGCCGGCGGCACATTCCTCAGTATCACTGTTCTTGCTGGCAGCTTTATCTCCCTTTCGTCCTCCTAGTTAATTTCGATATGAATTTATCTGTAACATGGACGTATAAATCAGGCACAATGTTGTGTTTTCCTGGCTGTCTCTGCACAGTGCTATCTACACCTGCCTTCTTCGTTTAGGAATAATGCTTATGAAGAATGATCTTGTCTTTTGTTCCGAGGTAGGATAAGCCAGAGGTTGACTCATGAAGATGGCCTAATGGAAGAAATTTTTAATGTGACTTGTAAACAACGCCTACACTGATTTTAAGGACGATTTTATGGACGACTCATGAAGAAAACTTTAGGTGATTGTAAGTATCAGACAAGTCTGGTGCATAACACCTTCAAGCAGGGCCGGATTATGCGGTCCCCTCCGCGCCTGGGCGAGCCTTTTTTTGTTTTTACAAACCTGCAGCCAAAGCTAACACAGGGCAGGAAGGAGAGTCTAGAGCAGCAAAGCCACTGTCAGCAATGCTACAGTGATGGGTGTGTACAGAGCTGTCAATCGGTGGCCGCTCACTGCACATAAGACACCAAGCACAGCCACTGGCAGCTCAATGCAGGAAACTGTTTTCTGCTGGACCAGCTGGGTGACTACATTACCCCTGCCCAGAATGGCAAAGCAGGAGTTCCCGAGCAGCACGCACCCGCACATGGGTGGCACAAGGGACTCAATCTAACGTTCCAGTAAGTAAGCGAGTGCCAGACAATCACCAATCAGTTACTTGGCTGGACTATAATTTTAAAGGAAAAAATATACTGTATCTGGGGCCTCCACCAGATTTTGTGCTCAGGGGCCTTCCACATACTTAATCCTGCCCTGCCTTCAGCCCTCTGCTAAAAAGCTGAAGATGAAGAGCAACTTCAACTTTCAGCAATACACATAGCCAAAGCGCATTCCTCCACATCATCAAAAGAATGGATCCACCAGAAGGACGTCAAAGTTTTGGAATTGCTCTGGCAGAGCAAGCTTGCCAAGATTGGATGTGCCATGCTGATAGCTTCCTACCCCAAAAGACTGAATGCTGCCCTAAATTCAAAGGGTCATTCAACAAAGTATTCATTTACTGTCAGGCATAAGTTCTGAAATGATTCTCTTTGGTCTAAACTTTTTTACATGAAAAAGCCATTTTACTATATTAATGGTAACTAATTAACTAATAGAAGATTTCTATGTCTATACTTGTAAGAAAAAATAATTTTTGTTTACCTGCTCCCCCTAGGAGCCAGGTTAGACCACAGCTCTCTGCTACAGTGTGGCCCAGTTTCACCCTCTAATGGATCAACTGGTAGAGGGTCACAAAAATAAATGTGGAAGAGATTGAAACGGATGTCCAATCCAATAAAAAAAACGACTTACCTTGCTTGGGATCTTGCACTGTTCACCTATCTGTGCTCCTTCTTTACTCTTGTGCCCCATGGGACTATCAGTTGCCCCTCTGGTTCTTCGGGTGGGCGTGTGCTTTGGGTGTGCATGGCTATCCAAACCTGATTGCTCACTAAGTAACTTTGCCCTCATTGTGGGCTTTATATGAAAGCTGGAATGATCTAGGGCACAGGTGCTACCAGACCTATAGACTATGAGGCTGATTCATTACTAGTGGCAGGTATTGGCAGATGAGCACCTGTATAGCAGCGCTTAGAGCGATCTCTAGTATACGTTGTGATCAGCCATTGGGCGATGTAACAGAGCGTCTCAGTTGCTGTAGTAACCTGGCCGGCATTGATGAATGAGATGTATTTTGGGCGTTCTAACACCAGTACAGCGTTGCAGGGAGCGAAAGGTAGCGCCAGCTCATTGCGACTGACTCTCAGCAACTCACACCATATTCAACAAAATAACAGACACACAGAGCGTCGGCGCTCTGTGATTAAAGTCTGTTTTTGAACATATATCCACCAGTAACAAAGCGAAAACACATGGAATGATATTGTTGTAACATTGTAACATTAATACTTTAATGACAATTCTGAATAAAAATATAAAAAATTAAAAAAGTTTTCAAAAATAACTCTTTCTAGGCCAGGAGATGTGACACAATTATTTGAGAGAAAAAAAAATAAAAACAAAATACCCTGTTTAAACAGAAGAAAATGAACGTCCATTGAAATGTATGGGAGAGCGACAGGTAGCGACAGGTAATACCTGGCGCTCTGGAAGCTAGAGCGCCGGCACTATACGCTGAGCTGCCTGTAATGATGAATCGTATACTACATGGCGCTACATGGCTCTGTTACAGTCACTCACCAGAATCGCCTTCATAAATGTGGTATTGCGTATAGCGCCCAGCATTCACCACACGCTGCCTGCCGCTACAAGGCACTACTTGGCGCTATCCCGTGATGAATATCCCCTATATACCCCTATATTTTTACATTCATATTAACCAAAAAAACTGAAGCTGAAAAAAACTGAATGACACAATTAGGGATGAGCGAATCGATCCGGACGAACCCGGATTCGATCCGAATTTCAGGAAAAATTCGATTCGGATCGAATCCGAATTTCCCCGCGATTCGATCACTCGAAGTTTTCCTTTAACATCCATTCATTTACATTACAGGCATTCTAAGATGGCGGACGGGACATGTCTGGACATGCATCCCGCGCCAGTGCAAGCTGGGGCAGTCACATGCAGCCTATCAGCAGCCAGCAAGCCCGGTGACGTCACACAGCGGTATTTAACGGCGGCCATCTTGCTTTTCCTCATTTCTCTATTGCATTCGTGACAGACAGACAGAACGCTGTGTAGCTGAGGCAGTTAGACAGGCTGGAGACAGGGACAGACAGGGACAGGCTGGAGACAGGCAGGAGACAGGCAGGAGACAGACAGGAGACAGACAGAAAGCCAGGGAAAGGTAGGAAAAACGGAGCTGGCTGACAGGGAGATTTTTTTTTTTTCATCCAGCCTTTGTTAGCGTTTTCAGGCTGCTTATAGTAACTAACTGTGCATATATACTGAACTGATCTTAAGTCTGCTGTGAGGCATCCCATTCTGTGACTAAAGCAGCCTCTGTTTAAGACCATATAAGCATTTGCTCTTATCATATTTGAAATTAGGCCTGATAAAGACACTTTTGCTGGCCAAAGCACTACTGGACCCTGCCAGCTCGATTCCTGCCCGGGGCATCCCATTCTGTGACTACAGCAGCCTCTGTTTAAGACCATATAAGCATTTGCTCTTATCATATTTGAAATTAGCCTGATAAAGACACTTTTGCTGGCCAAAGCACTACTGGACCCTGCCAGCTCGATTCCTGCCCGGGGCATCCCATTCTGTGACTAAAGCAGCCTCTGTTTAAGACCATATAAGCATTTGCTCTTATCATATTTGAAATTAGCCTGATAAAGACACTTTTGCTGGCCAAAGCCCTACTGGACCCTGCCAGGTCGATTCCTGCCCAGGGCATCCCATTCTGTGACTAAAGCAGCCTCTGTTTAAGACCATATAAGCATTTGCTCTTATCATATTTGAAATTAGCCTGATAAAGACACTTTTGCTGGCCAAAGCACTACTGGACCCTGCCAGCTCGATTCCTGCCCGGGGCATCCCATTCTGTGACTAAAGCAGCCTCTGTTTAAGACCATATAAGCATTTGCTCTTATCATATTTGAAATTAGCCTGATAAAGACACTTTTGCTGGCCAAAGCACTACTGGACCCTGCCAGCTCGATTCCTGCCCGGGGCATCCCATTCTGTGACTACAGCAGCCTCTGTTTAAGACCATATAAGCATTTGCTCTTATCATATTTGAAATTAGGCCTGATAAAGACACTTTTGCTGGCCAAAGCACTACTGGACCCTGCCAGCTCGATTCCTGCCCGGAGCATCCCATTCTGTGACTACAGCAGCCTCTGTTTAAGACCATATAAGCATTTGCTCTTATCATATTTGAAATTAGCCTGATAAAGACACTTTTGCTGGCCAAAGCACTACTGGACCCTGCCAGCTCGATTCCTGCCCGGGGCATCCCATTCTGTGACTAAAGCAGCCTCTGTTTAAGACCATATAAGCATTTGCTCTTATCATATTTGAAATTAGCCTGATAAAGACACTTTTGCTGGCCAAAGCCCTACTGGACCCTGCCAGGTCGATTCCTGCCCAGGGCATCCCATTCTGTGACTAAAGCAGCCTCTGTTTAAGACCATATAAGCATTTGCTCTTATCATATTTGAAATTAGGCCTGATAAAGACACTTTTGCTGGCCAAAGCCCTACTGGACCCTGCCAGCTCGATTCCTGCCCGGGGCATCCCATTCTGTGACTACAGCAGCCTCTGTTTAAGACCATATAAGCATTTGCTCTTATCATATTTGAAATTAGGCCTGATAAAGACACTTTTGCTGGCCAAAGCACTACTGGACCCTGCCAGCTCGATTCCTGCCCGGGGCATCCCATTCTGTGACTACAGCAGCCTCTGTTTAAGACCATATAAGCATTTGCTCTTATCATATTTGAAATTAGCCTGATAAAGACACTTTTGCTGGCCAAAGCACTACTGGACCCTGCCAGCTCGATTCCTGCCCGGGGCATCCCATTCTGTGACTAAAGCAGCCTCTGTTTAAGACCATATAAGCATTTGCTCTTATCATATTTGAAATTAGCCTGATAAAGACACTTTTGCTGGCCAAAGCCCTACTGGACCCTGCCAGGTCGATTCCTGCCCAGGGCATCCCATTCTGTGACTAAAGCAGCCTCTGTTTAAGACCATATAAGCATTTGCTCTTATCATATTTGAAATTAGGCCTGATAAAGACACTTTTGCTGGCCAAAGCCCTACTGGACCCTGCCAGCTCGATTCCTGCCCGGGGCATCCCATTCTGTGACTACAGCAGCCTCTGTTTAAGACCATATAAGCATTTGCTCTTATCATATTTGAAATTAGGCCTGATAAAGACACTTTTGCTGGCCAAAGCACTACTGGACCCTGCCAGCTCGATTCCTGCCCGGGGCATCCCATTCTGTGACTACAGCAGCCTCTGTTTAAGACCATATAAGCATTTGCTCTTATCATATTTGAAATTAGCCTGATAAAGACACTTTTGCTGGCCAAAGCACTACTGGACCCTGCCAGCTCGATTCCTGCCCGGGGCATCCCATTCTGTGACTAAAGCAGCCTCTGTTTAAGACCATATAAGCATTTGCTCTTATCATATTTGAAATTAGCCTGATAAAGACACTTTTGCTGGCCAAAGCCCTACTGGACCCTGCCAGGTCGATTCCTGCCCAGGGCATCCCATTCTGTGACTAAAGCAGCCTCTGTTTAAGACCATATAAGCATTTGCTCTTATCATATTTGAAATTAGGCCTGATAAAGACACTTTTGCTGGCCAAAGCCCTACTGGACCCTGCCAGCTCGATTCCTGCCCGGGGCATCCCATTCTGTGACTACAGCAGCCTCTGTTTAAGACCATATAAGCATTTGCTCTTATCATATTTGAAATTAGCCTGATAAAGACACTTTTGCTGGCCAAAGCACTACTGGACCCTGCCAGCTCGATTCCTGCCCGGGGCATCCCATTCTGTGACTAAAGCAGCCTCTGTTTAAGACCATATAAGCATTTGCTCTTATCATATTTGAAATTAGCCTGATAAAGACACTTTTGCTGGCCAAAGCCCTACTGGACCCTGCCAGGTCGATTCCTGCCCAGGGCATCCCATTCTGTGACTAAAGCAGCCTCTGTTTAAGACCATATAAGCATTTGCTCTTATCATATTTGAAATTAGGCCTGATAAAGACACTTTTGCTGGCCAAAGCCCTACTGGACCCTGCCAGCTCGATTCCTGCCCGGGGCATCCCATTCTGTGACTACAGCAGCCTCTGTTTAAGACCATATAAGCATTTGCTCTTATCATATTTGAAATTAGCCTGATAAAGACACTTTTGCTGGCCAAAGCACTACTGGACCCTGCCAGCTCGATTCCTGCCCGGGGCATCCCATTCTGTGACTACAGCAGCCTCTGTTTAAGACCATATAAGCATTTGCTCTTATCATATTTGAAATTAGCCTGATAAAGACACTTTTGCTGGCCAAAGCACTACTGGACCCTGCCAGCTCGATTCCTGCCCGGGGCATCCCATTCTGTGACTAAAGCAGCCTCTGTTTAAGACCATATAAGCATTTGCTCTTATCATATTTGAAATTAGCCTGATAAAGACACTTTTGCTGGCCAAAGCACTACTGGACCCTGCCAGCTCGATTCCTGCCCGGGGCATCCCATTCTGTGACTACAGCAGCCTCTGTTTAAGACCATATAAGCATTTGCTCTTATCATATTTGAAATTAGGCCTGATAAAGACACTTTTGCTGGCCAAAGCACTACTGGACCCTGCCAGCTCGATTCCTGCCCGGGGCATCCCATTCTGTGACTACAGCAGCCTCTGTTTAAGACCATATAAGCATTTGCTCTTATCATATTTGAAATTAGCCTGATAAAGACACTTTTGCTGGCCAAAGCACTACTGGACCCTGCCAGCTCGATTCCTGCCCGGGGCATCCCATTCTGTGACTAAAGCAGCCTCTGTTTAAGACCATATAAGCATTTGCTCTTATCATATTTGAAATTAGCCTGATAAAGACACTTTTGCTGGCCAAAGCACTACTGGACCCTGCCAGCTCGATTCCTGCCCGGGGCATCCCATTCTGTGACTACAGCAGCCTCTGTTTAAGACCATATAAGCATTTGCTCTTATCATATTTGAAATTAGGCCTGATAAAGACACTTTTGCTGGCCAAAGCACTACTGGACCCTGCCAGCTCGATTCCTGCCCGGGGCATCCCATTCTGTGACTAAAGCAGCCTCTGTTTAAGACCATATAAGCATTTGCTCTTATCATATTTGAAATTAGCCTGATAAAGACACTTTTGCTGGCCAAAGCACTACTGGACCCTGCCAGCTCGATTCCTGCCCGGGGCATCCCATTCTGTGACTACAGCAGCCTCTGTTTAAGACCATATAAGCATTTGCTCTTATCATATTTGAAATTAGGCCTGATAAAGACACTTTTGCTGGCCAAAGCACTACTGGACCCTGCCAGCTCGATTCCTGCCCGGGGCATCCCATTCTGTGACTACAGCAGCCTCTGTTTAAGACCATATAAGCATTTGCTCTTATCATATTTGAAATTAGCCTGATAAAGACACTTTTGCTGGCCAAAGCACTACTGGACCCTGCCAGCTCGATTCCTGCCCGGGGCATCCCATTCTGTGACTAAAGCAGCCTCTGTTTAAGACCATATAAGCATTTGCTCTTATCATATTTGAAATTAGCCTGATAAAGACACTTTTGCTGGCCAAAGCACTACTGGACCCTGCCAGCTCGATTCCTGCCCGGGGCATCCCATTCTGTGACTACAGCAGCCTCTGTTTAAGACCATATAAGCATTTGCTCTTATCATATTTGAAATTAGGCCTGATAAAGACACTTTTGCTGGCCAAAGCACTACTGGACCCTGCCAGCTCGATTCCTGCCCGGGGCATCCCATTCTGTGACTAAAGCAGCCTCTGTTTAAGACCATATAAGCATTTGCTCTTATCATATTTGAAATTAGCCTGATAAAGACACTTTTGCTGGCCAAAGCACTACTGGACCCTGCCAGCTCGATTCCTGCCCGGGGCATCCCATTCTGTGACTACAGCAGCCTCTGTTTAAGACCATATAAGCATTTGCTCTTATCATATTTGAAATTAGGCCTGATAAAGACACTTTTGCTGGCCAAAGCACTACTGGACCCTGCCAGCTCGATTCCTGCCCGGGGCATCCCATTCTGTGACTACAGCAGCCTCTGTTTAAGACCATATAAGCATTTGCTCTTATCATATTTGAAATTAGCCTGATAAAGACACTTTTGCTGGCCAAAGCACTACTGGACCCTGCCAGCTCGATTCCTGCCCGGGGCATCCCATTCTGTGACTAAAGCAGCCTCTGTTTAAGACCATATAAGCATTTGCTCTTATCATATTTGAAATTAGCCTGATAAAGACACTTTTGCTGGCCAAAGCCCTACTGGACCCTGCCAGGTCGATTCCTGCCCAGGGCATCCCATTCTGTGACTAAAGCAGCCTCTGTTTAAGACCATATAAGCATTTGCTCTTATCATATTTGAAATTAGGCCTGATAAAGACACTTTTGCTGGCCAAAGCCCTACTGGACCCTGCCAGCTCGATTCCTGCCCGGGGCATCCCATTCTGTGACTACAGCAGCCTCTGTTTAAGACCATATAAGCATTTGCTCTTATCATATTTGAAATTAGCCTGATAAAGACACTTTTGCTGGCCAAAGCACTACTGGACCCTGCCAGCTCGATTCCTGCCCGGGGCATCCCATTCTGTGACTAAAGCAGCCTCTGTTTAAGACCATATAAGCATTTGCTCTTATCATATTTGAAATTAGCCTGATAAAGACACTTTTGCTGGCCAAAGCCCTACTGGACCCTGCCAGGTCGATTCCTGCCCAGGGCATCCCATTCTGTGACTAAAGCAGCCTCTGTTTAAGACCATATAAGCATTTGCTCTTATCATATTTGAAATTAGGCCTGATAAAGACACTTTTGCTGGCCAAAGCCCTACTGGACCCTGCCAGCTCGATTCCTGCCCGGGGCATCCCATTCTGTGACTAAAGCAGCCTCTGTTTAAGACCATATAAGCATTTGCTCTTATTATATTTATATTATAAGACACTTTTGCTGGGCATAGGCTTACTGCTGCCTGCCAGGTGCACTTCTGTTGAGGCATCCCATTCTGTAACATAGCATACCCCTCTTTATTTACACTAAGCAGCTCTCTTATTTACACTAAGCAGGCCTGTTGGAGGCTGAGTGTTACTGCTCACTTTTGGTGTGCATTATATTCTGTTTTATATAGACCCACTGCTGCCTGGGGGTTCTTAAAATATCACCTACTACCACGCCAGTTAGACTATGTCGGGCAGACAAGTGCCTGGAAGTGAAAAGAGGAGTGGCAGAGGCCAAGATTCCGCAGGCAGAGCTCGCATCAGACTGGGGGCCAGTAGCAGCAGGAGTCACGCTGAGAGACCTAATCTGCCAGTATCTGCTAGCGGTCGGGTCTCCACCAGTAACGCATCTGCCGTGGTAGATTGGCTGACGCGCTCATCAACAACATCATCACAACTTACATCTGAGACCCCCAGTCTAGGGTCGGTAGGTTCCTCTGACACAACCCTGAGTTGGCATGCCCCGAGAGCAGTCCCTGTCCTCCCATTGCCTCTGTCCTACGCCGTTCCCTCCCCCAGCGACGTATCCTATGCTTTGGGTTCAGCTCCACTCTTTAGTGAGGAGGACGATCAGATACAGGAGGACAGTCAGCAGCTACTGCCCAGCCAAGAAATGGAGGTGGCTTCTTTAGCTAGGCAGACAAATAGTGATGTGGACAGTGTCGTGGGTGCTGCGAGCGTTCCAGCTCCTGCGCCAGACACTGTTGACGAATCCACGAACATCAGTGACGTACAGCCACAACCCGGTGATGATGATGATGATGACGATGAAGCCGATCGCACTTGGGAGCCGGGTGATGAAGGGGCTTCATCGTCATCATCAGGAGAAGAGGGGCGCAGGTTGCCCCGGAGTCAGCAGCTGAGGCAGCAAGGTGGTAGCAGTCAGCATGGGGGCACAATTCCAAAGGCTGGAGCCGGCCGGGGCCGGGGCCGGGGTAGAGCACCTGCTGTGCGGCAGTCTACCTTATCGGGAGGTAGTGGAGCAGGGGTTCCTGGAGTTGGCAACAGCAGCAGTGAATCAGTGAGGCCAGGGGGTGGGAAAAGTAGCTACTCGGCAGTGTGGCAGTTTTTCCTGAGGCATCCGCAGGAGGGTAACATGGCCACATGCAAGATATGTAGGCAAAAGGTGAAGCGTGGCCAGGGTCCAAATGTTGGCACCACGGCCCTGCGTCAACATATGATGCGTCACCATAAAACGACCTGGGAGAACCGAGGCTCCCAAGGGGTGGTCCAGTCTGCTTCCTCACCAAGTGAGCTCCCAATTTCTGCCAGCCAAGGCTCCAGCACCTCAGCCGAAGGCAGCTGTGCGTCACACCCATCCTCTGTCGCTCCTGCTCCTCCTCCTCCTCCTCCAAGTCATGCATCCCGCCAGCAATCCATCAGCGAAGCCATGTCCAAGAGACAGCAGTATGCGCCCACTCATCCTACGGCGCAGAAGCTGAATGTGCTCCTGTCCAAGTTGCTGGTGCTGCAGTCGCTCCCTTTTCAGGTGGTGGAATCTGCACCTTTCAGAGAACTGATGGCTTGTGCCGAGCCGAGGTGGAGAGTCCCAAGCCGTCATTTCTTTGCCAAGAAGGCAGTACCAGCGCTGCACACTTTTGTTGAACAGAAGGTGGGCCAGTCCTTGAGCCTGTCGGTGTGTAGCAAAATACATGGCAGCGCCGACATCTGGAGCTGTAACTACGGTCAGGGGCAGTACATGTCGTTTACGGCCCACTGGGTGAATGTGGTCCCTTTGCAGCAGCAACTTGGACAGGTCACGCCGCTTCGGCCTCCGCGCTCTCTGCCCATTGGGCCTGTGACACCGTGCGACTCGGCCTCCTCATCCTCCGCCATCTCCTCACCCTCCACTGTAGGCTCAAGTCTCAGTGCCCCTCCAGTCTACCATGTGTGCAGGGCACGGAGGTGTCACGCAGTGCTTCACATGGTTTGTCTTGGCGAACGGAGTCACACAGGGGAGGAACTGCTTAAATGTATTCATCAGGAAATCCAAACATGGCTTACTCCGAGAAAACTTAAAATGGTAATCATGGTTACCGACAATGGGAAGAACATTTTGTCTGCGCTGCGCCAAGGAAGCCTGACCCATGCCCCCTGCATGGCTCACGTCTTCAATCTGGTTGTCAAGCGGTTTCTGAAGTGTTCCCCCCATCTGCAGGACATCCTAACAACTTCACGGAAACTTTGCATGCACTTCAGCCACTCCTACACCGCCAAACACACCCTTCTTGAGCTACAGCGTCAGAATGGTATCCCCCAACATAGTCTGATTTGCGATGTTTCCACCCGTTGGAATTCCACCCTTCACATGTTGGACCGATTATATGAACAGAGAAAAGCCATCACGGATTTCCTGATGATCCAAGCAGATAGGGGGACTCCCCTGTGTAACTTCAATGTCAACCAGTGGCAGCTCATACGTGACACCTGCCGTTTGCTCAGGCCCTTTGAGGAAGCCACTTTATTTGTCAGTCGGCAGGATTACGGGATGAACGACGTGATTCCACTGCTTCATGTACTACAGCACATGTTGGAAACCATGGCTGGTCAGGGCACTGGAGACATGGCGTTTACATCTTACGGCCACATGAACCCCCTTGGAGCTGAACTGGAGGAGGAGGAGGAGGAAGAGGAGGAGGAGGAGTTGCCCAGCGAAACACAGTTTAGGCTTGGCGAAATGGCTGGTTTATCTAGTCAGCGGACAGGAGAGGAGGAGCAGGAGCAGCCAGAGGAGCTAGAGGTTTTTGAGGAAGGAGAGACAGAGGACCCGGGCACACCGTGGCAGTATGCAGTGGAGATGGAGACAGGTAGTCCATCCGAGTCACTTGCGCAAATGGCACGAAGCATGCTCACGTGCTTGCGTAGTGACCCCAGAATTGTTTCCATCTGTCGGCGGGATGACTTCTGGCTGTCCACCTTATTGGACCCTCGCTTCCGGCACAAAATGGGGGCATTTTTTAAACCCACCGAGAGGGAGGACAAACTCAACTACTACAAAGACATTCTACGTAGGCAGTTGGCCGATGCCTATCTGCGCCATGGTCCATACTCTCGCAGGTCTGACTCGAGGGGACCTCTGCGCTCACCTTCCACTGCCATGGCCGCTGGGGGGGTTGGCAGCAGCAGCAGCAGAAGCTCCATCAGCAGCAGCAGCCTCAGTCTTCAGTCGCTAATGAGTAGCTTTCTACACCCGCATAGTGAGGCTACTCATGAGCAGCAGGAAGACCTGGAGCAGGACCTGAACCAGCAGGTCATGTCATACTTTGACATGACCATGCCAACACACCTTGAGGATCCGCTGGACTTCTGGGCAGCCAAACTTGATTTGTGGCCGCAACTAGCAGAGTTTGCCCTGGAAAAGCTGTCCTGCCCGGCAAGTAGCGTGCCATCTGAGCGGGTGTTTAGTGCGGCGGGGGCCATAGTTACGGCGAGGAGAACTCGTCTGTCAACTAAAAATGTGGAGAGACTCACCTTTGTCAAAATGAATCAGGGATGGATCAGCCAGGATTTCCACCCACCAATGCCTGATGCATGCGACTAGATTCAGCATGGTGCCACGTTTTACACTTTCCAAATGGTGCAAAACATATTTATGTCTTTAGGCCATTTTTTGGGCTCCTGCTGCTGCTACTGTCAACTCCTGCCAACTCCAGGGTGTGATTCATCCAATTTTTGGGCTCCTGAGGCCAACTCCAGTGTATATTTGGGCTCCTGCTGCTGCTGCTGCCAACTTCTGCCAACTCCAGGGTGTGATTCATCCAATTTTTGGGCTCCTGAGGCCAACTCCAGTGTATATTTGGGCTCCTGCTGCTGCTACTGTCAACTCCTGCCAACTCCAGGGTGTGATTCATCCAATTTTTGGGCTCCTGAGGCCAACTCCAGTGTATATTTGGGCTCCTGCTGCTGCTACTGTCAACTCCTGCCAACTCCAGGGTGTGATTCATCCAATTTTTGGGCTCCTGAGGCCAACTCCAGTGTATATTTGGGCTCCTGCTGCTGCTACTGTCAACTCCTGCCAACTCCAGGGTGTGATTCATCCAATTTTTGGGCTCCTGAAGCCAACTCCAGTGTATATTTGGGCTCCTGCTGCTGCTGCTGCTGCCAACTTCTGCCAACTCCAGGGTGTGATTCATCCAATTTTTGGGCTCCTGAAGCCAACTCCAGTGTATATTTGGGCTCCTGCTGCTGCTGCTGCCAACTTCTGCCAACTCCAGGGTGTGATTCATCCAATTTTTGGGCTCCTGAGGCCAACTCCAGTGTATATTTGGGCTCCTGCTGCTGCTACTGTCAACTCCTGCCAACTCCAGGGTGTGATTCATCCAATTTTTGGGCTCCTGAGGCCAACTCCAGTGTATATTTGGGCTCCTGCTGCTGCTACTGTCAACTCCTGCCAACTCCAGGGTGTGATTCATCCAATTTTTGGGCTCCTGAGGCCAACTCCAGTGTATATTTGGGCTCCTGCTGCTGCTACTGTCAACTCCTGCCAACTCCAGGGTGTGATTCATCCAATTTTTGGGCTCCTGAGGCCAACTCCAGTGTATATTTGGGCTCCTGCTGCTGCTACTGTCAACTCCTGCCAACTCCAGGGTGTGATTCATCCAATTTTTGGGCTCCTGAAGCCAACTCCAGTGTATATTTGGGCTCCTGCTGCTGCTGCTGCCAACTTCTGCCAACTCCAGGGTGTGATTCATCCAATTTTTGGGCTCCTGAAGCCAACTCCTGTGTATATTTGGGCTCCTGCTGCTGCTGCTGCCAACTTCTGCCAACTCCAGGGTGTGATTCATCCAATTTTTGGGCTCCTGAAGCCAACTCCAGTGTATATTTGGGCTCCTGCTGCTGCTGCTGCCAACTTCTGCCAACTCCAGGGTGTGATTCATCCAATTTTTGGGCTCCTGAGGCCAACTCCAGTGTATATTTGGGCTCCTGCTGCTGCTACTGTCAACTCCTGCCAACTCCAGGGTGTGATTCATCCAATTTTTGGGCTCCTGAGGCCAACTCCAGTGTATATTTGGGCTCCTGCTGCTGCTACTGTCAACTCCTGCCAACTCCAGGGTGTGATTCATCCAATTTTTGGGCTCCTGAAGCCAACTCCAGTGTATATTTGGGCTCCTGCTGCTGCTGCTGCCAACTTCTGCCAACTCCAGGGTGTGATTCATCCAATTTTTGGGCTCCTGAAGCCAACTCCAGTGTATATTTGGGCTCCTGCTGCTGCTGCTGTCAACTCCTGCCAACTCCAGGGTGTGATTCATCCAATTTTTGGGCTCCTGAAGCCAACTCCAGTGTATATTTGGGCTCCTGCTGCTGCTGCTGTCAACTCCTGCCAACTCCAGGGTGTGATTCATCCAATTTTTGGGCTCCTGAAGCCAACTCCAGTGTATATTTGGGCTCCTGCTGCTGCTACTGTCAACTCCTGCCAACTCCAGGGTGTGATTCATCCAATTTTTGGGCTCCTGAGGCCAACTCCAGTGTATATTTGGGCTCCTGCTGCTGCTGCTGCCAACTTCTGCCAACTCCAGGGTGTGATTCATCCAATTTTTGGGCTCCTGAGGCCAACTCCAGTGTATATTTGGGCTCCTGCTGCTGCTGCTGCCAACTTCTGCCAACTCCAGGGTGTGATTCATCCAATTTTTGGGCTCCTGAAGCCAACTCCAGTGTATATTTGGGCTCCTGCTGCTGCTACTGTCAACTCCTGCCAACTCCAGGGTGTGATTCATCCAATTTTTGGGCTCCTGAAGCCAACTCCAGTGTATATTTGGGCTCCTGCTGCTGCTGCTGCCAACTTCTGCCAACTCCAGGGTGTGATTCATCCAATTTTTGGGCTCCTGAAGCCAACTCCAGTGTATATTTGGGCTCCTGCTGCTGCTACTGTCAACTCCTGCCAACTCCAGGGTGTGATTCATCCAATTTTTGGGCTCCTGAGGCCAACTCCAGTGTATATTTGGGCTCCTGCTGCTGCTACTGTCAACTCCTGCCAACTCCAGGGTGTGATTCATCCAATTTTTGGGCTCCTGAGGCCAACTCCAGTGTATATTTGGGCTCCTGCTGCTGCTGCTGCCAACTTCTGCCAACTCCAGGGTGTGATTCATCCAATTTTTGGGCTCCTGAAGCCAACTCCAGTGTATATTTGGGCTCCTGCTGCTGCTACTGTCAACTCCTGCCAACTCCAGGGTGTGATTCATCCAATTTTTGGGCTCCTGAGGCCAACTCCAGTGTATATTTGGGCTCCTGCTGCTGCTACTGTCAACTCCTGCCAACTCCAGGGTGTGATTCATCCAATTTTTGGGCTCCTGAGGCCAACTCCAGTGTATATTTGGGCTCCTGCTGCTGCTGCTGCCAACTTCTGCCAACTCCAGGGTGTGATTCATCCAATTTTTGGGCTCCTGAAGCCAACTCCAGTGTATATTTGGGCTCCTGCTGCTGCTACTGTCAACTCCTGCCAACTCCAGGGTGTGATTCATCCAATTTTTGGGCTCCTGAAGCCAACTCCAGTGTATATTTGGGCTCCTGCTGCTGCTACTGTCAACTCCTGCCAACTCCAGGGTGTGATTCATCCAATTTTTGGGCTCCTGAAGCCAACTCCAGTGTATATTTGGGCTCCTGCTGCTGCTACTGTCAACTCCTGCCAACTCCAGGGTGTGATTCATCCAATTTTTGGGCTCCTGAAGCCAACTCCAGTGTATATTTGGGCTCCTGCTGCTGCTGCTGCCAACTTCTGCCAACTCCAGGGTGTGATTCATCCAATTTTTGGGCTCCTGAGGCCAACTCCAGTGTATATTTGGGCTCCTGCTGCTGCTACTGTCAACTCCTGCCAACTCCAGGGTGTGATTCATCCAATTTTTGGGCTCCTGAAGCCAACTCCAGTGTATATTTGGGCTCCTGCTGCTGCTGCTGTCAACTCCTGCCAACTCCAGGGTGTGATTCATCCAATTTTTGGGCTCCTGAAGCCAACTCCAGTGTATATTTGGGCTCCTGCTGCTGCTGCTTCCAACTCCTGCCAACTCCAGGGTGTGATTCATCCAATTTTTGGGCTCCTGAAGCCAACTCCAGTGTATATTTGGGCTCCTGCTGCTGCTGCTGCCAACTCCTGCCAACTCCAGGGTGTGATTCATCCAATTTTTGGGCTCCTGAGGCCAACTCCAGTGTATATTTGGGCTCCTTCTGCCCCTCATAGTGATGCCACTTCAACTCTCTGCAATTGTGCCGCTCTGCGATTCTATTAGCGATGCCTCTGATCTGCATGTGATATTTCTTCAAAGTATTATTTAACTAACCCAGCACGCATCCTGTGCGTGTTACAGCAAGGCTGAATGGTTTACAACCCTATTGAGGCTGTAGGAGGCTCAGAAATAGCCGTTTTTAATAGCGATTCGTCGCGAATTTATTCGGGTCGAAACGATTTTTGTCGGAAAATTCGGCGAATCAGTCGAATCGAATTTTTCAAAAGTTCGCTCATCTCTAGACACAATCAAGTTGAATGAAAATAAAAGAATGTGTAGATGTGGGAACCTTTATACATTCAGGTCACAAGTCTTCACATGTCCAGCCTTAGAAATGAAGGAGTGCTGAAACGGAAGAACCAATTGGTCTGTGAGATAGTACTTTCATGTAGTCTGATTGGTGGGGAGTTTATCTATCAGATTGTTGAAGCTTAGATATCGCTAACAAGCAGAGCAGCAATCCAGACTTTCATCTATCTGTGCAGTAATCAGTGTAATGTGGTAATAAAAGTCATTTGGTATATAGACAGTAACTGTAATTATTTATGTACAGTTGCTGATCCAGAGCTCACATCACCCTGTGCGGCATACGCCGCCAGCCTACCTAGATTGTGACAGCGTCTCTGGCTGTATCTCTAGGGATCGGATAATTAGCTGGAAGAATCAGAGTTTACCAGAGAAATCACAACAAGCCATTAGGAAAAATCCTCTTAATTTTTCTTTTTAGTGCTTATCAACACAAACATGTAAAATATTCTACAAGGATAAAGCACTGCGCAACACCACAGTATATATCTCCACTATACCCCCTCTCATCCACTCTGTGCCGGGTATGCATTAAATATTCGGTGTCTGCACCACTACAAAAAGCAGGCTCAACCTTACCTTAACAAAAACTATAAACCGGTCAAGAAGCTTAAAGTGTACCTATAATCAGAAAGGAAGTTTATATGGTCACCTTCCATCCCAGGCCCAGTTCCCCAAATCAGCCTGTGTTTCTTTTTTTACCTCAGCCTTTGCCCAATATCCATAAAAATACCAGGAAACAACAAGAAGTGGTATTATGGTGAATGGCAGCCATATGCTAATTAATTCCAAACTGTCACATAATGGCAGTTAGGTTCATGTGCTCCCCATTGCTGAGCTGTGTGTACTCTAACTGATTGCATCATCACTGGGGGTGGGGCTGCTCAGCCAAGAAGCAATATGGCTGACTGCATCCAGTACATGTTGATATGAATACTGGGCAAAGCCTGAGGTAAAAAAAAGTAACACAGGCTGTTTTGGGCCACAGGGCTGGGGATAGAAGATGACTACATATACTTCCTTCTGAGTATAGGTGCACTTTAAACAAGGAGCACAGCAGTTATAATTAAAAAATGTATTGCAAATATTGGGAGCTATGCTTTTTTCAAAGCTTTTTTGGGATGCACAAAGGAAAAGAAAATTATGGCCTCCATTTCCTCAAGCTTACCAGCCTGATGCGCCAAGCATTTGGGCTGGCAACTCGGGGCTCAAGGGCCAAATTGCTAGCTCCTGGCCCTAGTAAACCCTTATGCCCTTCGGCTGAGCACCAGGCCGAGGGATAACAGGCTCTTCCGCACCTAATTTTGGACCCCTTACCAGTTCAAAAGTAGTGACAAAAATAAAAAAACACCACAAAACTTTATTAATCTCAGTTTTACTATACTTACCTCATCTAGCCCTCTGACCCTCGACAGGTATCTTGAAATGATATCAATGCAGCATCTATCTCAGATGCCCCGTCTGGATATGGAGTGCACGGGGAAAAGGCTCCTTCTCCCTTGAAGGGTAATGATAAAAGCTGGGGGTGGGACTCTTTCATACCACAAAAGTGTAGCCTTGATGGCATCTCCCCCATGTGACTCTTGGGAAGGGAGGGACAGGGAGGGGGATACCCCAGAAAATCCCCCTTTATATCCCTCCTCTCCAGTGATGTAGTTAGTCACATGGGGGAATCCCATGCTCTGCCTATAAACTAAAAGTCTCCCTGCCCCAGGTTCCGACATTACTCCTGGATGGAAGCCAAGATGGAAGCAGGGAGGCCTGTGTCCCTTTGTTTAGGAGATGCCATTGGGGCATTTGCTTTTAGATGCCACTCCTGGCATTGAGGAACACTAGTGCTGGACTGAGAGAAGCTCTCGACCTGGCGAGGGACAGCAAGAGGAAGATGCAGAATGGCGAATACAGTTTAATTGATATTAATAAAAATGTTTTTTGTTTTTTTTTACTACTGTTGATGAACCAGTAATGGGTCCAGGGGGCCCCTATACCAGTTCACGGGGTGGGGGGCCAGCATGCTACCGGCCAGGGGTGGCTAATGGCATTCCAGTACCACCACCCATTTATCCGCCCCCTCCCTGGGGCATGGGGGTGCTGAGGAGTCTTGATGGCCACTGGTATGGGCTCAGTGTTCTTCCAGGGGGTGCCTTCAATTGAAGTGCATGGGGGGCTGGTTAAATGGTAGGGCCAGGGGCTTGTTACAAGATATGACCAGGGGGCTGCCAACTCTGCGCAGATGTCCAAAGCCCCGACTAGGCTCCCGGTATCTCACTCCCCACCTCAGGGAGGAGCTATTTATCCCTTCAAGTCAGCTGACGTCAGCTCACTCTGCCGACATAAAAGGCCTTACTGCAGAGATGTAAGAAGCAGCAGGGATAGTGTGAGACATTGGCGATGGATGGGGTGGTATGGGTGAAAAATAAAAATAACAAAATACTTTTCACTTTTGTGTCTGTGTTCTTTTACATTTAACACTTTGTGAACTGGTAAGGGATCCTTGAGACCTCTATATCAGGGCAGGAAGTCAACTGCCAGCAAGTGGGCGACTTGTCATAAACCCCTGCCCCTATACCTGCAACCAGATGGTAGCAGAAGTGCCCGCGGCCCATGAGGGCTGGTAGCATTTAGGACTGGGGGCTGGCTGTTCGGCGTCCATGCCCTGGTCTACCAGCCCCCATAGCTGATGCCCGGGGGGACCCCGAGCCCTGCTTGTGATGATCGCTCCAGCTTTTGACATCTTGCTCCCCAGTAGAGGCCTTTTATAACTGCTGAGCTGGCTGACCTGAGCTCACTCGCTGGTATAAATATCCTCTCCCTGCGGAGGGGAGAGGGACAGTGGGAGCCCAGTGTGGGCCAGAGGATGTGGGTCCTCTGACTCACTGAGAATTCTGTGCCTGGCTGGAGAATGAGGACGTTGCTTTTTTTCCTTCTCACTTCAAACTAAAAGTGAGAGAACAATTATGCCTGGTGCCTCCTCCTGCATATTGCCATTGATCACCCAGGAGCTGGGTACAATGTGCAATCTTTGCTCCAGCGCAAGGTTAGAGCTGCAGGCTGAGCTATTTATATTGCTCACTCTCAAGGACACAGCCGCGCAGGAATCGACTCCATCACATGCAGGACATGTCAGCAGTGCCTCTGTATGCAAAACATGTCTGTAGCCGTAGCAGAGAAACCCAGGGAGCATGAATCTGCTGTATCCCAGATAAATGCTTCTGCTTAGGCCACACATCCCTGACCCCAGGTTGGTTAAGGGGGTCATGTGGCCAGTATGGCTGTTGTGCAGATATTTTGGGGTTGGCAGAGCAGTGCATCAATCAGTCTGCACTTCTATTTCAGATCAGTGGCTTAGTATGGGTTAAAGTAGAGGATGCAGTAATGTGACGGGTCCTCATCCCCCTTCCCATACTGTATCTTATTGGAGTAACTAGAGCTCCTTGATTCCCTTTTTATTGGAAGTAGTTGATATACAGATTCTCTGTAACCATAACAATATGACAAGCCTGTATGCTCTTTGGTACATTTGCCTTGATTGCCTTGGGCAACCCTGAAAGAACCCCCTGCCCACACCAATAGGCAGCGGGCTCTTCCGCACCTCCGGTGCAGCAAATGGAGGTGCGAGTAATGTGTCATTATCGGCTCCTGACCATGGTGAACTGGTATAGGGGTCTTGTGGACCCCTTACCAGTTCACCTCAAGTGAAAAAGAAATAAGACACCACACCAAAATATTTTTAATGTTCTTAATTTAACTTATCCTCACCCATCCCTGTCCTCCATCTCTTGTCACCCACAGGGCGCCATCTTCCTTGGGTCTTCTTTGTCCCACATTGTCTCCTCTTCCTCCAGGGTGTAGATGTGGTGGAACTGGCCGTCGGAAGTTAACAGCCGTGCCACCATTTGGATTAAGGGGGAACATAGGTCCCCCTACTTTCATCCTTGCTACCCAGCTAGAGACTGAAGTAAGGGCTGGGGGAGATGGCTTTTATACTTGGAGGCATGACCTCTTAGGGAGGATTTTCCCTTGCCACCCCTCTAGGACCTTCCCCTTTTCTGACATCATAAGTGACATTGGGGAGATTCTAGAGAGGCCACGCCTCCTTATATAAAAGCCGCTCCCCAGTGGCTCATCATGGAGTGTCCGGCCAGGATCCGGGATGAAAAGGAGGGGAGCCTGTGTTCCACTCCTTTCTAAATACTGCCGGTATGTGGTTAGATGCCCCGGAGGCATACATTTAAAGGAGCCTGCGTGGAAGTGTAGAGGGGGAATGTTCAAAAATGTCAAAAATACAATTAAAAAATAAAAAGTCAGGCTATTCTTCATTAGATAAAAATTGTATCTAACCAAAAATGGCAAAACAATTGCCAACAAACATATAAAATCAAACCCGCAGGCAGTTTCAATGTCCGAATTTATTCGCAACAAATTGCTATTAAAACGGCTATTTTCTCCATAGGGTTGCAAAACGTTTTGCTTGGCTGTAACATGCATAGGATGCATGCTGGGTTAGTGAAATAATATTGTAAAGAAGTATGACATGCAGATCAGAGGCATCACTGTTAAATTAGTTGTCGCAGAGCAGCACAATTACAGAGCCTTGAGGTGGCATCAGCATGATGAGCCCATATATTGCCTGAAAGACACACTCTGGACTTGGTAGCAGCATAGGGAGCCCATATATTGCCTGAAAGACACACCCAGGAGTTGACAGCAGCATTAGGAGCCCATATATTGCCTGAAAGACACACCCAGGAGTTGACAGCAGCATTAGGAGCCCATATATTGCCTGAAAGACACACCCAGGAGTTGACAGCAACATTAGGAGCCCATATATTGCCTGAAAGACACACCCAGGAGTTGGCAGCAGCATAGAGAGCCCATATATTGCCTGAAAAACACATTGGAGTTTGTAGCAGCATAGGGAGCCCATATATTGCCTAAAAGACCCAGGAGTTGGCAGCAGCATTATGAGCCCATATATTGCCTGAAAGAGACACTGGAGTTGGCAGCAACATTGGAAGCCCATATATTGCCTGAAAAACACATCCTGGAGTTGGCAGCAGCATAGGGAGCCCATATATTGCCTGAAAGACACACCCAGGAGTTGGCAGCAGCATTAGGAGCCCATATATTGCCTGAAAGACACATCCAGGAGTTGACAGCAGCATTAGGAGCCCATATATTGCCTGAAAACACACCCAGGAGTTGACAGCAGCATTAGGAGCCCATATATTGCCTGAAAGACACACCCAGGAGTTGGCAGCAGCATAGAGAGCCCCATATATTGCCTGAAAAACACATTGGAGTTTGTAGCAGCATAGGGAGCCCATATATTGCCTGAAAGACACACCCAGGAGTTGGCAGCAGCATTAGGAGCCCATATATTGCCTGAAAGACACACCCAGAAGTTGGCAGCTGCATAGGGAGCCCATATATTGCCTGAAAAACCCATTGGAGTTGGCAGCAGCATGGGGAGCCCATATATTGCCTGAAAAACACACCCTGGATTTGGCAGCAGCATAGGGAGCTCATATATTGCCTGAAAGATACACCCATGAGTTGGCAGCAGCATTAGGAGCTCATATATTGCCTGAAAAACACATTGGAGTTGGCAGCAGCATTAGGAGCCAATATATTGCCTGAAAGACACACCCAGGAGTTGGCAGCAGCATTATGAGCCCATATATTGCCTGAAAGAGACACTGGAGTTGACAGCAGCATTAGAAGCCCATATATTGCCTGAAAAACACATCCTGGAGTTGGCAGCAGCATAGGGAGCCCATATATTGCCTGAAAAACACACCCTAGAGTTGGCAGCAGCATAGGGAGCCCATATATTGCCTGAAAGACACACCCAGGAGTTGGCAGCAGCAATAGGCGCCCATATATTGCCTGAAAAACACACCCTGGAGTTGGCAGAAACATAGGTAGCACATATATTGCCTGAAAGACACGCCCATGAGTTGGCAGCAGCATTAGGAGCGCATATATTGCCTAAAAAACACATTGGAGTTGGCAGCAGCATTAGGAGCCCATATATTGCCTGAAAGACACCCAGGAGTTGTCAGCAGCATTATGAGCCCATATATTGCCTGAAAGAGACACTGGAGTTGACAGCAGCATTAGAAGCCCATATATTGCCTGAAAAACACATCCTGGAGTTGGCAGCAGCATAGGGAGCCCATATATTGCCTGAAAGACACACCCAGGAGATGGCAGCAGAAATAGGCGCCCATATATTGCCTGAAAAACACACCCTGGAGTTGGCAGAAACATAGGGAGCACATATATTGCCTGAAAGACACACCCTGGAGTTGGCAGCAGCATGAAGAGAACATATACAGATTTGGGGCACATATATCTAATTCTAAGAATATTAATAAAAATTAAGATTAACGTAAAGCATTTCCTCAATAATTACTTGTGGTCTGATGCGGAGGAATGTCTGTAACTGGAGAGCAATCTGTTTTGCACTATCCATATTTCTTTAGTGTTTGTCTGGCACCATGATCAATCTACTCTGATGCATCAGGCATTGGTGGGTGGAAATCTTGGCTGATCCATGCCCGATTCATTTCCACGCAGGCAAGTCTCTCAAAAAAACATTTTTCAAGCGTACTGGAGCACATTGAATTGCCCTCATCAGAGCATCACATACGCACATCTAAGAGTTTCATCACTTTGTTCCTGTTAAAGGCTTTATGGCCTAGTTACTACTTAGCGAAAAGCCATAGATAGTGACACACCTGCTGCTGTTATCGACAAATCCTGTTTTAAGTGTAGTGTAGCGTTTTGTCCTCCCCTCATATACGAAGTATGTCAGGCAGAGAAGTGCCAGGATGGGCACAGAGAGGTTGCAGAGGCCTAAATTCATCAAGCAGATGTTGCAGCAGACTAGGGGTGAGTGGCAGCAGGAGCCTCAGTGAGAGGCCTGATCTCCCGGTATCAGCTAGCGGTCGTGTCTTGACCAGCAACCCATCTGCCGTCATCCATTGGTTAACACGATCATCCACTTCATCACAAGTGACATCTGACACCCCCAGTCAACTGTCGGTTATATCTTATGCTTTGGGTTCAGCTCCACTATTCAGTGAGGACGATCTGATAATCCGAAAAATCAGCAGCTACTGCCCGGCCAAGGAGTGCAGGAGACACTCGCGGCTTCTTCCACTAGGCGGGCAAGTAGTGATGAGGAGAGTGGCGTGGGAGGTGGTGTTGCAAGCATTTTGGCTTCTTAAGCAGACACTGTTGAAGAACCTGAGGAGGACATCAGTGAGATTTGAGGGCACATTTAAAGGCTTGGAGAGTGACAGATTAGTAACATATTAGTAACATAGTAACATATTAGTAACATAGTAACATATTAGTAACATATTAGTAACATAGTAACATATTAGTAACATAGTAACATATTAGTAACATAGTAACATATTAGGCCTAAATTCATCAAGCAGAGGTCTCAGCAGACTAGGGGTGAGTGGCAGCAGGAGCCTCAGTGAGAGGCCTGATCTCCCGGTATCAGCTAGCGGTCGTGTCTTGACCAGCAACCCACCTGCCGTCATCCATTGGTTAACACGATCATCCACTTCATCACAAGTGACTGTCGGTTATATCTTATGCTTTGGGTTCAGCTCCGCTATTCAGTGAGGATGATCTGATAATCTGAAAAATCAGCAGCTACTGCCCAGCCAAGAAGTGGAGGAGACACTCACCTCTTCTTCCACTAGGCGGGCAAGTAGTGATGAGGAGAGTGGCGTGGGAGGTGGTGTTGCAAGCGTTTTGGCTTCTTAAGCAGACACTGTTGAGGAATCGGAGGAGTTTTGAGGGCACTTTTAAAGGCTTGGAGTGATGGAGAGTGACAGATTTAGCGGTCGTCATGGTGGCAGAAGGGGAAAGTATGGAGGCAAATGTGCTCGGGGTAGACCACTTGCTCCACGGAAGGCTACCTTCCCAGGAGGTAGTGGAAGAGGGTCCCTGGAGTCGTCGGCGGCAGCAGCAGTGAATTAGTGCGGACTGTTGGTAGGAAAATCAGCTACTCGGCAATGTGGCAGTTTTTTCATCAAGCATCCGCAGGAGGTTAACATGGCTATATGAAAGATGTGTAGGCAGAAGGCGAAGTGTGGCCAGGGTCCCAATGTTGGACCCACAGCCCTGCGTCAACATTTGCACCGTCACCATAAAGTGGCCTGGGAGAGTTGGCTCCAAAGTGGTGGTCCAGCCTGCTGCATTATACAGTGGCACGCCGCACCCTGTTCCAGCCAGCCAAGGCTCCACCACCTCCTGTGTGTCATACCCATCCTCTGTCGCTCCAGATGCTCCTCCTCCTCTTAATCCAAGTCAGTCATTCCGCCAGCAATCCATTGGCCAAACCATGTCCAAGAGACAACAGTATGTGCCCACTCATCCAACGTGCAAAAGCTAAATGTGCTCCTGTATAAGTTGCTGGTGCTGCAGTCCCTCCCTTTTGAGGTGGTGGGCCTTTCAGAGAACTGATGGCTTGTGCCGAGCCGAGGTGGAGAGTCCCACGCTGTCATTTCTTTGCGAAGAAGGCAGTACCAGCCCTGTACAATTTTTTGAACAGAAGGTGTACCAAAGTGCACGGCAGTGCCTACGTCTGGAGCTGTAACTACGGTCAGAGACAATACATATCCTTTAAGGCCCACTGGGTGATTGTGGTTCCTGCACAATCACAACAGCAACTTGGACAGGTCCCTCCGCTGTGGCCTCCATGCTCTTAGGCCGTTGTGCCTGTCACAGTGCACTTGCACTTAGCAATGGTGTCACAGAAAAAAGGGCCTAATTGTCAATTACATATTAATTGTTTACATGTATCTTATTTGAACACATTTATAATAATAACATATAATAACATATAACATAATAACAATAACATATAACATAATAACAATAACATATAAAATGTATCAAATTTTTTTTTGGTTAATTTTGTATTTTATTTTTATTTTCTTTTTTTTTTTAATATTTTGTATTTTTTTTAATAAATAATTTTTATGTTTTTTAAAACATTTTTTGTATTTTTTTTAATCCTTTTTTTTCATTGTCTTTTTTTAAACTTTTTTTTTCATTTTTTATTTTATTTTTTGTATTTTGTTTTTTCAAAAAAAAATTTTTTTGATTTCGGTATTTTTATTTATTTTTAATTTTTTTTCAGTGCCCTTCCAGCCTACCATGTATGCAGGACACGGCGGTTTCACGCTGTTCTTCACATGGTTTGCCTTTAGCCACGGAGTCAAACATGGGAGGAACTGCTAAAAATCATAAATCAATAAATGAAATCATGGCTTACTCCACGAAGACTGCAAATGGGAACCATGGTGACTGACAATGGGAAGAACATCGTGTCTGCTCTGCGACAAGGAAGCCTGAGCCATGCGCCCTGTATGCCACAAGTGTTCAACCTAGTTGTCAAGCGTTTTCTGAAGTCTTCCCCCCATCTGCAAGACATCCTAACAACGGGAAGGAAACTTTGCATGCATCCACTCCTACACTGCCAAGCACACCCTTCTTAAGCTACAGCGTCAGAACGGTATCCCCCAACATAGTCTGATTTGCGATGTTTCCACCCGTTGGAATTCCACCCTCCATATGTTGGATCGACAATATGCTATATATAAACAGAGAAAAGCCATCACTGATTTCTTGATGATCCAAGCGCATAGGGGGACTCCCCTGTGTAACTTCAATGTAAACCAGTGGCAGCTCATACGTGACACCTGTCGTTTGCTTAGGCCCTTTGAGGAAGCCAATTATTAGTCAGTCACCAGGACTACGGGATGAACAATGTGATTCCACTGCTTCATGTACTACAACACATGTTGGAAACCATGGCTGGTCAGGGCACTGGAGACATGGCGCCTACATTTCACGGCCACATGAAGCCTGTGGGGGCTGAAGTGTAGGAGGAGGGGGTGGGGCACAGCGAAGCACAGTTTAGGTTTGACAAAATGGCCATTTTATCTAGTCATCTGACAGGAGAGGAGGAGCTGGAGCAGCCAGAGGAGCTAGAGGGTTGTGAGGAAGGCGAGACAGAGGACCCAGACACACCGTGGCAGTATGCAGTGGAGATGGAGACAGGTAGTCCCTCCGAGTCACTTGCACAAATGGCACGATGCATGCTCATGTGCTTGCCTAGTGATCGCAGAATTGTCTCCATTTGGCAGCGGGATGACTTCTGGCTCTCCACCTTATTGGACCCTCGCTACCGGCACAGAATGGGGGCATTTTTTTACACCCACTGAAAGGGAGGACAAACTGACCTACTACAGGGACATTCTACGCAGTCAGTTGGCCAATGCCTATCTGCGCCATGGTCCATACTCTCGCAGGCCTGACTCGGGGGGACCTCTGCGCTCACCTTCCACTGCCATGGCTGCTGGGGGGGGGGTGGCAGGAGCAGCAGCAGCAGCTCCATCAGCAGCAGCCTGAGTCCTCAGTCGCTAATGAGTAGCTTTCTTCACCCGCATAGTGAGGCTAATCATGAGCAGCAGAAAGACCTGGAGCAGGCCCTGAACCAGCAGGTAGTGTCATACCTTGACATGACCATGCCAACGCACCTTGAGGACCCACTGGACTTCTGGGCAGCCAAACTTGACTTGTGGCCGCAACTGGCAGAGTTTGCCCTGGGAAATCTGTCCTGCCCGGCGAGCAGTGTGCCATCTGAGTGGGTGTTTAGTGCGGCGGGGGCCATAGTCATGCCAAGGAGAACTCGTCTGTCCATGAAAAATATGGAGAGACTCACCTTTGTGAAGATGAATCAGGCATGGATCAGCCAGGATTTCCACCCACCAATGGCTGATCCATGGTAGTAGCTGATGCATGGTAGCTCCTTATGCTGCTGCCAACTCCATGGTGTTTCTGGGTGCTGCCAGCTCATATGTGTGTCTTTCAAGCAATATATGGGCTCCTAATGCTGCTGCTGCCAACTCCAATGTGTGCAATCTTAAAAGACACATGCTAGCATATTTGGGATGCCCCCCGGTAAAAGGCAATGGCTGCTGGCAATTTGACAACGTGACTTTCTTTACAAAATGCAACCAGTTAATAGACAGGTAGTCTTGAAATATTGATGCTAGTGTTTGGGATGCCCCCTCTTCAGATACAGAGGTTGGCTCATTTGATAGTGGAAAAGTGACGTTGATTACAAAATGCAACCAGTTAGTAGACAGGTACTCTTGAAATATTTATGCTAGTGTTTGGGATGCTCCTTCCTCAAATACAGAGGTTGGCTCCTTTGATAGTGGAAAAGTGACTTTGATTACAAAATCCAACCAGTTAGTAGACAGGCATTCTTGAAATATTTATGCTAGTGTTTGGGATGCCCCTTCCTCAAATACAGAGGTTGGCTCCTTTGATAGGTGAAAAGTGACTTTGATTACAAAATCCAACCAGTTAGTAGACAGGTACTCTTGAAATATTAATGCTAGTGTTTGGGATGCCCCCTCTTCAAATACACAGGTCGGCTCCTTTTATAGTGGAAAAGTGACTTTGATTACAAAATGCAACCAGTTAATAGACAGGTAGTCACGAAATATGTATGCTAGTGTTTCGGATGCCCCCTCCTCAAATACAGAGGTTGGCTCCGTTGATAGTGGAAAAGTGACTTTGATTACAAAATGCAACCAGTTAGTAGACAGGTAGTCTTGAAATATTTATGCTAGTGTTTGGGATGCCCCCTCTTCAAATACACAGGTCGGCTCCTTTTATAGTGGAAAAGTGACTTTGATTACAAAATGCAACCAGTTAATAGACAGGTAGTCTTGAAATATCAATGCTAGTATTTGGGATGCCCCCACGGCGAAAGGCAAAGTTTGTTTAAAAGGGACTTTGATTACAAAAGGCAACCAGTTAGTAGACAGGTAGTCTTGAAATATTTATGCTAGTGTTTGGGATGCCCCCTCCTCAAATACAGAGGTTGGCTCCTTTGATAGTGGAAAAGTGACTTTGATTACAAGATCCAACCAGTTAGTAGACAGGTACTCTTGAAATATTTATGTTAGTGTTTGGGATGCCCCCTCCTCAAATACAGAGGTTGGCTCCTTTGATAGTGGAAAAGTGACTTTGATTACAAAATGCAACCAGCTAGTAGACAGGTAGTCTTGAAATATTTATGCTAGTGTTTGGGATGCCCCCTCTTCAAATACACAGGTCGGCTCCTTTTATAGTGGAAAAGTGACTTTGATTACAAAATGCAACCAGTTAATAGACAGGTAGTCTTGAAATATTTATGCTAGTGTTTGGGATACCCCCTCTTCAAATACAGAGGTTGGCTCCTCTGATAGTGGAAAAGTGACTTTGATTACAAAATCCAACCATTTAGTAGACAGGTACTTTTGAAATATTAATGCTAGTATTTGGGATGCCCCCACGGCGAAAGGCAAAGTTTGCTTAAAAGTGACTTTGATTACAAAATGCAACCAGTTAGTAGACAGGTAGTCTTGAAATATTTATGCTAGTGTTTGGGATGCCCCCTCCTCAAATACAGAGGTTGGTTCCTTTTGGTAGTGGAAAAGTGACTTTGATTACACAATGCAACGTTAATAAGTAGTCTTGAAATATTTATGCTAGTGTTTGGGATACCCCCTCTTCAAATACAGAGGTTGGCTCCTTTGATAGTGGAAAAGTGACGTTGATTACAAAATGCAACCAGTTAATAGACAGGTAGTCTTGACATATTTATGCTAGTGTTTGGGGTGCCCCCTCTTCAAATACAGAGGTTGGCTCCTTTGATAGTGGAAAAGTGACGTTGATTTCAAAATCCAACCAGTTAGTAGACAGGTACTCTTAAAATATTTATGCTAGTGTTTGGGATGCCCCCTCCTCAAATATCAAATACAGAGGTTGGCTCCTTTGATAGTGGAAAAGTGACATTGATTACAAAATCCAACCAGTTAGTAGACAGGTACTCTTGAAATATTTATGCTAGTGTTTGGGATGCCCCCTCCTCAAATACAGAGGTTGGCTCCTTTTATAGTGGTAAAGTGACTTTGATTACAAAATCTAACCAGTCAGTAGACAAGTACTCTTGAAATATTTATGCTAGTGTTTGGGATGCCCCCTCTTCAAATACAGAGGTTGGCTCCTTTGATTTGTATTACAAAATACAACCAGTTAAAAGACAGGTAGTCTTGAAATATTTATGCTAGTGTTTGGGATGCCCGCTCCTCAAATACAGAGGTTTGCTGCTTTGATAGTGGAAAAGTGACTTTGATTACAAAATGCAACCAGTTAATAGACAGGTACTCTTGAAATATTTTTGCTAGTGTTTGGGATGCCCCCTCCTCAAATACAGAGGTTGGCTCCTTTGGTTGGCATTTGATTACAAAATGCAGCCAGTTAATAGGTAGTCTTGAAATATGTATGCTAGTGTTTGGGGTGCCCCCTCTTCAAATACAGAGGTTGGCTCCTTTGATAGTGGAAAAGTGATGTTGATTACAAAATGCAACCAGTTAGTAGACAGGTAGTCTTGAAATATTAATGCTAGTGTTTGGGATGCCCCCTCTTCAAATACAGAGGTTGGCTCCTTTGATAGTGGAAACGTGACTTTGATTACAAAATCCAACCAGTTAGTAGACAGGTACTCTTGAAATATTTATGCTAGCACGCTTTTTAAAGAATGACACCAGGAAAAGGAAAAGCTAAATAGGCAGGTGTGTTATTAACACTAAATAGGCTTGAAAGCTAATGCAAACACTTTAAACTGTCCCTGTCTTTCTCTGTAATTGTCACAGGCTCTCTCCTTCTCTTTCTGTCCCTCGCTCGGCTTCTTCTGTTCTTTGTTCTATCTATCTCTCCCTCGCTCTTTCTATCTATCTATCTATCAATTTATCTATCTATCTGTCCCTTGCTCTCTCCCTGCCTGATCTGCTCTGGCTGCAATACAGTGTCAGAATGATCTTCTGCAAAACGACCGCCGCTTATATAGGTCTGTGACATCATTGGTAAGCCTGTCTGCTGATAGGTAGCATGTGACACCTACCCAGGATTCCTTGCCCCATGGGGCATGTCCTGACATGTGGATCCACCATTTTAGATGGGCTGTATCGCTCATCTCTAATCTCTATCCGTTATCTGTTCATCACCAACTCCTTCACCATCCTTGCCCTAACTGAAACATGGCTGACCCCTCTATACACAGTGTTGTCTGCGGCTCTGTCATATTGTGGTCTCCATTTCAGCCACACCTCCCAACCTGGCAACAAACAAGGTGGGGGTTTAGGTGTCCTGGTTTCCGACCGCTGCTCCTTTAACCCAATCCCTCTCTTGCCTTCACTATCATTTTATTCATCTGAAACTCACTGAATCCGCCTATACTTTCCCCTCCACCTTAACATTGCAGTCATCTATCGTCCCCCAGGCCTTGTCAATCTTTTTGTAGGTCACTTCTCAACCTAGCTTCCTTACTTTCTCTCAAGCGACATACCAGCAATGATCATGGGAGACTTCAACATTCCCATTGAAATTAACAGTTTCCAGACTTTTCTCTCTAGCCAACTCCTCTGCCATTAACAATGGTCTGTTGCTCCCACCCATAGAGATGGTCACATTCTAGACCTTATCTTCACCATCCTCTGACTGTTATTAACTTCAACTCTACCACCGCTCTCTGACCAAAAAAACGCTGACTCTTTCCTCCTGTTACCCTGCTCCAACAACAAACTCACAGCCCCTCCTATGTAGAAACCTGCTACGTGCTCTGGACCTTCAATGCCTTTCTAACTCTCTGCAACCTCTCCAAACCTTGTCCTCAGTCTCCAGACTGTGCACAGACTCTACAGCCCTGCACTACCATAACACACTATGCTCTGCTCTCGACTTGGTTCCCCCCCTTCTACAGCCACCCTCGCCGTATAAACCTTGGTTAAACATGGATATGGCCAGATTAAAAAGGCAGAAAACCAAAAGCAATGGTGATTTCCTGCTATACAAACATACCCTTCAAGAACTCTGAACTTCCATTTCATCTGCTAAACAGGCATACTTCTCTTCCCCAAACAACTGTTTAGCACATTCAACACTCTACTCCACCCACAATCCCCTGCTACCACCTTCCTAATCACAGCAGAGGAGGGGTTCTCACCAACTACCAGCCCATCTCTCAGCTCCCTTTCACATTAAAATTCCTAGAAAAGCATGTCCACTCAGAACCCATACTCCATACCTCTGATAACTCCTTACTAGATCTCTTCCAGCCTGGTTTCCGCTCTAATCATTCCACTTAATCCTTCTTGACTAATCCTCTGCATTTGACACTGTTGACCAGTTACTTCTGCGCCTCTCCCTTGGAGTTCAAAATCTTGCTCTGTCATGGCTCTCCTCCTACCCCTCAGTTTGCACTTTTAGCATTTCCCACTCTGACATCTGGATCTATCCTCGGTCCCCTACTCCTTTCAATATATACATATGGCCTTGGACAACTTTTGGTTTCCAATACCACTTCTATGCAGATCACACCCAGATCTGCCTCTCAGGCCCTGACCTCTCTTCCCTCATATCTCAGGCGCCTGACTGTCTAACGGCTATCTCTTCATTCATGTGCTCTTAAACTGAATGGACAAAACAGAACTTGTCATCTTCTCACCATCCAATTCTGCTCCCATCAATATATCTGTCAGTGACCTCTCTATCATGGCAGCCCCTCAAACACATTGTGTCGGCATTATACTGGACTCCTCTATTTCATTTACACCTCACATTCAGTTACTAGCCACCTCCTGTCAATTCCAACTCAAACATAATACCCGCATCTGCCCCTTCCACTCACCTGATGCCACTAAAATTCTAGTTTGTGCATGCGCTGATCATGTCCTGCCTAGACTACTGCAACACCCTCCTCAGTGGTCTACTGACCAACATCCCTGCAATCCTCAACTCTAATGCCCATCTCATCTACTTATCCTCTCGCTCTTCCTCTGCTGCTCCTCTCTGTCAATCACTCCACTGGCTCACACTTTCTGAAAATAATTCAGTTGACATTACTAAACTTAACCTACAAGGCTCTCTACAACCAAGCCCTCTCATACATTTCATCACTAGTCCAAAAATACCAACCCAGATGCAGTCTCCACTCTGCTCATGACCTCCTCCTATCTTGATCACTTCTTCCCACTCACGAGTCTAGGAATTCACATGTGCGGCTCCACTCCTCTGGAATGTCCTTCCTCAAACAATTCGTCACTTTTCTTCGGTTACAACCTTCAAAACCTCCCTTAAAACCCATCTATTTAGAAAAGCCTATCATCTGACTTTACCCACCAATCTTACCGTTTTATAATCCCTCAGAACACCGGGCACCTGCTTAGTACATAATCACACAGTGAAAGCTGCATAATTGCTTCTCATTTTCTGCTTCTCACCATTCTCCTAAGGCATTGGCTTATGATTTCATGGCTTACACTTTACTCCAGCACAGAAAGAGCTCTCACCAGTTGCATGATTTTAACATGGTCATTTTGTCTTTGTTGCCTTTTGGCTGTTTGGGGAGTGTCGGTTGCCACCGGCGCCGCCACTATAAGATACTAAGAGGGGGCAGTCCCCCTCATGGCTCCTACTCTGTTTCAGCAATCTTCCTCACTGCCTGAATTAGACTTTCCCCATACTGAACTTTTGGGGCTCGTTGGTCACTGTTAACGGTTGTGAGACCCCAGTTTGTTTGCAGCGCAGCCCGTTCTCCATTGCGTGGTGCTCCAGTGCAAACCAAGTTTGCTGGCAGATTACCCACACTGGAACCGATGCATGGTGTAGCACTCAAACAGTTGCCCATTGCTGCCCCCCATGTACAGACTGTGTTAACACTTTCCTATCTTCCAGATTCTGAGCACCCTGAATACCTGCTCTGCTCCCCAGATCCTCCAACACATTTATACTATACTCACCCTTTCATTCTGCTGTGTTTTCCCTATTACTCATCACCTTGGGAAGCTGCAGGTGGTTCTGCTAGTGGTGGTCTGTGTCTACAACGGCCTGATCTCCAACAAGTTGATAGTATCTGCAGGCCATACAAAATTGATCCAGGCCAGACACAGGCTGTCACAGCTGTTGGGCGATCTGATTCAAGTTGTGGGAGAACTCCACCAAGGCTAATCACAGCTCAGAGCAAAAAATTAACTCCTTCCACATTCTTCTGCTAGTAATGATGCCTCTGCCCCTACATCTAGTGCCACCCCTGCTGCAACCAATTAAGGGACAGATACTTGTTCTTAACCAAGGGCAATCTTACCTGAGCACTTTTTGGGGGACCCGAAGAAACATGGTTTTAAAAATAGCTGTATCCTGTTATTTTCTTTGCAATCTGGTACATACACCCCAAAATTCACATGAGTAAGATTCATCTACCTGCTTCACGTAGACCAGCATTCCTGGGTGCATCGACTTTTGCAAAACACCTTCCTAAGCACCATTGAAAGGTTCTTTAAGGTTCGTAGTGACTTTTATGGGTGCATAGCCTCTGTTGAATCCACCCTATGCAGCCTTAAACAAGAAAAAAGTCCAGTAGAGGACCAGTTCAGATTTTGACTTTCTAATTTAATTAAAAATGAGCTAGCTCTATCAATCCAGATTTACCATCACTTAAGGGAACAAAGATCAGAATGCTCTTGGTCAAGTTTTTTTAACCAATCCACTTTTGCTTCCAGGAGTCTGAGTATGATACGACCACGTTTATCTTATAAAGAACAGGCCCGTTGCTGTGCACAAAACTGTATTGTGAAGCATCAGGACACTACGTACAAAGCTGCCCAGCAAATGGCCAAGTCGGTGAAATCCTAATCCCTGTCCTGCCGGCTTCTTTCTTGCCTTGTGTGAAGCTTACCTGCTTGTTCTGCTTACCTTCCAACTGCCCAACAGACAAATCAAAAACTCAGCCACTGTGGGCATGCAGCTGTTTCCTGGACGCAAGACTCGCTGCTAAAAAGATAATTTTTACAGAGTTTTTTACATAAATTCTGTGGCATAACAGATGCAAAGGATAAAATGAAACACCAACCACACATGCTGTTGGATAGAATGGAAAGGACCTGTATTATATGAATGATTTTCAGGCTGACAGCCAGGGTTCCTTTATTCTTTAAAGTGAACAAATCATCTAAAGATTCTAAAAGATTCCAGGGCCAGACACTAGGCTGCCCCCAGGGCATCCTATACTAGATACCCGCTGTGTGAAATCACCCTGGACGCCGGTAATCTCACCAGATTCTGGCAGCTCTTCGCGGGCTGCCACATCCTAGGCATGCCAGGCATTTGTATATACTGCATAAAGAGCTGATTGGTCAAGTGCTCACGCAAGCGCCATGAGAATGTCAGAAAGGTGAGTAAAATTGGGCGATCTGGGGGGTTTCACACTGAGGGGCATCCTACATCTGGATGCCTTTGGGGGAAAGCCAACACCAGGATAGTCAAAATCCTTGTGATTGGTCCACTTTAAGTATTCTCTTCCCTGCATGGTGGGCAGCAGAGAAGGATTTCTCAGATTTCCATGGTCTGTACTGCTCAAGTATTGACTGACAACAGAGACATGAGTGCGCCACTACAAGGACTAAAGGACATCATAGGTGATGGAATGCCCTGGGTGAAAGGGACCTATAGTTTTGGCTTTCAGGCTGCTTTATAAAAAAAAAAATATTTTAGCCAATTAACCAATTCTAAAATCTTACTCTCATGAGTACCAGCTGTTCCTGTTGGACAGTGCATTTCTCTCATCGTACATACGACAGCACAAGTATGAGCTACACATCGGCAACTCTAGAACCTGTTATGCCCTCATTCCAATTAAGGACTGTCTGACAACATCCTCAGGCTTAATGTAGACTCAGCTCTCTATGAACACGGCAGGTGCTCTTTAATGAGGCCATCCTCGCGCCTGTCCTCATAATTAGGCATCATTGGCTACCGTCGTTTCTTATCCTTTTTTATAAATCTTGGAATTCAGCTCAGTCATCAGAGACCCAATTTGTGAGGCATCTCCTTGCTGTAGCTGGGAGCCAGAGCCAAATTAGCGCTCGCCTGTATGCAAATCATCTACTTGGCAGGGAGTTGATGGGTTAAGCGGTAGGTGGGTTCTGTTTACAGTTTCCCCTGGGGAGGGTTCCAGCCCTCATTTGGAAGAACAGAGCCGCTATTCCCGGCAGCCTCTGAGGATGCCGAAACATTCAGTAGAGAATTGTGCAGTGTTGGAGCACAGTTTGGGGTGCTGGAGGGGGGGGGGGTGGATCTCTTCATTGTCTGGCAGAGCTTTGATGACTGACACCAGTTTTGTGCAGAGGGGTGGGGGTGTCGAATACAGATACTTCTGTAGTTCAAATGTGCGCTGAGCCATTTCTTGGCTGATGAGCAGGTGTGATTTTTAGTTATTATTAATGTATGGCGCTGAGCTTAGTAAGCCAGCAGCACATCCCCAGCTGTATTTATAAAGAAAACAAGCTGCTCCATCATGTCCACTGAAGAAAACGAACAGGAAGCTGCTTTAAATCTAGGTTCAATAAGGGGAAATGTTTGTTGCCAATTAATTTAATGTTTCCAGCAAGAAAAGAGTTGGGACTGCAGGAATTTCCCTAGGATAAATGTCACCCTGTGCATGATTTCAGGATGGGGCCTCTACTAGCACATACATCCACACTTAGATAGGAGAAACTAATGGACAGAGAGAGATGGATGGTGCATGGAAAAAAGAAAGAAAAATATGAAAGGAGTACAGAAAAAGAGAAAGAAATTCTAAAGTTATGTGGAAGAGAGAGAGAGATGATTAAATGGGGAAAGAAGAGAGAGTAGAAGAGACAGCACTGTATAAAAAGGAAAATACATATAGAATAGAGAGAATAAAAGAGAGAGAGAGAGAGATGGAAGGAAGGCAGCAGGAAAACGGGCTGAAGGGAAGGTGCTAAAATGAAGGAGAAGCAGATAAGGTGGATAAGCGAGTGAGAAGGATGAAGCAGGGGAAACTAGAGGAAGACATAGAGAAGGTGAGAAATGAAGGGGATGGAAGTAAGGTGACAAGAGAATGATGGAGGGAATATGGAATGGGGATGAAGGGAAGCTGTAAAAGGGATAGGGGTGAGTCAATGTGGAAGAGAGCGAAAGGTGGAACATAAAAAACAGAGGAAAATGTAGAGAAGGTGAAACAAGGAGGAGATGGAAGGAATGTGACAAGAGAGATGTAGGGAATGCGGAAGAAAGATGGAGGGAAGGTGTAAAGGAGAAGGGGGAAGGTGGCATCGAGAGTATAGGATGGAACATGCAAAAAGAGAGGAAGATGTAGAAAATCTGAAAAAAGAAAGGTGGTTAGAGAAAGATGGTGGAAATGTGGAAGAAAGAAGGTGGGAATGTGCGAGAGAGAAAGGGTCATAACAGGGAAAATGAGAGGAAGCGAAGGTAAAAAAAGAGGGGTATGGAAGGAGGATAACAAGAGAGTGATAGAAGGGTAAAAGAGAAGAAGACAGAGGTAATGTGGAACAGAGAGATAAGGATGGACAGAGAGAGGAAGATGTAGAGAAGGTGAAAAAGAGGGAGATAAAAGCAAGGTGATGATGGAGAAAGTTTGGAAAAGAAAATGATGTAGAAAAGTGAATAGTAAAAAGGTAATGTGAAAATGGGTTGACAAAGAGGGGATAACGTAAAAAGAGAAAGTTATATGGAGCTCATAAAGGAAGTGAAGATTAAAGAGATTGACCACCCATGTAAAAAATACTGTTTGACCACAGCAGCTGATCGATCCGACTGCAATGGTCAGCAACTCACCTGAGTGTTGGATCGTATCCTGCGCCTCCTAGGTCTCAAATAGCAGTCGACCGCACATCCCTGTCTGCCTCACGCCCCGCCATCATTCACATGACAATACCAAGCCCTCTCCATTAGTTACAATAAACCCATATCTGGCCTCAGCACACTCCTCTATTGCTATAAATGGAGCATGATCCCGTCATGGATTCATTTCCGCTTGCTATTCAGACCCTGGCTGGCACAGGATGCAATCCAGCACTCAGGTGAGTTGGTGATCGTCGCAGTTGAACTGATTAGCTGCAGGTGACAAAACGTTAGCAGCTTTTTGTTTTTTTTACATGGGTGGTCAATCAATTTAAGGCAAAGAAGCAGAAGGAGACAAAGAAGCGAAATAGGTGTCTAAATGGTGTCGAGCAGAGCAGAAAGATGAATATGGCATCCTGTGCAATCGCACAGCTTAAACAGCTCAAAGGCTGGCCATGTAAAGATACTATAAAGTAGACTTTTAGACCAAGATGACTAAAGGCCCCATTACTTGCTCACCTCCCAGGGAATCATGTTTGGAAATACCCTTTTAATTAAAAATGAGAGAAGGCCCAAATTGGACAAAATTGAAAACATCCCACATATACCCTAGTGGACAATAGCAACAGGCATGAAATCATGAACATGTCTGTCCAGAGTACCCTCTTTTTCATTTTGGAAGAGTGTATGAGTGTGTAACCCAGTGTGGAGACATGCACACCTTGATTGCCCAGGACGGAGACAGGTCTCCAAGTGTCTTACCCGGGGGGGTAGGTGAAGTTTGATAATCCTGAAACAAAGGTACTACAGCTTTCGAAGAGAAGCATAGGTGGGGTCAGTCCCAGCTTCTTTATTGAAAAATAGACACAGCACTTTCATAGCAGTACAAGGACCTCTCAAAGGGCAATGTCAATTCCACATAGGATTGTGCACAGAGGAGCAGTAAGGTGCCACCACACTGTAAGGAGGCAGGGGGCGGGGGGTACAGGGCGAGGTACAAGACTCAGGACCTACCCTAAACAGAGTCTATTCTCCAAGAAGGCTTCTGAACAGGCACAGGAACTGCACTGTCAGCCCCCTCGTCCTCTATCCTGGGCTATTTCTCCTGGCCCCAGATCTTTTTCACTTCTGTGCAGACCTTCTCTCTTCTGCGTTTCCTTCTCTTGTGGGTGCAGTCAACAAGGGTTAGCTGTCTGACTTCCCTTTTTATCCCCCATTCAGTTCCTCCCCTATTCAACATTGTTGCCACCAGCAGCCTATCAGAGACCTGTGACTCATACTAGTCAACTCTGATGCTACCAACAGCCTAGCAGGGCCCTCAGACTCATCCTGCTGTTGAAAACTAACCTCCTACCTATTCTGAGAATATTTATTTACCGTGTAAACTTAAGTTTAAACTTAAATTACGTTTGAAATTAGACCAAGTTCTATCTTTCCACTATTCCTGTGTTCTTATTCCCAAGGAGGGAATTGTTTGTCCCTACAAGAGCGCTAAAAGCATGCAGACTATGTGTGTCACTATTAGACCATGGAAGGGTAAGTATTCTGCTGTTGTTGGGCTTCCTTTTTTCTTTTAACCAAAGAAGTATCTCAAATTGGGATGCCCCAGGGGTGGGCAGGTAAGTGGGCCTAAAGTAATTTTTGAGTGGAAGGACACTTTAATGCTATCTGTGTCCCCCACTGGAGACATCTAGCCTCACTTGTTACCAGAGACAAGAAATTACTAGCATCACAACCAAAGGAGGTTTCTGTCCTCTGACATACTTGGCTTTTTTGTCTGTTTAACCTTCTGTTGTGTTACAGAAAGGAAGTGACACTTGGAGCCTGATTTATGACGTGTGCCTTTCTGTGCCATTTTATAGTCATTTTGCTGACATATGCGTCCACCTTGGTGCATCCGCTTCTTTTTTATTATTGCTGCTGTTATCTTTACTGAATGGTGTAGCAAGTAAAAACATTGCACACTAGTGGGTCGATTCAAAGAAACATGTAACAGCTTGGATTTGGGTGCCGATCATCCTATTTTTCACGTCCGCTCGTGCGTTCGTATGAACTTGCGAGTGATTCTATACGCAAATACGTTTCTATCCTAAAATATACGTCCGTTCGTATGTTATCTCCCGAACTTGCCTCAGTCAGTTGACAATCGTAAACTTCACGTTCACGTGCTCACTTGTTGCGGCGGCAGCCTGTTTTTTCTGCTGCTTCCATCGTCCACCTCTTCCAATTACTTGCGTTTGCCTCTGGTTTTCATTGGTTTTTGGCCTCTTAGATTCGTGCGTTCGTATGTATATAAGATCTTGCGCATGCGCACCCTCATCCCGCACCCCATCCAAACCCCTTAGCGCTTGCATCCTTCTTCATTTCTCGGTCCCTAAAACTTACCTAAACCCCTTAGCGCTTGCATCCTTCTTCATTTCTCGGTCCCTAAAACTTACCTAAACCCCTTAGCGCTTGCATCCTTCTTCATTTCTCGGTCCCTAAAACTTACCTAAACCCCTTAGCGCTTGCATCCTTCTTCATTTCTCGGTCCCTAAAACTTACCTAAACCCCTTAGCGCTTGCATCCTTCTTCATTTCTCGGTCCCTAAAACTTACCTAAACCCCTTAGCGCTTGCATCCTTCTTCATTTCTCGGTCCCTAAAACTTACCTAAACCCCTTAGCGCTTGCATCCTTCTTCATTTCTCGGTCCCTAAAACTTACCTAAACCCCTTAGCGCTTGCATCCTTCTTCATTTCTCGGTCCCTAAAACTTACCTAAACCCCTTAGCGCTTGCATCCTTCTTCATTTCTCGGTCCCTAAAACTTACCTAAACCCCTTAGCGCTTGCATCCTTCTTCATTTCTCGGTCCATAAAACTTACCTAAACCCCTTAGCGCTTGCATCCTTCTTCATGTTGACGACCCTAAAACTTACCCAAACCACATAATGTACATATGTCTATATGTTTATAAGCGTGTTTTTTCTTGTTTGTGTAATTGTTTTTTGGTGCGCATATTAGAAAAGACACATTTATGAAGGCTTAAAATATAATTTATTTAAATTATTTGGTTTGGTTGTTTTATTTTTTAAAACATATTTATTTATTTTTTTTTGGTTTTGTTTAAAACATAGTAACATATATTTTTTTTTTTTATTAGAAACATATTAAAATTGTTTTTTTTTTCTTTTTAAAACATAGTAAAATGTTTTGTGTTTTTTTTTTTGTTTTTTAAAACATTACAAATTTTTAACAATTAAAAACTTTTAAAAACGATTTAACAAAAGTAGCCAGGACCAAGGGCACTAATCATCCTCCTCTTCTTCATCTGTTGGCCCCAACGTCGCCTGTATGGCCAGCAGCTCGGCCACCAACTCCTTGATTCTTTTTTTTTTTTCTGCCACGGTTTTTGGGATAATCCCTGTAAGCAATAGAGAAATAAACCTAAATAGGAGTACCTGACCGGTTTGTATGCTGGAAATCGATTTGGGGTTAATCAAATAAATGTAAATGCATGACATATGTCATTCTTCCAAGGGATAAAGTTAATGCATTTCCCACAGGTAAGTATTTAAACTCCTTAAACCGGACCTTCAACATTATTTAATGAAAACCAATAACTATTCCCAAATGATTCTGCACCAGATCAAAGTACATTTTGGAGGTTTTTTGATTACAGCGCCGCCATCTGGACTCTGAAGCATAACACTTAATGAGGAGTGGAGAGTTGGATAAAGTACAGGGTAGTAGGTTACAGTGGTGCGTTGGGAAGCCAGAGCATAGCTGGGTTGAGGGAAAGGTCATCACTCCCACAATGCATGGCAGCACCTTACTTTTTTAAATCTGTATCCCATGCTGCCTGTAAATATTGCGCATTCCATATTCCGCAATATTGGATGTTTTCAGGCTCCTAACATGCATTAGATGGCTGAAGGCTGTTTTTCAATGTTTCAAATCTGTAGGTACAGTGTGTTGGCTAATTATTAGCTATGTTCTTAATACAAGTTAGGGTCCGCTTTAAGCTAACGAAGTGGCCACATGAAAGTGTTAACTACACATTGGCTACGCCTTTAGTTATGTGTGTGTTATTAGCTAACAAAACATTAATATGAATAATGGCATGGAGACTTACGGAGTTGGTGGCCGACAGATGGCTGGTTGGGGCCAACAGGCTGCCCTTGGTCCTGGCTATGCTGTGAAGAAGTCCCTGGAGAAACATGTGACATTTGGTTAGTAGTTGTATAGAGTCACTATTCCAAACAGATCTGGCTCCCAGGCTGGCTGACATCACTCACCTTCGTCAGGATCTCCTTCCAGCATCTCTGCTGCCTCCTCCTCCACTATTTCACCCGCTCCCGAAGATTCTACAAATACATAATAAAGGAGAACTTAGGTTTTGGCCTGCCATGTATATCTTTGTGCCTATACATGAAGAGTGACATACCAGAGCCTTCCCCATGCCTGGCCGGGCATGACTCCACGCCCACGCGGTTGGGCCCCTCCTCTGTGGTAAGGTCCAGGGGCTGGTCTGAGGAGGCCACAGAGGAGGGGTAGGTCCGTCGCCCGGGAGATCCACCACCTTCACTCACAGATGCAGACTCATGCAGCACTGGTCGGCCTGTGCGCCTCCGGGTGCGGCGAATTCTGAAATCCATTTCCAACACTAGCAAAGAAAAGTCATTATAAATAAAGGTATAGCTTATACATTTCCTACAGATCACATGCTATCGCTTGGTACTTACTTGGGAAATGGATCCCAAAAAACCTCCGCACCCGGGCCATGTGCAGACGTTTCAGGTCCGACCAATGCTGCATTATCTGGGTGTGAGTGAAGGTGGTGCTGGTGACACGGTGGATTTCCGTGATGATCTCCCGGGCGATGTCCCTTTTTTCGCACACATTGGGCGCGAAGTCATACCGGCGCTGAAGCATGATCTGAAAAACATAATGGACACAGAGCTTTTACTTTTACACACAGACCCATATGTGTTGCATCACAAGTTGAGAATTTCATGTCATTAACACACACATTTAGAGTGGCAGCCATTTTTGGGGAGTGCCTTAAAGCGGACGTTGACTGTGAATGAGAGTCTGGTCTTATGTTATATGTTTCACACACCATGTACATACAGATAATAGCCAACATTACAAATCAGGCCACCTGCATCTATGGCATGTTAGGATGGTTTAAACATCCAAGATGTAGGCTTATGCTTAGGCTTTTGGCCCACGTGTGTGGCTTCCCGTTGGGTTTTGCGGGCTTAGGCAAACAGTGTTCCTCAAACATCCGCATCAAGGTCCGAGACAGGCCAGGTTTGACAGCTAGCCCCGCTACTCCACAGGTTAATTAACTGGTGCTAAGCCTGAGCAATTGCCCTAATTCGGACATCAGCATAGACAGGTGAAAACGTGGCCAGGCTCGGCCCTTGAGGATGAAGTGTGAGGAGCCAGTTCTTAAACATTAAGAGACCCAAAACTAGTTACAAACGCATCATTTACATTTAGGCCATCATTGACTATTAGATTAAAATGCAGAGGCAGGCACTTACCAGCATGAGGATCTCTTCCTGTTGACGGGTGAAGATAGTGGGCGCCATCTTTATGCTTCTTCAAGGCAGCAGATAAGTGAAACCCCAGCGGTTTCCTGGTTCCGCTCGAACGTACGTCTGTACGAGCGCGTAGTCGTGCGCATAGGCGTCACACGCTGGGCTCATTATTTAAAGGTCCCTGCACCCAAAGCTCATTCTCTTTAAGCATTTGTGGAAAATGGCACCAAAAAAGCCAGCATCCAAACGCGCCCAGCAAAGCCAGACCTCGGAGGGCCCAACCACCAGGTCCCAGCAAGGAAGGAAAAAACTCCGATCCAAGACGGCAAGTACTACCTCTGCCCCACCAAGGGACACTGGACCCTCCGTTAGCCAAAAAAGGGGCCCCAAGGCACGTGCCCCTGCGGCAAAAAAACAGGCCACAGCAGCACCCACCACCTCTGCCCCCAGAAGAGGCCGCCCAAGGGAGGACACACCGCCCATGGGTTCAAGCAGGGCAGTTCGCCAACCCAGGCCCCGCAGCAAGGCCAGAACCCCATCCAGGGCCAGAAGCCCATCCCGGGCCAGAAGTCCGTCCAGGCACACAAGCAGGGCCAGAAGCCCAGAAAGGCGAGACAGGAGGCCCAGAACCCCAGCAAGGCCGCGCAGCAGGGCAACAACCCCAGCAAGGCCCCGAAGCAGGGCCAGAAGCCCCTACAGGCCCCGCAGCAGGGCCCGAACCCCAGAAAGGCCCAGAAGCAGGGCCAGAAGCCCCTACAGGCACACAAGCAGGGCCAGAAGCCCAGAAAGGCGAGAACGGAGGCCCAGAACCCCAGCAAGGCCCCGAAGCAGGGCCAGAAGCCCCTACAGGCCCCGCAGCAGGGCCCGAACCCCAGAAAGGGAAAGAAGCAGGGCCAGAAGCCAATACAGGCCCCGCAGCAGGGCCAGAAGCCCACGACCTGGCACCAGCCGGGAACAGAGCCCCCGACCTGGCACCAGCCGGGAACATAGCCCCCCAAGAGGCCAAAGAATGGCCACCCTGACCACATCTACACCTGGAAGTTCGGTGGCCAGCCACGCAAGAACACCCAGTCCCTTGGCCAGTCCAGTCCAGTCATTAGGAAGCCAACAATCCGTCCATTCCCCTACCCAGCCCCAGGCCATAATGTCACCACATGTGTCTGCACACATGGAGGAGCAGCCAAGCCAACCATCTGGCCGCACATTGCGCCGCGGCCAGTTGAGTGGGAGATTCTCCCATGACCAAAATATGGCATTGGCTAGTGGCCTTACATTATACTATGACGAGCTCTATGGGAGCAAATCAAAACACACCACAAAGCAGCGCAAGATGGAATTGTTTGAAACCATCCTATGACAAGTAAATGCAGCGGGGGAAGAGAGGAAAGATGTGTCCCAAATTCAGAAGAAAATCTCGGATCTGAAATATGCTGTACGTCAAAAAGAAATTAAAAGGCATAATTACAGGTAAATAAATGATGTCTCCAAATATAAGGATTAGGATGTACTATATGCACCTTTTCTGAGTACCAAACAATTTTCTCTTTTCAGCATGCAAACTGGAGGTGGCTTTCCTACAAAACTGGAGTTTACCCCTGCTGAGGAGATTGTGCTGGGACTTCTCCATCCGGTCGCGGTCGGTGGCCATGCGGGTCTAAGGGACACAGACTCACCGACCCGTACCCACGGTGAGTACTCTTAAATCTGCATGTTTGCCTGTTTGGTAAATAATCTAAAGTTCACTAGTACCAAGATGACGGGATGGCCCTATGGTTTGCCTTGCTTGGCCTCGCACTACTGTGCCTGTTTGTGTCCTGTTTTGGTCCCTGTGAATCACACATTTAGGACCACATCCATTATGTAAAAGATCAATTTTCCAAAATGATTGGTCAAGTAACGAAGTTTATCCTGAAAAGTGATATATTTTGACGCAATCACAAAACACACATCATTATGGATGGGTTGGCTATTTGTTGTGTGAGTTGTGTTTGAGGTAACAATTTAATTACCCACCCCCAAACATATCTGACCTAGAGCAGCGAGACTCAACTGGCGGCCCGGGGTACCAATGCGGACCTTGGCACCAGATTCCAGGACCCCTGGCCAGACAGCCCTGCACTCAGTTACTTCTGTGTTGACGTGCTCAGAGCTGCCCCCTTGATCGGCGATGTAGTGGTTGTTCTCCTGCCCAATGTCATGGCTCCCTGAAACATAGCATTGCAATATGAAGTACTGCACAGGAAGTGGCATTGCAAGGTACACAGTAACTTGGTGCATCTTTCTCTTGGTCCAATCGTGTCCCGCTGCCCCAGCTCTGCCCCATCTGCCACAGTCCCCCCATGTGCCCCCCCCCCACATAAGCCCCATACATTTGTAACAGATTTGCTCCATCCATCCCATCACCATCAATTCGTGAACTCCCCCCTTTAGCCATCCAATCCCTGTCCCCTCAGCTCTGCCCCATCCAGCCCAGCAAGGGCAAGCAGCCTTTATTAGTTTGCACTTGGCAATCTCCAGCCCCTCCACCAGTGTGTTTATTTCTAACTAGACACCCCCTGCGACAGCCCCATGGCCAGACATTCACCTCTCACCACATACCTTTAAATGCACCTTTAGAAGAAGTGTTTGAGTACCCCTGACCTAGAGAATGGTAGTCAAATTCCAAATAGTTGCTGTGCAAGTAGTATGCTGACTGGGTACACTTCCTGACTTTGAAATGAGGTCAGTTAGCAGTTTTCTCGAGCCATTGCACCTATCTAAAATTGCGTGTATTTTAACAATTGTCCCCATTGCTGTAGAGTTGCTTAAAGTGGACCAACACCCAGGGGTGATCGGCCCGGAAATCTATAAGATTCCCGGGCCGATCACCCCCCACCCCGCGGGACATCCGAGATCGGGATGTCCCGCGGGGTGAAACCCCCCAGAAACCCCAAAACGCCTTACCTGATCCGCCGCCGCTTCCGCCGCCGCCGCCTCCCGCGCACCCCTCCAGACGTGCGCGCGCCCGCGCCGGCCCTCTGTGAATGGCCGGCGGGGGCGCGCGCGCGCCGAGAGTGACGCGCGGGAGGCGGCGGCGGCGGAAGCGGCCTGGACGTTCCTGATCCCCGCCTGGACGTTGGCGGGGATTGGCTGCGGCGCTCACGTGGGAGCGTTGAGAGGTGAGTTTTTTGGGGTTTCTGGGGGGTTTCACACAGCGGGGCACCCCCGATCGGGGTGCCCCGCCGAAGTGGACCAAAACCCAGGATAGTCAAAATCCTGGGTGTTGGTCCACTTTAATATTACAAAAAGTGGCTTTTTTAGGTAACAAAAAAAACCATGCTTATGTGTGTGTTTACCTGGTTTTGTTTTCTCTTCTTCAGCCCAGCATGACCCCTCAGCAAGGGTAAACTCACCCCCCAGGTTGCTTATGCCTACCAGGTCCGTACAGCATAGGAGCCCAGATCCGAGATTTCCGGTAAGTTAATTTAGTCCCATAAATACTAACAAGTGCTTAAGCATGTGTTAAACTGATGGAATCCCAAATTTGGACGCCAACTTACCCTTTTTTTTTATATGTCCCTACAGACCCGCACAATCATGGAAGATATCATGGAAATGGAGGAAGCTGATGTCTCCCTGCAGGGCACGTCCGATGACCTCCCCCTGGGTCCCAATCTGGAACTGCTCCCTAATGTTTCTCTGGCCAATCCTCAGCAGCAGAGTGAATCTCCACCCATTGCGCATGCACATGGGGAGACTGACACAACAGTCCCCAGTGTTCACTCTGCTGCTGAGGATTTGCAAAGCATGCCTGTTGCTGTTGAGGGGACAACACCACGCGGCAGGGCACGCCCAAGAGCCAGGGTAATTGTGCGGCGGACTCCATTACGCCGCCCCACAATTTCCCAGGGGAGGCAGAGTGCCCTGCTTCAATTATGGACCCAAGAGAGGGACTCGTATGAGGCACAGCTCGTTAATGAGCGTGAGGAAAGGCATGCCGACATGGTCAACATCAATACCAGCTTACAGGGCATCCTCGCGGAGTTGCGTACCCTCAACAGCAACATGGTAACTGCAAGTAATGGCATCCAGTCAGCCATGGCTGAGATGACCAATATGCAGAGAAACATTATGGAGCAGTTTCAAATTCACAATGCTGCCATGGCCCAGGCTAGGTCCCATCCACACGGACCTCCACCTGGACCTCCACCTGGGTATTATGGGCAGCCACCCTATTAAGCCATGATTGTGTGGGACATCTTTTCTCTTACCCCCCACTGTATTTACTTGTCTTTTTAGGTTTCAAACAATCCATTTTGTGTTGCTCATGCAGGTTGTGTTTTGTATTTGCTCCCATATAGCTCCTTAGAGTAATGATTAAGGCCACTAGCCAATGCCATAGGTCTATGTGGAGTGTATCTGGCCACTTATGGCTTGAAATATGTATTTGGTTTGTGCTCCTCCTGTTTGCAGACATGTTTGTGTGACATTATGGCCATGCCCAAATATCCCTGGGCACAGGCAATATTAATGACTGGACTAGGCTGGCCTTTGGACTGGGTGTCCTTGTTTGGTTGTGCCACTCACTTCCAGGTGTAGATGTGGTTTTTTTTTGTTTGGTTATCTCATGCCTTTTTAACCACAGTTGTATGTGGAATGTTTTATGTTAAGCCAAATAACTATAATTATACAAAGTAAAACAAAATTTAAATTTACTATACTTGTGGCGTTTTTAGTGGAAACACAGTTTAAATCAGCTTGGGCTAAACCAGATCCTTTTTGGTTTAAGAGGTGTAACAATGCAAATATCAAGCTAAATAAACAACATGAAATACATTAGGCAACAATTAAGGGAAACATTTTTTAATTTAAGGTAATGCCACATTACGGCAAAACAACATATTGAACCAAAAGGCTAAGACAGACACACAGAATGTTGCAAAACGAAACTAAATTAACTAAAATGCTGCAATATCAAGTTTGCTCGAACTGATTGTCCAGACTCACTGGGTGGGCCAACATAATTTTCCCCATCATCCTCTAGGGCTGTAGAGGGCAGACTATCCACATAACGTGGTACACGTTCTAGTATAGCAAAATTGTGCAAAACAGCACATGCCATGATGATGTCGATCACTTTTTGGGGATCATATTGCAGGGCGCCCCCAGTATGGTCCAAACAACGAAAACGGGTCTTCAACAGCCCAAAGGCCCTCTCCACAACAGCCCTGGTCTTGCGGTGCGCACGGTTGTACGCTTCCTGAGAGGCATCCTGGGGCCACAGCACAGGCGTCATGAGCCAGGGGAGAAGTGGGTACCCGGAATCACCTTAACAAGACAATGAAATTTCATAAACATTAAAAAGGCAAGAGAACAAACACAAAGAATTTGACATATATCCAAATGATGTAAGGTAAAGGGCGTAAAAATACACCCAGGGCACATTTGCAAAATAACTATTGCCACTAATGGAGTACATAAATAAAAATGCCGCTTAAATATACAAAAGAATTATAAAACATCTGCACGGGCAAGGGCAGGTAGAATTTACCGATATTTTGGGTTTTCGGACATGTTACAATTAGGATGCTGCTGAGGGCCACTCAACATTTATCTAAAGAATACAATGTATGCAGTTTAAGTCCACTTTGACATTTAAAGACCAATACTACAAAAGGAACCTAAACTAACAGATACTTGGGTATCAACTCACAAACAATATATTTTGGGACATGGAACTAGGGCCACTCAACATTTATCTAAAGAATACAATGTATGCAGTTTAAGTCCACTTTGACATTTAAAGACCAATACTACAAAAGGAACCTAAACTAACAGATACTTGGGTATCAACTCACAAACAATATATTTTGGGACATGGAACTAGGGCCACTCAACATTTATCTAAAGAATACAATGTATGCAGTTTAAGTCCACTTTGACATTTAAAGACCAATACTACAAAAGGAACCTAAACTAACAGATACTTGGGTATCAACTCACAAACCATATATTTTGGGACATGGAACTAGGGCCACTCAACATTTATCTAAAGAATACAATGTATGCAGTTTAAGTCCACTTTGACATTTAAAGACCAATACTACAAAAGGAACCTAAACTAACAGATACTTGGGTATCAACTCACAACCAATATATTTTGGGACATGGAACTAGGGCCACTCAACATTTATCTAAAGAATACAATGTATGCAGTTTAAGTCCACTTTGACATTTAAAGACCAATACTACAAAAGGAACCTAAACTAACAGATACTTGGGTATCAACTCACAAACAATATATTTTGGGACATGGAACATGGGACATGGAACTTACAGACATCCTAACTAAAGGGAAAACATTCTGAAGGACAAAGTGAGGCAAGCATTTTGGTTGGGAGTTCAGAAAAGAAGACCCAACTAAAATGCAGTTTCAGGCTTATGTAAAGAATACCAAAACAGAAATATCCACAAATAACAGATTAGTCTGAAATGTAATACCAAATAAATAGGACACACTTACCAAGCAGCCATGCACCCGAAAATTCACCTGACTCAAATCTCCGAAACAACCCAGATCGTCTGAGTATATATGAGTCGTGCGACGATCCGGGGTAGCCGGCAAGGACACTCAGAAAACGCATGTCCGGCCCAACCACGGCCTGGACATTAAGGGAGTGTCCCATTTTTCGATTCCTTAAGGGAAAAGCATACAAAAAGGGTAATTGATAATTGAAAAAAGGATCAAAAATTTAAAACATGTCTGCACTCTATTGGAAACTACTAATGAAAAGCCTAAATAAGGCATGTACACAAATGAGCCCAAAAAAAATATGCTGCCGCAAAGGAAAACAGGTTACATTACACGTTGGGCAACATAATAAGCTAAAACAAAATATCAATACCTATATATATACTCGTCGGCTGCCCTAGGTACAAGTGCCACATGTGTGCAGTCAACAGCACCAATAACGTTGGGCATGTCGGCCACATTATAAAAACCAAGCTTAATGGCATTTCTGGCTGCCATATCATCAGGAAAAAAAATATATTTTGGAGTTATGGCAGCCATGCCTTCCAAAAATTTAGATAGTGCGCGGCTCAGCGTAGGCTGGGACATCCCCACGGAGAGGGCACCCAGCCTCTGGAACGAGCCGTTCGCCAAAAATTGCAGGCAGCCAAGCATCTTGGTCATACCTGAAATTGCTTGCCCCTTCCTTGTGGTGCGGGCTAACCATGGCCGCAGCTCACTATATAATTTATGCAGGGAAGCGCGATTAAGCCTGGTCAGCTCGAACAGCTCAACATCATTCATGCTATCGATGTTCATGCGACGACGCAGGGGCAATCTGCTCTCAGACATCTGGATCAACTCAATGCCAAAAAGCATAAGCCCTTGATGTGCCACAAACTCGCTCCTCTCCATCCTACTCCCGAGGCCAAATAGCTGCCGGCAAACATTTCGTAAAGCAGCTCTTTAATGGGCTTCAAAACAATTAGCAATCACCTCTCTGAATTGGTCGCAAGCCCATGTGAAGGACGTAAAAAATAGGATCTGACGCAAATAATATGATTTTGACGGGAAAAAGACACGAACTAACGCAAAATATACGATTCCCGTACGTAATGCGTATGTTCATATACGTCTATGCGCGAACGATCGTGCGAATACGAAATGGGCAAAAAAACCAGAAAAAATGACAAACACCCACCCAAACTTACGATTCTCGATACGAAATCAATTAACTTTTGCTCTTTGAATCGAGGGGTAGGTTTATACTTATTGGCCATTACCTAGTGGCCCTTATGCTCATTTTAACAGCACCAATTTTTGACAATTTATTTTAAAAATACAAGTTGCATTATTTCGGAATTTTACAATTTGTTTTTACAATAAAACACTTCAACACATTTCTTCATCTTCAGTGCCAATTATGACTGGCGCAGCTTATACAACAGCGCAGCAGTGCTACAAAAGGCCATAAAATTGCTGCTAACTGTTGCACACTTCTTAAATTAGGCATAGAACGCAACAGTGGTCAAACCATGGGTGCTAAACAGTGCTTAAAGGCACAGAGGCCTTATAAATCAGGCCCTTAAAGTGGACCAACACCGAGAGGTGATCGGCCCGGAAATCTATAAGATTCCCGGGCCGATCACCTCCCACCCCGCGGGACATCCGAGATCAGGATGTCCCGCGGGGTGAAACCCCCCCAGACACCCCAAATCGCTTACCTGATCTTCGGCGGCGGCCGGCCGCCGCCGCCTCCCTCGCGCCCCTGTAGGCGTGCGCGCGCCCGCGCCGGCCGTCTGCGAATGGCCGGCGCGCGCGCGCGCCGAAAGTGACGCGAGGGAGGCAGCAGCGGCGGCAGCCGCTTGGACGTTCCTGATCCCCGCCTGGACGTTGGCGGGGATTGGACCGTCCAGTCACGTGGGAGCGGGGACAGGTAAGATTTTGGGGCTTTCTGGGGGGTTTCACACAGCGGGGCACCCCCGATCGGGGTGCCCCGCCGAAGTGGACCAAAACCCAGGATAGTCAAAATCCTGGGTGTTGGTCCACTTTAAAGTCTTGAACAGCATATGCGTCATTAAAGTTACAGTAAAACACAGAGTTTTGAATGTTTAATTCAGTCAGAATTTTGCCAGTTCATTTTGATTCATCCAAAATGTTGGCAATATATTGGTTACATTGAGCCATCTCTGTTATTTTGTAGTAAGCTTCTGAATTAATGCTAGAAGTTCTGTTTAGGGGCTGATGTATTTTTACAGTAAAAGAACTACTGCCTAATTCAGTGACTTTACAGACAGACTTTAAATTAGGAATGCCATAGGGGGCTCTCTTGCATCCCCAGTACATTATATTGCTTTTTCAAATTAGAGGCATACTGAAGTGTATGAGCGGCGCAGCCTAGCCGACCTTAGAGAATATTGGTGCCTCCACCTGGCCTCGGACACAGCACAAACCCACCTCCAGCTTGGAAGATGGTAGTGCGGCTCCTAGCCTCAGAGAGGGGAAACTTCCTGACTTCAGCAAGGACAGAGAACATTTTATAATGATGGAGGAAGGATTAGTGTAAGAAAGCATCAGATACACATGGAGCTGAAGACATTCTATCCTGGAGGGGAAGTGTCAGTTTAAGATTCATCGGTACCACCAATTCTTTTAGAAGTGACAGGAAAGTGTAGGGGGCTTAATTTACACATAGAGCAAAAGCAATTCTATTATGGGGTGGCGAGTTGGGGGGGGGGGGCATGGGTTACACATGTAGAAGAAAGAATTCAATAATATCGTTGGGGGTAGGTAAGTGTAGGGGACAAATGACGGAGAGACAATTCTATTATTGGCAGGTCGCTAGTGTAAGGGGGTATCAGTTACACAAGAAGCAGGAAGGGATTATTTACTGTAGGAATGGTAAAACATTTTAAATGATTTAGTAAGGTAGTTGGGGCAAAATCAATGACAGAATTCCTAACTGTTCACAGAAGCTCTGGGAAGTGTTGTATGTGGAACAGGGCTCGGTCTTTGATGTATTATGTGGGATATATTTAGTTGCAGTAAATAAGCGGCGGTGTATATATAGACACAATAACATCTAATTGCTTGTTATTTCTACAGTAGGGCCTCTTTCCAGGTCACAGCCAGCTGAGGTTTCTCATTGAGTGGAGCTCTCCATATTTTTATGGTTACCTTTCAGCCGTCTTGTTACCGAGGAGAATCGCCGTAGTTAGCAGTTTATATTGCGCTCGCCTCATCTAAATGTTTCCGATAATGAGGCCTGACAACGCCGAGTTATGTCTTTGTTTAATATTTAAGCAGTTACATCAGCTCTGTCACAAAGACTTCCCAGAACAGGAGAAACAGATCATTATGGAAGCCTTAGTTTCTTTGTACTGAAAAAAATATAGTATTACGCCAAATCTTTATTTGATTAAATCTCATTTAATTTGGAGTTTTCGAGTCTCCTTTTATTTAGATAAACCCATGGTGCCGAGTTCTGAGTTATACTGATTATCTAAATAATGCTTCTGTAGCAAGAACAAAAAAAAATGTGATTCTGCCTCTGTGTAAATATATTTCTTGTGATATATCGCATCTTTCAGGAGACAATCTTAAAACCAGCAGCTTCAATGTCCTTGAGGACAATGAAATCCGCTGCACGGGTGTGATCAGGGGAAGAAGAATTCTCAACTATCTACTGAAATGATCCTCTCCAGCCAAATGTGAGAAGCGAAGATACAGCCCCACACAAGATGACTGACCCAGATAGTGACCACAGGAAGCTAAAGGCGGCTGTTAAGATGGGGAAAATGAAAAATGAAATCTCACCATAGAGGACTTAGGAAATGAGAGAAGAAATTGATCTGCAGAGGAAAAACATGATGTAGGAATGGTACAATATGGAGGATGGGATACATTTGTGCTGGTTTGTAATAGAATATATACAAGATGGACTTTTAGGATTAATTTAGTTAAACACAAGGGAGTAAAACAAACAGTAGATGCTTGGGGTACGATCTATACTAGGGATTCCCAACCAGAATCCTATCAGGTGGCATTCAGTGAAGCTGCAGACTAACCTATACCCCAGCCTGATGTACTGCCATCTATACAAGTCTTGGTAAAAAAAAAGTTAGAAACCCCTGATCTATACAATATGAAGGGTTAGGGATAGGTCTAAAACCTGTAGGGTTAGAGTTGGAACCATACAGCATGTACATTTTTTGTAACAGAATATCGCGGAGCACAAATATGGCTCAGAATTGGTTCTGCATCAAGAATGTTTGAAGCTGAACCCATACAAACACTATAAACCTAGAATAGGGGATATTAAACAAGTACAAAAGAGAGCCTAAAACCTGCTACCACATTTTCTTATTTCCTGATTTGATCATTTCTTAGTGGGAACCTGCCTGTCTCCTTTACCGTTGTTTTCCTTAAAATACTAGCACCACCCTATTACCCTGTTTATCTAATCCTCAGACTTGGAATTGGTTCTGAATAACAGGAAGGCTTAGGAATGATTCCCATGAATCATATGGGCTTATTGAAGAGCCCATATACTTAAGGTGTATACTTGGTCTTGCATAAATGACCTGAGCAAAGCTGAGCCATACAACTTGAGGACTTATTGCTGGGCCCAATGTCAGAATTCTGCACCTTGGGGGAGTTCTGGTTGCAGGGAACCCTGTGAATGAGCTGAACACGAGGACCATGTTGCACACACCAGTAACCTAAGTCCAAGAGTCAATGAGAATTCTTTGTCTTCAAAGGGTGGTGAGCCACGTGGAAATTTTTTTTTTTTCACCTAGGAACAGAAGGCCAAGTCTGAATGGCAAACTAGAAAGCCTGATATTGAGCTGAAGAGCAAGAACTACGGTAACCAGCTAAGACAGGCGTCTTAGACAAGCCAAAAGATATGGTGGTGTAGGTTCAGTGTCAGATGAATACTCACATGGCCCTAATGCTAGTTACGATGAATTACATGGACTTCGCTTGCTGTGCTTCAGGCACTTCTAAATCCCTGTGCAGACTCATTCTTGTATTGCATCATTGCAGGGCTGTGCTGTGCTGATCATGGCAGTGCAGTGCTACCTCTAGGGTAGTTTGGCGTTAATATAAAAGGAAGTAGGATTGGAAGTAGCATCCCTCTGATTAACATTAGCCAAAGTGAGGGTCACATTGCCATCAAGCGGACCGCTTAGTAGGGGGCGTGTCAATCTGTGATGCCTCTGTGGGTGGAATCGCCAGTTCTCTTACCTGGCTCTGCTATCCCATGGCACATGTGCAGGCTCTCATTTAATCAGAATAGATTGTGGTGCAAATTAATAGCCGGTAATATGTAGATTAATGCCACTGGATAGAGGAGTGCTGGGGATGCTGCAGAATGCCTAGGCATGTCTATGATGGCATCACTTGATTACCCAGATGGTCGTACTTTCAGACTAGTTGCAGAACAGCAGCCATAGCGGGTTTGCACAGATGGCATATTTGTGCCATCCCCCTCACAGCCACTGCATAAATGCATGATCCTTACACCCAAGTACTGTAATTGGATCTGCTGTATAAAACAAAAAAAATTACTGAACCCAAATGCAATGGGCCTAAAACTAGTTCCATATAACATGCAAAATTGGGCCTGAATCCATATTAGCTTAGTAAAAAGCTAAAATATTATAGGCTTAGAGCTGATCCTCTAGGGTTATGGTTACACCCAAACAACTTACAGGCTTATGGCTGATGATTCCTAATGCTATAGCTCAAATAGATAGAACTGATTATGTAAAGTATGAAGGGCTGAACCCATACAATATACTGACTTACTGCTGAGCCCAAATAATATAGACTTAATAAAACTGGATCCATGCAATTGTTTAATACCCCCCGTCTCCTCCCCCCAACCTGTCTCCATGTGCTCAGTCCCACTGTACCCCCAGCCCATGTTCTGTCCCTGTAATGCTATATGTTCAGCATCATGGCCGGGGGGGGGCACAGGTGTTGCCACAGTATCTGCCCCTACAAAGAATTTTGACTATGCCCCTGGGCATCCCGAACTGAATGCCCTGCTATGTAAAACCCCCCAGATCACTCATCTCCTCCGGTCCTACAGTACATGTGCAGGCTCTTGTTCAATCAGGGCTGTTTGCCGTGCATATGTAATGCAGAGCTTCAGCAAATGGAGCGAGAGCGGCTGCATCCACTGCAGCACCCAGGCTCACTGCCTGAACATGCAGGGATGCAACCACCCATGTTTACATCAGCGAGGGAGCCATGAAGCAGGTGAGTGTAGTGGATGCTCCGGGGTGGTTCACATGCCGATCTGGGGTGCCCTGGGGGAAGGCCAGAGGCCAGATCTGGAATGTTTTAGATTTTTGTAGAAAAGAATCTTGCTTTTTGACACTGAGAGGTGTGTTGGAACTCCCCTGCAGCATCATACTGTGTTCGACACACTGTGTCTGCAGGGGTATCTAGTTTATTTCTTTGCTTTTGAGTTTAGTTTATTGCAAAGTACACTGGCAGCAAAAAATTATCCTGTTTCAGACACTTTCATTGCCCTATACTGAGCAGAAACTGAAAAAGACAAGACTTTGCAACAGGAGATGAAACACAGACCTTTCATAAGTATGGGGAACAGCCAATTTGCAGCTGTAAATGAGGATCGGAATTTGCCATCTTTATCAACTGATACCATTTATCATTTCCCGATTAAGTTTTACACATTTATTTTAAAGCTGCATTGATGTTATGGGCCCTTGGGCAACATGGGTGGGCATGTGATAGTCAAGGGGTTTAAGGTGGCCTGGGGTAGTTACGGGGGTCTGTCTTATGTGTCTGACATATGTGACATGCTTTAAGGAAATGGGTAAGCTTATATAGTGAGGGTGGTACAGTGTTTAAAGTGGACCAAAACTCACCCTAGAGTCTAGAATCTAGGGCAGGCATACTCGCTTCTCCCCCGGGGCATCCAGATTCAGGATGCCCCTCTGTGTCAAACCCCCCAGTTAGCCCAAAAACTGACCTTCATTTGCCGGCCCAACAATGCATGCGTGTCAACACTTGCCAATTTTGTAAAACAAAATGCAGGTCCCAATTGTAAGTTTTTCTGCTGCTGATATATTGCAATGTTCCCATTTCATACAATCAAAGAAAATATTTATTTTTAAATGTAACCCTATTGTGTGAAAACCTCATCTTTTTGCCATTCCAGGGCGGCGTGGCTGCGGATGACGCCCATGACATTTACGTTTGATAAATATGGGGCCCTCATGCTGGATTCACCCCTCTGCTCCCAGTGACACCGATGGCATTTCTCTTTGATAAATATGGGGCTCTCGTGCTGGTGACACCCCTTTACACCCATGGCATTCCTGTAAGATCAATATGGGGCTCTCATGCTGGAGACACCCTTCTGCTCCCAGTGGCACTTATGACATTTCTGTTAGATTAATATGGGGCTCTTGTGCTGGAAACACCCCTATGCTCCAACTGACACCCATGGCATTTCTGTTAGATTAGTATGGGGGTCTCATGCTGGTGACACCCCCTCTGCTCCTAGTGACAGCCATAATGATTGCATAATATAGGGGTCTTGTGCTTGAGCTTACAATCTATAAGAGTATTGCACAAGCCTGCACATTGGGTCTCAGGGGCAATTAAAGTCTTAATTTTTAGTGCCAAAAATAATGTCCTGAAGGTGCTAGCGATTTTCTTCTTGCATTAGTAAATGTGTGTTTAATGGAAGCAGTTTTTACTACTACAACCTGTTGGCAACCCTATCCACCAAGATTTACAAGAGAGAAGAGATTAGAGATCAGCAAACTTTTGAAAAATTCGATTCGACTGGTTCGCCGAATTTTCTGACAAAAATCGCTTCGAATCGCTATTAAAAACTGCTATTTCTGAGCTTCCTAGAGCCTCAATAGGGTTGTAAACCATTCTGCCTTGCTGTAACACGCATAGGATGCGTGCTGGGTTAGTGAAATAATACTGTAAATAATTATCACATGCAGATCAGAGGCATCGCTAATAGAATCGCAGAGCGGCACAATTGCAGAGAGTTGAGGTGGCATCACTATGAGGGGCCCCTATAGTGCCTGGAAAACACACCCTGGAGCTGGCAGCAGCAGGAGCCCAAAAATTAGCTGAATCACACCCTGGAGTTGCAAGCAGCAGCAGCCACCCAAACATTGGTTGAAAGAGACACTGGAGTTGGCAACAGGAGCCCAAAAATTGGATGAATCACACACTGGAGTTGCAAGCAGCAGCAGGAGCAGGAGCCCAAACATAGCTTGATAGAGACACTGGAGTTGGCTGCAGGAGCCCAAAAATTGGCTGAATCACACACTGGAGTTACAAGCAGGAGCAGCAGCAGCAGGAACCCAAACATAGCTTGAAAGAGACACTGGAGTTGGCTGCAGGAGCCCAAAAATTGGATGAATCACACCCTGGAGTTGCAAGCAGCAGCAGCAGCAGCAGGAGCCCAAACATAGCTTGATAGAGACACTGGAGTTGGCTGCAGGAGCCCAAAAATTGGCTGAATCACACACTGGAGTTACAAGCAGGAGCAGCAGCAGCAGGAACCCAAACATAGCTTGAAAGAGACACTGGAGTTGGCTGCAGGAGCCCAAAAATTGGATGAATCACACCCTGGAGTTGCAAGCAGCAGCAGCAGCAGCAGGAGCCCAAACATAGCTTGAAAGAGACACTAGAGTTGGCTGAAAGAGCCCAAAAATTGGATGAATCACACCCTGGAGTTGCAAGCAGCAGCAGCAGGAGCCCAAACATAGCTTGAAAGAGACACTGGAGTTGGCTGCAGGAGCCCAAAAATTGGATGAATCACACCCTGGAGTTGCAAGCAGCAGCAGCAGGAGCCCAAACATAGCTTGAAAGAGACACTGGAGTTGGCTGCAGGAGCCCAAAAATTGGATGAATCACACCCTGGAGTTGCAAGCAGCGGCAGGAGCCCAAACATAGCTTGAAAGAGACACTGGAGTTGGCTGCAGGAGCCCAAAAATTGGATCAATCACACCCTGGAGTTGCAAGCAGCAGCAGCAGGAGCCCAAACATAGCTTGAAAGAGACGCTGGAGTTGGCTGCAGGAGCCCAAAAATTGGATGAATCACACCCTGGAGTTGCAAGCAGCAACAGCAGCAGGAGCCCAAACATAGCTTGAAAGAGACACTAGAGTTGGCTGCAGGAGCCCAAACATTGCTTTAAAGAGACACTGGAGTTTGCTTCAGGAGCCCAAAAATTGGATGAATCACACCCTGGAGTTGCAAGCAGCAGCAGCAGCAGGAGCCCAAGCATAGCTTGAAAGAGACACTGCAGTTGGCTGCAGGAGCCCAAAAGTTGGATGAATCACATCCTGGAGTTGCAAGCAGCAGCAGCAGGAGCCCAAACATAGCTTGAAAGAGACACTGGAGTTGGCTGCAGGAGCCCAAAAGTTGGATGAATCACATCCTGGAGTTGCAAGCAGCAGCAGGAGCCCAAACATTGCTTTAAAGAGACACTGGAGTTGGCTTCAGGAGCCCAAAAATTGGATGAATCACACCCTGGAGTTGCAAGCAGCAGCAGGAGCCCAAACATAGCTTGAAAGAGACACTGTAGTTGGCTGCAGGAGCCCAAAAATTGGATGAATCACACCCTGGAGCTGCAAGCAGCAGCAGCAGCAACAGGAGCCCAAACATAGCTTGAAAGAGACACTGGAGTTTGCTGCAGGAGCCCAAAAATTGGATGAATCACACCCTAGAGTTGCAAGCAGCAGCAGGAGCCCAAACATTGCTTTAAAGAGACACTGGAGTTTGAAGCGGGAGGCCAAAAATTGGATGAATCACACCCTGGAGTTGCAAGCAGCAGCAGGAGCCCAAACATTGCTTTAAAGAGACACTGGAGTTGGCTTCAGGAGCCCAAAAATTGGATGAATCACACCCTAGATTTGCAAGCAGCAGCAGGAGCCCAAACAATGCTTTAAAGAGACACTGGAGTTGGCTGCAGGAGCCCAAAAATTGGATGAATCACACCATGGAGTTGCAGGCAGCAGCAGCAGGAGCCCAAATATACCTTGAAAGAGACACTGGAGTTGGCTGCAGGAGCCCAAAAATTGGATGAATCACACCCTGGAGTTGCAAGCAGCAACAGGAGCCCAAACATTGCTTTAAAGAGACACTGGAGTTGGCTTCTGGAGCCCAAAAATTGGATGAATCACACCCTGGAGTTGCAAGCAGCAGCAGGAGCCCAAACATTGCTTTAAAGAGACACTAGGGTTGGCAGCAGGAGGCCACAAATTTGATGAATCACACCCTGGAGTTGCAAGCAGCAGCAGCAGGAGCCCGAATATAGCTTGAAAGAGACACTGGAGTTGGCTGCAGGAGCCCAAAAATTGGATGAATCACACCCTGGAGTTGCAAGCAGCAGCAGGAGCCCAAACATAGCTTGAAAGAGACACTGGAGTTGGCTGCAGGAGCCCAAAAATTGGCTGAATCACACCCTGGAGTTGCAAGCAGCAGCAGCAGCAGGAGCCCAAACATAGCTTGAAAGATACACTGGAGTTGGCTGCAGGAGACCAAAAATTGGATGAATCACACCCTGGAGTTGCAAGCAGCAGCACCAGCAGAAGCCCAAACATAGCTTGAAAGAGACACTGGAGTTGGCAGCAGGAGGCCAAAAATTGGATGAATCACACCCTGGAGTTGCAAGCAGCAGCAGCATGAGCCCAAACCTGTCTTGAAAGACACACTGCAGTTGGCAGCAGCAGCAGCAGCAGGAGGCCCATAATTGGCTGAAAGGCACACCCTGAAGTTGGCATCAGTAGGAGCCCAAAAATTGGCCTAAAGACATAAATATGTTTTGCACCATTTGGAAAGTGTAAAACGTGGCACCATGCGGAATCTAGTCGCATGCATCAGCCATTGGTTGGTGGAAATCCTTGCTGATCCATCCCTGATTCATTTTCGCAAAGGTGAGTCTCCACATTTTTAGTTGACAGACGAGTTCTCCTCGCCGTAACTATGGCCCCCGCCGCACTAAACACCCGCTCAGATGGCACGCTACTTGCCGGGCAGGACAGCTTTTCCAGGGCAAACTCTGCTAGTTGCGGCCACAAGCCAAGTTTGGCTGCCCAGAAGTCCAGCGGATCCTCAAGGTGTGCTGGCATGGTCATGTCAAGGTATGACATGACCTGCTGGTTCAGGTCCTGCTCCAAGTCTTCCTGCTGCTCATGAGTAGCCTCACTATGCGGGTGTAGAAAGCTACTCATTCGCGACTGAAGACTGAGGCTGCTGCTGATGGAGCTGCTGCTGCTGCTCCTGCCAACCCCCCCAGCAGCCACGGCAGTGGAAGGAAGGCAGTGCGAGAGTATGGACCATGGCGCAGATAGGCATCGGCCAACTGACTACGTAGAATGTCTTTGTAGTAGTTCAGTTTGTCCTCCCTCTCGGCGGGTTTAAAAAATGCCCCATTTTGTGCCGGAAGCGAGGGTCCAATAAGGTGGAGAGCCAGAAGTCATCCCGCCGACAAATGGAAACAATTCTGGGGTCACTACGCAAGCACGTGAGCATGCTTCCTGCCATTTGCGCAAGTGACTTGGAGGGACTACCTGTCTCCATCTCCACTGCATACTGCCACGGTGTGTCTGGGTCCTCTGTCTCGCCTTCCTCACAACCCTCTAGCTCCTCTGGCTGCTTCTGCTCCTCCTCTCCTGTCCGCTGACTAGATAAACCAGCCATTTTGCCAAGCCTAAACTGTGCTTCACTGGGCCACTCCTCCTCCTCTTCCTCCTCCTCCTCCAGTTCAGCTCCAACGGGGTTCATGTGGCCGTAAGATGTAGACGCCATGTCTCCGGTGCCCTGACCAGCCATGGTTTCCAACATGTGCTGTAGTACATGAAGCAGTGGAATCACGTCGTTCATCCCGTAATCCTGCCGACTGACAAATAAAGTGGCTTCCTCAAAGGGCCTGAGCAAACGGCATGTGTCACGTATGAGCTGCCACTGGTTGACATTGAAGTTACACAGGGGAGTCCCCCTATCTGCTTGGATCATCAGGAAATCCGTGATGGCTTTTCTCTGTTCATATAATCGGTCCAACATGTGAAGGATGGAATTCCAACGGGTGGAAACATCACAAATAAGACTATGTTTGGGGCTACTGTTCTGACGCTGTAGCTCAAGAAGGGTGTTTTTGGCGGTGTATGAGTGGCTGAAGTGCATGCAAAGTTTCCTTGAAGTTGTTAGGATGTCTTGCAGATGGGGGAACACTTCAGAAACCGCTTGACAACCAGACTGAAGACGTGAGCCATGCAGGGCGCATGGGTCAGGCTTCCTTGTCGCAGTGCAAACAAAATGTTCTTCCCATTGTCGGTAACCATGATTCCCATTTTCAGTTTTCTTGGAGTAAGCCATGTTTGGATTTCATGATGAATAAATTTAAGCAGTTTCTCCCCTGTGTGACTCCGTTCGCCAAGACAAACCATGTGAAGCACAGCGTGACACCTCCGTGCCCTGCACACATGGTAGACTGGAGGGGCACTGAGACTTGAGCCTACAGTGGAGGGTGAGGAGATGGCAGAGGATGAGGAGGCTGAGTCGCACGGTGTCACAGGCACAACGGCCAGGGAGCACGGAGGCCGAAGCGGCGTGACCTGTCCAAGTTGCTGCTGCTGCAAAGGGACCACATTCACCCAGTGGGCCGTAAATGACATGTACTCTTCCTGACCGTAGTTACAGCTCCAGACGTCGGCGCTGCCATGCGCTTTGCTACACACCAACAGGCTAAAGGACTGGCCCACCTTCTGTTCAACAAAATTGTGCAGCGCTGGTACTGCCTTCTTGGCAAAGAAATGACGGCTTGGGACTCTCCACCTCGGCTCGGCACAAGCCATCAGTTCTCTGAAAGGTGCAGAGTCCACCACCTGAAAAGGGAGCGACTGCAGCACCAGCAACTTGGACAGGAGCACATTCAGCTTCTGCACCCGGCTCCCAAGTGCGATCGGCTTCTTCATCATTATCATCATGATCACCGAGTTGTGGCTGCACGTCACTGATGTTCTCGGTTTCCTCAACAGTGTCTGCCGCAGGAGCTGGAACGCTCGCAACACCCACGACACTCTCCACATCACTATTTCCTCCATTTCTTGGCTGGGCAGTAGCTGCTGACTGTCCTCTATCTGATCGTCCTCCTCACTAAAGAGTGGAGCTGAACCCAAAGCATAGGATACGTTGCTGGGGGAGGGAACGGCGTAGGACAGAGGCAATGGGAGGACAGGGACTTCTCTCGGGGCATGCCAACTCAGGGTTGTGTCAGAGTAACCTACCGACCCTAGACTGGGGGTCTCAGATGTAACTTGTGATGATGTGGATGACCGCGTTAACCAATCTACCATGGCAGATGCGTTACTGGTGGAGTCACGACCGCTAGCAGATACTGGCAGATCAGGTCTCTCACCGTGACTCCTGCTGCCACTCGCCTAGTCTGCTGCGACCTCTGCCTGCTGAATCTTGGCCTCTGCCACTCCTCTTTGAACATCCTGGCACTTGTCTGCCTGACATTTTTATGTATTTGAAATGCGCAATAGGTACTTTAAAAAATGTGTTTACTTTAAAAAGCAGAAGCTAAATAAAGTGGGGAACTGCTTCTCTGCACCAGATACTATGAAAATTGGCAATATGGGATACCCTGCGGCCTAGTGTTTTGACAGCAGGACAAAAACCAATTCAAAATGCAATAGCTTAATAAAGCTGAGGCTGAACAAGCTTATTTAGTATAACAGATAGGGTTCAATGTGAAGGTTTGGGATACCCTGCGGCCTGGTGTTTTGACAGCAGGACAAAAACCTATTCAAAATGCAATAGCTTAATAAAGCTGAGGATGAACAAGCTTATTTAGTATAAAAGATAGGGTGCAACGTGGTGGTTTGGGATACCCTGCGGCCTGGTGTTTTGACAGCAGGACAAAAACCATTTCAAAATGCAATAGCTTAATAAAGCTGAGGATGAACAAGCTTATTTAGTATAACAGATAGGGTGCAACGTGCAGGTTTGGGATGCCCTGCGGCCTGGTGTTTTGACAGCAGGACAAAAACCAATTCAAAATGCAATAGCTTAATAAAGCTGAGGATGAACAAGCTTATTTAGTATAACAGATAGGGTGCAACAGATGGGATACCCTGCGGCCTGGTGTTTTGACAGCAGGACAAAAACCAATTCAAAATGCAATAGCTTAATAAAGCTGAGGCTGAACAAGCTTATTTAGTATAACAGATAGGGTGCAACGTGCAGGTTTGGGATACCCTGCGGCCTGGTGTTTTGACAGCAGGACAAAAACCAATTCAAAATGCAATAGCTTAATAAAGCTGAGGATGAACAAGCTGATTTAGTATAGCAGATAGGGTGCAATGTGGTGGTTTGGGATACCCTGCGGCCTGGTATTTTGACAGCAGGACAAAAACCAATTCAAAATGCAATAGCTTAATAAAGCTGAGGATGAACAAGCTTATTTAGTATAACAGATAGGGTGCAACGTGGTGGTTTGGGATACCCTGCGGCCTGGTGTTTTGACAGCAGGACAAAAACCAATTAAAAATGCAATAGCTTAATAAAGCTGAGGATGAACAAGCTTATTTAGTATAACAGATAGGGTGCAACGTGGTGGTTTGGGATACCCTGCGGCCTGGTGTTTTGACAGCAGGACAAAAACCAATTCAAAATAAAATAGCTTAATAAAGCTGAGGATGAACAAGCTGATTTAGTATAACAGATAGGGTGCAACGTGGTGGTTTGGGATACCTTGCGGCCTGGTATTTTGACAGCAGGACAAAAACCAATTCAAAATGCAACAGCTTAATAAAGCTGAGGATGAACAAGGTTATTTAGTATAACAGATAGTGTGCAACGTGGTGGTTTGGGATACCCTGCGGCCTGGTGTTTTGACAGCAGGACAAAAACCAATTCAAAATGCAATAGCTTAATAAAGCTGAGGCTGAACAAGCTTATTTAGTATAACAGGGTGCAACGTGCAGGTTTGGGATACCCTGCGGCCTGGTGTTTTGACAGCAAGACAAAAACCAATTCAAAATGCAATAGCTTAATAAAGCTGAGGCTGAACAAGCTTATTTAGTATAACAGATAGGGTGCAACGTGATGGTTTGGGATACCCTGGGGCCTGGTGTTTTGACAGCAGGACAAAAACCAATTCAAAATGCAATAGCTTAATAAAGCTGAGGATATACCAGCTGATTTTGGGCCTTATTTATCAAGGGATAGCGCCAGGTAGTGTCTCACTAGCGCCAGGTAGCGCCAGCTATCGGCGGCTACCGACTCCAGAACGCCAGGCTGCGAACACAATCACGCATTTATCACGCTAAATGAGGCCAGCGCCGGCGAGAGCGTCAGCTAGCGCGGGATTCATCATGTTGCAGACTTCAGCGAACAGTGCCGCTGCTAATCCCATCACAGCGCCAGGTATGACCTCTCGCTACCTGGCGCTCTCCAATGCATTTAAATGGAGCAATCTTTAAATATTCATAATTAATTGATATTAATGTTTTTTTTTTTTGTTTTTTTTTAAATGTCAAAAATTCGGTGACCACTTCTGCAATGTTATTTTTTTTTTTAAGGTAAAAAAAAAAAAAAAATTGTGCAGAATTGATATTACAGGTCTGATATTAATGTATTCATATTACAAAATGTTTATAAAAACTTGGTTATTATTTTTTTCAAAAAATAAGGTTGTTTGGGGGTTAAAAAACTACTTTTAACACATCGCCGCCAGCGCTCTCGGGTTTAACCCTTTTGTTGCCAAGCACGTAACACCTACGTGCTGGCTTGGCTGGGCCTTAAGTGCCAAGCACGTAGGTGTTACGTGCTTGACTTTCCTCGCTTGTAGTTTAAAAAGTAAAAACAACAAATACTCACCTGACCCCTTGTTGGATCCGGCCGGGTCTCCTCTTTAATTTGGTGCCATCCGATCCCCCGTGGGGGGTCGGATGGCTCCAGGAGAGCCCCCGGAATAGGCCGCCCCCCCCCCCCCCGCTTCTGCAGCAGCAGCTTCTAACTGTAAAAAAAAAAAAAAATAAAAATGACATTCACTTACCTGTGTGTGCGCTGGCTCCCGCTGTCCCTCCTCTTCACCTGGGGGGCCTCCGATCCCCCCCCAGGACTTACCGATCTTCAGGAGAGAGCCTGGGAGGCTCTCTCCTCTCTTCTGCACGATGGCGGCCGCCATCATGCCTCTAAGCCCCGCCCCCTTGGGGGCGGGGCTTATGAAGTCATCCCGGCCCCGATCTCAGGCTTCAGCCTTCTCAGCTTCTCAGATGCCGGTGATCGGCACAGGGGAAGGAGGTGACAGGAGATCCTCTGATCTCCTGCCTTCTCCTTCTCTGGATGCCGATCACCGGCATCTGTCAGCTGAGCGGCGAGGGACAAGAGCTTGCAATCGAAGGTAAGTACAGTAAAAAAAAATTTTTTTTTTTTCTAATAAAATACTTTTTATTATTGTGTGGTGTTTTTTTTTTCACATTAACCCTTTGTGAGCTGGTAAGGGGTCCATGAGACCCCTTATACCAGTTCACAAGGCTGGGGGGGTGGCAAGTCACCTGCCCTAGCGGGTGGCTTGCCATTAACCCCCGCACCCCCATTACCTGCCTCCCCAAAGGCCAGGGGGGGGCAGAAGAGCCCGGGCCCACATAGGCTATGTGGGCTCGTAGGCTGCAGGGTGGGGGGGCCACCAAAGCTGGCCCCCCCACTCTGTGCCTACAAGCCCCCATAGCTGGTCCCGGGCTGGTTACTTTGGGTAAGGGGGACCCCACGTCATTTTTTTTTTTGGATTTTGAAGGGTTTTTAACCCTTCAAAATCCAAAAAAAAATGGGGTCCCCCTCCCCGGGAAGGGGGACCCTATGTCATTTTTTTTTTTAATTAACCATTTGTCATCCAGCAGCTATAAAAGGCTTCTGGGCAGGAAAGGGTGTCTACCTATACATATGTGGTATCGCTGTAACCGGGAGAAATTGGGGTTTCTCACGCAATAAGATTTTATTGACAAACTTACATTTTTTATTACAAAAAAACTCTACAAATTGTAAAAAAATGTTTTTTTTTTGTTTTTTTTCACACATTTCACCCAAAAAAATTGAGAATACACCTAAAAAATACAAACAAGACATTTCATGTTAAAGCCCAGACTCTGTTGAAAAAAACAATATATAATTTTCCTGGGAAATCCCTGGAAATCCCTTCAAAAATGACAGTTGAATATGTGTAGCGCAAAATGGTGAAACATCGTCTGGCAACAGGGAGTGGCAAATGCTGCAGGTAGGCTGGCAGCGAAAGGGTTAAACATGCATTTTACAGCGCGAGAATTTTTTGAGCGTGATGTGTTAATGAATATGCTGGGAGCCGTTCGCTATGGCCATTCGCTGTCATGCGCTCCCATACAGCACGGAACCTGTCAAACAGCGACTCCTAACCCCGTATTCAACATTACCGCACACCGACTCGCCGAGTCGCTGTCAACAACCGAACAACGGCCAAGCACAGTGAATACTAGCCGGCGCTGTGAAAATCACGCTACTGTCGCCCATCTGTCGCTACCTGGCGCTATTAATAAATCGGCCTCCCCATATAAAACATAGGGTGCAACGTGGTGGTTTGGGATACCCTGCGGCCTGGTGTTTTGACAGCAGGACAAAAACCATTTCAAAATGCAATAGCTTAATACTGCTGAGGCCGAACAAGCTGATTTAGTATAAAAGATAGGGTGCAACGTGGTGGTTTGGGATACCCTGCGGCCTGGTATTTTGACAGCAGGACAAAAACCATTTCAAAATGCAATAGCTTAATAAAGCTGAGGCTGAACAAGCTGATTTAGTATAAAAGATAGGGTCACATGTGCTGGTTTGGGATGCCCATGGGGGCTGGTGTTTTTAAAGCAGACAAAAACCAATTCAAAATGCAATAGCTTAATAAAACTGAGGCCGAACAAGCTGATTTAGTATAAAAGATAGGGTCACATGTGCTGTTTGGGATGCCCACGTGGGCTGGTGTTTTTAAAGCAGACAAAAACCAATTCAAAATGCAATAGCTTAATAGAGCTGAGGATGAACAAGCTGATTTAGTATAAAAGATAGGGTCACATGTGCTGAAATGGAATAGCCATGTGGCCTGGGGTTTTTACAGCAGACAAAAAAAAATTCAAATTAATCCAGTTATGAGAAATGCTTGTGTATAACTGATAGGGTTAAATATGCCACTGCAAAGATGGGATGCACAGTGGCAAGGAATATTTACAGCACAAAGAACACCGATTGAAAACTGATCTGGCAAATGAAAATAAAAAGCTTTCCCTCTCACTGTCCCTGCCTGGATCGTTCCCGATCGTTTCCGATTTTCCCCTATCTTTCCCTGGTTCTGTCTGCCTCTCTGTGGGTCTCAACGACTGTCCCTGCCTATCTCTAAGTCTCTCCCTGTCTGCAGCAACCACCGCTGTTTCTGGAATGCAAGGCTGAAATGCGCAAAAGGAAAATGGCCGCTGTTTATATAGCATGGTTACGTCACCGGGCTTCCTGGCTGCTGATAGGCTGCATGTGACCTTCCCATGATAACTTGCCCCAGGGGATATGTCTGGACATGTTCATCCACCATTTTAGAATGCCTGTAATTGAAATAAATGGAGTTTAAAGGAAAACTTCGATCGATCGAATCGCGGGGAAATTCGGATTCACTCAGAATCGAATTTTTCATGAAATTCGGAACAAATTCGGGTTCGTCCGCATCGATTCGCTCATCCCTAGAAGTGATCTGTGAACACACAGAACACTGGTGCATGTGTAAGGCTGAATGAGCTCCCTCACTTCAGTAGCGGCCATAGCAGCAGTGTTCTCTGTGTACAGGACTCACTTCTCTCTTATTGTAGGTCTTTATGTACAGTTGCCAATAGCAATTGGACAGATTGCAGGGAGTGAAAACTACTTCTAAAAACAGAAAAAAAACAAAACATTTTTAAAGCTGAACAAAACTGTGGATTTTGACTATCCTGAGTTTAGTTAATTGGTTTGGGGGCATCCCGATTTGGGATGCATGGGTGTGTGAAACCCCCTAGATCGCCAGTATTCCATCACATCTGTCTGGTCCAACAATGCATGTGTGGGCTCTCATCCAATCAAACCTTGCCTTTCCTTGACTGTGTAATTCAGAAAATGGCTCTGATTGGGATAAATGGGAGTACAAGCAGCCGAATCCCCAGCAGCCCCATGCTCCCAGGAGCGCATGCACAGGCCAAAGATGCATCTGCTTGCACGTCAATCAGAGATGTTTGCAGAATGACATAGCCACGGCAATACGGCTCCAATTGGATGAAAACCCACGCATGCGCTATTGGACTGAGGCGAGGTTAGTAAATACTGGCTATCTGGAGGTTTCAAACAGCAAGGGAGGATTAGTGGGTGGCTCTGGAATATTTTGGATTCTAGGGGACCACGCAGGGTCTTGTTCCCCTTTAAAAGACTCTTGGGGGTGTTGGTGTTGGTCTATCTCTTTATGGGGCATCCCAAATTCATCCCACACATGCACCCTTGAATTGGGGATGGTAAGTTTTACTGGGCGGTGCTCGCGTGATTCAAATCTCCTTGTTGCTGCGAGCCCATGGGGGGAGCCAGTAAAAAGTGGACTTTAGGGCTACCAGGGGATACACACAGTGGAGCAACGGATGAAAGTGACATTGTTGTTCCTCTTTAAAGTGGACCAAAACCTATGAATTTGACCATCTCTGGTGTTGGTCCACTTTTCTGGGGCATCCCAATTTCTGAAAGCCCTATATCACCTCAAAAGCAGGTAGACTGGGGCTGGAGTGTTGCGCCCACTACAGGAAGGCCAGGGATGCAGCCGCTACCCCTTCACTTTGCCGACTCTGTTACAAATAGAGCTGAATGCATGCACCCGTACATTCAAAGAAGCATCCAAATTTGTTAATATGCATGGCATACAGTGCTGATTGAATGATAGCCCTCACATGCGGCATAAGACCAAGGAAAGGTGACTTTTTGGGTCGAACTTGGGGGGGGGTGGTCACACAGAAGGGCATCTCAAATCAGGATTTTAAATAAAGTGCAGATGGGCTTACATGGAATGGCTCAGTGAAGAAGACTGGAGGGGGGTGTTGCTCCTCTTTAAAGTAGACCAACCACTGGTTTTAGTGGCCCTGGAATATAAAAGACAAGAACCCACGTATGGAATATGAAAAGGTGCATTTCGGGAGCGAAATGGGGAGGTTTTCTCACAACAGGGCATTCCCACTTTGGATCATAGCTTGTGCATGTGCTGTACGACTGGTGGAAATGTCGGAGGAAAGCAGCCAGACAGCGAACAAGTAAGTCCCGTGCAACTTCCCAAAAAAACGACCCTATTCCCAGATTCCCACCTCAAGTAGCCGAAACACAAGAGACGGCCCGTGATACAAAGAAGGACATAATAAATCTATCTGGCCATAACCTCACAGAGGACCAATGTGAACTACTTAGATTAGGTCTAAATTACTGTCCGGCCAAGCGGATAGATGTCTTTGAAACTGTCAAGGATCTTCACCTGTTTTCCCGGAAGATTCTCTGCAAATTTCAGTTTATGCCAAAAGATGGCGCCCACACAGAAGAAATTATCCCCACTGAGGAACAATTAGATCAAGAAATGAGGGATTTAGCACAGGAAGTAGCGGGTCATATTTTCATAGATCGAAAAGAGGTCAAATTTAAAAAAACATCGACCTACTTCCCCCCTTTAGGATTAAACCACAATTTGGCGACTTTTATGAATATGGTAACATCCGACATAGAACATTTATGAAACCCAAAAAAACATCCTTCAAATTTAGGTGATAATTTAGCAGCAGCCCTAAAACAACTAGAAGAGAACCATCAACTAGTGGTAAAACCTGCAGACAAAGGGGGGAACATAGTGGTCATGTCAACGGAGCAATATGAGGCAATGTGTTTGTGCATATTGAATAATAAGGACTGGTATACCAGGGCCTCCACGCCCAGGCTTGCCGGGGATGCCCAGGAGTACCACACTCTCATTCACCAGGCATTTGAACAGGGTGTGATTGATGCCAACATGGCTGGATTCCTGGAGTCCCCATGCCTGAAAATACCCACGTTTTATGCACTACCCAAAGGGCATAAATCGGCCCCCATGCCTCCGGGACGTCCCGTCGTTTCGGGCATGGGGGCCCTCATGGAGAATGCCAGCCGTTAGGTCGACCATCATCTGCAGCCCCTGGTGATGAGTCTGCCCTCATACGTCAAGGACACGGGCCATATCGTCCTTGTCCTTGACAATATCTGGGTTAGTCCTGAGGCCTTCCTGGTGACACTGGACGTGGAGGCCCTGTACTCGAGTATTCCCCACAAGAAGGGGCTTCAGGCGGTGGAAAATTTTCTAAATGAATTAGATCTAGAAAGACACAACCATAACCTCTTCCTGCTTCGGCTCCTCACTTCTGTCCTCACCCACAACCTCTTCCTATTTAGAAACCAGCTTTTCCATCAGATACAGGGAACGGCGATGGGGACGACATGTGCCCCATCGTTCGCTAACCTGTATCTTGGCTGGTGGGAGAGGGGGTTGTGGGCAGAGGACCACATGGCCAAGTACCTGTGCCACGTTTCAGCGTGGCACAGGTACATTGACGACATCTTGGCCATCTGGGAGGGGCCGAAGCAGGAATTGGATGAATTTGTGTCATTATTAAACCAGAATACAGCCAACCTTAAATTTACATGCGCCTTTAGCCAACAAAAAGTCACTATCTTAAATGTATTAATAAGACTCGACGGGTCACATCACGACCACGCTATACAGAAAAAGCACTGCAGCTAATACGACGTTGAGAGCATCTAGCTCTCACCCGTCTCACCTTTTAAGGAGTATCCCCTATGGGGAATACTTGCGTGCTCAACGCAATTGTAGTACTATGGAAGCGTTTCAGGAGGAAGCTAGGACCATACGGAGTAGATTGGCAGAAAGAGGGTATAAACAAACTGTCTTGAAAGCAGCATATAAGAAAGCTGCAAAAATGGACAGACAAACGTTATTGTATAGACCCAGGAAAACAAAAAGCCAACAAGGTCCTGCCCTCATCTTGACTTATACCCAATCACATACACAAATACGCAAAATTCTAAAAAGGCACTGGCAAATCCTCTTGAATGATCCTCATCTAAAAACATTTTTACCGAATGAACCACAAATCAAATTTAGACGACCGCAAAATATTAGAGACCAACTAGTTCATAGCCATTACAATACTAATATTAAAGAACACTGTTGTAAACAAAAGGGCACATACAGATGTGGGGGGTGCAATATGTGTCGCTACATCCACACAGGTTCAACAATAATGATCCCCAATAAAGGGGAATACAAAGCAAGACATTTTGTCAACTGCCAAACTAGTAATGTGATATATCTTCTAACCTGTGGATGTGGATGTTTCTACATAGGGAAAACAAATCGCCAGCTGAAACGCAGAATCTATGAACATCAATATAGTATAAAAAGTGGCAATAATAAATTGCCAGCAGCACGCCATTTCGCCTTACATCATAACAATGACCCTGGGTCTCTAAAAGTGTTTGGCCTAGATCGTATACATGTATCCCAACGAGGAGGGAACATAGAAAAAATAACATTACAAACTGAAACGAGGTGGATATATAAATTGAAGTGTCAGGACTATACCAAACACCCGTCTGTCTTAAGCCGATATCCCCCAATCTCCACCGCCACTTCCGCCTATAGACAAGCCCCCGCTTGTAGGAGACACGGGTAATGCCTCTCCCAGTCGGTTGCCCCCAGGACTTAACAGGCGCAAAGGATAACAGCTTAAGGTGCAGATTGATGTTTGGCAGGGAATCCCGAATGAGGATGCCGGGTGCGAAAGTCCGTAATTCAGGCCGAGGTCAAACCAGGAGGTCACAGGCGAGGTATCCAAGGGAGATAACGAGAGAGTGGTCGAGGGTAGCCGAGGTCAAGTCCAGGAGGTCACAGGCGAGGTACAGGAGGGTCAGGCAAAAGAGTGGTCAGGCAAAGCAGAAGGTCAGGGCAGGCAGCAGGCGAGAATAGTCGAAGTCCAAATCCAAATTATTCACTAAGACACAGCAACGCACATCCAGAACCCAGAAGCTATAACGGGCACTGGGAAACTGGAGTGGTGCAGTTATATAGGGATATCTGGCCAGTAGGAAACAGGGAAAATGGAGGGAACAGAAGTGTTTGGTGCACAACTAAAAAACAGGAGTGGTCCCAGGAACTGGACGGCCCAGGCCAGACAGGCCGACCAGTCCCTGGGCTCACACTATGAGCAGGACGGAGATTGGGTGATTCAAACTCGCCCCCGGCAGGCGCGCTGGGGAAAGCGCCGCCGGGAGGCATAAAGGAGACGTGCTCGCGCGCGCGCGCGCGAGCACGTTGCAGATCGAGCGCGCCCCCGCCGGGAGGGGGAAGCGCCGCACAGCGAGGGAGCCCGGCGGGACCGCGCAGCCGCGCTGAGCGGGCTGCGGCGCGGCCGCCGACACCATCCCGCGCCGCCGACCCCTGACCCCCACAACCGAGCCGAGGAGCCAGGACACCCGGGGAGCGCCGGGCAGCAACCAGCCGGGGACCGCCCGACAGCGCACCGCGGGACCAGGGACGGCGACGAGGTAAGTGCCTAACATTACCCCCCCCCTGAGGAGGGGCCACCGGACCCTCCAAACTGGGTTTCAAAGGGTTCTCTCTGTGAAACCTCTTTACCAACTTCTGCGCATGAACCTCTCTGGCCGGAACCCAAGATCTTTCTTCCGGACCGTATCCCTTCCAGTCAATAAGATATTGAAGAGAGTTTCGAAAAAGGCGAGAATCAAGAACTCGGGCAACCTCAAACTCCTGATGCCCATCAACTAACACGGGACTGGGAGGACTATTAGGTTCATGGTTTTTTGCAGACTTAAGAAGTGAAACATGAAAGGATTTACAGATTTTCATGGACGAGGGGAGGGCCAGCTGATACGTAACCTGATTAATTTTTTGTGTTATGGGGAAGGGGCCAATAAATTTAGGTCCTAATTTAGCGGAGGGCTGGCGAAGCGCCAAATTCTTGGTTGAAAGCCAAACCCAGTCACCCACCTTAAAGCTAGAGTTAGAAGATCGTTTGCGATCAGAAAATTTTTTCTGCTGAAGAGCGGCCTTAGCTAGATGTTGCTGGATCTTATTCCATTCCCCTGGCCATTTGGAAACCCATTCATCCACGGAGGGAACTCTAGAGGGTTGGTCCGAAAGGGCAGAAAACTTCAGGTCCTTGCCATAAACACAATGGAAAGGAGAAACCCCCGTGGAAGAATGTGCGGCGTTGTTAAATGCAAATTCCGCAAATGGTAAGAAGAAGGCCCAATCAGTTTGAGTATCCGCCGTAAAACAGCGCAAATATTGTTCCAGGGACTGGTTTGTTCTCTCGGTTTGTCCATTCGATTGCGGATGGAAGGCCGAGGACAGGGAGACGGTGAAACCCAATTTGGCACAGAAAGCCCTCCAAAACCGGGAGACAAACTGGACCCCCCTATCCGAAACAATATCCATGGGAATA